>OX246753.1:8115478-9365478 GCA_945910035.1 Brachypalpus laphriformis | reverse complement strand
TCTTCGAAGTGACTTAAGCCAGGTTCGAATGTTTTAAGGCCAGTCATACGCCTGTGCGTTATCTTAGATCCAGAATCAAAATTAGAATGAAAATATCGATAATTGCATTAAGACAATATGTGTAACCATCTACGCATGCAAAAGGGGACTCAGTAATAAATGCAACCTCAAACCAGCTGAGGTATACTGTTTATACACGAGCTATTCTAACGTAAGGCTCTTTAGTTTGGGGGTATTTGAGAAGCAATACCAGCTTTCAAACCTTGCTAAGATCCAGAGGATAGCCTGCATCGGCATCATAAGGTCAATGAGTACAACAACCATGGTCTCATTCCACTGGATCTAAACTACAGCAGTATAGCGGCTAAAATAGCTTAATACCTAGGATTCTTGATAACTGAAAGAATCTAAAAGCAGTTTTTAAATTGCAACTAGCCTTCTACACTAGACATCGAACATCGACAGTCTGCCATTAAGGCTTTGAATTCTACAGTAATTACATCAATGTCGGTAAGAACCTAGAAGTGGCAATTCAAACAAATACTTAGAGTCAGTGTTGGGTACCAGGGCGTATGGATATATCACACAATGAAAGAGTAGGCGATCGTTGCAATAACAGGTTGGCGTTTCACCTTTCATAAGGAGGCGTTATGGCCAAAATTTTATAGTTATGATACGACAAGATACTTTTTAGGAGTTTTAGTCGGAGTGAAGTACGGATAGGCTTCCGCAGCATTACTGGGAACTGTGCTGTTGATATTCATGCGGAATAGTATAAATTGAGTGACGAGGGAGAAACTGAATCTGCCGGTCACCTGCTGATTTTGTTACACTCGTCGACAGAAGAGTGAGCACTTTTGGCAGTTACTTGGCATAAAAAAATATAAAAATATTTGGCGCAACAGCTCTTTAAGTGCCTGGGCCTAGCTTCTCGCAACCACTCGTGTTGTGGGCGTTATAATTTTCACACGAATGGAAGGGACCTACAGTTTAGTGCCATATCCGAAGGGCACTTTGTTTTGAGAAGATTTCTCGTGAGAACAATAGTCTCGAATGATTGTCAGAGGTGGGACTGTGAAAAAAACTTTTTTGGTGTTTTCTGGTATTCGAACTTGGAACCTCACGCACATTGGTCTGACACACTAACTACTGCGCCACGGTGCCCATATGGCATTAGAGGACTTTCATATATAGAATTTGGCTGAAAGGCCTTCTGAAATTCATATCCATATTTGGTTGGTTTTAAATCACCGGTTCTTTTACACGTTCCGGGGGTAAATAATCAGAATTATCACAATGGACCAATTTATCGGTCGAAGTGAAGGTAGACTATTACAAACATTCCCGACAACTATATACGGAACCAGCAAAAACTATGTAGATATGAATCGTACAAAATAAGGCATCCATAGTTGTCGGACGTAAGATGTTAAGCGTAGTTTCATTCCAATGAAAATTACCAGACTTGTCCTAAGAATATGATGTATTGCCTCGTTTTCCTCCATACAGATGGGTGGTGGCAATGGTGTAGTGGTAACGTCGTCAATTGCCACGCTAATAGTTCATGGTACGAACCCTGATGTCAGCTAGCATTTATTTATTTCTCATGAAATATATGAAGTCAGTCCGATCAATTGCGAAAGTTTGTGTGAACACTACTTTGAAGGCAAAACGCTGGCAGTAGCTTGGTCATACGGCTGAAAAAATTGTTCGCTCTGTTGATGATGATTTGCCTATGACATTGGTTATTAAAAAAAAAAAAAATCCTGTGAATCATAAGCAAAAGACAAAAAAATAATGAAAATCTCCTCAGTTATCTGGACGCCACCCCCAGAGTTTCTCTGAAGCATAAACAGCTGAGCTTCAAACTACTACACCAAGTCTGTCTCTCTCTATCTATCTATTCTTTCCAACGCCCGCACTGTTTGTTAACATGTTAAGGGCGCACAAAATTATAAACAAAAAAAGATCTTGCAAAACCATTTAAGAAGACGGTAAGGCACTGATTATTCTTGTGAGGTTAGGTCACCCTTCAACCCTGGTTTAGAGTTTTGATGCTTTTGATGTTTTTAGTTAAGCGTACGTATGCATATTCTGACAATGTATGGGTAAAAATGGCCCTAAAAAAACTGATTGTTTTAAGAGTAGAGAGCTGTCTAAACCCATCTCTTGAGGATTTCACAATTGATCAGTACACCAAGCTGGGTCTCTATAATAAGAGGGGTGCAAATGCCTTCTCTTCGATAGTATTAAAGAAAGGTGTCCACATTTAATATTGATGTTGGAAGCAAGAAATAAATCTACTACGTAGTAAAGGATGGTAGGACGTATTAAATATATTGAATTCAGAAGGACCAACATGGACTCTGACAATTTTGTTTTGCTATAGCCAAATACAAGGCGTAGCCCTGAATAGCACAGGTGAGGAAATTCAATAGGTATTGAATGCCATACCATGCTTGAGGCTGCTTTACATAAAAACATTTCTCTGATAGAGAAACAAACGCCGAGGAAAGTTTTGATCTATCCTCAGATCATTCACCAGTAATCTTGACAACAAGCGACCGTCTTATGAAAAAAGAAGGGACCCCTAAATAAACTACAATCAAAAGTAACTGTCTCCACAAGAAAGGAGACCCCCTCAACTGCGCCAATTATAGAGGCATCAGTCTCCTCAACATCGCATACAAGATCTTTTCTGCGATATTGTGTGAACGCCTGAAACCTTTTATCAACAGCCTGATTGGACCCTATCAGTGCGGTTTCAGGCCAGGAAAGTCCACCATCGATCAAATCTTCACACTTCGGCAGATCCTGGAGAAAACCCAAGAATTCCAAATCGATACTCAACATATCTTTATCGATTTCAAGGCCGCCTATGACAGCATCTATAGAGAAGAGCTTTATAGAGCCATGTCTAGTTTTAACATCCCTGCCAAACTTGTCCGTCTGTGCAGGCTGACGATGGAGAACGCTCGCTGCTCCATCAAGGTCGGTAATGACCTCACCGAGACCTTTGATGTCAAAAAAGACTTTAGACAAGGTAACGCGCTGTCATGTAACTTCTTCAATATTGTACTTGAACGGATTGTGCGGAACTCACAAGCCAACACCGGAGGCACAATCTATTACAAGTCTGTACAACTGCTTGCATACGCCGACGATATAGACATTATCGGAAGATCTCAGCGGGCTGTCACCGGTGCTTTTGCAAGTATTGAGGCTGAAGCGGCCAAGACGGGTTTGGCGATAAACGAGGGCAAAACCAAGTATATGCTGTCAACTAGAAGGGAAAACCAACACCGACGAATTGGACAAAACGTCACCGTGGGCAGCTATAACTTCGAGGTAGTAAGGGACTTTGTCTACCTTGGCTCTGCTATAAACTCGAAAAACAAAATCAGTGCAGAAATCAATCGAAGAATAACTCTTGCCAATCGCTGTTTTTTTGGGCTTATAAGGCAATTTAACAGTAAAGTCCTATCTCGAACAACTAAGGAGACTCTATATAAGACCTTGATCATCCCAGTCCTGCTTTACGGCGCTGAAACATGGACTTTATTAAAAGAGGATGAAGATATCCTTGGTCGCTTCGAGAGAAAAATTCTTCGTAAGATTTTCGGTCCCGTTTGCGTTGACGGGTTTTGGAGGAGAAGATTCAATCACGAACTATACGAGCTGTACAGCGACATCGACCTAGTCAAAAAACTGCGTATTGGACGTCTGAGATGGCTAGGACATGTAGAGCGAATGGACACCAACGCTCCGGCCCGAAGAGTCTTCGAATCTAACCCCGAGGGACGACGCAGTAGAGGGAATCATCGCCGTAGGTGGCGCGCACAAGTTCAAGGGGACCTCGACCAACTTGGAGTGCGCAACTGGAGGCAATTAGCTAAAGACCGAGCTAAATGGAGAGGCTTGTTGGTTGAGGCCCAGGTTCACCCCGAACTGTAGCGCCATCTAAGTAAGTAAGTAAAAGTAACTGGGACGGGTTCAGGAAATATTGTATAGAAAATATTGTTCTGAATGCGTCGCTTAAAAACCGTATGAAATAGAAAGCGAAGTCGGCAGATTTATTGAAGTCAAACAGAATGCCGCGTGGAACAAAAATCCCAATAGGAAGAAAGAAGCATAAAAAGCGAAGGTAAATATCCGCTGGAAATAAAATAAATGATACGTCAAAAGCGGAGAGCATGCAAGAGATGGCAACAATCCGAGCTCCCCAGCACAAAACTCTTCTAAACCATCTGTGAATGAACTTAAGAAAGCAATCAAAGATTTCAAAGATGGAGAGATCTCTACTTATCTTGAAGGCTTGACTGCCGAAAATAGTTCGAACTGTTCACTATTAAAAGTCATGAAAATCTCAAATGCAGTCACTACCGATAAGAAAAAAGGAGACAAAGAGAATCGTGCACCTGGAAGAAACGTTTAAGACATTTCGAGGAACAGGCGTTAAAGAAGACCTTGGTGGTACGATTACGACACCTGACAACTTTAAAATAAAGAGTGTGTCGTTGGTTGAACTTTATCAGATAATAAAACATTTTTAAAATAACAAGGTCCCTCGATATGATCGAATAACCGGACAGATCCTTAAGGAATTTCCAAACGAACCCCTGACCAAGCTTATGCACATTATAAATGCCGCACTAAGATTATTGTACGTTCCAAGGCAATAGAATGTCGCCGAGGTTATAATGGTTCCAAACCGGGAAAGTCTCCAAACGACAAAAAATTATACAGACTAATATCGCTCCTGCCGATAGTATCTAAAGTATTTAAAAACCTTTTGTTAAAGCGCATAGAAGCGGTCATTGAAGAAAAACGTTTGATTCCTAACCATCGATTCGGATTCAGAACAAAGAATTACACAACTGATCAGAATAACAAATGAAATAGAAAAAACCTTAGAGGAGAAAAAGATATGTTCTCGGGCTTTTCTGGACATCTCTCAAGTCTTCGACAAGGTAAAGGCTTGATGTTTAAGTTAAGACAGGTTCTTCAGGAACAATTATACGAAATTCGACTATGCCAACAGACTATGCTAAACACGGATCGGAATACTCCGAATTTAAGGAAATCGCTGCCGAAGTACCGCAAGGAACCGGACCGGCCTTTTTCTTACTTTACACTCGAGATATACCGCAAGAGAAAGGCACTGTTGTAGCTACATTCGCGGACGATAGGGTTATATTAACAACAGATAAATCAGTCGAGTCAGTAACTGTAAAGCTCCAACGAGCTTTGGACAAAATTTGCGAGTGGACAAATATTTGGCGCACTGCTCTCAACTAGACCAAATCAACTCATATTAACTTTACTTAAAAAAATTAGTAACCTACCCATTTTCATTAGCTCGGTACAAATACCGTATGCAAACGAGGCAAAGTATCTAGGAATGACACTAGACGCGAAACTCAAATGGAAGTCGAACGTTAAAAAGAAATGCGACGGGATTGAAAATAGATTTAGACAAATGTATTGGCTACTCGGAAGATAATTCAAATCGAGCATAACATATCTGTGGCAACAAGGCATGACAGCATAATTATACTTATGCGGTTATTGAAATATTTTTTGTTTTTAACATTTTTTATATAATATTCTCTCAGGAAAGCCGAACCTATAACGCTGAAACACTGCCTCGATATGTCTGGAATTCATTATCTAAAGCAGTTACTGAATTAGGGGCAGAGAAATGAGACGATAAAGACATCTTTGAATACGTTTTTTGGAATGTGTAAAGGCACTTATGCTGTTATTCCTTTTTGCCACAGATATATAATATAACAAACTGCTTCTATACAAGCTTAAGAGCTTAAACCTGTTTGGTCGTATGGTATACAACTTTGGGGTTGTACTAAAGGAACCAATAGAGATATCCTATAATCTTTTCAAAACAAAGTGCTAAGAGTCATAGTACATGCCCTGTATATGTACATGCTATGGTATATCAGAAACAATGATATCCACAGAGACTTAGGAGTAACTACCGTCGATGACGAAATAACGAACTTTGCTCGAAAACTTCATATTCGTCCGCATGGTCATTGCAACAAGATTATATTCAAAATTCTGGACGAGACAAACCTTGTGCGTCGTCCACAAATAACGAAACCACCTGATTTAGCGCAATAAGGACCAGCCGCATTTAATAGAGGGTTTTAGCAGATGCTTTTGCTGGAAAGTTACTTGTCCAACGCGAATATTTTTGAAACTGAAACTACTGGATAAGGAAACTAGTCGTAGTAAAGCAGTAGAAGGGAGGTGTTGTTTAGTGAGTAAAAATCTCATACTATAGTCCGTTCCAAATCAGTTGGCCGGGTTTCTGCGCAGGTCTCTTTTATTTGTACGAGTTTTACTCATTTTCATTCCTAAGAGATAAAGCAGCAACAACTACAGACTACAGCTAAAAAAATTCAAATTCGCGAGAACGAAAGAAAAAGAGGAGTAGCAAAAGGAAAACAGGCTGTATACCCATACTTTGATATTTTTCATCGCAAAGCTGCGGAACCACTGATAAATCAGAATCAAGTTGCGTGATGAGCAGCGTTGTCACTTTTGCTACATTTTGAAGTGCCATGCTACATACTACATCTTTCCCTCATTATGCTACATTTCTCCAAACAGTCTACCTTATTATTATTTATGTTTTTTTTTTTTTTTTTGCTTTTAACGCATAGTATTAACTTTCATCTGCTAAACATAATTAAAGACGGTTTGAGAAATACGTTAAGTTCAGATATTTTGAAATCAATTTTACTGGCCAAGGCGATATTGAAAAGTGTGGCAATATTTGAGCCTTCTGACGAATTGGTAACGTTTTGCTTGAGTTTTAAGTTTGTAGATATAATACATAAAATAAGTTAAAAATGAGTAACGATTTCTGGTCCTCTTAAGAAATACCATATTTCTCATTTTGTTTACTACAAGAGATTCTGTGCAGTTTAATGTGTATTATAAATTAATATTGTTAACTTTTTATTTACTCATTTAATCTTTTTACCAATGAATTCCTATATGGTATGTTTATTTAATGTTATGAGTGCTTTAAGAATTAATTTTTACTTTAAACGTAATTTCTTTTCTGGTTAAGTTGTTAAAATTAATTAATATTTTTGGCAAACAGATCCGTCTAAAAGCCTTCTCTCAGTGGTCTACTTATCACATTGGGCACTCCTCGGTCCTTGAGCTTCTCAACTTCACCCACGATAACACGGACTACACCCCTCCGAAACTGAGATTTGACCGAAACTTTTGTACGAGCATCCCTAAACGGGATGAATGGGACAACTCTCCCCCTGACGATGGTAATTCGGTCCACTTTTTCACATATGTGTTGTGCCCCAGTTTTGGCACCAGCGCGTGTTTCCGTTTGTTCAACCTGCAAAGTCGTTGCACTATGTCGAAACAATATTGCTGTGCACTAATTTGCGGATATTGCCGTTTAATCAAAGCCAATGCCCTGGCAATGTTATTGCTCGCTGCAATAACATTGTTTCACTTACGCAGCAATATTGTTCAGTTTCGCAACGGCAGGTCAACCAACGGAGAATCGCTGATCTCGCGTCCCGACCTACCTCAAGTTTCGACTAGAACGAAAGGCCAATGTCGAGTCGTAATTTGAACACGGAACCGTGCGGTAGTTTTCTTTGGTTGTCTTTCATTCTTTTTTTTAGCGTTTCACTCCGCGAGGCATAACATTTTTTGGATTGGTACAGGTCATTAAGGATTGAAAGCTCAATCGACTGTCTGTTCTGGATCTCTGCCACTTTGGACGTGATAATTGACGCCAATTCGTTTACGTCACTTCTCATTTTCAGCAGAGAGACCTCCTTATATGTTGAGATGCTGAATTTGACGAACGAGTCGCTCAGTTGTTTTATGCCTTCCGCTATGCTGTCCACTTCGACGGCCAACTGCTGAATGGGTTTACGCGCGTCATCGCTGTCCATCGTACCGAATGCCCATTTGGAGAATTGCCCGATAAATTCCAATGCTCTTTTTTGTCGATGGAGTTGGAAGGTATGCCTCATGCGAATGCCGTTTTGTCGAAGATTGGCGAGGTTTACTGCAGTTTCCTGAACCATTACGTGGCAGTGGTTTCGGAAATCGTCATCAGGGATGCTTTGACACATTTTTTCGATATGCCTGTCGCAAGCCTCTGCGAGTCCCAGCACGGTTATGTAGTCCATCGGTGTGAACTTTGTCAGCACGGTCCAGCTATCCTTGTAGAAAACGGCTTCTCCTATCGTCTCGAACAGCACAGGCGTATCCTTTAACGGGTTGACTTCAAACGGTGTCTCAGCGTAGCTTTGCGCTAATGCTAATAATAATACCAGGAAGTACATCTTTATACAGGCTCTTAGTTTTCACACTTATGTAATTGCTTTTAGTTTAATATTTTTGTGTGTTTTGTTTTTAAGAAAACTTAATATATAATATAATATTTTTGAGTTTTTTTTTTTTAAAGAGAACTTAACTACTATACTTAAATAAATTAATGTAATTTATGGGGCGTTACTACTACCTGAAAAGAGAAAATTGATTAATTGATTATTGATAGTACACTTTAAGTCGGTTATTGTGTATTTTTTTAACCGCCTTGTTTATCTTAACCCCAGTGGTGACAGGCCCATCGATTGAAACTACTTCAAAAGGCCCTGTCCACATTCCCGCGAATTTATTTTTCCTTGCCGGGTTTCTAGCCAGTACTCTCTGCCCTACTTGAAAAGAGATGCACCTGGTATGCTTATCGTAACTATCCTTCGATATAATTTTTGCCTTTCGAAGGTTCTTGTTAGCTTGTCTGTGGGCCTTAACTTTTAATCTAACAACCGACTGCGAACGCGTTTTTATTTCTGGACCATTGGAGTTACCTTCGTTGGTCAGCCTTTTTGCGGCTTCAAATGACCTTAGATGCAATTCTGCCAAGACAGTTTTACTTGTAGTGTTCAGGAATTTCAGGCGCTTGGCCACTGAGTCAATAACAGTGCGATTCCATAGTACGTCACGACCCAAAATACCATCTGCGGGTATGTCACTGGAATCACTTATAATATGTAACCTTGCATTCAGGCTTAAATTGTTGGATAGTGGGATAGTCGTCGACAGTATTCCCAGTGTCTCCATTACTCCTCCGAATGCTCCACCTAACTCCTTCATTTCTGAGAAGCTGATATCGTTAGCGTTGAGAAGTGTTTTTTGTTTCAGCAAACTAACGTCCGCACCAGTGTCAATTGACATGGTGGCCACACCATTTTTTGTAATGGGCAGTGGTAATTGTACAAACACGTCGTGTCCGTGCCGCTTGGACTTAAGTAACCAATCGCGTTTAAGGAAAGTACAACGTTCCATGTAATTTTTCACCATATTGGTGACCTCTGATATAGCCAGTTCTAATCTGTTCTTCACGAAATTCCTGACATTTAAAACGGTGGGCGTGAATAGTAGGTAGTGTTCTTTAACGAATTTAATGGAATCCTTCAATGAAGACGTAATAAAAGGAGCAATTACTACGTTGAAAAAGCTGGAGAAATATACCATAAAACCGTACCTCTTCTTCTCCGGTCGCTGTATGCATTTTGAAGGATGCTTCGAGGAAGTTATTTTTTGCCTTAGCCGGGATTGATGGCGCTTCCGTTTTTTAGGCTTTGAATCAATCTTGAGACCTGAATCATTTATGTTCAAGTCCGAAAATGCTGAATGTGCCTTTTGTTGGGGTTCTTTTACTACTAAAAGCCTTTCTGTATACGAGGCTTGCGGGGCACAGTCTACACTGGGCCCCCTCGCGTTTCCCTGGTTTGCTCTTAAATAGTTCTATTTACTGCGACACTACTCCTCTGAGTGTGTCGATCGTTGACACCAAAGGCGCTTCGTTGGCCTTGGCAACGTTTTGACAGCAAACACTGTTTTCGTAGGGCAAACGTCATTCCTATGCCCGTAGGAGCGGCAACTCTCGCAGTAAGATGCATAAGTGTGATTTGCTTTGTTGCAGAAACCGCACTTTACCTGAAATTTGAGGGCTGCGCTCCGCGTTTGTATAGGCATGGGGAAGTCTAATCTATGGAGTGCTTGAACGGAACTACATGAGTGTTGTGTTGGTCCTGCATGTAAGGTGTTAGGAAGATAGTGCAAGGGTTGCGCTGTGAAGCTATTGAGTTGATGAGGGTTATCGGTGTCCTCACTGGACACTTTCTTATAGGCCAACAGGCCAAAGACTTGGTCTCTTCTTCAACGACTTCTGCAGGAGATGTAGGGACGAGAAGGAGGAGGAAACAACCCATCACCTCCTTTGCACTTGTGCTGCCCTGTCGCGTAAAAGAATGCTCCAACTATTAGCCCCTTTCCTTGAACACCTCAGCGATCTGGCGTCCTAGGTATCATGAGCATCCATCATTTTATCAAAAGCTCCGGTTGGTTTTGTTAGTCTCTGAGTGGCCTAATGCTTGAACCATGGTAACGCAAAGGACCTTTACTGGACAGCCAGCCTTTACCTGACCTGATCTTAGTTGTTGAATTTTTTGTTATGTGTTTTTTTTTTTTTTGTATGGGCACCGTGGCGTAAGTGGTTAGTGTGTTGGATCACTACGCATGAGGTTCCAAGTTCGAATCCCAGAAAACACCAAAAAGTTTTTTCACGGTCCCACCTCTCGCGAGCGTCTGACAAACATCCGAGAGTATTGTTGTCTCGAAAAAGCTTCTCAAATCGCCGTTCGGATTCAGCGCTAAACTGTAGGTCCCTTCCATTCGTGTGAAAATTTAACGCACACAACATGAGTGGTTGCGAGAAACTAGGCTCTGGCACTTTAAAGAGCTGTTGCGCCAAATATTTGTTTTTATTTTTTTTTTTTGTTTTAATATTTTGTATTGTTGAAACTGAATGCTATGAACGCAAAAATAATGAAAATTAACAAAAATTTCTATTTTGCTATATTTTCTTTGAAAATGTTACATTTTCATTGTCAGTACGCTACATTTGCTACATCTGGAAGAAGTGGCAACGCTGGTGATGAGTATACCGAATTTGAGAAAAGGACCAAAGGGAACAAATTTTAGCTTCTCAGATTTACTTGCTTGAAAGATGCATATCAATTGAAGGGAATTTTTTCAGTTGTTGTTTTGTATATCGACTTTATTTGGTTTTTAAATAAAAACATGTAAGTTAACAAATCCGCTCCGGCGGATGTCAAAAAAAAGCGACGACAGACTAGCCGCCTATAATTAAACACGTACTTCTTCTTTTAAATAAACGCTACTTTATTAATTCCTTTATAATTCAAGTTATAATTCAAGACCTATTGCGTTTACTCCCGTCGATAGACTGCCCGCCCGATCATTCCAGCTAATTCATTTCGCCTCGCATATGCTCGATATATGTGCTGACTCAGCTTTCTCACCTGTTGCATGCGCGACGAGCGCAGATATCCGATCGGAAGCGCGTGAGCTGAGTCAGCTTAGTTCCCATGCATTGGCTGATGCAATCCACGGTCAATGCCAATGCAGGTCATATTTCTTCATATGGCCGCCAGTTGGAACGTGATAACTCCTCCCCCCTCAAAAATCGATCATTCGATTCATCGCACCGGTCAAGTCGGTTATGGATTTTTGCATATCATCCATTTCGATTAAATTATATATGTATTTTTTTTTTTTTTGTGTCGGAAGATTTGCGAAGTAAACGGAAGCAAAACACAACACATGTAGATAAACCATGGATTCATACTCCCTAGTCGTATGGCACAAACTGGGCAAACACTCCGACGTACAGCCGCTCGCCTCGGGAAGGAGACTGGCTAAACATGGGACGTAGCAGACGTGGCCGCCACCGGAGCACCCCGTTCGGTTGAGAATATCGCTGCTGTAGCTAGAAATATCCAAGAGGACCCTCAAAAATCAACCAAACAAGGGGCCACGCAATGGGGCATCAATAGACGGCGTTTACTGTGCATTTTGGCGAAAGACTTAAAGATATACCCACACAATGTGCAAATAGTGCATCAGCTGATGCCTGCAGACCACCAATGTCGTGATAATTGCAGCCAAGCACCCTTAAACTTCGAACGCGATGAGGATGATTTTTCATTGAAATTGGGGGAATTGGGTTTGGAGAACATGTAGTGCCAGTAGGAGGACGGTGCAACCGCATACACAACATTAGCAATACTGGACATTCTGCAGCAAGCATTTTCCGGTCGCTTAATGTTCCGTTTTAGTGATTTGCACTGGGCTGCAATATCACGGCCTTCTTATTAAAAAAAAAACTTGACTCTGTTTAAACAGAATTGGAAATTATATATTTTTTTCCTTCGAACCGTACTTTTTTCCCTTTTTCCCTCAAACGAGTTTCTTTTTAACTTTTTCACTTAATGTCCACTGTTCTAGTTTAAATTTTTTAGTTTAATCAATTTGTCTCGACTCACATTCAGTTTAACATTTTTGGTTTACGCAGTAAATTCTAAACAAAAAAAGGAAAAAGAAGCGGAACGATTTAGTGATCAGCGTCGCGAAGGATTTCTAGATAGAAACCGGCAAAGGAAGTGTCGTGTTGTTCCCTTTTGGTCGCAAACGTTTAAATTTGTAAGCGACCTACTCGCGGCACGAACAATCTTCACTACCATATCCCTTAGTCAATTAGGATATCCACATGTTCTCATGGGTATGCGGACGGTTAGTGCCCAGGATCCAGAATAGTCACTGTGTTCTCATGGGTACAGATCCCTTCACTCCATAGAGCGTACTGGTCCAGTTCTGGCACTGATCCTCAGACGAAAAGGATATGGTTTTTATGCCGGTCCCTACTCGGGCGCCAGTTAACGAATCCGCTCCGGCGGATGTCAAAAAAAAGCGACGACAGACTAGCCGCCTATAATTAAACACGTACTTCTTCTTTTAAATAAATGCTACTTTATTAATTCCTTTATAATTCAAGTTATAATTCAAAACCTATTGCGTTTACTCCCGTCGATAGACTGCCCGCCCGATCATTCCACCTAATTCATTTTGCCTCGCATATGCTCGATATATGTGCTGACTCAGCTTTCTCACCTGTTGCATGCGCGGCGAGCGCAGATATCCTATCGGAAGCCCGTGTGCTGAGTCAGCTTAGGTTCCCATACATTGGCTGATGCAATCCACGGTCAATGCCAATCCTGGTCATATTTCTTCATATGGCCGCCAGTTGGAACGTGATAACTTGTATTGTATTTGTTGTATTTATCCTACTTTGGAAAATTAAAGAAACAGTTTTATTTGGGCTAAACGAAATATAATAATACATGCTCAATTAACTAATACAACAAAGAAACTAATTATTGCGTAGTAAAACATAGCACTTTAATTATATTTATAAAATATTTGCTCATAACTAACGCTTTCCGCTTTATAAAAACGAAAAGAAGTTTAACTAAACTAAAAAGAACATCATGCAGGGTAAAGTGGAGAAAATCATTGACCATTCTTAGAAGAATTAAGAGAGATTTCATTCCCTTTCTCTGCGCACGTAGGGGTATTTCAAGTGATTTGGAACAGACTATACATGTTGAACGTTTAAGCTGGTTGGCTGCTTAAAGTATGCCGGGAGCAAGCATGCAGTGGGAACATTCTTTATTATATATTAATGCTTATACAACGATTGAAAACCTTACGAAGCTATATTCCTCTATTTATCTAGCCAGGCATAAACTTTAAAAGTCGGCTACAATTTATTGTAATGTACAAAAATAAATGTATTGGTTTTATTAGTCTCAATAAAATGGTAATTGTATTGCTGGTTGGCTGCCGTGATTTGGTATGTAAAATCTTATTGCCTAAGCCGATAGACGTTTTAAGGTAAGCCAAGAAGTTTGTTAATTTTTATTCCCTGCTTATATTTAGCACAGAAAATAAGCTCAAATAGCTTTTAAAGTCGAAAAGAAGAGGACCTCACCTCCGCATCTTTAACTTACTTCAAAAGCTGTATATTAAAATCACTTTAATAACTCGAGATTACTTAATAGTATTTTCTTCTTGGCACAGACAGCACCCTGTCCAGTCCAATTCATCTCCCTGCATGGCGCCAAATCTCCAACTCAGGGCGCGTTCTATTTTGGCGCAAAGCCCACTTTATTGGCCATCATCAATTTGCCAGATGTAATAACGAAAACTCAATAACAATTCAATTTATCAAATCTAGCGCGAGCGACATCTTACTGGTAATTTCCAGTGACGTAGACAGATGTAGACGTATTAATGGCCGTACACTCACCTTCCTATCAGGCACCCTCATGCCAACGCTTCTCGAGTAATTCCCTGTCACCACCCTCATCGCTCTCGAACAATAAATGAATCCTAAAAAAATTAATTCAGCATTGAACCACCCCCGATTGATGTAATGTTACATTATTATTGTTATTACGCACCACCCTCTTCGGAGGAATCACTTGCTTAGCTGCAGCATCTTGGTATTCGGAATCGATCTACGACGACGACAACGACTACAGGCTTGAGGATTTACTCGCTCTCTCCACTCGGTCTCTCCCGCGCGCTAAAAAGGGTGGTAATGGTGGCGGAGTGAATGTACTGATTCCTTATTCGGTTTTATTGCCGATTCATTCATGAATAAACATTGAAGGGTGTCAATAAGCTTCGAATTAGGGGATGAAAGTTATTGCTTTTTTTCTCCACTCTCTGCTTTTTTTGCTGCCTTGAATAAAACCTAGAAGAACGGATCTAGTGATACGTGCACGTTTCGCTGCCTGTAACCCCCGTACTCCAGTCGATTGATGACGACGCGAAGGAGGGGTGGAATACGCTGGAATGAAATTCAATTCGCATTATTGTCCTTAAGATTGTTATTCTTTCCTGATTTAATTTTGGTGTTTCTAGAACGAAAAAAGAGGAAGAAAAAGAAGCAATAGAGCGGAATACCACAGTTGCCGATGATTGATTTTTGTTTTTCTTTCAAATTGAAAGCGCTCACCTACCACCCCCGCAGTTGTATGGGGAAGTGTGTGTTTAGTGCAGATACAAACCACCCCATGGCCGACATAAATTCAATCATAAGATGGACCAAATTAATATCTTCTTTCGTTTTTGGAATTCGTTTTATTTTCTTCGAACGTGACGTAGAGAATGAGTACAGGAATTCTAGTAAAACAGTAGCTGTGTGGGAGGTAACACCTTCAAGCTCAATTTTATATCGACAACAATGACAAGTGGATACCCATCTACGGTGCACGCTATCATTTGTCGGGATTTACTGAAATCTATTGGAGCAAATAGAGTGTTTGTCGGCATTTAATCATCTTTTTCGAAGAATTGCTCTGAGGACAATCAATTAATTTTTAAAATGTTTCATTAGGAGACGTCTATAGTAAAGCGTTTTACGGCTTTTGGGATACCGACAAATTCTCAGAAAGCACCTTTCTCATACTTGTGCTTCCAATTTCTTAAGTCAGCAATGCCACGTGCCTGTCACGTAGACACCTACTTAAACCACGTGCTTCATACGTCGCTCAATATCTTAATTACACTTATTACGTATATTGCTATTAAATTACCTACCGCTTCTGTATTGCGGAAGAGGCCTACATGAACTGGGAAGGTGTTGTACGGCTATGGGCCTAGAACTCGGCACATGGATCTCTGCGAATCTCAATGTATACGGATAGGGCTAAGAAAGGGCAACAAAGTGAGAAGAAAAAGATTATTACACAGAAGACATCTTCAAGCTAAGCAAGGCCGAAAAACATATTGGTAACTGTAATTGTAAATTTCAGATAGAAATCGTGTGGTTTCCACTGTAACCACTGTCACGGTCAACCACGCGATGTTACTCTGAGTACTTAGACTGTCCTGTCATTTACGTACCCTTTTTAGACCTAGAATAACGTGGGTCATATCCGAGTCGAAGAAAACAATCTGATGTCGTATGGAATAAAATATTTCAATTTCAAAAGCGGTCACAACAGAAAAGAACATAGCGGTCTACAAAAATTTGGAAAACAATGAAGTTTTGGCCTTCATTGGTTTCCAAATTTTTAAATCTTCGAAACTGCTAGCAAAGAACGTCAGTGAAAATGGAGAACTCCGCACAACAAACTAGGGCGCAAACATGAGATGGAAGGAGTATTAAGATTTAGACTTATGAAAGAATAATTTGAGCACTCAAAATTGAGTCACTGCCACCAACATTTGGTTGAATAAATATGATTTGTATGAACGAAATTCAGAAAGCACTTAGGCGCATGGAAAATCAATAATCGGTAGACTATAATAACATCCCGGCTGATTTGTGGAAGTAATCTCAAACGGCTGGAAAAAAGTTCCTTTAATCCATGTTTAATTCTAGACTGAACAGGTAAAACATCCTAAGTCGACTTATGTCGTGTTGCCTTTTTTTTGCTCAACGGAAATATATTTTCACTATGCACAGCTGTATCTAATCGCCCATTTTGTGTCGAATCTACTTCCTGTGTAAAGTAAAAGTAAAGTTCCAAAATGCGTATAAAATCGAGCTGGCCCGCTTTAGTTTTTTCGCTCTCCTGAAAAACTATGAAAACAGTTTTAAGATAGTTTACCTTTTTAGTCGAGAGTTATACCCTTATCGAAGGAGAACTTGGAGAAATAGCTATCCTGTGCCTTTATAAAAAATAAGTGGATTTGTCAAGGAGAATTTGACAACAGATGATATCCAGAGTTTGATTATACTTCTGGATAAGTCAAAAGAAAATGAAAAGTATTTGTACATTATGTTCTTAGACTTGGCAGCAGAATTCGCCAGACTGCTAAGAGACATCATCTGGCAGGCTATCTGGCATCATAAACTTCCAGTATAATATATTGAAGTAATTTAGGATCGACCCTGAGTCCATCAAAACACTTGATTACTTGATGGGAAAGATACAAAATGGAAAAGTATGTATGCTGACAACATAGCACTGGTTGTTGAAACCTTAGAATTTCTGCAATCTGCAAAAGCTGGTAGACTGGTCTTCGAATAAGCAGATGTAAGACAGAATTTATGCTTTTACTGTTTTCAAATCCTTCGGCGACAGGACCGATCAATACCTTAAAAATCAGGAGAACCATAATAAGCACCACGTTCTCTTAATTGTATGTAATGGAAAAATAAATGAGGGCGTGCAAAACCACACTAACTCGGGATGGATGAAGTGGCGCTCCGTAACTCGAGTCCTATCCGAAAAAAAGTTTTAGCCAAAGCTTAAAGGCATAATCTACAACGTCTCCGTCAGACACACACTTATGTATTGCATCGAATGTTGGGCTTCAAATAAAGTTGAGCATACTACGATGGGTAGCAACAGGTCACAAAAAAGGACACGCACCCTAAAAGTAGCAGACATACTGACAAACTAACAGAAAAGAGACTCAGGTGGTACGACCATGTAATGAGGAGAGGCGATGAGTACATTGTGAAGAAAGCTCTCAACTTCAAAATCCCAATGAGAAAGTCTGGACGAACAGCATCTTCCTCGCTTAGGTTAGGTTAGGTTTAAGGGTTAGCTGCATCGTATGAGTGCATCCTGCACTCTGATCTCAAAAAGATCTATTGTGGTCCTCTGATGTGAAATTTCCTGACTGAAACACTAAGAATATAGAAAAGAAACAAAGTTACTAGAGTTCTGTGGTGTTGAGCCGCTTCCCCGAAACCATCCTGAAGAAGTAATGAATTTCAGGATGGTGGTGGCTTTTCAGACAGGTTGCCCAGATAATTGAAGGAATACTTTCCGATTGTTGTCTTTCTGATAATGCAGAGACTAGGGTATTTGCCGGTCCGTGTCTTCTTCTGCGTTTATGTTTTCACAGCCTCTGCAAATTTCATCTGTACTTAGCCGCATTCTTTTCGGTGGGCCGCCAATGTTTTGTCTGTTTTGAGTGAGGATGAGTTTAGTTTTCACCTAGTCGTGTTTTGTCCAAATGTTTCTGGAGACGTGGGACAATGGAAATGCTCTCCATCTTTCGTTTGCTTATCGCTTGAAGTCAAGTACTATGTTTGATTTATCAAACTCTAGGGGGGGAAGGACTGAGTTTTGGACCATTAACAGGTCCTGTTCTTATCGCTTTCCTGCCAGTGCGTCTGCCATTTCATTCCCTGGAATTCCTTTTTGTCCTGGGACCCATCAGAGTGTTAAATGTTTGCTATTGGTGAACGTTTAAAGCTCCTCTCGGCAGCGTTTTACTAGCTTCGATTTAATTACCGTGGATGAGATGGCTTTTATAGCAGCGTGACTACCTATGTAAATATCAATCTCTTTTCTAGTAACAGGCTGTGCTTAAGCCCTTGCTTAACCCTTTAACCACTTCCAAATAGTTTATGAATATAAAAACTTCTTGAACTCTGTCGCAAGACAGAATTCACTGTCTCTTCTCTGGGTCTCAGGTCAGATTGGGATCTTGGGGAACGAGATCTCCGATTGGATTGCTAATTAATGCTCATAGGAGGTTTTCTCAAGACTCAAGCCTGCGTTGAGCTTCCCTGCGTCATGGTTTGGGTTTCTTACTAGCATAATGCTGTGTGGCATGACTCTCAGATGTAATTTGGCTAAAAGAATGCTTCCGGACTTCTATAAGAAATCAGCAGCGATTCTCTGCAGAAAAGATAAAAGTTAACTTATTGGTGTCTCGAAAGGCCACTGCTTTCGTCAAGCATTTTAATGTGCTAGGCATACGTGATACAACAGACTGCAATGCTTGTGGAGAGAGCGTCGACACTGCGTAACATTTTTGTTGCGAATGTTGTGCCTTAGATTGTAGGTTTACGGTGCCGAAGTGGTGAGTGCTGGTATTTTAAGCTCCTTATCACTAAAGTACTTGCTAAGCTTTCTTAGAAAGGCAAGCAAATTCCAATAAGCCAGGGTTATGCTCTCTGGTAGTACAATGAACCAGTTGCGTCTGAATGTTTCAGACGAGCGTTTTCTATCCCGACAAAAAAAGTAAATAAAAAATTAATAAATAAAAACACTACTTTCCATTAGTAAATACCATGCTTTTCATTTTCGAATACTAAGCCGCTGTTTTATTATAAGATGTATCTATGACCACGGTCGTGGGGCCTAATTAAATGAGGATGGCTGAGTTTACATCTTACATATCATAGGACATGATGGCCCAAAAGAAAAAATAAATACCACCTGTTTTAGATTCACCAAGTTTAGGATTTAAGAATATGTGTATATACAGCAACAATGTTTCTGTTGGCATCTAGATCTTTGTAAATTGACATAATTACTAGACATAATCCCTCTAAGGTTATGTCTAGGATTGTTATTATCGGATTCCTATATCTTTATATGAACTAAGTACTCCTATTCACCTACCAACTCCATTCATCACTTCACCGAACCAAGACACCACAGCATTCGCTTGCAGGCTCACTAGCCTGTGAACCACTTGAGGAGCCTCACCACCAACAAGTGCCTGACTGGGATAATTATGCAAAGTATCGCATCGTTAATTTGCCCATGAATTGTGAGTAATTTCCAGTTAAAACGACGAGGAAAAACCCTGCTTGGTATAAGAATAAAATCATCGGAATTGTTATGTCAGATTGTGCAGACTGATTCGGCGCAGTTCTGGATTTATTGGGTCTATTACCCAACCCGAACCATTATAAACTGTTGCAACTCCCATGTTATCCCATTAAGATGATATATTCGCGATCAGTGGAGCGATATGCAAATTTTCTTTTCGATGCTAATTTCGTTGCAGCTAAGTGCCTTCAGTTAGTAGGCAATTTTACTGCCACATATGCTCGACGGTGTATCGTGCAACAATCGTCAGAGAGTTGGTTATGTTGGACACACAAAATTCCCAATATGACCGGAAATCGGTTATTGTCGCAGTAGGGGTGGAAAGTACCCAACCAAACCCCCCGATTAGGAATTTCATTAGAAACGAGAAGTGCAATCGAACAACAACCAGATGAGATAGTATTACCGGATCCTGCTAAATCTATCCTCGTAACGCATCACTATGCATACACACAACCATGGCTGGAAGGATATGGTTGGGTGCTGATGCTGCTGCAGCTAGAGTATCGTCAAAAGCAGCTCACAACGGAAAGGACACACAAAGAGGGAAATATTTACAAATCACTTCGGATTGCATGTGTGTAGCAGATTGACTATACAGCAGCCTTATGGTCTTCATAATCAATGTTGGCTGACACATACACCCAAAGATACACAGAAGTATATGGACAAAGAAATGAATGTTTCGGATTGCTTTTTCGCATTGCCGTTGCATTAATTAAGAGACAAATCCTAGGAGGGACAGACTCCTGGGTCTACTTCTTATCTCGTCCAAACGCCCATAATGGCCAGAGTGTGTATCTGTCTGTGTGCGGATTTTATGTACAAGAATGTCCTGCAAACTGTCGTCGTCGATCGTTGAGATACGGATTTGCATTCAATCTGAATCGTAATCCAAGTTCCGGTTGTGATTTTTGGGAAAATATTAACAATTCGTTTTCCGGAGTGGAACAGGCTGCTACCATTCACTGTTTACTTAAGTGAGTGGAATCAGAAGTTTTGGAATTTATTGGAGGATTGGAATATTGATGCAAATTGGTGTTTCCTGCTGAACATGGTTAGAGTTTTAATCGATTTCTTGTTGTGATAGTTGTTCGAGGACAGTGATAAACTTGTGCATTGTTGAACGCGACTTAGCTCAAAGGATCGATGGAATACTACCATGGGGGCGATGAATAATACTTACCCGTACCCATGTACATATCTTAACTTCGAAGAAGTCTAATACAAAGTTAATCCCCAAGCTGGAGTATAAGGTACATAAATCGTCTATGAGTGTTGATTTCCATCCGCTGTACGTGCCCCAGCCATCTCATTCGCTGTATAGCTATTCATCTACCTAGGTCGATACTGCTGTACAAGCCATACAATCCATCATAGTGTCTTCTCCTCCACTCCCCGTCTATGCAGATGAAACTAAAGATCATCTTGAACATCCTTTTAAAGTAACCAAGGACATCAAAATCCGCTTTTAATAACATCCATTCTTTTGCACCATATAGCAGAACTGGACTGCTTGGGGTCTTGCTTATGTTTACTTTAGTTGTTGAGAGAGAGAGAGGGGGAGTGCTTTACTAATCAATCAATACCAAAGAAAAAGCCATCGAAAGTATTAATTTTTCGTTTGATTTCTGGTCTATTGTCATTGTACTCTGAGTTCTCTAACGTGATCCGACAAGCTTTCAAAAAAGGGATGTCAAAACTACGAATGAAAATTCACATTCGCAGCATGTGAATGAATTAAAAATAAATTGTGAATGGTTAAAATGTGAAAAGGAATTCCTTTTCACATCACAATTTTGTATACGCAACCGTTCAGTACTATGTAACACAAGTGCCAAATAAACGTATAGCACATTATTGGCAAAATATTGATTTTGATAACTGTCCATTTCTCTATTTTAAATTAGTTTCTTTTCTTTTTTAATTTAAACAATCACCGAGTTTATTCACAAGACATTTATACCTACTACAGAAATTAATTTAATAAAAGTACACCTATTGAAATGATTGCTTACACAATTATTACACATTTACCCAAACTTAAAATAAATTTTCGATGAGCGAAGAACGAAAATGTTCACATCAAACCGTACAGAGCTGGCACTGCTCAGTGCAGAGCGACGAACGAAGAACGGAAATGTACACACCAAACCGTACAGAGCTGCCATTGCTCAGTGAAGAGCGACGAGCGAAGAACGAAAATGTACACATCAAACCGTACAGAGCTGACACTGCTCAGTGCAGAGCGATGAACCAAGAACGAAAATGTACACACCAAGCCGAACAGAGTTGCCATTCCTCAGTGGAGAGCGACGAGCGGAGAACAAACGCTCAGAGCTGGCAGTGCTCAATGTAGAGCAATCAACGATGAACGAAAATGTGTATACCTAATTTGCATAAGGAAGGAATTTTTTTTAACATCAAATCTATGTATACTGAAGTACCAGGCAGCAAAGCAAAACGTGGTGAACGAAATGCCTTGGGTGCACAAGCAACATGCAGGTGTATGAAATGTATATCTGTGGCAACAAGGCATAACAGCATAAGTATACTTATGCCGTTATTGAAATATTTTTTGTTTTTAACATTTTTTATATAATATTCTTTCAGGAAAGGCGAACCTATAACGCTGAAACATTGCCTCGATATGTCTGGAATTCATTATCTGAAGCGGTTACTGAATTAGGGGCAGGGAAATGAGACGATAAAGACATCTTTAAATACGTTTTTTGGAATGTGTAAAGGCACTTATGCTGTTATTCCTTTTTCCCACAGATATTATTCGCTTGGTATGCACCACAGATAAAAGAGAGATTTCTCTTGTGTGTGGTTACATGCGCCGAATCAATGGAGGGAAAATTACCTTCTCCATGTACACAAAAGAAAGGGTGATATGCGAAACTTTGATAACTACCGTTCGATCAAGCTGATGACACCCACCATGAAGATCGTTGAGCGGGTATTAGGTGGCCGACTGCGAAAAATAATACGGCTATCTGATGATCAGTGCGGGTTTGTCTCGGGTAAATCAACCACAGATGCAATCCAAAGTATAAGGAACATAATGGAAAAACATCGTGATTCCTTAAAGGATTTGCATATTCTATTGGTTGACTTTGAAAAAGCATTTGACAGGCAACCACGAGATCCGATATGGGTGGTGCTAGGACATCGAGGGGTTCCAGAAACCTACATATGTACAGATGATCATGGACATGTACGAAGGGGCAAAGACAAAAGTAAGATGCCCCACTGGAGTAACCGAAGAGTTCCCAATCAAAGTCGAGGTGCACCAGGGAAGCGTCTTAAGTCCTTTGCTCTTTATTACAGTCCTTGATTATCTGCTTGAAGGTAAAGTGATGGACCCCAAGGTACATACATCAGTTATTCTTTGCTGACGATGAAGCCATCATAAGTGAGGATCCTACATCCCTGCAACGAGCACTTGATGTGTGGGTGAACGTTTTGGAGGGAAATGGGTATCGCATTAGTTCAAAAAAGACAGAGTACTTGTGCTGCCCTTTCTCTGATCCACTCAGGCCTATTCCAGACATTTATTTGAATAGAACAGTGCTTCCCGATTGCATAGCAACCTGTGATGACGACATCTATCATCGCGTAAGCGTAGGGTGGATGAAGTGACGAGAAAATTCCGCTATCTTCTGTGACAGAAAAATGCGATCTAAGCTGAAAGGAAGGCTCTACACAGCAGTTGTGCGTCCAGCGCTCACATACGGTTCACAATGTTGGACGATGTACAAAAAGTATGAGAGTAAATTAACGGCAGCTGTGATGAAGATGCTTCGCATGACAGCAGGAGTGACAAAGCTTGATCGAATAAGAAGTTCGAACCGTACAAAAAATAGAGCGTGACCGGCTCAGTTGGTATTGCCCCGTTCAAGGAAGAGATCATTTGAACCCCGTTAACCCTAGAACGATAACCTTATTTTATAGTACTGAAAAGATAAACATGCGCCCGAGAGGCGCACAATTTTAAAAACCGATTTATCTTACAAATTTAAATAATTATTCTTTTTTTTATAACTTCAATGGATTATTACATTATTTATAAGTATATAAAACACCAATATGTATTATTTTTTATGTATAAGAAGTTATGTAGGATTTTATACGCACGTCGGTTGACAGATGATAGCAATATATCTGTGTCGCGGGGTTCTCCGAGGCGCACGTTATCTTTCTAGGGTTAAAAAGGCAATATCGCCTGGATCAGACAAATTCAATCGGCATTTCATTGGTCTCAGTAACCGAGTGATCCAAAATCGGCAGGCCTGCCGATATTTTCTGGGGTCAAATAGGCGAACCCCACAGGCGGATCAGTAGAAATGCGGTGAAGTGGGAGGGTTATGATCCCTTGTTTTCGGATCATAACCTCGCTGATAAAAGGAAGAAGAAGTGGTTATATTCAAAGCCCAAATTTACAAATTTGTTTGTTTGGCGTGTACAGGTGCGCGTACCTAAAGAAAATACTCTTAAGATGCCGCCAATAATAAAACGAAAAAAGATTAGTTTTATTTCGAATTTTTTACGGAATTAGATGAGAGTTTCGCAGAATGTAATTTGTGCCAGGCGAAATTATCATACAAAACCAGCACATCAAATTTAAAAAGGCATATGCAAATCAAGCATCCTTTGGTGACATTAGTTTCTGGGGTAAGTTTATTTTATTAATTATTGAGCCGACAAATTTTTAACAGTATTAGTAGTAATAGGGATAATATATGCAACACGTGTATATTAACGAATTACTTACGAGTACATTTTACGATACGACTGGCCCATGCTCGCCTTGCTTCGCCTGCCTGTCACATTTAACACATATAATACACGATTACACGAATACGACTCACGTCTCTGAACTTCTACATCTGCGCTGACTACTCGTAGGTAGTGTGTACAGTGTACGCACATAAATGTACATAATGTAGAACAAAAAGAAAACAAATACATACTGACAAAACTTTTACGCTTGAGCAAATTCATTCGACTCAAGCTCAAGCACGTATGTACAGAAAAAAGAGAAATAATTCGCTCTTGCTCTCTTAAAAAATTACGAATAGGCATCGAAAGAAAACACCACTGAGATTGATTTGAAAATCTTGGTCAATTAAGAAATTAAAAAAAAAAAGAAATTTTGCAAAGATGTTATTAATATTGCTCAGCTTTTAGAGCACGTAGAAATATAATTTTGGACTTAAAAGATGCGTATTTTAGAGCTTTAAAAGCTTAGACTCTCTGAACTTAGTTTTATTGAAATAGAAGAAGGAAAAGTTTACTTTTTTTGAGTTGAAAGTTTAATTATTGAATTTCTTGGTCTCGTACCTACTCCTTATCAAAACCTAATCACAAAACAAAAATTGTATCAAAATCCGTTCAGTCGTTTGGTGTGTAGGTCCTTGCAAAGAAATATTCACTTTCTTTTATATTATTAGGGATAACAGAAAAAGATGTAGATTGTACTTTATAAGTGAAGAATTTTTTATTTGTAAAAAAAATTACTCCCATACATTCGCATTCACAGGTCAAGAAATCACATTCACAGTTACAGTTGTGAACATAAATTCACGACTTAGCCCAACTCTAGTCAAAACTAGTGGCTCCACATACTTCTTCCCTATAATCGATAAAAAGGTGGTGGCTATCGATTTTGTATTGCTGGGTTTTTTTTTTACGATCGGCCGTAATGTGAATATTTGGTCGATGGTGAAGTTTCCTGGTCTAAGATTGCACTGATATGCACCCTGCACTATGTGGACAAACTGTTTTAGGCGTTTACACAAAACAGCAGATAAGGCCTTGCATGCGATATTTAGGAGACTGGTGCCCCTGTATAGGCTCACTTATCGGGTGTATTCTCTTTACCAAGTCATCTCCTGGTGCTTCAAGGACTCCGGCGGCTACGCTGTCTGCTCCAGCAGCTTAGAGTTAAGTTTTGATATTGCTGTCCTCACTTCGTCAAAGTAGGATGGGCGGAAATAGTGCCCATCATTGTCCAGATTGAACAAGTTACTGCTTCCATATGTTCAGCAGCAATTGCGATTCTACGAGTAATTTTTAAAAATTGTTCCTGCATTCTTTCTATCTCTTCGATCAAGCGCTTCTCATGCTCCTTCTTTTCCTTTTGATCAGTCGATGCTCTTCCGTTTTCATTTAGCTCACGAGCAGCTCGGCTACTTCTATGCATTTTCCCCACATTCTTCATCAAAGCAAGGGTTTCTTTGTCGTGATCGATAGAAACCCAGTACCTACATCAGAAGTGACATCTCTAATGGTTATCTGCATTTGCTGCTGAGGGCATAGCAGTTCTCTGAAGATTAACATTAATTTTCGATTGGAAAAGCTCTGGCAGTTTCAAAGAGAGAGTTGAGACTCAATAGACAATCATCGTTGGTGATGATGATGAAAACTATTGAATATTCTACGCTGCCAACAGTTGTGACATTGCACGAAAATATTTTTTAATTTAAATAACTAAAAAAGTTATAGTAGGAATGTCAATCGCCTCCAATTGCGGAAAGGGCAATTTCTGAATTTTTTGGTCAAATTTTAAAAGGTCAGTTCACCAATAGCGTCACTTTTAAATACTAGGTTTAGGACGTAGAGGACGAAGTTTTTTAACATTTTTGCCAGTAATCTCACTTTGATTTTGGTATTCAGATCCTTAATCTCTTTGTTCAAGAGGTGCAGAATCGTACTATTTCTTTAGATGGTACTGTCATGGTGCAACTGAAAAGCAGTTGATTTTTTAAACATAAATAGCGAAAAGTTTAATAGCATCACACACGAAGAGCGCGTTTTGGTTTAGTTCTTATTGCGCTTTACTGTTCGAACATAATGAGGTAGCTGTGGTGTAGCGCATCGCGGTAGTAAGGTCTGTCAAAAGTAGAAATATAAAACTCAATAGACCTTTTCGCGGTTTGACGTCTATGCTGTCAAAGTGTTTTGGTGGCCAATGCAAAGGACAAGTGTAATGCTAGGACATACACATACTCTGCCTTCGGTGGAATTTGGGGATCATCAGCAAGGATCAGCAAAGAGCTGAACATGGAGACCTGTCGTATACCCACCGATATACTGGAGAAGGTCAACTAAACTTTGAAACTCTACGAGGGCACAAAGAACTATCACAACTTCACGAGCAAAAAGTGAGTTAACTACGAATTAGCAGCAATTTCTGGTAAAAATAACTCCCTCTTCATTACAGAAACTTCTTGGATCCCGAAGCGCTTCACAAGCGGTGAACCATTCCTCAGCCCGCAGGGCATTGAATTTCTTACGCTCAAGGTGAAAGGCAAGATTTTCACGCTCCATCAGATTAGAAAAATGGTCGGGGTAGCCATTGCAGTGGTCACGGGTATCACAGAGGAGGCGACAATTGCTCGAGCGTTTACAGAGGAACAGTTGGATCTGCCGATGGCGCCCATACGTTATGGTGAGGATGATATCTATAAACCACTCACTTGGGAAGAATTGGAACCGGAGATTGAGGAATTCGTCGAGAAGTGCATGTATGGTATTCCAACATCTATGCGACGGAACAGAAGGACTAGTCAATGTTGGAGTGGTTAGATACTCTCAAGAAGCATTCGTACAATGCAAGGGAAAACAAGGATGTGACAACTTAACCGTCACCGGTTATTATTGAGCAGATAGCCCAATAAAAGTGGACTTATGTAAGAATACAGATCCACTTGCATTTTTTTTTCACATAAGCTCAACCAAAGAGAAGGAGACTATCCAAACAGATAACAATAAAACTCAGACTTTCTAAGAATGCAAATCAATTTTTTAATGTTTTTTTTTTTTTTTTTGTATAAAAGATGATTTAGTGTCTTCCGTTCTTCTTTTTGTTGTGTCCGACGAGGTCCAGGTATAACCTCTTGGAACACCGGAGTAACCGGAGAGTTCTTACTTAGATTCCGGGCCTTCAACATGTCACTGAAAATAGAAATAAGTTAACGAATCTGAACGATGGGTTTATGAAAAAACCAGCTCCAGTGGACATTCCCTGTGAACCCTTGATGATATCCTCCGCCCTGCGGTTCGCCATCTTTTTGAAACCAGTTCTCTCATAGTTGGGCAGCCAGCGTTCTGGATCTTGTGGCACTTCAGCGTTGTAATTCTTCGGCAACTTATCCTTCCTCTTGCGATTGATTTTCTTTTTCTTCTGCACATCTCCTGGCGTGCTTGGTGATTGTTCGACCTTGGCATCGGCAGACATCTTGGCCACCTTGGTACTCATGACCCAGTTTGCTGCCTCCAAGGCGTCTATTTCGGAAGTTGTAGTCAGTTTTTCAAGTGCCGGTAGTTTGTTGTTGACTTCGAGGCCTTTCTTCGGATTGATACGAGCATAATGAGCAACTTAAGGAGCTCCTCGAGAGAACTTGCAGCAGTGTCTGTGTCACCGCCTCGCAAATAGAATTCCACGGCTTGGCGCCACATGTCTGATAAATCGGCGCTGCTGCCCTGAGATTAACGAGTGTAAGCGGTCGGGGAAGTCAACAATGGATCCAACTTACGTTGTTCTTCTCGTTCCACTGCGGATTTGAGTAGAGCCGAGGCGGCTTGTTTATTGTCGGTGCCCTTATCATGCCGATTGCTACAGCTCACAACACAACACTTTGCCGGCATTTTACACTAAAAGTATTTATTTTTCGTATGGAAAAATAGTAAGTTGGTGTGCTATTAATATTTACACGCACCAAATGCAAAAACATTCTTGAAATATCGTGTTTTGGAAGAATTTTCTCCCTTTCAACTTATTCCGCGAGAAAAACAACACAAAAAAAAAAACGTTTGGCTACCAACAGTGGTTTGTCACTTACACGTCATAATTTTGACAAGCAGGCGAAAAGGTCTATAGTGTGCCCACAATGAGTAGCTGTAGCGGTAATACGAGTTGGTTTACTTTTGATTTTTCTAGCACTACAAGTTTGACAGCTTTCTACAACTGTAGAAATGAATGACTGCGACGTAACGAAATTTATTGAGCTCATTAAAAATAGAAATTTTCTGTGAAATGTTTGCTATAATATGCATGATATTAAGTTTAATAAGCAAAAAAAAAACACAAAAAAACAAAATAGTCAATGAAAGCATAAAAATAATTTCAATGAGGTGGGTTTGTATGACGTAAGCGCCCTACACCTTCTTCTTCTTCTTCTTATTTCGGCGAGGTTATGATCCGAAAACAAGAGATTATAACCCTCCCACTTCACTGTATTTCTACTGATCCGTCTGTGGGGTTCGCTTACACCACTGTGGGAAAATTTTGTGAGTGAAGCGCCACACCATTTGACAGCTCCTACTACTGCTACTACTACACCACCGCTACCGTGCATTGTGTTTGGGCAGTTAAATCTTATCATTGGAAATTTGATCTTATACTTCGACTCTCATTAAGCGTTGTGGGCTCACATGTGCTTTGAAAACAGACGCCTAGATAGTCATCGACTACATCAAGAACACGACAGATCCATCAAACTTTCTTAGTTCTGAATGTTCTGTTTATTACTTCCCATGACCAGAAGGACATCTTCCGATATACCATAAAATATTTTTTTTTTTTCCGAGGGTAGGTGAAAATCTTCAAGAAGACACTATGAGGATCGACAGCGCGTGCCCATAGTAGTGTGGGATTCTTACCCACTAAAAAACCTCCCTTCAAAACAGACATGTTTTTATTTTTACTACAACTAAGTATTCGACTTATCAAGTAGTTTTCATTTCACGAAATAATGACGTTTTGCAGGTGCCTTCCTATTAGAAGTTCCTGCTAGTTCCGCAGTTTGGACGCGGTTACTTATCGCGCTAAGTCTAAAGGTTTGTTTCTTTGTAGACGGCGTAGTAAATTTCTTTCATCCAAAACTTGGAGGACTGTAATATTTACGTGACTTTCTAGTCGACTTTTATGCTTTCTCGCGTAGTTTTTGATTTTGTCTTCTATAGTTTTAATGCCAAGATCTCTGTGGATATCGCTGTTTCTGATATACCACGGCGCATTAATAATACCTCTTAGTACTTTGTTCTCAAAAGTTTGTAAAATTTTAATATTACTTATTTTGGTACAACCCCAGAGTTGTATACCATATGTCCATACGGGCTTCAGCACTTGCTTATATAAAAGCAGTTTGTTCTCTATATTAAGCTTGGGATATTTTCCAAGTAACCAATACATTTCTCTATATTTATTATCTAGTTCTTTGCGTTTTTTCTTTACGTGCGTTTTCCATTTCAGCTGTGCATCAAGTGTCATTCCAAAATACTTAGCCTCGTTTGCAAACGGAATTTGAACCGAGTTTGAAAAGATCGGCAAATTATTTATTTTCCTATAAGTAAAATTTACATGAACAGATTTGTTCTCAATAAGCGCGATTCGCCAAACCTTTGTCCATTCATTTACTCTATCCAAAGCTTCTTGCAGTTTTTCTGTAGTATCTTCGACCGTTTTACCTACTGTCAAGATAGCAATGTCGTCGGCAAATGTAGCTAGCTCAGTGCCTTCTACTTGCGGTATATCACGAGTGTATAATAGATACAAGACTGGGCCAAGGACGCTTCCTTGCGGCACTCCAGCCATTATCTCCCTGAAATCCGAATATTCATTTCCACATTTGACGCGGAATAGTCTATTCGTAAGGTAGTTCTTCAAAATATTATATAGGTGCTCTGGCAGAACTTGTCGTAATTTAAACTTTAACCCTCCATGCCAGACCTTGTCAAAGGCTTGAGAGACGTCAGGGAATACGCTTGAACAAATCCTTTTTTCTTCAAGAGATTTTTCTATTACATGTGTTATTCTATGCACTTGTTCAACTGTAGAATGCTTACTTCTGAATCCGAATTGATGATCCGGAATGAGATGCCTCTCTTCTATAACCGGCTGTATTCGCCTAATCAAAATTCTCTCGAACACTTTGGATATGATTGAAAGAAGCGAAATTGGTCTATAAGACGTTTTTTCATTCGGCGGTTTTCCGGGTTTAAGGACCATTATGACTTCGGCCACTTTCCATTGATTGGGAACATATTCTAGTCTAAGCGCGGCGTTTATAATGAACAGAAGCTTAATTAGAGTTTTTCTCGGAAGTGCTTTAAGAACCTCTCCCGTGATAAGGTCGTATCCAGGAGCCTTCTTAGGTTTAAGTTTCTTTATTTCTTCCTTAAGTTCGGTAAGTGTTGCATTTCTTATTATACGATTGTCAATATACGACGTATTTATATTTTGAATAAAAGCCTGTCCATCAAGCGGTTTGAAAGTTTCTTCCAGGTGGGCGGCAAAAACTTCCGCTTTCTCTTTATCATGCCTGGCCCATTCGTCTTGATTTTTCCTAATTGGGGCGGCTTGAATTTGAGGTTTTTTAATACCTTTTATAGCTTTCCAAAGCGCATAATTAGAATCTTTTTCTGCCGTTAAGCTTTCTAGGTGAGTTTACATTTCATTATTCTTAAGGTCTTTAATAGATCTTTTTAATAAGTTACACAAACGGTTAAGATGTGCTTTATGTTGCGGAGCCCGACTTTGTTGCCATTTTTTGCGCGCTTTCCTCTTCTCCTTAATCATTTCATTTATTTCGTGCGGATAATTTTGAATGTAGCTGGCCGGCGTTTTCTTAGGTTTGGGAGTATTCTTCCACGCGGCATTCTGTAGGATTTCGACGAAGCGATCAACTTCAACTTCAAGTTCATAGGGCGTTTTAAGTGATACCCTCAGCTCAGTATTTGATTCAATATCATTTTTGAAGCCATCCCAAACTTTTTTAATCAGAGCATCGCTTATCGTCATAATGATTGGAGAATGATCAGAGGACAGATCAAAGCTTTCTTCAACTTTTATACAGTTGCCAGATATTCCTTTAACAATAAAGAAATCGATCAGATCTGGTATCTTATTTCTATCAGTCGGCCAATATGTTGGTTTACCCGTCGAGTGAAAATCACAACTGTATTGCATACCCGCATTATAAAGTTTTCTACCTTTCTGAGAGGCGTACCTTGAACCCCAGAAAGGGTGTTTCGCGTTGAAATCGCCACCAATAATAAAATTTGGTTTAAGGAAGTCGAAGATGTTTGTGAAATCACTTTCTTTAAGTTTACATCGCAGTGGACAATATATAGACGAAATGTTGAAAGCAAAATGTCTATTTCTAACGCGTACCGTGCTTACTTGCATTGCTTCTAATTCAATCTTTACTTCCGCTGAGTGTTCGATACATTCTTTTATAAACAAAGATGATCGGCCTCTGGCTCTTTCCGATGGGTGGAAGGTGTGATACACGCTATATCCCCTTATCTTAACATTCGATTGCTTTGTCAGATGAGTTTCACAGACCAAGCATATATCAATGTCTTTTTCTCGTATAAGTATTTCTAACTCGTCGAGTCGTCGTATGAGCCCGTTGGCGTTCCATGTAAGAATTTTAAGCGTTTCTTTCATATACTGGTTGAAGTGCGCGTGTTATGAATGTTGGTTTCTAGTGCAACTAGTCTCTCGAAAATAAGTTTGTTTGTTGTGCATTGCTCTTCAAGTTTCGCAAGAATTAGGGAAAAAACATTGGATACATGATCTTGTGAGCTACCTCTAACAATGTTTTCCAATGTCGCAGCTTAAGCAGGAGTCTTTACGTTAAAGCTTGGAGTATTTCTTGCTTTGATCTCCCGTGAGCTGTCGGTCTTGTACTTGCCATTAACTGTCATCACCGCTTGAGCATAAGACTGCGCGCCAATATTCGAAGATTTAGTTCCTGTTACATTTTCTCTACTATGATTGGGTTTTTCTTCGTTTCCCGATCTTAAGGGAATATTGATCGATTTTTTATCTTTCCCTGCTTTTTTCGTAGCTATTTTGGGTCTAATTTTAGTTGGTTTTGGATTCATGCCCATGGATATTTTGAGCGTATTGCGCCTTTTTTGGAGCTCTTTCGCCACTTCGCAACCTCGATAGTTCGCAGGGTGTTTTTCTTTACAGTTTATGCAAGTGGCTGGGGTTTGCTTATTTAGGTGACACTCACCTAAGACATGTTTACCTGCGCATTTCACGCATCACGGTTCTTTCTGGCAGTAAGTCTGCGTATGATTGAAGCCTTGGCAGCGCTTACACTGCGGGATCGATCTGGAGCTCTTACGCATAGGTTCGATTTTGACCACGATGTTTAGAATAGTCTCAATGCCATATATTACATCTTTGTTTTCGACTTTATCAAAAGTTAGCATGAAAAGTGGAAGTCCACCATAAAATATAACCGACTGTTTCAATGCGCTGATCCAATCTTTCATGTTACATAACGCATAACACTGCTACTTCACTCTAGTTTACCAAAGGATCTCCAATCTGACTATTAAAAAATTTCGATTTCAGAAAACGTATTCTACTAATGTACCGTGGAAAGACATCATTCAAATACCGTTTCGTTGGCCTAATCATTTAAGCTTGACCCTCTTCTTTAAATCCAATCAAAATCATCCATTTCCTTCAATTAATCAATTTCATTTCTTCAACATGCACGCTACGACTCCTTTGTTCTCCCCCATCAATTCCACTTTTGCCCTCTAACATAAGATACACAACTATTAGCTCTCGACGATTCTCAGGGCATTCACATGCCACCATGCCCCCGCTTCTAGAAAAGGAATTCGATAACATTTTCCGCTCAATTAAATAACAAAACATCTCAAAGATGTTCCCGCCCTCCAGCGAGGATTCCATTCGAAAATAATCAATTTTGCAATTAATCACGTGACAGTGCTCCTAGGCGATAAATGGGGTGGCTAAGGTCACCCGCTATCCACCACCTCAACAGCACCACCCCAAAATTTACGATGCTATCTGGCTGCTACATTTATTAAAATGTTCTCATCGAACCGACTACAAGGCTTGAAGAGGGAACGCTTTTTATTTTAAAAAAAGGTGCATACGGGATGTCATGCATATTCATGAGCATAAGGATACAAGGAGAGCTCTTCGAAAAGGCAACACAAATTGCACATGCAATACACCCCAGTGTTTTGACAGGACAGGGATGAGAATGGGTGCATTATAATAATTTCCATGTCTAACGGGCCAACTGGGAATCTCGATTCGATGATCTACATCTAGACACATATACAAACATCTCTTTTACCCTGGGGCTGTTAAAAAAGGAAAAACTGGATACAACGGTATAAACGGGTTGGAGTCCCTATCCTTCTGCCATTAACATTCGCCGAGGAAAATGTATTGTGTGGACTGTAGATAGGACTGGCGAAGGATACGCGCGTTGTAAACGAGGCATCCTTTGTGACCCATTCAGCGGATACCATAGTGTGGCCCTTTCTCTCCGGCTGAAGTGTATCGATGGGAGACCCAACCATATAACCGGGTGGTTAGTTAATGCAAATATTGATCTTTAATAAACATGCAAAGTTCCTTTTCCTTGGAGGATTTTACTTTCCATCCGTACTGAATGGAGACCACCATCAAGATCTACCAGCAGCAGGAGAAAGGCGAAAGAAGGGGGTGAGGAAAAAAAGTTGAACCCTATGGATTGTATGTACGTGCGTATGTCCTCATTCTGATATACATACATATTGATGATGGAAATTCAATTTCTGTGTTTTTATGGCAGCGGTGACGACCGACGACACGAGGACAGACCTCCAGGAGTTTCACTTCTAACTAACTACTGTCGTAGTGGTATCAACCAGCGAAACCAATGTTTATGGATGCAAACATTGCGGCAGCATATAACACAACGCAAATATCCTCGAGGACTCGCGATTTATGAGGGACAATATTAGTTATTGCTTTCCGAGGATCTCTCACATGGGACGCCATTTGCTTGTTTGTTGATGGTTTGTTATGCGCGTTCGGTTTTTTTTTTTCTTTGGCGCAATCAGGCGGATGGTGATGGAAAGTTCGCAGGAAAGGAAAAAAAGTAGGAATATGTAGGACGCAAATGGGGCATCAGGCTGTTGCAATAGCAATGCCAACTAAAATGACATAGTAGTAGTTTTCTGGAAATTTATTGGGCGTAGATAGTAGGGACTTCTTGAAGGAAATCTCGAAACTGGGTATTGTACGTACATACATCATAAGGAGGTGCTGTAGATGTTTTGTAGATTCTCAGTGTTGTTGGCAAATCGGAGTTACTTTCTTTATTTAATAATTGAGGGTTGCTAGGTTCTGTTACCGGTCGGAGAGCAAATACCTGCGAGCAATCTTTCTCAGCGTTTCAGCTCATTAAAATTTGTTGATTGGTTTGACTTCGAATGTAAAGAAGCAATTGCAACCGAAAACGATGCATTGAAGCAGCTATTAGACCGATACACAAACTCAAACATAAATAGACCCACAAATCTGGAAAAATAGTTCCCCAAATTTCTACTAGGCGGAGTATATAATATACTATAATACATAAATGAATTTGATGATAAACGAAAGAGGCAACTGAATTTTTGCAACGATGTCATGATTGACTTTATTTAGTTTAATTCAATTCAATTCAATTTATTATTAACAATTATTTGATATATACAATAATACTTGGTTTTTTATAGTACTACAGAGATATGATATTAACAATGTGTGCTAAAAGCAATTTGAAAATTTTTATATAATAGTAATAACATATTCTACCTACACATACACATACATGTTCAATTGCCCGCTAATCCTTTATGAGGGTCGCGGGGGTAGGGTGCTCATGGCACGGTAATCAAGGACGTGGTGGAAGCCGGTTTGGGGGCATACGTACTACGTGACCAAACCATCTAAGCATAGATCGTTCCGTTCGGAGAAGAAGCTGCTCATTATAGAATGCCTCGTGTACTCTGGTGTTACGCACTCGATCCGTGCGAGTTATTTTAGCAGCACCGCGAAGGTACCTCATTTCGGCAGCTTGTATCCGCGATCTTATTCTTTCGGTCACTACTCAAATTTCATAACCATATTTTACCTAAATAATTATAATCAAATTCTTATACAAAAGGGACAAAGAAGGGATATATTGAAATTTAATGTACCTATACAGGGTGGGTCAACTACAAGTTTCTTTTTAAAAATGCAATAAAATGAACAAAGTGGCTTTATTAATAAGAGTAAACATTCCCATTAATTATGGAATACAACGTCGTTCAAGTGGCTGCCTCGGCTGGCTTCGCAGTAGCGCATTCTATCACTCCAATTTTCCAAGACCTTGATGATGGTTTCGGGCTGTAGCTCACGGATTGCTTGGATGATATTGGCTTTAAGTGCTAGAATCGTTTCCGGATTGTTGGCATAACATCGATCCTTCACGGATCCCCACAAAAAAAGTCCAAAGGGATCAAAACGCAGCTCCGAGGCGGCCAATTGACATCGCCAAGACGGTTGATAACTTGGGAATTTGGAATTAGGAATTTGGTGCGCAAAAGACCGATTGTGGCATGGGCTGTGTGTCATGGCGCGCCATCCTGCATGAACCAGAGGTCGTCCAAATCCATGTCTTCAATTTCAGTAAAAAAAAAATCGTTAACATGGCTCTGTAACGCCCATCGTTGACCGAAACGTTGTTCCCAGCTTCATTTTCGAAGAAAAATGGTCCAATGATGTCACCACTCCACAATCCACACCAAACTGTCACTCCCTGTGGATGCATTGGCTTCTCGACAATAACGTGCGAGTTTTCCGAGCCCCAGATGCGGCAATTTTGTTTGTTAACGTTGCCGCTGAGATGAAAATGTGCCTTGTCAGAAAAGATGATTTTTTGCCCAAAATCGTTGTCCCATTCAAGCTGCTCTAAGGCCCAAACTGCGAAGCGATAACGAAGCGGATGGTCGTGCGATTTCCATTGCTGAATCAGTTGAACCTTATAACTGAATAATCCCAGATCTTTGTGCAGAATTCTCCTCAGGCTAATGCGTGAAATGTTGAGCTGTTGAGATCGATGACGAGTTGATGTTCGTGAATGGAGTCTCACACTCTCGGCTACAGCAGCCACATTCTCGTCTGTGCGCACCGTACGACGACGGGGACCATGAGTGTTGTCCACTAGCATACCAGTCTCACGAACTTTTTGCACAAACTTGCGTACAGCAGGCGCGGTGGGTACTTCATTTCGGCCAAAACTCACTGTTTGGGCTACACAGCACTCACTTTGGAAATAAGTTTTCAATATTTCCCAATGTTGTTCAAGCGTAAAGCGACTCATTTCGTTCCGCGGAGGTATAATACTGACTTTCTGTCAAAATTTCGAGCGGGAAACAGCTGTCAGTGTCAAAATAACCTATGATTTAAAAAGAAATCACTAGATGGCACACCCGTTATAACTGAAAAATATTTCACTAATTCATTTTGTAGTTTCTAGCATTTAAAGATCAGGCTTAAGTTTTTTTTGTTGACTTCATTTTTGATTTCAGAAAATAGTTCGGAAGTTGAATAAAAAATAAATAAATATTTGGCGTAACAGCTCTTTAAGTGCCAGGGCCTAGCTTCTCGCAACCACTCATGTTGCGTGCGCTATATTTTTCACACGAATGGAAGAGACCTACAGTTTAGTGCCGTATCCGAAGGGCAATTTGGTTTGAGAAGCTTTTTCGAGACAACAATGCCCTCGGATGTTTGTCAGACGTTCGAGAGAAGTGGGACCATGAAAAACTTGTTGGTGCTTTCTGGGATTCGAACTCGAAACCTCACACGCAGTGGTCCGACACACTAGCCACTTACGCCACGGCGCCCACAGGAGGTTCGGAGGTTGGATGCAATTTTCAAATTTGTTCTTTTGTATTGAAACCTTTACCCAAACTTTTCTCCAAACATTAGTGTTCCCCGAACTTCTCCAAATTCAAAAACGTCTTCCAGTTTTTTTTTTTTTTATATAATTATAATACCTAATAACAATAAACGCGCACAAGGGATTATGGCTACCCTTAATATGATACAGAGCGCGGGCGGTAGGAAAATTAGGAGGAGATAAGACGAGAAACCGATGCTCATTGGTTTGGGGAGAACACTTGGGGAGAACACTAACCTGGCAGCAGTGATCAAGGTGGTATTTATCGATCTGAAGCAAGTGGGTGTTTATCGGTAGCGTATGCAGAAGCAAATCCCCACCGGCTTTCGTCGAACTAATAATGAACAGAAAATGAAAATGAACTGACAATAGCAACATTGGCGAAGACCAAAGAAAAGTTCATGGTACAATAATCCGTATCGATTCAGTTCCCTAACACGAGTGCCATTGTCATATTACTCTTGCAACACATAATCAATAACAAATTCAATTCTGGCCATCTTTTCAGCCGATCTGGTTTGTCCATTTCCTATCAGATTATATACGATTAGCCATACGCTGAATACAAGACATTTGGATGAACTCGTTAAAAATTTTGAGTCAAGAGCCAACACTTTTGGTCTCTATTTCAACGCCAACAAAACCATATACTTGGAGGCTAGCACGCAATGTACAAAGGAGAAAGTCTGAAAGTCTCTATTGGTGAATACGTATTTAAAGGTGTTAAAAGTTTCAAATAACTGGGTGTTCTGCTGCGGAATGACAACAGTATGCGGGACTGCATTCAAGATCGATTGATGGCGACAAGTAAAACTTATTTCTTTAATCTGAAATTATTGAAATACAAATTCTTCTCCTAAAGCTGCAAGTATCGTATTAGAAAACCATAGTAAGAGCAAATTTAAATTCGAGCTGGATGCAATCGAAAAAACAAATGTTACGTGGACAAGTGGTACAACATGTCTAGCGACTAAACAGATTTGATCCAAGCTGGATCTGAAACGCTCTAAGAAATTGATCTCTCTCAATCGATTGCATATCGGCTCTATTATAGGTATAATTACAGGATAGTCTAATAGGCAAGCATGCAACAAGGCTTGGCGTATATTCAAATGATTTTTGCAGAAGCTGCATGGACGAAGAAGTAGAAGAAACCATTCCTCAACTTCTTTGGATGTGTCCGGCTATCTCCCATAAAAGAAAGCTTCACCTAGGAGCTTTCTATTTTAACGATTCAGGCGATCTGATAGATTTAGACATTAGGAGCCCCCTTCGCTTCATTAGAAGCTCTAATTGGTTCTAACGAGTCGAGTAGGCTGGGATTACATGATCCTTCGTGGTATCACAACGGACCTTCTTTGGTCTATGTGTGTTGGCGTAACCTGGCAGCCACTTCAACCTAACTTAACCTAACCTAATAAGACCAATCTTATCGCATGGGTGCAAAACCTGAATACTGATACCCAAAGATAAGCAGTGCCTCAGGATCTTTGAATGAAGGGTGCGAAGAAAAATCTTTTGTCAAAAGCGGCTCTTTTCAAGGAAGAAGACATCACCAAATTTGGTAAGGCTACGATGGATAGGACATGTAATAAGCATGAACGGCGGTAGATAACAAAGGCCCTTCTCAACAACAAACCAATAAACGCCAGGTGTAAATGTCGGCCTAGACCATCGTTACCGAAGACGTCAAAAAGTTAGGTATAAGTAACTTCAAATCGCGATGCCTGGAGGAGGATGGTTGAAAAAGAAAAAGCTGATCCTGAGCTATAGTGATATCTGATGATGATTTACCATCATCTAGCCCACATTCGCAAAAAATATTTCACAATTCATATATCTATGAATCGAAAGACGATACTAGAACAAAGTTAATTACATTTATCTTTCTTTATTTACACCATCTTCTTTGCCGCTTAGGCTGGATCAAGTTGTTAACCGTACTGTGCAAAGAACCAGCCTGCGTTAATGATCATACTTTTGGGTGCTAGACCATCTACTAAGCCCTCACACATCGTTATCTTTCTTAATTATCAAAAATTTCTAGAAACCTGTTCAATGACAATGACCTAGTCAGAAAACTGCAGTACCGGACCTTCTCGCCGTAGGTGGCGCGCAACTGGAGGCAATAAGCTAAAGAACGAGGCAAATGGGAAGGCTTGTTTGCTGAGACCAGGTTCACCCCGAACTGTAGCGCCACTTAACTAAGTAGTTAAATAAGTAAGAGTCTATAATTTGAGCAAAGTTACACAATCTGGCAATGATGCTAGCGATATCTTTTCAGCTCCAACCTCAGGTGAGATAACAATTCTTAAATGCTGATAACTCCCTCAACCAGTTGCCCAGCAATGCTTCGTGAAAGAAAAAAAAAATTTTAAAGTCTGTTCTACTCCTTACCGGTAAAATATAGGAAAAATGGCTGCTTACTACTCATAGGATTAATTTGGTCCCAAATTCTCAAACTTAAATAAGTGGAAACATTTTGCACTTTTCCGTGCAAGTCGAGTGCAAGCTGAGACCCATATAGAAAACTAAGTCTTTAGCTACATATGTACGTATATTTTAAAATTATACTCGTTCTCGGTCAAATCAAATGATAGCTAGTGTCAAAATGTCTGAAACTTTTTCTAACAAAAAAGGCTTCGGTTATCGCATCTGTTGATGCAATCATATGAAATTTTTAATTCGAGAGGGTATAGATTTGAAGCTCCCATATGCCCATATGCGGCTATTTAAATACCAGAGTCCAATTGGTGGACTTTCCTGTGGAATTGTTGGATTAGAATGAAATGCTGCTTTGTACGAAGATTTGACGTAATGCTAAGCAACAAAAGGGACTGGAGCCAACCATTAAGATGACACCCCCCAAATGAGATAGGCCAAATTAAATTTGAGGAACTACAACCAAAAATAAGTGGAACCTGTCCTAGTATTAGCAAAATCGATCTTCAAATATCTTTACTGAATGCACTCAAACACACTAGAGCCTTAGTTTGAGTGCCCAATAGATCTACAGGGTCACTGTAGATTTGTACTCCATCAATCACACATCTACCTATCAAATTTAACTACCACAGAACTTCAATGTTTAAAAACACACACCACTCTTTAGAAAAGAAAATCGGTTTAAACAGTCGTATACCTGTGAATGGAGTCGAATGTGCGTCTGGATTTAGTACGTGGTACAGATATATTCAGATATTCTTAGAAACAGGAGTTCTTCTTCATTCAAATCCTGAGAGATATCCTATATAATGGGTACGTACCTAACCCAACTTCGACTACACCGCGAACTTAACGAAGCTGAAGAATGCAATTACCTACAACATTCACGGCCCGCCAAAGCTGTTCAGCACGAGTGCCTCTGTTCATAAATTGTGAATCATAGCAACTTTCTAATGGCTCACCAAAAGCATAAAACATCTCGAAAATCCATCAATGATAAATGCAGGAAGCTTCCGAGTGATTGCATCCGTGTAAATTCAAAACTATCAGTTTCTGATGCCATCGAGTGCATGTCTCCACCGATGACGAGAGGTATTCCAGCTGAGCGCATTCGGCGAAGTGGGAATTTCCTACGTAAAATCGGCTGCATACTCGTAGGTCCTAGTCCATCGCCGCTATCAACAAAACCATCGAAATTTGAAACGAATCCAGAATTTTTGAGTATGTTCCCATGTATGGCAAACACTCCAGACTGGTTCCTCCTAGTGATGATGCCTTTGATGGGTCCTCTCTTGTGTGGTTTATTTGCCCATTGCAGGCGGCGGGAATAAATTGCGGATGTGTGCGCTTTCCTCGCGACCGGAATGCACCACGTTGCTCCCGTGAGATAAACCTGTAGGCGACCATATGGCGTTTGAATTTTACGAAATAGATTTTTCAATCGCAGTCAGGATTTTGGTGGAGTGTGCTTTGTTCCTGGCGTCTGTTTTGTCCTTTTCGGTGGCAAATTTGAGCCTGAGTTCCGTTCTGGCTATGATGGACCACGTTCGTGGAATTTTTGTGTGCTCGTCGCAGGTGGAATACCGGGCATGGCGCTTTCTATGGAAATTGTGCGCAAGTTGATTGTTGCGAGTCTTTGTTTGGCCATTTGGATGGCAAATGGGCGTAAATACTTAACATTAAGAGGTGCCCCAGCGCATAAAGCATTCGTGAGGCACTAAAATGCACTTTAAATGCCAATTAGACTCCTAGATTTGCATTCGCACACTATTAGCGATTTATTTGTGTCGTAAAGTTCATCCGATTTAATTGCGCGCGCATTCGGAGACTGCCGCTGGTCAATTGCAAGGCTGCGGGATGGCCATAAACATGATTGATGATCGGCCGTTAAATCCAAGCAAGCATCGGAGCCGCCATTATTCGCCTCATCTCAAAAGCCAGGTAGTAGGTAGTCCGCGATAGGAAGACGGAACACCGGTAGCTCAATAGAAACTGGTCGGTGGGTTAGGTGCGCACATAGCGTCCGGAGTTCTCTTTATTTGGCAAAAACGTGGTCGTAACTCAAGTACGTAATAAAACAGCTCTAATTTATACCCCCAAGGTAGGCGGATTGCGCGGTTTAGGGCGCGTTTCCGACTAGCAGTGGATTGCGGCTGTAGTAGCAGTTACGCGAGGGCAGCCTGGTTATCTGGTCGATATGCATGTCGAATTTGGAGAAATTGAATGTAACGTGGTGAGAACATTACCAGTACCAGTGATCTGGTGGTCTCAATGCCCCTGGGGTTAAATTCGTCCTGCATTGGATTGTAAATCTTAGACAAATCGCCATGTAATCCTCGCTAAAGAGAGAAAAACACGATCAAACGAGACAAGAAGATTAATGCATGGAATTCCTGGAAAAGGCGGGTACCTGGGTGATTAGTTTTGGGATGCCAGGTGGTGGCTGACCTGACTGTCTCACTGTATCCGTTAGTATACTACAATATATGGCAACGAGGGTCTTGATTTATAGCACCTAGAAGTTTACATCGACATCAATCTGTGTAGACTACGTTCAGTAATCGATATATCCTGCATACGAAAGATAAGAGCAGCTGCTACTGAGACTAAACTAAACACAAGATCTTGTGAACACATTAGGCCTTCTGTTACATTCTAATTGGTCTGTGTCAGCGCGGTTTCAGACGAGGAAAATGTTCTAAATATTCGCAATTAGGTACATAGATTTTGTAGGAAACTCGGGAACCTTGAATCCATACCCACCACCTTTTTGGTCCTGTGAACTGAAGTAAAGTTATAGATTCGATTTCATGTTAATGCCATAACATAGGGATATAGGACGGAACAAGTTTGGTTTTTACTTTCCGAATTATGTTTTCATTTTTTAAACAAATTTCTCCAGTCATTTGAAATAGGATTACTCACTAGTAAGTAAGCTAACAGAAGCGAGCAAAGTACCAGCGGAGTGAAGTGGTTTAGTAAAGTAAGTGTCGGAATTATGTTACATTAGCTCGTACTTTATTACAAATTCGATATTGTGTTACGTGCAAATTTAGCACGAAATCCTTGGTCCCCTCCATCCTACCAATTCTCACCCGTCCACCATTTTCGGCCTTTCAATCCAATTTTATTCCGTTGTCTTCTTGAAGCAGTGGTCTCGTTAATCGTTCCTGGATGGTTCCACCATTCAGTGCTTATATTTTTCCACACGCTTCAAGGGGGCAACAAAAGCAGGTACTACATTGATCAGCGACGAGTGAGACGAGCGACGATGAAGAAGAGGTTGGACTGCCCTTATATCTTGCCCACACCACCAGGGCATATATATATCTACCTATAACATAAAGGACGAGTACACTACAAGATACATCATGAACACCACACAGTTACCCAAATACACCAAACACAAACAGCACAACTTGTACGACCATGAGCAGCGGTCAACGGACTGAAGGAGGTTCAGTCCAAATTCATCGATGGCCGAGAGCCCGACGCTTACACTTTATTATTTGTATGGGGTGGCACGTCAGCGGCTAGTCCCTTTTCCCCAAATCTGCGTGAGATTCCACCGGGATAGCTAGCTTTCGCGGACTTAATAAAATAATAGGAATACGAGTGGGTACTCGGGCTTTTTCCTCCTCAGGAGTGTTCAACGCAAGGCGTTGTTTGACACATTTGCATTTTAGAGTCAATAACCTCTTTTCTTCCAGGCTAGGTCTAACGCCAAGCGTTGTTTGACAAATTTCCTTTTTCGTCTCATATTCCTTCGCTTTTATATTTTTCGCGATATTGTTTCGAGTATTTAATTTTGCTTTCACTAGCCCCTCAAATGCTAGCGCTGGCTGTGAACGTGGCACCAGGGTAAAGAGCGAACCCCGGGAATGCGTAACCCGACCCTCTGAACTTCCAGTTGTTGGGGCGATTTCAGAGAGAGAGAGCCATTGGAAAAATGGAAAGAGCTGCTAGATAGCGGCGTTCAAGGAACGGTTGCATGCTTCAGCAAAAGAGCGGAGTACTGCACATAAAGCCGTCCTTGAACTTGTAATGGCTGCATAAGCGGTAGGCGGAGAGAGGCTCTCGGTCGGGTAAGCAAAGTGCTGGGGCGAGTTCAGCACTTCTTGGTTGACCACGAGAGTGTGCGGAAGAGCGCTAAAGTGAGCGAGGAGTTTTTTTTAGCAGTGAGCAAGTTTTGTTAACAAGCGGAAATGTCCAGAAGGGGACTAAAGTCAAAATATAGAAGGGAAGGAGAAGGAGCAAATAGGAGCATTTGAGGAAGATTCGAGGAGGAACCCTTTCGAGACGAGGAGAAAGAGGCAGATTACCCACTCAGGAAAAAGATAAGTTGTTTCAATTCTATTTTGAATTCTCTTTGTGCGATTAGTGTAGGATTTTGTTTTGTTCAACCCCGGTAGGGTCTCATACCGTATATTTCCCGGTGAAAGCGGGACGCGCGACATAATTCCGTTTTAACGTTTGAAGTTTCGGGACCGGTGATAGCGGGCCACCCCAACGGCTTCATATACGCAAAAACGGTTAAATTTAACCTTTGTTCTTTTTTTTACCTTTTGCCATTTCCTTCTTGTGAAAAAAAAACTTTTCGAAATCTTAAATAAAATTGGCCGTACTCATAAAGAGTTTTATAACGCACGTTCGTTGTTCTTTTTTTCTTCTTGGCATAATTTCAGGATTCCCACCCCATTCACTTTCCCATAAAGGTTTCCCGATCCATTTCAAAGATCTGGTGGCGCCCATTCCACGAGTAAACAGCCAGACGTCCGTGTAAACGGAATTCCAGCGAACTCACCCCAGCTGAGTACCCGGGAGAGCAGCATCCCACAGGCTGCTGTTGTTGCAATTTCCCGATCGTCCTTACATCATCTGTGGCTAGCTGTCACTTTCGCTTTATTCCCTCGCGTGCGCGGCCGTCTTAGTTTTTTTTTCTGTGTTTGTTTTTTTTTTTTTAATTAAATTTCGGGAAAATTTATTGCACAATTGGAAAAAGATATGTATATGCTTGGAAATAGAGTCGAAAGCATGAAAATTCACGAATTCACGGCATCCACATTTACATCGATAAAAAAAAAATAATAAATATTTGGCGCAACAGCTCTTTTAGTGTCAGGGCCTAGCTTCGCGCAACTACTTATGTTGTTTGCGTTATATTTTCCATACGAATGAAAGGGGCCTACAGTTTAGTGCCGTATCCGAAGGGCAATTTATTTTTGAGAAGCTTTCTCGAGACAACAATACTCTCGGAACTTGGAACCTCACGCGGAGTGGTCCGACACACTTACCACTTACCCCACGGCACCCACACCTTTACATCGATAGTAAGGTCTTAAATGATGGCTTTAAAGGAGACGGAGGAATTCTACGATTGCCTTGGCACCAAAATTTGACAGCGAATTTTTGTACGGCAATATAGAATCAGGTCTAGTGTTTGCATCCCTGTCAGTGTTGCTGATGTAACACGATCATTTGATTTTAAGACTTCCCATCCTGAAAGGCATGGTGGCACGAAAATAAATCATGTCACGTTTTCACACTGATTTCCTTGATTTATTGAAATATTTCTTAGGTCCATTTAATTATTTTATTGAGACCTTATAAACAGGCGAACCCCCCAGGCGGGTTATGATCGCTTGTTTTCAGAGCATAACCTCGCCGAAATAGGAAGAAGAAGACCTTATAAATTTTGGGCAAAAAAACCTTGAAACCCTAATCACTGACAAATGAATTCTAATTTTTTATATATAATACTTACTTAAATCCTGTGTCCCCTTATAAGTTTTAGGACATCAACCATGTCAACGGGCCATCGTGTTCGATTTGTTTCAGCTCCAACCAGCTTTTTCCCAGTAGCCGAGATTCCTTTTGGCGAACCCCACAGGCGGATCAGTAGAAATGCGGTGAAGTGGGAGGGTTATGATCCCTTGTTTTCGGATCATATCCTCGCTGATAAAAGGAAGAAGAAGAAGCCGAGATTGCTTTTTGGACTGTTCTACGCCAGGTCATACGGAACCTCTCTGTATTTCTCCCTGTTGTGTTTCCATTGCATGGCTTGTCGGGCAATACAATTTTTACCCATACGTAGGGTGTGGCCAATCCACTGCCACTTTCGCTTTTGTATAATCACATCCATATGCTTCTGGCCGGTTCTCTCATAGAACTGTTCAATTGAAATACGATTTGGCCAGAATGCTCGAAAAATGTTTCTTAGACAGCGATTAGCAAAACCAGGTTTTCTGTGACATTGGCGGTCACTTTCTAGGTACTGCAGCCATATACCAATATCGATTCCACGTTAGAGCGGAACACTCGCAGCTTGGTGTTTAAGCTGATTTCACCGCATCGCCATATTTTGGACAATATACCGAATCCCGCCTTAGCTTCAGATATGCGTCTGCTAGCGTCTAATTCGGTACCACCGTCAATCGAGACTTCACTTCCAAGGTAACGGAAGTTTTCTACTATCTCGACCTGTTGCCCTGCAATGCTGATGTGAGTTGTTGATGAGTTCAAAGGAAGACCTAGGATTATAGTTTTGGCGGAGTTAATCCCCAATCCTCCCAAGTTTGGCTCTGCCACTAAACCAGTGGTCTTTTGATGCAGGCTCATGACGATAGCAGACAAATATTAAGAGCATAGTCGAGGTGTTTGAGTTAGGTCGTAAGACTCCATTGCATTCCGCCACTCCTTATCGACAGAGTTCTCCGCAAAATATCGCTTATTTTAGCGCGGTAGTATGCAACATTGCCGAACGCCGCTTAGGATCTCAAATTCTTCTGACAACATATGTCTATGAATAGCAGGTGTAGCCGATATCTATACTCGATGCATTGTTCTTTGCTTAAAATAGTAACATGGAATGCAAATGGACACTTACAAAAATCTAACGAATTAGAAATGTTTCTAATAAGAGAAAATATCGACATATGTTTGATCTCCGAAACCCATCTAACAAGGGAGTCGCAAATAAAGATAAGAGGCTACGCTGGTTATCACGCCTATCATCCTTCTGATAGAGCGCGGGGCGGTTCGTCCTTATTCATTAAAACTAACATCAAACATTCTGCCGATATAAGCATAGAGCTGGAAAAACTGCAGTTGTGCGCGGTAAGGGTTAAAAATAAACACCTGAGCTACAATATAGCATCTGTTTACTGTCCGCCGCGATGCTTACTAGAAAAAGATGACTACTTTCGTGTCTTCAATGACCTTGGTTCAAATTTTCTTATTGGTGGAGATTTCAACGCGAAGCACATCTTCTGGGGTTCAAGATGTACATCTTCTAAGGGAAAAATTCTCTACGAAGTGGCATATGAATTCGGTTGTTGTTTTTATTCGACAGGAAAACCGACCTATTGGCCAACTGACTCACAAAAAATTCCCGATCTTATCGATTTTTTTGTTACAAAAGGCATTTACGAGAAGTTTATTACAGTCAAAGAATGTTTTGATCTCTCTTCTGACCACTCGCCGGTAATTTTATTACTTGGAGAAGCGCTGATCAAGAAAAAAGGACCTCCAAGACTCACTAGCAATAGAACAAACTGGGAGTGCTTTAGAAATGATTGCGAAACAAATATCGCCTTAAATGTATCACTTAGAACACCTTGTGCACTAGAGGACGAAATTGATCGTTTCGTGGAAGCAATTCAAAGAGCGGCAGGGAGAAACACTCCTTCTAGAAGCTATAAGATCAACCGCAACGAAAAGTATCCCAGAGAAATCATTGAACTGGTGAGGGAGAAACGAAAAGCACGAAAGAAGTGGCAAATCACTCGTGCACCGCAGCATAAAACGGTCCTTAACCGACTATGCAATCGTCTTAGAGATAGTATTCGCGAATTTAAAAGCAAAAAGATAGCGACCTATCTTGAAAATCTCTCCGGTGAAAGAGAATCAAATTATTCGCTTTGGAAAGCGCTAAAGGCATCCGGAAACCTCAAATGCAAGCACCACCAATTCGGAAAATCTATGGAAACTGGGCCAAGGGCGACAAAGAAAAGGCAGAACTCTTTGCTTTGCACTTAGAAGAAACGTTTAAGCCGTTCGACGGCCCTTCGTTAACGCCCGACTCCCCATTCACGACATCTGACAACTTTAAAGTAAAAAAAGTTGCATTGATTGAACTGAGGGAAGTGATTAAAAATTTAAAGACAAAAAAAGCTCCGGTAACGGCGCAGGTAGTCAAGGAATTGCCGAATAAAGCTATTATCAAACTGCTCTATTTGATCAACGCTTCGTTCAGATTACTTTATGTTCCGAGGCAATAGAAAGTCGCCGAGATTATAATGCTCCCGAAACCAGGCAAACCGCTAAATGAGAAGAAATCATATCGGCCTATTTCCCTATTGCCGGTTATCTGAAAAATATTTGAAAAACTTCTTTCGTAATCGACGAAAGACGTCTCATTCCTGACCATCAGTTTGGATTTAGAATTAAACATTCTACAATTGACCAAGTCCACAAAATAACTGACGTGATTGAGAAAGAAAACAAAAAAAAACAAATATTTGGCGCACAGCTCTTTAAAGTGCCAGGGCCTAGCTTCTCGCAACCACTCATGTTGTGTGCGTTATATTTTTCACACGAATGGAAGGGACCTACAGTTAACGCCGACTCCGAACGGCTATTTGAGAAGCTTTTTCGTGACAACAATACTCTCGGATGTTTGTCAGACGCTCGCGAGAGGTGGGACCGTGAAAAAACTTTTTGGTGTTTTCTGAAAAGTTTTTTCACGGTCCCACCTCTCGCGAGCGTGATTGAGAAAGCTCTGGAAAAAAAAAAATTTGTTGTGGTGTATTTTTTGACGTCTCACAAGCTTTCGATAAGGTTTGGCACGAATGCTTCGAGTATAAATTGCAACGACTACTGCCACGGCAACTCTTTCTAATCCTACTATCGTATCCCACCGAGAGACTCTTTCGTGTTAAGCATGGAAATGATTACTGTGACTTCAAGGAGATTGCGGCTGGAGTTCCACAAGGAAGTGTCCTTGGCCCGCTTCTATATGTACTCTACACGAGTGATATCCCGCAGGAAAGAAACTGCGTCGTCGCCACGTTTGTGGATGATACGTCGATATTGACCACGGGCGAAACTATTGAAGCAGCAACTGGAAAGATACAACATGCTATTAATAAAGTCCACGCTGACGAATTCTTGGTGTATTGTGCTGAACGAAAGCAAATCTACTCACGCCAACTTTACCTATAAAAAAGTGGATAGATTACCTCTATGTCTTAACTCGGCTCAAATACCGTACGCGAACGAAGCAAAATATCTAGGAATGACTCTAGATGTTAAGCTTAAATGGAAATCCCACGTAAAAAAGAAACGCGACGAGCTAGAAACAAATACCGACAAATGTACTGGCTACTCGGAAAACATTCGAAGTTGTGCCTATATAACAAACTGCTTATCTATAAGCAAGTGCCAAAGCCAGTGTGGACGTATGGTATACAACTATGGGGTTGTACCAAGAAAAGCAATAGAAACATAATACAAACTTTTGAAAATAAAGTTCTTAGAACGATCGTCAACGCACCGTGGTATGTACGTAACGAAGATATTCATCAAGATCTGGGAATTCCCAGCGTCGTCGAAGAGATAACAAAATTTGCGCGTAAACACAAAGATCGTGTTCACGGCCATTGTAACCGTACCGTCATTCAACTAGTTGACGCGAATAATTCAATTCATCATCTGCAAAGGATAAAACCTTTTGACCTCGCGTCAAAAGGGCAGGAACAATCATTGGAATTTAACCTGCCTAAAGTTCTACATTTCTTTTAACTTCGTACGAACATTTTTTTTTTTTCCAAAAATCACGTGCATCGTAAGCGAAAATAAAACTGCTGGATAAGCGTCGGCTTAGTTGTAGTATTACTTTTGAAGAGAGGTATTTTTTTAGTGAGTAAAAATCTCACACTACCATAAGCACGCTCGGTCGGGCCTTATGGTGTCTTTAGAAGATTTTTCACCTACTCTCGGCAAAAAAAAAAAAAAAAAATTGTTCGGCGATAATACGAAAGGTGTTAATATGTTCAACGCAGGAGGATCCAGAGCAGAAACCTACGTTTCGCTGTCGAGGGTACTTTCTAGGTGTTCTTTAATGCGATGGAGGATATGTTGGCTATCTAAGCGCACCGAGTGTAATATTTACACGAACCATTTCGAGCCCTTTTCGACCCCCTTCTATCTCCGAGGCTGGTTACGAGTATGTTATAGAACTGAATTTCAGGCGAGTTAAGGTTACCAAAAAGAAGCATTTCAAAATTTCCAAATTTCATATATGTGGCGGACTAGATACGAGTATTCACGAGTGTTCAAAAATCAAAATTTTGGGCACTCAACGACTGACTAGTTGACTGATAGATCGTTATAAATCTAGGATACTCCCAATCGAACATGGATAGTGTTGAAAAAGATAATTACAAGAAAAATCAATAAAAATCCTATGACGATTGAAAAAGCAGCCATAAGGATAATATGATGCCTTTATTATAGACATTCGTGCTATTTCAATATATACTTAAATAATGACAAGGTGGGCGCCGTGAAGCAGTGGTTAGTGTGGTGGACCTGGACACGCTAGAAGGATTCTAATCTCTAGAGTCATCACATCAGTTCTGTTATATGCCGCTCCAGTCTGGGCGAAGGCACTTAGGACGAAGGAGACCAAAAGGAGATTATCGTCAACATACATACTCTGCGCGCTACGAACAAGCATTTCGGACGAAGCTCCATTTGTTATAGCTGGAATGGTCCCCATAGATATCCTTGCAGATGAGCTGCTCAGGATATATAATAGAAGAGCATTGAACTAACACGACGCCATTAGTATCAAGGCGATACAAATTGAAGAAAGGTCAGCACCAGAAGCTATGTGACAAGCTCGCTGGGCTAATATAACAAAAGGCAGATGGCCATACAAACTGATACAGACAATCCAAGTCTGGATAAGTCGAAAGCATGGAGACTACAACTACCATCTTACGCAGTTGCTCTTTGGTTACGGCGGCTAGTGCCAGTATCTTTATTGATTTAAACACGACAGCTAACCATTGTCCCCGGAATGCATAGGTGAAGATGAAGATGATGATGAAGATGATACGGAGCACACAGTATTTTATTGCACACGCTTCACGGCATGGAGAATTACTCTTCCCAGTCCACCGTTACTCCTCAACCATATGCTACGATTGGAAGAGAATTGGATGGCAATATGTTCTTTCGTAACAACTCTACAAAAAGAGCTGCGGAGAATAGAAGAGCTAAGAAGAGCAACAGAAGCATCAGAAGCAGCTGACACAAGAAACTCTGCATGAACTGCTAATTAGCTCCGCGAAGTAATCTTAACAGCAGTCCCGTGGAGAGAGTGATAAAAGTTTGCACGGCGTGGATTAGCACTAAAATTTGATTCAATTCCTTACCTCTTCGTGTTACTTTTATTTTAAGGTTTTTGCTACAATAACTTTTTGTCCACAAAGAGGGTAAGAAACAGTTAAAACTAGCAGTGACTTCAGTCTTCAGATCACAGTTAACATTTGTTCTCTTTCGTGCACATTACTAAATTGTATGCGAACTCTGAGCAGTCGAGGAGTAATCACAACTGTTCCCTGCTCAATGAAGAAAACATCTTGATACCTGGCACAAAGAAAACTAAAAATTATAACGTTTATCACTCATTATTTTCTGTGGTATTCTTAAGCACTTTAAATCGTTTAAATCAAAGGAACTAATGCTCTTACCTATAGAATGCGTCACCGCGTGAGGTTCCATGTTCGAATCCCTCTCGAGAATGTTTGAAATCCGAAAGTATTGTTGTCACGAGAAAACTTCTCAAAATTAAATTGTCCTACGAATACGGCACTAAACCGTAGGTCCCTTTCATTCGTGTGAAAAAATATAACGCACACAACACAAGTGGTTGCGAGAAGCTAGGTCCAGACACTTGAAGAGCTGTTGCGCCAAATATTTATTTATTTTATTTATAGAATGTGTCACAGGCTCCTCAATACTTGTGCGCTTAGCTGAGCTATGGGTTCGTCTTGAGAAGAGAACATTTTTTCTCTCGGACAGTTGTAAAGCACTCAAATTTAAGTGTAGCTACTTCGCGTTGCTACCCGTAATGTGCTTGTTTGTAAGAGCCTTCACTTCGAACCGATATCATAGGCAGATAGAATCTATTATAAGGTTGTGTGTGCCCCATTCCTATGACGGTGCTGCGATTGGTTAATTGAGTTGAGACTTTGTTGCCTTTCAGTCAAAATGCACCTAACAATTCTTGTGCCAAGCAGCTTGCATATCCAATGAAGGCTGATATTCTCAGACCTTCTTACTGTGGGCACAAGACAAAACAACAAAAGTCGAGTTAAGGATGCCAGAAGATGCTCTACTATTCGAAATCTATGCTACCAATTTTTTACTTTTTTATCGGTTGTCGTTACCAAGTTATGGGCAAAGAAACAAATCTAAAATACCTATAAGTTTTCGGAAAAAACGAAAACTTCAAACTTGTTTCCTGAAAATCGACTTAGGTTGTTTTTAATTGTGGCCACAGTTATTATTGATCGAAGAGTTATAGTCAATTTGATTGATTTGTCGGAGCCTGTGCAGTTGTAGAAATGCTCATACATACACGTCATGTTCCAAACTAATGGTAAAATTCCGGTTGTCTGATATGATCGGTAGCTACAGATATTATCACCGGTAATCGAATTTCGCGCTTTGTGGTGATGATATATATAAATGCAGCATTTTAAAATTAAAATTTTTTCTAAAATTTATCAAATTTATCAAATTTATCAATTCGAATTCTGAAGAGAGAAGGTTTATCGAACAGGGCTATAGCCAAGGAAATAAACCGATCTCCAACAGTAATTGACAACATCGTTTATCTGCAGGAAGATTATGGTAAAAAACGAAGGTCGAGTCGAAAGTCGTCATTCACACCCCGCCAAAGAAACTGATTTTATATGAGGCCTCGAAAAATAAGCTATTCTCAAGTCAAACCAAAGCCTTAGCTAGAGTTTAGTTAGATAAAAAGTTAGTTTTTAATAAAATAAAGAAGAAGCCAATGCACACCGTTGCTCGAAAATATGGACGATTCGAATTCGCCAAAAAATTGATGAGTTGCTTTGTCCAACTGGAGCCAAGTGGTTTTTAGTGACAAAAAGAAATTTAGCTTGGATGATCCTGATGGCATACGGAGTTATTGGCACTACTTAAAGTCAAAAAACGAGGTTCTAATGAGTAGAAATTTCGGAGGAGACTCTGTCATGGTGTAGGGTGGCTTTAATTTTAATAGAACATTGACAATTGAGTTCATTTCAACAAAAATTAACTCCACCGCTTATATGCAGATGCTGCTAAGCAATTTATTTGCAAATGCGGGCGATTTGGTAGGCGCAACCTGCATGTTTCTGCAAGGTAATGCAGCCATACACCGTTCTCGTGCCACTATGAAGTGCTTTGAAGACAGTGGGATAGCAGTTTTAGATTGGCTATTTCGAATCCCAGATATGAACCCCATAGGAAACCTGTGGAATATTCTTGCTCGAAGGGTATATGCAAATGGACGTCAATTTGACTGCGTGGGAGGACTTAAACAAAAAATTCAGGAGGAGTGGTCCAATTTAGGTGAAAGTATTCACCAATATTTAATTCATTTGATGCCAAAAAGAATATTTGAGGTTATCTTACACAAAGGAGGGCACACTAAGTATTAATTTAAAAGATATAGCCAGAAAAATTAGCCTTTATATTTATTTCCAGTTTAAATTGATTGTTTTTATATTACATGCATTTCTTTTTAATTTGGAAATCATTTTTTAGTAAAACTTGTCTAAGTTGGCCACTGGTACTGTGAGGAATCCTTCAAATCAAATTCGCTTTTTCGATTTTCGATTTCGATTTCCTTTATAATTATTTCCACCACTGCATATTCTCACCCTCTGATTTCGACTAAGCTGATATTTGGCAGGTTTATGGTATGTATTGCTGTCGTAATTGACGTTTGTTCTACCTAAGTCTTGAATAGATCCTTCTTTACTCATTGTAAATATCACGTGTGTAAAGGCTACTGTAGACGCTAAAACATGGTCTTATTAAACGTGGTCTCACTAACCAATCAAAGCTGGTTTGATTTTTGTTGGTGTTTGTGGGCGGACCTTTATGTTGGTGGTACCATGTTCGACTGTCTGCGGACTTGTCTGTCATTCTTTACTAAACCAAGACATTCTGATTGTGAAATTGGTGCTGATAAGATATAAAAACGGGATGTGTTGAACTAAGTTCGAGTGAATTGGTCTCACCGCCTGCGGGTTTTTACTGAGACCATGCTTTAGCGACTACGGGCTGCTTAACACACAAGCTGGACGCACTTCTAGGAGAAAACTATCAGCACCATTCCTTTGCTAAAATCTCCTTCATGGTTGGTGTAGTTACGAGGTTACAAGCAATCGTAAGTTGATGAAACCCGATACCAAGGCTTGAAATTCATTGGTCTTCGGCATGATGTTCCTTAGTTTGAAAACATCGTCCATTTACTGAACCAGAGGTGTAACTAACTACGGAACAGCTCATTGAATACTTATATCATACATTGAACAAGAATATTACCGTTCTGAAACACACTGTGTAGATGGAAGTACATTTCTTACGGCATCGTCTTCACAGTTAACAAATTAGTTTAACCCTAACTTTCCGAAATGAGCCCCAACATCATTTGAATTGAATGACATTTGCCGGGGTATACATTTGACAGCATATTCGCACATGAAGTACATCTGCCGCATCACTATAACCTGCTGTTGATGGCAACACATTATCTGCACCGATTTCTTTCACTACCCGTTCTTGAACTTTTCAACGCCCCAGCATTCTTGTCACTATTAAATTAATGTCAAGCTGTGAGAACTCAAAATTACCTCCGAAATTTGATCGGTGCCACACAGCTGGATACCGCACTACACTACTCACATGAATTTGCATTTGCCAAACAGTCAACAGCAGAAAAACATAAAATAAATTCTCCAACTTCGCACATATCCTGCAAAGGTTACATGTGGAATCCCATTTGCTTCGTCTCTTCTGTTTCTAGCCAGTTGCGTTGGAAAAATTCAATTTTCGACCTCATATCCGCGGAATTGGCTGATGTATGCAGCACACATACTCATATCCTTGTACAAGTGTTTCGCGCGCTTAATACACGTCGGCAGCCATACAAAGTGACGTATCATTGTGTGCTCCACAAATCTCAAATGAAAACATCATTTGTCTGCCACTCACTGAAGCGGAAAATTTCCATAACGCGTTGGAGCAAAACAATGAAGCAATGATGACATAACGGGAGACAAAGTTACAGCGGGGGGACTATACATACGAGTATGTGCCTACCTACCTACCAACTCTTCCAACAAACTGATCCTTTGGAAGGATGGAATATTTTTCGCTTCACTGCAGTGTTTCCATCCTGCCATGTGTCCATGGATGGAGTTTATTTTTCTTTTTTGTAGAGCCCACTTCTAATACGAAGAGCAATCACTTGCCATTCTTCTTCATGCTCCTTCATTAGGCACACACAAAGCCTCCCACACACATGTGTGAAAATGTCCCTCTTCTCTATTTGTTTAAATTTTTGTCTAGAATCAGTGTTAGAGTTAGCAACCAGCAGCCGGTTGAGTGACTTTCTATTCGGTACCAGTTGTTGGCAGAACGACCCGAGCCCAAGCAAGAACACAAAGCAAAAAACCCTTTTCATTTCAATAATTTGTCACAATGTTGCGAAACGACTCCTTTTCTCTCCCACCGCAATTTACTCTACTCTGGCATTACTTCCATTCAGTTGATTATTTCCTCGCATTTGTCAAAGGAAATGGTTACAATGAATTCTGTCGTCTTTCGCACATATCCGCCTGCTGTCTTCATTATCCTTGGAATGGTGTCTTCGATGAGGGCGCGACAATGGAGTTGATAATCGTCCTCACATTCTGGTAACGCAACCACTGCCAGCACTACCGCTACCCGCGCTGTTGTGTCTCGCGATGTGATTTTCTCTGCTCTATGATATGTCATCCTATTCCAGCGGGCGGGTGGTGGTTTAATAGGTGCGTGGAGAGTTCTTGAGATAATAGCGCTTGTGAGGGGTGCTGTGCGTTTTGTTATTCTTTCTGTCTTCCGCTCCGCTCCATTCCATGTGTGTGCGCGTGTGTTTGCAAATATTCAGCAACAACTGTCTGGCGATTGACTAAAGTGCTTCGTAAGTGTTTGTGGAGCACTCAAGTTTTCTCATTCTTTTCCTAATAATGATGTCCTTGCCATATGCTTATCCTGTGACAGGGGGAGGGAATAGAGGTGGTGCTGTTTCATAGTGCAAGTCGCATTTGAATGCGTAACTTTGCGGCCTGTGGTCATCTCATGTGGCGAAGATAAGTTTTGCGGTGCCGAAGCGAAATCGGGTCAGTGTTTGCGGTCAACATCTCATGCGAACCGTTGGCAAATGAGGCATCACCATCCGGGTGGTTGGGCTTTTCATAAATCGATTATAATGACTTGGGAGGAGCTGAATGGATGATAATGGGATGTTTCTTGAGATGGATCAGGGGAGAGAGGATAGGGGCAGTAGCAATGACTTCAAGTTCCCATTGAACTATGCAACAACTGTGTAATCGTTGCAAAGTTGATCAACTTTTAAAGTGGTTGCAGCTCATCCATTGAACCGTTGACCGAGTTGGAGATGACAGCTCGGATCGTTGGATGCTTTAAGTTTTAATTGTGTTTGCAGTAGCATAATACAAAGGATGTGATGCGATAATGATGATGACATTAGCATTGATGGATTAACTTGTATCTCAGTCGAATGTCGAACAGGATAATTGGGAGAAGGCTGATAGGTGCAATTTGATGTTCTGCGGTTTAGTAAGATGTTAAAGATTTCAGGGGTTTATAAGGAATGCCATCGCAATTGAAAGCTTATCTATGCGATCGGAGCTTAGGGTCCACTTACTGATACCACGTAAACCTTATATTCTTTCCAGAATTTTTTATTTATTTTTATTCATGTGCATATGTGGAGAGCCAGGTAAGGTTTATGTAGATCGTTTGAGCAAGGGAATCAATTCCACCGGCTAACAACTGCTGTATGAAAAGCAGGTCAACAACTTGACGCAGTTTTTCTAGAGCTTGTACGCTGATCAGTTTTAGCCGAACTTCGAAGGCGGAAAAAGATGATGGGTATCTTGATACAATCCTAATTACATTTAGGACGCTTATCATCGATATATCTGTACAAACAGAGCAAACTAACCTTATCCATACATTTGTAAAGTTACATATATTAAAGTACACTTCTTCAAATCAAAGTCAACAACTAAAACTAATATTACATTTTTCCCCAATCCACTTCATGGCCTATGCCATAGTCTAATCGATTTCACCAAACCAAATGCAATCCGAGTTCGATGAAGATACGCCACTCAATCCAATCATTTCAATCTCCGACTGCAAATATGCATGGCATCGCATTCAGCATATACGCTCATCCCCTCCATAACACAATCGGCTATATTACGCTTTCTGCTCGAATGCATTGCTAGTGCACTCTCACAGTTCGACCAATAAACGCAACATAATAATTTATTGACTACTTGGGCAAATATTTGGCCAAATTCAATTTATTCTCCAAAACATAACTTAAATACTAATTTCGGGTTCGAGTTAGTTAAGCACACCCATGTAGGCAGCCCCATATCACATAAATAATTTAAAATGTGTACTCAAGTGCCATCTCTCCACCTGGCTGATAGTGTGTGTGCAACTACTCTTAGCCGAAATAATTGCATATGGATAGTTAGCTGTGCACTACCCCCACACACAAGTATAAATTTATTCGATTGGTGGGGGTGCGCGCGGGCGGTTTAACTAAATTAATGGAACAATGAACATTTTAAAACCGCATTAGAATACACAACAAATTGGAAGTGGTAAATACTTGAGTTGCATTCACCTCACTCACCATACAGCCATGCATGCATGTAGACGATGTTACCCACACCGCCGCTGATAATTGAATATTCGGATAAAGGACTCCGGGTTGCGGGCAAACATTTAATCGTTCGATTTAAATAATTCACCCCGGCAGACGGGCAATCGAACCCTTCCAACCGCCCGGCCCGGCCGTTGTACACTATCAAACAGCGAAAACAAATGTACGTTTCACATAGCTCCCCCCGCTGGTAATTTATTGAAATTGGTCCTGCTATAGCCAGCGCCAACCGACCTTAGACCATCCGAAGGCTGTTGTGCATGGTTGCTGGCCATCGGCCATGAGGCTCGTTAATGCGTTCAGGTGTTGTATTTACAAAATTGATATTTTATGCATTAAATCGCGCCAGAGTCCTGGCGAGTCGGGGGTATGTGGGTGGGTTCCACAATGAAATCAATCATAGAAGGATGTAAATGTCAAAAAGAGCCCGGCTGTTTCGTTGCGAGGAAGGATGGACGAAATTTGTCCCAATTTCACTATCAGTGTATCGTGGGGTTGTGACGGGGGTTGGAGTTTCCGTTAATAATTACAACACTGCTCACCCGAGGGGGTGGGGTTGTTAGCTTGAGCTAGGCATGTTTAGGGAGAGCTTTATAGAAACATGTTGTGTCCTATTCAATGACGCGCTACTGAAACAGCATTCGAGTGGAGTTCACTATTTTGATTATTCCGTTTCGATGCATGAATTGTACTGCAGCGGGGTGGACGTGTGCCATTTGAACGCACAATTTACGATTACAATAGAGAAGCGCCGCCAACCGATTAAACTTTCAATTTATAGACAATGTGTAATTTTGGAGGCCATCGGCGCGCGAAAGCGCTTTTGTTATTTAAGGTCTTGTCCCATCCCGTCCCGCGGTAAGCTTTTCGAGCAACTGGAACGAGGATGAATGATGACATTTTCGGATTTGAAATGTAGTGACGTGAATTTATGTGGTAATCGATGGAATTTTAAGGCGACACACATGTACATATGTGTATGCTTGGTAAATTGCATTCAATGTGGGTGTTTCTGCCACTTGCGGAACTACTGTTAAATTGGTTTTTTGGTTGGACATTTGTCTGTGGTAAACGTTTAAATTGAACAATGCTGTAAAATTGGGCGTGAAGTACCTACCTCACAGGGGCCTAACATTTGTAAAGTGGTCGAAGACAAGCTTTTATTTTTGTTGCCAGATGATTGTTAGCTTGTGGGCTGTTTAATTCCCTGTCATGCTTCAAGCCCCGAAATGCGGTTTGCGAATAGAAAAATTAGGCCGAAAAAAAATAGATAAGAGAACTACAAGAGAACGCAGCGAAAGAGATCAGTACAACTATTAAAAAACTGAAAGACAGAGACGTCGGGTTTAGGCATTCCCAACAAAAGTTTTAAAATATAGCGATTGTAACTTAATTACTTACTAGAGACACGGCTGCCTTCCATCCTCTGCGGTCTGCTTCCAGTTGTCAATACCAAGTTTTCTGTCAATCGCGACATCTTGGTCTTTATACCGGAGGTTCTGTCTTTTTCGCTGTCTCGAACCTGGGGGCATTTTTTAATACAGCACAATGTTGAAGAAGTCACATGACAGCGCATCTCCTTGCCGGAATCCGGTGCATGTTAAGAAGAATTCGGAAGAGCTGTTTCCAAGTTGCACAAATCATCGCGTGTTTTCCAGCGTTACGAGACACATTTTGATAAGTTTTGACGTATCTCGAATTGGGCCATCGCTTGGTAGAGTTCAAATCGATGAATGCTGTCATAAGAGGTTTTAAAGTCGATGAAAATGTGGTGAGTTTTGACTTGATATTCGTTGGTCTTTTCCAGGGTTTGCTTTAGTGGGAAAATTTGGTGTATTGTCCACCGGAAGCCACACTTGTACCGATAAGTGTGTTGCAGAAAGGTTTTAGACGTTCACACAATACGTTGGATAGAATCTTATATACAACATTTAGCAGGGATAGGCCTCGATAGTTCTTACACGTCATAGGATCGTCTTTTCTGGAGATGGGGCATATAGAGCTGCTGCAGCTGCGCTAACTTCTTCAACATGTTGGGCGCATGCCTTGCGTCGATTAGCACGTGGTAGATTTGGTTACGTGTTCTACCATCAAAGGAAAGCCAGGTTGCTTTGTGGATTCTTAGTCTAGGAAACCTAGTGCTACTTATCACCGTATTACGAGCTGCTGCAAAATCAATTAGTCGGAAACCGTTGTATGTTGTCGTCTTGTGGAGGCTGTGTCTACCTACGATCAGTCCGCCAAAGATGGTATGCTTACATTGGAGTCACCGAGTATAATTTTCACCCTATATTCCGGACAGGCTCCGTAAGCGCTATCCAGGAGGTCATAGAAGTCCTCCCCTCCTTGACAGGGTCCTCAGCGTCTTCGATAGAGGCGTGTGCATATATCAGGGTGATATTATAGAATGCTGCGCTGATGCGGATTACAGCCAAGCAATCATTTACAGGTTTGAAGTCGACAACCCTTGGTCGAAGTCGATTTCCCACGACGAATCCGCATTCCAGCCTGTGCGGTCTTTTGTTACAGCTGTAATATATGTCACAGTTGGATCTTTTTTGCATTCCTGATCCTATCCATTGTATCTCTTGAATCGCAGTTATGCCTTGCACTGCGTGAGGACAGATTCAAGTATTTAGGCGGCACCCGCGGTGTACATTCTATTTGCAAGCTCGAAAATCGTAGTCCGTGGACTTTCGGGGTCGATTTGCCAATTAAGGGGGATTATTGTTGTTATTCGAGGCTGGTGTCTCTCTCATAATTAGCTTTATTTTACGTGGTAAGGCAATTCTGGAGGCCCAGATTCATAAGTTTTAGCCCTTGCGCGAGGGGCCCGCTTGAGAACCGACATCAATATTGCGCTTCGGGGAAATGAGCGCTGACGCCCATTTAGGGTTCATCCGATATCATCTCTACTCCATAACCCTGATGAAGTTATGGAAATCCTTACAGAACTGAGCTTCAAATTTTTCGAAGTGGCTTGACTAAGGTGTCTGTGAAAGCCGTGTGTGGATTCCGCCGTCGAGAGAATTCTTCTTCTTTCTTCTTCTGAGGGCTCTTGTTAGACATCTGAGATACATTTTGGTCATTCAGGTCAACAAGAGATGCCTCATCCGGTCACTACAAGTGTGCTAAAGTTCACTCAGCCATGCTCGCGCAGCTCCGAGTGTTCAGCTGCAAATGTATAGACGGATTTGACATACGCTCATCGTTAATTCATACCAGGTAGCTATCCAGGGGGCACCGCGTGGAGGTGATGATGCGTCATTTTGCTCGCCCATGGTGATCGAAAGCATACAGCAAATCGTATGAATGCACCAAAGCGTTTTAATATTAACTTGCGGTTAAGAGTTTAACTCCTTCAATGCAATTGCACGAAGTAATTTGGAAATGAAGATACTCGTAAGAGATAGGAAAGAGTTTTTTTTTGTGCATTGTTTTGAAACTCGGGACGGGTGACATAAGGTTTTGGTGGTGTCTGAAATAGTTAGGGAAAAATTGCTTTAATTTGTCTTCCGGCTCTTATTTTTAGCACGATGTCATGGAAAATTGCAGAAGGCACAATTGCAGAACGTACATAGAAATCTGACTAGAGGCTTCTTTAACATCAATTTTACATAAACATTTTTTTTTTGTACGCCTTCTACAGAGATATGATCAACATAAATTTTTCCCGCTACTAAAAAGACTACATAATGATATACTAGAATTCAAGAATTGTTTACTTATATGCATTACGAACGAAAAGTAAAAATTTGTGAGTAGGTGCAAACAGCGAAAAAAAGTTAGCTTTTGAGCAACAAAAGATTCTGCAATAAGCTCTACTAGATCTTCAGCAGATTTTTGGAAGGCGACAAAACAAATAAATGGAAGGAAACATGTCATCGTTACATAGGAATGTAGAAAAGAACGAAGATCCAGTGGAAGATCGCATCCCGTAAAGTTTTATAAGAACCGTAACCGAACTTGGCAGCACCGATCTAGTTGGGAAATAACTCAGCAAAATGGCGGTGAAGGGAAAAAACCGAAAACGCGGAAAATTGAATAAGGATGATGGCCGGTCTTTTGACTGAAAGCCATCAAGAAGACAGGACGCGTGGACTTACATATATAATTAAAACGCAACGGAATAAATAACTATCGAACAGCACAAATGTAATTTATACAATATAATCACGTTTTATATATTAAAAGCAAATAAATTTCTAACCCTATTTGTAGGAAATTTTATGGTCATTTGGACCTATAAAATACAGAAAGCTGTGTTTTTATTTCGCCATTGTTGGTCGAGCCAACAAGAACAATAGAATTTGCGATAGTCCTCACATAGGAATACAATTATCCCTAGAACCCCACCCATATTTTCCCGGAGTTTTCCTACCCGGGGTGTTTTGCAGCATTATACTTTAACTTACAGACGTTTTCATATAAAACAATGTTTGAATTTTTCAAAGAAGCAGGGTGCTCAGGTACTCTGTGTAGGGTAAATATACGAAACTGGTAGTATACCAACAAGTTTTACCAAGGCGATCATATCTGCTTTCACAAAAAGGAGAATATAACAATTTGCAGAACTATAGAGGAATATCTTTCCTTGGCACTGCAGCTAAACTATTTGATCCCTTACTCTTCAACAGGCTTACGCAATGGGCTAGAGAAAAAAGGGTCCTGCTTGAATTTCAAGGTAAAAAGAGCATAAAAAATAACTATCAATTGATATTCTTTTCACGGATAAACTTTGTTTTAGGGTTTAAATAGACCAAATGACATTAGAGTGCTCAAGTGTGTTTCATAAGCTATTCCACTTTTGACAGAAATCTTCATTTGAAATTCGCGTTGAACGAGAGAAGACGTAAATATAGCTACCCTGACATGAAAATATCAATCGTTTTTGCCGAAAACGTAGGTGCAGACGAAACATGCAGTACAACGTGCATATTTGCAAAAAAAATACTTATGCAGGTGTTTTTTTACATTCATCCAATCATTTACTCTCATTCGCTGGCTAAAAAAAAAAGTCGTCACTTCCGAAAACATCCAAATATCCTAAAACAGGAATTGCGCCCAAAACCGACACTACTTAGTACGTTTATATGCAGAGTCGAAAAGTCGAGTCGGGATCGAGTTGATATTTCGATCTGAGTATTTCTTCATACCGAGTCGAAAGATTGAAAAGTCCAAACGTGGTTGAAGTGATAGGTAAGTATAGCAGACATTCTGCTTTTGATTGTGTTAGTGTTCTCTTTGGTTTTAGCTTTTGCATTTAATAAATATAAAATAACACATATCACTTAACCCTCAGCTAACCACCCAAGTAAAGAAAAAAAGAAACAAAGAAAGAGATCACACACACAAAGAGACAACATGTCAGTTTAACTGCTCAATCCAGGTACCAGTATACATGCATTTTTTTTTTAGCTCTGTTAGCAGCATATAAACGTAGTAACTGCGTGTATCGACACACAATCGCCAAAGATTCGCAAAAAACAGATGTAATTAACAACCCTTTTGCATCTGGAGGTGCATAATACAGAAATATGCGCTGTTTAGGTCATTTACGATTTGTCCTTTATTTTAATGACTGCTTTCTTTTGATGGGCGTCATTAGCAAACTACGATGTATTTTCGAATCTATCACCAAACAACAGCAACATAACCAGCATGTCCAACACGCCTCAGATTTAATTCGCTTTTCCTTGAATTTCACTCTCACTCTACTTTTTACCCTTCGACGGTCAACAAAAAATGAAAAAAATGAAGGGAGGGAAACGCTTTGAAAATAAATCACTCATACTTCCACCGAGAATTATATTTTGTAGTGGACATTCGGTGCAATCAACGCCTCCCTTTTTGACTCTACTAATATCTACTCGTCTCGCGTGACACGACTTTCATTTCCATGATAATGTAGCCAGGCTCTTAGTCTTAAAAAGATGTCTTAAGGATTCCAGTTTCCATTTAGGAAGGAAAAAGGGAACCAACAAATAGTATTAGTTTCAGTACATTGGCATCACCGTTTCATCAATCAATCTCAGTTCATTTTATTTATTTTGCCTTTCGAATTGAATAGACCTTTTCGCGGTTTGACGTCTATACTGTCAAAGCGTTCTGGCGGCCAACCGACATACAACCCATGGTGTGCAACCCTTCAATGCAAAGGACAAGTGTAATGCCTTCGGTGGAATTTGAGGATCATTGCAAGGAGCTGAATATGGACACCTATCGTATACCCGCCGATATACTGGAGAAGGTCAACTCGACTTTGAAACTCTACGAAGGCACAAAGCACTATCACAACTTTACAATCAAGAAGTGAGTTAACTAGGAATTAGCAGCAATTTCTGGTAAACTTAACTCCCTCTCCATTACAGAAACTTGTTGGATCCCTCGGCGAAGCGCTTCATAATGTCATTCACAAGCGGTGAACCATTCTTCAGCTCGCAGGGCATTGAATTTCTCACGCTCAAGGTGAAAGGCCAGAGTTTCATGCTCCATCAGATTAGAAAAATGCTCGGTGTAACCATTGCCGTGGTCACGGGTAACACAGAGGAGGCGACAATTGCTCGAGCGTTTACAGAGGAACAGTTGGATCTGCCGATTGCCCGGATGGGGTTTGGTACTCGATCAGGTGCACTATGATCGTTATGGTGAGGATGGTATCCACAAACCACTCACTTGGGAAGAATTGGAACCGGAGATTGAGGAATTCGTCGAGAAGTCGGAACAGAAGGACAAGTCAATGTTGGAGTGGTGAGACACTCTCAAGAAGCATTCGTACGATGCAGGGGAAAACAAGGATGTGACAACTCAAATGTCACCGATTATTATTGAGCAGATAGCCCAATAAAAGTAGATTTATCTAAGAATACAGATCCACTTGCATTTTTTTTTTTTTTTTCACACAAACTCAACCAAAGAGGAGGAGACTGTCCAAACGGTTGGTAACAATAACTTTCTAAGAATGCAAGCCAACTTTAATGTTTTTTTTTGTATAAAGGATGATTTAGTGTCTTCCCTTCTTCTTTTTGTTGTGTCCGACTTTATGGTGCTGCTGACGGGGTCCAGGTGTAACCTCTTGGTACACCGGAGTAAACGGAGAGTTCTTACTCAGATTCCGAGCCTTCGACATGTCACTGAAAGGAGAAATAAGTTAACGAATCTGACCGATGGGTTTATGAAAAAACCAACTAACTATTGATCTTCAGCTCCAGTGGACATTCCGTGAACCCTTGACGATATCCTTCGCCCTGCGATTACTCTTCTTTTTGAAACCAGTTCTCTCATACTTGGGCAGCCAGCGTTCGGGATCTGGTGGCACTTCAGCGTTGTAATTCTTCGGCAACTTATCCTTCCTGCGGATTTGAGTAGAGCCGAGGCGGCTTGTTTATTGTCGGTGCCCAGACAGAGGGCCACTAAGGCCGATACAACACCTGGCTTGTACTTGGACTCTCCAAGGGACAGGAAACCTTCAATAGCTTCTTTATGGTTGCCCTACAAACACTCAAAATTAAGAGGAAATTCGGTGCAAGCAATAGCAGAACCAAAATGCAACAGGAGCAATTGGATGATGGCAAACTTGGTTGCGAATGAGTTTTCCTCATTCTCAGCTGCATACTTGTTCAACACTTCCACCGCTTCCTTGTACTTCTTATTCTTGGCCAGTTGGCTGCATTTTATAAGTATAGCTTGGAATTCAGCTCCGGCATAGGCCTGGACCAATTTGTTGCACAAATTTCATTTTCGCGCGCAAGACAACACAAAAACTTAAACGTCATAATTTTGACAAGCAGACGAAATGGTCTATTATTGGTCGGATGAAATTATAAAATGTCAAACCAATGTTATGTAGTAGATTCAATGAAAATGTAGTCGATTTTTTTGAAAGAGTGAAGTTTAACTAAGAGCGGATTATTAAAACATTATTGGTACACTTTAGACTTATGTAAGTGTGTATTAATATTTAAGTCGACATCTTTTTTAAGTCGCGACTAACGATTCGTTGCTAGTAAGGCCCATTGAAAAAAAAACTTAGACATTTTTGTGTGCCTGGCGAAGCGGGCGGGGTTTAAACTAGTTCTGGATAATTATGAAGCAAAAAAAAACATTGGTTTGCTCTTTATTGGAATAGTAGTTGCGAATTTGACGCAACTGCAGTTTAACTTGAGACACCACTACATCTTCTCTATATGAGAGAATCAGCTAATTCTATCCGGAAATTAAGAAGTGAGGAATACTTTGGATCAGTCGGCCTTACTTTCCGCATAAGATGCCAGGCGCTTATAATGCAAAACCTTTAGGAACAAGTTCAAATGTAATGTTTATGACCCGAAGGGAGCTTGTTAATATCATGCGGTCAGCAGAAAGCAATAATTTAGAAAAACAACTTGATTTTCTAGCAGAGGAGTTAAAAAGAAACGAACTCGAAACTACGACGATAAAGGCTTGAATAAAACATTATCGTATTTTAAGTCACAGTATAGTCTCGGTGGGAAAAGGCTGCAAAAAACTCGATTTGTTCTGAAATACAAACAATGTGATGAAAGTACTGAAAGAACATAATGAATGTAAACTGCAAAACTGTTCACATAAGTTTCCATGTTGATTTAAGAAATCAAAATAAAAAAAAAGCAGGGAAATGTAGATATTTTCAAATTTTTTTTGTTAAGTCTTAATCCCATATTAATTAGCATGAGGAAGCTGCCTGAAAAAAAGAACAGCTCCTACCCGTTGAAGCATTAGGTTTGCTTAAAGCTGCTCCTGTTCAACAAATTAGTAATTTTGAGGAAGATAGCACAAGTGAAGACAACACTAGTGAAGACTTTGTTTTAGATTAAACCAAAATCGATTGGAAATCAGGTTATTTTTTTCTAATATTATTCCTATTTAAACATGTTTGCTGTTTTGTTTTTATTGAACAAAAAAATTAAGTTTAGTTATTTTTTACAAAGAACTTGTTTGTAAGTGCTTGTGGAGGTGTTTGATAGTCATACATTTTAAGAAGTTCTTTTTGCTAATGCAAATGGTAGGTATGTATATTAATGCTTACATTTTTTTTAACTATAAAAAAGTGGGCGTTTTGGTGGGCGTGTTTATTTTTGGACTTAAAAATATCAGTAGCTTAGTTGTAACAGCATTTGCTGAGATTTTCAGGTACGTAGCTATGTTGGATGATTTATAGCCACCAATTGGGCTATTTTGCAGTAAAGTGGGACGGTTATGATGACTTGTTTTCAGATCATAACCTCGCCGAAATAGGAAGAAGATGTAGAGACAGTGAGTCTCCAAATTTCTACCTACCTGTTCGTCTGCGTATGTACGCTTAACTGCAGACTAAATGGTTGGGCTGATTTGCTTAAAGATTCATATTCATGGTCTGTACTTTTGTTCAAATTTAAAATCTGAAACGCTTATAAAGGCACACCAAAGGGCGCAAGTACGTGTGAAACAGTTGTACAAATTGTTTAACTTTTTTCTGTCCTTTGGGATTCGATTGAATATACAAAAATATAAATTATTTAGATACTTCACTGACAATATTCCTTAATATTCTGTCACACAGGGTAATGACGTACAGATACTGCTTTTCGTTGTACTTCCGACATTTTGAGAGAAACATAACAGTTTTATTGTATTGCTTGTCGATACCTCTCGTATATATGCGCCACTTGACCAGCTTTACTAGTAAGAATCTGATTATAGCTAACATCCCGTATCTTGGATGCCCGGACTTTCCGAGCGGTCAACAATGACTCGGATCGGTACGAATGCGGATATTTCAAACGACACAACAAGGAAAAATCACTGTGAGGAAATTTAAAGTTGAAAAGTTACAATCGAAAGAAACTGGCAGAGTCTTCGCTGAATGCGTATGTCGACATCTCGCAATTATTCCTATGCCGCCAAGTGCCGAAGACCATTGGCAACGCTGCCAACACACCGTCAGAAACCTGTAGAGGTGGAAAAGATAACCACGGTCGTAGCTTAGAATATAGAAAAACCACTTCTGCAGACTGTATAACGGCGACCGAAACCAACATCCAACTGTCAGCCAAAAAGAACTATTCAACATAGAAGATTATAGTCAAAATTACCGCCCACCTGACGCAAGCGAAGTGAGGATAGCAATATCCAAGCTAAAATCCAACAAGGATGCTGAACCTGTTGGCTTACCGGGCGAACTTTTCAAGACAGTTGGTGATGAATTGGTAGAGAGTAAACATCAAATCATCTCTACGATCAGACGAGTGTGCGTCGGATGAACTGAATCTCAGCATCGTTTGCCGATCCACAAGAAAGGAGACCGCATCAATTCCGCCAATTACAAAGGCTTAAGTCTCCTCAACATCGCATACAAGATCTTTTCTGCGATATTCCGTGAACGCCTAAATCATTTTATCAATAGCCTGATTGGTCCCTATCAGAGCGGTTGCAGGCCAGGAAGGTCCACTATCAATCAAATCGATACTCACCATCCCTTTATCAATTTCAAGGCCGCCTATGACAGCATCTATACAGAGGAGCTTTAGAGAGCCATGTCTAGCTTTGATATCCCTGCCAAACTCGTTCGTCTGTGAAGGATGACGATGTAGAACGGTCGCTGCTCCATCAAGGTCGGTAATGACCTCACCGAGATCTTTGATGTCAAAAAAGGTTTTAGAAATGGTGACGCGCTGACATGTAACTTCTTTAATATTGTACTTGAACGGATTTGCTAAGCTCTCAAGCCAACAGCAGAGACACAATCTATCAAAAGTACGTACAACTGCTTGCATACGCAGACGATATTCAAATTATTGGAAGAACTCAGCGGGTTGTCACTGGTGCCTTCGCAAGCATTGAGGCGTAAGCGGCCAAAACGTGTCTAGCGATAAACGAGGGCAAAGTCTATTACTTATCGTATATATACTATCAACAAGAAGGGACAATCAACTCCGATGAATTGGACAGAACGTCACAGTGGGCAGTTAAAACTTCGACGTAGGAAGTCACTTTGTCTACCTAGGCTGTGCTATAAGTTCTGAAGCAAGATCAGCGCAGAAATCAAACAAATAACTCTTGATAATCGTTGTGTTTTGGGTTAATAAGGTAATTCAACAGTGAAGCCCTTTCTCGAACAACTAACGAGGCTCTATATAAGACCCTGAGCATCGCAGTCCTGCTTTATGGTGCTGAAACATGGACTTTATTAAAAGCGGATGAGGATTGAAGATTCTTCGTAAGATATTCGATCCCGTTTGCGTTGACGGGTTTTGGAGAAGAAGATTCAATGAAGCATTATACGAGCTGTATAACGACATCGACCTAGTCAAAAAACTGCGTATTGTACCTTTGAGATGGCTTGGACATGTAGAGAGAATGTACACCAACGCTTCGGCCCGCAGAGTCTTCGAATCTAACCCCGAGGGACGAGGCAGTAGAGAACCTCCTCGCCTGAAGCGGCGCTCACAAGTTTAAGGAGACATTAAACCAACTTAAAGCGCACAACTGGAGGCAATTAGCTAAAGACCGAGAGAAATGGACAGTTTTGTTGGTTGAATCCCAAGTTCACCCCGAATTATAGCTTCACCTATGTAAGTAAGTAGGTAAGTTGCATGGCTTTGGTTACTTCTGCTGTCTGGATAATAGAAGAATTTTGGCTTTGCAAAACTCTGCAATCATCGTTAGTTTAAAAAAAAATCCAGTTGCGACATCCATTTGGAGCCGTCAGAGCTTATGCCAGTTCTTCGTAGCTAATAGCTTGTAAGTTTATTAAATCTTCTACGAAAACATTCCGTAATTCAAATCAAAATCATTAGAAATCTTCAGTATCAGATGAGCGAACTGTGAAGAATTGCTAATATTGGAAAAACAACTCAATTCGCTGCGATTTAATACCATATAAGTCTTTACAGTTTTACTTTAGTCGCTAAGTTTGTTGAGATATGGACTGTATACTACTTCTAATTTGAGAGATTTTCTAATAACGCTGATGCTGCTCGTATTGGTTCTTGGAGAACATACTAGCATAAAATAAGTTTTTAGGTCGCAATTTCATCACAAACATCCAGGTCTTCTCAGCTAAATAGCTATGAGCCTCCCTTATATTTTATCTACAGAATTATGTAAGTTCAATAGTTTTTGATATTAATGTTGTAGAGACAGGAAAATCTTTCGTACTTTCAATCACCATCGCGGTGTTAGGGCGCAAGGTCAATATGTGTGAGATTATGACTTCCACACATTAACAAACATCTTCTTCTTCCTTTTATCAGCGAGGCTATGATCCGAAAACAAGGGATCACAACCCTCCCACTTCACCGCATTTCTACTGATCCGCCTGTGGGGTTCGCCTATTTGATCTCAGAAAATATCGGCAGGCCTGTCGATTTTGGATCACTCGGTTACTGAGGCCAATGAAATGCCGATGTAGGCCTGCCTTTCCGCCATCGCGATGTCTTTGGAACGTGCATTGATATTGCCTTTTTAACAGGGTTCAAATGATCTCTTCTTTGAACGTGGCAATACCAACTGAGCCGGTCACGCTCTATTTTTTGTACGATGGTTTTCTTGATGTGAAAGCTTCCACGGATCTTCGAACTTCTTATTCGATCAAGCTTTGTCACTCCTGCTATCATGCGAAGCATCTTCATCTCAGCTGCCGTTAATTTACTCTCATACTTTTTGTACATCGTCCAACATTGTGAACCGTATGTGAGCGCTGGACGTACAACTGCGGTGTAGAGCCTTCCTTTCAACTTAGGGGGCATTTTTCTGTCACAAAAGATAGCGGAATTTTCTCGCCACTTCATCCACCCTACGCTTACACAATGATTGATGTCGTCATCACAAGTTGCTTTGCTATCAAAGGGATCATAGATCCCAGATATTTGAACTTTTCGCACTTGGGAAGCACTGTTCCATTCAAATAAATGTCTGGAATAGGCCTGAGTGGATCAGAGAACGGGCAGCACAAGTACTCTGTCTTTTTTGAACTAATGCGATACCCATTTCCCTCCAAAACGTCCACCCACACATCAAGTGCTCGTTGCAGGGATGTAGGATCCTCACTTATGATGGCTCCATCGTCAGCAAAGAATAACTGATGTACCTTGTGGTCCATCACTTTACCTTTAAGCAGATAATCAAGGACTGTAATAAAGAGCAAAGGACTTAAAACGCTTCTCTGGTGTACCCCGACTTTGATTGGGAACTCTTCGGTTACTCCAGCGGGGCATCTTACTTTTGTCTTTCCTCCTTCGTACATGTCCATAATCATCTGCACATAGGTTTCTGGAACCCCTCGATTTCTTAGCGTCACCCATATCAGATCTCGTGGTTGTCTGTCGAATGCCTTTTCAAAGTCAACCAATACAATATGCAAATCCCTTAAGGAATCACGATGTTTTTCCATTATGATCCTTATACTTTGGATTGCATCTGTGGTTGATTTACCCGAGACAAACCCGCACTGATCATCAGATAGCCGTATTATTTTTCGCAGTCGGCCACCTAATACCCGCTCAACGATCTTCATGGTGTGTGACATCAGCTTGATCGAACGGTAGTTATCACAGTTTCGCGTATCACCCTTCCCTTTGTATACAGGGAGAAGGTAACTTTCCCTCCATTCATTCGGCATTGGATCACCTCTCACGAATTTGGAGATGAGAATTCTGAGCCATCTGAACCCGATGTCTCCCATCTCTTTCCAGAACTCAGAGGGTATCTCGTCTGGCCCAACCGCTTTTCGTTTTTTGGAGTATTTGACCGCCTCACTAACTTCTTCGACTGTAATGTCGGGTATTTCTTCACAGTTAGGGGTGGCTCTTGGAAAGTATAGCCGGGGAAACTGTTCATTCAAAAGCTCTTCACAATACTGCCGCCACCTCTGCCGAATTTTGTCGTCATCCACAAGAAGCTGGCCATGAGCATTGCTAATGAACTTTGGCAAACGAATCTCCTGAGCATTCCTCCTTCTTTGGGCGGCTATTTTGAAGATAGTGGCACTCTTGTTCATATTGTGTCTTCGCAGCTCCTGGATAGCCTGGTTTGCATCAGCAACCGGGGAAAATATTTTCTCCAGCTCCCGATACAGGCCCTCCGTACTCTCTGCTTGAAGCTGAGCATACTTCTTCTTCGCTTTTTTCTTGCAGCATCTGTATTCCATTTCGAGGCGAGCTTTTTCGTCACTATTATTAGAGGGGCACTTTGACCAAGCTTTGAAAGCCGCTTTCTTCTCATTTATCACTTTCTTAGCTTCATCACTCCACCACCATGTTTCTTTGGCGTGTTGATGATGGCCTTTTGAAGCTCCTAGCAGTAATTTGGCCTTCTTTAAGCAAGTTCGCTGTAGGGAATCCCACATATTTTGTGCTCTGCACTCTTCATCCTCAGCTCCGTTGATGGTGTGAGAGAGGTAATTTTTCATTACGAAAACAAAAGCCTCGCCTTTTTCTTTGTCCAGATTGTACCACTTGATTTTCTCAGAGACCCTTGTTTGTTTGCTTTTCTTCGGTGTTTTTATAAAAATTTCTGTTAGCAGGAGACGGTGTTGCCGAGCGATTGCCTCTCCCAGGATCACTTTGCAATCTTTTACCCGAGGCTTCATGAAACTGCCTACCAAATGGTAGTCAATCTGAGTTTCATCTCCACCATTGCTATAAGTGATCAGGTGTCGGCTTTGTTTGATGAACATGGTATGTAACATGATAAGACCGTGTGATTTGCACATGCTTAGGATGTCTTCACCAGGAAGGTTCCTGGTGCCATATCCTAGTCCTCCATGGCAGTCTTCATAGTCTTCGTTTGATTTCCCGACATGTCCATTCAAATCTCCTCCAACAAACAGAAATTCTTCCTTTGGGATGTTCTTAAGGAGATTGTGGAAATCTTGCCAAAATGCATCTTTATCTATCTGATTGCACCCATTGTGGGGAGCATATGCACTGACAATATTCCACACCTCTCCTTGTATTACTAGTTTGAGAGACATCAAACGGTCGCTGGACTTCGAAATGCTCAAGACGTTACCAAGTAGCTCTGCCGCAAGGATGATACCGATTCCGTTCCTAGCCTTTTCTGTTCCGTAGTAGAACATCTTGTAATCTTTTGTCCTAACGTCCAAGAAACGCGCCCGATTCCCGGTGTTTTTCCATTTCGTCTCTTGGACACACAAGATGTCCACCCGCCTTCTATTCATCATCTCTTCCAGCTCGTAACTTCGACCGGTCATGCTTCCAACGTTCCAACTCGCGACCCTTAAATTGCGTCCAAACTGTTTCATTATGTTGCTAGCCCCCGGAATCCGTATAGCTCTGACCCGAACATTTCTGCTCGGTCCAGGATCAGTACCATGCACAGCAGTGGTAGTGCCTGGCGGGGTAGTGCCTTTCCTTTTTGCAAGTATTATCATAATGATACAGTTTTGCAATACAATTTTTGCACCATATTGCGATGGTGTTTGTTGTTTGACACGTGCATGCTCCTGTTTTAGTATTGTTTGATCTTTCTTTTATGACACCGGTGATCTCCAGTCGTATCAACCCACGGACTCGCATGCACACTTGTGGGAGGGTTTTTATGGTAGTATATGTGTCGCTAGGCTCACTTGGGTGTTATATTGCCTAGATCTGATTTGTCCCCTTAGTCGCCTTTTACGACAAGCGCTAGTTGTTGGGGGGCGCTGCAGTGATATTCTTAACCCGTCCCTGCACGGGGAACCACACATTAACAAACTATCTTTTAAAATAAATGCTGAAGCTATTACGGGACTCCGCTAGTTAAGCTAGCTGGGGTAAGAATACTTAATAGCTAAAAAAATCGTGGTTGGTTAAATTCATAACATACATTCGCAGAAATCGTTGACCCAGTTGCCTAACATAAAAATTACTTCCTCAAATTCCTTTTGAAAACTTCAGTTTCGTGATACTCGATGGCGTTGGTGTTGATTTACTGTAAATTAGAACTAATGAAGTCCAAACTTCGCACAAACGTCGTTGCCAGCTCCAAGCGCTGCAAGTTACCTTCGAGAATATTAAGTCATTTCGTAAAAAGTCCTGGATTTCGCGCTCTCACAGCTTGCTGGCGGCTGCAATCAACGTCACGCGATTAATAGTGAATATTATATCATTAAGCGTCGCGGAAGCAATGTTACTTAAAGCGATTTCTTTGCAGTGAGCTTCCGGTCTCACCTTCCGGCATAGCTTCCTAGCTCGCGTTCATGACCTGCCCTGCACTGCATGCACTCATGCCACTGCTGCTAGCTCATGTAATGACTTTATTAACAAATCACTCACTCAAGTGCCTAATCAAAGCTTAAAGAATGCAAAAAAAAAAAACCTTTCCAATGTAGAAGTCAGGAAGTTCTTCAGACATTAGACGTCACTGGAAATTGCACCTTGTACACCTACTTTGTTCTACTTACCCACATCGTGAGACGAAGCAGTAACAATATCATGTGAGTGCTGGCGCTGGCAAATAAACAACAATTATCCATGTTACTACAACTTTTCGCCTGGTAGAAACGGGAGTTAGTTGAACCTGGAGAACATGGATAAGATGGGTGTTCCCGTTGTATACATTGGGTTGAATGACGGAAGATGCTATTGAACAGGTGCAAGAACATTGAGCAGCAATCACGCAATTTTCTTGTTCGAATGCAGCCACCAGCGGCGTCATCGGCAGGAATGGGTGTGGCGAACTCGGTGGTTCGTGGGTGTGTTGTGTTCAACGGAATCATTTTAGTTTTCGGCGAAATTCACAGACAGGTTCGGAATTAACAAATTTGATGCCGTTGTCATCGTCGGGATCGGGAAACTTTTTTCCGTTGGCTGTTGTCGTTGTGGTGTTCTACTCTGCTCTTTGAAGCGCAAAACTTTTAAGTGGAACTTCTGCATTTCTTGTGCTGGGAAATTCGTTCTTATCCAATTTCGCGTCTTTGCGATTGTAATTCAACTTACGGAAGCAATTTGGGGAAATTATTTGGACTTAAGTATAAAGTTATTGGCGTCAGATATAATGGCGATGGTGGGATGCAGTGGTTGACCGGGCTGTGAAAAGAGCAACGAATTTGAAGTTAAGTTTCTGTTTAAATTCATTTACAGTTTTTGAATTAAGAAGCTCCTACTGGGAGACTTGAAAAGTGCTTAGTTGGATTGGTTAACTATTAAGTGCTCAATAGAGTTCAAGGCCAGTAGAGCTTGGGAACTACTTGCTGTACTTTACTTATGTCCTGTATCCCCTTGTGGATCCTAGCCCCTCTACTACACCTACACGCTATCGTGTACGGTTTCTGGCAATGTGTCTGAGCTGTCCCCAACTTTTCCCAAACTGCCGTGCCCCCTTCTCGAGTGTTCTGCGCCATGTTCTTCTCGGACCACCAAGTCTTCTGCTATCCTGAGTTAAAGGGTTCCGTGCATGGTTCGCTATAGAACTGTCACCCTTTCGGAATGTGTGACCAATCCAATGCTACTTTGGTCGTTGGATGGTTGTGCCTATTGGTTCCTGACCCGTTCCGTCGTAAAGGTGTTCGTTAGAGATACGATTGGGCCAGAAAATCCTTAAGATATTGAGCAGGCACCTATTAACGAGCGTTTGTAGTTTCCTGGTGATAGTAGTGGTCACTCTCCACGTGCTCCATCCATATAACAGCACGGACTCAACATTGGAGCGGAACAGTCTTAGCTTGGTGTTCAAACTGATTGCATTGCTTTGCCATATTTTGGACAACATCCCGAACGCGGACTTTGCTTTGGCGATCCTGTTGGCTGTATCCAGTTCGGTTCCACCATCGGTCGAGACGATACTCCCAAGATACTGGAAATTTTCTACTCTTTCTACCGGTTGTCCAGCAATGCATATGTGAGCCGATGAGTTTGTTCCAAGGCTGATAATTTTAGTTTTTGCCGTATTCATTTTCAGCCCGACGACGCCTGACTCCCTCTCCACATCTGCTGTCATTTGGTGGAGGGCCATAATTCTGTGCGGTAGTAAGCATACATCGTCAGCGTAATCAAGATGTATCAGTTGGGATGTAAGAGTCCATCGAATTCCTCCATTTCCCGTCGACAAAGCTGCATGGAGCATAGCGCTAATCACCAATAGGAAACGTATTTGTGATAGGATACAGCTTTGTCTTACCCCACTGTGGATCTCAAATTCCTCAGACAACCTTCCTCTGTGCAGAACGTGACATTTGGAGCCTTCTTATGCAGCTTTGATAATAGCAATTAGTTTATCGGGAATACCTGTCCTATGTAAGGCACGCCAAATAAACTCCGTCTTGACACTATCGAACGCCTTCTCAAAATCGATGAACAGCAGGTGGAGTGGCGATCGATATTCAACGTACTGTTCGATGATAATCAGCAGGGTGTTGATGTGGTCGGCACAGGAGGATCCATAGCGGAAATCTGCTTGTTCGGCATCGAGTGTGTCGTCGAGATGTTGTTTGGGAGAAACAACAATAACAGGAGAATGGGATATATTTTTCCTTGGCCCATCACACTTTGTGCCATCGCAGTGGGCGAATGGGAGCGGCATGAGTGGGAGACGAAATTCTCCCAATGCATCGGTTACCTGATCGTGTCGTTCAGTGGTAGTGTGGTCATCGCTAGATGTTGTTTTGGGTGCCATAACCGAACGCATTAAAGGCGATAAAAAGTGACATCTCAATTTCCACAGTAGTGGTGGACTCACAATAGAGTCATCTGCGATGTGCGAAGCAGTAAAGCACAATGAGCAGTCGGGCAGTTATACTTCAGAGCAATGACAACTGCTGCCTGTTCATTAAGAAGAGCAGAGTGATAACTAACATTAATTGCAATCACAGTTTTAGATCTAGATCAGACATATTTATGGGGTCACTTTACAATCGTAAATCACATTTAGGTATAACGTGCATGCAATTAATTTGAGAGCGAACCTTGTAAGTCTAATAAGGGTGTCTACCTTCCTATTATATCCCCTGGGTAGATGTCTTGACTAGATTCATACAGGCATTAGCAGCGGTTATTGTCAAGAGAGACAACCCACACTACTGCTCCACGTGTGTTCTTAATATACTTCATTGGTTCAATGAATTCAAAAAGAAGATTGTATCGACCTCCTGCATCTCACTTAAATTCATTAGTCCTTGAACTTTACATCTGGCAACCAAGTGTTCACTCTTAGCCCTATTTCGCATTTTCTTCAGAGTTTTGTAATTAATCGCCACAAACAAGAGTACATCTGCAGCTGTAAACATTCTTAGGACAGTGTTGCTTAGGTTAGAACGACCAACAACGCGTGTCAATCAAATAAAAGCACCCGCATGCACGGCATATCAGGGGTGATGTTAATCCACGGCACCCCCAACTACCAGACCATTACGCAATTGAATGCAATATGCCTTGGACATAGAAAAACCAAAGAACAAGAAAAAGGACATACACTCTCAGGACAAAAGTGTAATTTTCCACATGACCACGCTTCCACTTTTAATTGACCCCGTACAACCCCTGTTCACCCCATCGACAGAATGAATTAGATGCGACACTTTCTTACGTTTAATTTCATTAGTCCTTTGTCCACACTGATTGCATCAGTAGATGACCCTTCTAGCCGGAGATCGGACGGGGTGAGTGGATTGCAATTAATTGGCCTCCTTAACCTCATGCAGGCAATTCCACTGACGATATCGCCTCCGCGTATCAATCAACTTTCCAGGCCGTGCTGCTAACCTGTCAATTACACAGAACAGCGCTGCTTCATACAACACACCACAAGGATTCAATTACACCGAGGACAATAGCGACGACTCTGGGAGCCCGAACGTCGCTCCAATGTCGGTTGTGAACGTTGCGTCGCTCAGCCGGAATCAATTTTCAATTGAGGGGCTCTGAACAGCGCTCGATTGAGGTTATATCGCCGAAAAAGGAACGTACGTCCTCCACTCTTCCGTTTCTTCGCGCGATCCTTAATGGAATAAGTAATGGGTGTGTACACTGTACATAGCCAGTGAGGTGCTCAAAATTGAATTTCTTTCCATAGAGAATGGTATTTTTATTTTTTTTCTCCCGTTCTACAATCTTATTCTTCAACGATGCCGCGCCATGGTGGGTAGCTCTGCATTAGAATCACAAAGGAGCGCGATTTCAATCGAGGCGTCGTCGTAGTCGTAGTCGACGAACACTAGCAGCACCACCACCAGTCGCCCTATCTACCATGGCTGCCATCATCATCAGCCAGCATCAGCAGCAGCAGCATCATCCGCCCTCGTTTATTGTAAAAACCTTCAACGTTGCCGTTCGAGTGAAAAGTAAATATGCAAAGGAGGTCCTGATATGTGAGAGAGTTCAATATTGGTAAGCAATCCTGACGGGGGGGTGGAAGAACACATTTTTGGCAGCGCCCTCGCAATAATGAGGAATGTGGTGGTGGTGAAGGTAGATATACTTTACCCATTATGCGAATGGGAATGGGAGGTTCGGTTCTGGCAAACGTACTTACCGTCAATTACAATGCGGTACACGGAGTAATATGGTGGCTTTTATGATGTCGTTGGAGTACCTATCTAAATTGTCGCGGTGCTGTTCTTGATTGCATGTTGTGCTGGGAGTTGGTGCGGGTTATATGTGTAAGGGTGATGGGTTCGCGGAGAACCTATTATCAGATTCAAATTTTTTTTTTTTTTTTATCGAACGTAACTGATGTCATAAATTATGGGTGACACAATTTTATTGGTTTAACATACTTTCTCCATCTCTACCGTGTTGGTTAAGTGATGATTGATGCTAGTGTGGTGGGTGGGTGTGAGTATGCTTCAAGTGGGGCAGGAACTGAAGTTGAGAATGCTTGGGGGGCGGCGCCGTCGCCGCGATGATTTACGCACGGATGTGGTTGAGGTCAGCGTATATCGTTTCAAAGAGCTGAAAACTCTATTTTTCAATATTTTTAAGAGGAATTTTTCGATTCAATAAATTCGAAGAACGAGTGAGAAATCAGTTTAATAAATCTGTCAGGAGCTGTGATTTCAAGGAATTATGCATGAAAGTAGCATGACTGTGATGGAAATGCTTTCAATTAGGTTGGGCTTTGCATAAGGAGTATCTATTTATGTGAAATTTTGCAGTTTTCGCATCTGATTTGAAATTTCATATTTCCAGTCTTTAGGAAATATTTCAATAAAATTTGATCAACGCATCACACACACACGTTAGGTATGATGAGCCATTGTATGCCTGATCTTATTCACTAATTTAGCATATATATTTTTAGCATTCTATATTTTCAGATTCTATTCTTATACTGTGTAATGAGTGGAATTTTATCACTCCAATTTCGAGTATTTTCGCACGGTTTAAACTTTTAGCTGTCGGTGCAGCCTTTCTTTCCATTGGCTTGGGGATGGCAATCTTCTTCTTCCTTTTATCAGCGAGGCCATGATCCGAAAACAAGGGATCACAACCCTCCCACTTCACCGCATTTCTACTGATCCGCCTGTGGGGTTCGCCTATTTGACCTCAGAAAATATCGGCAGGCCTGCCGATTTTGGATCACTCGGTTACTGAGGCCAATGAAATGCCGATGTCGTCGCATTTGTCTGATCCAGGCGTTTATAGGCCTGCCTTTCCTACATCGCGATGTCTTTGGAACGTGCATTGATATTGCCTTTTTAACAGGGTTCAAATGATCTCTTCTTTGAACATGGCAATACCAACTGAGCCGGTCACGCTCTATTTTTTGTACGATGGTTTCCTTGATGTGAAAGCTTCCACGGATCTTCGAACTTCTTATTCGATCAAGCTTTGTCACTCCTGCTGTCATGCGAAGCATCTTCATCTCAGCTGCCGTTAATTTACTCTCATACTTTTTGTACATCGTCCAACATTGTGAACCGTATGTGAGCGCTGGACGTACAACTGCGGTGTAGAGCCTTCCTTTCAACTTAGGGGGCATTTTTCTGTCACAGAAGATAGCGGAATTTTCTCGCCATTTCATCCACCCTACGCTTACACGATGATTGATGTCGTCATCACAAGTTGCTTTGCTATTGATCATAGATCCCAGATATTTGAACTTTTCGCACTTGGGAAGTACTGTTCCATTCAAATAAATGTCTGGAATAGGCCTGAGTGGATCAGAGAACGGGTAGCACAAGTACTCTGTCTTTTTTGAACTAATGCGATACCCATTTCCCTCCAAAACGTCCACCCACACATCAAGTGCTCGTTGCAGGGATGTAGGATCCTCACTTATGATGGCTCCATCGTCAGCAAAGAATAACTGATGTACCTTGTGGTCCATCACTTTACCTTCAAGCAGATAATCAAGGACTGTAATAAAGAGCAAAGGACTTAAAACGCTTCCCTGGTGTACCCCGACTTTGATTGGGAACTCTTCGGTTACTCCAGCGGGGCATCTTACTTTTGTCTTTGCTCCTTCGTACATGTCCATAATCATCTGTACATAGATTTCTGGAACCCCTCGATGTCTTAGCGCCACCCATATCAGATCTCGTGGTTGTCTGTTGAATGCCTTTTCAAAGTCAACTAATACAATATGCAAATCCCTTAAGGAATCACGATGTTTTTCCATTATGATCCTTATACTTTGGATTGCATCCGTGGTTGATTTACCTGAGACAAACCCGCACTGATCATCAGATAGCCGTATTATTTTTCGCAGTCGGCCACCTAATACCCGCTCAACGATCTTCATGGTGTGTGACATCAGCTTGATCGAACGGTAGTTATCACAGTTTCGCGTATCACCCTTCCCTTTGTATACAGGTAGAAGGTAACTTTCCCTCCATTCATTCGGCATTGGATCACCTCTCACGAATTTGGAGATGAGAACTCTGAGCCATCTGAACCCGATATCTCCCATCTTTTTCCAGAACTCAGAGGGTATTTCGTCTGGCCCAATCGCTTTTCGTTTTTTGGAGTATTTGACCGCCTCACTAACTTCTTCGACTGTAATGTCGGGTATTTCTTCACAGTTAGGGGTGGCTCTTGGAAAGTATAGCCGGGGAAACTGTTCATTCAAAAGCTCTTCACAATACTGCCGCCACCTCTGCAGAATTTTGTCGTCATCCACAAGAAGCTGGCCATGAGCATTGCTAATGAACTTTGGCGAACGAATCTCCTGAGCATTCCTCCTTCTTTGGGCGGCTATTTTGAAGATAGTGGCACTCTTGTTCATATTGTGTCTTCGCAGCTCCTGGATAGCCTGGTTTGCATCAGCAACCGGGGAAAATATTTTCTCCAGCTCCCGATACAGGCCCTCCGTACTCTCTGCTTGAAGCTGAGCGCACTTCTTCTTCGCTTTTTTCTTGCAGCATCTGTATTCCATTTCGAGGCGAGCTTTTTCGTCACTATTATTAGAGGGGCACTTTGACCAAGCTTTGAAAGCCGCTTTCTTCTCATTTATCACTTTCTTAGCTTCATCACTCCACCACCATGTTTCTTTGGCGTGTTGATGGTGGCCTTTTGAAGCTCCTAGCAGTGATTTGGCCTTCTTTAAGCAAGTTCGCTGTAGGGAATCCCACATATTTTGTGCTCTGCACTCTTCATCCTCAGCTCCGTTGATGGTGTGAGAGATGTAATTCTTCATTACGAAAACAAAAGCCTCGCCTTTTTCTTTGTCCAGATTGTACCACTTGATTTTCTCAGAGACCCTTGTTTGTTTGCTTTTCTTCGGTGTTTTCATAAAAATTTCTGTTAGCAGGAGACGGTGTTGTCGAGCGATTGCCTCTCCCAGGATCACTTTGCAATCTTTAACCCGAGGCTTCATGAAACTGCCTACCAAATGGTAGTCAATCTGAGTTTCATCTCCACCACTGCTGTAAGTGATCAGCTGTCGGCTTTGTTTGATGAACATGGTATTTAACACGATAAGACCGTGTGATTTGCACATGCTTAGGATGTCTTCACCAGGAAGGTTCCTGGTGCCATATCCTAGTCCTCCATGGCAGTCTTCATAGTCTTCGTTTGATTTCCCGACATGTCCATTCAAATCTCCTCCAACAAACAGAAATTCTTCCTTTGGGATGTCCTTAAGGAGATTGTGGAAATCTAGCCAAAATGCATCTTTATCTCTCTGATTGTACCCATCGTGGGGAGCATATGCACTGACAATATTCCACACCTCTCCTTGTATTACTAGTTTGAGAGACATCAAACGGTCGCTGGACTTCGAAATGCTCAAGACGTTTCCAAGTAGCTCTGCCGCAAGGATGATACCGATTCCGTTCCTAGCCTTTTCCGTTCCGTAGTAGAACATCTTGTAATCTTTTGTCCTAACGTCCAAGAAACGCGCCCGATTCCCGGTGTTTTTCCATTTCGTCTCTTGGACACACAAGATGTCCACCCGCCTTCTATTCATCATCTCTTCCAGCTCGTAACTTCGACCGGTCATGCTTCCAACGTTCCAACTCGCGACCCTTAAATTGCGTCCAAACTGTTTCATTATGTTGCTAGCCCCCGGAATCCGTATAGCTCTGACCCGAACATTTCTGCTCGGTCCAGGATCAGTACCATGCACAGCAGTGGTAGTGCCTGGCGGGGTAGTGCCTTTCCTTTTTGCAAGTATTATCATAATGATACAGTTTTGCAATACAATTTTTGCACCATATTGCGATGGTGTTTGTTGTTTGACACGTGCATGCTCCTGTTTTAGTATTGTTTGATCTTTCTTTTATGACACCGGTGATCTCCAGTCGTGTCAACCCACGGACTCGCATGCACACTTGTGGGAGGGTTTTTATGGTAGTATATGTGTCGCTAGGCTCACTTGGGTGTTATATTGCCTAGATCTGATTTGTCCCCTTAGTCGCCTTTTACGACAAGCGCTAGTTGTTGGGGGGCGCTGCAGTGATATTCTTAACCCGTCCCTGCACGGGCAGGGGGATGGCAATGAGAACCTAATATGTTTTGGGAAGCTTTCACGAGACAACAATACTCTCGGTTGTTTGTCAGACCTTCACGAGAGGCGGGACCGTGAAAAAACTTTTTGGTGTTTTCTGGTATTCGAACTTGGAACCTCACGCGCAGTGGTCCGAAACAGTACATTTGGAGTTACCAGAAAGCAATGATGATTTTGATTGAAAATTGTTTGACATTGAAAGCTACAGAATTATTCTATTGTAAATTGGTTAAATTGCGATATATGTATATTGTAGTTCATATGGCGAATTCGTTAAGGGCTTGTGACTTCTGAGGATTACAAATTCTCTATATTCAACAAAACGCGGTCGAATGCGGAGAACTTTTGCTCTGTGGGCGACTGTTTTTCTTGAAAAGAAGGCACGGCGCTGCTATTCTCGGTTTTTGTTCTGCTGTTGCAAAATTGTATTTGACGCATCAGTGGTGATGGTAAGATAAGAATTTTCTGTTGGATATGCCAACAATATGACTTCGGATAGGACTTGTTTTGTTTTCCTGTAAGCAGTGTCACCAATTAAAAAGAGCTTTATTTTTCTTTATTTTCTGCAGATTGGTTAAATGCGTGTAAATTAGACACAACAGCACAATACACAATTCGTTCTTAAGATGGAGCGATTCCATTTTCTGAAATAGTGTGGATCATCAAACTTAATTTTGATGACAGCTAGGTTATGCAAATCGCTAGAAAAGAATCCTGATATGGTGTTTGTGCGTTTCTTCGTCCTTACCACCTATGAGAAGATCGTCTTTGTATGGGAATACCAACTCTAGATTCGGTACTATTAAGTTATAAATCTCTGAAATGTTTGACTGGCATATCGGAGTCCGACCGGCATTTTGGTGAACTCAAATAGACCGAACGGTATAGTGATCGTGATTTTATGTACGTACTCATTGGCAAAACGTATTTGATGATATGCCCTAACTAAGTCGATGCATGAAAATATCTTACAACCGTCGAGGTTCAACGAGAAGTTGTGTATATGATTTATAGGATGTCGATTAAATCTAGTGAGGTTGCTTAAACTTCGTAGGGTCATAAGTCCACAGGCCAAAAGTTCACAATGGACCCTTGACCCACGTGGGTGGGTTATAAGTTCACAAATTATTTGTGGACTTATAATCCATCCGGCTGAGCCAAAAATCCACATGAAATTACTGTGGACTTTTGCCGTATTGATTGTGGTCTTATGGCTCACTAAGGATAGTCATAATAAAAATGTCCTGCTTCATTATGGAATGTCTCGATACGGTATAAGTAACTTTCTGGCGGCGTAGAGTTGCGAAATTACAAGTAGATTTCATATCGATTTAAACAGTGCTCTTATAAAGTTAGTTTTATGTTTTCCATAAAATATACTCCTAACATTTAAACAAAATAAAAAAATTATTTTAAACAATTTGGGCGATTGTTCTCTATGAATAATTGCCCAAATTCTGTGGAATGAGAAATTGCAAAAATCCTTGGAAAATGAATCAATTTTTTGTTGTTGTTGGGTTTCATATAAATTTTAGGGGCTATTTTATAAGTCATAAGTATAGTTATGAACTTATGGCCCTCACTTTACTGACAGAAGCTTCTTCAATATTCCTGGCTTCAACATCTACTCAACAAACATCCAATCTACAACAATTCAACAATTCTGCTCTTTACTGCCCACCTAAACACACAATTACAACGAAACAATACGACGACTATATAAAGACATTAGGACACAGATTCATACTATCAGGAGACTTCAACGTCAAACATATGGCATGGGGATCAACAATAATAAATAAGAAAGGAAAAAACCTACTTAATGAAGTTGAAAACAATATATGTAAGTACATAAGCACGGGAGAACCAACTTACTGGCCAACCGATCAGTATTGTCCCTTGGATTTTGAAAAAAGTGTGTGTGTGTGTTGGATTTTGGTTCGAAATACCCTAGATAAATCCCTTCTATCCAAATCTCAGCATGCGCTCCACGAAGTTGTCCGAACGATAGAAAAAACAATTCACTTCAAACAATATACCCTACCTACCTTCTTAGACGTTGAAGGCGCCTTCAATGATGTCAGTACGGAATCGATTTAGGAAGCTCTGATCCATCTGGATGTGGAAGAGTTTATTAGCAAATTCATATTAACAATGCTAAAAACTAGAATCATTCAATCGACTCTCGGTAACAGCAGCTGCACCATATCTGTTGCTAGACGAACTCCTCAAGGTGGGGTCTTATCTCCTCTTCTATGGCTTATGGTCATCAACAAAATCTTGGTTGCACTTGACAGAGATGGAGTTAAGGTTGTCGCGTATGAGGATGACGTGGTTATATTGGTATCGGGGATGTTTCCATCCGTAATTAGTGAGATTATGGAAGGCGCCTTGGACAAGATTAGCACATGCGCCACTGGATGTGGACTCAGCGTCAACCCAAGCAAAACTGAACTGATGCTCTTTACCACTAAAACCAAAATACCGACGTTCACGCTTCCACGGCTAAATAATCATTTACTATCCTTATCCTTCAGTGCTAAGTACCTAGGTGTGGTACTTGATCCAAAACTTAGCTGGAAGTTTAACATTGAGCAGAGGGTAAAGAAGGCCTGTGTGGCTTTCTATGCTTGCAGCAAGACCCTTGGTAAGAAGTGGGGATTTCACCCGAAGTCCTCTTTTTGGAGCTTTTCGATTTCGACATTGACTGCATTAATAATCTCCTCATTAGATGTGAAGATTTTTCCCCTCAAATCTTTTTTTATTTTCGAGAACAGCCAAGTCACACGGCGTTAGATCCGGAGAATAAGGTGCTGGGCAAATTTCATTGATGCCCGAGGGCGCAAGAAAGTTGTTGGTTTTTTCAACAGTGTGCTCAGGCGCATTATCGTGGTACAAAAAGTAGCGGCGCAGCTCCTCTTTTTGTCGGTGTCCTAGTAAATTTTGCGAAACTTGTGGTAAGCAAGTTTCAGTACACCAATTAGCAGCGACTGTCTGATTAGTTTTCAGCGGGATGACGGAGACCATTTTTGCCCTGGTGAAGTACATCGACATCATAACTTTTGTCGCTGACTTTTGTTGTTTGGCCTTCCCTGGAGGATTTGCACCTTCTGGTCTCCATACCATGGACTGCTGTTTGGTTTCCCGGTCCTACTTGTAAACCTAAGATTCATCACCTGTAACGATCTTATTGAAGCAGCTTGACTCTCCATTTTCAAACTTATCCTGGAAATATTGAGCAAAACGAACACGAGCCTCTTCTTGCTCTCCATTCAACATTTTTGGAACCAATCCAGCTGACTTCTTCGAATATTTCAGGTGTTTAGAGATGCTTTATCTCAGTAAAAGTCCGGGTTTCGTTTTGACTTAATTTATTTTGGAAGAAAAAGAGAATATAAAAAAATATACAAATGTATATACCTCGGTATAAATTCTCTTATGTAATTAAATTAAACTATCGTGAATAGTCATAGGAAATTGCCAAGACTAATTCACAATCGTCAAATTTAAGCACACGAAAGCAATCGGGCAAAATCTTCTAGGAAATCACCTTAAAGCATTTTGCTCGAACGCTCAGAGATCAAGGAAACAAACCCACATTTCGGCTGCTCTTTTATAGCGCCGAAATGGAGCTTTCGCAAAATCGATCTTAAAAGAAAGCTTTAACAGCTGACATGGCGCTTTTAACGAAAGTTTTAAGAACATTTTATTGGGTGATGTACCCAAGTTTGGCAAAGAAAAATTAAAATTAACAGAATTCATTATTCATTATATAACAATTTGAATTAACAAAATTAAAAATAAATGAAAAATAATAACAATGCAAAATTATATGAAAATATGAAAATATGAAAAGTGTTACTGCTACAGGTGATAGTTTAAAATTCGTTACATTCAATCCCAGTTCATCCGCTATCATCTCCTGTGTCATCCTGGCATCTTCATAAATTTTGGCCTTCACCAGGGCCACATTTATATCGTCGGTCGATGATTTGGACCGGCCTTCACGAGATTCGTCCTCCAGAGAAAAATAGCCAGTCTGAAATCTTCGAAACCACTTTGAAATAGTAACAAGAAATGGTGCATTTATTTCGTATGCATTTTGGCATTTGTGCAGAATTTTGACTGGTGCGAGTTGACGTCGAAATCCGAAAAGAACGGCAAAATGAATTTCTTTCTGTGTTGGCGGCGGAACTTCAACCGAGCTTCCGTCACTAATTTTTCTCTCTCTCGTCTCCATTTTTACCAATTGTTCTGAAATTTGGAAATAAATATTGTTAGATTATACGCTACAGAAATGTGTCTATTTTTTTTCAAAAACTTCTAAATAAACACCAACTAAGCGATCTTTTGTCAATTAATCTACTCAATTAAATAAGTATGGTAATTTTGCAACTTTTAATGTTAAATGTAACTAGTCCATCACAACTACTTTTGTTATTGTTTTTAACCAACCATAAAACGAAAACTTGTAATAGCTCTATATAGTTATAACAACGATTTTTGGTGGCACTGGTCACAAATCAGTTTTATGTAAACCTTCATGTTTTTGTAAAATATGTATTTAGTGTCGCACAGACAGATGTACGAAATGCTTGGAAAAAAAAATGTATGGCCCACTTCTCCTTTAAGATTGTGGAACTATGGCCCAAAATGTTGTGGACTATTGGCCCATTTGGGTGGGTTATAAGTTCACAATTGATTTCTGGACTTATAACCTATCCACGTAGGTCAAAAGTCCATTGGACTTTTGGCCTGTGGACTTATGACCCTGCGCCGCGTTTAAACTTCTATAATCCTCGCATGTTCTTAGACTGTCGCAGCTTTTCTTAGCTAGCATGAAGGGGTGACGAATCGAGTGATGGTGATGGCCTGCAAATGCCTAGACTAATCATCTTTTGAAACTCTAATAGCGCCGCTTAATGTTGTTTCACATCTAGGTAGCGAGCTTTTACAAAAGGTAATCAACCTTTTGTTATAATGTGGTATTGAACAGTATGAAGAATTGGCTTATTAAACTCGGGACCGGCAGTAAGTGTAGGAAGGTATTTTAAGATTTCTCCATAATCGTTTTTGATGGAAGGATGTTTCGATGATGGAGTATCCGCTAAAGCTTTAGCATCGCTACTATGCAATTTGGTTACTCAATCGATAAGACGACGATTCTTAATCTACGAGTATATAAACAAAAATGAAATGCTGTTCGTTGGTCTTTGCATTACTTGAGAACGGCTGGACCGATTTGCCTCTTTTTTTTTTAAAAAATGTTTGTAATAGTCTGAATAAGGTTTTTACGGAAAGAAAAATTGGAAAAGTTGGCTGGAAAATTGAAAAATTCGGGAAAAACTGAAAGTACTTTTTTTTTATGGGAAAAAATGTGTGCACCTATGTATGTTTGTATACTATGGACTCCGAAAACACGTAACTGATTAAGCTCACATTTTCAGGCAATCTTCCATATTGCCCCGAGAGTGTTCCTATGCAGTTTGGTTAAAATCGGTCGACTACTTTAGTATTATAGTACTTTAGTACAAAAAAAAATTCGTTTTGTTAGTCGCAGCAAAACACGCCGGGTACTATCGATCACGCAGTTTGTCCACTACTTTAGTATTATAGTACTGTAGTACTATCAAATTGTTGGTATATATATTTAAGGTTGGACCACTTACCCACTGTTAGCCGGCACAAAACTCTGCTATAATAGAATAAGCTCCAGGCGCCTGCCTGATAGTTTTGTTTATTTTTTTATATATGATAGCAACGCTCGCCGGGTACCCGCTAGTATCGTATAAAAGTCCAAATTTCTTAAGGATGTCAGTCAATCATTAATTCATTAATGGACGGTTTGCTGCTGCTAATATGAATTCATGAACGAACTGTTGTCAAAGCCCAAGATTACTCTTCATTAGCTTTGTACTAGAAACGCGTTCCAGAGCTGTGGTTGAGGATATTTTGGGGGGTGAGCAGTGCGATTTTCGTCCCGGTAGAAGTGCAACCTACCAGTTATTCACTCTCGGAATGGTTCTTGAGTAGGCCTGGGAGTATGCTAAACCTGTCTATATTTGTTTTGTGGATTTGGAAAAAGCATATGAAAGGGTTTCTCGAGGCAAACTCTGGAGTGTTGATTGATGGAGTATGTGATTGATGGCTTCTTGTTAAGGGCGATTCAGTCTTTATATACAAACTAGCTGACCAGTGGCTCGCCTTGCTTCATCCGCATTTAAATTGACGGTTATTTACTTGTTGAAATATAACTGCCAACTGAATACAATACCGCAAATATGTAAACTCAATTAGAACTTCCCCGTGAGAATCCCACCAGAGCATACGCAAACCTGCTTCCAACACACAATTTATTTTAAATTCATTAAAACATTCTAAATTGTGGACAAATTCAACGATCAACAACATCTCATCTAACAAAATGGTAAAATATTGCAATAATTCTATGTCTACACATGCATATGCATGTACATATGTACCTATGCGTATATTCCCAAGTCTCTTAATTGCATAAAATTTTGACTGCACATGGATATCTTAATTAGTAAAATTTACAATATCTTAGATTTGGGACTGATAATGTTTTTTTTTTTCAATTTTAACTCTAGAAGAGATCGCACACTGAAGATCAAAACATAATCATGGGATAGCGCGCCCATATACTCATACACACACATACATACTATTGCAACGATAGCCACTGCTGCATGACTGCTGGCCGTGGTCTCCACTGAAGGAAAATTGTGGGCGATGATTTGATTAATTGTTTTTAGCATTGCTCAGCTTCAGGACAACGCAGAAGGATGTTTTATACCTTAAATGAACCAGCGGCGAATTTACTAAATTCACCTATTTCTTATTTTTTTAATCCGGAGAACCAGTACTGAGCTACGGCTGTGGAATCAATATTTACAGATGGAAAATTCGCTCTCAACCCCTTTTATGCTATTTAGATCTTGAATTTCGGAAAATCCCTTCTTATCTCGCATTTAGGCAAAATAAGAAATAACTGTGCAAAATTTCAAGTGCCTACGTCTAGTAGTTTTCGAGAAACGGTGTTCACAAGGAAAAATGACTTTGCTTCTATAGTATTTAATTAAAGATATACCATATATACAAATTGTAGAAGCTATGTTCGGATAAACAGTGTTAAATCAATACCTTTCACTGTGGACGTTGGACTCCGCCAAAGGCGCATTTCATCGCCTCTCCTTTTCATTGTGCATATGGACTGGAAGTTGCGCAGCGCAGCCGTGGCGGAGAATGTTTCAAAGTGGGAGACTTAAGGATTAGTCATTTGCTCTTTGCGGGTGATTTGGTCATCCTTGGGTCCTGTCAAACCGAACTTCAGCCCGCACTCGACATGTTTGTAGCTGCTTGTGATGATGCTGGAATGAAGATCAGTGTGAGCCAATCGAAAGTAATGGTCGTTTCCAAAATACCCATTCAGTGCACTCTGCATGTTAGTGGGGTCCCACTGAAGCAGGTGGATAAGTTTATGTACCCCGGGGTCTTATTCACGAGTGATGGGAAGAGCAATGCCGTGTTATCCTGCAGAATAGGTCGGGCTGGATCAATTTTGAGAGAGCTTGGTCAATCTGTTATGAAGAAGGCGTTCAAGCTAAATTATCGGTTTTTAACTCGGTGTATGTTCCAACTCTCACCTATGGTCATTAAATTTGCGTACTGACCGAAAGAATAAGATCGCGGATACAAGCTGCCGAAATGAGGTTCCTTCGCGGTGTTCCTGGAATAACTCGTATGGATCGAGTGCGCAACACCAGATTACGCGAGGCGCTCAATGTTGAGCAGCTACTTCTCCGAACGGAACAATCTATGCTTCGATGGTTTGGTCACGTAGTGAGTATGCCCCCAAACCGGCTTCTAGTGCGTGCCATTATTGCCGGACCATCAGGTAGGTGACTCCCCGATAGGCCTGGAAATACATGGTTGGATGAAGTCCGACATCTCTCCTGGAGCCGTCTAGGGATTCCCCCTGATGAGTTGGAGTCAATGGCGGAGGATTAAGAAGGATGGAGGGTCCAAATAAGCATCCTACCCCCGCGACCATCATGAAGGATTAGCGGACGATTGAAAATAAATGATGAATAGCTTTGTACCAAAAGTCCTGACGAAGTGCTGACGGATGAGCCATTAGCTGCACAAAGATAGAACGAGGGGTTCGTTTGTTTAGTATGAAAGATCTTTCTTGGAAAAAGAGACAAATCCGCGCCAGTGGCAGTAAGAAAAATGAGATTATTGTCGGGATCTTGAACGAAAAGATGTAACGAATAAACAGAGCTGTACGCCGTCAAAACATCGTCTTCCTTTATTGAAGATGGATTTTTATTAAAACTGCAGGGACTAAAATAATTCGTCACATTACATCGAAATTTTGAATTAAACAAGCATCTGATATGATGTCATCTGATAGCATCAGTTAATTCAACTTCCGATTTGCCTTCTTCTGAAATGAGGGCAATGGTTAGAACTTGAGGAAGTCGTAGCTACAGTTTCCTAATTATACCTGCCAGTTGTTTTAAATTAATTAGAAATTCCGATGGTTTTCTGACACCTAGTTGTTATTCACTTTTGCGTAGGAAGATGTTTTAGATTTTGTAACATCTTCACGATTAAACACTTCGATTGTTGGTTTTTATCTTACGTAGCGCGTACTTTCGGAGCCACCAATTAATGTGGTATTACGAATAAAACAAAATGCTTCTATAAAACTTCACATAAAGTGCAATTTTATTTTCTCTGAATTCTACATGATCATTAATTTTAATTTTTCATAATAATGTTACACTTTGAATTTAACATAGTGTCAGGGATCGGACGAGTCACCAACGACTCTTGACTAGCCGCCTCTATAATAGAAAGGTGGGCGTGTGCAAAGAGATGGCTTACGATCTTATTATGTAACCCTTAATAACACGTGTATGTAAACGATGTATTGTTTTTCGACCCAGATAGTGGCCAGTACAGCTATTTAGGTTAAAGTTTATGTCTCAGCTAGGAGTTAATGCTTGAATTTAACCTGAGACTGGGAGTCTATAGGTATTTCCTAGAGTTTTTCAACTACACCATGCGGCCATGGAGCTGTTTTTTATTTTTCGAGGATTAGAGACTTAATGACTAATCGCGTTATACGAAGAAAAGTCGAACCATTAGAAAAGCCTTATTGTGTAAAATATTTTTGGAGGTTTTATCAAAAGAAGCCCGCGTGCGCGTGGACCAGCTAAATGTCCGCTGAAGTGCACACAATCAGTAACAAGTATATGAAGAGGGCAGTACTACACTTAAGTGAACAACCAAAGCCATAGCTTATGAAAGTATTTGAACTTGTAAAATTACAAAATCCTTATGGTCGAGAATTAGTGACAGTAAAACCAAGCAGCTACTATCTTCAAGCTAATTCAGCAAAGGTATTAGTGGCAACTATGTTGGGCGAGAAAGCAGCACATAATTTAGATCTTCTTCTTCCTTTTATCAGTGAGGTTATGATCCGAAAATAAGGGATCATAACCCTCCCAATTCATTGCAATTCTACTGATCCGCCTGAGGCGTTCGCCTTTGACACGTGCATGCTCCTGTTTTAGTATTGTTTGATCTTTCTTCTGGTGGGCAAAATCGCATCATCACCTCCCCGTGGTGCCCGTGGTGCCCCTGGATAGCTATCTGATAGTGAACTAACGATGAGCGTATGCTGAGTCTGACGATATATGTGTAGCTGAACACTCGGACCTGCGTAAGCACATCTGGGTGAACTTCAGCGCGCATATGTTTAACTGGACGAGGCATCTCTTGTTGACCTGATCGGCTGAAATATGCGTCTCAGAAGTCTAGCAAGAGGTCCTCAGAAGGAGGACGTGCGGCGGATGAATTCTCCCGATGGAATCAACGGTGACGTCTACAGGCCAGCGGAAACCTTACCGGAGCTACTTCGACATATTTGAAGCTGAGGTCTGTAAGGATTTTCAATACTACGTCAGGGTATTAAAAAAGAGATGGTGGCGGATGAACCCTTAATGGGCCAACGGCAGCGCTCATATCCCCGAAGTGGGTTACTGACATCGGTGTATCCGGCCCCTCGTCCTAGGGGTTGCTAAAAAGGATCTGGTCATCCAGGGGGTTGTGCCGCCGGGTTAACTTCCCTACCACGTAAAAAACCTTCGGTTACGAAGCAACCAACAGCCTCGAAAACGGATGAATTTACTGTTGACGACCCAAGCAAACGTAAAAAGGACAACGATCTTCGTGTCTGCACGTGGAATGTTAGGTCCCTCTACAAACCACGTGCAGCCGAACAACTTGCGGAGGCTCTAGAGTGTCTCAAAGTAGACATTATCGCCTTCCAAGAAGTGCGATGGGATGGGCCAGGCAAAAGGAGTATGAAAAACTGCGACATCTACTACGGCGATTGCTACAGAAAACAAGGACAGCGTCTATTCGGCTGCGGATTTGTTATTGGAGGCAGACTTAGGCAAGAAGTCTTGAGTTTCCGGCATGTGAACGAGCGCCTCATGACTATCCGTATCAAGGCTAAATTTGCCAACATTAGCCTAATATGCGTTCACGCCCCTCATGAGGAGAAGGACGACGCGACAAAGGACGACTTCTACCAGCTCTTGGACAAGACGTATGAGCAATGCCCTAGCCACGACGTTAAAATTATCCTAGGTGATCTTAACGCAAAGCTAGAAAGAGAGGACGTCTTTAGTGGGGTGGTCGGAAAGCACAGCCTGCACGACAACACATCCGACAACGGACTCAGGCTAATCGACTTTGCGGCGGGGCGAAACTTTGTCGTAGCTAGTACGCGGTTCCCACGTCTCGACATTCACAAAGGAACATGGCTCTCCTTTGATCGAAAAACTGTCAACCAAATCGATCACATTGTGATCGACGCAAGGCACTCTTCCAATATTCTGGGTGTCCGGACTTTCCGAGGAGCCAACATGGACTCCGATCACTACCTAGTTGTAGCCAAGGTACGGATGCGGGTATCCAGAACGGAGTGAAATCAACGAAATACTTTGTACTAATTATGGTCAGAATGACCCTATAACTACGGCTTGCGTTCACTACAACAAATTCGAAAATTTAATAAATTTCAATATGAGCAGAATGCGTTGTAAAAGTGGTATTTTGAATTCTCTTTAAACTTTAAACTTTAATGTGTCTTTTTTTTTTTTTTTTTAATTTTGTATTTTGTATCTTACTTTTATTTTTATTTTTTATTGTTTAATACTACATTTTGTAAATATTATATTATTATATTCTATAATTGTTATATACTTGTACATTGAAAGTTGTCTAGAAAAAGTTTGTACGCTTTAAGACGAATAAATAAATAAATAAATAAATAAATAATACTGTGAGGAAATTTGACGTCGGGTGTCTACAATCGCAAGAGACCGCCAGAGCCTTTGCTGATCGTGTTTCTTCTAATCTCAATCTTAGTCCTATGCCGCCAGCAGCAAATGCGGAAGACCAGTGGCAACGTTGCCAACAAGCCATCAGAGATGCCGCCTCTGATGTACTGGGTTTCTCTCGCCCACCACAACGAAACCCCTGGTTTGATGAGGAATGCCGGCAAGCACATGCAGCAAAACAAGAGGCGTACAAAGCGGAGCTGCATAGAAGGATTAGAGCTGCTTACGAGCTCCATGTGCGCAGGAGAAAAGAGGAACATCGACTTCTCAGAAAGAAGAAAAAGGAGCATGAGAAGCGCTCGATCGAGGAGATTGAGAGACTTTATTGCAGGAATAAAGTTCGAAAATTTTACCAAAGGGTAAAAAGAACATGCCAGGGTTTCAAAGCCAGAACAGAAGCCTGCAGGGACGAAAATGGCAACATAGTAGTGGAATCGCAGTCGGTGCTGAGGATATGGAGGGAACACTTCTGCAGACTGTTAAACGCCGATGATGACCAATATTCCGCTGTCAGGCAGAATGAGCCATTCAACAGTGACGATGGCAGTCAAGTTTCCCACCAACCCGATCAGAATGAAGTGAGGATAGCGATATCTAAACTCAAATCTAACGAAGCTGTTGGAGCCGACAGCCTTGCCGCTGAACTTTTCAAGGCAGGAGGAGATGAGTTGCTAAGTAGCATGCACCAGCTCGTCTGTAAAATCTGGTCGGATGAAGGTATGCCCGATGAATGGAACCTCAGCATCGTTTGCCCGATCTTGGAGAAAGGAGACCCTCTGAACTGCGCCAATTACAGAGGTATAAGTCTCCTCAACATCGCATATAAAATCCTGTCAGTCGTATTATGTGAACGCCTAAAACCGATCGTCAGCAACCTGATAGGTCCTTATCAGTGCGGTATCAGGCCGGGAAAGTCCACCATTGACCAAATATTCACACTACGGCAGATCTTGGAAAAAACCCATGAATATAAAATCGATACGCACCACCTCTTTATGGATTTCAAAGTTGCCTATGATAGCGTGTATAGAGACGAGTTATACAGAGCCACGTCTAGTCTTGGCATCCATGCCAAGCTCGTTCGTTTGTGCAGAATGATGATGGAGAACTCTCGCTGCTCCATCAAAGTCGGTAAGAACATCACCGAACCGTTCGATGTCAGGAAAGGTCTTAGACAAGGTGACGCGCTACATGCGATCTCTTTAATATAGTACTTGAGAGAATTGTGCGAAACTCACAAGCCAACCCCGGAGGTACAATCTTTTACAGTCTGTACAACTACTCGCTTATGCCGATGACATTGACGTAATCGGAAGAACTCAGCGGGCAGTCAATGGGGCATTTACGAGTATTGAGATCAAGGCAGCTGTTTTGAAACTTCATCAACATTTAAAAATTCATTAAATTCATTCATTCATTATTTCATTACCAATTCTTGTAATCTAACTCTGACTCACTGTACTTGCTATTTACCTAAATTGAGTGTAATTCTTTAACAGACTAATTCGGTTTTTTTATATAATACCAATTGTGCGGTACTTCTATCGAACCATACGTAATATTCTCTCTGGAATAGAACAGCAAGTACAGTGAGCGAGAGTTTGAGCTTGGTCTATCTTTATTTTCTCGTCCACTTGGATTTCGACCGTCACTCACACCACACCTTGTAATCGTAAGACAAGCTTTAGTGTAATTAATTGTTGCCAATAAATTCAATTGCTCTACCATTTTGTCGCCTGGTTTATTCCGTTTACTCGCAGTTTGTCGTGGATTAAAACATTATAAAACATTGTGGTCCTTCGAAAGCCGAATTTATAAGAATCATATTATTAGTAAATCGATCGAGGAATCGCCGTGTGGTAGAGTAATAGACATTGTTTTTTTTTCCTATATCGTTTCTATTCGAATAAAGCTTAATATGAATGCACTGAAAGTCAAACGAGGTCATGCAAAGGGATGTGTTACCCGTGCGGCAGTATTCGCTGAAAAGATTGGCTCCGCCGTGACTGTTGAAATGCTCGAAGTGCGGTTAGAAAAGTTAGAAGACGCATGGTCGAATTTTATATCTCTTCATAACGAACTTTTGAACCTTTCGGGTGAACCAGATTTCGTTGATCCTGAACCCGAGTTTATCGAGTACGAATCTAAATATTTTCTGGCTCAATCGTCTATAAAAAAAGCGATTCGCGAAAAAAAAGGCGCGTGTACTGTTTCAAGTGACGTCATGGTTGAAAAATTAGCAGATCAACAAGCCTCCCTCCTCGATAAACTTAATTCTTCCTCTCAATCCGTTTCCGTTAAGCTGCCAAAGATTAATCTACCGCATTTTTCTGGTGATTATAAGGATTGGCCGTGTTTTAGGGATCTCTTCACCGGTTCGGTAGATAATAACAAACATTTGACGACCACCCAAAAGTTCCAGCATCTAAAATCTCTTCTTCGAGACGACGCGGCTAATTTGGTGAAACATATACCTGTTTCAGACGCCAATTATATTGATGCCTGGGAAAGGTTGGAAGAAAGATACGATCGAGCGGATCTAATCGTTCAATCCTTCATCGAAATGTTTCTCTCGTTGCCCTCAATAAACGTAAGCAACGTTCATACCTTGCGTAAAATCACGGACGGTGCAGATGAAGTCATCCGTGGGCTAAATGCACTTGAGGCAACCGATCGCGATCCGTGGTTAATACATCTCCTAGTAAATAAAGTCGACAAAGATACTAAACATGCCTGGGCGGAGAAGGTTGGCTCTCGTAACGATAATACCATTGATGAACTCTTAGATTTTCTGAAATCGCGGTGCGTGGCCTTGGAATCGTGCCAACCGGTCGTTCGTTTAAACTCTTCGCGTAGTAAACCACAAGGACAAATACGAGCCCATTTTGCCGAACAACAGCAGACTAAATCGAAGTGTCCTAAGTGCGAAGGAGATCATCTCTTAGCTCAGTGCGCTAAATTTGTAGCATTAGACGTCGATTCGCGTCGGAATTTCGCTAGGAAAGGCTCCTTATGTTTTAATTGCCTTCGAATAGGGCACTCTTCTAACAAGTGTCGGTCTACCTTCCGCTGCCGAGTTTGTAAATCACGCCACCACTCCCTGGTTCATCCACAGGAACAAGACTCCTTGTCTTCACCTTCATCTTCATTCGCAAACTCTTCGTCGTTGGCTCCCAATGTGACATCATCACCAGCGCCACCATCCTCTTCATTTGTGCCCCAAATAATCAATAACCACTCGCTTGAAGTAACTCATAACAAACAAACGGTACTTCCGACCATTCTGGCAACAGTTGAGGATAGTCAGGGAAAACAGGTGAACTGCCGGGTTTTAATCGACTCCGGATCGCAGGTCTCATTCGTCGTCGAATCGTTCGTTCAAAGACTAGGACTCGATCGAAAGCATGCTCGTATCCCTATCATTGGTCTATCGTCTTCAGAAGCAGGTCACACCAAAGGTTATGTTTCGTTAAGCTTATGTTCGCGTTTTAATGGACACCATTTATTCGTTGATGCATTTGTTCTTAATAAATTGACATCGAACCTGCCGTCTCAGCCATTTGACGTATCTTATTGGTCTCATATACGCAACTTAGATTTAGCAGACCCCTTCTTCAATGTCCCCAGTGCGGTAGATGTGTTGCTAGGTGCTGATAAGCTTTGGAGTATCTTAGAGACTGGTCAAGTTAGAGGATCACAGGGTGTTCCTATAGCACAAAATACTTCGTTCGGCTGGGTTGTAACGGGGGAGTTATTAGACAACAAGGTACCAACTTATTCGTCAATCTCGTCTTTGCATTCTACTCTCGATGTCGATACCTTGTTGCAACGTTTTTGGGAAATAGAGGAAGTCTCGGCACCCACCAACCAATCTATCGTCGATGATAAGGCTGAAAGTCATTTTCGTGAAACATTTTCTAGAGCTGCTGATGGAAAGTATGTCGTTCAGCTACCGTTCAAATATTCTACACCGTCATTTGGAAATTCGTTTAAATCCGCCGTGTCTCGTTTGTTAGGAATGGAACGTCGTTTTCGTGCTGATTTAGAACTGCATAACCTTTACTCCAAATTTATGAAGGAGTATCTCGACCTTGGTCATATGTCACGTATACCTGCAAATGAAATAGAAACAGCTAAGGGCAAACATTTTTATCTTCCGCACCACCCTGTTTTGAAGCCTGACAGTAAAACCACCAAACTCCGTGTCGTGTTCGACGGCTCTGCCAAAGATTCATTTGGGAATTCTCTCAACAGTAGCCTACTTAACGGTCCTCCAATTCAGCGAAATTTAGTTGGCGTCTGCTTGCGTTTCCGTCAACATCGGTATGTGTTCACTGCTGATGTTGAAAAAATGTTTCGCCAAATTTGGGTGGACAAGGAGCATACCGATTTTCAACGCATTGTTTGGCGTGAACATCCATCTAATGAAATTGAACATTTTCGATTATGTACCGTCACATATGGTACAGCTTCTGCTCCATTTTTGTCCGTTCGGGTATTACAGCAACTAGCGAATGATTACCACAATCAATACCCAAATGCAGCCCGTGTTCTGCTAAACGACGTGTACGTGGACGACGTGATGACGGGAGCGGATACTGAAGAAATGTTAATCAGCTTGCAGTCAGAGTTAGTTGCCTTAATGTCAGAAGCTAAACTCAAACTCCGGAAATGGAACTCTAACTGTTGGGCCTTACTTGCTCTCCTTCCGAAGGAAGAGTGCGAATTTTCGTGGTATGATACCGAGAGATCAAAATCTTTGATTAAAGTGCTTGGCATGTTTTGGAATCCTCCAAGTGATCATCTTTCCTTCAGAATGACGGAACCTCTTCCATTACTAGCTCCAAGTAGGCGTTCTTTGCTATCCGAGATATCGCGTATCTTCGACCCTTTGGGTCTATTGGCCCCATCGGTAATCTTATTCAAATTGCTATTTCAAGAGCTTTGGTCTGCAGAATTTGAACTCGATTGGGATGACCCGTTACCATTTCAATTCGCTAGCAGATGGAGTAGCTATCGGCAGGAGCTTCATTTCTTCGAACGGATTCAGGTTCCAAGAAATGTATTCTCATCATCAGAAGGAATCGAGCTACATGGCTTTTCAGATGCATCTTCCTTGGCATATGCAGCTGTTGTTTATGCTCGTTGTAAGCTATCTACCGGTGAATTTAGGACTACGATAGTCGCAGCCAAAACAAAGGTAGCGCCACTAAAACCACTATCAATTCCGCGTCTCGAGCTTTGCGGAGCTCTGCTGTTGTGCCGACTGATAACGACAATAACGTCTTCTTTGTCAACCAACTTTTTAAGAGTGTATGCGTGGTGCGACTCCGAAGTTGTTCTTCATTGGCTTTCGTCTCCGCCTCGCCGCTGGACTTCTTTTGTTGCGAACCGTACAGCTGCCATCATTGAAAAAATTCCGCGACATTCATGGTATCATGTAAGGTCGGAGTCAAACCCGGCTGATTGCGCATCGCGTGGCATACTTCCTTCGAAATTAGTCGATCATTCCCTCTGGTGGATCGGCCCTCCCTGGTTATCCTTGGAGCAAGAACTTTGGCCAAAATCGAAGTTATCTATCCAACAGTCGGAAAATGCAGACTTTACTTCAGAAGAAAGGCAGACCACGAAATTCGCGTTCGTATCGTCCGCACAACCCAATACTATTCAAACACTCATCGATAAACTATCATCTTGGACACGATTGCAACGTATAGTCGCGTATTGCTTTCGCTTCGTTTCAAATTGCCGGTCTAGTCATCGCGATAGAATCACTCACGGTCTTAGATTCTGTGAAATTCAACATGCAAGGAATGTACTCATCAAACACGCCCAGGAAGAATCGTTTGGAGATGAAATTCGTCATTTATCCAGTCATCGAACACTCGCAGCTAAATCTAAACTATTGAGATACTCAGCGTTTGTCGACAAGGACGGGCTTTTACGTGTCGGCGGACGTATAAAACACGCCAATGTTTCATACACCATAAAACACCCTTTAATCCTTCCTAATAACCGCCTTTCATTTCTTATAGCCACGTACGTCCATACTAGTAATCTACATACTGGAGTATCGGCAACGTTCGCATTAACTCGACAACAGTATTGGATAATGGGAAGTCGTAATCTAATACGAAAGATTGTGCACACATGCAAGTCTTATTTTATGCAACGAAGGAGTACTAGCAGCCAGCTCATGGGAGATCTACCATCACAACGCATTCATCCCAGCCGCCCATTCTCCAACACTGGATGCGACTACGCCGGTCCCATCACAATTAAGCTGTCTCGAGGGCGCAAGCCGAAGCTGTCCAAAGCATATTTTGCACTCTTTGTATGCATGTGCACAAAAGCAATCCATTTGGAGTTGGTAAGCGACCTAACCACAGATGCCTTTCTGGCTGCGTTCCGAAGATTTGTCTCTCGTCGGGGAAAATGTGCAAATATCTATAGCGACAATGGAACTAACTTCCAAGGTGCACGTCGTTGCCTCGACGAGATGCACAAGTTAGTTCTTTCACAAACGTACAATGACAGTATTGCGGCAGCTTTAGCAATGGATGGTGTTGCTTGGCATTTCATTCCTCCATCTGCACCACACTTTGGTGGCTTGTGGGAGGCGGGGGTGCGATCCATAAAGTTGCACTTAAGACGCGTCGTTGGATCTTCGATCTTAACATTTGAAGAACTCTACACTGTCTTAGCCCAGATCGAAGCTATTTTGAACTCTCGTCCTCTTTGTAGCATATCGGATGACGATTTAAATCCACTAACTCCTTCGCATTTCCTTATAGGTGAACCGTACTCAGCAGTTCCAGAGCCAAGCTTATTGGAGATGTCGCCAAACAGGTTGTCCCATTGGAATCATTTGCAGAGCATGGTCCAAGGGTTTTGGAAGCGATGGTCCAACGAGTATCTCACTACCCTACAAGAACGTTCGAAGTGGCAGCAGATATCGGACAACGTGAAACCCGGCGATCTAGTTGTTGTGAAGGAATCCAACCTCCCCCCTACGAAATGGTTCATTGGCAGAGTCGAAAACGTTCATCCTGGTCCAGATACCCGAGTAAGAGTTGCGACCGTAAGAACTAGTCGTGGCTTATTTGTTCGACCCATCAGTAAACTGGCTGTACTTCCCACTTCCTGAAACGTGTTTCAGCGGGGCCGGAATGTTTTGAAACTTCATCAACATTTAAAAATTCATTAAATTCATTCATTCATTATTTCATTACCAATTCTTGTAATCTAACTCTGACTCACTGTACTTGCTATTTACCTAAATTGAGTGTAATTCTTTAACAGACTAATTCGGTTTTTTTATATAATACCAATTGTGCGGTACTTCTATCGAACCATACGTAATATTCTCTCTGGAATAGAACAGCAAGTACAGTGAGCGAGAGTTTGAGCTTGGTCTATCTTTATTTTCTCGTCCACTTGGATTTCGACCGTCACTCACACCACACCTTGTAATCGTAAGACAAGCTTTAGTGTAATTAATTGTTGCCAATAAATTCAATTGCTCTACCATTTTGTCGCCTGGTTTATTCCGTTTACTCGCAGTTTGTCGTGGATTAAAACATTATAAAACAGCAGCAAAGATGGGTCTAGCGGTTAATGAAATCAAAACAAAATATATGCTGTCTACAAAAAAGGACACCCAACATCGGCGTCTTGGACAGAACGCCACAATGGACAGATATAATTTTGAGGTAGTAAAGGATTTTGTCTACCTAGTCTCCTTGGTGAACTCCGCAAATGACATCAGTAGGGAGATCACACGAAGAATTACTCTTGCCAATCGTTGTTTCTATGGGCTAAAACGGCAATTGAGTAGCAAAGCCCTATCTCGAACTACGAAGGTAACTCTTTATAAGACTCTAATCATCCCAGTTCTGCTGTATGGCGCAGAGGCATGGGCTTTGACAAAACTGGATGAGGATGCCCTTGGTTATTTCGAGAGAAAAGTTCTTCGAGCGATCTTTGGTCCCATCTGCATAGACGGTGAGTCGAGGAGAAGGTACAATGCCGAGCTATACGGCCTGTACAAGGACATCGACTTAGCCAGAACTGTTCACATACAGCGACTAAGATAGCTGGGTCATTTAGAGCGGATGGAGCCCAACATTCCCGCTAAGAAAGTTTTCGAATCCACCCCGGATGGACGACGCAGTAGAGGACGACCTCGCGGTAGGTGACGCAAACAAGTGGAGGGGGACCTCAACCAACTTGGCGTGCGCAACTGGAGGCAGCTGGCTCATCTCCAGTCGTGTCAACCCACGGACTCGCATGCACACTTGTGGGAGGGTTTTTAAGGTGTCGCTAGGCTCACTTGGGTGTTATATTGCCTAGATCTGATTTGTCCCCTTAGTCGCCTTTTACGACAAGCGCTAGTTGTTGGGGGGCGCTGCAGTGATATTCTTAATCCGTCCCTGCACGGGGACATAATTTAGATATAATTTCTTTATCTAATGATACTGTCAAGAGAAGAATTGTTGATATGTCCGGCGATCTCGAAACTCAGCTTATAGAAAGAATAAAGCAGAGTTCTTATTTTGCTCTCCAATTGGATGAAAGCACGGATATATCTAACAATGCCAATCTGATGACGTATGTGCCGTACGAATTTAAAGATTGTGTTACTGACGATTTCTTGTTCTGTCTGCCTCTTCCTGACCATACTACCGGAGAAGCGATATTTAATCTCTTAAATGGGTTTATATTGGAAAAAAATATGTAGGCATTTGCACTGATGGTGCAAGAGCAATGTCCGGATGTAAAAGTGGTCTACGTGCTCTTGTTAAAAATGTTGCACCCGAAGCTACGTGGCAACACTGTTGCATACATCGAGAGGCATTGGTGGCGAAAAGAATTCCAGCAGAATTAAAAATAGTTCTCGATGAAGTTGTGAAGATAATCAATTTTATAAAATCACCGCATCTTTAATAAAATATGTAATGATATGGGCAGTATCCACAGTCAGCTATTACTCCATACTGAGGTTCGTTGGCTGTCCCGAGGAAAAATTCTTAAACGCTTTTTCGAGCTACGCGAAGAAATAAGAATGTTTTTCCTTAAATTAAAGTATTTTGTCATTTGAATTACGCGAACGTTTTAATGATTTTACGTGGTGCGCACGAGTTGCATATTTATGTGATGTTTTTGGCTATTTAAATGAGTTAAACATGGATTTACAAAACTCACAAAAGACAGTTACTGTATTCCAATTTGAAGAAAAAATCGAATCAAGGTTTAAAAAAATTCATATGTGGCAAAAAAGATTTGAAAAGAAGGATTTTACACCATTTTCAACACTAACTGAATTCTTAGCAACTACCAACTATATTTAACCAGATTCAATTTTTCAAAGTTTTGTCATACATTTCATTGAACTAAACAAGAATTTTCGAGAATACTTTCCAATTCGTGATAACAGCAAATTATGAATTAAAAATCCATTTTCAACTGACTTAAGTGAAATAAGCAGCTTATCAGTTATAGAGGAAAACCAGCTTATTGATATTTCTTGTGATTCAGCTTTACAACTTGTATTTAAGAACACCAATCCTTATGAATTCTGGTTAAGTGCTAGAAAGCAATATCCTTTTATATCCGAAAGGGCTATTAAGGTATTAATTCCCTTTTCTACATCATATTTATGTGAAAAAGCTTTTTCAACTCTTGTTTATACGAAAATAAATATAAAAATAAATTAGACTTATAACCTGATTTAAGAATTCAGTTCGGTATGTTCATTTGATCCAAATATAAATAACTTACTTACTTACTTCACTTATGTCCTTTAACCCCTCGGGGGGCATAGGGCGTCAACCACGCCTGCGCGCCATCGTGTTCGGAGTTCTGCAACGCGTTTGAGCTGCCTACAACTCATTCCTAAAGAGCTCGATTCCTCCTCAACTGTTCTGCGCCACGTTTGCCTAGGGCGTCCCGCTATTCTGCCTGCCTGGGTGAGCGGATTTCACTGCATGGCATATTTCGCAATGGAGTTGTCTTCGCGCCGTAGGGTGTGTCCAATCCATTGCCACTTTCTTCTTCGTATAGTAATGTTTATAGGTTCTTGGCCCGTTCTCAGATAAAGTTGTTCGTTGGAGATGCGGTTCGGCCAAAAAATCCTCAAGATGATTCTTAAGCATTTGTTTACGAAGACTTGCAGCTTGCGTGTGTTAATGGTGTCCACCTTCCAGGTACTGCACCCATAAAGCAGCACTGATTCTACGTTGGAGCGGAACAGTCGTAGCTTGGTTCTTAAGCTAATAACATTGCTTCTCCAGATTTTGGACAGCATTCCGAACGCAGCTTTAGCCTTCCCGATTCTGCTGCACACATCCAGTTCGGTGCCACCGCGATTAGCCGAGACCACACTTCCTAAATATAGAAAGTTATCAACTTTCTCGACTTGCTTTCCGGCAATGTTAAGTTGAGCGCGGGTGTTGGAAGTACTCAGGGCTTTTGTTTTGGCTGTGTTTATTTTTAGCCCCACTTTGTTTGCCTCAGCTTCTAGATTTTGGGCCATCAAATGAAGATCCATTATCCGATGTGAAAGTAGACAAACATCGTCAGCGTAATCTAGGTGTTTAAGGTAAGATGTCATAGTCCAACGAATTCCAGAATAAGCTTCCGTCAATGCTGCACGGAGTACATCGCTGATAACCACCAAGAACAATAGTGGGGACAGTATGCACCCTTGACGTACTCCACTTTGGACTTCAAAGTCCTCCGACACCTTACCATTGTGCACGACGTGAGACTTGCCGCCCTCATATGTAGCCTTGATAATAGCTATAAGCTTTTCTGGAATGCCTCTCCTGCGCAAGGCCAACCAGATAGCATCTCGATTCAAGCTGTCGAAAGCCTTCTCGAAGTCGATAAACAGTAAATGTAGCGGAGACCTATACTCAACGCATTGTTCGATTATGATCCGTAAGGTGTTTATGTGGTCGATGCAGGAGGATCCAGCGCGAAAACCTGCCTGTTCGACATCGAGAGTTGAATCTGAATGATCTTTAATTCGTTCTAGAATTATTCTAGCTATTATTTTGGCTACAGCTGGAAGAACATATATACCTCTCCAGTTACCGCACTCCATCAAGTTTCCCTTCTTTGGAAGCTTAATGATCATCCCCCTTTTCCACTCCTGTGGAAATTGTTCACTATCCCAAGCTCTCCGTATTAGCGGATGCAGCAAATCTGCCGATGTATTTGGCGCCGCTTGAAATAGCTCGGCAGGGATGCCATCAATACCCACCGCTTTGTTTTTCTTGAGGGACTTGATTGCTGTTATTATTTCAGCTTTACTGGGAGGTACGGTGCGAATTCGGGAATTTGTTGCTTCGAACTGCTCATTCGAATTCAAGATCATACCGCCGTCGTCTAAGTGATTTAGCACTGCAGCAAAATGTTCTCTCCATCTAGTGAGCTGATCCTCATCCGAAATCAGAAGGTTACCGTCTAGACTCTTCACTGGATGTTGTTTGGAGTTTCGACCACCAATGAGCTCCTTAGTGATGTTGTAAACAGTCCTACTGTCGCACCTACTCGCTGCTTCTTCAGCCCTTGAGGCCAGTGAGTTGACATATTGACGTTTATCACGTCTCACACTATGCTGCACTTCTTTCTTCTTCGCACGGTATTGGGCTTCAAGCTCGGTTCTCTCTACTGCTGAGGCCGCTGCAATCCGAGCCTTGATTGCTGTACGCTCATCGATCCGTCTCCAGGTGTCTGTAGAAAGCCATGTGCGATGGTGTTTCTGGTTTTTCCCGCATAAGTGCGTGCCCCAGTCGCAAAAGCATTTTTCACAGCACTCCAGTGGTCATCCATGTTCTCTATGCTGCTGATTGCTTCTGCTTCTAAGGCAAGATGGTCCCTGAACTGTTGGCGCACTTGGGGAACCTTGAGCCTGTCGATATTAAACCTGGTGATGTTAAGTAGGTTTGAGCGGTTGCTGTTGACGGATGCAGTACGAAGGCGTAAATGAGCTACCATAAGATGGTGATCTCGTTCTTGTCCGACGTTAGCTCCACGTCTGTTTCGGACGTCCAGGAGACAATTTCTAAAGCGGCGACTGATCGCAATGTGGTCGATCTGGTTGGATGTTCGTTGCCTATCAGTAGAGACCCAACTGATCTTATGGCAGGTGTTATGCTTAAACAGCGTACCTCCGATGACTAGGCGGTTGGTACTGCAGAAGTCCACAAACCGCTCACCATTGTCATTACGGTCTCCCACGCAGTAAACTCCCATCACCTGCTTAAGCATGGTGTTGTTGCTACCCACCTTGGCATTGAGATCTCCCATCACCATTACGATGTCCCCATTAGGCGTTTGGTTGTCGGCGGCACCTAAGTGGCTATAAAAATCATCCTTTTCATCCTCAGTCGCGTCTAGAGTCGGAGCATAACACTGTATGATGGTAATTTTCCTAACTCTACTCTGGAACCTAGCCGTCAATATCCGGTCACAATGGGGTTTCCAGGATATGAGGCTACTACGTGCTGCTGGAGTTAGTATGAGTCCTACTCCGGAACTCCGTGCACTTCCAGCTGGTTTACCAGAGTAGAGCATGACAGTGCTTTTCGTTGGGGAGATGAATTCCCCAGCATCGAACCATCTAATCTCGCTCAGCCCTAAGATGTCTATTTCATATCGTGCGAATTCGCGTTCTAATTGGAGGAATCTGGCGTTATAAGGCCCTTCCTTGAGTGAGTCCAGGAGGGTCTTAACGTTCCAGAATCCAATCGTTGTCCGTGTCCGATAGCCAAAGGTCGTCATCAAATTATCCGTCCGTATCCGAGGCGTTGGTTTCCGTTTCGGAGCAAGATTTGTTTTTACGGTTGCGGCTTGCTGGGCCACAGACCAACCGACACTTATCCTGTTTTTTGGCGCAGGAAGCTCGCCATTCGTCCTCTCCCGTTAGCAATTTCCGAAGAAATTCCCAGATGGCACCACGAGGAGGTGGGAGTAGGGCTTACTAACAGAGCTGCTAGGTTTTCGGCTGCAGTGGCTCATACTCGTTACTTAGCGGACCAGCACCTATCGGGAGATGCTGCCCCTACGAGGCCTTTGTTAGTCGTTTGCCAAATATAAATAACTTGGTAGCTAAAAAACAACACCAGCCATCATATTAATTATTTTACTTATTACTTATGTACTTTCAATAACATTTTAATAAAAGATATATATACTAGCCGAAAGCACTGGTAGCTAGCGCTATACTGTATCAATTAATGATCATGTAATTTATTTATGTATCAATAAAGTTATAATAAAAAAAAATAAATAAAAAAAATACCTAATAAAAGATATTTTTATAAAAACAGTATTTTTTTATTTAAAAATGTAACATTTTTACTTGTATCTGGGAGTTACGTTGTGTATTTAAAGTTTATATGAGGTTATATGTTATAAGCTTTATTGTTGGGAAGGGTTGGCCGACTGGTAAATTCCTTGCTGGGGGTCCGCACACGCTCAAATGTTGAGAAGCGTTGTATTAAAAAATGGCAATATGGGCCACCACATGATTAGCAAGTGGGAAATTTAAGAAACGAAGACTGATTGTTCAACGCCTTCTTTTTATTAAAAGTAAACCCAATTCTAGACCAATTAGACCCATCGCGGTCCATTGTACTATCAAGCACGAACCTTTCTTTGCTGCATTGGCTAGAAAATCTTCGATGTTATTCGTTTTCCTTTTATGCTCGAGTGGCTGTTGGTTGCTGTTTCCTGCTGGGGCTTGAATCTCCACACATTGGTAAGCGAACAAATGCACTACCAACTGCATCACTGCATCTTATTCAAAGCTTTATTTGGACCTTGGCCTAACAGTCAATATTGTTATTCTCTCTAGAAAAGAATGAGCAAACTAGAGACCCATAATCCCTAACAATTTCTGGGCATTCACGGATAGTTAAAAAATAGAGTGGGCGTTTGTATCTATTCAATGGTACCTGACGTTGGGCAGTCTTTAAAGTTCAACTATCCCTGATTCTACCCTCAGAAAAATATATTGGCATTTATGTGGACAGCCCAGAAGATGTCAAAGCAATTTCATTCACAGTAGTCAACTCAAAGTTAGAAATGGACAAATGAAATAATACAATAGTGAGTTGGGTATGCCAAAGGATTTCTAAACCTAGCTTGCTCTAGAAATTTTATAATAAGAGCCGACTTGGAGCAATCTTCTAATTCTCTAGATGCTTGAACATTAATCCCATAAAAACAAGGACTAGTCCCTCAATTCGCAGTACATACTATACTTCTACCTTATTGCGGTTTTAATTTAATTTTCTTCATTTACTTGCCCTTATCCTTCAAACTAACTCCATCTGGTTGTTGCTACATACAAACGGTAACCCCCTCTGAGATATTAAAACAACTACTGCTGTTAATGTTTCACTTTCCTCATATTTTCCTAACGTCCGTCCTTACCAAAGCAACTTACTACCCTCAGCCTTCCACCCACTGGGTGTAAATCTCAACCATTTGTCAGATTCCAAGCGTACGACACGGGGCTTCAAATTTACTGTCTTGCTTTCTGCAGGAGCATCATTTTTAATGAGCAGCGTCCTCCCCTTGGAAGGAATTTTATTAAATTATGAGTACAGGAATCCCCCAGAGTCAACTACCACCATTGTTTCGTGCCGGGGGTAGTCGGGGATTTACTGCTACTCCTGCTGCCTTGACATTGCCTATTTGCTAGCAGCAAATTACATGCGCCGCATAAATGTCAATTAGCTAATGACAATTAATGGCTTCCCTGGACCGGGGAAAAGTATTGCAAAGCCCTCTGTTGTGGGCTCATAAATACGATGCTACATGATTGGAAGTTCCAATTAATTGGAGAGCACAAGAAATCACAGCTAGCCGCTCGGCGGCGGGGAAGTTCAGGTATTCAACTTTAATTGGGAATCATTCGGTTGTGTGTGACATTGACATGCGGCCAAATGCCGCTCTGTCGATCACCGACACTCAAGGCGTTAACGTTAAGCCACTTAATCTTCCGAGACGTAGCACGCAATTAACACTCGTCCACAGAAGGCTAGAGGACAGATATATCTTCTAAGTGGGACGGTGACATCAGGTCCACTCCACGGCTAGTGACCACCTTTTTATAGAAAATTAGTTTGCTTCCATGAATGACAACAAAAAAAGGAATACACTGCTCTGCGGACTGCTGGACTTGAATCGATCAATTAGTGTTCCGTGTGCATCACAATTACAAACGTCAACGAGAGCGGTACCCTCCTCCTTCGGTCCATCAGCATTGACGCTGTCATTTCGTAAATTGAATTGCTGGTCCTCGAGTTAAGATGACGATGACGATGAAGATGAGGACGACGACAATGAACTCGAGCGCGGTCTCTTTTGTGGTTTGTGGCGGGATGCGGTCGCTCAATTTGAATGGAGCCCAAGGATTGCAGACTGAGGTTTCCTTAATAACTATATTTAGCGAGGAAAAAATAACGAGAGACGGGACCAACTGTGTAACAATGGTTAATCTGTTGTGTGTTCGTTTGCTTGTCCTTTATACTCCTTCGCCTTGTTGCCGGGCGCTGATTTATGTGGCAGAATGCTAGCGAGAACATTCGGAGCTGGATAATCTAGCTCCAGTTTTTCCAGCGATGAATGTGCTCCACCGAATGCATGTGTATGATTCAGTGGATTTCCTTTTGTGTCAGCCAGAGTTCGGTGGATGTGACTTCGTACTTCGTTCGTGTTAGTTGGAGGTCATAAATCGTTCTATCTCGCTGATCATGTAAATGTTTTGTGTTTGGATCGGATTGTGTGGCGGGAGGACTTCATTGTTCCACACAGATCGAAGGTGGCGGTGGGGTGGGAAAGGGTTGAACAGCTTTGCATTGCAATTTATGTCCCAGATATGGGTACAGTTGTTGGTTCTGTATCAAATGTAAAAATATGTAATTATTACATAATGGAATGTGTTGGAATACATCTGTTGTTACAAAGGGGTTATTATTGTATAACAAATGCCCTAATGCAAGAGATGCCAAGAAAGTGTTGGAGTCCTTCCCTTTACTCGTATAATTGATCATCCCTGCAGTGAAATTGTAAGCAATAATGTTCCTGCAGGAGCAAGAAAAGTCCTACCAAAGGTACATACAGCTACAATACTCCCTAAAGCAGTATAGATTGGTATTGGAATGTGTGTAGAAACTCTACAAATGTGCGATTCAAAATGAGTTAACATTGTCCTGGGTGAAAAGACAAGTGAGGTTCGAAGGAAATAAAAGGAAGGAAAAACTGATGAAGCAGGGGTCAAGAGTCAGAATTTCTTGATCCTGAAACTTCTGCTGGACTAGGCAGAGAATAGTAACGAGTTTGATCGAGAAATAAGCCAGACTAAATAGGTAGACTGAACACCATTAACGGTAGACAAGCCAAAATGATACTAAAAATGCCACAAGGCCCTACCAAACGGAGTGTTCTAAGCATGACGCGAGGAATATGGTTAGTAGCGTTGATCATGGGACATCGGGACTATAGTTCACATATCATTCGTAGAAGATGCATTTTCTAGAAAAAGACACCTGCACATTGTGTAAATATCCGGTAGTAGCTTGTAGGAGAAGATGTGTATTGGTCTATCACTGGCTAAAAAAAGGAGATGATTATCCAGATAAGCTAATGCCAGCTTTGACATGGAAGATCGAGCCAGGGAGAAACCCTGGAGAAATTCGAAGAACACATCGGCCAGAGACCACTATAGTAGAGAAAGAAAAGGAACACAATTAAGTGGTTTGTTTCGACATGTTTTGAAAATATGTATGCAGCACTCTAGCCTTTCATATTGTGAAAACACAGCCTAAGGAAATAAAATAAAATAAATTTAAGGGTTAGGAAGGAACACTGAGGTCTTAAGGCTTATGAAATTAACACTTCTTCAGACTTCTAAACGGCGGTGATGATCAATACTCCGCTCTCAGCCAGAATGAGCCATTCAAGAGTGACGATGATAGTCAAGATTCCCGTCAACCAGATCAGAATGAAGTGAGGATAGCGACATCTAAACTTAAATCCAACAAAGCTGCGGTAACCGACGGCCTTGCCGCTGAACTTTTCAAGGCAGGAGGAGATGAGTTGGTAAGAAGCATGCACCAGCTCATTTATAAAGTCTGGGCGGACGCAAATATGGAACATCAGCATAATTTCTCCGATATTGAAGAAAGGAGACGCTCTGAGTTGCGCCAACTATAGAGATGTAAGTCTTCTCAGCATTGCATATAAAATCCTGTCTGCTGTATTATGTGAACACCTAAAACTGATCGTCAATAACCTGATAGGTCCTTATCAGTGCGGTTTCAGGCCAGGAAAGTCCGCCAGTGAGCAAATATTTACACTACGGCAGATCTTGGAGAAACGCCATGAATATACAATCGATACGCATCATCTTTTCTTCGATTGCAAAGTGGCCTATGATATTATATCTGTAACAAAACTTTTGGTTATTAGTGTTCCACACAAGAATGAATTAGTCCTCTCCACCAGAGGTGGTGTCCTTTTAGTCAGAGAACTTATCCGGAAACCCAACATCCGCGAACGCATTAACGAAGCTATTATATGTATACATACATATATATATATATATATATATATATTTGAACCACACACCATTGCCACACCATATATATATACATATATATGGTGTGGCAATGGTGTGTGGTTCAAATCCCGATGTCAGCAAGCATTTATTTATTTCTCATGAAATATATAAAATCAGTCAGATCATTTGCGAAAGCTTGTCTGAACACTACTGCGAAGGCATAACACTGGCAGTAGCTTGGTCATGCGGCTGGAAAAATTGTTCGCTCTGTTGATGGTGATTTGCCCTTGACATCGGTTATCGGGAAAAAAGTACTGTGAATCAGAAGCAAAAGACAAAAAATAACAAAAATCTCCCAGTTATCTGGACGCCACCCCCGGATCTGAAGTATAAACAACTGAGCTTCAAGAACCACTACACCAAAATCTTTCTCTCTCTCTCTCTCTCTCTATCTATCCTTTCCAACGCCCGCACTGTGTGTAAACATGTTAAAGGTATTCATAACCCGCTCAAATTACAAAAAAAAAAAAAATATATATATATATATATAGCCGAAGCATTTCATAGTTAGCTCCTTATAGTTCTTCATGCAGTTTTGTGGAAAACCTAAGTGCATGTGGTATCGCACTGGACTTATGGTTGTCTAAATCTAAATCTGCACATTTGGGTAGTCAGCTACTCGAACCGAACATATTTTTTTCACCTTTCAGAAGTTCGTTAATGAGAGACGGAGCGCGCTTTATGCGGTATGGATACACAAGAAAATAAGAACAAATATCCTTCTTGTTCCAGCAGGCTAAGCTTAAGAGATCATGTGGACAAAAGTCCGCCACAACCTCTTGGTAGCGCACCTGACAAGTTTCCATGTTACAAGTGTTTCGCGAAGGAAACTTCGCACCTTCCATGTTAATACCCAGGCCTTGCAGAGTCAAAGTTTCGCTCTCGGACCTGGTCGAAGTATAAAGAAAGTCGTTTTAAAATGCATTTTTATCCCGAGATAGTGCAGGCAGGTCGCTCGCAATAATAGTAATTAACAGCAGTTGTTCTCTTTATTCCCTGGGTTTGTGTCTTACTACGGAGAATGCAAGACATGTCACCATACTACCTCTGCTGTAGCTATTGGTTCTAAAGGTTCCTCAAGAAAACAGCAGTCTTAATGTTTCTCTATCTACAGTGAACCTACGATGAAGGAGATCCCTATAGTAAGTCGCATAACCGACTTTTACTGAAAGTGAAACCTTCTGAGCCACTGCAACCCCAACCATAGGAACGCCCTTATTATACTCCTCTTTAAAAAAAAGAAAAAAGAAAACCAAAACAAAAACAATAGCATCCTACAAAACAGTTCTTGTCCTTAAATTTTGTTAAAAACAAAAATATTACACAACTATAAATAAATCGCATAGCCCACAGAGGCTTCCTTAAGTCGTCAATAACTGCTGTCTCCTAGTCATCGACCATTTCTTTCACTTGTCTTCCTCCCAAGATACCGGATTGCGGTCAGCAGAACTTTGCCTAGATGATCAAGAGATAAAAATGTCAAATTCAGAAACGGTTATGGCATGTGCCCCCTATATATCTGACCCAGTCCCAGTTACCAACATCCCATCCCAACCCATTCCACTGAGCTTAACCACATAAGCTCATTGAAATTCATAAACGAAACTGCTCATCCTCGGTGCGGAATAAATTGTCATAAACTCAACTCTTTATGGCGTCTTGAAAGGCACACAAATTTTCCCCTCGACTAGCGACGAATGGAAATCGAAAATTTATGGACCTCTAACCACTACCACCGACTAACCGACTGGCCGCTCCCATAATTGCTATTCGGCTTGGTGGACTTCTTCCTCGTCGTCGTCTTCGTCTTTCTTGGTTCTGGACACCCAGATTCGTCGTCATCATCATCGTCGTCGTCGTCGATGCGAGTGAACTTTGACTACTGCCTTTGGTTTGGTTTTGCCATTTTTTTTCGTCTTCCTCCTTACTCCGTTTACTTTGAAAATGAAGGAAAACCATTTCGAGGAGTAGTATCCTTAATTGAAGGCTTGAAACGTCCACAAACCGATTTATGGACGAATGTGGGGGTGAGGTGGTGGGTGCCCACCACTGAACGAATCAATTACCCTGCAAAACTCTTTGACCACTGAGTACTTCTCTGGCATTGGCTCTGCTGTGTTCTGTGTTCAACCGCAAATTGAGTTTTAAAGAAGAAGTAAAGAAAAATCCCAGCTTACGTCCAGCTCCTTGTCCACCTCCTACTCTATGGGCATTCTTGGACACCACCGAACCACCGTAAACACAGAATCTTAAGTTCGATGGAACCAGTTCTGTTTTCTTTTTGTTGTTCGGTGAGCCGGGTCAAGCGGAAGGGTTAAGTGGCTTCATTTGTAAGCAAACTTTCAGCAGCTCCTCTGCACCAACACCGACGCTGACGACTGGAAGACACAAAATGTGAAGCGATCTGGAGGAGCACTGGCGTTGATTGGCAAATGTATTCAAATCAAAGTTGCTTCTTACAGAAGCCCACAAACTTCAGGGGGCGGCAATGGTGTGTGGTGGAAGCGAAAAACTTTTCGCAAACATTCCGCAAAGTGCGTGATTGGATCGAGAAGGGTGCACCAATCAACTCGAGCTGAATGCCGATATTATGTGTTGTTTTGGGCCAAAAACATTTTCCAAAGTCAACTTTGCTGGCACATGAATTATTAAGCAGAATCGGAGTTGAAGTTTTGTTGTGTAAACGGAGCCCTTGTGGTTGGGGTGGGTTGCTCTGGCAGCAAGCAACATGTTGTTCGGTTGTTTTTTGTTTGCGTAAATATTAGTTCGATTAAAGCGAGTGAGTGCTGTTAAAGTAAATATTCCAAAAAAAGGAGAGGAATACACGACATTTTTATTTATTTATAGGGTTACATGGGCTAAGTTTGAGTGACACGTTATGAAGATGGGGTCTATTTTGGTAAGGGTGTGATTTATCTGACGGAATTTTTTTTCTTTTCTGTTAACGATAAAAAGTTTTTGAAGTTTTTAATCACCAGGCGTCCTGGTACTTTCTCTGATATTGGTTTTTAAACAAGGCATTTTAATAGTTAGCGAAACTCCGTATTACGAAGTAGCGGAAAAGGGTGATCTATTTTAGACGAACTTCGAAAACGAAACGACCTTCAGATCTACACATGGAATATTCCAACCCTGTTATGCTAAGTTGAACAATTAGCGAAAATCCTACGCCACTGTAAAGTAAATATTGATGGTATCCAAGAGGTGGAATAGGGCGGAGCAAAAGAGTTATGATATATATTACGTCTTCTACATGACAGAAGTCTTGAGCTGCAGACGTGCAACCAAACGGGAAATGAATGCCCGAATAAAGGCCAAAATACGTTGTTCAGGACCGCTTTCCTGATTGTAATACCAATTATATAAACTTGGTATGTATTTAAATGTGTGAAACAAGCACTTGAACTTGTTCACTTGATGATGAGGCTAGAATAAATACTACTCTTTATTAATCATTGCTTTAATCTTTTACCTATATACACAAATTGCTTAGTCTAAATAACATACAAAAAAAAAATATAGAAGAAATTGATTAATCTAAAGAATTGTATTGACATAACAGAATAAAATTGTTTATTGACAGAAAGAAAAATAAATAAACTTCAGCGAAGCACCTTCAGCATTTTAGGTCGTTAGCTTGACCCAAATATGAATCACATTATCTGGTCGCCAGTTGCTGGTTGCCCACAGAAGGGTTTGAGCTGAGCCCTTTGGCCTTGGAGAGGTAATTGAACTAAACATCCTCCCCTGCGTTGAATGACCCTCAATTACTTTTTCTGGTGAACACACCCTTAATTATAATAACCAAACACTTCCTTTTTGGCATCACCAAAATAGGAACACTTTTTGTAATATAAAAAAGACCACCATTTTGTAAAGGGTCCTTTTCAATTCTTGTTCTGTTCGGGTTGGCATCAAGCTTAAATAAATGGTCTGGCGAAAGGCCTAACAAACAATTAAGTAGTAACATTTTTTGAATAGTTAATTTACATGTTGTGCCGTGCCAGGGAGCGGCACAGCTGCGCGGAGTGCAGTCTGTAGAATTTTCTTAAATGTACTCAGATGCACTTTCGATCCGAAAAAGAAGTGAAAATTACTTATTACTTATGTTGAGCCATGACAGTAGCTATAGTTAAAACGTTTTCTCTATTCAAAATTAAAGTCGTATATGTACGGATGATGGGAGTGGCCGGGAAATATTTGTCCCGACCGTACTTTTGGGAGGGACATATGGTGTCTCAGCCAGTAATTTTATGCACACAAGTCTGAGCAAAGAAAAAATCTTACTTTGACACAGAACATATATTTTATTAGTAACTTACTGCAAATTAAGAATTTTTGAGTTTGGGTCTTCACGAACATGTACCGGGACACATATGTCCCGTTCGGACCGAAAGTGTTAAAGCAATATCATTTACGTATGCAACCTTCCTACAACCCTCTCGTTCTGGGAATAGTAGCTCATCTACTACGAAATTCCAAAGAAAAAACGTAAGAGTGGCATTCTGTAGTGAACCCCAAGTGAACAAGACTTCTTTCTTGTAGGTAAAAATAACTCGTCTATTGAAGACGAAAGGTTGCATGTAATTTTGTCTGCCTACACATAAATTAACATTGGAATGCCCTAGGATTTTCCTCTCATCCTATATCAATTAGTTCAGGATAAACCCAGGAATAAGCTTGCTCCACGTGAATATGTGCAAAGGAACTTATGCGATGGCTATGCCAAGGGGTTGGAGTTCAATTTCCCCTGAAGGACGTGTCTCTATCAACGTCACCTGTTACCGATTCCTTCTCATTACATTCTACAACATACGAATGATTAATGTACCATTTTGCCAAAGGGAAACTTAAAAAATATCCTTCGCAGCGAATCGTGAGGTCCCAGCAGTTGATTTTTGAATGGGACAACTTGAATTCATCTTCACTTAAAAAAAGTCGCAGCTAAGCACGCACTTGTCGTCGTCATCTTTTGGGCTGCTGGTGGGGTGGACTTCAATTAATTTCCATTAAAATACGCTGAATGGAACTTAATTTCTTTCCTGACATCATAGAGAGCGGTGGTGGTGATGGTGCCGACACTGACATCGACATCCTGCGGAGGGGTGGGTGTGCTTTTTTTTCTTATTTTTTTTTAATTTTTGCTTTTCCTAGACAAATGGATGTAACTGATGTTGATTGCTCTCCTTCCCCCAGCACACATACACATCCAATGGCAGCACAAATATTTTCATCCCCTCAAGGGAAGGGTCGGTTTTTTCTTGTTGCACTGCGCTCTGGAATAAGAAAAGGTCCTCGATAGTATAAAAAGAATGAACAAGAAAAATAAAAAAAGGGAAATATATGTATGTTCAGGACTAACATCGTCTGGGATAAAATTGGAATTGATGATGGTCGTCTCTGTCGCACTTCGTTACCAGCTAGTCGAACTGCAAAGGCGGTCCCGAGTGCAACTCCACTGTTTTGTGTTTCTAAAACAATGAATAAATTTTACGTGGGGTCCGTTGTGCTCATTGTGGGTGGCTGTCGACGAAGACGAAGGTTGACTTCAATATTTCATCCTTCATACTCTTCGAAGAGCGCCGAAGATGGGACATCACTTGAATGTTATAATTTACTATTCATGAGATAAGAATAAACGGTTGGGCTGGCTGACTGACTGGTGTAGTGTTTTGGCAGAACAAATTTCCAAAAGCACAGGAAGGATTCATCGTCGTCGTCGCACTATTACATCGGGTTCGGTGATAAATGATCATGTACTCAGCTATTTTTTCTATCCATGTGCCGAAAACATAATTTTAATTGGACTCTCTCGGCTCCATCCTTTCAACACATGTCCTTCAGAGCGGATGTCTTTTTTTTCGGTATATTACCACACGGTGAACGTTTTATGGTCATTGGAAAAGTTTCCGCTTTTAATGGCTGTTTGGCAGAGAGTTGTTTTGGATTTTTTCCATCCCATTTGTATGAGAGGATTAAGCGGTGTTGTGCTGCTGAGAAGGGGAGAGGATGAACAATTTTTTCCAAAGCCGCCCCAAACTTTTAATTGGACAATCGGTATAAATTTATAGCAGCCACTGGATTGAAAGTGGCCATAAAAATATAGTTTGCCACATGGACAATTAATCCGAATTAAAGAGTCGTTAAGTCACGGAACAAGTGCGACTCTGTATGTGCAGGATTTTGGGGTAGTTTATGGTGCATACAGGCATGGGTGAAAAGGCAGTTGCCAAATTAATCAAACCGGGAATGATAAACTACGTCGTAAGGAAACTTTTCGGATGTGGATTAAACAAGCATGGAGGGCCAAGTTAATTTTGATGACAAGTCAAAAAGATAGTTTCTTAATTAGTCAGTCGTATGCGAGATGGGCTGTAGAGGAGTGCATTTATTAAAAACGTGTGGTTCAATAACAAAGTGTCGCGTATTGATATAGAACTCACTTCTTGTATTGCGAATTACGGCTTGGTGTTGATAAAGACTTGACATGAGAACGTTGGTATTCTTGGATAGGTATTAACCTCTTTTCCCTGTATTAAGTTGGAGATATTCCGAAAGCCACTTCTTTGAAGTGGCATTTCTATGAAGCGTGATTTTTCTGGTGTTTTCTTGGATTACGGACGGTTGGTGGAGATGAAGAAAATGGTAAAGGTGGGTAAGGCCAGTATTGCTAAATAGGATTCAGTTGCATGTGTTGAGCTATTAAATCAAAATGCCTTGACTAAGACCCTTGGATCAAACCGTTCCACTGCAATGTCGCCTAGTGAACCCCTCTGCTAAATTAAAGAAGCAAAACGAGCGTACTATGGTAGGCACTACGACCATAGGCTTCGAACTAAAACACTCTGGAAAAATTTGCGAGAACTAGATGCGGGGAAACAAAGTAAGCACAAGATGGATGAAGTCGATCCCAACCAGCTAAATAAAGAATTCGCTGAGATACAAACAGGGGCACTACTCCAGCACATTCAAGTGTCGCAAAGTGGCTCCTTTGAATTTTGTAGGGTTGAGCAAACTGATGTTGTAAAAGCAGTACTAAAAATAAAATCTAAAGCTGTTGGTATTGATGCAATACATCCTCTTTTTTAAAAAAAATAATCCTGCCGTCCCTTCTGCCAGTCATTATCTTCGTTTTTAATAATATCATAACGAGATCTATCTTTCCATGTGCTTGGAAACTTGCAAAGATCATCCTAGTTCTAAAAAAAAAGCAAGAATTAACTCGCCTGCCGAATACAGACCGATTGCTATCTTACCTTACCTTTCAAAGGTCTTGGAAAAGTCTATCCACAACCAAATGTCAGCTTTTTTTTTCAGCGCAGTCAGCTGCTAAACGCTCATCAATCTGGCTTCAGACCATACCATAGCTGCACTTCGGCATTGCTTGAAGTAACTGATGACGTACGAGTTGCCATAGATAGAAACTTAGTTACTTTTCTGACATTTTTATATTTTTCCAAGGCCTTTGATACGGTTAACCATAAGCTACTTGTCTCCAAGCTTTTAACTTTGTACAATTTTTCTTCATCAGTTGCAAACTTGATTTATTCGTACCTATTTCGAAGAAGACAAGCAGTCTTAGCTAACAACGTAATGTCCGAATTTATTGGAACTTCAGCAGGTCTTCAAGGATCCATTTTGGGTCCCTTCCTCTTTGCAGTTTTTATAAATGATCTCCCTAAGGTAATTAAATATTCCAAGTTTCACATGTTTGCGGACGATGTTCAACTCTACTTAAGTTTTGCACTTCGACAAATGGAAGATGCGGCGGTTCAATATAATGAAGACATGCAAAAGAATTTTGTCTGGGCTCAAGAAAACTACTTACGACTTAACCCGGTTAAAACGAAATGCCTAGTCATAAATAGAAATGGTCTCAACACAAGCAACTTTCCCAAAATCTTCCTTGGTTATGCCTCTATTGAGTTTCTGGATAAAGCTAAAACCTTGGAGTTTGGTTCAACACAAGTTTGCAGTGGTATAACCATGTGCGTGCAGTCATCGGGAAAATTTATGGCTGCCTCAGAAACCTCTCGGTGTCCCAAAGCTTCACTCCAGTTAACACAAGGGTAATGCTAGTCAGGTCCTTACTCATTCCTTTAATAACATATGGCTGCGAAATTTATTGTGGCCATAATGCACTCACTAGGCGCAAACTTAATGTCGCCTTTAATAACATTGCACGTTATGTCTATGGTTTAAAACGCTATGATCATGTGTCGACGTACACAAAAATGATTCTTGGATGTTCACTCGACAAGTACCTTGACTACTGCACACACAAAATTATAACCAACAAACAACCCAAGAACTTATGGTATATGAAAAACTTATGTTCTCACAATCAAACCGTTCTTTAAGTTTAATTTTGCCGCTTGTTACATATCAAGTTTGGGAACGACAATTTTTCATTCACTCCATATGCCTCTGGAATTCACTCTCTCTTACCTTAAGACGGCTCTATAATACGAATCGTTTTGATGACTCTCTCTTTCGGCGACTAGCAGGTAATAATTAGGTATAATATTTGTCCATGGCAAATAATTGATTTCATACATCATACTCGGTAACTTACATTTTACTCAATTTCCGGTTTTCATTACTTACAAATTAGAGTTCGTTAAAAATTTATTGAAATCATGTTATTGTAAAATTCACATTTTGGGGGACCTGCATTGCGATTGATCGGGAAACTACTGACTGCCCAAAACTTGGCTTGGGCCAGTAGCGCAACAATCAAGTTCGTGATGAAGTGCTTACTTTACCTCCTAGTGGTAGTCCCCGGAGAACTATACGTATAAACCCTTATACGCATAGGCCAAAATTGTAAGTGCGGGTTGTCTAGGGCCTTGATTCTAGGCTAGGTAACGTGGGCCAGCAACCTGCGTTACCGAATATTGCCCGCTACAGAAACCGACACTATGCCTCGGGTAAGGAATGATCACATGTTGACGACTTTTGGCTATTGTACCCGGACAAAGATAGGTTTCTGGAATGTAAAGACGCTCCTCGACTCGGGAAGAGAAGGTCCTTACAATGCCAGATTTCTTCAATTGGAAAAGGAATTCATGCGATATAAACTGGACATTTTGCCTCATGGTGATAGGATTTTGACGGCCTGATTCCGGACTAGAGTACGACGCGTCACCATCATACAGTGTTACGCTCCAGAGAATAGTTCGTCTGAGGACGAAAAGGAGAGCTTCTACAATCTCTTAAGCGCCGTCTTCAATACAACACCAAATGGAGACATTGTCATAGTGATGGAGGATTTGAATGCCATGGTAGGCAGCGACAACGAAGGGCTCAAACATGTAATCGGGAAGCATGGACAACGGCGAAAGGTTTGTGGATTTCTGCAATGCGAACCGCCTTGTGATAGGTGGCATCATGTTTGAGCACAAGACTTGCTGGGTTTCCAATGACAGGCAAGCAACCTTCAACCAAATTGACCATTTTGCTATCAGCCGCCGCTTTAGAAGTAGTCTCCTGGACGTCCGAAACAGGCGACGGGCAGATGTGGGGATAGTACGAACGCCCAGGTTCAACATCGATAGACTTAGTATTCCCTCAGTGCGCCAACAATTAAGGGAGCACTTTTCGCAAGGTGTGGAAGCAATCAGCAGCTCAATGCCCGCAACCATCCAAGACCATTGGTGTGCTGTGAAAAATGTTTTTACATCTGGTGCTGAAAGAATTGTCGGTCGATCGCAGGGAAGACATAGGGCGTGGCTTTCCGAGGATACCTGGAGACGGATTGACGAACGAAAACAGCTAAAAGCTCGCGTTGCAGCTACCCCAGCAGCAGGGAGAAGCGAGCTAGAGTCCCTATATCGCATGAAGATAAGAGAAGTTCAGCGTAGCGTACGACGTGACAAGCGCAACTACATCAACGCGCTGGCTACAGAAGCAGAAGAAGCTGCACGGAGGTGCGACAGCAGGGCTGTCTACAGAATCACGAAAGTGCTGACAGGTGGTCGCAGCTCCAGCCAACACCCAGTGAAAAGCCTAGACGGCTCCTTGCTCATTTCGGATGAGGCCCAGCTCAAGAGATGGAAAGAACATTTTGCTACGGTTTTGAACCGTGTATTCGCTAGCGATATGCTCCCAAATCAGACTGAGATGCCCGAGGTGAGAAGTTCCCGAATACACACTACGACTCCCAGTAAAGATGAGATCATTACCGCGATCAAAGCACTCAAAACCAACAAGGCGGTAGGACTTGACGGTATTCCAGCACAGCTCTTACGAGCAGCGCTAACAACATCGGCTGAGCTTCTGCTTCCACTTATAGATAGAGCTTGGGAAGCTGAGAGCTTTCCTAACGAGTGGAAAAAGGGAATGATCGTCAAGCTTCCTAGGAAAGGAAATTTAATGGAGTGCGGAAACTGGAGGGGTATCTGCGTGCTGCCTGCTGCAGCTAAGATAATAGCTAAAATCATCCTTGAGCGAATCAAACAACATCTCGAAGACACACTCGATGCCGAACAAGCAGGTTTCCGCTCTGGATCCTCCTGTGCCGACCACATCAACACCCTGCGGATTATCATCGAACAGTGTGTTGAATATCGATCGCCACTGCACCTCCTCTTCATCGATTTTGAGAAGGCGTTCGATAGTGTCAACAGGGAGTTTATTTGGCGTGCCTTACGCAGGAGAGGCATTCCCGATAAACTAAGTGCTATTATCAAAGCTACATATGAAGGCTCCAAATGTCACGTTCTGCACAGGGGAAGGTTGTCTGAGGAATTTGAGATCCAAAGTAGGGTAAGAAAAGGCTGTATCCTTTCACCAATATTATTCCTATTGGTGATTAGCGATGTTCTCATGCAGCTTTGTCGACGGGAAACGGAGGAATTCGATGGGCTCTTACATCTCAACTGAAACATCTTGACTACGCTGACGATAATGACAGCAGATGTGGAGAGGGAGGCATGTGTCGTCGGGCTGAAAATTTATACGGCAAAAACTTAAATCATCAGCCTTGGAACATACTCATCGGCTCAAATATGCATTGCTGGACAACCGGTAGAGAGAGTAGAGGATTTCCAGTATCTTGGGAGTATTGTCTCGACCGATGGTGGAACCGAACTGGATATAGCCAACAGGATCGCCAAAGCAAAGTCCGCGTTCGGGATGTTGTCCAAAATATGGCGAAGCAATGCAATCAGTTTGAGCACCAAAATAAGACTGTTCCGCTCCAACGTTGAATCCGTGCTGCTATATGGTTGCAGCACGTGGAGAGTGACCACTACTATCACCAGAAAGCTACAAACGTTCGTTAATAGGTGTCTGCGCAATACCTTAAGGATTTTCTGGCCCAATCGTATCTCTAACGAACACCTTTACGAGAGAACGGGTCAGGAACCAATAGGCACAACTATCCAACGGCGGAAGTGGCATTGGATTGATCACACGTTCCGAAAGGGTGACAGCTCCATAGGGAACCATGCTATGCAATGGAACCCTCTAACTCAGGATGGCAGAAGACTTGGCGCTCCGAGGAGAACATGACGCAGAACAGTTGAGGAGGAGGCACGGCAGTTAGGGAAAAGTTGGGGAGAACTCAGACACATTGCCAGAAACCGTACACGATGGCGCGTAGGCGTAGTAGAGGCCCTAGGACCCACAAGGGGATACAGGACATAAGTTAAGAAAGTAAAATTCACATTTATTATTTACTGAAATACTGAAAATACTGTATCCTTAGAATCATAAAAGCACTCAACTTCCATGACATCTGTATCTATATACATATAATGAAACGATAATAAGGGCTCTTGATGGGTGCGTATTGTGCAAAAACGACTGTACATATTTTAACGAATCTGTTGGCGTTCTATACCTTAGGATATTGGCCCTTATGTCCAATAAGAACTATTACGATAGTTCTTAAGGGGATTAAGATATTAAAAGAAAAAACACAGAGATTAGAAAGACCAAACAAGACCAGGCATTATAAAACTATACATTCGGAAAGTTAGAGAGCTACTGAGTTTTTTTTTTTTTTTTTTTTGCATACTTACTTTTGAGTGCAGTATAACAAAAATAAACACATTAATTTCCTGTTTCACATTCATTTCCTGTATTTCCAAACTGTAGCGCATTCTAAGTAAGTGATGTATTTCCTTGCCTACCTATAGGCGCAAATTTATACATATTTGCATTTTGACGCATCACTTCTGTTAGCTAAAAACATACATATGCGGCCGGCGGTTAAAGTCATGCTGGTGTAAGTCTTTTCTCGATGAATACTACACATGCCAAATTGTTGCATGAAAATGTGAAGTAAATTAAAATGTTACCATTTCAACAACAGACGGTAGCACAAACTTGATAGATAAAGAAAAAGCTGATATGTATTGTTGAAAATTACAGCGGGACAAATCTTAAATTCTTAAGCTAAAAATGACTTACACCACTAACTTTAACCGCCTCACATAAAGTTATTGTGGACCACGCAGACAAAGTTGCGGGTATCTGCTAGTTTTATATATATTCAGTAATGGTAAAAAGAGCTGATGACTTATTGGCTTGTCATAATGTACAACTTTCTTGGTGCGATCTTGAAACCACTTTCAAGAGAAGAAGAAACAAGGGGTTCCAGAAACCTATGTACAGATGATCATGGACATGTACGAAGGAGCAAAGACAAGAGTAAGATGCGCCACTGGAGTAACCGAAGAGTTCCCAATCAAAGTCGGGGTGCACCAGGGAAGCGTCTTAAGTCCTTTGGTCTTTATTACAGTCCTTGATTATCTGCTTGAAGGTAAAGTGATGGACCCCAAGATACATCAGTTATTCTATGCTGACGATGGAGCCATCATAAGTGAGGATCTTACATCTCTGCAAGCAGCACTTGATGTGTGGGTGGACGCTCTGGAAGGAAATGAGTATCGCATTAGTTCAAAAAAGACAGAGTACTTGTGCTGCCCGTTCTATGATCCACTCAGGCCTATTCCAGACATTTATTTGAATGGAACAGTACTTCCCAAGTTCGAAAAGTTCAAATATCTGGGATCTATGATCAATAGCAAAGCAACTTGTGATGACCACATCAATCATCGCGTAAGCGTAGGGTGGATGAAGTGACGAGAAAATTCCGCTATCTTCTGTGACAGAAAAATGCCACCTAAGTTGAAGGGAAGGCTCTACACCGCAGTTGTGTGTCCAGTGCTCACATACGGTTCACAATGTTGGATGATGTATAAGATGTTTGAGAGTAAATTAACGGCAGCTGAGATGAAGATGCTTCGCATGACAGCAGGAGTGACAAAGCTTGATCGAATAAGAAGTTCGAAGATCCGTGGAAGCTTTCACATCAAGGAAACCATCGTACAAAACATAGAGCGCGACCGGCTCAGCTGGTATTGCCACGTTCAAAGAAGAGATCATTTGAACCCCGTTAAAAAGGCAATATCAATGCACGTTCCAAAGACATCGCGATGTAGGAAAGGCTGGCCTATAAACGCGTGGATCAGACAAATGTGACGACATCGACATTTCATTGGCCTCAGTAACCGAGTGATCCAAAATCGGTATTTTCTGAGGTCAAATAGGGGAACCCCACGGGCGGATCAGTAGAAATGCAGTGAAGTGGGGTGGTTATGATCCCTTATTTTCGGATCATAACCTCGCTGATAAAAGAAAGAAGAAGAAGAATTTCAGTGCAAGAACTCTAGAAGTCGAATAAACTGCATTCTGAGACATAATTCTAAACCTTTCCCGTCTACACCTACATAGCGATTTAAAAAAGTGGTGTAGTGGCAACGTCGTCAATTGCTACGCTTATGGTTCATGGTTCAAATCCTGATGTCAGCAAGCATTTATTTATTTCTCATGAAATATATAAAGTCAGTCCGAACATTTGCGAAAGCTTGTGTGAACACTACTGCGAAGGCATAACACTGGCAGTAGCTGGGTCGTGTGGCTGGAAAAATGGTTCGCTCTGTTTATGGTGATTTGCCCTTTAAGAATAAATCGAAAAGTTAGAAGCGACGAAACCAAAAAGGCTCTGAATGACACTGTAATGATTTTTGGGGCATTGGCTACCGATAGAGTAAGCTATCTATTAGCTTATAATAGAGAAGGCAGACCTCCCATCTTCTTAGACCTTATAAGGCTACTTTACTTAGGACTCTAATGGGCCGGTTGTGTTCCCTTCTATCCTGTTCTCTGTACTAGTGGAACGTTTAGAATCGTTTCGATGGCCGTGGTTGGTGTTGATGGTTGTGCTCCTGTGACCACAGGCAAGTCATACGCTGCACATTTGTTTATGGATTGTGGGTATACCTTTTATAAGTTACTGGCCACTTTACCACCATCGAGTAAAAGATGATAGTTTTTTCCAAGCATTCATATACCCAGTGAACGTGCTTCAGTTTCAAACCCCATTACTTCCTGCAAATCCAGTACGCACTTTTGGCTTTCGTGACTCATTCTTTTAAGTTCTTTTTCATGTCTAATATAATGCCCAGATAATTGTTATTGTCGTGGAGTTGCAGTTGTGCACTGGACCAATTCCGTTTACAGACTATTTTACTATTTAGTATGTTCCACTTATAATCCCACACAGCAGCATGCCTCTGGATTCCGCGCCCGTTTACTCATTCCGCGCTCATACCTGGCCTTCAAACTGAGCTCCGTTGTTCAATGCGTCGTTTTATTTATGATTCTCTTGTTAACATACCAGTATAATATATTCGACAAGCCTATTTCTCTCCTTGAAATTATAATACTTCCCAGAACAATTCCAATTTCCCGTTCCCAAGAGACTTGCAAAAAGGACCAAACAGAAAATCATGCTATGCATGCAAAATTTTCGATATCGTCAGTATGAGTGAGGAGACCTTGAATTTAACTGCCAAGTATTCTCATTTTAAAGGTCCATCAGGCAGGCGTTTCGAAAAAAAAGTCTTCCCACTTCCCCAGCCTTACCCCATGGGGATACTAATGTCAGAACAAATTAAACTTCCCCAAAATGCGCAACGCCCCGAGACGTCCCGCTCAGCCCATCAGGCGTGTTCTTGTTTGACGTTGTCCTCTCGTTCATCGTTCATGGACAGGTCAGGCTGTAGAAAATTTGAATTTATAATCGTAAAGGCATTTCTGGGGGTTACCAGGATATCTCTCCTTCGTAAGGTGAACATATGCCAACGCTCTCTCGTTCGAATGTTGTTGCAGCAGCCGCAGCAGCAGTAGCATCACATCCGAGTCGCACAACACATGGCCGAGTCAGAGGAAATTCCCTGCGGAGCTTAAAAAACATTTTATGCAAATGTCAAAGCATTCCGGGCCTCTTCGTGCTGCTGATGCTGTGATGGGATGCGACGATGAAGACGACGACGACGGTGGCAGCGGCGGTGGGACTGACAGGCGACAATACGACTTCATGTCATACATCCACCCACTCGGTCGTAGTCGTTCACCCCGCTCACACTGAGGAGGAACGAAAATATAACCTCTCAGGCGAGTGCTATGCAAATGTTCTCTATTTTCGGAGGAAGCCTTCGGTTTTGGGTTCTCCTTTCGGTACTAACCATCCTCGTCGTCGTTGTCGTCGTTTATTTTTTTTCATTATTCCCTGACTGTATAGCAATGTTTTTGTTTCTTGGTATCAGACGAAATTGTCCATGTTTTCCCATATGGTGCTGTCCCACCAGAATCAACTGCCAAAAGGGAAATATCCTGTTTCCGAAGTTTTTCCTCCTTTCCTCCTTGGTAATGGCACTGTGTGCGGGGCTCTGGATCCCTCAATTACCATAGCAAGGACTTATCAATGTCGAATGGTGGGAAATGGGGATGTGTCTAGGTCCTTTTTTTGGAATGATTATTCGGAATCGAAGGAAACATGCTGAAACGTAGGTGGTGGACGTGTCATCCTGCGGAGTCTGAACACTGAACAAACTCGTGTCCACTTGATGGAAATTTAAAGACGGTCAATGGGCGATTGTGGCTGCGGTGACGTCAGGTGCACAGGAGAAGGAGTATATGCACATCAGGGCGAACGAAGAAAAATAAATTAAATTAGAATTACTACCCTAGGATCCATCCGAATGGGACACCAGGAGGTTTTCCGAAAGTGAAGTTTTTGAGGAATAACTTTTGTCAAACCAAAGGGGGTTTTTAAACTAATTACATTAGAGACGGGGCGGCTGGTGTGTCATGTTGGTGGACGAAGGACATGACCAAAATAGGTGGGTTTCATTTAATTTTGGAAATATAATCCGTCGGAAGGAAAGTAAATTTGGTAAGCATTTAGTTATCAGGTGGGATACAACAAATTTGTCCACCGACTTTAGAAAAGTGTACCTTTTAACTTAGTTTCTAGTGATTTGGTTTAGGAGTCTTATGATTAAAGGTAAAAAATATTGCAGTTGCTCAAAGCTTCAAAAGAAAGATACACGACGTGGGATTTGGAAATTTGTCTCCGCATAAAATCAGCAAAATTATTGCTTCGTTCGTAGCAAGTACTCGGCCAGGAATTACGTGAAGAGTTTTATATTGTAAAATTATTGAAGGGCTAGAGAATAAGTCAGGGCTGACTTCTAGCTATAGGCAAAGACCATATGACAAAAAGTTAGAGCATGCTATACGGCAGATGTTTCTGGAAAATGTTCTATTAGGGTCCTATAACACGACCCCCAAATTTTTCAGCATCTTTTTGCTCTATTTTTTGATGTTTTTTTCTTATTGAATACACCTTCGCAAAATAATAAAAGCGAGGGAAAAAGGTGAACAGAAACTTTCCCATATGTTTTGGTTGGCGAAACGGGGATACACCTACAGACATATAATCCGAAAAAAGGAAAAAAGCGTTCGTCTCTGTAAATATAATCATCTTCCATTCCCGCCTGGGAGAACTTTTTACTTTTCATCAATTTGAAGTGGCAGCTGCACAATCTCTGTATTACTCGTATATGGTCTTTGCTATAAGTCAGTATCTACGTTTTAGTTTTAAGACAAGCGTTTTAAACTCAATTATAAAATTGAGCTCATTGGTGAGCATATAAGGTCAAAATATACATCTTTTTTCTTCTTCCTATTTCGGCGAGGTTATGATCCGAAAACAAGAGATTATAGCCCTGCCACTTCACCGCATTTTTACTGGTCTGCCTGTGGGGTTCACCTATTTGACCTCAAAAAAATAACGGCAGGCTTCCCGATTTTGGATCATTCGGTTACCGAGGGCAACCAAATGCCGGTGTCGTTTCATTTGAGTGATCCAAGCGTTTATAGGCCTACCTCTCCTGCCTCGCGATGTCTTTGGAACGTTCATTGACATTGCCTCTTAACAGGCTTCAAATCTTTAAACGTGGCAATACCAACCGATCCGTTTGCACTCTATTTTTCGTAAGACGGTTTCCTTGGCATGAAGGCTTCCACGGATCTTCGAACTTCTTATTCGATCAAGCTTTGTCACTCCTGTTGTCATGCGAAGCATCTTCATCTCAGCTGCCATTTATTTACTCTCATACATCTTATACATCGTCCAACATTGTGAACCGTATGTGAGCGCTGGACACACAACTGCGGTATAAAGCCTTCCTTTCAACTTAGGTCACAGAAGATAGCGGAGTTTTCTCGCCACTTCATCCAACCTACGCTTACGTGATGATGTCGGTATTACAGGTTGCTTTGCTATTGATCATAGATCCCAGATTTTCTAACTGTTCACACTTGGGAAGCACTGTTCCATTTAAGTAAATATCTCGAATAAGCCTGAGTGGATCAGAGAATGGGCAGTACAACTACTCCGTCTTTTTTGAACTAACACAATACTCGTTTCCTTCCAAAACGTCCACCTATACATCAAGCGCTCGTTGCAGGGATGTAGGATCCTAACTTCAAGCAGATAGTCAAGAACTGCAATAAAGAGCAAACGACTTAAGGCGCTTCCCTAGTGCACTCCGACTTTGATAGGGAACTCTTCGGTTACCACAGCGGGGCATCTTACTTTTGTCTTTGCTCTTTCGTGCATGTCCATGATCATCTGTACATAGGTTTCTGGAACCCCTCGATGTCTTAGCGTCACACGTATCCGATTTTGTGGTTGTCTGTCGAATGTTTTTTCAAAATCAACCAATACAATATGCAAATCCTTTAAGGAATCACGATCATTTTCCATTACGATCCTTATACTTTGGATTGCATCTGTGGTTGATTTACCCGAGACAAACCCGCACTGATCATCAGATAGCCGTATTATTTTCCGCAGTCAGCCACCTAATTCTCCCTCAACGATCTTTATGGTATGTGACATCAGTTTGATCGAACGGTAGTTATCACAGTTTCACGTATCACCCTTCCCTTTGTACACAGGGAGAAGGTAACTTTCCCTCAATTGATTGGGCATTGGATCATAAATTTGGAGATGACAATTCCAAGTCATCTGAACTCGATGTCCCCCATCTTTTTCCAGAACCTATGAGTTTTCATTTGGCCCAACGCTTTTCGTTTTTTGAAGTATTTGATCGCCTCACTGACTTCTTCGACTGTAGTGTGGGGTATTTCTTCACAGTAACAAGAAGCTGGCCATGAGCATTGTGAATGAACTTTAGCGAACGAATCTCCCGAGCATTGCTCCTTCTTTGGGCGGCTATTTTGAAGATGGTTGCGCTGTTGTTCATATTGTCTCGTCGCAGTTCCTGGATTGTCTGGTTTGCATCAGTAACCGGGGAAGATGTTTTCTCCAGCTCCCGATAATGTCCGAAAAACGGGCCCGATTTCCGGTGTTTTGCCATTTCGTTTCTTACACACGAGATATCCACCCGCCTTCTAGGCATCATATCTTCAAGTTCGTAACTTCGAACGGTCATTCTTCCATTGTTTCAACTCGCGACCCTTAAATTCCATCCAAACTGTTTTATTTCTTCGCTAGCCCCCGCATCTGACCCAAACATTTCTGCTCGATCCAGGAACAAACCATGCGCAGCAGTGATAACGCCTGGCGAGACAGTGCCTTGTCTTTTTGCAAGTATTTCCATAATTACACAATTTGCAATTTTATTGCGATGGTGTTTGACACTTGCATGCTCCTATTTTATTGTTGTTTCATCTTTCTTTTATGACACCGGTGATCTCCAGTCGTGTTAACCCACGGACTCGCATACGAGAGGTTTTAAGGTATTGCGTGTGTCGCTGGGCTCACTTGGGTGTTATATTCCCTAGATCTAATTTGTCCCCTTAGTCGACTTTTATTACAAGCGCTATTTGTTGGGCGCTGCAGTGATATTCTTAGCCCGTGCCAGCACGGGGAAGGTAATATCTAAGAAGTTTGGTAAATCCACATATGTCCAAAACCATAGTTTAGCAGTTAATTAATTTGTTCTAAATCCAGTTTTAAGTTCAGTTCAACTCAATTCAATTCAATCTTTATTTAAGCAAATGTTTAGGTTAGTAAGTTGTTTTGCAATAATAATCATGCGAATCCCACAGGTGGATCAGTAGACATGCAGTGAGGTGGGAGGGTTCTGTTCCCTTTATTTAAGATCTTAACCTCGCCGTCACTGTTGTGACTAAATGAAAATAGATATTTTTGTAACCAGTTCTACATGTACAAACCGATTTCATCAAAAATGGTGTTCGAGCCTAAATCAGCGCTAGCTCTGACTGAATGCAACACACGTGCTGAAACTCCATGAACGCAACCTGCGCGCTGGATCTCATCGAACGCAGCTAGTTCATGTTCGGGCTGGCGCTCATTTCCGGCACGTTTTCTTGTGCACAATCTTCTTTAATAAATTTACAATCGTTTAAAAGAATCAGTGTCTTTCATTATCGAACATTTTTGGTCCTTCAGTGCCGCATAATAATAATATTCTATAATTTAATAACAAAATGTCTGCAATTAAACGTGATGTGTTTAGAAACTCCCTCAAACGCCTCGTGGCGACCAGCAAAAAGGCTGAAACCTTCGACGAGGTAGATTTACAATCATTTCTCGCACTCCTAAGTGACCAGTGGTCAAAGTTCGACCAGGCCCAGAGTGAGGTAGAGTGCACATGCGGCGAAACTTCGCTTGCGACGGAGGAGGCCCAACGAGTACAGGGGGAAGAATGGTACAGGGTTGCATTGGCCAACTTTACCAGGCACCAGCTAAAACTCAAAGGAATGTCGGAGAGCAAGAAAGTCAACGTATCTGCACCGCATCATGCTGACATCAAGCTACCGAGAATGGACTTACCACGATTCGCTGGAGATCCGTCCGAGTGGAAGCAGTTCCACGATGCATTCACATCGCTGATACATAATGAGACCTGTTTAACGGAATCTCAAAAGCTGTACTATCTTCGACACAGCCTGGAGGGGGAAGCGCTGAGGGTAATCAAGGCGTTCCGCATTACTAACGAGAACTACAAAGAAGCTTGGGAGTTACTTACAAAGCGGTACAATGTCGAGCGAGTGATTGTTGATTCCCACTTTAGAGCACTGTTTTCTTTGCCAAAGCTCTCTTCCGAGTCGCCGGCGGGAATTCGGTCGCTGTTAGACAATACGCAGGAGCATTTTCGATCGCTGAAGACGTTAGGTAGACCTGTGACTAACTGGGATGACTGGCTCGTGCATCTCACCGTCAGCAAATTAGATCCTGAAACGCATCGCTACTGGGAGCTTTCCCAGACAGATGACAAGGTGCAGACTTTCGAAAAGCTGGTTGATTTCTTGGAGTCAAGGTGTCGTTGTCTGGATGCAATCGCCGTAAACAAACCTGCTGTTCAGTCTAAACCCAAGGCCAAGACTACCTCAGCATTCACCATTTCGAAAAGTTATGACAAGTGTCATCTCTGTAATGAGAAGCATAGGATATACGCCTGCGAAAAGTTCCGAGCCCTCTCAGTACAAAGTCGAATTTCCATCGTAAAGGAAAAATCTCTATGCAGCAATTGCCTATCAAATGGGCACTCTCTGGATGGATGTCGCAGCAAGCATACCTGCCGTATGTGTCAATCCCGCCACCAAACGCTGTTGCACTCCGATAAGCCGCAAGCGTTAGCTTCCAACATATCTTCGTCTAACGTATCCAAAACACATCAGCAAATTCTTTTGGGCACCGCCATTGCCAAAGTCAAGGACAGCTCTGAACGTTTTCAAACGGTAAGGATCTTATTTGATAACGCTTCTCATCTCACTTTTATTACGCAAGCATGTGTCGAAAGACTCCAACTGAAGACTATGCCTTCAACAACCAGGATCGAGGGGATAGGTGCTGTTGCTGCCGGACGCTCCAAAAGAATTGTGCAGTTCGCGTTATCCGCGATAGATAGCAATTTCACAGAAACAATTCATGCGAATATATTGCCGAAAATAACTAACCATTTACCACCTGGACGCATACACAAATGTTCGTGGCCGCACATCGACGGGCTCAACCTAGCCGACCCGAATTACAACGTGCCAGCTTCCATCGACATTTTATTAGGTTGTGATTAATTAGGACGCTTTCTTATGGACGGGTTAGTTCATGGCCCAAAAGATACTCCTATTGCACAGCAATCTGCACTAAGGTGGGTACTGTTCGGAAAAGTTGTCGGGCAAGATACGGCTATCGCATTTTCCACAACCATCGCGGGGCATTCGGATACTTCCTTAACGAATGCGGTGGCTAAGTTCTGGCACTTGGAGGAACTACCGGAGGCAAAGCATCTGACTGACGAGGAGCAGCGATGCGAAGAACTGTTCGCCAAAACTCACTTTCGCCAGGATGATGGACCATTTGATGTCCCATTAGGAAGCTCTCGTGATGCAGCAGTTTGAGCTCTAAGCCGCATGGAGAAGATATTTGCAAAGGATCAGCAGCTTCACTCGCGTTATGTGGACTTTATGCAGGAGTTCATCAGCTTGGGGCACATGGAAGAAGCAGAAGATGTACCAGCTCCAGGACAGCAGTATTACATGCCACATAGAGCAGTCGTTAAGGAGTCCAGCAGCACCACCAAGCTGAGAGTTGTATTCAACGCTTCCTCAAAAACAACCTCCGGATTTTCTCTCAACGACGCACAGCTGGTTGGCCCGCAGCTTCAACCAGACCTCATCACGACGCTACTCCGCTTTCGAACTCACAGATTTGCTATGACCGCCGACGTTGCAAAGATGTACCGCCAGGTACGTGTCGACAAAGCACACATTAACTTTCAACGCATCGTCTGGCGTCAAACACCTGCAGAGCCAATCAAGGATTATAGATTGCTGACCGTAACATATGGTGTAGCATCAGCTTCCCACCTGGCTGTGAAAGCGTTGCAACAAACTAAACCGCTATTGATGAACAACAAGATTTCCCTGCAGCATCTCAAATAGCTCAGCGCGACTTCTACATGGACGATCTTCTAACTGGCTCTTATGATGAGAAATCCCTACAAAGTCTACAGAAGCAGCTGGGCTGTATGCTTAATCGAGGTGGCTTTCAATTAAGAAAATGGTCGTCAAATTCCGCAGCCGTGCTCAACTCCATCCCACTCGAGCAACGTGAAATGAAGTCATCCCTGGACCTTGCTGATTCCGAAAGTATCAAAGCCTTAGGGCTCCAATGGCAACCATTATCTGATGCTTTTGCATACAGCGTTCAGGTTTATGATATCGATACCTTAAATCTTACTAAACGTGTATTGCTTTCAGATGCTGCGAAGTTGTTTGACCCGCTGGGTCTGCTCTGTCTAACAACAGTCATACCAAAAATAATATTCCAACGCCTCTGGAAGCCCAGATTGATTGGGATGAAGCTGTTCCGCCAGAGATAAAGTCAAAGTGGCTTCAGTATCGAAAAGATCTTCCCAGTTTTGAAGCTATCAAAGTGCCAAGATGGGTAGGCACAGGCGAGCCAGGTTCGACTACGGAGCTTCACGGGTTTGCAGACGCTTCGCAATCCGCGTACGCTGCCGTCATCTATGCTAGGACTATTAGCTCTGGGGGCCGTATTACTGTTCGATTGTTTACGGCTAAGACCAGAGTGGCTCCCATTAAGCCAATATCCTTGCCTCGTCTGGAGTTGTGTGCCGCTTCTCTGCTGGCTCGCCTAATGGCTCATGTGAGAAATAAGCTTGATTTCTCTACTTGCAAAGTATACAGGATGGACCGACTCTACCGTGGCGATCGCTTGGATACACCAGCACCCTAGCAAGTGGTGTACATTTGTCGCTAACCGCGTAACGCAGATTCAGGAAGTCATACCACCTGAGAATTGGCTTCATGTTCCTTCCGCGCAGAATCCAGCCGACTGTGCATCAAGGGGCTTACCACCGCAGGAATTGAAGAACTTCACACTATGGTGGAATGGTCCACTATGGCTGAGTCAACACGAAACGTCTTGGCCACCGCAACAGCTGTTCATCACCGCTATTGACCAGAAATCATTCACAGTGAACATCAGCCTACCAACCAGTCTACAAACATTCCAGATTTGGGACCTCATCAATCGGTATTCTTCTCTCTTAAAGCTAAAAATAGTAACCGCATTCATTCTTAGATTCATTGACAACGTTCGTTATTCTGTGGCAAGTCGTAAGGGTCAACGTTCTTCCATTCCACTAGATGTCCCAGCCTGGACGAACTTGAACGCGCGCTAAAGTTCTGGCTCAAACTCACTCAAAGATGCTACTTCCAGGATGACATTCACCGGCTTCAATCGAAGAAGTCCTTGAAACGCCAAAGCAAGCTGCTGAAGTTATGTCCATTCCTGGACCAAGACGGTTTACTCAGGATGGGTGGAAGGCTCAAGAACGCGTCTTTGCATACGGATAAGAAGCATCCAATACTGCTTCCTGCTGCTGCCCAGCTCACGATACTGATATGTCAGGATGTACATCATATGTCACTTCACGCGGGTCCTCAAACGATGCTGGCTATCCTACGAGGACGCTTTTGGATAATCAACGGTCGCAACCTTTTGCGTAAAACGTACAAAGCCTGCGTGAAATGCCAAAGGTACCAGCATACGGTTCAACAGCAGCTGATGAGTGATTTGCCTAGGCCTAGGGTGGAGTCTTGCCGACCATTTCTCCGCAGCGGTGTGGATTTCGCTGGACCTTTTCTGCTCCGGTTTTCTAAGGGACGAGGTTCGAAGGCTGTAAAAGGTTACATCGCCATCTTCATATGCATGTCGACGGGCGCTATGCACCTGGAACTTGCCAGTGACCTTTCATCATCCACCTTTATCGCCGTCTTCAAGCGATTCGTGTCTCGTCGTGGTCATTGCCAGGATTTGTTCAGCGACAAGGGAACCAATTTTGTCGGTGCGGACAAAGAGCTTAAGCAGTTCCTCCGTGAAGCTATGACAGATGAACGGCTATCAAAGTACCTTGCTGACGATGGAACAACTTGGCACTTTAACCCACCAGCAGCACCTCATATGGGCGGGTACTGGGAGGCTGCCGTCAAGCGCGTTAAGTTTCATTTGCGAAGGACAATGGGTGATAACTTGCTCACGTTCGAGGAATTCTCAACCCTGTTGACCGAAGTAGAAGCCTGTGTCAACTCTAGACCTCTTTGCCCTGTTTCAACTGATGTGAACGATCTTCAAGCCTTAACACCTGGGCATTTTCTGATAGGAGAGCCTCTTAAAACTATACCAGGACCCGATATCAGTGATGTCAAAGTTTCATTAGGAAATCGTTGGCGCCTAATTACGCAGCTGCGTCAACACTTTTGGAAAAGGTGGAACAGGGAGTACTGGGTCCAATTGCAGCAACGCGCCAAGTGGACGAAACCAACTCATAACTTCACCGTGGGAGATCTCGTGGTTTTGCGTGAAGACAACATTCCCCCTAGTAAGTGGAAGATGGGAAGGATAGCGGAAGTACATACTGGTGCAGATGGCAGAGTTCGAGTTGTCTCCATAAAAACTGCTGAAGGAATGCTGCTGCGCCCAATCGTTAAGATCTCTCCGCTTTTAACATTCAAGGATAACAGTGACGTACCAAATCATTTGAACTAACCTTCCAGTCAGTTCAAGGTGGGCGGGATGTTCGAGCCTAAATCAGCGCTAGCTCTGACTGAATGCAACACACGTGCTGAAACTCCATGAACGCAACCTGCGCGCTGGATCTCATCGAACGCAACTAATTCATGTTCGTGCTGGCGCTCATTTCCGGCTTGCTCTGTCTCTCTCTTCGTTTTTCCTTCGACAACACATCACGTTTTCTTGTGCACAATCTTCTTTAATAAATTTACAATCGTTTAAAAGAATCAGTGTCTTTCATTATCGAACAAATGGACTTAGGTCATTTTGACCAAATTCTATAAATATGTTGACACTTGAGGGTTCAGAGCTAGGCCCTTTTTTACACATCATGTGGTAAAGCCATTCATTTCAGATGTCAGAAGATTTCGGGCATTCCGATTACTTACATATGTATGGTATATAAACACCTGAAGTTACTGTGTCATCAGCGAAGAAGAGTATGTCGCTATGATTTATGCATGAAATAACATCACTAGTAGCGACAATAAAAGGAAGTGGACATAAATGATTTTCTTAGAGAATACTAGAGTGGGTTGTGAAAGACTCCTAAATGAAGACTGGAGGGAAAAAGCCTTAAATTTAAAAATAATTATTATTTTTTTCACCTCTCGCGAACGCCTGACAAACATCCGCGAGTATTTTATCACAAAAAAGCTTTTCGGATACGACACGAAACTGTAGTTCCCTTCAATTGGTGTGGATAATATAACGCACACAACACGAGTGGTTGCGAGAAGCTAAGCCTAGGCCCTTCATGGGCTGTTGCGCTAAATATGTAAATTTCAAAACTATATTCATTTGTTTCGGGGCTTTAGAAAATGTAATACATTTGTTATGGTAGACCAGTTTCCAACAAATTCACGTTGTTCTTTAAATATAGAATATTATGACAGAGAAATGCAAGCCTATCTTAGACAGTTTGTTCGAAAAACTTAGGGAAGTACAATAGTTTTAAAATGGGTCAGCTGTAGGTGATATCACCTTCCTCAAAAAATGAAGAATGTCCCTGTAGTTGACGGCAATTTACTTGACAGAAGGTTCTAGGCATCATTGCATCTTTTCAGCACTATCAGAGCAATTCCAATCCGCCCTTTAGGTTAGGCTAGGTTAGCATAGCAGGCTGCATTGGATGCAGCCACTGCATTATGTGTAGCCGCACTTAGAAGAAGAAATCCATTGTGGTAACACAATAATCCACGATCCCCAGAAAGACCTACCCTTAAAGCCAATTGGAGCTTGTTATAAAGCGCTGAAGGCTGCTGATGTTGGCCTTAGCCAATTCACCTAAACTGTTTAAAAAGTACAATCTTCTACGAGCAGAGAGAGCCTGGGACATACAAAGGAGGTATAGTATAGTTTCCTTCTCTTTCTTGTCCATATACCTTCTACAGAACTCAATTGCGAGGAGGCCTAGCCTGACGACATGTCTTGCAATGATGTAGTGTTCAATCCATAGGCTAGTACCTACCCTGCCTGGCGAGTTCGGCGGCCATTCACTTCCCTGGAATGTCGCTGTGTCTCGGCATTCAAGGGGGGTGAATAATGAACAGTTAAGCCATCTCGTTAAGAAAGACCTTAACTTCAAAGGCCGCCTTAAACTGCCGTTTATCTCTTATAAAGATGACAGAGCAGTTCAACATTCATCTATGCTGGGTGCCAGGTCACAGGGACATTCCAAAAACTGCAGGGCGGACGATCTCGCCAGACAAGGTACTACTCTAAGGATTCTGCCTGATAGGCAATCTCTGCGTATGCCCCTTGCTACATGTAAGTATCTACTAAAGTTGAATGCTATTAGCAAGACCAACTACAGATGGGGCAACGGCTCAACGTCTCACATTTCAAGACAGACCTGGCCTGAGCTGGACCAAAAACGTAGTTCCGACTAAGTCAAGCTAAAACGATCACAGATCAGCTGTGTTTTCGGTGTTCTACTTACTTATGTGGCGCTATAGTTCGGGGTGAACCTGGGCCTCAACCAACAAGCCTCTTCATTTAGCTCGGTCTTTAGATAATTGCCTCCAGTTTCGCACTCCAATTTGGTTGAGGTCCCTTTGAACTTATCCACTACTGCGTCGTCCCTCCGGATTGGATTCGAAGACTCAGCGGCCCGAAGCGTCTAAAGAATGAAATAAGTCGCAGAAAATTTACAATATTTCATATGAAAAAACATCCTGCCTCCATTTGAATTTTTGAGAGTTATTTCATTCTCCGTTTGGGTAGTTATTTCATTGGGGATTATTTCCCGAGCCCGAGTTAAAGCTACAGAGTAAATCATTCTTGGCCAAAGGTTCCACATTTACTTGCACTTATAACCTAGGGCAAGTTTTCCAAATTTTAATCAATTTCAGACAGCAAGTCTGTCCGTCTGCATGCATACGCACAACTGTAGACTAAATGGTTGGACCGACCGCCTGGCTTCGAGCACTAGATTTGAGATCGGTGGGGTCACAGTTTGGCAATAATTCAGAATTTACATTTTAACCTTCTACTTTACATATCACTGATTTTCTTGAAAACGTCTCCAGAGATTTTGTTCAAATTCCATAGTTTTTTTTGCGAAAAATCGTGTAACGGAACTTTGCTGATAAACCCATTTTTAAAATGCTCGCCTGTTTTTTTTTAACCTTTAAATTTCAAATCTGCATAACTTTGAAATAACAGCATATACCGGTGCAACTATGTAGGTTGTTCTCCTTACTGTTATATAATGGGCATGAGCTTGTAACTGGAGACTTGATAAAGTCAATAAAGTATGAGAAGCGACTCTCGATTATCTCGTTTTTAACAGAAATTCGTCAGCGGAGATTAGAGATAAAATCAATTCTTTGAAATCCTTTTTATATATCTTTTAGACAAAATCCCTTTTAGAAATCTGGTTTCAATTCTATCTAATCTCAAAAAACTCATACTCGTAGTCTTTGGAAAAGCGCTTTCCAATAAAAAATTGTCACTTAGAGATAAATCGTTTTCTGTACTCGATGAAGCTCCTTGATATCACTGAAACAGGTGCTGTGCAGGTCTTTTCTTGTGTAAGCTTCTGGTGGCGCTGTCATCTTCCTAGCCCCTGCAAATATAAGGAATAATCGTGACATAGCCTTGGTTCTTAAATCCTTCGCTACCACTGTTATGGTATAAGAATGAACCACGGTGTATGAAAACATATTTATGTGCTTTATTACGCGATCGATGTGTGTCAGGACTCCCGCAGCTCCAAGTAATGCCTTGAAAATAATAGTTTTCGCGTGAGTATATCACATCTTCTCTCTTACACGTATTACCATGAAGATTATGTTAACAAAAATGTTAGAACTTCAAATCAAAATATATAGTCGAAATCTATGCATCAGGATTGTAGAAATTTTGAGACAGCAAAATCAAGCCCACAGCCACGCATATTGTTGTATTCGAATCCACTAATCTACAATCTCTTGCCCTTAAGTGGCCACTTCACCATAGTAGCGTGAACTCATATTAAACAATTCATCCACTGTCCTGAAGAAGAAAACACTAAAACAATTTCCTGACGGTTTTCTCACAAATTCTCCAAGGAATCCCTTATGCAGTAAGTCTCTCTCTATCCCACATAATGCAATGGCGCGTGGAAAACTCACCCAATCTTCAAAAATCCTTAAAGCGCTGCTCAGTTGGGGAGCGGAAACAATTCAACGCCTTATCCTCCTCCTTCAATCGGGTAAAATTGCAAGCAAGGAGTCATGAGTACTTTACGTTTTCTGTTCTCACTACACAGTGGTATGAGGAGACTTAAGTGCGAGCATAAATAAAACGTTTGCGAATCTTATGATCCCGTTGGGATTGCACTGCATTGTAATTCGCATATACCGAACCACCACCATCACCGCGCCGTACTATACTTCTCCCAGGGGAGCACGCGCCCGGAGAGGGGTTCGAAGCTAAAAAGGATGCAAAGGTATGTCATCTACTTTTCTCATCTCGTTTGCGTACCGTAATAAAACCAAACATCGAAAGTTGTTGTCGTCTTTTGCTGGGTTTTTATGCGTACCAAGTTCAACCGGGCCCCTTGCGCTTCGTTCCCATGGTAGCCGAATAAACTCAATTTCTGGAGCGAAAAAATAAGGATTTCTTAGAAAGGGTATCCCTGTGTAGTCAGGCGAGGCAGGCCCCCAGTTTGCAAAACGAAAAAGAAACGTAATGGAATAAAATTTATGAGATCCTGAAGGAATTCTCCTGGAAGACAAACAATATTTATTTAATTTTATCATCTCCTCTTGTTCTATGTTCTTCATAGTTGTGTCGTCGTTTCCTCATCTGAGATTAGCAGTAGCGATGGCATTCTTGTGCAACTAAACCCCTCCCGCACAAGCTTGATTTTTTTTTTTTTTTTACTATTTCATGTGCTTCCTTCGTTCTTCAACAATGTGTTTTCGTAAACGATAATAATGCACAGAAACGTCGTTGTTCAACCACTGCAAAGGACACCCCTTCCCATCATTATCCATTGGTCCTGGGTGGTATACCGGTACTGTCTTGCGGAGTCTTCGTCTTCCGTCGACTACATTGCAGATAATGACAAGTTTTTATGATCTCGGAAATTGTTTGAAGAATAACGAAGCAAAAAGTAATAATATCCTTTTTAAGTGTTTCTCTCTGCGGAAGTATGTGTCTCTTTGTGTGTTGGTAGGTATGTGTGTGTGTTGCAAGGACGATGAGATGAAATTTTCGAAAATTTTATTATTCTCAATTTTAACACACGTCCCTGCAACCGCTGCACGCATACCTTTTCGTTTTCCACTGATAGATATATGTACTTGCACGCACACACACACACACAGAGAGAGAGTTTGGCAACCGCGGAAAGTTATAAACTCATATGGAGGAGAAAATTTTAATGCCTGCGGTTAACTATGGGAATTTTAATTTCGGTTTTATTGCCGCCACCCAGAAATGTTAAGTTTGTTAACTTTTCTGCCAAAAATTCAAGTGGGTTGGGTTGGGGTGGGCCGTCGTATGCCCGCATAGTTTTACGCTGCCTGGTTAGTGGAGATGACGGTGTGTGGTATGGTGATGGTGGCGGTGAGGACGGTAGAGTTCCTGCAGTTCATGTGCTTGGGGTGCTGCTTTTTTGTGCGGAATTAAAGGTTCGTTAAATTTCTTAATTAGTTTTCCACAGTTTGTGAATTGTTCAAGATACAAAGTTTCCTTATTGGTACAATGGCGACGGGGAATAAGATGAATGGCAGGAGATGAGAAAATGAATATGTAATGGAAGTGGAAAGGCCTTGAGAAGTGAGCTTAAGAAGGGGTTGGGCGACCTAATATAGGAGCGGCAGATGGAGGGACTACTGGAAGTACATACGTGCTCTACATATTACATAAATTTCCGTTTATCCCAGGAAGTGAGGCAGATCTGCACAAAGTCATCGGTACGATTGATGAATACATTTTGATCGAACTTTGCGGACGGAGATACAAACTTAAGATACAAATTTTACAACTGGATTTGGTTATGCTGTTACACTTTGTTTATGCTGTTATGAACATTTGTAAAGTACAGTACAGCTGAATGTAATTTAGTACAATCCTGCAAGAGTTATCATCATTGAAGGGAGCATATAAATTCCACACGTGGATCGAATTTGATGGATGGGCTGTATCGAAATACTAAGCAGGAGGTTCACAGTTCGAATCGCATAAAGCACCAACAAATTTGTTTGACAGTCCCACCAAGAGTTGGGAATCTCCGCCAAATAAAAAAGAGTGCAAGTGCCACAAGCAAGGTTTTCTTAAATAATGCCCTTCACATACGGGATAAAATTGTAGACCACCCGTGCGAAAAATTCTACACGAATGCCGATCCAGCGTAACTGAAATTCTGAATAAAGAATACAGATCTTTGTCATATCTTGGACTTTTAAAGTATAGATTGGTAAATCGGATTATCGCGTTATTCGGATTAAAGGTGGTTCAGGCTAGGCAGACATCACAGTACTTATTTATTTATGCTCTGTGTTGCCTTTTAGAGTCTTACAGCATCGACCACGCCACTTCAGTTCCTTGCGATGTATCTCAATTCTCTCCAACTGTTGCAGGTAAGTACTGCACCCATAAGGAAATATTGTCTTCATGTTTGAACTGAATAGTTTGGGGGCGTTTTCTGAAACGTCAAACGATCACTTGAGCATCAAAATGATCATCATGAAACCAAATCGCATGCGTACCCACATTTTCAATGTTGCTAAAGCAATTTTATGCAGGTGACGTTTCCCTAACATTCTGAGCTTAATAGTTAAGCTGGTGATGTCGCCTTAAACTTCATTAAATTCTGCCGCTTCTCACCAACAAAGCAATGCGAAATTCTTCATGAATAACCTCCAGAAATAGTATTGGCGATAGCATATAGCTTGATCGAATATCGCTTTAAATCTCAAATTTTCTGAACAAAGTACTCTTAAGCAACTTGTGATATTTTGCACATTCATTATTTGTATTGATAACAATCACAAATTTTTCCGGCTTATCGTTAGCCTAAATCGAAAATCAGGTTGTTAAGAGACGAAACTCTTCAACAAATTTGTTTGACTGCTCACTCTATCTTTTTACCGTATTGGACGCAACTAAATCCTTCTTAATTTCGTGGGTTTTGTTTTGAAAGTAAGAAAACAGTAATATTATACTATGGGAGATTGCCTCTATCGCCAAATTCTTGTCACTTCAGATACAGTGTTTATGTTTCAGAAAAACTCCGATTTCATTAGGATCTAGCTGACCTGACAGACGTTGTCGTGTCCAAATTTCAATAAATTAGTTTGTGATCGTTTTGTAAATTTGTGAACAGCTAGTGAAAATGTGTAAACAAAGTAAAAATGTAAACTAAATGATTTATTTCTATTCATTAAATTTTCATACAAAAATCCCATGGAAAAAAGTACTTTCAATTTTTCCCGAATTTTCTGGGCAAGTTTTCCATGTTTGCTTTCCCTAGAAACCTTATTCGGACTATTACGAACATTTAAAAAAAAATGAGCTAAATCGGTCCGGTTGAGCCGTTCTCAAGTGATGCGCTTACCAACGAACAGCATTTCATTTTTATTTATATAGATAAATAAATGCCTGTTGACATCAAGATTTGAACCATGAATCATTAGCGTGGATATTGAGACGTTACCACTACACCATTGCCACCCTTCGGCAATTTTTGTGTTGGAACTGCCTCAAAGGTTTAACTTTTTCGCGGTGATCAAAAAATTCTACACGAATGCCGATCCAGCGTAACTGAAATTCTGAATAAAGAATACAGATCTTTGTCATATCTTGGACTTTTAAAGTATAGATTGGTAAATCGGATTATCGCGTTATTCGGATTAAAGGTGGTTCAGGCTAGGCAGACATCACAGTACTTATTTATTTATGCTCTGTGTTGCCTTTTAGAGTCTTACAGCATCGACCACGCCACTTCAGTTCCTTGCGATGTATCTCAATTCTCTCCAACTGTTGCAGGTAAGTACTGCACCCATAAGGAAATATTGTCTTCATGTTTGAACTGAATAGTTTGGGGGCGTTTTCTGAAACGTCAAACGATCACTTGAGCATCAAAATGATCATCATGAAACCAAATCGCATGCGTACCCACATTTTCAATGTTGCTAAAGCAATTTTATGCAGGTGACGTTTCCCTAACATTCTGAGCTTAATAGTTAAGCTGGTGATGTCGCCTTAAACTTCATTAAATTCTGCCGCTTCTCACCAACAAAGCAATGCGAAATTCTTCATGAATAACCTCCAGAAATAGTATTGGCGATAGCATATAGCTTGATCGAATATCGCTTTAAATCTCAAATTTTCTGAACAAAGTACTCTTAAGCAACTTGTGATATTTTGCACATTCATTATTTGTATTGATAACAATCACAAATTTTTCCGGCTTATCGTTAGCCTAAATCGAAAATCAGGTTGTTAAGAGACGAAACTCTTCAACAAATTTGTTTGACTGCTCACTCTATCTTTTTACCGTATTGGACGCAACTAAATCCTTCTTAATTTCGTGGGTTTTGTTTTGAAAGTAAGAAAACAGTAATATTATACTATGGGAGATTGCCTCTATCGCCAAATTCTTGTCACTTCAGATACAGTGTTTATGTTTCAGAAAAACTCCGATTTCATTAGGATCTAGCTGACCTGACAGACGTTGTCGTGTCCAAATTTCAATAAATTAGTTTGTGATCGTTTTGTAAATTTGTGAACAGCTAGTGAAAATGTGTAAACAAAGTAAAAATGTAAACCAAATGATTTATTTCTATTCATTAAATTTTCATACAAAAATCCCATGGAAAAAAGTACTTTCAATTTTTCCCGAATTTTCTGGGCAAGTTTTCCATGTTTGCTTTCCCTAGAAACCTTATTCGGACTATTACGAACATTTAAAAAAAAATGAGCTAAATCGGTCCGGTTGAGCCGTTCTCAAGTGATGCGCTTACCAACGAACAGCATTTCATTTTTATTTATATAGATAAATAAATGCCTGTTGACATCAAGATTTGAACCATGAATCATTAGCGTGGATATTGAGACGTTACCACTACACCATTGCCACCCTTCGGCAATTTTTGTGTTGGAACTGCCTCAAAGGTTTAACTTTTTCGCGGTGATCATCCTTTTGCAACTCAGTGTACTACATATTAATATTTCAGTGGACCAATTTTTCGCACACGATATACGACCTTAGTATAATACAGGGTGCGGCAAAAGTTCATTCAAGCCTCATTTTTGATAAAACTTAAGACGGGTTTTCATTGCTACGAGTATAAATTCGGGATCTGGTAAAGTAAATAGAATGCAGTATACATTCATAATTCGCTTTGCCCGGTTTCGTTTTGTGCGGTTTCATCCTTGCTCGATTTTCATTTACCTACCTAGATTCGATTTGTGCGACCTCGCTTTGCGCGAAGTACTATTTTTTTCTAAAAAAGCATGGCGCGAGTTACGATCGCATCATAAATGCAAAAGTGCCACCCTGCAGCGTGTTGTAAACAAGCCGAAGCTGAAATAGAGCATGTAGCCATCACGTGCCAAACCAAGCCAACATAAATGGAAAAATACCTAGCTGCAGCAAGTTGGCAACAACAAGCCGAAGCTGAGATGGAGCATTTAGTCATCACGTGCCAACCCAAGACAACATGAGTGGAAAAGTATATCACAACAACAGCAGGTTGATATAGCAGGTGCAACAGCAGAAGCTGTTGTGTACAGCTGCACCACCGTCGGTTATGCGGACGACTTGGCGGTTTTTACCAGAGGTAAACACAGCACGACAATTTCCAACGTCATGCAAAGTGCAATATCTCAAGTTGTAAAATGGTATAACAAAGAAGGACTATCCATCAAGCCAAGTAAAACCGTTCTGGTGCCTTTTATAAGGGTCAACCTTGAACCTATCACAATCAAAGGCACCACACTAGTTTATTGGTTATTAAGTATTGCCAAGACCATCTCCACAGGCTGTTTATCGACCTCGAGAAGGCTTTCGACAGCTTGAATCGAGATGCTATCTGGCTGGCCTTGCGCAGAAGAGGCATTCTAGAAAAGCTTATAGCTATTATCAAGGCTACATATGAGGGCGGCAAGTGTCACGTCGTGCACAATGGTAAGGTGTCGGAGGACTTTGAAGTCCAAAGTGGAGTACGTCAAGGGTGCATACTGTCCCCACTATTGTTCTTGGTGGTTATCAGCGATGTACTCCGTGCAGCATTGACGGAAGCTAATTCTGGAATTCGTTGGACTATGACATCTTACCTTAAACACCTAGATTACGCTGACGATGTTTGTCTACTTTCACATCGGATAATGGATCTTCATTTGATGGCCCAAAATCTAGAAGCTGAGGCAAACAAAGTGGGGCTAAAAATAAACACAGCCAAAACAAAAGCCCTGAGTACTTCCAATACCCGCGCTCAACTTAACATTGCCGGAAAGCAAGTCGAGAAAGTTGATAACTTTCTATATTTAGGAAGTGTCGTCTCGGCTAATAGCGGTGGCACCGAACTGGATGTGTGCAGCAGAATCGGGAAGGCTAAAGCTGCGTTCGGAATGCTGTCCAAAATCTGGAGAAGCAATGTTATTAGCTTAAGAACCAAGCTACGACTGTTCCGCTCCAACGTAGAATCAGTGCTGCTTTATGGGTGCAGTACCTGGAAGGTGGACACCATTACCACACGCAAGCTGCAAGTCTTCGTAAACAAATGCTTAAGAATCATCTTGAGGATTTTTTGGCCGAACCGCATCTCCAACGAACAACTTTAACTGAGAACGGGCCAAGAACCTATAAGCATTACTATACGAAGAAGAAAGTGGCAATGGATTGGACACACCCTACGGCGCGAAGACAACTCCATTGCGAAATACGCTATGCAGTGGAATCCGCTCACCCAGGCAGGCAGAATAGCGGGACGCCCTAGGCAAACGTGGCGCAGAACAGTTGAGGAGGAATCGAGCTCTTTAGGAATGAGTTGGAGGCAGCTCAAACGCGTTGCAGAACTCCGAACACGATGGCGCGCAGGCGTGGTTGACGCCCTATGCCCCCCGAGGGGTTAAAGGACATAACAAACAAACACTAGTTTATTCCAGCGAGGTCAAATATCTTGGTGTAAACTGTGGGCCAGTAAACGCCTATACGGCAGAACTTGGGGTCTCTCTCCTAACATGATACATTGGTTGTACATAATGATGGTTAGACCCATTGTCTGTCTGGTGGCCAAAAACTCTCCAGCAGACAACGGCAAACAAGTTGCAGAAGTTGCAAAGAATTGCCTGTCTTGGCATTACAGGTGCGATGCGCACCTGCCCTACGACAGTTCTGGAAGCTATTGTTGGGCTTACACCCTTACCAATCTTCATTAGGAAGATGGCTGGTAGATATGCCATCAGGCTGCAGCTAGATCACGAGTATAAACCAGGTGACCTTGTGGGACATTTAAAGATACTCAACTCAATCTCTAAAAGATACATGTTTTGCACTTTACCAAATATTATGGTCAGGCAACACTGCTTTGGTAGGCTATTCGAAGTTGAAATATTGGACCGTGAAAACTGGTCCAATAGTGCTCCAACACTGGACCTTAGAAGTCTGGTCTGGTTAACCGACGGTTCGAAGATGGATTCTGGAGTTGGAGCTGGGGTTTTTGGACCCAACACAAAGATTTCGGTACCTATGGGTACGACTCCCACTGTGTTTCAGGCTGAAATCCATGCCATTGAGATTTGCGCCAGATACAATCTCCGCAAGGGGATTAAAGGCGCTGGAATACATATCTTCTCAGATAGCCAAGCAGCACTTATGGCACTGTCGTCCAACCAAATGGACTCCAGAACCGTGAAATGCTGCTACGATGCATTACAAGACCTTGCCAAATACAACAGGGTAAAACTCGGTTGGGTACAGGGACACCAAGGGATTGTGGGCAACGAATCTGCAGATGAGCTTGCTAGGGCTGGCTCAGAATCTGCGTTCATAGGTCCTGAACCTTATTGTGGCGTCAATTGGGCGACAGCTACAACGCTGATTAACGAATGGGAAAACAAACTTCGTCTAGACCACTGGACTAGTGGGCCAGGTCTAAGACAATCCAAACGATTAATCAAGCCTTACTCCTATAAGAGGAACTATCAAGAGGCTTATGAGCTTTCTTGCTGGCCATTGCGGCTTGAGATACCACCTTAACAAGATGAACCTGTGCCAAGAGAAGGAATGTCGGTTCTGTTTAGAGGAGGATGAAACCTCCGAACACATTCTTTGTGAATGCCCGACACTACACTGGTTAAGGAAACGTATTCTCCACAAGAAGATACTTACTTCAGTGGAACTCAAATGCTCCGCTACTAAGGACATACTCACTTTCGTAAGAGAGGTAGTACGTCTGTTAGATTAACTCCAACCCTCCGATACAATAGATCTTTCAGGTCGCAGTGTCGTTGCCACGCGGGCATGGTTTGTACAAGAGGAAAAAAAAAAAAAAAAAAAAAAATGTGCTGGGTCTCGCTCGCCCACCACAGCGAAACTCCTGGTTTGGCGAAGAATGCCGGCGAGTGCATGTAGCAAAACAAGCGGCATACAAAGCGGCGCTGCTTATGAGCTCTACGAGCAAAAGAGACGGGAAGAACTTCGGCTTCTCCAAAAGAAGGAGAAAGAGCATGAGAAGCCCCTACTGAAACCTGTAGACATTCCGCTGTTAGGCAGAATGAACCATACAAAATGGACGATGATAGTCAAAATTTCCGTCCACCTGACCAAAACGAAGTGCGGATAGCAATATCCAAGCTAAAATCCAGCAAGGCTGCTGGACCTGACGGCTTACCGGTTGAACTTTTCAAGGCAGCTGGGGATGAATTAGTAGAGTGCATACACCAACTCATCTCTAATATTTGGTCAGACGAGTGTATGCCTGATGAATGGAATCTCAGCATCGTTTGTCCGATCCACAAGAAAGGAGACCCCCTTAACTGCGCCAATTATAGAGGCATCAGTCTACTCAACATCGCATACAAGATCTTTTCTGCGATATTGTGTGAACGCCTGAAAGCTTTTATCAACAGCCTGATTGGACCCTATCAGTGCGGTTTCTGGCCAGGAAAGTCCACCATCGATCAAATCTTCACACTTCGGCAGATCCTGGAGAAAACCCAAGAATTCCATATCGATACTCACCATCTCTTTATCGATTTCAAGGCCGCCTATGACAGCATTTATAGAGAAGAGCTTTATAGAGCCATGTCTACTTTTGACAACCCTGCCAAACTTGTCCGTCTGTGCAGACTGACGATGGAGAACGCTCGCTGCTCCATCAAGGACGATAATGACGTCACCGAGACATTTGATGTCACGAAAGGTTTTAGACAAGGTGACGCTCTGTCATGTGGCTTTTTTAATATTATACTTGAACGGATTGTGCGGAACTCACAAGCTAACACCGGAGGCACAATCTATTACAAGTCTGTACAACAGCTTACATACTCCGACGATATAGACATTATCGGAAGAACTCATCGGGCTGTCACCGGTGCGTTTGCAAGCATTGAGGCGGAAGCTGCCAAAATGGGTTTAGCAATAAACGAGGGCAAAACCAAGTATATGGTTTCAACGAGAAGGGACACCAACACCGACGAATTGGGCAGAACGACACAGTGGGCAAGTATAACTCCGAGGTATTAAGGCACTTTGTCTACGTTGGCTCTGCTATAAACTCTGAGAACAACATCAGCACAGAAATCAAGCGAAGAATAACTCTTGCTAATCGCTGTTTTTTTGGGCTAATAAGGCAATTGAAGAGTAAAGCCCTATATCGAACAACCAAAGAGACTCTGTATAAGACCCTGATCATCCCAGTCCTGCTTTACGGCGCTGAAACATGGACTTTATTAAAAGAGGATGAAGATATCCTTGGTCGCTTCGAGAGAAAAATTCTTCGTAAGATTTTCGGTCCCGTTTGCGTTGACGGGTTTTGAAGGAGAAGATTCAGTCAGGAACTAGGTATACGGGCTGTACAGCGACATCCACCTAGTCAGAAAACTGCATATTGGACGTCTGAGATGGCTAGGACATGTAAAGCGAATGGACACCAACGCTCCGGAACGCAGAGTCTTCGAATCTAACCCAGAGGGATGACGCAGTAGAGGGAATCATCGCAGTAGGTGGCGCGCACAAGTTCAAGGGGACCTCGACCAACTTGGAGTGCGCAACTGGAGGCAATTAGCTAAAGACCGAGCTAAATGGAGAGGCTTTTTGGTTGAGGCCCAGGTTCACCCCGAACTGTAGCGCCACCTAAGTAAGTAATTACCGCTTCTATATTCAAGGAATGGTTGACGAAACATTTTGCCACTGAAGTCGAAGGATATTGCAAAAAGTCCAACATTTCCTTAAAAGCTTTACTTGTTTTGGACAATGCAACATCTTATCCAGCATATCTTACAGACCTGTTCCCAAACATCAAAGAGGGCTGATGGGCTGCAGAAGAGATGATTGATTATATCAACAACCTGAACCTTTTAGAGAAGCTGCAACTACAGAACAAGATAAAATGACTGCAACCAACCTGGCCATGTTTTTTGATATGGGTGACAAATTGGAGAAAGAGGTTTCCAGAATCCTCACGAAGGGCGGTCGAATAAGTTCCAGAGCAGCATCAGGGCATTTTTTTCAACACATTTTTTTTTAAACGAAATGCAAATTAAAACATTTTTAACATAATTATTATAGTGTTTTTAACTTCTGCATATTTCTTTTTTTTTCGTTTGAATACGAGGATTTCGTTTTTATAATTAAATACTAACTACAACGGTTCAAATTTCTTTCAGGTTTTCATATTCCCTATTTTTAGGAACGCATCCCCTTATTTTACATGACGTTCTTACTTCGTTTTACGCAGTTTCGCTTTCCGCGAAACTTTTCATTCCCCTAACCCCCGCGCAAAGCGAGATATGAGTGTACTAGAGCCCAATTAGTGTGAGAGGAAGAAAGCACAAAAATCGATGTCTTGAAAACCAATCTGTAACCATAAAACAAGACGTTGCAGTCAAAAAAGGTGTCGACTGCCATCTAACACTTTTCAAAAATCGCATTTGAATTATCAGTCTTATTTAAAAAAATTTTGATTAATTCTTCTGACATGTGAATATATTGCTTTCGTCCTTGGTGATTTTTGGAACAAAATTAATTAAAACTTACTTACTTAGATGGCGCTACAGTTCGAGGTGGACCTGGGCCTCAACCAACAAACCTCGCCAGCCAGCACGGTTACGAGCCAGCTGCCTCCAGTTGCGCACGCCAAGTTGGCTGAAGTCCCCATCCATTTATTTGCGACATCTATCGCAAGGTCGTACTCTTCTGCGCCGTCCATCCGGGGTGGATTCGAAGATTTTCTTGGCGGGAACGTTGGGCTCCATCCGCTCTAAAAGACCCAGCCATCTTAGTCGTTGTATGTGAATTCTCTAAGTCAATGTCCTTATATAGGCCTTATATAGTTCGGCATTTTACCTTCTCCTCCACTCACCGTCTATGCAGACGGGACCAAAGATGGCTCGAAGAACTTTTCTCTCGAAATAACCAAGGGCATCCTCATCCGGTTTTGTCAAAGCCCATACCTCTGCGCCATACAGCAGGACTGGGATAATTAGTGTCTTATAAAGAGTTACCTTAGTAGTTCGAGATAGGGTTTTGCTACTCAATTGCCGTTTTAGCCCATAGAAACAACGATTGGCAAGAGTAATTCTTCGTGTGATCTCCCTACTGATGTCTTGCGGAGTTCACCATAGAGTCTTGGTCAACAAAATCCTTTACTACCTCAAAATTATATTTGTCTATTGTGGGGTTCTGCCCAAGACGCCGATGTTGGGTGTCCTTTTTTGTAGACAGCATATATTTTGTTTTGCTTTCATTGACCGCTAGACCCATCTTTGCTGTCTCGATCTCAATACTCGTAAATGCCCCATTGACGGCCCGCTGAGTTCTTCCGATTATGTCAATGTCATCGGCATAAGCGAGTAGTTGTACAGACTTGTGAAAGATTATACCTCCGGTGTTGGCTTGTGAGTTTCGTGCAATTCTCTCAAGTAATATGTGAAAGAGATCGCATGATAGCGTGTCACCTTGTCTAAGACCTTTCCTGACACCGAATGGTTCGGTGATGTTCTTACCGACTTTGATGGAGCAGCGAGAGTTCTCCATCATCATTCTGCACAAACGGACGAGCTTGGCAGGCATGCCAAGACTAGACATGGCTCTGTATAACCCGTCTCTATATACGCTACCATAGGCAACTTTGAAATCGATTTTATATTCATGGGTTTTTTCCTAGATCTGCCGTAGTATTAATATTTGGTCAATGGTGGACTTTCCAGGCCTGATACCGCACTGATAACTGATGATATCATGTTGTTGACGATCGGTTTTAGGCGTTCACATCATACGGCAGACAGGATTTTATATGCGATGTTGAGGAGACTTCGTCTTCTTTCTTCAGGATCGGGCAAACGATGCCGAGATTCCATTCATCGGGCATACTTTCGCCCGACCAGATTTTACAGAAGAGCTGGCGTATGCTCCTTACCAACTCATCTCCTCCTGCCTTTAAAAGTTTCGAGGCCGTCGGCTACAGCAGCTTTGTTCGATTTAAGTTTAGATATCGCTATCCTCACTTCATTCTGATCGGGTTAACGGGAATCTTGACTGTCATCGTCACTGTTGAATGGCTCATTCTACCTGACACCGGAATATTGGTCATCATCGCCGTTTAACAGTCTGCAGAAATGTTCCTTCCATATCCTCAGCACCGACTCCGATTCTACTACTATATTGCCATTTTCGTCCCTGCAGGCTTCTGTTCTGGCTTGGTAAAATTTTCGAACATCATTCCTGCAATAAAGTCTCCCAATCTCCTCGATCGAACGTTTCTCATGCTCCTTTTTCTTCTTTCTGAGAAGTCGATGTTCCTATTTTCTCCTCCGCTGCGTGCAGTTCTAGTCCTTCTATGCAGCGCCGCTTTGTATGCCCCTTGTTTTGCTGCATGTGCTTGCCGGCATTCCTGATCAAACCAGGGGTTTCGTTGTCGTGGCCGAGAGAAACCCAGCACATCAGAGGCTTGTTGGCAACACTGCCACTGGTCTTCCGCATTTGCTGCTGGCGGCAGAGGACTTAGATTAAGATTAGAAGAAACTCGATCGGCAAAGGTTTTGGCGGTCTCTTGCGATTGTAGCCGCCCGACGTCAAATTTCCTCACAGTGCTTCGTTGATTCCGGATATCCGCATCCGTACCTTGGCTACAACTAGGTAGTGATCCGAGTCCATGTTCGCTCCTCGGAACGTCCGGACATCCAGAATACTGGAAGAGTGCCTTGCGTCGATCGAAATGTGATTGATTTGGTTGACAGTTTTTCGATCAAAGGAGAGCCATGTTCCGTTGTGAATATCGAGACGTGGGAACCACATACTAGCAGCGACAAAGCTTCATCCTGCCGCAAAGTCGACTAGCCTGAGTCGGTTATCGGATGTGATATCGTGTAGGCTGTGCTTTCCGACCACGCTACTAAAGACGTCTTCTCTTCCTAACTTTGCGTTAAAACCACCTAGGATAATTTAAACGTCGTGGCTAGGGCATTGCTCATACGTCTTGTCCAAGAGCTGGTAGAAGTCATCCTTGGTCGCGTCGTCCATCTTCTCGTGAGGGGCGTGAGCGCATATCAGGCTAATGTTGGCAAACTTAGCCTTGATACGGATAATCATGAGCTGCTCGTTCACATGCCGAGACTTCTTGACTATGTCTGCCTCCAATGGCAAATCCGCACCCGAATAGACGCTGTCCTTGTTGTCTGTAGCAATCGCCGTAGTAGATGTCGTAGTTTTTCATACTCCTTTTGCCCGGCTCATCCCATCGCACTTCTTGGATGGCGGTAATGTCTGCTTTGAGACACTCTAGGGCCTCCGCAAATTGTTCGGCTGCACGTGGTTTGTAGAGGGACCTATCATTCCATGGGCAGACACGAAGGTCGTAGTCCTTTTTACGTTTGCTTGGGTCGTCAACAGTAAAATCATCCGTATTCGAGGCTGTTGGTTGCTTCGTAAGCGAAGGTTTTTTACGTGGTAGGGAAGTTAACCCGACGGCACAACCCCCAACCTGGAGGACCAGATTCTTTTTTTACCCCTAGGACGAGGGGCCGGATACACCGATGTCAGTAACCCACTTCGGCGATATGCGCGCTGTTGTTGGCCCATTAAGGGTTCATCCGCCACCATCTCTTTTTCAATACCCTGACGTAGTGTTAAAAATTCTTACAGACCTCAGCTCCAAATATGTCGAAGTAGCTCAAGTATGGTATCCGCTGGCTTGTAGACCTCACCGTTGATTCCATCGGGAGAATTCATCCGCCGCACGTCCTCCTTCTGAGGAGCTCTTGGTATACTTCTGAGACGCATATTTCAGTCAATCAAGTCAACAAGAGATGCCTCGTCCGGTTAAACATATGCGCGCTGAAGTTCACCGAGATATGCTTACGCAGGTCTGAGTGTTCAGCTACACATGTAGCTCCAGACTCAGCATACGCTCATCGTTAGTTTACTATCAGATAGCTATCAAGCAGGCACTGCGAAAATAATTTTAATGAATTAAAAAGTCAACTCAAAATGCATAAAAAATGATTTTAATTCGTATTTTTGCGCAATTATTTTCTAGGTGATAAATGTGCGAATAGTGGCATTGCTGTCTTTGTCATATGATAAAATTTGTTTCTTTTCATCACACTAAGCGCCCGTGTACACACAAGCGAAAGAAATGGAATGAAAAATCCAAAGTGTGTAATTTGCGTTTGTTTAGGCCACACATGCCATATAAATTTCATTAAGCAAAAATTAAGGGAGATCAAATTTAGAAAAGATTGCTCAATTTTTTAACCGATTTGTAAGAAAAAAGTAATTTTAACGGTTTTGATCAAATTTGGATTCTAAATAATTTTTAAACGAAGATGCTGTACCTATATATACTATACCACATTTCTAAATGTGGGTGTTCTGATATACGTACCTAGGCCAATTCAAATGGCTTTGTCCTTTTGAGCATTCGCACTATGTTTGCGTTGTCTAAAAATTGTACTATATCAGTGTTAGTGTTTTGGTTGAAGCCTTGCTTCGGGCCTTCGTGCATTTTCCCTAGTTTCATCATCAACACATTCCACTCCTAAATCCCTGTGGAGATCATTATTCCTTATGTACCATCGTGCATTAACGATATTTGTTAGAACTTTGTTTTGAAATCTTTCTTTTTTTTGGTACATATCGCTATAGTTGAATACCATATGTCCATATTGGCTTCAATGATTGCTTATAGCGAATCCTTTCCTATCAGCCAATACATTTTTCTGTATTTTATTTCCAATTCGGTTTATTTCTTCTTTACGTGTTCTTTCCATCTTAACTTAGCATCCAGGCTCATTCCAAGATATTTTTTTTTTGTATTTGCGTACAGCACTACTTTTTGGTTGATAGTTACCGGTATTGATTTGCTTTCATTGAGCTTCATTCGCCATTTTATTTTCCAATTTCAAATTTTGTTCACAGCTGATGGCAGTTTCTGCATTCATTCTATACTGTTCTTTCCTACCGCTAGGATTGCAGCGTCATCACCAAATGTGGCCAAAGTACTATTTTCTAGCTCTGGGAGATAACCAGTGTAAAGGAGGTACAGAATGGGGCCCAATACGCTACTTTGCGGAACTCCTGCTTGTTAGTTCTGAGTACGAATCTTCCTGTTTTATTCTGAAAAATCTTCTGCTTCAATATACTCGTAAGTCTAAGATTGCAGAATATTGTTTTGGTAGGAAGCATCTTAGTTTATGGTTTAGTCCTGCATGTCAATCTTTGTCAAAGGTCTGTGCTACGTCGAGAAATACTACAGAACAGACCTTTTTCTCTTCAGTGCTTTTTCTATGATATTAATTATTCTGTGGTCTTGATCAATATTTGAATGAAGATGTCTAATTCAACAATTGATCATTTGTGTCCAAACTGATAATTTGGAATTGGTTTTGTCGATTTTTGATTGGTCGAGCATTTTGAAATGGTCGGTTTTAAAGTTAAACATTTTCAAAAACGTAGACATCCGGCTGAAACGTTGTATACAGTTTTAAAGCCAATTAAATGAGTTTTCAGAGCCATTGAAATCCCTTTCAAGATATAAGTCAGTTCTCTGTAATTGCCACTAAAAATGCCCTCTAGAAAAAAATGCAATTTGACAGGCTCTACCAAGGTGATTTGACAGGCTAGCCAATTGTACTTTGGCCTTAAATTCAGTATGGCGTTCTTAATGGCATGCGTATTCAAATTTTATTCCCAACAAATTGACTTGAAAATTTATGTTTTGGTGCAAATTTCGGGGGCTCTGCCCCGCACCTACCCTCGCTATTTCGCGTTGCCAATTATGCAAAAGGGGCGCAGTGGCGCAGTGGCGTGGTCGTTAGTGTGTTGAACCTCTGTGCGTGAGGTTCAATGTTTGAATCACAGAAAACACCAAACCTTTTTTCACGCTCCCACCTCTCGCGAACGTTTGAAATATGGTATAATATAACAATAACAAAAATTGACCTTAGGATACAGAACAAAACTGTAGGTTCTTTCCATTCGTGCGAAAAATATAATGCACACAACACGAGTGGTAGGGAGAAGTTAGACCTAAGTCCTTCATGGGCTGTTAGGTTATATACCTACATATGTATATGTATACCAGCCGACAAGTGCTCGCCTTGCTCTAAACTATAAAAAAAAAAAAAACTAGTTCTCATGAAAAAGTTACACAATCGTGTTCTCTGGAAGAGATACATACATACATATGTATGTATATAACATACTGAACACGAATAGTTGCGAAAAACTAGGCTCGCGGCCTTTATGGGCTTTTAACAAGAAATTTTTTTTTTTTTATGACGTGGCTGCTAAAGTGATCAGAAACGCATTTTGTTTCAATACTTTTTGAAAATATAGTAAGACTTAAGACAAGCGTTCATACATAGACTCAGACGTACGAGGGATATACAACTTTTATGAGCAAATAATAATACAATACACACGATTCAGACTATGGTTGAATTCATCATTGTAAAGGACAGCGGCTTATACTCACATGAAACTAAACTCTATTTTCATCTTTACTACCTCCAATGCGGATCATCTTTTACATATGTACATATGTATTGGATACCTGTCCAATTGTATTCTATGCAAAATTTTCTTTCGAGCGCCCCACCTCAAGTCATAGCTTTTTACACTCCTATGCCTATACGATACTTCAAAGGCCGACCAACCTGTGTACCTCCCGAACTGAAACAAAGTCGCTCAATAGGCCGCGAAAGGCAAAGAACCTCTTTCAACAATCTAAACCCATCGCTACTTCAAACAAACTCTTCAATCCTACAACATAAACTCTCTGACTGCAGCCATTTTCGAATGTACCTACCTTTCCACTTGATCCATTAACAAATTGTACACCACTTCATCCCTTGTAACGAACGACGCCGTTTCATCCTTTTTTTTCTACACAAAGTAATCCACTACAAAGTGATTTTCGTCCGCAGCGGCAGCAGAATTCACTCGCATAATGATGAGGATGTCCGGGTTTGTTTCGATTCCTCCATCCTCCATCAAAGGTACATATACGCACAAGCGCATACCGGAGAAATTAGACCTCGATGTGAAAGAATAAAATTAAACTCTCTGTTGAGGGTGGCTAGTCTCCCCAGCACACGCATGCAATCCGGCGCGACCAGGTATTTCAATTATTGGATGTTAACATAGCGTTTCGCGTTCAAAGAGCTCTCCTCGCCGCAAAGTTTGTGTCCGTATGTACTTTGTTCGTTACACTTCCTAACCCAGTCTCGAGCAATAGCAACGTATCCTCCTCCTCCTCCGTCGCTGCACCGCATTCGTACAAAGGCATTCAGCCAGATGGAATTAACCATCCCGTAGCGTAGGAGTGCAAACCAAGGGCCAGCAAAGCAAAAAATAAAATAAACCGAGAGGATATTTGCACAACGCAGGATCTCAACGGTTGGCTAGGTCTGCTTTGTAGCACACAGCAACAGCAGCGCACACCTTAAGCTCGAGATACCATCCGTGTGTGTGTGTGTGTGTGTTGCGGGCACAAACCACTGCAAACACTCAAACGCCCAAACAAAATAAAGGATGCAGAATGCAAATAGCCCTCTGCTGGCATCGCAAATATTCCCGTTGATGTTTAATTTTAATATTTATCCTGTTTTTCAGTTATGACCAGGACTCTATCCATTCTTTGTGGTGGGGGGACTCACACAGGTACAAGAAGGGCCTCCTGTCCTACTGTGTCGGCACAGTGCATAATAATCAACCCCCATTGACGGCGAGGCGAGGAAATTAAATTTGTCATCAACAGTGGACATGGAGTGTCTCTGTCTGTTTGAGGACTGCAAACATAAGTGTAAAGTGGTGTGTAGCAACAATGCCAGGACATAGGGTGCTGGTGGTAGTCGTCATCGCCGTCGACGGTTGGCAATTGTACAGCGGTATAAATGAGGGTTGCACGCAATCGTAAATGTAAATATTGAACTGCACTGCAAGATTCAGAGAGAGGTGGACACAACGATAGTCCTGCCGTTGGTGGTTGGGGGCAGTTAAGGCGCCGGAAAACATCCATTGCTTTCGTGGAAAAAGAATTTAATCCCTGAAAAAGGATTAGACATGGAACTTGTGCCGAGTGTGTGTGTAGTCCTGTGGTTGCGGGATTATGTGGAATTATTCATTGTTTCTATTCGATTGCGATCGATATAATCCGGTTCGGACGGAGGACGAAGGAAGGATTTCCCTTCGTCGTCGGATATGGCGCGTATCCGATAAAATTTAATCATTTAACTGCGAATTTGCTTGCGAACCAGCAGCGTGACGGAGCTCATATGGTGTATCCCGCTGCTTTCTGGTTGTAGCGGATGTCGAAATGAGGCTATTTAAAGTCCATATGTGGAATTGGTTAATAAAATGGGGAACCTTTAGGGGCCAAGGAATGTAAAGCTATGCGAAACGGTAAAGATCAAAATGTTCGCATACGGGGATTATGACTTTTAAGAGGGGATAACGGTTGATTTGTTTTGCGAAAGTACTCAATAGTCATGGGAATAATAGGGGTATTTTGAATGTGCTATAGCCTGATGACAGTCATATCCCTGGCGTATGTTTATAGGTATGGAATGTTTTGTAGGAGAGCTAAGTGTTCTAAAAATAGCCACGGCTTGGCAAGGAGCGAATGGAGGAATTGAACATTTCAGAATATTATATACGAAAGACAAAACTTACTCTTATTCAATACCTACCACATTCAGCTTACTAACTGTAAGCGGTGTAAGCAGACTTTCCGTGCAAGGACGAGTTAAGGATATTACTGCAGCGCTCACCCAATGGCGCTTTTCGTAAAAGGCGACTGCGAGGACAAATCAAATCTAGGCAATTTAATATCCAAATGAGCCCAGAGATACATATAATACAATACCTAAACACTCTCCCGCAAGTGTACATGCCAGTCCGTAGATTGACACGACATAAAAGAAAGATCAAACAACAATAAAAGACGAGCATGCACGTGTCAAGGACTATGGCAAAAATATATCAAAAATTGTAACATTATAGAAATACTTGTTAAAAGGAAAAGCACAAAAGCAGTTGCTACTGATATGATACAAATCAGGCTATCTAGGAGATGCAACGACACACTACGAAAAAGAGCGTAACCATCTTCAAAACAACCGTCCAAATAGGACGAATGTTCAGGAGATTCCTTCGCAAAGGTCATTAACAATGCTTATGGCCAGCTTCCTGTAGATGGCGACACAATTCTGCATAGGTGGAGACAGTATTGTGAAGGACTTTTGAATGAACGGTTTTTCCGGCTATGCTTTCCAAGAGCCACCCACAGTGAAGGAATACCCAACATTACGGTTGAAGGTCAAATACTAAACAAAAAAAAAAAAAAAAAAAAAATAAACAAAGCTGTTGCGCCACACGAGTTACCTTTTCAGTTCTGAAAAAAGATGGGAGACATAACTTGTCGCGGGTAAATGAACCACAGATGCAATCCAAAGTATTATAATGGAAAAACATTGTGATTCCTAAACCCTAGAAAGATAACCTTATTTTATAGTACTGAAAAGATAAGCATGCGCCCGAGAGGGTAAAATTTTAAAAACCGATTTATTTTAGAAATTTAAATAATTATTCTTAAATAAATAAAACACAAATATATATTATTATTTTTCATTTATAAGAAAGTTATGTAGCATTTTATACGCGCGTCGGTTAACAGATGACAGCAATATATCTGTGCCGCGGGCGCCTCCGAGGCGCACGTTATCTTTCTAGGGTTAAAAGATTTGCATATTGTATTGGTTGACTTTGAAAAGGCATTCGACAGACAAGCACGAGTTCTGATAGGGGTGGCGCTAAGACATCGAGGGGTTCCAGAAACATATGTACAGATGATCATGGATATGTACGAAGGAGCAACGACAAGAGTAGCATTCCCCGCTGGAGTAACCGAAGAGTTCCCAATCAAAATCGGGGTGCACCAGGGAAGCGTCTTAAGTCCTGTGCTCTTTATTACAGTCCTTGAATATCTGCTTGAAGGTAAAGTGACGGACCCCAAGGCTCCTTAATTACTTTTTGCTGACGATGGAGCCACCCTAAGCAAGGGTCCTATATCCCTGTAACGAGCACTTGATGTATCGGTGGACGATTTGGAGGTGTATCGCATTAGTTAAAAAAAGAGTACTTGTGCTGCCCGTTCTCTGATCCACTCAGGCCTATTCCAGACATTTGTTTGAATGGAACAGTGCTTCCCAAGTGCGAAAAGTTCAAATATCTGGGATCTATGAAGAATAGAGAATCAACCTGTAATGATGCCATCAATCATCGCATTAGCTTGGGGTGGATGAAGTGGGGGGAAAACTCCACTATCTTCTGTGACAGAAAAATGCCCAGCAATTGTGCGTCCACTGTCCACATATGGTTCGGGGTTGCCATGGTGTACTGGTAATGCCATAAATTGCCACGCTTATGGTTCACGGTTCAAATCCTGATGTCGACAAGCATTTCTTTATTTCTCATGAAATAAAGAGTCAGTCCGACTTGGGAAAGCTTATGTGAACATTACAAAGGCATAATACTGGCAGTTGTAGGTCCAATGGCTGGAAAAATTGTTCGCTCTGTTGAATGATTGATATGCTTCTGACATCAGCCGACTGGGGAAAAAATTCTGTGTATCAGAAGCAAAGACAAAATAATAACAAAAGTCTCCCCAGTTATCTGGACGCCACCCCTGGAGTTTCTCTGAAACATAAGATCTAAACTTCAAAAATTAGTACATCAATAATGTATAATACAAACAGTATAGAGTAAATTAACAGCAGCTGATATGAAGACGCTTTGCATTACAGCAGGAGTGACAAAGCTTGATCGAATAAGAAGTTCGAAGATCCGTGGAAGCCTTCACGTCAAAGAAAGCATCTCACGAAAAATAGAGCGCGACCGCCTCAGCTAGAATTTTCATGTTCAAAGAACAGATCATTTGAACCCCGTTAAAAAGGCAACATCAATGAATATTTCAAAGACATCGTGGAAGAAAGACAGGTCTTTAAACAAATGCAACAATACCAGTATATAATTTGACACAGTCACGAAGTGATCCAAGAGGCCTGCCGATATTTTCTGAGGTGAAATAGGCAAACCCCACAGGCGGATAAGTAGAAATGTAGTGAATTGAGAGGGTTATGATCGCGGGAGGTGGATCCGCCAAGTAAAAAGTCAACTAATAATTAAAATGAACTTTGTGAAATTACATAGAAACAAAATACCATATAGTGTTGGAATGGAAGGAATTCCCCCAGTTTTCATTCATCTTCCATATGGTCATCATAAATATCATGGCGTGCGTCGGTGAAAAATATTGATCCATAGAGGATTATTGATGCTACCACTCTTTTCGGGAGCAGTCTTCTTCCAATTTGTACCCATCGTTCTCCTGTAGGTGAAGAGTGTCACTTCCGTGTAGTGTTCTGCTAGTTGCAATACCATATGCATCATCTATTCCCGCACTGTCCTTATACATAGCTTCATTGCTATGGTGAAAATGGGTAAAATTGCTTTATCATCAGCAAAGCCAACTATGTTGGCAGACATTGGGATTCTCAGATTAAGAACGCCGTAGTAGATTATTATATTCTACAGCAAGATCTTCCACGGAGCCCTAGGGACTAGCGCCTGTGATGTTGCACTGATTTATTCCATTCTTTATTACGTTGAGCAGTCGATACCTTATTTTCAAAAAAGTTCAACACTTTATTCTGTAGACACTCTGGCACCCTCCCTGTAGTGTGTGCCTTCAAGATAAATGTCATATTCGTTGTATTAAATCCCATTGCACATCTGGTTGCCACTATGGCCCTCCTGGCTGTAACACTTCCACAATATCGTCAATTGTCGGTCGAGGTTTTAGGAAACGTTGTTAATGGTCAGCAATCCCACTTCGATTACTGTTTCCAGCCTACCACTTACATATGAACATGGTATCCAATATACCATAGGTACACGCGGTCTATACAAAAAAAAAAAATTATTTTCTGCTGCTTGTTGGGGACGAATCTGATGACCGTATTGTAAATTGGAAACCGAGGTACTGTCTACTGATTCAATGATATAAAGGTCCTTCATAAAAGGGTTGATCCTATTTGAGTGAAAAATTCAGAGGATTCAATTCATTTCGATTGGGCTTAAGGGCGCCACATCAAGATAAGTGTCACAGCATTCAAAATGTCTATAAGACGTTAGCTAACTACGATCTTCAAGACTCAACTTCTTTTTTTTTGAGCAGATATATCTGAATATCATTAATTTTCTTCCTGCGTCAGGAATTTAACATAATCCTTGGCTTTTTTTTTTGGTTCATTCTGAACCTTATAATCATTTCTATGACGACCCTGCATTATGTGCCCTTAGCAAGAATAATTCAATAAAATTAATTCTAGCAATATGTGTACAAGGACCACTCCACTTGCAGCAATCCTCAAAAATAAAACTTCATAATCCAATGATAAGTCCTTCTGCAGGAGCTCTTCTCGGAAAAATGTCTGCTTTTCTAAATATGTCATGCCCCACACCACCTCTCCCCCAGAACCGTGATGGTCCTGGTTGCAAAGCACACGTAATTGCGCCATCCCCACCAATTGAGCAACTTCTTAAAATCCCTGTTCCAAATTAGTGCCAGACGTCTGGCAGACTTGAGTGCATCCCTTAACATCCATCGAAATGTGCAACACACTTTCCGAATTGTCATAAGCTCTCCATCAACAACGCAACAACAGAGGGAAACTTTTCTTCTTCTTTTGAAGTCCTTTTCTCAAAGTTATTGACATAGCTGCTGCTATTTTGCTGGCTGTTGTTCCCCCATATTACCATGAGTCTTGATCCTGAGCTAGGAATGAAATTACACTAAATAAACACGACTTCAAGGAGACTACCTTTCCAACGCGAAAAGTTCTTAATGCAATCAGAGGTAAATTTCTTCATCGCTGAATGCTACCACTCGTAATGTGTTGCACCAATAAAGTGCTCATTTCATTGCACTCCGAGGGGCAAACTATTAAGTGTCGTACCCGTGGTATTGGCATCACTAAGCCTTAAGTGCACTTTTCGCCAAAAGTGGGAGTGTAAATGGGCGGTTCCCTTAGATAGGTTGGTATTCGGTAAATAAAACGAGTACCATCTTACCTGCTGGAACTTACAGAATGTGCACTCTCCAAACGGGAAATCCTCATGCCCTGCTCCGAGGGCAGTTGGCACCACTTTGTATTTACGACAATCGCATAGAACGGGTTAAACTTTAAATGAACAAAAGTTTACGCTGCTGCACTTTTCAATACATACAAGAAGTTTCTCGGCCGATATCTGTGTGTGTGTTTAGTTTTATGTGCGGGATGGAAATGGAATTGGCCAAAAAATGAATAAGTAAGGAACAAGTTGTATGCTGTGTTGTTTGACGGCAGCAGAAATGCTGAGCATTTGCTTGCAATTCCCCTAGGAAGGTGATTCTGATGGATATTTGCACTGCATTAGAGTTTTGGCGCAGCAGCTATATTTGTAGGTATACGTTTTTGGGGGAACTTTGCTTATTAATTTAAACTGGGTTAAGGTTTGACTTGTTACCGAACTTTATTTTAGAATTTCTCAACTAAAAAGTTTAAACGAATGTGTGTGGAAGTTATTGTTTGGCTTGGGAATGTGGAGTGAAAAGTTAAAGAAATTAGACGTTGGTCTATGGAGTGACAGATTGAATAGGGTCCATGGAAGCAGTTGACATGGAAACCTGGAGTAGATGCATCAAGGCCATCATTGTCGAGTTTTCGAAAGTAAATTTATAGAAGCGGAGGCTATGCAAATGGAAAACAACAAAATTAACTCGATCACCCCACGTAGGGGATAAGAAATACAGGGTGTCCGCCGGGAACGTATACTTCTTTGTTTTGCCGCTATTTTGGTAAACATTAGTCTTGACAGTTCATATTTGGCAGTCGTGAAGTAGACACGTGGCAAATTTATTATGGACAAATATTCGATAAACCAACGTGTTTTAATCGTTAAAACATTTTATCAAAATCAATCATCGATTACTATGACGATGAGAAAGTTACGTGAAATTTTTGGGAGAAACAACGTGCCAACAAAACGCACTATTTATCGTGTAGTGAATGATTTCGAAGAAAGAGGGTCTGTAGGTGATAGCCCCAAGCTTGATTAACATGTGGTATCAACAAGACGGTGCCACATCGCATACAGCCAGGATTACAATGGAATTACTGCGAGACCTCTTTCCACAACAAGTTATTTCAAAAAATGGTGATGTTGATTAGCCTCCACGGTCGCCTGATTTGACTGCTCCTGACTTCTTTTTGTGGGGATATCTGAAAAGCAAGGTTTATGCAAACAAACCAGAAACGCTTGAGCAACTCAAACAAAATATTCGTGATGAAATTAATGAAATACCGCGTGAAATGTGTGAGAATGTAATGAAAAATGTGCTCAAAAGGGCTCGCATTTGTGAGACTAGCAGAGGCGGGCATTTACCTGATATTGTATTCCATACATAATTGCCGACATTAAATAAAACATTTATCAATATAAGATCCATTCTCTTTCATTTAATCAAAAATTATAAACAAACAAAGTAGTATACCTTCCCGGCGGACACCCGGTACATAGACCCTATCAGTTAACGGGATCTGTCTATACAGTTGAATGACTAATGCAAAGATTTGAATTATCAGCTATGAAGATCAGCGGTAGAGTGATACGGGGGAAGATTAAACATCATCTTAAGAAATTTATTTTGGGAAACTTGTAGTTTTTTATTATGGCATTTTGCTGAATTTCCCCAAACTTGGCAGCCATATAGAAGGATCGATTGAAAAATTACTTTAAAGATTATGATCTTATTGGCGCTGTTCAGTAAAGAATTCCTGTTTATAAAAGGGTACAACATGTTTATCGCTATGTTTACTTTCTGTATTATTTTTGCAGTATGTTCCTTAAATGTGAGTTTTGTATCGAGATGAATGCCCAAATATCTTACAGATGGAACCCAGTTAACATATGTATTATTAACATTTAGCTGGTTGCTTGGAAGAAGACAAGTCTTTCGTTTCCTGCTGAAAAAGATAGCTTGCGCCTTCTCAGCATTTAGTTTAATTTTCCAGCAATTGTAATATCTTAGCAATATTTGAATCGCATGTTGTAGATTTGTCTCCACGTTGAGACTAAACTCATGCGAAGAATAACTATATTGCCTTGTCATCCGCAAAAATAGCTACTTCCCAATAAGGGAGCCTTGGAATATCAGACATAAAAATGTTATACAAAATTGGACCCAAAACCGATCCTTGAGGCACACCGGCAACAACACTATGACAAACAAATAAAACAAATATTTGGCGCAACAGCTCTTTAAAGTGCCAGGGCCTAGTTTCTCGCAACCACTCATGTTGTGTGCGTTATATTTTTTCACACAAATGGACAAAAACACACAACTATGACAAACAGAATAACAATTATTCACGAATACTCTAAAAAACAATCGGAAAGAAAGCTTAGGACAAGTTTGATGAGGTACGGGGGAAAACGGAGTATTAATATCTTATATGTAGATAAGGTCCAAATATTACACACAATCAAACGCTTTCTCAATGTCAACAAGACAAGGCTAGTTGATTTTCCGAAAGAGCGATTTTTTTTAATATGCTGACAGACTCTAAGTACTTGATGGGATGTACTATGATTTCGTCTAAAACCAAATTGCTCATTTGGAAGTATATTATTTTCTTCCGTAACTCTTGTGAACTTCTCCTTTATTAACTTCTAAAATATTGTGCTTATACTACTCAGCAGTTTAACTGGTCTGTAGCTGTTTGGTTTACCAGGTGGCTTTCCTGGTTTTGGGATAGGTATCACCTTAGCTATTTGCCAAGCCTTTGGAAAGTATTGGCTTTTAATGCAAACATTAAAAATAAACGTTAAGTATCCAATGGCTGATTTGGGAAGTTGCTTTAGACACATGTTTTTGATACCATCAATACCATCAGATTTTCTTGATGACAAGTAACACAAAATATCTTCGACGCTCTGTTGAGATAAAGAATGCAAAAAGGACGCATTATGCTTCTGGTGTAAGACGGTCACGCCAGAAAACGCCGGACACGTAGCTGGTAGCAGCAAGTGCCCAGTACTCAAGAAGGCACTGGCCAAATTAATATGATGAATGTCGTCCAGATAAACCTAAACCACTGCGCCGCCGCACAGGACCTTCTGGCGCAACTGTACGAGAGAAAAGGATCGACGTAGCCCTAATAAGCGAACCGTACAAGCCCATAAATGGAAGTAGCTGGATAGACGATACCACGAAAAAAGCCGCGATATGGACCTGCGGGAGCTATGCTCTGCAGTCAGTCGGCCACCAGGCTGACCTTTTCGTATATGCAAGGATAAATGGTGTGCACTTCTATAGTTGCTATGCGCCCCCCAGTATAACACTGGCGGACTATCTTAAGCTGCTGGACGACATCGTAGTTGACGCACGGGGGAAACACCCTGTGATTATTGCTGGAGATTTCAACGCCTGTGCTTCTGATTGGGGCAGTAGAACCACAGACGCAAGGGGAAGAGCTCTCCTCGAATGCTTCGCAGCACTGGACATTAGTCTGGCCAACGACGGTACAGCGGAAACGTTTCGAAAGGCAGGCAGAGGTCAATCATTGACATCACATTCATGAGCAACTCACTCCTGCGGAAAATCAAATGGCGGGTCAGCGAAGACTATACCCACAGTGACCACCAGGCAATTATATTTAATGTCGGCGAGGAGAAACGTAGACTGCGTCCCACCCTAACAGGACCAAAGTGGAAGGACACGCTCTTCGACAAAGACATGTTCGAAGAAATGTTAAACACCAGCGCCACAATAAATAATGGCTCGGCTGAGGCACTTTCGCATCAGCTGATCCAGGTCATAACCACAGCGTGCGACGCAGCAATGCCCAGAAGGTCTGTCAGTAAAAGAGGCGAGCCCTGCTACTGGTGGACCGACGAGATTAATCGGATCAGGGCGAAGTGCCTACAAGCACGACGCAGATCTCAGAGATCCAGAGGCAGACAAGATTTCCAAGAGCGGCTAACCACATTTAAATTGGCGAGGCGAGAACTGGAAAGGGCCATTAAGGAGAGTAAGTCAAGGAGCTCTGTGACGAGGCCGAATAAGACCCCTGGGGCATGGCGTATAGAGTGGTGATGAAGAAGCTTAAAAGCAGCAGCTCTCCACAACTTACATGCCCGGCAATGCTAAAGACTATAGTAGAGCACCTATTCCCCCATAGACCAACTACTATGGTCTCCATCACGAGGGAGATCAGCATGGAGCATATCCCAGCAATCACGTCAGAAGAACTCTTTGGGGCATGCAGAAAAATCGGAGACAGCAAAGCACCTGGACCGGATGGCATCCCGAATAGGGCAATCAAGGCGGCTGTTAAGACGAGACCGGACATCTTTCTAACAACGATGCAAAGGTGCAAAGAGGAGGGGGTATTCCCTACACCATGGAAATTGCAACATTTAGTGCTGCTTCCAAAGGGCAATAAGCCGCCCGGACAACCATCATCGTATCGCCCAATATGCCTGCTCGATACGCTGGGAAAGATCCTAGAGCGTATCATCTATAACAGACTGCTTGCGGTTGCGGAGGAAAACGGAGCCTTGTCAGACTGTCAGTACGGCTTCAGAAAATCACGCTCCACCGTCGATGCCATAAAGGCGGTAGTGGATATAGCAACTGAAGCAATACAAGGGAAAAGGTGGAAATGGGGGACGAAGAAATACTGCGCAGTAGTAACGCTCGACGTCAAAAATACGTCCAACTCGGCAAGCTGGTCATCCATTAGGAGATCCCTGGCCAGGATGGATACACCATACTACCTGCTGAGGATAGTCAGGGACTACTTCAGCAATAGGAAGCTAAGATACCAAACTGACGACGGCGTTAAGCACTACAGTGTTTCCGCGGGAGTCCCGCAAGGGTCGGTTCTGGGACATCTCCTACGGAACATTATGTACGACGGAGTTCTGCGACCAACATTACCCGAGGGAGTCAAAGTAATTGGCTTTGCTGACGATATCGCAGTGGTTACAGTAGCCAAGCACGTACACGAGGTGGAGTCTGCCACGGATGAGGCAGTTATAAGAATAAAGGAATAGCTGGAGTCTACCGGTCTGGAACTAGCTGCCCACAAGACCGAAGCTGTCCTAATAACCAGCCGCAAAAAGGTGGAATACGCCAGCTTCCGGATCGGAAACCAAACAATCAGGTCCAAAGAATCCTTGAAGTACCTTGGAGTCATGCTCGACAACAGGCTGCACTTCAAAGCCCACGTCGAGTATTCTAGTAAGAAAGCATCGCTGATGCAGGCAGCACTCTCCCGAACATAGGCGGGCCTGGATACGCCCGCAGGATCCTACTGTCCAGAGTGGTCAGCTCGGTACTTCTATACGCTGCCCCGATATGGGCAAGTGCACTGGCGACAAATGAGTGCAGGAAGAAGCTATCATCAGCTCACAGGCTCTGCGCAATCAGAATGATCAACGGCATCCGAACTATCTCCGACGATGCAGCCTGCGTTTTAGCTGGGATGGTCCCAATCGACATCCTCGCTGAAGAGATGCAGAGGGTATACCTTAGGCGTCCCTCGAACCGGCAAGAGGCAAAAATGATTAAGGAGGAGGAAAGGGCAGCATCAGCAACGCTGTGGCAAACAAGGTGGGACAGCTCTACCAAGGGCAGGTGGACCCAAAAGCTCATTCCCACTATAAAATCATGGACAGAGAGAGCGAGCGGGAACTGTAACTACCACCTCACACAGTTCCTGTCCGGACACGATGGCTACCGGAAATACCTCCATAGATTTGGACACGATAGTTCGCCCCTGTGTCCAATATGTCCAAACGAAGAGGAGGACGCGGAGCATGCAGTGTTCTACTGCAGACGCTTTGCAGAAGACAGAGCAAACCTGCCAAGTCCAGAAAATCTTGTTAGTCACATGACACGGTCAGAGGGCGAGTGGATGGAGATCTGCTCATTCATAGTATGTGTGCAGAATGCGCTGCGAAGAGCAGAAACCCTAAGAAGAGCACAAGAGGCGACCTCGGAGACTAGAGCATAATTGCTAACCAGCCCCGCGAAGAAATACCTAATGGCAGTACCGCGGGGAGAGTGGTTGAAGTGTGTAGGGTGTGTGTTTAGTACGTAGGCGTAATCCTGGAATCGATTACTCAGGTTTGCGAATCGTGCATGCTAGTAGCACTCGGGCTATTAGTATCTATGAAGATTATACATCTCCTTGGCGCAACCTAAAAAAAAAAAAAAAACGCTCTGTTGAGATATAAGCTCATCTCGAGGCGTTTCAGTAGCTTGTACAATAAAGTTGATAGTAGCCTCACTAACGATTTGATTGGTAACGACGTCGCCTAGATGTTGGGAAACAGAATAATTTTTGAGAAAGGTAGAGGCGAATAAATTCACCGTATCCTCATCCGTATATTGCACATTTCCCGAATCTTGGAAAGTTGGAATTCTTCTGTTTTTCTTTCTAACAACTTTCACAATATTCCAAAAAGGCTTGGAATTCTTGTCTAGAGAAGATAGCTTTGAGTTCCAATCAATATTTCGCTGCTTTTCTATTTCCTTGGAGATAAGCTTATTATAATATTTAAGTTATGATCTAAAGACCGTTGCCAATGTCTCTTAATAGAATTGCGTATGCGGATATATTCTAAAATATAGTCAGGCATTTTAAAGAAGTGCTGTTGCTTTCTTTTCTTAGGAGTACACGAATTCATTACTTCCAGTACTTTATCTGTAAAGCCTTTTACGATTACATCAATCTCTTGCTTTGAGCTCACATCATCAATAACTGCCGGTAAGTTTGTATATATTGGGTTAAATTTTGATCGGAATCTAGCCCAATTGGTTCCTTTAAAGTCTGGAACAAACTGTTCATATGTTTGCGCAGATTTCGAAATTTGCAACAACCAGGATAATGATCTGAGCTCAACTCGTGCAACGATATCGGGTGCGAAAAAGTTTGAGACACGTTTGAAATGAAAAAATCAATAACAGATGGACGACCTCTAGAACCAGACGGTACATATGACGGATTAAGCCGATAAAGGACAGAAAACGGAAACAAATTAGAAAATTTCGAAAGAATGTTACCCCACGCGTTTGCTCGATCGTTGCCCTGCTGAAATTTCCATATAACCGACAAACTTTTTTCTGCTCACGGGGGCATCACGTTTTCCAGGATTCCTATGTGTTTCTCCTTTGTGAGAAATCTCTCAACTCTTTTTCAGGAAAAACATCTTCATATATTGATTGATCCTCTGTCATATTTTATTAGCGGTGTGGTATACTTGGGATCAAAAGCGAGGTCTTTTGGACGACGAACGTACCTTCTCTCATCTAGCCCCATTCGGTTTATCTTCGTTCGCCGCTCTAGAGTATGTAGCAGCGATGATTCTACGCCCAAGAAGCGTGAGTACGTGCGAACTCAATACGCCGTTCCCTTTACTTGGACGTTACTAACGGTTTCTACGCGAAACACGACCATGTAACCCAGATTTAGTCAAACGCCTCTTGATTGTTCTGGGGGACACAGCTCAATCTCACGACGAATTTCGGTAGACCTTTTCTGTGATCCATTTTCAAAATTCGCACTATTCTTCGCTACATAGAACCGTTGCTTAACGTGGCTCACCGGATTTCGGAAGATGTCACAGTGCCCGTATGCTTTATAGTGGTCAACAACAGTACATATCATTGTTTAAGAACGGTTAACGGTAATAAGCGTTAAAAGCACTTTTGCAAAAAATATCATTTTCAAATCGTTCTCACACTTTTGTCCAAGTAGAGAAATCACATTTTTATTTTAATTAATATTCTGATATACCTTTCTTGTTCGAATGTTGCACTCGAAATGGGTTAACATTGCATTTCCTTGTCAAATACTATGAAAACTAATTTTTTCAGGGAGGCTATGATCGGAAAATGAGGGATCACAACCCTCCCACTTCACCGCATTTCTACTGATCCACCTGTGGGGTTCGCCTATTTGACCTCAGAAAATATCGGCACACCTGCCGATTTTGGATCACTCGGTTACTGAGGCCAATGAAATGCCGATCGCGATACCTTTGGAATGTGCATTGATATTGCCTTTTTAACAGGGTTCAAATGATCTCTTCTTCGAACGTGGCAATACCAGCTGAGCCGGTTGCGCTCTATTTTTTGTAAGATGGTTTCCTTGATGTGAACGCTTCCACGTATCTTCGAACTTCTTATTCCATCAAGCTTTGTCACTCCTGCTGTCATGCGAAACATCTTCATCTCAGCTGCCGTTAATTTACTCTCATACGTTTTGTACATCGTCCAACATTGTGAACCGTATGTGAGCGCTGGACGCACAACTGCGGTGTAGAGCCTTCCCTTCAACTTAGGTGGCATTTTTCTGTCACAGAAGATAGCGGAATTTTCTCGCCACTTCATCCACCCTACGCTTACGCGATGATTGATGTCGTCATCACAGGTTGCTTTGCTAGATCCCAGATATTTGAACTGTTCGCACTTGGGAAGCACTGTTCCATTCCAATAAATGTCTGGAATAGGCCTGAGTGGATCAGAGAACGGGCAGCACAAGTACTCTGTCTTTTTTGAACTAATGCGATACCCATTTTCCTCCAAAACGCCACCCACACATCAAGTGCTTTTTGTAGGGATGTAGAATCCTCACTTATGATGGCTCCAATGTCAGCAAAGAATAACTGATGTACCTTGGAGTCCGTCAGTTTACCTTTAAGCAGATAATCAAGGACTGTAATAAAGAGCAAAGGACTTAAGACGCTTCCCTGGTGCACCCCGACTTTGATTGGGAACTCTTTTTTTTTACTCCAGTGGGGCATCTTATTCTTGTCTTTGCTCCTTCGTACATGTCCATGATCATCTGTATATAGGTTTCTGAAACCCCTCGATGTCTTAGCGCCACGCATATCAGATCTCGTGTATATCAACTCATTACCTTGATTTGGTTAAATGCAACAAAACATGATATAGTTAATGGCGTTCTTACACACTTATCAACAGCTGTATATACGTACTTGTACATACTTTTTAACGTATTTCGTGTGCGCAGTTAGGTGCCTAGTCGGATATAAACAAGCCTTAAGTCTTCCCAGTTTTTTGACGAAACAAACATCGGATTTTACAGCGTCGACTTATACGCGCCACTTTTAAAAGCAGCGGGACCCATAACGTGCGATTAATTGATTGAATCATTCACAGCAATGCGTCCACATGCGCTGAAAAGTAATCCTGAATCCACATGGCTACAAAAACAGCATCGGAAATCGTCCCAGTTGAAATCACAAAGGCTCTGCGGCAAAATGACACCAGCAGCCATCATCCTCCTGGCAATTATTATTCGCCACCCCTCATCACAGACCGTTACAGCAGCATAGCATCAACGGCGGCAGTGGCGGCGGGTTAGGAACATTAATTATAAATTTTTCATTTTTAATCACTCTGGACTTTTATAGGTAAAGTAGATTCATGAAAATTCCTCCTCCTCGCACCAATATGACTTCATTCAAAGTTTGTCCTTTTGAGCGATTAAGAGTGGGGATGGAACCACAAAGCCTTTCGCTGTTCAGCGTCCCGCGCCCCCGGGTCGTAGCGGTTACGCTTCTTTTTTTTTACGATTATGAACTTACCGGTCTTAAAAAGCCCTGGCTTCCATCCTGCTGGTGTATATTTATGCAGCACCGAGAGTGAGAGTCCTTCCCGCCGTTGGTGATGGTAGTGGTGGTGCTGCTAGCCAGTTGCATGCAAGATACTATTATGCAATTATTATAATGGCGATAGTTGAAACGACAGCTTCTGGACTGCTCAGAACCAAACACTGGGCAGTAGTGCCATTTGTGTCCTCGTTACGGTTATTTTGCGTTCGTGTATTCATGGGTCGCAGGATATCTACACATTTTTTGCTCTGCTATTGTTGCGTTGAATGCGATTAGACTGGCATGCGAAGTGAATCTAAAATGGTCAAAGTTTTTATGAAGTAATTTACGCTGATTTATGGGCGGGCAGTTAGCGATATGGCACGTTGCTGCTGTGAAGTTTTGTTAGTCTATTGTACAGAGGCATTTAATGGAAGGCTCAATGAAACAGGACTATTATTTCAACGCTAATAGAGTGAATAATTTAAGGAAAGGGGAAGTAAAGAGCTTGTATTGGTATATGAATCCAGTTGCAGGATGTATCAAGTCTTTGGAGATAATTATCATCAAGCAGAATTACAAACCGTACTCGACAGGCTCCCAACGGGTATAATATTGTTAAGTGAACCTTGCATGCCGAACTCCCAAAGGTAATTAAAGAGACACTGCAGCTGAATTTGGGGTCAATCACCGACAGTCCCGATAGTGGTAACAATTTAAATAAATAAATAAATAAATTTGTTACGGTAAAATCAATAAAGAGTACGTCTGCATATTTCAATCGCTGTGTTGTTGTTCTTATTTCGCCGCTGAATTCCCTATCGTTTCTCTTTCGCCTCTCAATATAGTTTCTGTTTAACAGGAATATGCAGATGCCCTCTCTATGAGGTGCCAGATAAAATTCCCTGACTGTTAACAAGCGGAGGCTCTAACGGTGACAAAAGGGGCCAATCTAACTTCAAACACTCTTCAAAACCGTGTGCTAATATCAGGCAACCTGGGGGTAAAAGCCAATTTTTACTACAAAGCAAAGACTGAAACTTCGTGCGGGTAGAGCCAGTGATAGATTTATAGTAAGGCACCGGCCTAGAGCATCACCACAGAGGGGGCATTACAAAAAGAGATTACTTACTTTTTTTCTATATAGAACTATTTCGGTTATTAGACTTCTCATTCAAAATTATATGTTCTTTGTTTCTTTATGAATAAATGATTAGATCTATCCTTTGGAAGTGAATTTATCTGACAACAAAACAAGAAAAATTAGGGGAACGTTCACCATAAAAACCTACTTTTACTTACTTATGTCCTGTATCCCCTTGTGGGTCCTAGGGCCTCTACTACGCCTACGCGCCATCGTGTACGGTTTCTGGCAATGTGTCTGAGTTCTCCCCAACTTTTCCCTAACTGCCCTACCTCCTTCTCGACTGTTCTGCGCCATGTTCTCCTCGGACCGCCAGGTCTTCTGCCATCCTGAGTTAGAGGGTTCCATTGCATAGCAGGGTTCGCTATGGAGCTGTCACCCTTTCGGAACGTGTGACCAATCCACTGTCACTTCCGCCGTTGGATAGTTGTGCCTATTGGTTCCTGACCCGTTCTCTCGTAAAGGTGTTCGTTAGAGATACGATTGGGCCAGCAAATCCTTAAGATATTGCGCAGACACCTAACGAACGTTTGCAGCTTTCTGGTGATAGTAGTGGTCACTCTCCACGTGCTGCAACCATATAGCAGCACGGATTCAACGTTGGAGCGGAAAAGTCTTATTTTGGTGCTCAAACTGATTGCATTGCTTCGCCATATTTTGGACAACATCCCGAACGCGGACTTTGCTTTGGCGATCCTGTTGGCTATATCCAGTTCGGTTCTACCATCGGTCGAGACAATACTCCCAAGATACTGGAAATCCTCTACTCTCTCTACCGGTTGTCCAGCAATGCATATTTGAGCCGATGAGTTTGTTCGAGTCCAGCGACCGTTTGATGTCTCTCAAACTAGTAATACAAGGAGAGGTGTGGAATATTGTCAGTTCATATGCTCCTCACGATGGGTACAATCAGAGAGATAAAGATGCATTTTGGCTAGATTTCCACAATCTCCTTAAGAACATCCCAAAGGAAGAATTTCTGTTTGTTGGAGGAGATTTGAATGGACATGTCGGGAAATCAAACGAAGACTATGAAGACTGCCATGGAGGACTAGGATATGGCACCAGGAACCTTCCTGGTGAAGACATCCTAAGCATATGCAAATCACACGGTCTTATCGTGTTAAATACCATGTTCATCAAACAAAGCCGACACCTGATCACTTACAGCAGTGGTGGAGATGAAACTCAGATTGACTACCATTTGGTAGCCAGTTTCATGAAGCCTCGGGTAAAAGATTGCAAAGTGATCCTGGGAGAGGCAATCGCTCGACAACACCGTCTCCTGCTAACAGAAATTTTTATGAAAACACCAAAGAAAAGCAAATAAACAAGGGTCTCTGAGAAAATCAAGTGGTACAATCTGGACAAAGAAAAAGGCGGGGCTTTTGTTTTCGTAATGAAAAATTACCTCTCTCACACCATCAACGGAGCTGAGGATGAAGAGTGCAGAGCACAAAATATGTGGGATTCCCTACAGCGAACTTGCTTAAAGAAGGCCAAATCACTGCTAGGAGCTTCAAAAGGCCACCATCAACACGCCAAAGAAACATGGTGGTGGAGTGATGAAGCTAAGAAAGTGATAAATGAGAAGAAAGCGGCTTTCAAAGCTTGGTCAAAGTGCCCTTCTAATAATAATGACGAAAAAGCTCGCCTCGAAATGGAATACAGATGCTGCAAAAAAAAAAAGTGAAGAGGAAGTGCGCCCAGCTTCAAGCAGAAAGTACGGAGGGCCTGTATCGGGAGCTGAAGAAAATATTTTCCCTGGTTGCTGATGCAAACCAGGCTATCCAGGAGCTGCGAAGACACAATATGAACAAGAGTGCCACTATCTTCAAAATAGCCGCCCAAAGAAGGAAGAATGCTCAGGAGATTCGTTCGCCAAAGTTCATTACCAATGCTCATGGCCAGCTTCTTGTGGATGACGACAAAATTCTGCAGAGGTGGCGGCAGTATTATGAAGAGCTTTTAAATAAACAGTTTCCCCGGCTATACTTTCCAAGAGCCACCCCTAACTGTGAAGAAATAGCCGACATTACGGCCGAAGAAGTTAGTGAGGCGGTCAAATACTCCAAAAAACGAAAAGCGGTTGGCCCAGACGAAATACCCTCTGAGTTCTGGAAAAATATGGGAGACATCGGGTTCAGATGGCTCAGAATTCTCATCTCCAAATTCGTGAGAGGTGATCCAATGCCGAATCAATGGAGGGAAAGTTACCTCCTCCCTGTATACAAAGGGAAGGGTGATACACGAAACTGTGATAACTACCGTTCGATCAAGCTGATGTCACACACCATGAAGATCGTTGAGCGGGTATTAGGTGGCCGACTGCGAAAAATAATACGGCTATCTGATGATCAGTGCGGGTTTGTCACGGGTAAATCAACCACAGATGCAATCCAAAGTATAAGGATCATAATGGAAAAACATCGTGATTCCTTAAGGGATTTGCATATTGTATTGGTTGACTTTGAAAAGGCTTTCGACAGACAACCACGAGATCTGATATGGGTGGCGCTAAGACATCGAGGGGTTCCAGAAACCTATGTACAGATGATCATGGACATGTACGAAGGAGCAAAGACAAGAGTAAGATGCCCCGCTGGAGTAACCGAAGAGTTCCCAATCAAAGTCGGGGTGCACCAGGGAAGCGTTTTAAGTCCTTTGCTCTTTATTACAGTCCTTGATTATCTGCTTGAAGGTAAAGTGATGGACCCCAATGTACATCAGTTATTCTTTGCTGATGATGGAGCCATCATAAGTGAGGATCCTACATCCCTGCAACGAGCACTTGATGTGTTGGTGGACGTTTTGGAGGGAAATGGGTATCGCATTAATTCAAAAAAGGCAGAGTACTTGCGCTGCCCGTTCTCTGATCCACTCAGGCCTATTCCAGACATTTATTTGAATGGAACAGTGCTTCCCAAGTGCGAAAAGTTCAAATATCTGGGATCTATGATCAATAGCAAAGCAACTTGTGATGATGACATCAATCATCGCGTAAGCGTAGGGTGGATGAAGTGGCGAGAAAATTCCGCTATCTTCTGTGACAGAAAAATGCCACCTAAGTTGAAGGGAAGGCTCTACACCGCAGTTGTGTGTCCAGCGCTCACATACGGTTCACAATGTTGGACGATGTACAAAACGTATGAGAGTAAATTAACGGCAGCTGAGATGAAGATGCTTCGCATGACAGCAGGAGTGACCAAGCTTGATCGAATAAGAAGTTCGAAGATCCGTGGAAGCTTTCACATCAAGGAAACCATCGTACAAAAATTAGAGCGCGACCGGCTCAGCTGGTATTGTCACGTTCAAAGAAGAGATCATTTGAACCTTGTAAAAAAGGCAATATCTATGCACGTTCCAAAGACATCGCGATGTAGGAAAGGCAGGCCTATAAACGCCTGGATCAGACAAATGCGACGACATCGGCATTTCATTGGCCTCAGTAACCGAGTGATCCAAAATCGGCAGGCCTGCCCATATTTTCTGAGGTCAAATAGGCGAACCCCACAGGCGGATCAGTAGAAATGCGGTGAAGTGGGAGGGCTGTGATCCCTTGTTTTCGGATCATAGCCTCGCTGATAAAAGGAAGAAGAAGAAGAAGAAGAAGAGTTTGTTCGAAGGCTGATGATTTAAGTTTTTGCCATATTCATTTTCAGTCCGACGACACATGCCTCTCTCTCCACATCTGCTGTCATTTGGTGGAGGTCCATAATTCTGTGGGAGAGTAAGCATACATCGTCTGCGTAGTCAAGATGTTTCAGTTGAGATGTAAGAGTCCATCGAATTCCTCCGTTTCCCGTCGACAAAGCTGCATGAAGCACATCGCTAATCACCAATAAGAATAATATTGGTGAAAGGATACAGCCTTGTCTTACCACACTTTGGATCTCAAATTCCTCAGACAACCTTCCCCTGTGCAGAACGTGACATTTGAGCCTTCATATGTAGCTTTGATAATAGCAATTAGTTTATCGGGAATGCCTCTCCTGCGTAAGGCACGCCAAATAAACTCCCTGTTGACACTATCGAACGCCTTCTCAAAATCGATGAAGAGGAGGTGCAGTGGCGATCGATATTCAACACACTGTTCGATGATAATCCGCAGGGTGTTGATGTGGTCGGCACAGGAGGATCCAGAGCGGAAACCTGCTTGTTCGGCATCGAGTGTGTCGTCGAGATGTTGTTTGATTCGCTCAAGGATGATTTTAGCTATTATCTTAGCTACAGCAGGCAGCACGCAGATACCCCTCCAGTTTCCGCACTCCATTAAATTTCCTTTCTTAGGAGCTTGACGATCATTCCCTTTTTCCACTCGTTAGGAAAGCTCTCAGCTTCCCAAGCTCTATCTATAAGTGGAAGCAGAAGTTCAGCCGATGTTGTTGGCGTTGCTCGTAAGAGCTCGGCTGGAATACCGTCAAGTCCTACCGCCTTGTTGGTTTTGAGTGCTTTGATCGCGGTAATGATCTCATCTTTACTAGGAGTCGTGGTGCGTATTCGGGTACTTCTCACCTCGGGCATCTCAGTCTGATTTGGGAGCATATCGCTAGCGAATACACGGTTCAAAACCGTAGCAAAATGTTCTTTCCATCTCTTGAGCTGGTCCTCATCCGAAATGAGCAAGGAGCCGTCTAGGCTTTTCACTGGGTGTTGGCTGGAGCTGCGACCACCTGCTCTTTCGTGATTCTGTAGACGGTCCTGCTGTCGCACCTCCGTGCAGTTTCTTCTGCTTCTGTAGCCAGCGCGTTGATGTAGTTGCGCTTGTCACGTCGTACGCTACGCTGAACTTCTCTCATCTTTATGCGATATAGGGACACTAGCTCGCTTCTCCCTGCTGCTGGGGTAACTGCAACGCGAGCTTTCAGCTGTTTTCGTTCGTCAATCCGTCTCCAGATATCCTCGGAAAGCCACGCCCTATGTCTTCCCTGCGATCGACCGACAATTCTTTCAGCAGAGAAGGTCCTTACAATGCCAGATTCCTCCAATTGGAAAACGAATTCATGCGATATAAACTGGACATTTTGGGGGTAAGTGAAGTAAGATGGTTAGAAGCGGGCGAGTACCAGTCTCCAACGCGTAACACTGTACTACTCTATTCTGGAACACCATCCGGAAGTACGCGGGAATATGGGGTCGGACTACTGCTAACAAAAACAGCAAGCAAGAGCCTAATTTCCTGGCAGCCTCATGGTGATATGATTTTGACGGCCAGATTCCGGACTAGAGTACGACGCGTCACCATCATACAGTGTTACGCCCCAACGAATAGTTCGTCTGAGGACGAAAAGGATAGCTTCTATAATCTCTTAAGCGCCGTCTTCAACTCAACATCAAATGGAGACATTGTCATAGTGATGGGGGATTTGAATGAAGGTAGGCAGCGACAACGAAGGGCTCAAACATGTAATCGGGAAGCATGGACTAGGCAACCGCAATGACAACGGCGAAAGGTTTGTGGATTTCTGCAATGCCAACCGCCTTGTGATAGGTGGCACCATGTTTGAGCACAAGACCCGCCACATCGCAATACAGGCGCAACGGCACCGAAAAGCACTGCAACGGCACCGCAACTGCACTCCAGCAGCACCGCAATATCACCGTAACTGCACTGCAACTGCACCGCAGACACACCACAACCTTCGGTGCGGTTGCGCTGCGGCTGAACTACATTTGCGGTGCCGTTGCGATGCAGTTGCAGTGCAGTTGCAGTGCAGTTGCGGTGCCGTTGCTGTGCAGTTGCGGTGCAGATGCGGTGTAGCTGTGGTGCGATTGCGGTGCCATTGCGCTGCAGTTGGTGTGTCGTTGCGATGCAGTCGCTGTGCGGCTGTGGTGCGTTGCGGTGCGGTTGTGGTGCCGTTGCGGTGCGATTGCGGTGCCGTTGCGAAGGGGCACTGCAACAACTTGATTTAAAAAGCAGATAAAAGAAAGGAATATTAGCTTTCAAAAAAGCTATAGCACATTATTTTACGTGTTTCCGTTGATTTTTAATAATTTTTTTTTCATTTAAATCAATTTGTTACAAAACTGCCCCTCCCGCCTAACCGGGGGAGATAGACCCCCCCCCTCCAATACGGTTTTTTTCTTGTCTCGACCCAACCTATCCGTCCTAGGCCTTTGTCGCATCTTATGCAAATCACCCTGTATATACCTACAGGGATATATACCCACTTACTCGTCTGCTGTGGAGACCAACATCCACGAGCTCGTATCAGAAGAGCGTCCATCCGCAAGCAAATGGCGAAAAAGACACCACTTATCCAATGCCTGACCGAAACTCAGATAAATTCATCAACTGACTCCACCTGCCATCGTTGCGCGGACTATAAACTACATACCTACATACCCGGTTTCGATTCAAGGTGGGCTTTGTGTATTTGCTAAGACAAATTTGGCTTATGGATGTAGGAGGAGTGCATGGAGTCTGACTCTCTCTACGTTATGTGGCTTAAACTCGTCATACATGGCTCCACCAAATGTAAGTATAGCCTTTACCGCTCTCCTAATGACGACCAACCGGCTGGATACATACCCATCTCCTCAGGGTCGAAGCAATTGGCCTCAGCAATTATAATAATATAATAATAATAATAAGGGTACTTTATTCAATTTAAAAGTACAATTTAAACAATGGCTTAGCCGTCTGCCGTAGATTGACAATCTTTAGCTACACCTATACAAGGTTTTGAAAACAAAATCAAAAGTGGACATATTTCGCATTTTGTTAACAGTTACGCAGATAATTAAATCAAAGTTCAAAAGTTTTCATTTATAATTGAAGTTCTGTAATTGAGTGCTACATGGCAGTATGCTGCAAGGGCAATCCAATCGCTTCCATTTAATAAACTCTTAATTTCATCCAGTGTTAACAGGTCCGCTCTGAAGTGCGCTCGCCTGGTTTTTTTTAGTATTGGACATTTGGACAAGTACCAATGACATGTGCAATATCTTCTTTTTCACCTGTATTGCATATGCCACATCTTAAGGGTAGGTCGTTGCGGTGTGGCATACAATTTAGTTTTAGTAGCTCTCCTCTTGTTCTAAATATTATCGAAATTTGTGCTACACTGAGGTTCAAGTATATATAGTTCTGCTCGTAAGTTAGGCTTTTGTAGATAAGTCGTGAACTTGAATTTGTTGCCATTATAGTATATTCTCTTTTCATACCTTGTTCGACGTCCGATAAAAATCGAAAGATAGAGGGTATCCATTCTGGGAGATTTGATTCCGTTAAGTTCAATCTGATGTTATACTTGTTAGCAGTATTTGCCCAATCTTTAAAGAACTGTGATTTACATCTTAAGGATCTTTTTGCCAGAATCTTAGTCTTAGCCGTGTATCATCGCTTCCACCTAGCACCTTTAAAATATACTTCATATTTGTCTTTAACGTGAATATAAAATGTGGTGATATCCCAGTTTCTAGGTGTAACATATAGTTTGGCGTATTTAAAGGTAAACGCAAAAGTTTTTTCAAGAAGAACCTAAGAAGTTTTTCGACGTCATCATATGATTTGCTTCCCCATACTTGGGCTCCATAACACATTACTGATCGCATTACGGCTTCGAATACTTTCATTTTCGCTGTTACGCATACTTTGGGGGAAGAAAGCAAGTTTTTCCACGTGGCGTTTATTGCTCTCTTCGCATCTGTGAGCTTAAGTTGAAAGTGCCGTTTTAACGAAAGGTTGTGGCTTATGGTAACACCTAGATATTTATACGACCTAACAACTTCCAGATCTTCCCCACCGTATTTCCATCGCTCATTTCTCGCGAAGCGTCCTGTGCCTTTGCGGCACGCTCTTGAAAGCAGCGTTGCCAATCCACACCTGATGTTCATTCCTCCACCCGTGGGGAAGCTGCCATTGCTAACTTGTAGATAATTGCACTATGATAATAATAGTATGTTTTAATGTTTTTTTTTTTTTTTTGTTTTGCCTCTTGTCATTCAATTTGTCATTTCTTTAAACTTTGAAATCGTCAACTTCAGTGTTCACAATTTAAAAGTTTAAAGAAAGTTACATTCGTTTACTTTTCACGTGAACAAATGTAAAATCTTCACATTTGGAAAGATTAAACTAAAACAAGAAAAATCAACTGCCTTGTCTCATTTGATATTTGATATTTATTTAGTAATTTAACAAACATTTACAAAGACTACAATAAAGTATATTTAATGACGCAAATGTGATCATGATAATTAATTGTATTACAATTATTTATGAAATACATTTAAATTTAAGATTGAATATATACACATTATTACAAAGAAAAAAAAAGAAAGAAAAGTGAATGAACGAACAAAAAGGTCAAATATTTAAGAGCCCTAACACCTATAATTGCCAGCCAGGTAAGAAAAAAGAAACGCACTAAAACGAACTTCAAAACAGAGTCTTCTTATGCCAAGAGGGAGAGAATTCCATAAGCGAATAGCGTGAACACAAAACTGGTGCTCGGTTGTGATGCAAGTAGCACGCGGAGGTATTATCGTCAGAGTACGAGATGAATTTGAAAAAGTTAGTTTGTCATATAAGTATTCAGGTTTACGGGAAATTATAATCTTATGCAAACATTTTATCAAACAATAATCTAAATATTTATCCAGTGTTAAACCAAGAACACTACTTTTATATACAGAGTTATGATCCTGGCGCTTTAAACCATACACATAACGAGTAACATTATTAAATACAACATTAAGTTTTCTTCTAGATTCCACACTGCAGTACATTGACACTTCAGACCCAAATGACAAAATTGGAACAATAAGGGACTTAGCTAACATCAATCTTGTTTTGACAGGGGTATATTATTGTGACATAAACAGGTTAGGTAGACATCCATATATTTTTCCTATAAAGATACGAGCATGAAGATCCCATCTTAAGTTGTTGTGAAACCAAATGCCAAGGTTTTTAGCCCTATCAACAAATTCAATCTGTTCGCCCCTAGGTGTATCTTAGAGAACCCACTCGGGTCTAAACCATTTTTAGATATAAGCATGCATTTCGATTTTTTTGGGTTCAAACATAGATCATTTTTCCTTGACCACTGAAAGATGCTTTCAAGGTTACTATTAAATTTAAAAATGGCGTCCTCAATTAGTCCTAATCTACAACTAAAGTACAGCTGAACATCATCGGCATACATATGAACAGAAGAATAGGTAATGCTATCAGGGACGTCATTTATGAACATTGAGAATAAAAGTGGGCCCAATATAAATCCTTGTGGGACACCCATAAATGTACAATTGAAATTTGACATAGCATTACCCACCACTACTGCTTGGTTTCTACCAGATAGGTAGGAGTCTATCAATGAAGCTGCTGAAGACGAAAAATGAAATTGCGTCATGAGTTTAGATACAAGTTTTGAATGATTTACTGTATCAAAGGCTTTAGAGAAATCTAATAATGCTAACAGCGAAACATGGTCCTTTTCCATAGATATTCTTAAATCATCCGCTACTTTTAACAGCGCAGAGGTGCAGCTGTGGTGTTTACGAAAACCTGATTGGTGTTTGGGCACTGTGTTGCAGATGGGATGATACTTGTTTATGAACAATTTTCTCAAAAACTTTGGACAGAAATGGTAATAATGAAATGGGACGAAATTCAGGGGGTGTTTGTGGATTTCCTTTGTTTTTTGGGATAGGTATTATTTTAGCAGTTTTCCAAGCACTAGGAAAACATGATGTCATCAAAATTATGTTAAATATATGGGTCAAGACTGGAAGGATAAAAGGTACGATAATTTTAATAAATAAAGGATGAATTCCATCAAGACCTGATGACTTAGATCTAATACTTAACACTGCTTTAACAACATCTGTCTGTTCCACCCGATGAAATTCAAAACCATCCTCAGTAGTGAACGTATTTGTAGGGCACAGATTTAGTGATGACGTCACAGGGGTTTGCATAAATTTGTTGTTAAGATTATTTAAATCTATTCCACAAAAATCAAACTCATCTTGACTACCAATTCCGATACTTCGAACATTTTTCCATAGTGTTTTAGGTGGTAAATTTGTATTTAGGTGCTTCGAATAAAAACCTCGCTTAGCCTTTCGTATTTTAAAATTTACCACATTCCTTAACACCCGAAAATCATTATAAAACTCTGGCAAATTGGTTAATTAGCTTTCTTTACCTACTTATGGTTCCGCACTCTTAAACTATTGAAGCAAAGTTTTCCAGACACTAATATCTGGTGCAGTTACTGTATCGCTATTTAGAGCCCGTTATTCAATTTTAATTTACGTTTGCACGGGCTACCGACTGTGATTCCTCGCTTGTTGTCGATATTGGGCTCCTACTCTCAATACCAAGCATGGATCAAAAATCTTTCAATTACCTTATTGGATAGAAAAGAGCACTGATTACAAGTATAAAAGGTGTCGTTAGGGGAACAGCACCATTGAAAGGCATGGTATCAGGCTAAGCCTCCTCGCAAATGACTTCTGTAGAAGCTATATGGACCAAGAAGTAAAGGAAACCATATTACAACACCTTTATACGTACCAGGGTTTCCCGCTCATAGAACATCGCACTTAGGAGCCTACTTCTTCGACAGTTTAGGCAAATTGGCTAACGCCATCATCAGCAGCCTCCATCGCTCTTTAACAAGTTCCAACTGGTTCTAAGTGTACCTCTTTCTGGGGATCATAGATCCATGTGGTACCACAATAGACCTTCCGTAGGCTAAATGAGCCTAACTTAACAATGCTTAAATCACATCAATCTAGTCCTTCGTGGTTTTGTAGTTATGATAGTCCTTTTAGTATAGCGTCCATTTTTTTTTCTTCCCATGCAAACTTCTCTGACTAAATGTACAGCATAACTCCCAAATTATAACTCAAAACAATCACTTTCCGATAAGAAACTAAATACAAATTTGAACACTGCCCCACGTAAATAATCCACCTTATCACTTGAAAAGGTCAAACAACTGATGAGATGAAGAACCGCATCGTTGTTTGCGTTATTGTTCGAGTATCTCTAACTAACGCAGTGTCTCTTGAAGGCTTCTTATAGTCGAAAGCACGCAATATAATGCTGCACTTGTTAACGTTTCCATTGGCCTTATTTTCGGTGATTCTCGCCCTCCTCTATCTCTACTTGACTTCTAACTTTAATCATTGGCGAAAGCGTGGAGTTCCAGGTCCTAAGCCATTGCCACTTTTTGGGACATTCCCTTGCACCATCACAGGAAAAAGGAATTTCGTTTGCGATTTAGATGAGATCTACCGGTGAGCATAGATTTTATATTCTTATCAAACCCTTAAGAAACATATTTGTAGAAAATTTAAGAAGAAGGCTAAGTTCGTGGGTGTCTTTATGACTAGGAATCCTCAGATCATGATTATCGATCCAGAACTGGCAAGAGAAGTGCTAATAAGCAATTTTAAGTTCTTCATGGACAACGAGTCTTCTATGTGGGTAGGTACAACGACTCGGCTCATATCCCACTCGATAATCTAATCTGATCGTGCTATTTATAGATGAACAGAGAGCTGGAACCGATTTCTAGTGCAAACCCTTTCGTACTCAGAGGCAACGACTGGAAGGTTAAACGCGCTGAGATAGTTCCTGGACTAACAATCTCCAAGGTAAATGATGTCAAATTTTTAAGTAATTTCTTAAATCGGTTTAAAATCTAGACTAAATCGATGTACCCAGTCATTCATCAGGCTGCTAAGCAGCTTATTAAGTACTTGAGGGACAACTCGGATGATGCTTTAAACGGCATAGAGACAAAGGAGGTGACTGTTATGACAAAAAGTCAGCAATATAAACCGTCTAACATATCCCGCGTCTAGCTCTCCTTAAAGTTCACCGGTGAGGTGGTAGCCGATGTAGTTTGGGGCATTGAAGCAAACGCCTTTCAAAAGAATGACTGCACTTTTGTAGATATGGCTAAGAGGATGATTCGCCAGACCTTCCATGCATTCGCCTACTTTTTCGTACTAGGAATATTCCCCTTTGCAAGGAAGCTCTACAGCGTTCGTTTTTTCCCACTGGTGACGGACAAATTTTTCACCCAATTGACGGAAATGTCATTCGAGCTTCGTAAAGATCCCGAAGCGAGGCAGGACTTTCTTGGACATCTCATCCAGTTGAAGGAGAAGAAAAATCTTTCCACCAATGACGTCGTGGCTCATAATTTAACGTTTCTGTTTGATGGTTTTGAGACCTCTGCAGGCCTCATAAGCCATTGCTTGCTTTTGGTGGGTTGTGATGCATATCCAAGGCCAGGGGTAACAGCTTTTCTTTTTCTGTAGTTATCCCGCAACCAAGGGGCTCAGAAAAAACTACGAACGGAGTTAATCGAAAGTTATGATGAAGAGGGTTCGATATCATTCGATGACCTTATGAAGCTTCCCTATCTCGATCAGGTTATGAATGGTGAGGTTCTATAAGCCTCTTGCATTATATACTTTAAGAACTTTTCTTCTTGCAGAGACTCTTAGAATATTTGTTCCTCTCGCATACATGGCAAAAATCTGTACCGAGCCTTGTGAGTTAACTAATACTGACGGATCCAAGTTTGAAGTCCAGAAGGATACCATAGTTTTGATATCTATCTACTCCTACCATCGTGACGAAGAGTACTATCCAGAACCAGAAAAATTTATTCCTGAGCGGTTTAGTGAAGATAACGGAGGAACGAAAAAATACAAAGATCTTGGAGTCTACTTTCCGTTTGGAGACGGCCCAAGGATTTGTTTGGGTATAAATCCAACTTTGGTCCTTAGTGCAATCTTTACACAATTTCCATTTGCAGGTATGAAATTCGGCATGGCCCAAGCGAAAGCTGCAGTCGCCGATGTAATCAAGAACTTCCAGCTGACTGTAGATGAAACAAGGACTGTTGCTGACAACTCCTTAGAGCCAAAAGGCTTCATTTTGAACCTGAAAGGTGGAATATACATTCGATATAAAGAACTGATTTAAATAAACTACAACAGATGTAGTGGAGTTTATTTATTTAACGATTGAAACTCGATGAATATATCACCGGCCAAGCCAATAATAAATGTCGCGGGATCAATATACTTTCCGTCACCAGTTTCCTTGCAGATATTCAACTGAAAGTTTTTTATAATCTCTAGAACGCCAGCTTTACTCTCTAGTTGACCTAATTTCATTCCTATGAAGGTAGGTTTACAAGTTTAGAAAATACAAATATGGACGTACATATATTATTTACCAGCACAAATGCGTGGTCCATCACCAAATGGAAAGAAACGTCCTTTCTGGTTCAATTCCTTCGCTTCATTGCCATCAAAACGTTCCGGTATGTACTCCTCAGGGTCCGAGAATGTATCCGCATCATGGTGAAATGCAAACGTTGGGATGTGCAATGTTATTCCGGGTTCAATTTTAACTCGTTTGCCATCGCTATTCTCCAAAGAAATAGTTTCGGTACACATTCTTGAAAAGACCGGTATGGGGGTGATCAATCTAATAGTTTCTGAGAATGATCAAGAAGAAAAGTAAGGCAATTGTCAATTGTTTATATAAAACACAAAATAGTGACGGAAATATTATGAAGGCTTAGGAGCATAGAAGGGATTACTACAGACTAAGCCATTTATGCTGTACAGTTGACCAAATGAGTTGTTTCACTTAAATTCAAGATCTCGTGTTGAAGATGCAGATAGTAAGAACTATGGAATACAGTTAAACTTTGTCGAACGATTTTAATGTCCGAGCAGTGCTTCAAATTCTGACCGATCGGAATTTCTTTTGCACCAATGACTGAAGCGGTACTCTGTCTACTACGAATTGGTGTATATAATTATAGATAATTTAATTTCACCATACTTAACAGGAAGAGGCAATCTGATTTATAAGAATATTCTACGAATACCTGCCCCAAGTAACAGTGGGGGTAGTAGTTGAACAGAAAAATTGGCGTTTTACTGCACTGGGAACTTCTCCCATAGCGGGGCTTCAGAACATGCTGTACATACATTATCCTTATCGAAACTGTTGGCAAAACACTGGCTGCCAACTCTGCATAAGACTGAGAGATTCCAAGTCATGAAAAGAACGCAGTCTTCTCGGAAGACCTGGACATTCACTTCATATTTAATCTTCCAAATCACTGCATTGTTTTTGAAGCAAAGGTCACCTTATTAGCCAAGCTGCTAACTGGCTAGTGGTTAATCGCAGACGGATATCGTCATATAAGTGCATCGACAGTCAGGCAGCTTGGAATCCCCTGCATCCAGTACATAAGATCGAAGGTAGTACAGTACAACCTGTCCCTTTGCTGGGTACCAGGTCACTGTAACATATCAGGGAATTGCAAAGTCTGGTACAAACGGTATAAGTTTTAACGACATCGGAGCGCCAAAGTTCTTTGCAAAATACAATACTTCATCAATGCCCACGCTGTATCGTAATCACCGATGGTACCACTTAGACCATTGCAACACCGCTAGGCTACTATAGGCTATCGTCTACACAAATAATAAAGACAATATCTTAATCCGAGATTAATTGAGCGCTACCTGTCCGTCCATCTCTCCGTCTGTCCGGCCGTCTTTCTGTCTATATTCCACCAATTTTTACGACTTAAATTTTGAGCTAAAAGGATAGAGTTCAAAACATGTATTAGCTTTTTAGGATCCGAAGCTGTGGAAGTGATTCAATACTTTTCAATATTTGAATTCTAAATCGTAAAAAGTTATGTTTAAAAAAAAAAAATGTGACGATCTTTCCGTACACTTTGTTTATGGATACAATGGATATTTCTTTACTGCGGCTTGCTTCTGTACATATTCGCTTGCAAATGTCAAACGAGGTCAACATTTTTGGACAACGTCGGTCTTGATTCCATTTTCTTGCTACCTTTCCGAATAGTGGAAAAATTTTATTTCTCTGATTATTGGTTTTCTTAAAACGTTTATACGCGGGCAAAATCGCATCATCACCTCCTCGCGGTGCCCGCTGGATAGCTATCTGATAGTGAAATAATGACGAGCGTATGCTGAGTCTGACGATATATGTGCAGCTGAACACTCAGACCTGCGTAAGCACATCTGGGTGAATTTCAGCGCGCATATGTTTAACCGGACGAGGCATCTCTTGTTGACCTGATCGGCTGAAATATGCGTCTCAGAAGTCTAGCAAGAGGTCCTCAGAAGGAGGACGTGCGGCGGATGAATTCTCTCGATGGAATCAACGGTGACGTCTACAGACCAGCGGATACCTTACCGGAGCTACTTCAACATATTTGGAGCTGAGGTCTGTAAGGATTTTCAATACTACGTCAGGGTATTGAAAAAGAGATGGTGGCGGATGAACCCTTAATGGGGCAACGGCAGCGCTCATATCCCCGAAGTGGGCTACTGACATCGGTGTATCCGGCCCTCCAGGTTGGGGGTTGTACCGTCGGGTTAACTTCCCTACCACGTAAAAAACCTTTGGTTACGAAGCAACCAACAGCCTCGGATACGGATGATTTTACTGTTGACGACCCATGCAAACGTAAAAAGGACAACGATCTTCGTGTCTACACATGGAATGTTAGGTCCCTCTACAAACCACGTGCAGCCGAACAACTTGCGGAGGCCCTAGAGTGTCTCAAAGCAGACATTACCGCCACCCAAGAAGTGCGATGGGATGGGCCGGGCAAAAGCAGTATGAAAAACTGCGACATCTACTACGGCGATTGCTACAGACAAAAAGGACAGCGTCTATTCGGGTGCGAATTTGTCATTGGAGGCAGACTTAGGCAAAAAGTCTTGAGTTTCCGCCATGTGAACGAGCGCCTCATGACTATCCGTATCAAGGCTAAATTTGCCAACATTAGCCTAATATGCGTTCACGCCCCTCACGAGGAGAAGGACGACGCGGGAAAAGGATGACTTCTACCAGCTCTTGGACAAGACGTATGAGCAATGCCCTAGCCACGACGTTAAAATTATCCTAGGCAATTTTAACGCAAAGCTAGGAAGAGTGGACGTCTTTAGTAGCGTGGTCGGAAAGCACAGCCTGCACGACAACACATCCGGCAACGGACTCAGGCTAATCGACTTTGCGGTGGGGTGAAATTATGTCGTAGCTAGTCAGGGTTTCAAAGCCAGAACAGAAGCCTGCAGGGACGAAAATGGCAACATAGTAGTAGAATCGCAGTCGGTGCTGAGGATATGGAAGGAATACTTCTGTAGGCTGTTAAACGGCGATGATGATCAACATTCCGCTGTCAGGCAGAATGAGCCATTCAACCGTGACGATGGCAGTCAAAATTCCCGTCAACCCGATCAGAATGAAGTGAGGATAGCGATATCTAGACTCAAATCTAACAAAGCTGCTGGAGCCGACGGCCTTGCCGCTGAACTTTTCAAGGCAGGAGAAGATGAGTTGGTAGCATGCACTTACTGCCTTAAAAACCCTACTTTATCAATCTTTATTATTTAATTTAACAAAAATACTACCGTTAGCTTAAAAAATAATTAAGGTGAACTGTGGCAACAATTCTGCGGCAAAAATGAAATAAGGCAATCATTTTGTCATTTTATTCTCTGTATTTATTCAAGACTAAATTTATATATTTATACATATAAATTGCAATCTAATATTCTCCATAAATCTTATAATATTAAAGCTCAAAAACGAATAGTGTACGAGTTTAGTCATTTTCTTTGCACATTTCGTGTGAAGATTGCATTGTCGCAATATTTGTTCCGACCACGCTAAGTTTTGAGGTATTTTTCTTTTGTATCCGTTTTATTTTATTTCTTTTTTTGTTCAATAACTCACGAAATTGCGTCTAAGCTGTTTCGTATAAGGCTGATACGAAGCGATATGGTGTTGTGACATCTTAGATCTCTGTGGCATATATATAATATTTACATGTGTATAAAAGGGGGAGCCACTAATTTGCCGGAGTGATGTACTACCTGGACGAACACAGCGCAGCGTCTGGAGTCAACAAGCAAAGTCAACGCATAAAATCGCAGCGTCGCGTCATCTGACACAGCAATAATATATATGTAGATAAATCAAACACAGCGGTTCCATTTAAAACATCGCCTCAACTTTTTCAGCTCGAGATACATTTGAAAGTATTACTGCCAGTTTTGAGTGAAAGGTAGAGCAGAAACTGACAAATATTAGATACCGAAGGATCATAAAATAAAAACTGTTAAGCTCTAGAATGTAGTCTGGAAACTAGGTCAAGTCCAAGAGCAGATTTAAGCATTTCTTTAAAGAATACATAAACAGACTTAAGATGTCTATGGAGCTAGGTCCACAAAACAACTGTACCTGCATATTGTAACTTAAAGCATGAACGCATTAAATTTTGTGGAAAATTTCGTATATTCTTGTATAATACAAGTAGTTCCTTCTTCGAGTGCGAAAAGTTTTGTCTTGCTTTTCGGGGTTTCTAGAACTCGCCTTGTATTTTGAAAACAAAACGAGAGATGAGGTAAAAGTATAAGGCCTCCACCACCTATAGGCTTTTAACCAGACTTTAGGCAATTGTCTATAAAATGGTTTGTTTTTGAAATAAAACAACCAAAATTATGTTTTGGCCGGCATTTTCTGAGAGAGGTCTACCTTTCCTTCAAATTTTGTGCATGCATAACTTTTTTTTTTACTGAAATATCTAGTGCAACGAGACTATTAGCATTAGATAATCTAGTTTTCAATGAATTAGGCTGAGCAAACGGCATTCATTTTGGAATGATATCGGGTAGCAGCAAGAGTGGTCTTTAAATGATTGCTTACCGTGGATATAAATATGCTCACCATTTATACACTGATCCAAGTACGGGAGATCTACTAATATTTCGTAGCTTATTCCTCCATCTGCATCTAGATTAGCCATAACTTCCTCTCTTAGCTTCTTTTGTGCATTTTGATTGCCTGCCAACTAAAAATAAACATCAGAATCTCTTCTATCCTTTCATCATACATCCTTACATAGAACAACGTGTGATACATTACAGACGCAGATGTTTCGAAACCATCCAGCAAAACAGTCAAACTGTGACCAACCATGTCCAAGTGACTTACATGCTTTTTCTCCTGCAATTGGATCAAGTAGTTTAAAAAATCCGGACGATCGTTTTTATTCCGAAGACGCATTTCAACAGCATCCTTTTGCAGTGTTGAGAAGAAGTCATCCGTGTCTTCTGGGAAAAATCTACTTCTGGTGAATGTTCTTATAATCGGTGCCAGTCCGGAAATGTAAAAGAATCCAACCCGAAGGAAGGAAAAATCCAACATTTTTCTGGACATATTGAGTATGGTGTTCGAGGTGACCTCAGGCTTAAAGGTATCTGCACTAATACCCCAAAGGAAGTCGGCAATGATTTCCAAAGTATACTTGTAGCAAAGCTGTAATACAAAACTCTGCTTTCAAAGATTTCCTTTTAGGTGATTGAGCAACTTACAGATTTACATTCGATGACATTGCCAGTTTCAGCAATTATGGTGTTCAAAAAATGTATCATCTTATTGCAGGATTGGGTAACTATTGGATAAGCTAGTTTGAGCTGCAAAAGAAAGGCTATTGAACGTGAGTTAAAACCACTGGAAAACGACCAACCTTGGATGCACTTAGACCACCGACGACATCAGTTCGTCTGTCCTTCCAATCCTGACTGTTTGATAGAAAAGGATTCCTTCCTGAGATCTCTTCTAAATATCTATTTACCTACAAAATAACCGTTTTATATTTGTCACACTTACAACGCATTTAACTCAATCGTACCCACAACATTGGCTCATTATCACGAAAAGCTTTAAAGTTGGTCACCATGATGTCACGAGCGAGCTTGTGATCTATCACCAGTATCTGCGGGTTGCGCGTCATAAAAATCCCAATAAATCTATCACCAGATTTCTTGTACTGCCTGTGATAGAACATATTGTCAACCCTAAACTGGAGTTATCATAAACACTCACTCGTATAACTCTTGCATGTCGAAAGCTAGATGCCGATTGCGCCTAACAACACTTGGTATGCTGCCGTAGACTAAGGTAGGCTCAGGACCTCTCACGCCTCGCTTTTTCCAGTAATTGAAGTTCCATGACAAATATGTGTAAACTAATCCACAAATTGCTGCAAATAATAACAAAACTACTGTACACGAACACATTGCGCTACTAGTTTACACATCAGATCTTCACCAAGAACTAATTCTATTGTGAGTTGTTGGGTACTCATATGCAGCGATATCTATTTGAAACATCTTCCTTATTACTATTGGCAAATATTTTCTGAGTTAAAGTAAGTTAATCAGTCAGTGAAGCTCATTAGATAAGGCACGTGTAACTGTAATGAGTGGCCGATAAGATACTACAATATTATGCGATAATGAAGTGTCGGCGCCGTGGCGTAAGTGTTAGTGTGTCGGATCACTACGCATGAGGTTCCAAGTTCGAATCCTAGAAAACACCAACAAGTTTTTTCACGGTCCCACCTCTCGCGAGCGTCTGACAAACATCCGAGAGTATTGTTGTCACGAAAAAGTTTCTCAAATCGCCGTTCGGATACGGCACTAAACTGTAGGTCCCTTCCATTCGTGTGAAAAATATAACGCACACAACATAAGTGCTTGCGAGAAGCTAGACCCTGACACTTAAAGAGCTGTTGCGCCAAATATGTATTTATTTTATTTTTAATGAACTGGTTTGTATTCGTATGTTTGTGGAGTATCAATGAGCAAATTGTAACGACATATGTATGCCGTATGGAAAGCTTTTTAAATATACCCTTATATTGAGATGATTAGCTCACAAATGTTGTTTTTAATTATACTTCAATAGTTTGATATATTGGCTGGACATTAATTCCCCATTCATAAGAAATTAACGCACAAAATAGCCCATTCATAGTAATCACTTCTAAGCGATAGAGAAGAGGTTTCCAACAACATCAATTCCTACCCCATTCAGTTTTAAGGCCCGCTCATTTCTAGTCAGAAATACATAGGTATTAAGATTAAATGATGCGGACATGGGATACCGAGTGCTTGAAAAAACATTCTGTGTATCAAATAGGAATGGAAGAACTCCACCCATGGATTTATGCTTTGAAACATAATAGTCACTGAGTTTCAAACAAGTACTACACTTTAAAGTATACCACTTTCTAATCTCTACTCTTAATTTGTTTACTTTCTTCCTGCGATTGTATTAAAGGAGTTAAATTCTTACACTCAAGTTAATAATAAAAAAAAAAACATTAGTAAATACAAACTGAAAAGAGGTTACTAGGACACTAAGTATAGTACCTTCTCCTAATCTGGTCCTTGGTATCCTTATTTAAGAGTGCTTTGAACGCACTAATACTACAAATGTCAAAAAATATGAATTCATGCAGAAAATAATAGCTTCATGCTACTAGTATGAAATAACAATGACTTCCACTTAAAACTATTCCAGCTAGACAGCTGATAACAGATCACTGACAATTGTATTTATAAACGTGAAAGTGTCTTTTCTGTGGTGCTAAATTGTGCTAACAACAGCACCTATAAGCAATGACGAGACGAGAGCTGCTCGTGAGCTCTACGAGCAAAAGAGATGGGAAGAACATCGGTTTCTCTAAAAGAAGAAGAAAGAGCATGAGAAGAACGCGATCGAGAATATTAAGAGCTATACTCCAGGAAAAATGTACGCAAGTTTTACCAAAAGGTAAGAAGAAGGTGTCAGAGAAGCAATACCCGTAGAAGACCTGTAGAGATGAAAATGGGAACCTCGTAGTGAATCAAAGTCGGTGCTGAGAATATCGCAAAACTGCTTCTGCAGACTGTATAACAGCGACGAAGACCAACATCCCGCTGTCAGACGATGATAGTCAAAATTTCCGTCCACCTGACCAAAACGAAGTGAGAATAGCAATATTCAAGCTGAAATCCAACAAGACAGCAGGTGGTGATGAATTGGTAGAGTGCATACACCAACTCATCTCTCAGATTTGATCAGACGAGTCTATTCCTGATGGATGGCATCTCAGCATCGTTTGCCCGATCCACAAAAAAAGAGATCAACTCAACGGCGCCGATTATAGAGGTATCAGTCTCCTCAACATCGTATATTAGATTTTTCTGTGATATTGTGTGAACGCCTGAAACCTTTTATCAACAGCCTGATTGGACCCTATCTGTGCGGTTTCAGGCCAGGAAAGTCCATCATCGATCAAATCTTCACACTTCGGCAGATCCTGGAGAAAACATTAGAAGTCTAAATCGATACTCACCATCTCTTTATCGATTTCAAGGCCGCCTATGAGAGCATGTTGGGATAGTGAACAATTTCCACAGGAGTGGAAAAGGGGGATGATCATTAAGCTTCCAAAAAAGGGTAACTGTATGGAGTGCGGTAACTGGAGAGGTATATGTGTTCTTCCAGCTGTAGCCAAAATAATAGCTAGAATAATTCTAGAACGAATTAAAGATCATTTAGATTCAACTCTCGATGTCGAACAGGCAGGTTTTCGCGCTGGATCCTCCTGCATTGACCACATAAACACCTTACGGATCATAATCGAACAATGCGTTGAGTATAGGTCTCCGCTACATTTACTGTTTATCGACTTCGAGAAGGCTTTCGACAGCTTGAATCGAGATGCTATCTGGTTGGCCTTGCGCAGGAGAGGCATTCCAGAAAAGCTTATAGCTATTATCAAGGCTACATATGAGGGCGGCAAGTGTCACGTCGTGCACAATGGTAAGGTGTCGACTTTGAAGTCCAAAGTGGAGTACGTCAAGGGTGCATACTGTCCCCACTATTGTTCTTGGTGGTTATCAGCGATGTACTCCGTGCAGCATTGACGGAAGCTAATTCTGGAATTCGTTGGACTATGACATCTTACCTTAAACACCTAGATTACGCTGACGATGTTTGTCTACTTTCACATCGGATAATGGATCTTCATTTGATGACCCAAAATCTAGAAGCTGAGGCAAACAAAGTGGGGCTAAAAATAAACACAGCCAAAACAAAAGCCCTGAGTACTTCCAATACCCGCGCTCAACTTAACATTGAAGGAAAGGAAGTCGAGAAAGTTGATAACTTTCTATATTTAGGAAGTGTCGTCTCGGCTAATCGCGGTGGACCGAACTGGATGTGTGCAGCAGAATCGGGAAGGCTAAAGCTGCGTTCGGAATGCTGTCCAAAATCTGGAGAAGCAATGTTATTAGCTTAAGAACCAAGCTACGACTGTTCCGCTCCAACGTAGAATCAGTGCTGCTTTATGGGTGCAGTACCTGGAAGGTGGACACTATTAACACACGCAAGCTGCAAGTCTTCGTAAACAAATGCTTAAGAATCATCTTGAGGATTTTTTGGCCGAACCGCATCTCCAACGAACAACTTTATCTGAGAACGGGCCAAGAACCTATAAGCATTACTATACGAAGAAGAAAGTGGCAATGGATTGGACGCACCCTACGGCGCGAAGACAACTCCATTGCGAAATACGCTATGCAGTGGAATCCGCTCACCCAGGCAGGCAGAATAGCGGGACGCCCTAGGCAAACGTGGCGCAGAACAGTTGAGGAGGAATCGAGCTCTTTAGGAATGAGTTGGAGGCAGCTCAAACGCGTTGCAGAACTCCGAACACGATGGCGCGCAGGCGTGGTTTCGCCCTATGCCCCCCGAGGGGTTAAAGGATATAAGTAAGTAGCATATATAGAGACGATAAATGATAAACACAAAACCAAGTTCATGCTGTCAACAAGAATGGACAATCAACACCGACGAATTGGACAGAACGTCACAGTAGGCAGCTATAACTTCGAAGTAGTAAGAGACTTTGTCTACCTTGGCTCTGCTATAAACTAAAAACAACATCATCACAGAAATCAAGCGAACAATAACTTTGCTAATCACTGGACTTGGACTTTATTAAAAGAGGATGAAGATGTCCTTGGTCACTTCGAGAGAAAAGTTCTTCGTAAAATATTCGGTCCCGTTTGCGTTGACGGGTTTTGGAGGATAAGATTCAATAACGAACTGTACGAGCTATACAGCGACATCGACCTAGTCAAAAACTACGTATTAGACGTCTGAGATGGCTAGTACTTGTAGAGCGAATGGAAACCAACGCTCCGGCCCGCAGAGTCTTCGAATCTAACCTGGAGGGACGACGTAGTAGATGACCTCCTCGCCGTAGGTGGCGCGCACAAGTTCAGAGGGACCTCGACCAACTTGGAGTACGCAACTGGATGCAATTAGCTAAAGACCGATCTAAATGGAGAGGCTTGTTGGTCGGGGCCCAGGGTTCACCCCGTACTTTAGCGCCACCTAAGTAAGTATGTCTTTTGTGTATAGGTATACCTAGCGCAAGGACAATTTAACGGATTTTGAAAAACAATTTATTGTTAATACAGGCAATAATGTTCAAAATTTATCACAATTGGATTGGGTTTGGGATAGATATGACAGGCCAATCTGAAAACTTCGGACGTGTCACTTTGGATAAGTTACTCTTTTATTCAATGAACTTTATTGCAACAAAAAAATACTTGTTGCCTTTTTGCGGATGTTACAAAACAGATATCCTGAAAATTTCAGCTCTCTAAGTCGTACGATTGAAATATTACAAAGGCGTGACAGACACACAAACATGTATGCACCGTTTTCCGGGCCTTTTAATCCGGGAAACTGCAAAAAGGACGCCTTTCGTCCAAACGTTTTAAAACGTTAAATATTTTGAAAATTAGGAAGATCGAAAGGAGACCGTTCCGTAGATACATATAACAAATTATTTCTTCAAAGTTAAGCCTTGTTATTAGTTCAATATCAAGAACATAACTTATATGACTATGTTATTTGACTACAAATTTAGATACAATTTCTGGTGTTAAATAAGGATGCTTCTTGTCACCGCTACTATTCTCTTTATATACAAATGATTTGCATGAGTGTTAAGAATGCATCCTAGATATAAACGAGCTAAGCATAAGATTGCTTCTTTATGCAGATGACATTACCATTTTGGCCGACAGTCCTACAAAGGATGTTAACTAATTTAGAAGAGTACTGCAGTAAGTGAAACTTAGAGATAGCAAGTCTCAAATAATGATTTATAAAAGCGCATATAGAAAAGCCAACCAAGAAAAGTGGTATATCAAATGTGAAGAGACACAAATCTCGGCAAATTATTGTTACTTAGAGATGGTAGCCATTTTCATCTCAGCTGAAGAAACGAAAATATAGTAACACAAATGGAGTGGAAGAGTAAAAGAAAACAACTATTAAGGACTCTTAAGCTATGTTACCACCCGAAACGGTTACAAAGGAGCCAACGTGGACTCGGATCACTACCTAGTTGTAGCCAAGGTACGGATGCGGATATCCACAACGGAGCGATATCAATGAAATTTGACGTCGAAAACCTACAATCGCAAGAGACCGCCAGAACCTTTGCCGATCGTGTTTCTCCTAATCTCAATCTAAGACCTATGCCGCCAGCAGCAAATGCGGAAGACCAGTGGTAGCGTTGCCAACAAGCAATCAGAGATGCCGCCTCTGATGTACTGGGTTTCTCTCGCCCACCACAACGAAACCCTTGGTTTGATGAGGAATGCCGGCAAGCACATGCAGCAAAACAAGAAGAAAAAAGAGCATGAGAAGCGCTCGATCGAGGAGATGAGAGACTTTATTGCAGGAATAATGTTTGAAAATTTTACCAAAGGGTAAAAACAACATACCAGGGTTTCAAAGCCAGAACAGAGCCTGCAGGGATGAAAATGGCAATATAGTAGTAGAATCGCAGTCGGTGCTGAGAATATGGAAGGAACACTTCTGCAGACTGTTAAAGGCGATGACGATCAATATTCCGCTGTCAGGCAAAATGAGCCATTCAACAGTGACGATAGCAGTCAAGATTCCCGTCAACCCGATCAGAATGAAGTGAGAATAGCGATATCTAAACTCAAATCCAACAAAGCTGCTGGAGCCGACGGCCTTGCCGCTGAACTTTTCAAGGCAGGAGGAGATGAGTTGGTAAGGAGCATGCACCAGCTCATCTGTAAAATCTGGTCGGACGAAAGTATGCCCGATGAATGGAACCTCAGCATCGTTTGCCCGATCCTGTAGAGAGGAGACCCTCTGAACTGCGCCAACTACAGAGGTATAAGTCTCCTAAATATCGCATATAAGATTCTGTCTGCCGTACTATGCGAACGCCTGAAACCGATCGTCAACAACCTGATAGGTCCTTATCAGTGTGGTTTCAGGCCGGGAAAGTCCACCATTGACCAAATATTCATATTACGGCAGATCTAGGAAAAAACCCATGAATATAAAATCGATACGCACCACCATTTCATCGATTTCAAAGTTGCCTATGATAGCGTGTATAGAGAGGAGTTATACAGAGCCATGTCTAGTCTTGGCATGCCTGCCAAGCTCGTCCGTTTGTGCAGAATGACGATGGAGAACTCTCGTTGCTCCATCAAAGTCGGTAAGAACCTCACCGAACCGCTCGATGTCAGCAAAGGTCTTAGACAAGGTGACGCGCTATCATGCGATCTCTTTAACATAGTAATTGAGAGAATTGTACGAAACTCACAAGCCAACACCGGAGGTACAATCTTCTTCAAGTCTGTACAGCTACTCGCTTATGCCGATGACATTGACATAATCGGAAGAACTCAGCGGGAAGTCAATGGGGCATTTACGAGTATTGCGAACGAGGCAGCAAAGATGGGTCTAGCGGTCAATGAAAGCAAAACAAAATATATGCTGTCTACAAAAAAGGACACCCAACATCGGCGTCTTGGACAGAACGCCACAATGGACAGATACAATTATGAGGTAGTAAAGGATTTTGTCTACCTAGGCTCTATGGTCAGCTCCGCAAATGACATCAGTAGGGAGATCACACGGAGAATTACTCTTGCCAATCGTTGTTTCTATTGGCTAAAACGGCAATTGAGTAGCAAAGCCCTATCTCGATTTACTAAGGTAACTCTTTATAAGACATTAATCATCCCAGTCCTGCTGTATGGCGCATAGGCATGGGCTTTGACAAAACCGGATGAGGATGCCCTTGGTTATTTCGAGAGAAAAGTTCTTCGAGCGATCTTTGGTCCCGTCTGCATAGACGGTGAGTGGAGGAGAAGGTACAATGCCGAACTATACGGCCTGTACAAGGACATTGACTTAGCCAGAAGAGAAAATGGCTGGGTCATTTAGAGCGGATGGAGCCCAACCTTCCCGCTAAGAAAGTCTTCGAATTCACCCCGGACGGACGGCGCAGTAGAGGACGACCTCGCGGTAGGTGACGCAAACAAGTGGAGGGGGACTTCAACCAACTTGGCGTGTGCAACTGGAGGCAGCTGGCTCGTAACCGTGCTGGCTGGTGAGGTTTGTTGGTTGAGGCCTAGGTCCACCCCGGACTTTAGTGCCATCTAAGTAAGTAAGTAAGTAAGTAAGCAGTGAACATTTTAATTGTATTGAAATTACATTTGCTTTATCATTACAAAATTGCAGTGAATCAAACCTAAGCCTACCTACTGCCAAACGAAGATAACTAAGTTTTCAAGTGTCTTAAGTGTTGTATTGAGAGTCGGGGCGAACCAGAGAAAAGTAAGCAAGCTTAGACAAAAATAAAGGACTCCATCTCACAAATGGTAGGTAGGTAGGTAGAGCGGCGGTTCAGAGGAATACAATAAGCCCTAGGGTACGCTGTTTTGTTACCAGGTCAGGTTTATGATCAGGACGGTCATTACCCTCATAATTACTGTGCACAGGGCACCAGATGAGAGTGGTGGTTGAGAGGATACTTTGTTCATTAATTTCAAACCGGCATTGCACTACCAGTTTTGAGGATGTGGTAACCAATTCACTGGCCTTGATAGCAGTTTGGCTATCCGAAATACCCGATAGCGATATTGTGATTAGATGTTGGAAACTTATTCAGCAAGCTGTAGGATTCCTGAATCGGGAGAAGCTATACCTAGAAATTCTAGCAGAGTCTGGAAGATGAAAAGATTTCGATATCTTTAGTTGGTCAAAGAAGATGGCTGCGTCGACTCCACAGTCCACCTGAAAACTGTCCGAGTATATACCTACATATATTACACTTGCTACACTTACTTACCTTATTCCCTGTTCTATTTAGAACTTGCAACTAAGATTCGGGTCTAGAACCGTGCCTAGGTTTTTCCTAGTGAATTCCGGTATTTTGGTTCTAGTGTTAATTAGCATCATTTCGGTTTTTTCCATATTTACTCCAAGGCCACAGCTCCTAGCCTAGAGTAAACATTATCTCTCAAATGTAATGAAATAAATGGAATGAAATGGATGTCGAGGAAATTTTATCAGACCAACTGAGGCATGATTTGGTGGAAAAACTCAGTAATTCAACAAATTATGTGAAAACCCAATTGAAAGTGATTCCTCAATCATTGAAGGAATATTACTATAATAGAGAATTATTTATTTAGGGAAAAAGCGAATAAATGCTTTCATTGGTTAAGATCTTTAAGTTAAATTTACCATCATTCAGTTAAGTATTAGGTATACTCGTATAATTGCCGGAAATTAGCAATGCAATTTGGAGTTTTGAATAAAGTTGGATGATTTTCAAAGAACTCTGATCAAATAAATCCCAAAATTCAGACATAATGTGATAGGGAGCTAAACTTCCCACATTGATCAAATTATACACAAAGCAAATTCTTCTCTCAATTTCATAAAACGCTGGTCTAAAGAATTATCGAGCCCTTACGTAACTAAATCCCTTTAGATCACCTTTGGTCAATTTATCGCGACACCCTCCAGAATGTTGCGCCTGGCCAACAACGCACAAAACACTCTTGACTTTCATTCCAGTTTATCCTCTCTTAGAAAGTCCCTCCTTAGATAAATCACACCACAACTGTCTATTCCCCACCTTTTCTTTTCCATCCCTCCCTATTTCTTCAGATAGTTTTTAAGACCTAGTTCATTCAAAAATATGTGTGCCCTATGAGCCCAGGAAAAAAAAAAAAAGTTTAGCGTTCCCATTTTGTTAGTTTTTAAGTTTAGCCTAAGTCATTGCTTGTATTAAGATCAAATAAATAAATATGATAAAAACATATTAAAGATTTAATTGTACTATCACGAAAATTATACATGCTTTTTTCGTTAGCACTGAAATTTGTACGCCTAGTGCAAGTCAATTTTCACTAGCGTTGAAAAATTCACTGCTAGTGCAAGACAATTTTTACTAACATTGAAAAATTCAGTGATAGTGCAAGCCAACTTTCACTAACATTGAAATTTTCAGTGCTAGTGAAAGTCAACTTGCGCTAGCAATGAAATTTTCAGTGCTAGTGAAAGTCAACTTGCACTAGCAGTGAATTTGATTTTTCCAATGCATTGAACAATGCACTATTAAATCAATCCACTATTCCCAGGATAGGTACATATGTATTTAAAAAAAAAACAGTTTCTTCAAACCCAAAGCAAATATCCAAACATGTTTTTTTTCTCAGAAATAAGTTTCTTTCAAATTCTGAGTAATTCTATTGTATCTATAATCATATCAAAACATGCCCAACCCTATATTTTCTCCGTGGCTACAAAAATGTATGAATATTTTTATTTTGTTTCAATAAACTGCAAACACAAATTCTCCGTTTGTGAATTAGCCTTGACAATAATAGACAAATGATCTGTAATCAACATGCCTGAGCATTTTATTGCCCCTATCACCGGCGGGGTTATCTTATAAGCATTAGCTAAGATTAGTAGCTAAAATAAACATGAGAAACAACGGGTGCTCAAAAATAGATTCCACTATGCTTTACGGAGTGATTGTTGCGGCTGCGGTAGTATCCGTGCTGATATACCTTTATTTGACATGGAACTTTCATTATTGGCGAAAGAGAAGTGTTCGTGGTCCTAAACCAAAGATTTTGAAGGGAAATTTTGAAAAAACCGGTCGTGGAGAGTGCAATTTTATAGAAGAACTTCATGAAATCTATTTGTTGGGTGATTGTATCTGTGTTATGCCATATTTTCATATCAATTTTATTTTAGAAAGTACAAGTCCAAGGAAAAGTTTGTTGGTGTTTTTGTGGCAAGAACTCCCCGACTGTTTATTCTGGATCCAGCGCTAGCTCTGCAGGTATTGACCACAAAATTTAGCAGTTTTCACGATAATGAGTCATCAAGATGGGTAAGTCTATAATTCACCGATGGCAAAAGGGTTCGATGGGTTCATATTTTAGTCGAGACCGGAAGTTGAGAAGCTTCGATGTGCAAGTCCATTTGTTTCTATTGGAGAGGCTTGGAAAGAAAAGCGCGCGGAGATAAGTCCGGCTTTAACCGTTAGCAGGGTAAAACTGTTATTTAAGGAGTTGAATTATTGAAACTACGCAATATCTACTTGTAGTTACGTTCCTTTTATCCGGTGATGAAAAGTGTAGCTGCGAAGCTTTCGGACTTCATTAACTCCCACCAAAATGAGGTCGATGCCAAAGAAGTAAGTCAGATGTAATGGGAATACCAAGTATAATAAACTTCCTTAGCTTTCAAGCAGATTTACAACTGAACTCATAGCGGATTTTATTTGGGGCATCAACGCTAAAGCCTTTACTTACGAGGAACTAGAACTATGCCCTATTCAAGGAGTATCTAACAGTATGATAAATCAGGCTTTAAAATGCGTTAGATATTATGGGCAAACAGCAGCCTGGCCTTGGTTAAGAAAGTTCCGACCAGAACGCTTTTTTCCTGAGTCATCTGACAAATTTTTCACTTACCTCACAACAAATTCTAAGGCGCACCGATTGGAAATACCTACCGACCGTACAGATGTTCTTAATCATCTTCTACAACTTTCCGAAAAAAAGCAGCTGTCAACAACTCAGTTGGCGGGGCACTCCACTACAGTATTGATCGATGGGTTCGAGACAGCATCCCTAGCAATAGGTCATTGCCTTTTGCTGGTGAGATTGTGTAAACAGTCTTATATTCGAAAGTTATCTACCTATATTTCCCTAGCTTGGAAGAAACAAACTGGCACAGCAGAAGTTACGAAAGGAAATTCTAGAAAACCTAGACGACAACGGAAGCATAAGCTTTGATCGATTGAATGAACTTCCGTACCTCGATCAATGCGTTCAAGGTAAAGTAGGGTATCACACGCAGATATTTCAAATAACCGAACTTTATTACAGAAACCCTTCGAATATTTCCACCTCTTCCAACAATGTTCAAGCTCTGCACGGCACGTACTGTGCTCCAAAACTCTGATGGAGGGAAAGTTATCCTGAAACCAGGCGACAGCGCGTACATCTCATCCTACTCCTTTCACAGAGATGAAGAGATCTTTGAAAGTCCTGAGGATTTCATACCAGAAAGGTTCGATCCCGAAGTAGGAGGTTCTCGAAAATATCGAGACATGGGTGCATTCTTACCGTTCGGTGATGGTCCAAGAATGTGCTTAGGTAAGTTTCTATGTATTAAATATTTATGCCAGTTATGTATTGTAAGATTCTAGGAATGAAGCTTGGCCTAGTGGAAACCAAGGTTGCAGTTGCCGAAGTTGTGCGAAAATTCAAGATAACTTTATGCCATCGTACAAGATTAGACAATAAAGTAGCTCCAAACAGTTTCCTCCTCTCCTTGGAGGGTGGTATTACGTTAAACTTTCGACATGTTTCAACGTAAAATTTGTTCTTAGATCGAATACAAAACATTTCACAATAAATACAGAAACCAAAAGGTGTGGGTGGCTTTTCTTAAAAAAAAAAGTCGTAAGGTGTGAGAGTCAATTGTCATGAAGAGCGCAGAACAAAAACGAAGGAGTTGTAATAGACAACAAGACACCTTGAAATGTAATATAATTGTGTCTTCATCTTCTACCCCGGAAGTCTCGTATGTGGGCACTTGTGCTTAGTATAGTCATATTGCAGAATTCTGTGATTCGGGGCGCTAGAGCCTCGAGGGTTGTGCCATCAACATCTCATATGGCGGGTGCGGGTCCTGTGCCCACCTCAATTAAAGAGACAGCTTCTGCTGTGTGGGATAGGCTTGGGACGCCTTTAGCCAGCGGTTCATCCGGGATAAAATCGCCCTTGGACTCATCCAGGAGCCTTAAGTGATTCTGACCATCCTAGATTTTATGAGCAGAGACCTGGTGGCCTGCATTGTTGACATTCCGATTAAAGGAGGAGTTCGGCAGATCATGTGTGCCTCCGCCTACTTCAGTGGAGACTCGGGGCCCGTTCCGCCTATCTGTCTTGAAATTTGACACGTTGAGCCATTTTTCCATCTGAGGTTGGTCTTGCTAATAGCGTTCAGCTTTAGTAGATGCTTACATGTAGCTAGGGGCATACATAGGGCTTGCCTATCAGGCAGAATCCTTAGAATAGTACCCTGTCTGTCGAGCTCGACCGCCCTGCAGTTTCCCCGAATGTCCCTGTGGCCTGGGACCAAGCACAGGTGAATGTTGAACTGCTCTGCCATCTCCATTAGAGATAAACGGCGGTTTAAGGTGGCCTTTGAAGTGAAAGAACACGATTCCAGGGACTTGATTACTGCTTGGCTGTCACATTACACTTCAGCCAGGACAGGGCTTCCTTAATCGCCATGATTTCCGCCTGAAAAACGCTACAATGATCAAGGAGGCAGAACGAGATGCTCGGGTTGAGCTTTTCGGAGAAAAAACCACAACCTACCCCACCCTCGGTCTTAGAGCCATATGTATAAAAGTAAACCGAGCTACCATCGACCGGAGGAGAAATGTCCCATTCATCCCGTTCAGGGATGGTCGTACCGAAGTTTCGGTCAAATCTCAGTTTTGGTGGGTGTAGTCCGTGTTTTCGTGCTTGAAGTTGAGAAGACATATAATCGAGGAGTGGCCAATGGATTAACTAGACCACTGAGAGGAGGTTTTTAGACGGATGGTCGCACAGGCAACAATCAGTTTGGCGAAAATATCTGAGGGTAGCAGGTTGAATAAAATGTCTAATGCCCCAGAGGGAGTAGTTCTCAGTGCACCACTGATGCAAATGCATGCAGATCTTTGCACCTTAGCTAGTTGAGTGAGGTGGACAGCCTTATCAAGAGCAGGCCACCATACGATCACGCCATAAAGTAGTAGTAGCCTATTAATGGACATGTACTCGTACATCAATGAGTGATTTGCTGTTTCATACCACAGCTCCTACCTACCTACCTACATTGTTAAAAGCTCCTTCAATTTCAAGAAATGCTGTCATAGTGTATTCCTTAATGCTCAAAGATTTTTCGATGTTGCATTCAAGCGAATGTAAGGCTGTTTCAACCGATTTGCCTTTGCAGTTGATTTGCCGAAGTTGGATATCAATCAGCCTCTCTAAAGTTTTCAATAAAAAGGACGATAGACTGATTGGTCCGTTGGTTCCACTTGGTAGCTCTTTCCTGCCTTAGGTATGAAGATGACTTCAACTTCGGTCTATAGTTTGGCCTTGTAGACCAGATTTAGACAGCCCGGCATGATGATTTTGAGAAGTGGAAGCACAACGTCCTCGCATTGCTGAATTTCTCTAGGAATAATACCGCCAGGTCCTGAGAACTTGAAGGTTTTAAAACTGCGCATGTCCCAACAGATCTTTCCTGTAGTTACTAAAACCAAGGAGCTGCTGAACGGTTGAAGGGGGGTATTTACTAATTGTGAAACAGCAACAGGGGAGCTACCAGGAAAGTGAGTATATAGTAAAATGTAAATGAATTCCTTAGCAGAGGGGGTCCAGTGACCGTCTGGATGTAGAAGGTAGCTAGGTGTTGAAGGGCTTTTAGAGAGGAATCTCCGCAACCTAGAAGCATCCGGGGATTCTTCAGTGCTGATGCAGAAAAGCCTCCAGGAACGTCGTTGCTCTTTCCTCAATGATATTTTGTATTTTCTGAGAGACAATCGGCGAATCGGCCGTCTCGCGGGAGCTTTTAGCAATATTAAAAAGGAGCCTACTATCTTTCCTAAGAGTACTGAGATTTGCATTCCACCAAGGTGGTTTCTTTTTACCTCGAGGGTTGCGGAGTGGGCAAGCCACAGACATGGCGCCATTGAGTGCCAGTGTTTGGGTGTTGACTAGACCGTCAAGAATCAGCATTAATAAACGTTTCCTATAAAGAGACCAATTGGTTTCTTTATAATTTCTAAAAGCTTTCTGATCAGGCAGATGGTCGTTTGTCCACTCGCAGATTTTATACAAAGCTCGGATTTTTGTAGTCGTAACTTGATTGAACTTTCCGTTGTCAGAATAGCCGTATCGTCCTTCAATGACCGGTTGAATGCGTTTCAATAGGAGTTTTTCAAATACTTTTGATATTATTGGTAATAGCGATGTCGGTCTGTAGGATTTCTTGTCATTTAGAGATTTTCCCGGTTTCGGAACCATTATAACCTCTGCAACTTTCCATTAATTTGGAAGGTATAATAATCTAAGCGAAGCATTTATTAAATAAAGGAGTTTTATTATCGCTTTTTTTGGCAATTCCTTACGAATTGGTCCGGTTATTAAATCATAGCCAGGAGCTTTATTATTTTCCAGGTTTGTATTCTAAAGTTGTCAGATGCCATTGTCGTACCGGTAAAATGCTTGTCCATCAAATGGCTTAAAAGTCTCTTCTAAGTGCTCGGCAAATAGATCCGTTTTTTCTTTGTCACCTTTTGCCCATTCGCCATTGTTTTTTCTGATCGGTGGCGATTGCGGGGTTTTTTTTTATTACTTTTAATGGCTTTCTTGAGCGAACCCTTGAGGTTTGAACGATGGACTTATCGTCCATTGTTGAATGAGTCGGAGTGGAGCTAGACTCGATTGATTAACCAGCTTAGAGAGGTCTTATTCTTCCGAAGGTGCAGATACGATTTGGAGATTAAACCCTCGCGCCTCATGGCCTGGATTTGCGCCAGGACCAAGTACCGATACCAATGTTCTAGCTGCCGGTATTCCAGACGCGTGCTCAGCAACCATGGGAGAGACCACTTGCTCGCAACTGCTCGCATAGCTAATGCCAGACCTCAATGCCAATGAGCTAGCCGGAATTGCACTAGCAGAGCTTGCGAGTACGCTTTCCACGAGGCTGGAAGACGGTTTTTCAAGAGGCCCGTCTTTTTTTTTTTTTTTTTAACTTTTTTTGGCTTTTATTGTTATTTTTGTTCATAATCGGGAAGAGGGAGAATCGCAGGCAAGGCAGGCTAATCCGGAGGTCGCCAGGTATCCCGATACTTCATTTGCGATTGGGCTATTATTTAAAGTGGGCACCAGCCAGGCTGATTCTCGGCACGGATGGTATTACACCTTGATCCAGCCCACCCGAGAGGAGAGAGGACAGGATAGGATATGATGGGGAGGTATTAGGACGACTACATCTTGGATTCATGTCTAATCTGGGGAGTAGTACCCGAGAATTCGCGACCTTTACTAGTTCCCTACACAGCGGCGAGGTGTGTAGTCAATGTTGGGGTAGCTGTCTGTAACAAAGTTAACAAACCAACATTTACAAGTATAAATTCTATTCGGGAAGAGGTACTTGATCTCACACTCTCGTGTCCTTTTATTTCTGATTTTCTCGTCAAATGAAAGTTCTCTATCTGATCACTAGCACATCAGAATTAATATCCTTAAGGTCAAAATATGATTTCGATGTGGCAGCCTGCTGACTATAAAAAAAAAATAATGTTTGGCGCAACAGCTCTTCAAATACCAGTGCCTAGCTTCTCGCACCACTCGTGCAGTGTGCATTATATTTCTTCACACAAATGGAAGGGACCTACAGTTTTGTGCCGTATCCGAAGGGCGATCTGAAAAGCTTTTTCGTGACAACAATACTCTCGGATGTTTGTCAGACGCAGACCGTAAACAACTTTTTGGCGTTTTCTGCGATTCGATCATAGAACCTCACGCGCAGTGATCCGACACACTAACCACTTGCGCCACGGCCGGCGCCCATCTGCCTGCTGACTATATGAAGTTCTAATTTCATCTTTTAGGAGCAACTGTATGTCAAAAATATTAATACAGTGAACTCTCGATAATTCGAATTTCATCGGACCAGGGAGGAACTTCGAATTGCATAGGTTTTCGAATTATGGAGGTTTCAGAGAAAAAGAAGATTTTTGTGAAACGAAATTTTTATTTCACGTATGTACATGAGTATGAACCGTACATGTTTACATTTATCTAATGCTCTCCAAGATAAAGAAATTACAGGGTGTTTTAGATAGTGGTTAAAGTTGAAAGCACGTCATCGTCGACATAATGTCCTCTTTGAAAATTGATAATCCAATTTGATTGCATCGTTTAGAATGGAAAAATTTTAACTCTACTGTTAACCATCTGCATACCATTTTGTTCAATGAATACACAGTGCACAGCCTTTCATCACCTATGTATGTATTATATTTCAATAATCATTTGAGTAGAAAAAAAATTGTCTTAACTTCAAATTATAAAGGTAAAAAAAGTCATCGAGTTCGAATTGGAGAGGTTTATAGGGTATGTTTGGACAAAAGTAGATTAGAATTAACGAAGGGGACAAATTGTATAGGTTTTCTCATGGGACTGACGCGGTAGTCCTATTTTTCGAAATATAGAGGTTCGAATTATTTAGAGTTCATGTATGAGTAAACGGAGCATTGCATGGTGGAATGACTGACTAGTAACACTCCGGAAAGGGTGAGAAAACTTGTCTCTCTTCCCTTAGATCCTCTAACCCCTCGGCGGGCATAGGACTTCAGCAGCGCGGCATCTTGTTCGGAGTTGTGCAACGCGTTTGAGCTGGCTTCAACTCATTCCTAAAGAGCTCTATTACTCCTCAACTGTTCTGCGCCACATATGCCTAGGAGCGGATTCCACAGCATGGCATATTTTGCAATGGAGTTGTCTCGTGCCGTAAGGTGTGTCCAATCCACTGCCACTTTCTCCTTCGTATAGTAATGTTTATAGGTTCTTGGCCCGTTCTAATATAAAGTTGTTTGTTAGAGATACGGTTCGGCCAAAAATCCTCAAGATGACCTTTAAACATTTGTTTACGAAGACTTGCCGCTTGGGTGTGTCAATGGTATCCACCTTCCAGGTACTGCACCCATAAAGCAGCATCGATTCTACGTTGGAGAGGAACAGTCGCAGCTTGGTTCTTAAGCTAGAAATATTGCTTCTACAGAATTTGTATAGCATTTCGAACGCAGCTTTAGCCTTCCCGATTCCGCTGAACACATCCAGTCCGGGGCCACCGCGATTAGCCGAGACCACACTTCTTAGATATAGAAAGTTGTTAACTTTCTCGACTTCCTTTCTAGCAATGTTAAGTTGACTGCCGGTGTAAGAAGCCCTCAGGGCTTTTGTTTTGCCAGTGTTTATCTTAAGCCTTACTTTGTTTGCCTCAGCTTCTAGATTTCAAAGAAAGGTCCATTATCCGTGACTAAAGAAAGACAAACATCATCAGCGTAATCTAGGTATTTAAGGTAAGATGTCATAGTCCAACGAATTCCGTAGTTGCCTTCCGTCAATGCTGCACGGAGTACATCGCTGATAACCACCAAGAACAATAGTGGTGACAGTATGTACCCTTGACGTACTCCACTTTGGACTTCAAAATCCCTCGACACTTTTGTGTAAGTTGTGACACTTACCGCCCTCGTACGTAACCTTGGTAATAGCTATACGATTTTCTGGGATGCCTCTCCTGCGCAAGGCTAACCAGACTGCTTCTCCATTCAAACTGTCGAAAGCCTTCTCGAAGTCGATAAGCAACAAATGTAGCGGAGACCTATACTCAACACATTACTCGATTATAATCCGTAGGGTGTTTATGTGGTCGGTGCAGGTAGATTCGGGGCGAAAACCTTCCTGCTCGACGTTGAGAGTTGAATCTAAATGCTCTTTGCTTCATCCAGGATTATTCTAGCCATTATTTTGGCTACGGCTTGAAGAACGCATATACCTCACCAGTTTCCGCATTCCATCAAGTTTCCCTTTTCGGAAGCTTAATGCTAATTCCCTTTATTGCACTCCTGCGGAAATTGTTCACTAACCTAAGCTCTCCGTATTAGCGGATGCAGCAAATGATGGATGCTTGAAATAGTTCGGCAGGGATGTCATCAACACCCACCGCCTTGTTCTTATTGAGGGTCTTGATTGCTGCTATTATTTCGGTTTTCCTGGGAGGAGCGCTGCGAATTCGGGAATTTGTTGTTTCGGAGTGCTCATTCGAATTCGAGATCATACCGCCATCGTCTAAGTGGTTTAGGACTGTAGCAAAATGTTCTCTACATCTAATGAGCTGGTTCTCATCCGAAATCAGGAGGTTACCATCTAGACTCTTCACTGGGTATTGTTTGTAGTTCCGACCATCAATGAGCTCCTTAGTGATGCTATAAACAGTCCTACTGTCGCACCTACTCACTGCTTCTTCAAAGAGAAAACTTTTCAACACCGCTAAATGCACCAACATTTGGAACGAATATAGGTTCGCACTGACTAAGTTCAACATAGAGTTGAAAAATCCAAGAAAACAGCAAAACATTGAATTGACAGCAGGACTGTCCTTAAACACATTTCATCACATTTGTTGACTTTTCCTTTTCTTGGAATCTTGCATGTGAGGTTTTCGACAGAAATGAACCTAACATTTCTTTTTAGTGATTCTGATGTTTTAATTCCGGAATATGTATTGTATGTAGTGATATTCGCAGTCCTGATCCTAGTCCTTACACATTTTCTGCGTACTAATAAGCAAGAAACTAAATGTAAACATGTCGCTAATCCTACTAAAGGGGTTGCATACCATTAGCCACTTCTGTCCACATCATCCGCATGCCCTCACTAGAAAGGTGGTGGAAAAGAAATAGCGACACCCTCACTCGCAAGAGCATATTTTATGTTAATGCAATTTTCCACATCGAAAATTCCATCTTAGGTCGTTGTTGTGCTTATCTATTGCGTGCCTCTTATTTTTTCAGTGCTCGTACCTTTTCTTGAAATGAATTCGTTTTGACTTACCCTCCACACGTATACCTACACCTTTACCCAAGCCCCCAACCCTCCATGGCGTTAAAAGAAAAAATATGCTAGCTGTGTAGCTGTGTAGTTCGTCGGTCGGCGACGGAGTTTTATCATTATTTACTCGAAATAACTTCTTTTCTTTTGCCTGCGTCTTGAGTTCGTTTTGGTTTATTGTTGCGGGAGTACCTACCATCGTCACAATCGTCACTGCCACCCCTCTCGCCTGCGCTGTAGTTCTTGTTAGGTGTTACAATTTTGTTATAATTTTCTCCCGACATCATCACTTTTATCATTTTATTTGTGTCTTTCGTATCTAATAAGAAGTTACAACACGTTATTGTTTCCACCCTTGTAGACGACGCAGTATGTTGTGTCCCCCCAACCCTTAAGGACCACCATTCACCATTTTTCTATTCCTGTGAGGGTACACACAGCTGCTGGAAAAAAAAAAAAACTGCTCAGAAATGAACAACGTCCCTTATTCAATTGTGTTTTGTGCTGGTTGCTTTCAAAGAAGGTTGGGAAGATATATTCCATCATAATTCTTGTGTACGTGTAGTAATAAGGTGTCGAGGAAGGACGACTGGTGATGGAAGCCCCACCCCTTCCATGCAACGAATGTTTCTCCAACAGATACGTGGCAACATCTGGAGGAACGACACGAAAAAAAAGTGCATTTGCACCCCCGCACCAGGAGTATTGTTGAGAAACAAATACGGAAATTAGCGCACTCCCCACGAGCAGTCGACTTGTCGGTGTATCATTCTGACAGACACACGTGTCAGGGATTTGCTAACACAGTTTCACACTTCTTTTTGTGTGTTAATAACTTTTGGATGAGTGACAGCAGCCAATTGCGGAGTGCAAGGGTTGCGGCACCGTGGTGCGCATAAATCCTACCGTTTTGTCCGCGAAGAGGATTTTGTGGCGCAAGTTGGCCACCCTACTACGGCTGTGTTATTGAGTCGTAAATTATGATCAAAATTTAATGAACGGTAAATTAAAGCGATAAATTATGTTCGTGTGCTATACTATTGTATGGGAGTGAACATAGCTCTTATTTACTGCCATTTTTAAATTAAACTTTTTAGGTGGTTTTTGGGGGTGGGGATAGGCTGGTATTTGCATATAATTTTACTTGATGGTTTGTATGGGAGTAGGGGGGTGCTTTTTATTGCTGAAACATTTCGGAGTTAATTTGGTTGTTCACGCTCGTAAAAGTAATGCGATTCAAAATGAGGAACCACCACCCCTAAGTTTAATGATATCCCGGCACACAAATGTCCGGAAGTAATGGTCCATATAAGTTATGATCTGGTAACTGGTGATTAGTGTAATTTTGTGACTTTTAGGAACTATCCAATAGAAGGACACCAGGTACTGTCTCTTGTGCTACTGTGCGTTGTTTCCTCAGATTTCCAAATCCATTTTGTTTGCCTTGATGCCCTGATTACTCTTTTTTTTAATATTAATTTGCGCCTTAGAGTATGACCATTTTTACGAAACTAATTAAATCAGCGTAAGTTGGAAATGAGGAGCCACAAAACTTTGAGTTGTTTTAAACTAATATCAATAACTAGCGAGTACTTGTACTTGCCCTTGTCTCACTCAAAATGCAGTTGAGGGCAAACTGCTAGAGCGATTTTGACAAAATTTCACAAAAACACTCTCGGGCGAATACCAAAGATTGCCTGATAATTTGAGCTCAATGGTTCGGTTCAGTAGTTTCGAAGTCCATAGCATAGCATAGATACAAACATAGGTACGTTGAGTTACAAGTAAAATACCATGAAGATACTACAAATAAATCTTAATCACTGTAGAATAGCCCAGGACATCCTGGCACAAACGGCCAAGGACGAAAGAGCCGACGTTGTTATGATCAGCGAGCCCTATAAATGTCCCGAACAGACCAATAACTGGATCTGTGATAAAGCAAAACAGGTGGCAATATGGATATGTGGACAACATGCCTTCCAAGAAACTAACGACCAAACAGAAGGCTTCGTGCGTGCGAAAATAAATGGAATCCATTTCTATGCTGCTATGCAAGACCCAGCTTGACGACCAGCGAATATCAACTAATGCTGGACCATCTAACCGCGGATGCGCTCCAGAGAGCCCCAGTGGTTATAGGAGGAGACTTCAACGCGTGGGCCACAGAATGGGGCAGCAGGCTCACAAACACCAGAGGACAGGCCTTATTGGAAACATTCGCTCCCCTAGCAATAGGCATTGCTAATAAGGGCCGGGCAAATACTTACCGGAAGGCTGGAGAAGGCTCCATCATTGACATTACCTTTGCGAGCAACTCCATCCTGAAAAACATAAAGTGGAGGGTCAGTAAGGAATATTCACACAGCGACCATCAGGTGATAATACTGGAAATAAAAGGGAAAAAACCAGTCCAGCTCCCAAAACTTACTGGCCCAAAATGGAACGACCGATCTTTCGATAAGGATGCATTCGAAGAGATGTTGAGCGGTGATCAAACTCCAAGCGGAACAGCGGAGACCCTCGCGCACCACCTCACAGGCACCATCACCACAGCGTGCGACGCATCAATGCCTAGGAGAACAAACACCAGGAAAGCATCACCGTGTTACTGGTGGAACGAGGAAATAGGCGAACTTCGGGCCAAATGTCTACAAGCCCGGCGCAAAGTTCAACGATCAAGAAGGAGGGCGGATTTCCAACAATGCCTGGACACCCTTAGACTGGCGAGACGTAACTTAAATAGAGCCATCAAGGAAAGTAAAACTGCGTGTTTTAAACGTCTCTGTCAAGAAGCCGACATTAACCCATGGGCCTCGGCATACAGAATGGCGATGTCGAAATTGAAGGGCTATAAGACTCCTCAAATAACATGTCCGATAATGCTGAGATCCATAGTAGAGCACCTCTTCCCTCAAAGGCCTGCTACTATGTGCAATATTATACGAGAAGTCAATCCAGAAGATATTCCTTTAATTACTCACGAGGAGCTGCAAAGGACATGCAGCAAGATAGGTGACAACAAGGCGCCGGGACCTGACGGCATCCCGAATAAGGCAGTAAAGGCAGCTGTAAAAAAAAGACCAGACATCTTCATATCAACAATGCAGAAATGCCTTGAAGAAGGAACCTTTCCCGAAAAATGAAGACGCAGCATTTGGTCCTACTGCCAAAAGGAAAGAAGCCTCCAGGGGAACCATCATCCTATCGTCCAATCTGCCTATTGGACACCATGGGAAAGATCTTCGAGAAGATAATCTATAATAGATTACTCGCAGTAGCAGAAGAGAAAGGAGCCCTCTCAGATCACCAATTTGGTTTCAGAAGAGAACGATCTACTGTTGATGCCATAAGAGCGGTAGTTGATATCGCCAAAGGTGCCATCGAAGGCGAAAGATGGCTCTATGGCACAAAGGAGTATTGTGCAGTAGTAACGCTGGACGTTAAAAACGCATTTAACTCTGCGGACTGGTCGTTTATTAGAAGGTCACTTGCCAGGATGGATACGCCATATTACCTGCTACGGATAGTGACGAACTACTTCAACAACAGGAAGCTGAGGTACAACACCGATGAAGGGGTAAAATACTACGACGTAACTGCGGGAGTTCCACAGGGATCGGTTTTAGGGCCACTATTGTGGAACATCATGTACGACGGAGTCCTACGATTAACTCTACCTGGCGGAGTAAAGATAATTGGATTCGCCGACGACAGTCGTGACAGTAGCTAAACAAATCCATGCAGTAGAATCAGCTACAAATGAAGCAATTGCCCGGATAAAAGATTGGCTAATATCCGCCGGACTAGAACTAGCTGACCATAAAACAGAAGCTGTTCTCATAACCAGCCGGAAAACCGTCGAATTTGCCAACTTTCAGGTTGGTAACCAAACCATCAGGTCAAAGGAGGCGGTTAAATACCTTGGAGTAATGCTGGACAACAAGCTACGGTTTAAAACGCATGTTGATTTTGTTGCCAAAAAAGCATCGCATATGCAGGGAGCTCTCTCGCGTATCATGCCTAACATCGGTGGACCTGGATACGCTAGAAGGATTCTACTCTCTAGAGTTATCACCTCAGTTCTGTTATATGCCGCCCCAGTCTGGGCGGAGGCACTGAGGACGAAGGAGACCAAAAGGAGACTATCTTCATCATACAGACTCTGTGCGCTACGGACAATCAGCGGCTTTCGAACCATCTCTGACGAAGCTGCATTTGTCATAGCTGGAATGATCCCCATCGATATTCTCGCAGATGAAATGCTGAGGATATATAACAGAAGAGCATTGAGTCATCACGACGCCACTGGTATCAAGGTGATAAAAATCGAAGAAAGGGCAGCGTCAGCAGCTACGTGGCAAGCTCGTTGGGCAAATACAACAAAAGGCAGATGGACATATAAACTTATACCGACAATCCAAGACTGGATAATTTGAAAGCATGGAGACTGCAACTACCATCTAACGCAGTTCCTGTCTGGCCACGGTGGCTACCGCAAATATCTACACCGATTTGGACATGACAACTCACCATCCTGCCCGGAATGCCCAGGTGAAGATGAAGATACGGAGCACGCAGTGTTTTACTGCACACGTTTCACGGCATGGAGAATTACTCTGCCAAGTCCGCCACTACTCCTCGACCATATGTTACAGTCGGAAGAGAATTGGATGGCAATATGTTCCTTCGTAACAACTCTACAAAAAGAGCTGCGGAGAATAGAAGAGCTGAGAAGAGCAGCTGAAGCAGCGGAAGAAGCTGACACAAGAAGCATAGCATAAATTGCTAACCAGCCCCGCGAAGTAATACCTAACGGCAGTCCCGCGGGGAGAGTGGTTGAAGTGTGTAGGGTGTGTGTTTAGTACGTAGGCGTATTCCTGAAATCGATTACTCAGGTTTGCGAATCGTGCATGCTAGTAGCACTCGGGCTATTAGTATCTATGAAGATTACACATCCCTGGCGCAATCCAAAAAAAAAAAAAAAGAAGGTACGTTGAGTTTTATATATATATTTTTATATATATTTTTATGAGTTCGTTAAAATCATCGTAACTTTATAAATGTTTGACACTAGATTTCAGGGAAATCCGAGGTAGATTTTATTCATTTTCATTTGGGGCAGACACAAACGGAATTCAAGAGAAAGCAAATTCCATGATAAGATTTGGTCTCAGATGCGCAGACTATTACCACAAGACATGTGCCTGGCCAGGGTTAAGAGAATTACGACCAGATTAGTTTTTCCCTGAACTATTGATGTATTTACTCATTTCCCGAAGACTGAACTACTTTTGAAGTTCGTATAGATATACAATACATACTCAATCACAGTATATAACCGCAGAAGAAGCGACAAGTGGCAAAAGCTCAAATTGTTGGGTACCCAACTCCACCACTACACTGATCGGTGACTTCGAAACAGCAGCCATCGCCTGACATATCTGCACACTGATGGTAGGTTTATTTTGAAACATGACTTTTCCAAACTTCTACATTCAACCTTTTTCTATAGTTTGCAGGCGCTCAAAGGATTATGAATACCCTTAACCTTTTACAATGATTCAAGCACTTTAAACTTCAGTCACCTGCATGACCTTCCATACCCCGATCAATGCTCTTGGTATTATTGGTTATTGATGTTAAATAAAGCTGTCCTATTTTCCCACCCGCTTCGATTTTTTCTAAACTCTTTACTTCACCTATTGAAATGGAAAACTCAGATGGGTATAAGCTTCAATTGCATCGCTGGACTAATCAGCAATTTATTTTTTAATCATATTAAAAAACAAAGGCGCCGTTTGTTCGATTTCTGAACTTTTTTTTTTTCTTCTTCTTCTTCCTTTTTCAGCGAGGTTATGATTCGAAAATAAGAGATCACAACCCTCCCACTTCACCGCATTTCTACTGATCCGCCTGTGGGGTTCGTCTATTTGACCTCAGAAAAAATCCATCGCGATGTCTTTGGAACATGCATTGATATTGCCTTCTTAACAGGGTTCAAATGATCTCTTCTTTGAACGTGGCAATACCAGCTGAGAAAACTGAGGTTGTTCTTTTTACGAGAAGGAGGATTTTGACCGGTCTGACTCAGCCAGTACTAAAAGGCGTCACCATTCGCATTTCCAATGAAGCCAAATATCTGGGAGTGATTTTAGATAAGAAACTTCATTGGTCCAAACACGTCGAGTCGAAAACATCCAAGGCGCTCTCAGTCTTCTGGCAGTGTAAGGGTGCTTTTGGCAAGACTTGGGGCTTAGCACCGAATAAGGTTCTCTGGATCTACACGGCTATGATAAGACCATTCCTCGCATATGCGTCGGTTGTTTGGTGGAAGGGGCTCTCGCGTAAATATGTGGTTGCCTTTTGTGCAAAACTCCAAAGAACGGCTTGTCTCGGCTGCACGGGAGCTTTCCCGAGTACGCCTGGCTCTGCTCTAGACGCTTTGCTGAACTTACCTCCCCTTGATACTTATATCATGGGTTGCACTATCAAAGCCATCCATCGTCTTAGGCGAGGCGGTTTTTGGTATACTCCACACTGGAACTTTGATGAACTTGCGCGACACTTATCTAACGACTCCTGTCTTATGGATATGCCGTCTGATGCAATGACACCAGAACTCCAGCTGATGCGCAAATTCAGAGTCGACTTTCCTTGTGTCCAGGACTGGCTTCGGTCAGAGTCTGAGCCGGGAATGGAATGTAGTCGTATTTTCACGGACGGTTCCAAAACCAGTCAAGGGTCTGGCGCTGGTGCCTTCGTGGAAGTCGACAACATTAGACTTCACTTCTCATTAGGCAAATATGCGTCTGTTTTCCAAGCGGAAACTTATGCAATCCTAATGGCCATGAACTATGTTGTGAAGAACAGGTGGAAGGGACGTAGCATTTGTGTCTGTAGTGACAGTCAGGCTGCGCTTAAGGCCTTGCTTAACCCTTTAACCACTTCCAAAATAGTTCGTGAAACCAAAAACTCTTTGAACTCGGTCGCAAGGCTGAATTCTCTGTCTCTTATCTGGGTCCCAGGTCACACTGGGATCTTGGGGAACGAGATCTCCGATGAGATTGCTAGACAAGGCTCAGAGGAGGCTTTCTCAGGTCCCGAACCCGCGTTGGGTCTTCCAGCGTCTTCGGTTAGGGCTTCCATTGACGATTTGGTCTCTCACGAGCACAATTGTGTGTGGCATGACTCTCCAGGTTGCAGGTTGACTAAACGCATGCTCCCGGACGTCTGTAAGAAATCAGCGGCATTCTTGCTGTCTCTCAGCAGAAAAGACTGTAGACAACTTATCGGCGTCTTGACAGGCCACTTCGCTTTTGCCAAGCACCTTAACGTGTTAGGCTTAAGTGACACTACAATCTGCGACGCTTGTGGAGAGAGCGACGACACCGCGGAACATTATCTCTGTGAGTGTCCGGCCTTTGCTCGTATCAGGTGGCAGATCTTCGGTGCGGATGTGGTGAGTGCTGGTACTGTAAGCTCCTCATCACTGAAGTGCTTGCTTGGCTTTCTTCGAAAGTCAAGGAAATTCCAGTAAAATGGGTAAATTTGCTCTCTGGCAGTACAATGGACCAGTTGTGTCTGAGTGCTCCAGTCGAGTGTTTCCTATCCCGACAAAAAAAAAAAAAAAAAAAAAATACCAGCTGAGCCGGTCGCGCTCTATTTTTTGTACGATGGTTTCCTTGATATGAAAGCTTCCACGGATCTTCGAACTTCTTATTCGATCAAGCTTTGTCACTCCTGCTGTCATGCGAAGCATCTTTATCTCAGCTGCCGTTAATTTTCTCTCATACGTTTTGTACATCGTCCAACATTGTAAACCATGTGAGAGCACTGGACGCACAACTGCGGTGTACAGCCTTCGCTTCAACTTAGGGGGCGTTTTTCGGTCACAGAAGCTAGCGGAGTTTTCTCGCCATTTCATCCACCCAACGCTTACGCGATGATTGATGTCGTCATCACAGGTTGTTTTGCTATTGATCATAGATCCCAGATATTTGAACTTTTCGCACTTGGGAAGCACTGTTCCATTCAAATAAATATCTGGAAGAGGCCTGAGTGGATCAGAGAACGGGCAGCATATGTACTCTGTCTTTTTTGAACTAATGCGATACCCATTTCCCTCCAGAGCGTCCACCCACATATCAAGTGCTCGTTGCAGGGATAGGGTAGGATCCTCACTTATGATAGGTCCATCGTTAGCAAACAATAACTGAAGTACCTTGGGGTCCATCACTTTACCTTCAAGCAGATAATTTATCATTCATCCTTTACTTACAAGGACTGTAGTAAAGAGCAAAGGACTTAAAATGCTTCCCTGGTGCATCCCGACTTTGATTGGAAACTCTTCGGTTACTCCAGCGGGGTATCTTACTCTTGTCTTTGCTCCTTCGTAAATGACCATGATCATCTGTACATATGTTTCTGGAACCCCTCGATGTCTTAGCGCTACCCATATCAGATCTCGTGGTTGTCTGTCGAATGCCTTTTCAATGTCAACTAATACAATATGCAAATCCTTTAATGAATCACGATGTAGTTGATTTACCCGCGACAAACCCGCACTGATCATCAGATACCTAATACCCGCACAAAGATGTTCATGGTGTGTGACATTAGCTTGATCGAACAGTAGTTATCACAGTTTCGCGTATCACCCTTCCCTTTGTATACAGGTAAGGAGAAGGTAACTTTCCCTCCATTGTTTCGGCTCTCACAAATTATGATTATACTATCAGTATTTAATAGTTTTCTTATTTCGAAATTAAAGTGGTTGAGAAGCCTAATTCTGTGTCTTTGAGCATCTTTTTTAAATTCATCTTAACCCATTTCATGGACGAAGGTGTATTAATTATGTTTCTCAGTATTCTATTTTGGAAGGTTTGAATTTTTAGTAAATTTGTTAGTCCTTACTGATAACCGAACTTGTTTATATGTATTTAGAACTATCCTATTGTTGTTGGACACTAATGAATATCTCCTAATAAGCCAATATATTTAATTATTAACATTATTTATGTATACCAAAGTGTGTTTTACATTTTAATACGTAAAATTAATATCGATTGACTTTAGGACATTTAATCTGATCTGCCATTTTCTGTCCATACTCAAATATTAGTTACTGCCTTTTGAAGCTTTTTTGTTGCTACTTCGTCAGTTTCTCCCACAGCAAGAACAGCAGTATCATCTGCAAAAGTTGCTATAATGATTGGTTCACTTTCTGGTAGATCATTAGTAAATAAAAGTTATAGTACCTGACCTTGTACACTGCCACTCTCTTTCTCATTTTTATAAATGACCTCTTGTCTGCTACTTCTAATCCAATCCATTCCTTCGCTGATGACAGTACCCTCAGTTTTTCATATTCGTTCCCTAGCTTACGTCCCTGCACTTCGGCCGTAGAAGAGGAACGACATCGTATGTTAAACACATTAAATTCCGACCTGGACAGCATAACCAAATGGGGTTCAATCAATAGCGTGGAATTTAATGTATCCAAAACTCAATGCTGTCTTTTGTCTCTCAAGCGAAACCAAGACCCCCAACCATTATCCATGAATGATACTTGTATCGCTGAATCCGAAAGACTTGCCATTCTCGGTACGTGCATCAATAACCGTCTTCGATGGAACGATCACATATTCGAAGTCGCCAAAAATGCTGCAAAATGTCTACGATTCCTTAAGCGGTGCAAGAAATATTTTACCCCGTCTGATCTGGCCTCCATCTATAAGGCATTCATCCGCCCAAAGCTGGAATATAACGCCCACATCTGGTCTGGTGCACCCAAGACCGTTCTGCACATTCTAGATAGGGTACAGAACCGCGCGTTAAAACTAATAGGTTATAGAGACATTGTGAACTCGATAGTCTCACTTGAACATCGTAGAAATGTCTCATGTCTTTCCCTTTTTTATCGCTTCTTTTACAAAAAATGCTCCAGCGAAATAGCCAGCTGCATTCCTCCCCTTCAAAACTTCACCCGCAATACGCGTCATGCTTCGAATGCACATCAGTTCACCCTCAAGCCCAACTTCGGACGTACTGTCAAATATAGGGATTCGTTTATAAGCCGAACAACACCTTTGTGGAACGACCTACCAGCCTCTGTGTTTCCTCATCATTACAGCCTACAAACATTTAAAGCCAACGCAGACCGGCATCTCCTCTGTCTCTTTCCCCCCTTTTCCCAACCGCCCGTGCCCTGAGAACCAGTATAAGGGTATTAATAATCCCTTTGGTACGCGCAAATTATAAAAAAAAAAAAAAAAAAAAATACCAGCTTTAATTACTCTTAATGTTGAGTACTCTGTTTCTTGTTTCATTTTGAAGAGTCGCTGTAATACCACATATAAGACTGGAACTTATGTTTGTCCTTTGTACCGATACTTGATAGTATGAATGGAGATTTTTATTTGTGTTGCGTTGCGCAATCTCAGTTTTCAAGGACGGATGAACAAGTTAGCAGACGAGCATAATCTGTGATCGCAGGTCTGACATTATCAGTGGTAATTCTCGAAAATGGCGATTTACTGAATAGAAAGAACAACCAGTTGGATTTGTAGAATGTGACAATGATTCAAACATAAAGAAGCTACCAAAGGGTAATGCCGCTAGAAATGTTTCTCATATATCAATACAGAGAAGGCCGTAAAAAGAAGATCAGATTGAGTAAAGTTTAGCCAGCCATTTACAGCCAGCGAGTAAATTGGTCGAGCAACAGTAGGTAACAAAAGGAAAAGTATCGCTTGCTATCGGCTTCCTAGGTAAGCAATTTATATAACTGATGATGTTGCATACGTCTAGTCTTGTATTTTATAATACAGGAAAAGTACTTTTCCATCAAACACGCCTCCATTACCTAACCTAACCTTTCCTAACTTTAAAGCTAATCATCGATTATTTGAAGAACCATGCATTAGGATTGTAAGACAATGAAAAGACTAAGGATGGTGGTAGTCTATTTAACAACATGTTTCCTAGTAGAAATCAATATCGAACCTTGCTGTACGACCGAATGAGATTTTTAACGTAAACGAGTGCTCATTGGAAAATGTCGATTAGATTTGCCGCAGGCGACGATCTGAATGGTGTCTTCATTTAATGAACCTAGCATGGCTTTAAAATGAGTTGCAGCAGAATAGCTATGAGTAATCAAGAGTACTGTCAGAAGTGTTAAATATTATAGATTATGGGTAATTGATAAAAGGTCATTACTTAGACAAAGAAAAAGAGGTGTCAAAAGCCTGGAAACTTAGGGAACAACAGCACCGATTATAGTTTAAGATAACACAGATGTTCCCCAAGGCTCAGTTCTTGGGCAGATATTATACAATTTGTACACATGAGATATTCCATACTTGCTGGAATGCGAAATTGCTGTATGCCATATGCCGATGATACTGCAGCATATTTGCACCTTGAATTCGCTTTCAGCATTGAGAAGAATTTGGAAAAAGTCCACAGAAATATTATTTACTTACTTAGGTGGCGCTACAGCTCGGGGTGAACCTGGGCCTCAACTAGCAAGTCTCCTTACTAGCTCGGTCTTTAGTTAATTGCCTCAAGCTGCGTATTCCAAGTTGGTCGAGGTCTCCTTGAATTTGTACGCGCCACCTACGGCGAGGAAGCCCTCTACTGCATCATCCCCCCGGGATGGATTCGAAGACTCTGCGGGCAGAAATGTTGGTATCCATTTGCCCTATATGTTCTAGCCATCTTAAACTTCCAATACGCAGTTTTTTTTTGACTAGGTCGGTTTCGCTATACAGCTTATAATAATATAATTCGTCAATGAAACTCCATCTCCAAAACGCAAACGGGATCAAATATCCTACGAAGACTATTTTTCTCGAAGCGGCCAAAGATATCTTCATTCGCTTTCTATAAAGTATATGTTTCAGCACCGTAAAGCAGGACTGTGATGGTCAATATCTTAAATAGAGTTTCCCTAGCTGTTCGAGATAGGGGTTAATTGTTAATTGCCGATATCATTATGAGTATTTATAACAGAACCAAGGTAGCCACCGACCCTTACTTCCTCGCTCTTGAAACTGCCCACTGTGACGTTCTGTTCAATCCGCCGGTGTTGATTGTCCCTTCTGGTTGACAGCATATACAGCAATCCTCCCACACACGCGAGGGATGCGTGCCAACAAAAACACCGCGTATGTCGAATTCGCGTATGTTGAGACTAGAAACTGTATGAAAATATGTAGTATTGTACATATAGAGATACGCTCCAAGACAAGCAATTTTAAAATAAATATTTTATTCAGTTTGTTTGTTTTTAAGAAGAAACTTAAAAACAATTCAACATAGGAAGAACAAAAGCAATGATAAAATTTAATAAAAAACGTTTTTTTTTTATCATAACACGATTGAATCACGTTGAATCGCGTATAAGCACCGTGTATGTAGAGGAAATTTCGGAAAAACTTAATGGCGTATAAGCGAAATCGCGTATGCTGACACCTCGTATGTGGGGGGTTCAGTGTACTTGGTTTTGTCTTCTTTTACACACTTTAGCCGTTCCTGTTCAATTCTTGCAAACGTAACACGTAACACCTGAGATTTTCAAGTTATGTCAGTATCGTCGGCGTATGCAAGCAGTTGTAGAGACCTTTGATGAATTATGCATATAGTGGTGGTTTGTGAGTTCCGCACAATCAAGTACAATATTAAAGAAGTCACATGACAGCGCGTCGCTTTGTCTGAAACCTTTTTTAATATCAAAATTCTCAACGAAGTCACATTACCAACCTTGGTAGAGCAGCGAGCGTTCTCCATCATAATCCTGCACAGACGCACAAGTTTCTTTCTATAGATGCACTTAGCACTACTCCACCTCCAATTTACATAACAGAGCCATTGTTGAATCTCGGATAGAATTCGCTAGCTCATCGATCAGATGCTACTTCTCTTACCCCTAATACAAGAGTTGAATATTACTTACCAAACATTGGACCGATTTTCACACGATGTTTTTTAGATACGTAAATAATTTACTTGTCCCTGTATCATTTCATAGTTTATTTACTTATCTCATATGTTTTTGCTAGCTTAATTAATTGATGAATTAAATGTGTTAATTTATTTATTATTATTCGTAAAATTATTGACCTGTAACTATTTTTAATATATTATGTTAGTTAATTAATTATCTTTTTATTTATTTGTTTATTCATTCATTTACTTATTTACTTATTTGTTTAGTTGCTTATTTATTTATATATATACATTCATTTTTTTGTTAGTTTATTTTATTTTGATTATTCATTTTCACTAACTTTAATAAAGATTTAATATATGTTTATGTTATTAATTTATTCTTGCGCAAAATATTGCAACTAATCTCATTTTATTGTATTTTTTTTTTTATATAAGGGGTTTTCTCATTGTTTCCCGTTCAAAAACAAAAATTAATAACAACTGAGGTAATTTATAAAAAAAATGTTGTGGAAAGATATACTTAAATTTCCATATATAATATCTCTGTATAGTGAACCGTGTGTTGGCATGCGGCATATACATACGTATATAAAGAAGAATGTTTTTTTTATATATGTAGATCTACAGTTTTAGTTACTATCTAAATTTGCGCTCAATGGCAGTCCCACTTTTGGAATAAAATGCTTTATTTAGTGAATTTCTAAGAAACTCCAAAGAAATTATTTAAGCAAATATGTATTAATTCACCTACTCTACAAATCGTCCATACAATATGGCCACGCTCACTTTTCAACAGAAGAAACGCCGGGAATCTCACCTATACGTATATATATATGTGGCTAAGTACATATGAACTCTGCAGAGGATGCGGCAACACAGACGTAGAGTAGGACACGGAACACTTCCTTTGCAAATGTCCTAGTCACTGCAATACTAGGAAGACGGCCCTTGGAGAGTATTTCTTAAACCATCTGGGCGACATGTCTGAAAAGCCATCAACCACCATCATGAAATTCTTAACTTCTTTAGGATGGTTCAGAGGAGGTCGTTCCATTAACACAGAACCGTAGCCATTTTGTTTTTCCTCTCTTTTTAGTTCTTCAGCCAGGAAACTCCACGTCAGGGGAGGACAATGGATCCGTTTGAGATCCTAGTGCAGACTGCACTCATTCGTTGCAGGTAACTCCTTTAACCTAAACTATATATATATTATATATATACTCGTATGTATATATATATACTCTCACAATTTAATTTAGCTTTATAATATAAGATGGCACAATGCTAAGCTCAATTCAAACCGTTTTAATATATTAAGTGCGACAACCCGGCATTCACCATGAGGATGAATGCTTTGCTTTCAGACAGGGATACAATAAGGTAAAACGTGGAACGTTTTTGGCGAAAACAATACTGGAGGTTATTGAGGACAAGTTTTAAGGTGAAATATTTTACAAGATGGTTACTGACAATGTTCTCCATAACCCTAGATAGCAATGACGTTAAAGCTATGGGTCTGTACTTAGAAGAGAAGGTTTACTAGTCCTTTTTGGGATATGGCTGTGGACGTGTGCAAGTTTCGACCTATTTAAGAAAGGGCCTATGACTATATTTGTCCTAAAGCACATTGCAACAGTTTCAGTATAGGTCAAGGGAGAGAAAAACCAGGAGAGGTAGCTAGCAAACTAGCTTTCTGTATGAGGCATGTAATGTTCATATCCTCCTATTAGAATGGCGGAAGAGGCAGATCGTTTGACGTTGACGAAAGACCAAAAGGATTTCCTGTTTGAAAGACATTGCGATATATTTTGTTTCACTTTTCGTATCGCAGGAATTTCCCACGTTCTTAGACATCAGTTTTTCTCAGTAGGCTAAACTATCATTTTAAGTCACAAATATATACATATTTATCGATTCAACCATATTTTATTTCACCAAATCAGAATTTCGTAGTAATAAATATAAAAATGCATTCCTAAAGAAGTTACGGCATACGGGTTGTGGAGGAAAGGAACTGAAAAAGGTACGAGATAAGTCAAAAGGTCAATATAAAAATGTTACCTGATTTTATTTTAAACTAATATTTTGTACAAGAGTACAAACAATTCGTACTCTCTTTCTAACGCGTGCATCGTGTTGGCTTGAATTTAAGATGGATGCCTCCCTCAAGGGACAAAAGAAAACTGTCCGAATAAACGCGATTGTCATCCCTTGTAGATGGGCCGACGGAAATTTCAAATTTACGGACAACTTCAGCCACAGCAATTTTGGTTTCCATGAGACCAAGCTTCATTCCTAGTATACACATTTTTATTTATTTATTATTGCGACGCCAATCATTTTAGAATTTCAAACTCACCTGCACATTTTCTCGGACCATCACCGAATGGAAAGAATGTTCCCATTTTACAATGTCTTGCGATACCCTCAGAATCTGGATCAAATCTCTCTGGAATAAATTCTTCTGCGTTTTCAAAAATGTCTTCATCGTGGTGGAACGAGTAGGTCGGAATGTAAACCTTGTCGCCTGGTTGAAGTTGGACCTTTGACCCATCTGAGTTTTCCAGTTCAATAGGAGAAGAACAGAGCTTGGTGAAAATCGGAACAGGTGGAAAAATACGAATGCTTTCTGTAATACAGACACTTAGAGTTATATCTACTTGTATCAGTATCAAATTATACCATAAACACATTGATTGAGGTATGGAAGATCGTAGAGGCGATTGAAGCTTAGATTGCCTGAATCATCAAGGTTTTCCAGAATTTCTTTTCTCAGCTTCTTTTGTGCGTTTTGGTTCCTTCCAAGCTACGCGGAGCAGAGAAATTAAGAATCAATGACGGGATTTGAAAAATGTAGTATATTTTATTATTTCTTTATTTATTTACAAATCTGATAATTTAAAGTAATAAGTACTATAAAGATCTTATTTAAATGCACTCAAACAACGCTTTTCAAATGAAATAAATTAAATTAAATTGGTAGACAGCTTAAGAAAAGTGGTAAATGGTGATAGAAAAATATTCTTAATGGTTTTCGGATTCAGACAATCTTTTAAATTTGTGGACTTCCTTCATTTAGATGGAGTAAGTTGTACGCTACACGAAATTACTTTAACTAAAAGAAAAGATTCGGGGAATTGTATGGAATTATCATCGAATTCATACAACCGCCGTACAAGAGTAGTTGATAAATTTACGGCCTCAGATATTCAAGAACGAGCCGTCTTCTCATTAGTGATAGCAATAACTGCGGCACTCTTTAATAGTATAGATGTTACCTCGTTTCAATATTAATCTCGTGGCATGGCAAAATCGCATCATCACCTCCCCGTTGTGCCCACTGGATAGCTACCTGATAGTGAACTAACGATGAGCGTATGCTGAGTCTGACGATATACATATGTGCAGATGAACCCTTATCTGGCCAACGGCAGCGCTCATATCCCCGAAGTGGGTTATTGACATCGGTGTATCCGGCCCCTCGTCCTAGGGGTAGAAAAAGGATCTGGTCCTCCAGGTTGGGGGTTGTGCCGTCGGGTATCTTCCCTGCCACGTAAAAAGCTTTCGGTTACGAAGCAACCAACAGCCTCGAATACGGATGATTTTACTGTTGACGACCCAAGCAAACGTAAAAAGGACAACGATCTTCGTGTCTACACATGGAATGTTAATTACCGCCATCCAAGAAGTGCGATGGGATGGGCCGGGCAAAAGGAGTACGAAAACCTGCGACATCTACTACGGCGATTGCTACAGACAACAAGGACAGCGTCTATTCGGGTGCGGATTTGTCATTGGAGGCAGACTTAGGCAAGAAGTCTTGAGTTTCCGGCATGTGAACGAGCGCCTTATGGCTATCCGTATCAAGGCTAAATGTGCCAACATTAGCCAAATATGCGTTCACGCCACTCACGAGAAAAAGGACGACACGACCAAGGATGACTTCTACCAGCTCTTGGACAAGACGTGTGAGCAATGCCCTTGCCACGACGTTAAAATTATCCTCGGTGATTTTAACGCAAAGCTAGGAAGAGAGGACGTCTTTAGTGGGGTGGTCGGAAAGCACAGCCTGCACGACATTACATCCGGCAACGGACTCAGGCTAATCGACTTTGCGGCGGGGCGAAACTTTGTCGTAGCTAGTACGCGGTTCCCACGTCTCGACATTCACAGAGGAACATGGCTCTCCTTTGATCGAAAAACTGTCAACCAAATCGATCACATTGCAATCGACGCAAGGCATTCTTCCAGTATTCTGGGTGTCCGGACTTTCCGAGGAGCCAACGTGGACTCCGATCACTACCTAGTTGTAGCCAAGGTACGGATGCGGATATCCAGAACGGAGCGAAATCAACGAAATACTGTGAAGAAATTTGACGTCGGGCGGCTACAATCGCAAGAGAACTCCAAAACCTTTGCCGATCGAGTTTCTCTTAATCTTAGTGTAAGTACTACGCTGCCAGTAGCAAATGCGGAAGACCAATGGCAGTGTTGCCAACAAGCCATCAGAGATGCCGCCTCTGATGTACTGGGTTTCTCTCGGCCACCACAACGAAACCCCTGGTTTGATGAGGAATGCCGGCAAGCACATGCAGCTAAACAAGAGGCATACAAAGCGGCGCTACATAGAAGGATCAGAGCTGCTTACAAGCTCTACGTGAGCGGAAGAAAAAAGGAACATCGACTTCTCAGTAAGAAGAAAAAAGAGCATGAGAAGCGCTCGATCGAGGAGATTGAGAGACTTTATTGCAGGAATGATGTTCGAAAATTTTACCAAAGGGTAAAAAGAACATGCCAGGGTTTCAAAGCCAGGACAGAAGCCTGTAGGCACGAAAATGGCAATATAGTAGTAGAATCGCAGTCGGTGCTGAGAATATGAAATGAACACTTCTGTAGACTGTTAAACGGCGATGATGACCAATATTCCGCTGTCAGGCAGAATGAGCCACGCAACAGTGACGCTGACAGTCAAGATTCCCGTCAACGCGATCAGAATGAAGTGAGGATAGCGATATCTAAACTCAAATCCAACAAAGCTGCTGGAGCCGACGGCCTTGCCGCTGAACTTTTCACGGCAGGAGGAGATGAGTTGGTAAGGAGATGCACCCGCTCATCTGCAAATCTGGTCGGACGAAAGTATGCCCGATGAATGGAACCTCAGCATCGTTTGCCTGATCCTGAAGAAAGGAGACCCTCTGAACTGCGCCAATTACTCACTTACTTACTTAGGTGGCGCTACAGTTCGGGGTGAACCTGGGCCTCAACCAACAAGCCTCTCCATTTAGCTCGGTCTTTAGCTAATTGCCTCCAGTTGCGCACTCCAAGTTGGTCGAGGTCCCCTTGAACTTGTGCGCGCCACCTACGGCGATGATTCCCTCTACTGCGTCGTCCCTCCGGGTTAGATTCGAAGACTCTGCGGGCCGGAGCGTTGGTGTCCATTCGCTCTACATGTCCTAGCCATCTCAGACGTCCAATACGCAGTTTTTTGACTAGGTCGATGTCGCTGTACAGCTCGTATAGTTCGTGATTGAATCTTCTCCTCCAAAACCCGTCAACACAAACGGGACCGAAAATCTTACGAAGAATTTTTCTCTCGAAGCGACCAAGGATATCTTCATCCTCTTTTAATAAAGTCCATGTTTCAGCGCCGTAAAGAAGGACTGGGATTATCAAGGTCTTATATAGAGTCTCCTTAGTTGTTCGAGATAGGGCTTTACTGTTGAATTGCCTTATAAGCCCAAAAAAGCAGCGATTGGCAAGAGTTATTCTTCGATTGATTTCTACGCTGATTTTGTTAGAAGAATTTATAGCAGAGCCAAGGTAGACAAAGTCCCTTACTACCTCGAAGTTATAGCTGCCCACGGTGACGTGTTGTCCAATTCGTCGGTGTTGGTTTTCCCTTCTAGTTGACAGCATATACTTGGTTTTGCCCTCGTTTATCGCCAAACCCATTTTGGCCGCTTCCGCCTCAATGCTTGCAAAAGCACCGGTGACAGCCCGCTGAGATCTTCCGATAATGTCTATATCGTCGGCGTATGCAAGCAGTTGTACAGACTTGTAATAGATTGTGCCTCCGGTGTTGGCTTGTGAGTTCCGCACAATCCGTTCAAGTACAATATTGAAGAAGTCACATGACAGCGCGTCACCTTGTCTAAAGCCTTTTTTGACATCAAAGGTCTCGGTGAGGTCATTACCGACCTTGATGGAGCAGCGAGCGTTCTCCATCGTCAGCCTGCACAGACGGACAAGTTTGGCAGGGATGTCAAAACTAGACATGGCTCTATAAAGCTCTTCTCTATAGATGCTGTCATAGGCGGCCTTGAAATCGATAAAGAGGTGGTGAGTATCGATTTGGAATTCTTGGGTTTTCTCCAGGATCTGCCGAAGTGTGAAGATTTGATCGATGGTGGACTTTCCTGGCCTGAAACCGCACTGATAGGGTCCAATCAGGCTGTTGATAAAGCGCCAATTACAGAGGTATAAATCTTCTCAACATCGCATATAAGATCCTGTCTGCCGTATTATGTGAACGCCTAAAACCGATCGTCAACAACCTAGGCCTGGAAAGTCCAACATTGACCAAATATTCACACTACGGCAGATCTTGGAAAAAAACCCATGAATATAAAATCGATACGCACCACCTCTTCATCGATTTCAAAGTTGCCTATGATAGCGTGTATAGAGACGAGTTAAACAGAGTCATGTCTAGTCTTGGCATCCCTGCCAAGCTCGTTCGTTTGTGCAGAATGACGATGTAGAACTCTCGCTGCTCCATCAAAGTCGGTAAGAACATCACCGAACTATTCGATGTCAGGAAAGGTCTTAGACAAGGTGACTGTGGGCGCCGTGGCGTAAGTGGTTAGTGTGTCGGATCACTATGCATGAGGTTCCAAGTTCGAATCCCAGAAAACACCAAAAAGTTTTTTTCACGGTCCCACCTTTCGCGAGCGTCTGACAAACATCCGAGAGTATTGTTGTCACGAAAAAGCTTCTCTCAAATCGCCGTTCGGATAAACTGTAGGTCCCCTTCCATTCGTGTGAAAAATATAGCGCACACAACATGAGTGGCTGCGAGAAGCTAGACTCTGGCACTTTAAAGAGCTGTTGCGCCAAATATTTATTTATTTATTTTTAAGGTGACGTACTTGAAAGAATTGTACGAAACTCGCAAGCCAATACCGGAGGTACAATCTTTTACAAGTCTGTACAACTACTCGCTTATGCCGATGACATTGACATACTCGGAAGAACTCAGCGGGCCGTCAATGGGGCATTTTCAAGTATTGAGATTGAGGCGGCAAAGACGGGTCTAGCGGTCAATCAAAGCAAAACAAAATATATGCTGCCTACAAAAAATGACACCCAACATCGGCGTCTTGGACAGAACGCCACAATAGACAGATATAGTTTTGAGGTAGTAAAGGATTTTGTCGGCCAAGACTCTATGGTGAACTCCGCAAATGACATCAGTAGGCAGATCACACGAAGAATTACTCTTGCCAATCGTTGTTTCTATGGGCTAAAACGGCAATTGAGTAGCAAAGCCCTAACTCGAACTACTAAGGCAAACCTTTACAAGATACTAATCATCCCAGTCCTGCTGTATGGCGCAGAGGCATGGGCTTTGACAAAACCGGATGAGGATGCCCTTGGTTATTTCGAGAGAAAAGTTCTTCGAGCGACCTTTGGTCCCGTCTGCATAGACGGTGAGTGGAGAAGGTAAAATGCCGAACTATACGGCCTGTACAAGGACATCGACTTAGCCAGAAGAGTTCACATACAGCGCCTAATGGATGGAGCCCAACATTCCCGCTAAGAAACCCTTCGAATCCACCCCGGATGGACGGCGCAGTAAAGGGCGACCTCGCGGTAGGTGCCGCAAACAAGTGGAAGGGGACCTCAGCCAACTTGGCGTGCGCAACTGGAGGCAGCTCGCTCGTAACCGCGCTGGCTGGAGAGGTTTGTTGGTTGAGGCCAAGGTCCACACCGGACTGTGGCGCCATCTAAGTAAGTAAGTAAGATAAATACCACCATATTGGGCGAAATCGGAAATTCTCGCAATTTTGAGCACCGCGCGGTGATAATGTACCTCGTGAAAAAAGAAAATCGAATAAAGAAATTTTTGAAGAGATGTCATCGATTCAGGGCCTTCGTATACCATGGCCAAAAAATAGACTGGCTTATTTCAACAAGGGCGATAGAGCTGTGAAGACGACCGGTATCAGTGATCACTGAAGAAAACGGCGGAAAAGTCGAAAAATTAGTTGTGGCCGGCCGAAGAATAACAATTTGGCAGATAGCGGACGAGTTGCACATCAGCAAGGAATAGATTGGAGAAATTTTACACGAGCACTTAAACATAAAAAAAAAAATTGTGTTGTGAAATTGTACCGAAAATGCTCATGGTTCGAGTGCTGCAAAGATTTATTGGAGTTATACGGGGACAATCTCGACGAAATTTGCAACCGAATCGCAACTGCAGATGAGACTTGGGTTCGCCAGTACGATCCGGAGTCCAAACAAGGGTCTATGCAGTGGATTGAAAAAGGGGAGAAGCGGCCGAAGAAATTCAAGGTAGAAAAGTCGGCTTTAAAGCTTATGGCGACTGGTTTTTGGGACAGCGAAGGTGTTTTGCTGATTGATTGCCTGCCAAATAGGACTACGATGAATGGTCAATGTTGTGCAAATTTATTGACTCACGCACATTAGGCAGTCGTATGGAAGCGACGTGGGAAACTCAGGCATGGAGTGTTGTTTTTGCAGGATAACACGTCTGTTCACACCGCGCGGGCTTCGAAACAGGCCTCAAAAGACACATGTTTTTCAACGATTGACCACCCACCCTACAGCCCAAACTTGGCCCCGGGTGACTTTTTCCTTATTTTCAAATTTGAAAAAGGATCTACGAGGTCGGATATTTGCAGATGGGAACAAGGTCAATGCGGCCGTAGAAAGTCATTTAGAAGGCATAGAAAAAGAATATTTTTTCGGTGGTATTAAGGCACTGTTTGCCCAATGCACATAGGAGAATTCGTATATAACAAGCGGGAAATATTTGTTTGTGCATCTTACTCGTAATGCTCTAATCTAAATCAGAAACAATTACTAAAACAATTTTTAAGTCATTAACCTTCTATAGACAAATAAAAATAAATATTTTTTTTTCTTCAAAGTAATGTTTTTATTTAGAAAAAAAAAAATAAATAAATAAATAAGTGAAAGCTGAATTTTTTTTTTACGCGGAGAACTGGGCCCAAGATTCCTCTTCGTCTAAGGATTCCTCAGCAGTTGGTAAAGATGGAACATGAGGCCCAGAAATAAGCATTTCTACTGTTTCTTTTCTAAAGGTTTTTTTTTTTTTTTTTAGCAGGCAGGCTTTTTTTATACTTCTTATTAGAAGTCTATAATAACCTGTTTAAAATATCCATATAAAAAAAAAAATTGTTATCCACATCCTAAAGCTAGCAAATAACTACACATGCATTGTGGCCTAACAAATCTAAAATCGCATATATTTACAGCATGTTTTTTTTTTTAAACTGAGACTTAAATACTTTGTTTATCGAATGATGTTAAAATTATTACCGAATAACGCGGAATTCTATTACAAATTGACCCGCGAACGAAAAATAACGAAAAAAAAAATTGGTTACAATGCATTTTTACAAATTGATTTGTATATACGGAAATAAAACTCAGGATTAGGATCAGGGCTAACAGGATAGCTGAATAATATAGCACACACCTACAACTGAATAGTCCATACTTTAAAACTTATCACTCAATATACAATAACAAAATTGAAAAATAATTCGCTTAAATGAATCGATTTGCAGGAAGCTAATAACAAAAAAAAATAATTGTGAACGATCGATGACTTTTGACTAATGCTGCAGTGAAATGAAATTATAACTGCGTATTGCTCCATGTGCATTACACTACAGCTAGGAAAAAATTGTACTTCCTAATATTGAAATTTGAAAAATCGACTGTTGGCCGCTTTTTACATGCAGATAATCCTATGTGCGATGTGAGAAGTTCATTTTACTCGAGGGAAATTATACTGAGAAATACATTTTTTTAATCGGATCTATTTTTTCACTTAATGCCTTAGGCCGCGAACTTATTAGTCGCCCCTCGTAGCTCTTTTATGCTTTTTGCATTGAAATGTTACTAAATTTTGGCCGAACCTTGAATTTTGCGTAGGACAACTTTTTTTTTGTTTTATGTGTAGGAGACTTTTTGTGAGACTTACGGCTCTCAAAGTATCCCGGAAAAAAATTGTACACTCCCTTATTCACGATGGCGGCCAAATGGGGGGCCTTAAGCCCAGAAAACCGAGTTTTATACTCAGACTGACCCTCTCAAAATAAAATCTTGTCCTACCCAAAATGCAAGGTCGATGTAACATTTCAATGGACTATTCTTAAGGTCTGGTAATCGTTTGCCTTCTAGTTCCATTGTTAGTAATGCCCTCCGGTAAGGCCCAGTAACAAATTACGAAACCTATTTACAATACAATTGGATAGGGCGCAGTTAAAATTTGTTAAACTATATGCAAGACTTCGCACGGCCAAAGGGATATCAACAAAGAAAAAAGTATTTATAAAATAAGCAGATTTTACAATTCTCAGCTGATGTAACAATTGTGATGTGTGTAATAATTATAAGGATGGAAAAGCGCAGATATTAACCTAAAAATTGAATGAAGCGAATTAGAAAAATACGCTCTGATGCACCCTGTATTTCAAAATAACAGCGGTCTAGGTTATCTGATGACTTACGACTATTAAAAGTAACACATTGGCATAGTGTCAAAGTGTTAAGCAACTCATATGGGGTAAAAGTTCAAATCTTAATGGTTAACTAAACCAAGAAACAGTTAGTTAACTTTCGCGGGATTTAGTTATAAACTAGTTTTTTTTGGCGTGAAAACGTCTTTAAAATCGATGGCGGGTATGGGGAGGTGATTGCACCCCAATGAGCGACAGTTAGGTTAGGTTATAGGTTGAAGTGGCTGCCAGCTGAGAATAATAGGTCCATTATGATATCGGGTGGATCATGGGAGAAAATCTCTCTACCGACAATGAGCGATAGTAACTGTCGAAGTTTACAAAGGCAAAGTGAAACTAGAATTACAAAAATCATCTACAAATGGGTAGATCACAATAATACAAGGAGAACGACACCAAAAACTTCCTGCCTGAACCTAAAACCAACGCGCAGTAGCCTTTAATATAGGCAAAATTAAGCCCGCTCAGACAACTCAGGCGCCATCTGACGAACCTGGGTCGATTATGAATGTGGATTTCATTGCTGATGAGAAGAAGAATGCAATGGACGTCGACCCAGACCCATTGGATCCACTTCGCATATTGAGGCGGGGGCGGAGGTACAAAATTGGACCACTAGGTCGACAACTCCTTTAGAAAATATATATTTTCACATCCTTTTATTTTCATTTTGTATATGTAACATGATTGACGTTTTCACGTAAGTAACAGCGGCAATGTCCAACACTACCTCTTATTTCTTTTTTTCTTTTTTTTAAGAAAAAAAGATCGGCTTAAATAAATAAAACGGAAGTTTTTCTTACGAAACTTAAACATTTTTAAAGTGGCTTAGGAGAATTAGGAAAGTTTAAATACCGAATGGTCGACACGAATCATTGTACTCCAAGCGGCGCTGCTGTTGGGCCACTTTTTTCTACCAAGACTCCAAATTTCTTAAAAAAAAAAATGCTCCGTAGGAAACACTATATACCTCATTTTCTGACCAACATTTCACTTTACTTCTCGGAGCAGAAGGCAATCCTTGGCAACAGCCTTATTGCGCATTTTTTGCAGTTGCATCATTTCTTCAATGGTAAAGTCATTTTGTTCTGCCCACTGCAAGCATTTTATTGCATCTTATAACTTGACTTTGAACAGTATATCAATAATATCCATTTCCGCACTGTCAACAAAAACTTCTGCTTTTCGAGCTTCTACGTTTTGCAGATTCTCGGAGATCCATTCAAAGATGCCATCGCTGCCAAAGTTCTCGTCTGGAAACATCTGTTTAAGCATTGTTTGAGTCTCCATGAGTCATGTTTATTTTAGACTTAATGTCAGCCGCCAATCAGCCATGTTTTCTTCGTAGAAAAGCTCAAATTTACGGTCCCTGTCAAATTTATTTCAGTGTTTATGTCCACAGAGATTGCAAAAAATAAAAGTAGAAAATGATGTCATGAAATTAATTATTTCAAGAAATTTGCAGTCTCCATTGCAATTGCTTGACATATTTCTTGCAATGAATTGGTGACCCAATGCCGAATCAACTGAGGAAAAGTTACCTTCTCCTTGTATACAAAGGGAATGGTGATACGCGAAACTGTGATAACTACCGTTCGATCAAGCTGATGCCACACACCATGAAGATCGTTGAACGGGTACTAGGTGGCCGACTGCGAAAAATAATACGGCTATCTGATGATCAGTGCGGGTTTGTCTCAGGTAAATCAACCACAGATGCAATCCAAAGTATAAGGATCATAATGGAAAAACATCGTGATTCCTTAAGGGATTTGCATATTGTATTGGTGGACTTTGAAAAGGCATTGGACAGACAACCACGAGATCGGATATGGGTGGCGCTAAGACATCGAGGGGTTCCAGAAACCTATTTACAGATGATCATGGACATGTACGAAGGAGCAAAGACAAGAGTAAGATGCCCCGCTGGAGTAACCGAAGAGTTCCCAATCAAAGTCGGGGTGCATCAGGGAACCGTCTTAAGTCCTATTCTCTTTATTACAGTCCTTGATTATCTGCTTGAAGGTAAAGTGATGGACCCCAAGGTACATCAGTTATTCTTTGCTGACGATGGAGCCATCATAAGTGAGGATCGTACATTCCTGCAACGAGCACTTGATGTGTGTGTGGACGCTCTGGAGGAAAATGGGTATCGCATTAGTTCAAAAAAGACAGAGTACTTGTGCTGCCCGTTCTCTGATCCACTCAGGCCTATTCCAGACATTTATTTGAATAGAACAGTGCTTCCCAAGTGCGAAAAGTTCAAATATCTAGGATATATGATCAATAGCAAAGCAACCTGTGATGACGACATCAATCATCGCGTAAGTGTAGGGTGGATGAAGTGGCGAGAAAATTCCGCTATCTTCTGTGACAGAAAAATGCCACCTAAGTTGAATGGAAGGCTCTACACCGCAGTTGTGCATCCAGCGCAGCGCTCACATACGGTTCACAATGTTGGACGATGTACAAGACGTATGAGAGTAAATTAACGGCAGCTGAGATAAAGATGCTTCGCATGACAGCACGAGTGACAAAGCTTGATCGAATAAGAAGTTCGAAGATCCGTGGAAGCTTTCACATCAAGGAAATCATCGTACAAAAAAATAGAGCGCGACCGGCTCAGCTGGTATTGCCATGTTCAAAGAAGAGATCATTTGAACCCTGTTAAAAAGGCAATAACAATGCACGTTCCAAAGACATAGCGATGTAGGAAAGGCAGGCCTATAAACGTCTGGATCAGACAAATGCGACGACATCGGCATTTCATTGGCCTCAATAACTGAGTGATCTAAAATCGGCAGACCTGCCGATATTTTCTGAGGTCAAATAGGGGAACCCCACAGGCGGATCAGTAGAAATGTGGTGAAGTGGGAGGGTTGTGGTCCCTTGTTTTCGGATCATAACCTCGCTGATAAAAGGAAGAAGAAGATTTCTTGCAATGAATTATTGCCAGTGGAGAAAAAGGATAATGCCAGATCTTTCTCACAAAATTTGATCCCGAATTAGAAGCAAAGGAACGCAGTCTCCTTCCTCCCAATGATCAGGAGTTTTGATAATTTTTTTTTCCAACATTTAGCGATTTTATTCGTTTTTAACTCTGCCCAAGCGTTTGCCAAGAAGCAGATGGCATGCTTCTTATTTATGCTTTTTAGTGCTTCACAGGAAAAGGAAAGGAAAAGACAAACTTGTTTTGTAATAGAGCTTAGTCAACCTTATTATATTTTGATCCATAGGTTGAGGTATGGCTATGCAATTAGGAGGAAACCACATTATTGTAATGCTAATACCTTTAATTTCAATTAACTAGTCGTTTGGATAACAAGGAGTATTATCGATAAGAAGTAAAACTATATATACTATTTGTAAAAATATTGCTATTAACCCCGTTAATTAAGACGTAATTGGCATGAATCCCATAGAGTATCATAAAGAATATCCATGTGTTTGGAAATAAATGCCTTGTTTTTCATACTTTTTGGAGCTAGAAGTTAAGATTTGGTAAATGCACACTACAGTCTCGGGCTATAACTCCGTACAACTTCAATCCACTACGACTGTTAGAACATACAATACGACGGACTGTACATTTACTTTTTGTTGAACAGGAATTGAGATATAGACGCCGCCGTGGCATCAGACTACTGAGCATTAGATTCATAGTTGGAATCCAAGAAAACGCCAAAAGTTCAAAAGTCTGACAAATATCTGAGAGCAATGCTTCTCAAAAATAATTAGCTATTCGATTTAATATCAAATACCTACTCAACCAAAATTGAGGGACAATAAATAGGCCTCCTATTCTTCGTTCAGTCCACTTTAAAAAAATTTCCAGCGGTAGGATTGTCAAACAGAATACTTTTTAATTGTATTTGTTTTTATTTTATCCTTGGGTGGCGGTTGTTTTCTGATCCCAACGGGGATTTTGGCTCGTATGTTTGAGTCCTATGCGTTACAATTGATAGTAAAATTAAAATTGATAGTAATACGTAAATACCAACCCCATTATTCTAAGCTAATAGACCTTGACATTATCGTCTATTTATGAATACTTTTTTCATTATATATCTACCTATTCTTGTCCCTTATCTTTTCTCACTTCATCGAATAAAACGTGTTTGCCTTTTGTTTAAACCTTTCTTTTATATTAAATATCAAAGTATTTCTACAAAAATATAAGAAATAAAAAAAAAGTTGTATTGATAAATAAGGCTCTTTCCGGGATATACAGGAAGTGCTATCTTACATCGGTAACAATTTATGCATATACTTGGATTGGCCTAGCAAGCTGCGCAATATACCATGATCTGGTACCCAAGGACTAGAGCTCAAGATCAGCTCGGCAAAGCTCAACTGTTTTAGAAGTATTTCTATTCCGACTTTTTCTTTATAATCTTCATATTGGAAAAAAAATAAAAATACCTGAAAGATGCCTTTTGTGTAACCTAATATATATTATTACATGAATGAACTCCAGATGTCAATTCTAATCACTTACAGGATAAGTATGAGTTAAGTATGTTAGAATGGTAAAAAATAAGAAAAGGTAGTAAAGCAGTCAGCGCACTGAATTAACTTACCAATAGTATGCAGTGAGCTATAGCGGTGGCAGCTATTTCAAAACCATTCAAAAAGATTGTAGCTGTGTGCCCAATAATTCTAGTTTCTGATAGATGCTGCTTATTCTGTAGTTGTAGGAGGTGATTAAGCACATCTTGGCGGTCGTTTGGATTCTCCAAGCGCAATTCAGCAGCAGCTTTTGTGAGTTGTGTTAAGAATTGATCTGCGGGCTTAGTAAAAAACCGCTCCGGCTGCAGCTTTCTCAACCAAGGCCAAGCTGCTGTTTTGCGGTAATAGCCAGCACATTTAATGGCTTGCGTTTTCATTGACTTTGCTAACTTTTCATAGGCATGCGGCTGCTTATCTCTAAAAGTGTCTGCAGTAACGCCCCAAATAAAGTCGGACAAAAATGACACGGTGAACTTTCTTGAAGCCTGAGGAATAACAGTCAGAAGGACTAAAAACATTTTTAAGCAATGCTTACCTCTTTGATGTCGACATCATTGATATGAGCTTGAATATAGTCACAGAGTTGATTGGCGGACATCTGCATAGCAGGGTATAAAGATCGCAACTGAAAAAGGAATCATTGATGTTGACTGCGGTTATAATTGAGTAACCTTACCCTTCCAACAGTTAATGCTGGACCAATCTGTATCCTCGATTGCGTCCAATCGTTTCCAGTACATACCATTGGACTGACGAATCGAAGTCTGTCAAGCTCCGGCGTCGTCTGTGATACTCAATTATAAGTTTGCCATCAATTCGAAATACATTTAAGTACTTACCCACTTTGAAGCCTCATTATCCCGAAAGTAGCTAAAATGGGTTGTCAAAATCTGCACAGCTAACGCTGGATCCAATATTAAGAGCTGAGGATTTCTGGCTGTAAAAATTCCAATAAACCGGTCCTTAGACTTGTATCTCCTGAAATGTTTTAGTCAGTAAAACGTTTACTAGTTACTAGAAGTAGCCTTACAGATAAATCTCATGCAGCTCCTCTATAAAGTTGCACTCTCCACTGTGACTTTTTTCGAAGTTCCCCTTTAAGATTTTAGGCTTCGGACCACTAACACTCCGCTCCTTCCAATAGTACATATACCATGTCAGATATTTGTAAAATACTGTAAGGATCAGAGAAACTAATGCAACTGCAATTCCGAACGACATGGTTATTTCAGGTAGAATGACATTATCACTTTCATCTCACAGTTTATAAGGCAACACGAAACTGAGGTCAATACAATATGATTACATTGATTAGAGTGTTAATTACGCTTAAAACCAGGAAATGGTAGATGAGTTAGCGGGGAAAACTATTGAAAAATTGTTATTGATTTCAAATATTCAGAAAATGAAATAAATGATAAGATTCTTGATCACAAATCTTAATAACGTAGATTACAGCACCACTGAAATTAAATTCATCGTTACTATTTGTTATTATATTGTATATTTATTTATAATAACTTACAACAACGCTGTTAATAGTGCATCGGCAACCAAATAGCAGTGATAAGTAGAGTAGAGACCTGGTTATCCGAAACATCTAATAGCCATGATGTAATATGTAACTGCCATAGAGAAAATTTACTTTAATAAAATTTACAAAACGGAATTGATCAAATGCTGTGAGAATGGATTTTTAGGTAGATATGTATTTATTTCGAAAAATTGCTTCCCTTTCGAGTTCGTTGACCCTGAAATATGCTAAAAAGAGCTTTTTTTCTGTGTAGCTTTGTTTATATCCCTTCTGTAGGTGGGGGAAACTCATAATTTTCCAGATATCGTAGTTTTAAGATACAGTTTAGTATGAATATATTGTTGCATATTTATAGGTCTTAAAATTTTTCTAATGAACTTTAGCTCCAGACGCCTGCTTGACAGTTGTTGACATACCATTAGTGGAGCGACAAAGTCGCGTGAGCAGCTAAACCACCGCGGAAAGATGAGTTTATTAAATTATTCGCGCAAAACGCGCCAAGTTTTGTCAAGGGAAGTCAATTGGCTGTGCGACAGGAGAAGAGGAGAAGGAATAGGGTACGAATACTCGAAGCAAATGCCGACAGTTTTTCGGATCAAGTTTCTGCATTCATCATATAGGCGGATAGCGACGAACGGTTTAAATCAGACGATGGTTCAGCTAGGCTGGATAGACCGCTTACCGTCTGCCCTGAATCTATCTCAATGGCTGACGTGGTCTTTACTTAAATTAATTTGTATCACAGCAACGGGGCTTCTGCTATCAGATTATCAGGAGCAAGATATTATGTGAAAAAAAAAAAAAACACACGAGTACGTATGTATATATGTAATTTAGGTGTAATTACTTGGGGGAGCTCTTTGATTTTGAAGGATCATGCCAAACACGATCAGAGCCTTGATGTTTAGACAGTTTTGCAGTCAAGATGTCGTAGCGAACAAAGTATCCAATTGTATAGAGGGTAAGCGTCAGGAGGCAATTATTGTTTCCATTTATCTTTCGTACGTCGCTATGGGCTTACCTCCTTCAAAGGAACTGATGAAAGTTATAAGATATGCAGAACCTAACGATTTCAGGCCGATTATTGACGGAATGTCATTTGGCGGAGCAGTAAATGTAACCCTAGGGTTCAGAAGTACGTGTAAAAGAATGATAACATTTGACATTCGTTGATGGCACATAGAGAGTCGCTGTGTACGGTGAATCTTTTGTCAATACAGAGAAAGTAGATTCGCAAGTCGATGTGCTACAGCCAAAAGCTCTGGAAGTCGCCAATAAATTCTACGTTTTAGCAAATGCAGTTCGTTGCTGAAAAATGATATCGAAGACAACTATAAAAATCTGTTGACCACTGTAATCTTTCTGGGGATGGTAGTTTTATGCCCAAAGTTTACAAAAATTTGACTTTCTCTAAATAAATGCTTTCTTCTTCAGCACTGGAAACTGAAATTAGGAGCTTATCACTTTCTACGAATCTTATTTTCATTTCGTTCAAGCTGACACCCAGTGCTTCATAAAATATTGCCCTGAAATGTTTTTCATTTTGCTCCACATCTTCTGATTTTTCGCCAGTTTTGTCATGTACTAGATATTAGTAAGCCTCGTGTTTTGTCATTCTTTGACTTTTTTTGGGAATGCCATCTTCTACAAAATTAAAATCGGCATTTTTTTTTGTCATCAATTCTTTGTAAACATTGTCGCTTCTGAAGGAGGTAAGGGAATCCACTACCGAGGTGATTGAATTGAAATTTAAGTAAAAGGTATGAAAAAGTTGTGCTTAAATGTGTGAAATACTACTGAATCATTCCAGTTGAATGAAAAAGCTTTTCACAGCGAAAAAGCTCTTCCCATCCATCCCAACTCATTTTCGACTGAGAAAAAAAGTTAAAGTGGTTCCAAGTCACTTTGTGTTGTTGTACTCCGTATTAAATCTTACTTCACTGAGAAGCGACGTTTCACCAAAACGCACCAATAGTCAACATTTATATCTCTGCTCTTTAATATTTTCCCTACTGCCTGGATTATTTACCCATATTTATTGAAGCCTATGCGAGTAACGAGCAAATTACCGCTCCAACGCTTTTTTAGTCCATGCAGATTTTAGGTACTTTTAGGATTTTATTTTGCTAAGATTATATTTATTTTGAATTTTTTTTTATTTAAATAGCTCTTGAACTGCAGTTTATTTTTAATATGATCAGCTTACCTGGCTGGAGATTTCAAAGACCTTAACTTCCAGTCACTGCAGGGACTTGTGGACTACTGTGGCAGAAGGATGCGATGGAAATGCTCATTATACCATATGCAGTTGCTCAGATTAAAAATCTTTGACCTCACCCTTAGCACTTCATTTATAAAAAAAACTTTATCGAAAATTGACATGTTTCAACAGAACTGCTGACGTCGGATCATCGCCGAATTCATTTCGATATCAATTTAGGCATTTAAACTTAAGTTGGCCAGTGTCCACAAATTGGGACCGATATAGAGAATCTAATCCTAGCAATTAAATCAGCCTGCCACCAGGCTTATCCAGAAAAATCAGGTAATCGCCTCACTCCGTGGTGGAGTAAGAAACTCGCCAAACTAAGAACAAAAACAAGAAAAATGTTCAACAAAGCGAAATGCAACAATGATTGGGCTTCAGTATCTGAAGCTCTAACTAAATATAATATTGAAATTAGAATAGGTAAGAGAGAATCATGGAAAAACTTCTGCCAACGTCCTTGTGACATTTGCAGCAGTGCCCGCATCCACAGAGTTCTCTCTAAACAGAACACTAATCAAATCAGATTAATGAAAAAGCCAGATGGCACATATGCGGAATAGAAATTTTCTTCGAAGGAAAGCGCCGAGAGAAGACGGAATTTTGCATGCCTTTATACCTTTAGAATGTATATGTATAACAGGAGCCATGCGAACCTGTCCCACAGTAGCTTTAGAAGTGATCGTAGGGATACCTCCACTACACATAGTGCTAGAGCGAATCGCCAAGGAGACCATTTTAAGAATCAGCAAAGAGGGCATCGGGAAAGGATCATGCATCGCAAATAAAGAGCGAGTAACCCTATCCAAATTAGTGCCGCTTCTGGACTGGCCCAGAGATGATATGGTCAAGAAATACTGCTTTGAAAGGAAATTTGACTCAAAGCTGAGCAACAAAAGAGATTGGAGCAGCGAATCCGATAAATACCAACTCAAACAACACACAATTAAATGGTACACAGACGGATCGAAAACATCTACTGGCACTGGGGCAGGAGTGTACGGACCCAGGACTAGATACTCAGAATCACTGGGAATATTCCCCAGTATATTTCAAGCAGAAGTTCACGCGATCGAAAGATGCGCGCAATTCAACTTAGACAGGAAATATCGCAGGCAGGACATCGCGATACTATCAGACAGCCAAGCTGCTATTAAAGCACTGACCTCGCATGAGATCAGATTCAAACTGGTATGGGAGTGTCTCACCAGGATCAACAAACTGGGAGAAATAAACAAAGTAACTCTCTACTGGGTACCAGGACATGTAGGAGTAGACGGGAACGAAGCAGCTGATGAACTAGCTAGAAACGGATCAGACACGCCGTTCCTTGGACCAGAACCCTTCTGTGGGATAGGACCCCACAAAATAAGGGAAGACTTAAGGAAAGAAGAAGAGAACAAATGGGCTAAACATTGGGACGATATCCACCAAATAAGACAGGCAAAGGAACTTCTGGGGAAATACAACCAGAAAAGAAGCAGAGCCTGCCTAAGAGTTAGTAAGAATCGGCTTCGCATCTTGGCGGGCATGTTAACAGGTCACTGCAGACTTAAGGAGCACCCTAGGAAACTGGGAATAGAGGGAGACGGACACTGCAGATTCTGCAGGGACTTCGCAGAAACACCAGCGCACCTTCTTATGGAATGCGAAGCACTGATCCACAAAAGTATGAATCACCTTGGTGCCTACCTCCTATCAGAAACGGATTTACCTTCGCTGGATCCACTGAAGATACTTCGGTTTGCTGTAGCAGCTGGACTGGAGGAAGTGCTCTAGACCGAGTATATCATCGGCTAGAACCTTAGTAAGGGGGGCACAATAGATCTTTTATAGGTCGCAATGCACTTGCACCTCTCAACAATATAAATCTAATCTATACCTTTAGAACTAATTATGCATGGAGTTACATACAAAAAACGCTGTAAAAAAAAGTCGCGGTAAAATTTATCTCCAAAGCTGGCCAAAAGCCTTACTTCTTTCTTCCTATAGAAAATAGAGACAATACTTGATAGACATATTCATATGCCTGTATGCATATCGACAAGGTAAGTCAATCATCAATGCTTTTCAGGAACTCCCAACAAAGATTGAAAAATCTTTTCGAGACAAATATTTTGCGGTGGGCTGCTTCCTTGACATCGAAGGAGCTATTGGCAACACTAAAGATGTGGAGGTATACAGATGTATCTAATAAACAGGTATGCAACATGTAACTGGGCAGAAAAATTAACATCTCATTAGGCAAAAATAAACTTAAAGTCACTGCTGCGAAGCTTGCCCGCAAGGTGGAGTCCTCTTTCTCCTACTATGGTCCATCGTAGTGAATGAACTGCTGAAAATATTCAACGACAAAGATTTCTATGTCCAAGGTTACGCAGATGATATTGCGATACTAATAAGAGGGAAATTCAAAGAAATAGTCACGGATCTCTTCCAAAGTTCATTGAATCTAGTTGCTGACTGGTGCCAAAAAGTCGGCCAACGTCAACCCAAAAAAGTGCAATATAGTTGTATTTATGAAAAGGAGAAAACGAGAAAGGAAAGCACCCATGCTTCTAGGCGAAACAATCGAATTTTTTTAGGAGGTTAAATACCTTTCTCACCTCACAAAAGCCATAGACAAAGCCAGGATCTCATTATGGACCAGCAAAAGTCTTATTGGTGAAAATTGGGGCATAAGTCTCAAAATGATGGTACGGCTCTACACAGCGATTGCAAGACCGATCGTCACATATGCAGCACCAGTACAGTGACAGTACAGTAAACTTCAATGACTAGCGTGTGTATGCACAACAGATGCAATGAAAGCTGCTCCTACTGCAGAGTTGGAGGTTATTCTAAGCCTACCACACCTTCAATTTTATACAAATAAAGAATGGTTAACGCCTTCATGCTTATCACTGAGGACAACTCAAACTCCAAAATAGTTCATTCGGATATTGAAGAAAAACTTAACAGTAATGAACTACTGGGAATAACAATCATAGACAAATGTCTGAAAACAACTTTAAGGTTACACTCCCAAATAGCAATAAGTGGAATTAGAACAAACCTATATTTGCCAACAATTCTCATGTACACAGATGATTCAAGATAGATGAAGGAGTTGGGTCTGGTGTATACGGGGCTGCTACAAAGACCTTTACCCTTTCCCATATGCAAAGATCTAACTCCGTATTCCAAGCCAAAATATTTGCCATAGAAATACTCGTATGTTTCTGGGCCTACTCGCAATTGCTAAATTCCGAGTAGGCCCAGAAGAGATAATCAGCAAACCGGCAGGTATCTAGGTATCGCCCTGGACTCTAAACTTTCTTTCTGGCTCCAGATTAAGTTCTCATCTGAGCGAGCTGCAAAGGTCACGTCATCACTGAGTAAGCTCATGGCAAATATCGGAGGCCCAACAATGAGTAGGCGATGACTCCTCATGTCCATCACCCACGCCATTCTTCTGTATGGGTGTGAGATCTGGGCGGATGCACTTAGGCAGGAGAAGTACAGAATACAAATTGCCGCAGTACAAAGGCGAGCAGCCCTCCGAGTTGCAAGCTCCTATCGCACAGTGTCGGAACCAGCCGTCCTCCTAGTTGTGCGAGTGACCTCCATCGACCTCTTAGCGACAGAGAGGAAGTACGCCTAAGACAAGGAAGCGGAAGTTGGAGCCGAATTGGCAGTGCGGAAGCGAAGGAGCTTACCAAACAGACTTGGCAAAGAAGGTGGAGCGCTGAAACGATGGGGAGGTGGACAGCGAGGCTGATTACAGAGATCACGACTTGGACAGAGCGGGAACACGGCGAAGTGAACTACTTTGTCACTCAATTCCTAACCAGACATGGGTTTTTCAACCGATACCTCCACAAGATCGGTAAAGTAGAGAGCGCAGCCTACCAATATGGAGACTCAGCGGAAGACGATGCTTTCTACACCTTTTTCGTCTGTAGCAGATGGACACAGCAAAGGAGTAGACTGGAGGCGGAAATAGGCGATTTTTCCGCGGAAAATGCTATTAGCAAGATAACCTCGAGTACCGACACGTGGAATAAACTATCTTCCTTAGTTTTTAGCTTCTCGCAACCACTCATGTTGTGTGCGTTATATTTTTCACACGAATGGAAGGGACCTACAGTTTTGTGCCGTATCCGAACGGCGATTTGACAAGCTTTTTCGTGACAACAATACTCTCGGATGTTTGTCAGACGCTCGCGAGAGGTGGGACCGTGAAAAAACGTTTTGGTGTTTTCTGGCATTCGAACTTGGAACCTCACGCGCAGTGATCGGGCACACTAACGATTTAAGTCACGGCGCCCACCGCACTAAAAAATATAGTCGAACTTACCACCAAGTCTGGCATTTTGAATGAGCTTTAAGATAAGAGGAAATCACAAAAGGACCAAAAGTGGCCAGAGTGAAAAGGAGACATGATCCCACCTCAAATTTACAATCCACAGCTAAAAATTTTAAAATTAAATGTTGCCGCAGTATATTTAAAAAAAAAAACTAACTTTTATTAATTAGATGAACTAAAAAGAAAAAACAAAGTTGGATGTTAATTGAATTTATTGTCTTAAAAACTTGTCGCGTGAATAGAAAAGAAAAAAAATGTAGGTATACTTAGGTAATTACAATCTCCGTCAAACAAAATTGATGACTATGAACTTTTCTGTATTATCCCTACCACTACCACTATAAAAATAAGTTGATATTTCTTTGTCCGAGGTTTATCGGAAAACGGTTGGACGAAATATAATAATTTCTTTTTTTTGCGAAATCTTTTAGAGGAGGTTCATACAAAACTCTTTCTTCGATTTTGAGTTTGAGATAAAACGAAAAGAGACAAAGAAATATAAAAAAACCTGAACTTCCACTTTGTACATATTAAATTTAGTTCTGTCGTTTAGAGTTTTTAAAGATACGTTATATAGAAGCTAAGTAATATCAAAATTATCTTCAAATTCAGAATGTAATTAATTTTTTTCTTGATCATGATTTCGAGTCTGCACTCAGTGCACTTTTGCTGTCTTTAAGAGCAGACTCGGCTTGAAGACGGAAGGGGTACAATAGTCTTCGTGTTTTTTTTCTACTTTTATTTCTTATTCCGTTATACTTGGTTGACGGGTTTGTATTTGTTCTGGTGGGGAATTTATTTTACACATTTTCAGTATTGTATGCAATTAGCAATTACAAATTGAGTAAAAGATTGAAAAAGTTTAATGGTCTATTGTCTTAGGAGCAGTAGGCTTTTTGAAAAGCTTTCTCATGACAACAATACTCTTGGATATTTGTCAGACGTTTGCGAAAAGAAGGATTGTGAAAAAGATGTTTAGTATTTTCTAGGATTCGAACATGCAACTTCACGTGTGGTGGTCTGACAGACTAACCACTGCGCCACGGCGGCAACTTGATCAAAACTTACTTCACATACCGAAGCTCTGAAGCATAAATTCGATCCAAAGAGAAGCTCAAAAACTGAACCGAACTTTGATTAAATGTTATGAGAATGTCTGTCGCTCAGGTTGAACAGAAGGAACAAAGGTTTAGGGCTCCTAAATCCCATACAGAGGATGACTCCACGTACTATTAGTTGGTGCAGAACGAATATAACAACTACATATAATATTTAACTGGAATGTTGCCTCCAGGATAGTTACCGAAGAGGCGATTATGTTTTCTTTTTCGTCCATTACCGGATCATGAGAACTTGTATCCGGTAGTGCTTAGAAAAAGTGGTTACACAAGCACTGAAAATAGTTTTGAGGGTTTGCTTTCTTTGTCTTTGGCGTCTTTCGCGATGTTAATATGGCCTTTATTCTCAAACAAGATTATATTTTTGGAAATAAAGATCCAGTAGGGTCATTAAAGTGGATCCTGCGAATCTGCTCTCCACGACCATGTATGTAGGATCGAGAATGGGTTAGAAGACGAGAGCTAGGAAAGGTCCATTGTGATAGCACATGGATCTATGATCTTTTTTTTTTTTTTATAATTTGCGCGTGCCAAAGGCATTATTAATACCCTTATACTGGTTCTCAGGGCACGGGCGGATAGGAAGAGGGGGGAAGAAGACAGAGGAGATGCCGGTTTGTGTTGGCTTTAAATGTTTGAAGGTTGTAATGGTTAGGAAATACAGAGGCTGGTAATTCGTTCCATAAACGTGTTGTTCGGCTTATAAACGAATCCCTATATTTGACAGTACGTCCGAAGATGGACTTGAGGGTGAACTGATGTGCATTCGAAGCCTAACGCGTATTGCGGGTGAAGTTTTGAAGGGGAGGAATGCAGCTGGCTATTTCGCTGGAGCATTTTTTTTATAAAAAAAGCTATAAAAAAGAGAAAGACACGAGACATTTCTACGATGTTCAAGTGAGACTATGGAGCTCATGATGTCTCTATCACCTATCAGCTTTAACGCACGATTCTGTACCCTATCTAGACTGTGCAGGACGGTCTTGGGTGCACCAGACCAGATGTGGGCGTTATATTCCAGCTTTGGGCGGATGAATGCCTTATAGATGGAGGCCAGATCAGACGGGGTAAAATATTTCTTGCACCGCTTAAGGAATCCTAGACACTTTGCAGCATTTTTGGCGACTTCGAATATGTGATCGTTCCATCGAAGACGGTTATTGATGCACATACCGAGAATGGCAAGTCTTTCGGATTCAGCGATACAAGTATCATTCATGGATAATGGTTGAGGGTCTTGCATTCGCTTGAGAGACAGAAGACAGCATTGAGTTTTGGATGCATTAAATTCCACTCTATTGATTGAACCCCATTTAGTTATGCTGTCCAGGTCGGAATTTAACGTGTTTAATATACGTTGTCGTTCCTCTTCTACGGCCGAAGAGCAGGGACGTGAGTTAGGGAACGAATATGAAAAACTGAGAGTACTGTCATCAGCGAAGGAATGGATTGGATTAGAAGTAGCAGGCAAGAGGTCATTTATAAAAATGAGGAAGAGAGTCGGAGACAAAACTGTGCCCTGGGGAACACCAGCATTTATATTGTGAATTGCAGACTTGAAGCCGTCCAAGACAACTTGTATTGAACGGCCCGAAAGGTAATTTCTAATCCATTGAAAATTCGATGCTCTCAAGTACAGGCGGATACAAAGCACTATCTGGCATGGTGGAGTTCGCTGCAAAGTGAGCAGCAAGCAGATTAGCTTTGTCTAAGGAGCTGACAGCTGGAATGTCATTGTAAATGAGCGTTGGGATGGAAGACGAGACAGATTTTTTAATATTTTTGACGAATGACCAACAATTTTTACTACCCTTGGGACATTGTAGAATTTTTTGTCTCAGTTTCTGGTCATGTAAGAATTTTACACGTCAAATGTGGGCATTGCAGTCATTTCTGGATTGTTTAAACTTCTTTCGGTTTTCCTCAGATTTGTTGGCTCTATAAGACCGAAAACTTACCTCTTTCAACCGGATAGCCTCTTTACAGCTCTGGTCAAACCTCGAGTTTGCCTTAGGTATGATGCTTTTTATTCTGTAAGGAATAAAGGCATCCATACCTAAGCGAATAGTGTCAGTAATCATATCGGCGGCGGCATCCACGTCGCTATCGAGGAAGCATAGCGACCAGCTAAAACTCCTAAAGAAACTATTAAGGCCGTCCCAATTGGCTTTCTTGTAATGCCTTACTTTTCTTCAAGAAAGAATTGCACTTGTTGGAACTTGTTATAAAGCGCTGGAGGCTGCTGATGTTTGCGTTACCCAATTCGCCTAAACCGTCGAAGTAAGTTCCTAAGTGCAATCTTCTACGAGCGGAGAGAGTCTGGCACGTACAAAGGTAGTGTAGTATGATTTCCTCCTCTTCATCGTTCATACAGCTTCTATAGAAGCTGTTTGCGAAGAGGCCTAGCCTTATGGCATGCCTTCGAATGATGCGGCGCCCCATAATGACACCTACTATAGATGCAATGTGTGCGTTTCTGAGTCAGCTTAGATCAGATTTGCCAATCTGCGGTTGATAGTATTGATCTTAAGTGCAATTTCACTGAATCGGCAGGCATGTCACCGTATTCGACGAAATCTATAGGCCATGCAATTTCCTGGAATATCTCTGTCTGTTTTATCATTACATGTACGTAGAGAACATATTTATTGTTGCAAACATTTTTTTTTGATTAATTTGGTAAGACTTGTACTACTATTTATTTGTTTTTATTATTTTTTTTTTTTACTCATTATGCGGGAAGCATACGCATTATGCCACTTAGTTTTATATACATATATAGAAGATATATAGGTACTATTCATTTTTTTTTTAAATTAATGGTTTAATAAGTATCTATCTTCTGTACTCCTAACCGTCGGTTGAAATGCTCAACCTAAATTCGGGGCTCTCAAGTTCTTTTTCTGTCTGTTCAGTTTTGATCATAGCTGTGTGGTTTTTGTTTCTGTCAAGGGTTTTATTTTTATTGACTCTGTAAGTTTGGTAGTGATTAAAGCAGAATAGAACCAGTATTAATGCTACTATCGTATAGATTAACGTGTAATGGTGCAGATTATGGTTGTCTAATGTCAGCATAGGGTTTGACTCTTCATTTTTTTAAAGTATTTATGTCTTGTGAGATTAATTTCAACTCATTTTGGCTGGAGTATCTCACGACTGCTATGTTGGATGAATAGTTTGCCAAGTTCTTGGAGATAATATGTGAGATGCTTAGGGGGGAAATATAGGAATTGATAAGGATTGAGGAGTTCTCACTTACTGCCTGTGTTGTGATTTCTTTCGATTTTAAGTAGCAATTTTTCTGTAATTAAATTTCTACGGTGTATGCTAAAGTATATGTGGCTGTGTTTTCTTCACATATTACGTCGACTATGTATTTGTCTAAGGATGAAAATAACCATTTGTTTGGTTGGGAGAGTTGGAAACATGCCGTCGGGGGTTTTGTTTGTTTTATTTCACAGGTATTTGGGAGGATGGTATTGCCTTTTAATAATTGGACTTCGCATTGTTCATCGTCAGTATCTGAGTTGAATAAGGGGTGTGTTAAGGGGCAACGAAATTTTCCATTTAAAGATTTGCAATTTGCTAATTTTTCATTGTTCAGGTTTGAAAAAATGTTTTTTCTATAATTGATAATCAAGTATTGGCTTGAAGGCTGTATGAATACAAATTGATTCTTATATCGGGTTGGAAGGGGTATAACTTTGTAAAAATGAAAATGTTATCTATTAGTGGAAGAGGTACACTGCTGGTACAAATTTGGTATAAATGGAGGATGTTTTCGTCATTAGCTACGAATGGTAGTCTCATACCGTTTGAGATTTCTTGTTTGATTTGTGTCAGAGCAGATTTTATTTGTTCTGGGGATATTATCGCTGGATGGGGTTTACCGTGCTTGACATCGCTTACCAGGTCTAGTATGTAATTGAGGGTGTTTTGGTATCGTATGATAATTAGTGTAACAATGGAGGTTAACGATTCTATTTCGAGAAATACCTTCTGATCTTGGGTTGTTTTAACCAAGATGTTTACTAACATATGTGTTTTGCACTCTCTATTTTCGAATTGATTGCCTTCATTTGATTTTCTATAGCTTGCTCGGATGTACTAAAAACGTTTTTAGTAGTTTCTAACTATATAGATTGTTTCTGTATGAGTTATAAAAAGGTTTTTTTCGTTAGTTTTGGAAAGTTAAATTTCTTTCTCGTAAAACTTAGCGTCGTCTTCGTTTAGTGTCCCGAATAATGATTTTCTAATGGTACCTATGACGTTGAGCAGAGCTCTTTTGCTCCTATAGTTAGGATTTAGCAATTTGTACTTTGTTTATATATTTGTCATCAGGTGGGTCATTTCAGGCACTGCTCCATTGCATATTATTCCGAAATCCGCATGGCCCTTGAGTTGTCGACACAAATTGTTGATTTCGACTACATACCCAGTAGCGTGTGCTAAGGCCTTTGTAAGCTGCTCGAGGTCGTAGTACATAATAAGCTTCCACTCATGATAATAAAGCTCTGCGTTTTCTATTTCCTCGAAATATATGCCTGGATTTGGGTCTATGGGTTCCATCTTTGAACTCCTTGGGTGATCGAAACGAGCAGGATAAATGTCAAAGTACGCAGCATGACCTGAAAAGTGGTTATACATGGTTGTAGTTACCCTTTGGCTAATTTTGTGTGTGCAGTTCGTGTTTAGTGGAAAGAGAGTGAGTGTATGTATATGTATATATTTATTATTTTAACAATATATCTTAGTAGGGTATGTCCTCTGGCACCTTATGATATATGTTGGGGAACAGTCTAAATTAAAATTCTCTTTACGTATTCCGAAACTAACTTGGTCTCCGATTGTTTTATTCTTGTAGAAGTTGTAGGTTATTGTTGTTCTGTAAGAGTTTGGATCTTCTGCCGACTTGTACTATTGCGTTTTCGTCAGAGAGGATTTTTATTACCTCGTATGGTACTTCCCATAGGGCAGGCAATTTGTTGTGTCTTGTCTGATTTTTTATTAGAGCTTTGTCACCTACGATAAATAGCTTTATTTTGCTTTTTTTTGTCGTATTGTAGTTTCGTTTTTTGTTTTTTGTCATGCAGGCAATTTTATAACCATGTTGCAATCGAGCTTTAAGTTCGTTGGCGTAGTTATCATAGTTACATGAAATCTGTGGGTTTCTGTTGAGTGTGCTGGGTATTTTTGCGGGATAGCCATAAAATAGTTCCTGTGTGCTGTAAGTCGTGCTGGTGTATTGTCGTTTTGAAACGAACATGGAATAAGGGACCCATGTGTCCCAAGTGAGCGGGTCTTGGTTCACATAGTGTCTTAAGTATTCTGCTAACGTCTTGTGACTACGTTCAAGTGCGCCGTTAGTCTGCGGGTGGTAAGGGGTAGTTGGCAATTTTTTCGTTTTTAGTATTTTACACACTTCTTGAAGAGGTTACTGAGGAAGTTCGAACCTTGATCCGTTAATATTGAATCCGGAATTCCGAATCGACAGACTATTCTTTCTATTAGCATTCAAGCTAATGTGGGTATTGCGATGGCTTCGCTAAATTTTGTTAAATCATCCTGGAGAATTAGTATGCACTTGTTGCTGTTGTGACTGACGGGTAGCGGACCCACAATGTCCAAGACTACTCGCTCAAATGGAGTCCTGCTTGTGGTTGTTATTTTCAAAGGTATTTTTATATTTTTCGACGATTTATTCTTCTAGCACGATTCACATTTGCGGATGTATTCTGTCGTATCCTTTGTTATGGTTGGTCAGTAGTATGTTTGTGTTATACGTTTCGTGGTGCGTGTTATTCCTTGGTGTCCGCTAAAAGGGGACTCGTGTTATGTCTTCTGGGTGTCTAGTATTATTCTTGTGTCAATGAGGATGCAAATGGTTATATGTTCTTGTCTGAAAATGTAGCTTTTATCGTTTTTATTTCTTCTTCGTTGTTTCCGCTAGGCGGTAAGGAAATTGCTAATGAATTTAGCTTCTTTTCTTTGAAATTTTTGAGGGATGTTTGTAGGCAGTTTGTTATGGTGTGTTGATCAGAGGTACTTTTTAAAGGGATCGGTAAAGTGACTATATTATTATTATTAATGGCAGTTTGCTTGTGAAATTGTCAAGGTTTGTCCTATGTCAGGTTTTAAAAAATCTTGAAATTGTTTTCGTAACAGTTCTTCGTCAGGAGATTCTTTGAGAGGAAGGAGTATAATTTTGAATGGGGTCTTATTGTTTGAAAATATTGAATCCGTTTTTTCGATAAAATTCAAGCTTGAAGTGAATTGGGGATCTATTGCGTTTATTTCTACGTTATGGACTTCGCTTTCTGCGTTTCTCTCATCTCCGTCTGTCAATCGTATGCGACTGAGAGCGTCAGCTATGACGTTGCTTTTGCCTGATTTGTGCACGATTTTGAACTCATATTTCTCCATCAAGATACGCCAGCGTAAAAGTCTTGAAGTATGATTTTTTGTCCTATTAACCATAGTAAATTATTATGATCAGTGCATATGGTAAATTTTCTTCCGAAAATGTATGGTGGAATTGTTGTCATAAATAATGGCAAGTAACTCCTTTCGGAAGTCGTGTACTGTGTCTCTACGTCGTTTAAGGTGCGCTGGCGAAAGAGATTAGTTTGTCTTCTCCTATTGGACCTTGGGAGAGTACTGTGTCTAATGTTATGTCACTTGCATCAGTTGTGATAATAAATTCTTTGCTGAAGTCAGGGTAAGCGAGAATATAGGGTTTTATAATTTTTTCTTTTTGTTTCCTGATCGACTCATCACAAAAATCATCTCACTTAAAAACAGCCTTGTTAGAGGTTTGGCCAGATCTGCGAAATTAGGAATACATTTTCTGTAGTATCCCACGAAGCCGAGGAATGATTTAATACCCTTTGGTTTTTTTGATACCGGGAAAGTTTTTACCGCCTTGATTTTCTCAGGATCCGACTTAATTCGTTCTTCGAAAATAACGTGTTCATTGTAAGGAAGTTCTTTTCGGATGAAGTGGCACTTGTCAGTTTGAAATTTTAAGTGGTTTTTTCGAAGACGATTAAGAATTTTAATGAGTCGTACGTTGTGATCGTGTAGATCGTAGCCATATATGACGTTGTCATCTGCGTAAACGAAACATTCAATTCCATGTAATCTCATTAATACATTATTCATTAACCTCGGAAATGTAGCCGGATCATTTTTAAGTCCGAATTGCATACGATTGTATTCGTAGTGTCCAAACGCGGTACTGAATGCCTTTTTGGTTTTGTCCTCCTCATCCATTAGGATTTGGGGGAAACCTTTCTTCGGTTATTACCTTGTGTCGTAGTGAGTCTCTATGTGTCAAGTGATCGCCTTCGATATAGAATAGGTCGTTGTATTCACGACAAATTTTAAGGATAGACCCTTTTTCTTCGACATTGCAGTGGCCTAATTCAATTAGTGAGCATAGTTTGCTTAGTCGGTTTCTTACGGGGTTGTTTTGCTTTTCCTCATTGACTATATTGAAGTTATTAAGTTCGTCCCACACTAAATTAATTGACTCGTCATTAATTTGTTGGTCTATTTCCAATCTGTTCATCAGAAGTACTTTAATTTTTGCGTTATTAGGTTTAGCTTACGTCTCGCCTAGGTAAACCCCTGGAATTATTTGTTTTTTCCTTGTTATTATTTCAGAGGGGGTTACTTGGTTAAATGGAATTTCGACTACCTGTTGGCTCATTTGTTTTAAAATAATGAAAGATTTATTTATTTTCCCTTGTGCGGTAGTTGATATACTTGTAGCATTCGTATTTTTTCCCAATTATACCGTCGAAGCTTTGTTGGGCCTGATGGTGCAAGATGTGAAACGGGTGCGATATTTTAATTGAATCCCCTCCCATTTGGAAAAACAAGGTTTCAGTGGTCATATCAGAACTTGTCACCTTTTCGCCGCTCATAGTGGATATTATCATATCCTTGTTTAGCAAAGGCGAATTGGTGGAACTTCGCATGATACTGATTTCAGCTCCGGTATCTATGACTAGATCCCTGTATTTTCCCTCCCTGAAAGGGATTCGTATCATGGATAGATTATTATTGGGAATGAGGGGGATCCGTATTGAAAATATTAATGGGGATGTACATCGGTCTGGATTGCCAGTCGCGGGTAGATGCCGTTCTCTTCCTCCCGATGAGGGCCGTTTCCCATATTATTGTTTCGCGGATTGGGGCGTCGTTGCACATATTACAGATTAACTTGTCGGCCTATGTTATCGGGTCGATGGTTACTGCGATTTATAGAAGGAGGTTGGTCAATGGCGTAAGATATAGCCTGCTACATTTCGTCTTTTATATGGTCAAAGACATCATTTCCGCATGAGATGAACTTGCACAGTTCATCAGGCTTGCCGTCAAAAGTAGGAATTATACCGTTCATGTCGTTCAGAGAGATTTTAACATCCATGGTAGGTATTTTAGGAGGTGTTGTATTGAAGGGAGAAAGGTAGAGCCTTAAATAACTCTAAAGTTTGGACGTTGCGTTGGGTAAGAATGCTTGAGAGTTTCACGCAGACAGTTAGGGGTCAACAAAAATGAATGTCTAAGTGTATAATGTACTTACTTACTTACTTAGATGGCGCTACAGTCCGGGGTGGACCTGGGCCTAAGTGTATAATGTATATATGTATTTTTTAATAATATTTACATCAGTTTTCATGTTGATTAGAGAGATGATCTTTGGTAAGTGGGGCTGCTCCTGTTTGATCTGAGCTTTGAGTCCTGCGGTGTTCCTTGGTTTATGTGCTAGATACGTGTTACATCCAAGATCACATGTTTCGTGCATTCCAGCGCAGTGATATTTGAACTAAAAACGAAATTAAAAAATCAAACGAAATTAAAATGTTCCCACTGCATTATTTCCATAACCACTCAGGTTAGGGGAATTCATAAATACTCCATGCAGGTTTCACATATCCATTCAAGGTGATGTGAAACGATGGGAACTGCAATTACGCATTTTTTTTTTTTTTTTTTTTTTTCGACGGAAAGTAAAAGAGTCCGCTCACAACCTCCAGCGGGTAAACATCGCAAAAGAAATTCTTGGTGCGGATCGATACAAGTGTAAACCCCCTAAAGCGAGGTATAAAACAAAAGCTAAGTAGCAAACCCAAAAGTGCTAACAAAACAAAACTAATAAGTAATTTAAAATCGTAAATTGATTTCTAAACAAAATAAAGTAATTTAAAAGATTGTTGACCGCATTCCTTAATTGTGGGATCGATACAAGTAAAAAACCTACCATATGTCCGAAAAGCAGACACCCGAACCAGGAACTACTACCACACCAGCAGCAGGCAGTACACCAGCAGGAAGGAACGAACCTGAGTGCTTACCAAGAAGACTACGTATCGGCAAAACTCTTCCCAGTGTATCACATAAAGTAAGTTTTATAAATTATTTAAAAACATTGGACGAGACAGCTCGAGACAATGAAAATTTAACAATTCTTCTAGTCTAAACACACAATTAGCCAACACTCGTGAAATTGAAAAATTAAAACAAGAAACGGAACATTTTCAAGAACATTCACGCTCTCTCAATTTAGAAAATAGAAGTATAAGCGGTGAGATTGAGGTAGATAGTTTTATTAAAAATAGTGCGGGTCAAGTTGTTTTGGATTGGTTGAGCGACTCGTCGACCGACTCCAAAAGTGAGCTTCTTCTAGTAGATACCTCTCAAAATGCCATCGATTACGCAAAAGTTGGAAAACTGGTAGCACGAATAGTTCCACGTTTCACAGGTGAATCCCGTCCCTCACTTAATTGTGAGTTGCAAACCTTTTTGGGCTGTTGCAACCGTGTTTTGAACTGCCTGACAGAAGACGAGAAGCCTGTGTTTTTGGAAATATTTCCTACCCGGTTAAGGGGCAGGCATATGAGTTAATAGCTTCAAACCAGGCAGCTAGTTTCAGGTATGTCGAAAAGCTCCTCAATCAAACCTACCTGCCCCGAGAGACTTACCAAGAACTGGTTATAATTAATTAATAACACTGAGGCAACACCCCTTGGAATCTCTCATCACTTTTACCGCAAGAATAAATCAGGTGCTGATGCTATGCAAGGAGGCAGCGGAATAAAAGTATGGCTCACCGGCATCTCCAGCTGTGAAGGCACAGTTAGAAGATTTTGCCAAAAACGCCTTGAAAAACGGAGTCACGAATCCCCGCTTGCAGATGCTACCTCCAAGGGCGTAAGTTCACGGTCTATACAGACCATAAACCTCTAAAACGCGTCTTTAACGCAAAACATCCTACAAATCGGAGTTTGATTACCAAATTGAATACAAACCAGACAAATATAATATAAATGCCGATGCTCTTAGTCGTATTCCCCGGGATACAAGAGAAAAGCCCACCTCAACGGTACAGCTTAAAAATATCTCACACGAGGGAACACCTAACAAGTTCACGACTTCCTTGCATTGTAATAACATCCCGATGTGTCAAAAAATCAAACGATAAATGCAGGAAAACTAACACTCTTGCAAGAAGAAAACCCAATAGAACCCCAAACAGTTGATAAAAAGCCAGTGGATGTAATCACCAGCCCCGATTGAATCCAAACGATATTGAAAGATTTTCATGATTCTCCATTTGGAGGACACCAAGGGGTTATAAAAACCTATAAGCGGGTTCGTAAAAAATACTGGTGGCATGCTTGGAGACATCAAGAGGTACATTAAACGATGTAAAAAATGTCATCGGGCACTAGTGGAATATTTGCGTAGCATGAAAACCCTAAGTCGTGGGTCCAATTTTTAAGAACAGCTACCTTTGTTTACAATAATAGCTGTCATGAGGGTACTAAGCTTACACCGATGGATTGTCTTCTCACCTGATGTACCATCTAACCTGAAACGAGACCCTGAAGCACTATATAATTATGAGAGTTGTTATCATTAGCTGAAATATAAACTCCAAATATCATACTCAATAGCAAGGCGTAATTTGCTAATAAGCAAACACAGCTCAAAGGCCTACTATGACAAAATAGTAAGACCTCACAATTTACATGTAGGCGATCAGGTGCTCGTTAAATCAGAAAATCGAAATGGCAAACTAGCACCTATTTGGAAGGATCCATATCTTGTTATAGTGGTAACAGGACTCGTCAGCACAATCATCAAAATGGGTAGAAAACAAGTTGTGATACACAACAACCCTCTAAAGCTATACTATCAACAAATCCTAATAATTAAGAGTTGGTAGAGGAGGGAAATCAGCTGGAAGTGTCCATTCGAACTTTTCACAAACGAGTCACGCAACGGGGGCAGATTTACTAAGTAAATATGAAAATAAATAATTATGCTAAGCCCCACTGCGAACTGGCAGCCCAAATTTTGACAGATGTAAGTTCAAGAGTGAAGCAAAACCAAAAGGTTTTACAAAATTTATTTTTATTATAAAATCGAAAAAAAAGGGGTGTAGTAAATGTTATTGGAGAAGTGGCTAATGCTCTTTTTGACGTGACTGATGACAGGGATACCCAAGTAATAAAATTTACAAAATTTACAAAATAATCAACAAACAATAGCACATGTGGTCCACAAACAAATGACAGTAATAACAAACGAGGTTAAGTATCTTGGAATGACACTTTATGTAAAGCTGAAATGGAAAACGCACGTAAAGAAAAAACACAAAGAACTAGATAATAAATATAGAGAAATGTATTGGTTACTTGGAAAATATTCCAAGCTTAATATAGAGAATAAACTGATTTTATATAGGCAAGTGCTAAAGCCTGTATGGATATATGGTATACAACTCTGGGGTTTCTTCTTCTTCTTCTTCCTTTTATCAGCGAGGCCATGATCCGAAAACAAGGGATCACAACCCTCCCACTTCACCGCATTTCTACTGATCCGCATGTGGGGTTCGCTGGGGGTTTATACCTATAAAATAAGTAACATTAAACTTTTACAAACTTTTGAAAACAAAGTGCTAAGAGGTATTGTAAATGCGCCATGGTATATCAGAAATAGCGATATCAACAGAGATCTTGACATTAAAACAATCGAAGACGAAATCAAAAACTACACGAGAAAGCATAAAAGTCGACTAGAAAGTCACGTTAATATTACAGTAGACTTGCTAACCTAAATACCAAAAATTTGTAAATATTTTTTTCTATGAAAAATAAATAGTCTAACTAACTAACTAATATTACAGTCCTCCAAGTTTTGGATGAAAGGAATTTACTACGCCGTCTACAAAGAAACAAACCTTTAGACTTAGCGCGTTAAGTAACCGCGTCTAAACTGCGGAGTTAGCAGGAAATTCTAATGGGAAGGTACCTGCAAAACGTCCTTATTACGTGAAATGAAAACTACTTGATAAGTCGAATACTTAGTTGTAGTAAAAATAGAAACAAGTCTGTTTTGAAGGGAGGTTTTTTTAGTGGGTAAGAATCCCACACTATTATGAGCACGCGCTGTCGATCCTCATAGCGTCATGTTGAAGATTTTCACCTACCCTCGGAAAAAAATAAAAAAGTAATTACAAACATAGGAAAGAGTCTAAATATATCCGCGGACAAAATAAATACCAACTTTTTAAAGCTAGAGCAGGAACTAAAAGCTCTAAAAAAACAAGAGGACAACCTGACGAAATTAGAACTAGTTATTGATAAAAAAATTACTTTCTTTACTATAGAACTAGTAAGTCTCGAGTTTAGACAAAATCAAATCCTGGACATTATTAATGACGCGAAGTTAGGCAATCTCCACAGATCCGTATTAACCTGCACACAGCTAAGGAATGCTCTTCGTGAAGTACAGTTGGAAGCTCTTGATGCGTTCAAATTTCCGTTCAAACTTAATACAGTCATTCCTTATGAGTTAGGCAAATTAGCAGAAATGAAATTAGAATATGCTCACTCAGAACTAGTAATTATAATAGACATTCCTCTGATTTCAGGGGAATACGACTTGTATAGACTTACGCCAATACCAATCAAATCGAAAAAAAATATTCATTGTTACGTTCAAGTCGACGAACCATTTTTGGCCATTCATCCGGTTAAGCGGGAATACCTATATCTTTTTAAACACAGACACTTTTCATCTATGTATAAATGACAAAGATGAAATGTATTTAAGTAAACGTAATTTGGTGGTGAGGAATGAAAATACCCAGGATTGTATAATCAATCTGGTTGCTGGATGTACGTCCCCAGAAAACTGCAATATTCACATATTTAACTCTACACGAGAAATCTTGTATAGTCTAAGTTCAACAAACATTTGGCTATTTGTAGTGCTCGGGGATACACATTTAAAATTAATCTGTAACTCGAAACTGCAAATCCTTTCGCTTAAGAGTACAGGGATACTCAGTTTAGATGCAGGATGCAAGGCTATCTCAACGGAGGTTACCCTTGAAACCGTGCAACAGGTAGTAAAAATGTCAAATATTACACTGTATTTTGGTTCAGAAGTTGTAGATACTATCCAAATTCCGAATGTAAAAATAAAACCAAAGCCCAGTAGCAAAGATTTAAACAGGGTCGGTTTTGAGTTTGTTTCTAATAGCCTTCCGCTTGATATTCATTTAACCGGAAACAGTTTTGTAAAGCAAAGCGCCGGATACACTTCAAGCTCCTACATGTTAATGTACGCTATTTTTTGTTTTTGGTAAATGTGCTATTGTATCGATTATGGAAAAGGTTACATGTAAAACCAAAGCAAGAATCGGAGGAAATAAAAAGTGAAGGAATACCCCCTTTCGTTTGTATACTAAGGCGCCAAAGCCTTCCAAATATTCCCCTTACGGACTGTAAGGAGCATCCAATCCAATTAGACCCACACCATTTAGTAGAAGCATCAATCTCGTAAGTTGAAATAAAGAAAGAATTGATATTGAACCCAATGTACGAAGATAAAAATTATAAAAATATAGAAAGTAAAAAAAAATAAAAATAATAATAATTTTATTATACATATATTATATATATAATAATATATGTACTTACATATGTACATAAGTTCTATTAAAATAAAAAAAAATAATAAAAAATGTTTAAAAAAAAAACTGCGTATAATTATTTAAAAAATAAAATAAATTTATGTTATATGTAATAAAAAAAAAAAAAATATTTTCCAATATAAAAAAAAAAAAAAAACTGAACACAAACCCTATTAAGCAAGAAAACAAAAAAAATCTATTCATCTTTAGAAAACGAAGTGCATATCCTGATAGTGCATATATATTGATTTTGTTTTAATTTTTCTTCAAAAGGTAAGTCCTTATTATTGGCTTAATGTTTTATTAAGACTAAAAAATGTATTCGTAAGGTAAATAAAGAACAACTGGATGTGAATGTTTGTGAGACCGATAAAAACAAAACAAATATGAAAATATTTATCAACATTGTATTGTAGATTTACCATAGATTTAGATTTAGATTAGATTTTATTAATCCACTAATTATTTACAATTCTTTACAAAGATCGAAAAATCCAAAAAAGCATGGCAATAAGCCGTTCAGGAGATTTTATGTAGAAGCAAATTCAAAGTATAAGGATTTATGCAAAAGAAAAAAGAAACTGGACTATGAGGCGGAAGCCAAAAAGCTGTCCGAGTGTAAAAATTCAGCTGATTTTTGGAGTTGCGCTGCGAAGCTTAATGGGAAAAAGTTCATCATCAGTGAAACTTTAGGGAACGATACTCTGTTTCAGCACTTTAGGCTATTTTAAATCCAATAACTGATCCATGCAGATTCCACTTTGCTCAACCGGCCTTCGACAGCGACGAATTGGATGCACCAATTACTGTAGCGGAAATAGATGTTGCATATAAGAGTCTGAAAGATGGCGAAGCACCGGGATCGGATGGAATTCCTACGGAGTTCTATAAATATGGAACACCTGAGCTGGAAGGCTTATTTAATAACGTTTTGGAGCATGGTGTGGTGCCGCAACAGTTCAAAGAAGCGTTGATTTTCCCGATTTTTAAGAAAGGTTGTAGGTCCCAGTCTTATAATTATAGAGGCATATCATTTTTGAATGCATCTTATAAGATATTTACAACCGTACTCCAAAAAAGATTAACCTCATGGATAAATACTAATGGTCTGCTCAAAGAATTCCAAGCTGGATTCAGGGCAGGATATTCCACCGTCGACCACATTTTCGTACTCAAAAGCATTGCGGAAGCCTATGTAGCGCAACGTAAAAAGTTATATGTATTCTTTGTTGACTTTAGAGCAGCGTTTGACTCGATAAACAGAGGTTCCTTAATGTATAAACTCTTTGCCAAAGGAATGTCTAAAAAGTGTGGGAGGGAAATACAAAACATTTATGAAGAGACTCTGTCAGTTGTATGGAATGGAGAAAACGCTTCAAACTGGTTTAAAGCGAGCACAGGTGTTAGACAAGGATGCACTTTAAGCCAATTGCTATTCGCACTGTTCATAGATGACATCATCTAATCGCTACCCGGAGGTGTTGAGTTTGCAGGGATACTGATAAAGGCGCTCATTTTTGCAGACGACATAGTGTTGATGGCGAATTCCCCGGAGACATTGCAGCGCATGATTAACCGTTTGTATGAGTACTGTAAAATGTGGAGCCTAATTATAAACCTGGAAAAATCAAAGGTGATGATCTTTAAAAAAAGGTGGGGGAAGGATGTGTAGCAACGAGAAATGGTTTTTGAACGGCGAACAGATTGAGACCGTCAAAAAGTATAACTACCTGGGCATGCTCTTCACGCAAAACTTAAGCATGGAAGAACACCTGAAATGCAAGCTACAAAAGCCCAAGACCATGATAAATACAATTTGGAGAAAATGTTTTGCCAACAAATGCATAGTACATAGCAGTAAGTTTCGTGTTTTTGAAGCGGTTGCCGAGTCAACTATGTTGTACGCGGCCCAGGTATGGGGCGGAAGGCGGTTTGAGGAAGTGGAAAAGCTATTGAGGTTTTATATTAAAAGGATATTCCGTTTGCCACACCCCAAACTATGCCATAATGCTAGAGACTAGACTTTCTCCACTGGCTATAAAGACGCTGAAACTGCAGGTGGACTATATTTTAAAGGAATTCAATATGTCTTTGGAAAGATTACCAAGAAAAGTTGCACTGGAACCACTACGATGCAATAATGGTTGGTACAGGAATTGGAACGAACTAGCGCACGAGTGTGGAATAAGCTTGGATTTGGATGAAGTAAGCACGGAGTCATGGAAGCCAAAGCTATACCAGTTGTTAGCAGCAGTAGATGTTAACTTCAGACAACAAATTGAAAGAGAAGCATTAGAGTCATTGCATCGATCTATTTATAGGCAGCTGGATCATAATTTGGGAGACCGAAACTTCTTTCACGATGGTAATAGTTGCGAAGAAATATCACTTATGCTAAAACTGCGAGCTGAACTACTTCCACTAAATTATCAACCGCATAGAGAAGATCTACCGGTCTTGTGTAATATATGTAACATGGCGGAGAGGGAGGATATATTTCATTTCGTGGAAAGATGTCCTACGCTCCGGCACTTGTTTGGAGTAGATGAAATTTCCCATGAAGAAATCATAAGTAAGCTCAACGAACCGCAAACGTCTCTCCTGGTAGCGTACTGTAAAATAGCCCTAGCCTATCGGCGAAGAATTATAACAGAAAGTTTCTAATTTTGAAGAATAATGCTTTTCGTTTATTAAATTGCAATCCATTGTATTGTATAACGTCTTAATTATATTTTAAGTGGTTATTGACACAAAAACAATATATTAAAAATATTATTTTAATCAAAAAAAAAGGGGGGATTTTCCGTCAAACATCCACTATACTACCAATCAATCCGCCTTAAGGTAGAAAATACATCTTAGGTCAATAATTATTCCTCTTCTAAAAATAATTATATTTAAATGTAGAAGGTAATTGTTACAACCAAGATCGCATGTTTCGCGCATTCCAGCGCAGTAATATTTGAACCACATCCAAATATTCCCACCGTATTGTTCCCATGAAGTCGGAGGAAAAGTGTCACATGTTTCGCGCATTCCAGTGCAGTGATATTTGAACTAAAAACCAAATTCAAAAATTAAACGAAATTAAAATGTTCCCACTGCATTATTTCCATAACCACTCAGGTTAGGGGAATACATGAATATTCAAGGAGATGTGACAACCGCAATTACGCAGTTTTTTTTTGATAAAGTAAACGTTCGGGCTGAGTAGTGGGTGAATGACGGAAAGTAAAAGAGTCCGGTCAGAATATCCAGCGGGAAAACATCGCAAAAAAAATTCTTAGTGCGGATCGATACAAGTGTAAACCCCCTAAAGGAGGTAAATAAAATATAAGTAGCAACCGCTTGCAAAACAACTAAATAAAATCGTAAAGTGACGGTATAACATCCGGCGTCTACTGAGTTCGCCAGGTCTTACTGTTATGGTACTTTTAGAATTTTCACTTGGCACTTAACTTTCTGGTGTATAGCCCCAGAAACGCATAAAGTTTGGAAGTAGTATATTTGGTAGCAGGATCCCTTTTTTACGTAGATTCCACCGCTGCTACCATTGTTATGACTGGATAATACCGTGCTTTCTCCAATCAGAGGGAAGAGTATTATTCGGAAGAGTAAAAACGCCGTTTTATTTATTATAATGTCTTTATTTTATTATATTTATTAGTTTATCTTTGTTGTATTTTTACTATACAGTCCGCTGTCTAGGCGAGGCTGCAACCGTTAGTTTGAAATGTTGATTTTACTCTGACCTCTTTCTTTCGATCCTTTCCTTTTATACGCATTTACTATCGGAAATCCATCCCCTCCACCATTCTACAATGCATATGCCTTATGAAATTTTCATAGCCACAGATCAGCTATTTTCGGTTTTTTAGTCCAACGTACTAGGTATATAGGCAATCCTCAGTCACTGGCACAAATGCATTATCAGCATTATACCTATTTTTGTTTATTGAACCCAATATTGGTTAACGCGTCCAAGTGCATTGTCGGCATAGTACCCAAACAAACCGACTCAGTTTGTTTACGTTTCAGTTTCACCGCGTGCCCATACCCTACTTTGTTTATATCGCATTTGTTATGTCTTTTTGCGCATATTTTTATGAGTATTACAGCTAAGCGTACTCTTAAATACATATGTGAAATGCATACCGAAAGAGAGACTTATTTATGAGGTCATCACGTTGGTATTTCATCCGTGTGGGCTAATTGGTAATGCAAGCGATTAATAGATCACATTGGTTGAGCTCGGTTGTGTGGGAACCACGCGATTTGGCAGTAAGCGTAATTCGGTAGGCGATTGGCAGATCGTGGTGTTAGTAGAAGGTATCGTGTGGGGTGCATGTAGTGTATTCACTACACCATGTATGTAGGATCGAGAATGAATTAAAAGAGGAGAGCTAGGAAAAGTCCATTGTGATAGCACATGGATCTATGATCTTAAGAAAGAACTGCACTTATTGGGACTTGTTATAAAGCGCTGGAGGCTGCTGATGTTTGCGTTACTCAATGCGCCTAAACCGTCGAAGAAGTAGGTTCTTAAGTGCAATCTTCTACGAGCGGAGAGAGTCTGGCACGTACAAAGGTAGTGTAGTATGGTTTCCTCCTCTTCTTCGTTCATTCAGATTCTACAGAAGTCATTTGCGAGGGGGCCTAGCCTCAGCGCCCCATAATGACACCCACTATAGATGTAATGTGTGCGTTTCTTACCTTAGGTCAGATTTGCCGGTTGATAGTATTGAGCTTACGCACAATTTCACTGAATCGGCGGCACCGTATTCGACGAAATCTATAGGCCATGCAATTTCCCGGAATATCTCTGTATCCCGCCATCCAAGTGAGGTGAATATTGAATCTGTAGGCAGCTTACTATTAAGAGTAAAAGGGCTGATAAAGTATTGGTTGAGGTTGATAGAGGCTGTTCACAAGGTGGAGTTATTTCGCCTTTATTCTGGTGCCTTATTGTCGGCTCGCTTCTCGCAGAAATGCAAAATATGGGATTTTACATCTAAGCATATGCAGACTACGTTTGTGTACCGATATCAGACTTATCTTTGAGTGCGGTTTGCATTTGCTATACGTCAATCCGAATGAAAAAACGTTGGTCCTATTAAGTCGCAGGAGAAGACGTGATGGCCTTGTGCTACCAGAGTTAGAGGGGGTTACTCTTCAACAACTGATGTTAAATATCTAAGAATAATCGTTGATAATAAGCTGAATTGGCACGTTGAGCTGAAATCAACCTGAGCTCTCCGGATTTTGTGGCAGTGTCGAAGAGCTTTCGGCTACGACGTAGGATCTGTGATACACTGGTTGTACTTTTACATACATAGCTATTATCAGACCCATTTTCACCTATGCGTTCGCAGTATTGTGACCAAAGACGTTATCTAAATGTGTCCGTTCTAAACTTAGCAGACTACAGAGAGAAGTCTGCCTCAGAGTTACTGACACCATGCGTAATACTTCTGTCGACTTCTGAAGTGCTATAATATTTCGTTGTCAGAGCAATGTGGGTCAAATGGGACATGGGAAAATCCAAATGAGCTTGGATTGCACTACACTGACGACTCTAGCACCACTTGCGGGAGTGGAGCTGGCTGGTTGAAGTCGGAATTGCAAATTGAATAACTGCCCTGTATAAATTCGTGTTTGAAGTACCAGCATCTGCAGTCACAGTCAGACTGCACTCAAGGAACTTGAGAGTTCCGCAAAGCACTCAAAGCTTGAGAATTCCGCAAGACACTCAAGGATTGCTCTAGAATGTAAGGACAGCCTAGAGAAGCTTTCCAAATGGAAAAGGGTTTGTCCCATTTAGATACATGGTCTAGGGGAATTGTACACAATTAAGGGCTTGAAAAAGAGGGTTTAGAGACTCTTCCTCTAAATCTGAAACAGATAATTGGCGTCATTTTGCCAAATATCCTATACTGGTGTTTGTACATAATGAGAGATAGTCTCGTTTGAACTTTTGCATAACGAAGTATTTAGAGAAAGAACCTAACGAAAGTACTGCGCGTGCTGCGAGGAAACGAATTTTATGCAATTTCTTGCCCAAGTATAGCATACACTGTTTTTTAAAGTATAATGGCTGGCTTTGTGTCTGAATGATTATTAAGCCAACTTTCACCTCCTTATTCACAATATTTTTTACAATGTTTAATTTCAGCTACTTATCGATATTGACATACCCTTTAGGATAGGGTACACAATAAGCTAATATTATATGAGAACCCATCTAGTCAGTAACGTTTGCATTTATTAATTAACTGCAGAGTTTTTCCAAAGAACCACGTAGCGGCAAACTTTTTGGAAACATTGGCATTAAAGTAATTTTTCACCTTCCTATCGCATATTCCACCCCAAATGACAAAAGATTTGATTATCTCCCCCAGCGAAACAAACGAAATTAAGAATCAAATTCAACACAAAAATACATTTGTGTCCTCGTTGATTGAATACTATTCTTCTTGCACTAGAGCATTCCATTCACCGTTATCTGGCATGATTGATGCATACCTAGACGAAGAGCATCCGAATCCATTTCGTTTCAGTTCATTAAGATAAACCGCAGCATCGACGTTACAATAAATTAATGTTGGTATCAAGACGTTCTATCGTGATAGAAATCTTCTGCGCTCATCCAACAACCACTATCTCGACCAACAAAGACCTAAAGAAAAGGTTACCTCTTCCGAGAGAGACTTTGACAAATAATCCCCGGTTATGAATAATCAAAGATGTCAGTGGCGGATCGGCAGCACTTGAATAAAATTTCCATACCATTGTCTGTCCAGTAAGAAGGATTACAGCAGAGAGACTGATGGTGCCAACACTTGCAACCAACCAGCATTGTGGGTGGTGTCAAGGCACTCAACCCCCAGTGATGTTTTCATTTGCATGCGGCCGCGGCGGGCCCTTGGAAGGAATACTCGTTGAAACTGGATCAAGAAACAGCTCGTTGCGGCGGCTGCCTCTCCTTGCCATGAAAATGAATTGTGTGCACTTCCTCCTGCATAAGCCCATCCGATGTCCTATCATCCACACAAGAGAAACATAATAGAGCATAAAGTAGCAGCAGTCCTCCTCGGAGCCCTGGCACAACCTAGAAGGGTCATAAATTTTCACCAACAAAGAGACAACCTCAGCCTAAAACATATATCTTGGAGCTGTCCGTCCGATTGTCGACTTTAGCCACCTTGAATGCGGGGAATGCATGCCATCCATGTACTTCACCGCCCTGTATCTACTGCAAAAGTAGCCTCCGGACTGCATGAACGAAATGTAATCCATTCGATGGTGCGGCGGTTGGCTGGTGGTGGTTGTCAACCTGGAATTCCAAAAGACAAGGAATCCTATGGGAATCCTTTATCGTTATTTGAGGCAAATATGGAACAGACAACCGGAGACAACTAGCCACCGCTTGCGTTCTCTGTATGTATGTGTGTAACAGCGCGCGACAACTGAAGGGAAAAACGATATCTTTTAATATTTTTGCGCACAATGTTTTGAGGCCGCCTCTCACAGTTCGTCGGGCGGTCATCTTGGTCCTTTCGGGCACAAGCAACAACAGCAACCAGCAACCCATCGAGCGGAATCGCTGAAGCAGTAAATTTAAAATTGTTGAAAGGTATTTAATGGACATGGAGAGAATAACTGACATTCGGTTTACATTGGCGACACAGAAGATACATACACTTATATATGAGAATAAGGCGAAGGGATCACAAATCATTCGACGCGCAAGCTGAGGTATCTCGTTCGTTCTTTGCTCGGCATTTGAAACGTTGTCTAACGTTTTAAGTTGGTGGACTTTCTTGTTGGGTTTTTGGTCTTCTTGTGAAACAATGGGGTAAAGTTGTATACTTTATGTCGTTCTTCTGATGGATTTACCACTGAAAATCGTTAAAGGCAGGCGAGTTAGCGATTAATGTACGCATTACATATCTTAAAACCCATTCACTGCCACGTCAGACCATATGGACTGACAATTGTCATGCTGCAATTGCCAAGCATTCAAACGACGAGTACATGTAATTTGCCAGACAAATATAATGCAAATGTTTTTAGAAATTTCAATTTTTCATTGTAAGCTTTGTAAGCTTTTCATAAGCTTATAATAGGTAGAGAATATTTGCATTACCAGGTATTTAGTGTCAGTCCATATGGACTGACACATCGTTTTTGGTATTTAAAAGTCTTACCGTCAATCCCTAACGGCTGACATTAAAAATCCGAAAACATTTTGATAGTTTATTTAAGAATATCTCCTACGACGGAATTTTATGCTTGGAGACGCCGGAACCTTCTTGGTCGGTTACGCAGATGATATTGCTGCAGTTATCACTGCATGGGACACCGAGGATACTCAAAGAAAGTTGAATCAAGATATGAGGCGGGTGCATCCCTGGATGGAAAACCACGGATTAAGCCTAGCGACTGAAAAAACGGTGATACTGATGATGATATTTTAGAAAAAATATCTATTGCTGACAAAGAGACGAATTTCCACAAATGTTGATTTGCAGGACTGACGCCCATTGATCTTCTAGCAGCAGAAAGGAAGTACGTCCACGACAAGAATACGGAAATAGGAGCGAAAACAGCAGCTACAGAAACGAAGCGACTTACGAAGCGGAAGTGGAAAAACAGGTGGAACGCTGAAACGAGGGGAAGATGGACCTACGGGTTGATCAGAGACGTTGCTGCATGGATGGAGCGGGAGCACGGTGAAGTGAATTATTATATCACCCAGGACATGGTTACTTCAACCGCTATCTGCACAAGATGGGAAAAGTAGAGTGTAGTCTGCCAATACGGAGACACTTTGGAAGACGATGCGTATCACATCTTTCTCACATGTTACAGGTGGGCAGCAGAAAAGAATAGTCTACAGTCAGAGACAGGCAACTTTTCCTTAGAAAATGCCGTAAACAAGATGGTCTCGATTATCCCCATGTGGAGTATTGAGAGGGTACTCAAATCGAAAAAGAGAGAGGATGAAGTAAACATACCCTCAGCAAGTTTACTAAATTGATGAACGCCCTACCGACCAGATATGTATTGTACTATAAGCCCGCATCAGGAGATAAATGAAAAGACCAGTCTCCAGAGGGGAAAGAAAACAACATCCCTTTGAGGTAATGCTAAAGCGGTTCCGGAGTCGATGGTGTCAAGTTGAAAAGGGGTTAAAGGTAGTTTTTTAGTGATTAGGAGTCTCACACTACTTGAAGCAGAGCGGGCCTGTTCCTCGTGCGCATTAGCGTTTTTCCACTATCCCTTAGGCAAAAAGAAAAGCACCAGCCATGAAACACTTTAAATGGGTAATAACACTTCGAGCCGCCAACGTTACATATTCTGTACTGGCTTTGTTCTTGCTATTTGAAATAGAAATGAAACAGGAAAAAGAATAGCGGGACTTTGAGATATAATGCAAAATCGAAACAAGAAAAACTTCCAATACATTAATACATGAATACAAAGCATTATCTTATAAAACAACAACAATATTCGAAGGCAGGACGTCAGTCCATATGGCGTGACAGTTACAATGAAAGAAGATTTCATGTCAGACCATACGGACTGACGCGGGATGTTTGGCTAGTTCTAACATTTTTATTTGGCAGTGAATGGGTTAAAGTGAAACAGACGAATTTATTCTTCTTAGGTGGTAGTGTAATACCCGAGCGGTATTTCGAGACAATTAAACGGGGGAGCAATGCACCAACTTTTGAACGAAATTGTCATATCAACAAGCCCGGGAACGAGTGGAAAGCTAAAAATGTATATCTATGCTACCTGACACTTTAACTATTTAACGCTAACAATGGGAATAATCAGTATGTATACAATTGTTGTTCTTTCAAACTTTTTCTCCACCTGCTACTTCATTGTCGTAAATTTCTTGGTTCTTTGGTAAAGAGGTAGACATTCCTTGCAAATTTGCTGTTGTCGGTGGGTCCAATAATCAATTTTGTGTAATATTTTCGGGAAATGATATCCGTATGTCGCACAGCACACGAACAATGTTGGCTTTCATGGTGCCAATTGTTGTTGGTTTATCAGCAAAGCCGGTAACTTCATATAGCCCCACAAGAAATATTTAAGAGGCGTCAAATCGCACGATCTTTCAGATCAGTTGATAGGCCTATATCTCAAAATCAACTTTTCGCTAAACTGTGACTTCAGTCCATGGTTTCCGTCACCATATAGCGCCATCCTGTTCAAATCACATCTCGCCTGGATCAATATAATTTATATTTAAAAAAAAATATCTATTGAGCATGGTCCGGTAACGAATCCCATTGACCGTAACGCGAGCTGTCGTAGAAATACTACCAAATGGTGCATATTTCTGGATGCAATGCCATCTCTTCTGCATTAAGCTCAATCCTTAAAAATCTGTTAAGCCAAATAGCCTCATCACTCAACACAATGTTGCGATAAAACAATGGAGCACAATCAGAGAACCAGCGACGCAAATGATGGTTTTGTTGCTTTAAGTCCTCCATCAGTTGGGTCCTTAACGGGTGTAGGACAAGTCTTTGCTAAATCCACGTAGTGAACGAATGGAGCGACCGGCGACGAAATGATTAGTTTCGATTTTATGTCGCATTACGGCTGCGATATTATTTTAAGTATGCATATTCTTTGCACTTGGTGATGTTATTGCATCATTTAGAGAGTATGTGGTACGATATCTATCATCAGCTCGACGGATGCGTTGCTCATATGGGCCGATTATACGCGCCATAAAAATCACGAAGTCGTCTATAAGTTTCCCGAATCGATGACTGATTTCGAAATTTAGTTGATTTGGTAGCATTGTTTAAGCATGAAGCTTCATTCCCTGCCACGTTCTTTTTACCTCTCAATTTTCTCGAATGCGCGCTTCTCATGCTCTCTCTCTTTCTTTTGGAAAACCGATGTTCTTCCCGTCGTTTTTGTACGACTTTTGTTTTGCTGCATGCACTCGTCGGTATTCTTCGTCGAACTTGTGGTTTCGCGGTGTTGGTCAGGCGAAACCCAGCACATCAGTTGCGGCGTGGCTTGGCTGCAGCGTTGCCACTGGTCTTCGGCACTCGATGCTGGCGGCATAGAGGTAATTGAGAGATTTAGGGATACGCGTTCAGCGAAGACTCTGGCAGTTTCTTGCAATTGTAGCTTCTCGGCATTAAATGTTCTCACAGTGATTCTTCTTTGTTGCTCAGATTGGGATATTCGCATTCGTACCTTGGCTACAACAAGGTAAAGATCCTATGTTGGCCACTCGGAAGGTCCAGACATCCAGAACACTGGATGCATGTCTTGCATCGATTGTGATATGATCAATTTGGTTGATCGTTACATGTTCATTGGACAGCCATATCTGCTTGTGAATATTAAGATGAGGAAACCATGTGCTTGCTATAGTGAGATTTCAAATCTATTGGCCTTAGTCCATTATCAGACGTGGTGTCGTGTAGGCTATAATTACCGACTGCCAACCAAAGACGTCCTCCTTTCCTATTTTGGCGTTAAAATCGCCCCATACGATTTTAACGTCGTACTTAGGCATTGCTTGTACATATGTATGTTTTGTTGAGGAGATCGTAGAAACAATCTTTGGTGGCAGGGACCTTTTGTTCCGGGGGGCATTAGCACATATCAGTCTTATATAAGCGAATTTAGCCTTGATCCGGATTGTCATAACACGCTCAGTCACGTGTCGGAAGCTTAAGATTTCTTGCCTAAGTCTGCCGCGTATAACAAATCCGCATCCGAATAAGCTCTGCTTATTGACTCTGTAGCAATCACCGTAATAGATGTCACCGTTTTTCATCCTCTTTTTGCCCATCCCATCCCATCGCATTTCCTGTATAGCGGTTATATCTGCTTTATAGCAGTCTAGGCCCTCTGCTAATTCGATTGCACGTGGCCTGTTAAGGGTCCGAACATTCCACGTACAGATCCGAAGGCAGTTGTCCTTATATCGTTTGCTGGGGTTGTCATCAGTTGAATCGTCCTATCCGAGGCTTGTGGTTGTTTTGGGACCCCGACAATTTCGAAACTGGAGGGCCAGTTCCTTCTATTGTACCATAGGACGCGGAGCCCGGTACACCGGCACTAGTAGCCCACTACGGGAGTGCGAGCGCTGCCGTTGGCCCATTAATTCCTTACCAACCTGTGATCCGAATACGTCGAATCAGCTCGCGCAAGGTGTTCACTAAGTGCAACCTAACTGGAACTGTAGACGCCACCGTTGACTCCATATAGGGAATTCGTCCACTGGAGTTGGTAGGCTAAGTGAGAACGCTTATGTGTTCATATAATCGCATGCACTACCGTTTGACTACCACGTTCATTCTTGCATTCGATGAACTTAAATTCTTGTGTTTGATAGTAAGTACCATAAACCCACAGTGTAGCACACAAACTAATACCCGTCGCCAGTTAAGTAAAACTCCGAAATAATTCTTCCTTTGTCCCATGGCACAGAGTGAATATCCAATGCAACTGCCCTATTCATGTTCGAGCAGCGTGTAATCACCCTCAGACATTTGACATTGTTACAGCTCCCCAAGCAACTTCTCTCTATCTCTTCGAATCATGGTGTCAACTCGAGTGGCTAAAATCTCTCTATTTACCTATGTCCCTGTTATTCCCGACTGATAAGTTCGCTAAAGAGAAACACCACCAGGTAATCAAGCACTCCCTCACTGCTGTCTTCGGTCCCCTAGAGCAAACCATTCAGTGTGTCAGTGACGGTGACTACTTAATGCATGTTCGAACAAAAGAACGAAAGAGCCTTGGAAAATACAACAGCAAAAGGACATGGAGCACACAACAGCTACCGCGTGCTTCACTATACCAACCACAGATGCAGATGAATGTGGAGAGATGAAGGAAGATTTTTAGGTGCCGACCAACGCAGAACGAGACAAACGGCAACGATGAGATAACAAAAGCGAACAAAAGTACGAATTTTATGCAAACGAAGCACGATTTCCCAATTTTCAAATGAACATTGTCCACGGCACGAGCTCGCGCATGGGCTCTTGCCTCTTACCGCCACCACAGCCGAATGTACACAATTGAACCATAATTCATCTGTCAAGGTGCTGCTGAGGGAGAATCTGATATAACTCCTACTCTGACGAAGGTTGGTGGCCCTTCTGGAGGAGAAATGGCGACAAAGCTTTAAAATACATTTTAATAAAATTCATGGGATTACTGCCAATCTTCTCTGTGTGTGTATGTGTGTACGGATGGAACGGGCATTTGCGACCTTAACCTTGGTCAGTAGAACGAGGCGAACTCTGACGAAAGCCACAAGTCCCAAGGAGACTAAGCACCCTCTAAAGCTTCAAATTTTAATCCTTATATCCTTCTTTAATTTTCATCACCTTCCTGCTGTCCAATGCAGACCCCATGCCGCGGCTCCCAAGACGAATTAAGACCATTTCTCCTTTATGGTTTCAATTTATCACGAGCGGAACAACATGAATTTAATTTAAAACAATGGTTTCCACTCGAGTCTACGATGTTTCTTCCCGCCACCGGGCACGAATCATCATGCATCAATGACAATCCACACGGGGAGGAAGTAAGGGGGTGGCGAACTCATCTCCAGTTCCAGCATTCCTCGAACTAAAGCCGGCAATAAAATTTATCATAGTCACACCCGAATCCGAACTTTCTCCCTTTCTCTTGCTCTCGCCGGTGGGTGAGATAAGGAATTTCTCTGGTTTTTAATGATAACGACGCCAATTTGGACGCGCGAAGGGATGATGCTACTGGATCCTGTTGTATTGCTTACTAGAACTGCGCGATGGCTCGCTCGCTTTTCATCGGTAGACCCGGAGTGGATTTTATTACACCTCATTGTTCCTTATACACACAGGGGGGATGGAATGGCGATGGACGATGGCTGTAGAAGGACGCACAGTGAACGAGAAGTCACTTTTATTAGCTCATTCAATGCATTCCGCTTTTGTAGTTTTATTACCATTTGGACTTTTGTTATAATTTTAATGAAGATAAAGTTACTGTAGACTGTTGGTGGGAGGGGGTGAGGGATGAGTATGAGATTGGTGAGAGTTGTACTTTCCAATTAAAAGTTACATTCCTCGTGTTATTTGTTGATACAAAGGAAGATGGGAAAGTGGAAAACGAGTATACGTATAATGCCCAAGTGGTGTGAATTCTTGAGAATTACTTTTGGTGAGTACTTGAGATGAGCTCGTGTAATACAGATGGGAGTTAAAAAGAGTGAAGACTTTATGATATGAAAGTATGTATTCATATTGCACACTGACCAATCATCTAATAGAAATTTTTACTCAAAGTGTGGTCGAAGTAGGGCGATAACAAATAAGGAAAGTTGAATAGGGCCATAGAACCCAGCTATGAAATGCTACATATGGCTACAACACGTCTTTTGCAATCCCTAGAAAACTAATGCGAACACATCTATTAAAGCACTTATTACAAAATTTATTGATCTTGTTGCGTTTTATTAGACATATTGCAAAAGAAATACTTAAGTGTTTCCCACGACTTCGATATTTTCTGCTACAAATATGATTGATGTCGGTTTTGTGAGCCTTAATCTCGTAGAATACCTTCTCAGAATGCAGTGTCCTTACGCATTGTGCAGCATTTAATGATACTTAGTTCTAGATCATAGAAAGATATGGATATGGATATACAGACGCGGACTTTTAGATATTTTTATCGCCAACAATTCTTCCATAAATCTTTTTGATAAGTGTTTGACGATTTAGATACCGTAAGTAATAAAAGCTCTCCGAGTATATCCACCATTTTCTCTTTAACTGAAATTAATTGATAATAAAACCACATTCAACGCTAATGTTAATGAAAGAAACTATAGTTACTGCTGTCATATTAGCAACCATTTATCAGTAGATCCAGCGGATTTTTAAAATCCTTACCACAAAACTATAGTTCCCTTCTATTCGTGCGACAAATATAACACACAACACGAGCGGTTACGAGAAGCTAGGCCTAGGCTGTTGCGCCAATTTTGCATACGTATGTGTGGATGTAATTTTTTTTATATAATTGGCCGCCTCGAAGTGATTATTAATACCTTTATACTGATGCTCACGGCACGAGCGGACCTAGGTTAGGTTAGGTAAATGGGTGCCCCTTTTGACAGGGATGTCAACGGCTCACTTAGATCGCAAATTCCATTGTGCCCAATTTCTTTAATAAACCCTTAAAACCTAAAAATGTCTAACTAAACCAACCAGATAAATACAGAGATAAATAAAAAGAATCTAATTAGCACTAGGTGCTAATGATACCACAACTCATCTAAACATGGCTGTTGAGGTGTGTTGGTGAGAAGTGTCTAGGTCCAATCTGTGGAACTTAGGTAGGTTATTAGTTCTTTAATATTTTTGATTGAGATTTCCTCAAGTGAGCTGAAGACGGGTTTGCCTAAATCTCGTTGTCAGGCCCTACCTACATTCAGACAGACGCACATATACTGGGTAAGAGTCTCTTTCAAGATTTCGACAAAGCAACTACGGTAGTGTGTGTTATGCTGGATAGCTAGTCTGGTTGAATCTTCTCCTATCGGTGTCCCCTAGTGATCGCTGTTATTCTGGTGATGCCTTGTTGAAGTTTGGCCTATCTTTCTAGATATGACATAGTTTGTTAACCTAGTCCATCTGAGGTTAGCTTTAATGAGAAAATTTCAGGAGATTTTTGCCATGACTAGTTTCAGCGGAATGTGGACTAATTCTGTACGCGCACAGTGGCCTTGTTTGGCCGGTTCGTCGACCTTTTCGTTACCGTAAACGTTACTGTGGCCTAAAACGAAAATCAAGCTTAGCCGGAATTGACCGTTTAGCGATGCGAGATGAGGCGAGTATTTGTGCACAGTTTGATCTAGCGACATGCTTCGCGGATTGCGTGTAACTTCGCCTGGAAAACACTGGCAGTGTTCGGAAGTTTTTAAGTTTTTGTAATGTTCAAGGATTCAGAAAGCACCAACTCCACAGTTCATTTTTGAATCGTCTGTGTAGATTGTTGGATCGAAATCAGTAAATACCTGTACGTCTTGCCATTCTGTTCTTCTGGGAAATGTACGTCGACGCGTTTTGTGAAAATCATGTTGGAGATAATATAATCTGTTGAAGTAAATACATGTCCTCTCAGTAGAGATTTCGGAATGTTACTATGGCAGTGGGAAGCTAGGTACTTTGATTTTGGCGGTGAAGATCAGAGTTGACGCCAAGAACACGCTTTTAACCCAGCTGCGGGTGAGGTTCCAAGCTCGAATCCCACGATCCCAGCTCTCGCGAACGTCTGATGAACATACGAGAGTATTGTTGTCACGAGAAAGCAAATTGCCATTCGGATACGGCACTAAACTCTAGGTCAATTTTATTCCTGTGCAAAATATAATCCACAACACAACAAGAGTGGTTGAGAGAAGCTAGGCCCAGGTACTTAAAGAGCTGTCGCGCCAAATATTTATTTCTGTTTTTTAAGGAGGAAAGGTTTTCTTGCTATATTTCACTAAGCATGCGACTTTGTAGGCTATTTTAAAAGCTTTTTCCAAAGTCTTTACCTGTGTGTCGAGTTCTGCAATTGAAGTGATTTCCGATTTGGGGATTGTGATTTGATTTAATTTTCTTCTTCTTCTTCTTCTTCCTTTCATCAGCGAGGTTATGATCCGAAAATAAGGGATCACAACCCTCCCACTTCACCGCATTTCTACTGATCCGCCTATGGGGTTCGCCTATTTGACCTCAGAAAATACCGATTTTGGATCACTCGGTTACTGAGGCCAATGAAATGCCGATGTCGTCGCATTTGTGTGATCCAGGCGTTTATGTTTCTTTCTTCATCTCTACAGGTATAAATTCTCAATATCTTCGATCTCGCCCTTCTCATGGTCTTCTTTCTTCTTTTGGAGAAGCCGAAGTTCTTCCCGTCGTAAAAAAAAAAATTCTTCGTCAAATTCTTCGAGTTCGGGCAAAACCCAGCACATCAGTTGCGGCGTTTCTGATAAAAGGAGAGAGAGAGAGAGAGAGAGAGAGAGAGGGAGAGAGGGGGAGAGAGAGGGAGAGAGAGATTCATGTACTCTACCTTACAGTGTAAGAATATAAAAAAAAGTTTATGAAAACTGTTCAGTAGAATTATGTTAAAAGTTTAGTTTAGTTTAGTTTAGTTAAAGTTTAGTGGCAAAAGAAAAAACTGTATATACATAAATTAATAAATAAGTAAAAGGTATCTATTTTCGGCATACTCTGATTTAAGCCTGATGTACTGAATCCTGTTATAGATCTGCAAAATTACAAAGTTTTTCGTTAATGTAGCTTATGTTGCCATGCTAGAAGAGTTCTATTTCTGCTAAAGATAATCTGAATATTCGCTATTTCTTAGCAAATAACGAAAATAATACATGTATCTTCTGTAAATTTATTATAGGAGATAATGAGTGCATCATTGCCAGTGTCCATCGGCCTCAAACTGCTCGTACCCTTAATATTTGTATTGCTACACTAACGGATCTTTCACCCTGTTATAAACATGCCTATATAGAGATCGGTAAATATTTTTATCGCTTTGTGGTTTAGCGAATAGCGTTCAAATTTCATTCGATACTTTAGGCTTGAGGAGAGCTAGTAATCAGGCTACCCGCGTTACTCAAGATATGTCATCCCTTCTGGATATTTTTATAACATTAGATCCCAATGCAGAACTATTTTTCACTCAAATTTCTCTTCCGGCTATTACTGATCATGATCTTATAGTGAACAATTTTCGTTCATGAATCATGCTTAAGCACATCTTCATCTGGATCTGTGTTCCTTTAATCGACAAAACCATCCAGCACAAAGGCTGTCCTTGTCTCATCTATCATATCCATACTTTAATTACCCTTCGTGATGAAGTTAACTCGAATTAGAGAAGATAGAGAATTTCAAATTTTTGGAAAGAATAATGGAGTCTACGAAACCGAACTACACTAGCTATTCGAAACTCTAAAAGAAGGCACTTTGCACAAATCATAAATACTAAACTACCTTGTGAACAATATTAGTAAGGCAGACGTGATCTCTCACACGGTTTCCCGGAAATTGCTAGCAGTTCTACTAACATTGATTTTACAAGTGTGTTCTTGCCATCAGATGTTGTTTTTTTCATTTTTTAAGAGTCCCTGCAGATAAAGTCTCCAGGTCCTTCGCGGGCTCAAGTCTACTGCTGCTGGGGTTGTTGAACTGCATCTTAAGTTCATTAAACTTCTGAAGGACTATCTAGCTTTTCTATTGACTCATGTTTGCAACATTATGTCTGGGATTTTCCCTACCCAGTAGAAAAAAGAAAAACTGATTTCCGACCCATAAATATCTTACCTTTCGTCTGCAAGGTTATTGAAAAACTAATACAGCGCCAAATATATTTCTTTCTGTAATCTGACAATTTTTTGCAAGAGCGCCAAACAAAGCCAGTATTTAAAAATGAAGTGATGGAAATATGATGGTTTTCGCAAATGGAAGTATGTCAACGTTTCGTTCTGTATGCTCCGGAGCCAATTTTGGGTCTTTTACTCTAATCAATGTTCATCAATGATCTTTTTGACTGTGTAACTTACAGCATACTCCATCTGTACGACGACGGGGCTAAACTCTTCGTTTTCAGATCTTTGGGACTTATTGAAAATGTTATCGCCTGTTTAAATGAAGATTTAGCTGTTATTAATAGTCGGTCTCTTGGAAACATGCACCTTTCTAAATCGCTCGTCATGGTTACTTACAAGCGACTTTCGCACCATCCTGCTCAATAGATCTGTCATACCCTTGTTTAATCCGCCCGTAATCGGAGTTACTTTAAGCTTAATTTTAACTTGAAATGATCAAGTATGTAAATCAAGCATTATGGGTCTCAAGTTATTTCACTTCAACTAGTACGAGAATGCTTCCTACTTTAACTTATGAATGTAAAATTTAGGTGCCGTGAACTAAGGCCATATGAACTAACGCCATAAAGGTGCTAATTCATTTTCAAATGCGAATTAACGCCATAATCCACTTATGGCCTTATTTCACTTTCAAATGAGAACTAAAGTCATATGGTGTTAGTTCGTTTTAGAAAGTGGCACGTGAGCCGATCGTGGTGTGACATTGGACTGATAAAGTTTTATCAAAACTGTTGCATTGCACTGGCTGTGCTTCAGAGCTCAAAAACATGTTATGGCATTAGTTCATATTTGAATGTGAATTAACACCATATGGCATTAGCTCACATTAAGTGATGGCTTTAGTTCTTATTTGAAAGTGAATTAAAGCCATAAGTGGATTATGGCCTTAATTCGGATTTGAAAGTGAATTAACGCCATTATGGCGTTAGTTTATATGGCCTTAGTTAACGGCACCTAAAATTTACAGTGGCGTTTTACTCCATTGTTAAATATGTCTATAAGCTTCCAAGATTTGATCATGTTTCTAACTATAAAAACTCAATCGCTGCATACCGTCTTCAGACGTTCTTGGACTATATTTCCTTGCTTTTGTTGATTAAAATTATTAAGTATAGTTGACATATCGGTGCTGAGGATATGGAAGGAACACTTCTGTAGACTGTTAAACGGCGATGATGACCAATATTCCGCTGTCAGGCAGAATGAGCCATTCAACAGTGACGATGGCAGTCAAGATTCCCGTCAACCCGATCAGAGTGAAGTGAGGATAGCGATATCTAAACTCAAATCCAACAAAGCTGCTGGAGCCGACGGCCTTGCCGCTGAACTTTTCAAGGCAGGAGGAGATGAGTTGGTAAGGAGCATGCACCAGCTCATCTGTAAAATCTGGTCGGACGAAAGTATGCCCGATGAATGGAACCTCAGCATCGTTTGACCGATCCTGAAGAAAGGAGACCCTCTGAACTGCGCCAATTACAGAGGTATAAGTTGTTGAAACATCAATTGCAAATATGATATCTTTTATCATATATTTTATTATCTAAATACCGAATTAATTAAATAAGTTATTACTTTCAGTGCATTGAACGCACATTTACGTAAACTAATCAATCTATTACTTTTCTACTATGTTCTATATAAGCAATATAATACTCAATAAATTTTCACTCTGATTTGAACTGTAGAAGGCTGCGTTTCTATTGTAACATAAGTCTCCTCAACATCGCATAAAAGATCCTGTCTGCCGTATTATGTCAGCTCCTAAAACTGATCGTCAACAACCTGATAGGTCCTTATCAGTGCGGTTTCAGGCCTGGAAAGTCCACCATTGACCAAATATTCACACTACGGCCGATCTTGGAAAAAACTCATGAATATAAAATCGGTACGCACCACCTCTTCATCGATTTCAAAGTTGCCTATGATAGCGTGTATAGAGACGAGTTATACAGAGCCATGTCTAGTCTTGGCATCCCTGCCAAGCTCGCTCGTTTGTGCAAAATGACGATGGAGAACTCTCGCTGCTCCATCAAAGTCGGTAAGCCCATCACCGAATCATTCGATGTCAGGAAAGGTCTTAGACAAGGTGGCGCGCTATCATGCGATCTCTTTAACATAGTATTTGAGAGAATTGTACGAAACTCGCAAGCTAACACCGGAGGTACAATCTTTTACAAGTCTGTACAACCACTTGCTTATGCCGATGACATTGACATAATCGGAAGAACTCAGCGGGCAGTCAATGGGGCATTTACAAGTATTAAGATCGAGGCAGCAAAGATGGGTCTAGCGGTCAATGAAAGTAAAACAAAATACATATATGCTCTCTACAAAAAAGGACACCCAACATCGGCGTCTTGGACAGAACCCCACAATAGACAGATATAATTTTGTGGTAGTAAAGGATTTTGTCTACCTAGGCTCTATGGTGAACTCACATCAGTAGGGAGATCACACGAAGAATTACTCTTGCCAATCGTTGTTTCTATGGGCTAAAACGGCAATTGAGTAGCAAAGCCCTATCTCGAACTACTAAGGTAACTCTCTATAAGACACTAATCATCCCAGTCCTGCTGTATGACGCAGCGGCATGGACTTTGACAAAACCGGATGAGGATGCCCTTGGTTATTTCGAGAGAAAAGATCTTCGAGCGATCTTTGGGCCCGTCTGCATAGACGGTGAGTGGAGGAGAAGGTACAATGCCGAGCTATACTGCCTGTACACGGACATCGACTTAGCCAGAAGAGTTCACATACAGCGACTAAGATGGCTGGGTCATTTAGAGCGGATTGAACCCAACGTTTCCGCTAAGAAAGTTTTCGAATCCACCACGAATGGACGACGCAGTAGAGGACGACCTCGCAGCAGGTGGCGCAAACAAGTGGACGGGGACCTCAACCAACTTGGCGTGCGCAACTGGAGGCAGCTGGCTCGTAGTCGTGCCAGCTGGAGAGGTTTGTTGGTTGAGGCCCAGGTCCTCCCCGGACCGTACCGCCATCTAAGTAAGTAAGTAAGTATAGTTGACATTTTTTTAATTGCTCTTTGGATATGGCACTAAACTGTAGGTCCATTCCATTCCATTCATTCCATTCGCGTAAAAAATATAACGCACACAACATGAGTAGTTGCCAGAAGCTAGGCCCTGGCACTTAAAGAGCTGTTGCGCCAAATATTTTTTTTTTTATAGTTGAAATTTGTAAACCTAATTTTCAGTCGATCCAGAAGAACTTGTAATATCATTATTCCACGATCGAATCTTCTAATCATTAGACGTCTCTTTTTCAGTCATACTCTTAAGCTCGTTGTAGACGTTGGATATCCTAAACGCATTGAACTCCGCGAACTGGAATTACGTCTTGGAAGAGTATAAGGGTACCACCGTCATCTGACTTCAGGGAAGGAATCTTGATATACATATGAGGTGGTTCGGAGTTCCGTTTTGGACCCACTGTTTGATGTGTTGTTGTGGGATTCCAGTACAAAGTCAAAGTGGTACAAATAAGTAACAAGACCCTAGGGTTTATTCACCTCTGACTTTGAAGGGTACACGATAGTTTCGAAAATCATGATCAAATGCAGCATGTTAAGCAGCATGTGAAATATACTCGTATTAGTGAAAGGTGTCACGAGTGAATAATTTACATATGAGTGTTAAGCCAAATCATGGAGACCTAAGATTCCATCTGTAGTGCTCGATGGGTCACCGATATGGATACAGTGCATTTCTTTCAATACCAGACGATTCATTCTGCATTATAAATGTACTGCTTTAAATATATTACATAGACATATTAGCAAAGGAGCCCCAAATATTCATCAGAGATGGAAGATGTTAACTTAAGGAAGGACTCATCGTCTTATTCTGAATATTAAAACATGGACAGGCCACATGCATGGTGAAGTGGATTTCTATACAACACAACTTCTACTCATAAGTGGATATGGATCTGTCCACTCATATCTCGGCAGACTGTAGCACGACAACTTTCCTAAGTTGCGATGAAAATCCCTTGGTAGTGAAAATGAAGGGGACTTACTCTACTCTAAGCTTTAACTCAGAAAATGCAAGTCCTTATTCCGTGGTTTAATTCTAACCTAGAAAAGCACCTTGAGCCTCATCAATGCTCCAAAAATTAAGCTCCACATTTGATTATCATCGACATCGAGAAAGCGTTTGACTGTATAAACTGATTAATACTTATATCTATTATAAAGTCTACGTCCGATGAAGGTAGGTGTTACGAGTCAAAGGACTGTGATATAGAAAACGGAATACCACTGCTATCATACTATCACCTCTGATTCTTACCCAAAACGCTTTACTGTCCTGACCGTGTGTGCTTGCTTTCACACAGGATAATGGGCTTATAATAAATTGCCCACAGCTCCGAAGCCGAAGCGAACCTCCAAGAGAATATCCCAGTATAATAAAGTTTAATTTATATATTCTTATCTTCTGTTGTTATTTTTTTAAGATGTTTTACCTACACCTTAAACTTCTAATCCAATTCAATGGTCTTCTTCAATCCTTTAAGTCTTGAATTTTAAATTGGACTTTGCATGTCCGCCTAAGTTCAGTTTTGTTTATGGCTACAGTTCTCCTTCAATTTATCATGAGACCTGTGTTAAACCAGTCGGCTGTCCTCCCTCTTGTAAAGCCCAATATGCCCAGACATACTCACACACACACATGTGACTGAGATCTTAATAATATCACATTTGGCACGTATTGCCAATACCACAGCATACCAATGAATTCTATTCAAAGGAGCAAAATTCTCCTATTGCGATGCTGTGTGCCCAATGACTGATTCATTAGCATTTTGTTAGGGTTTATGTGCGTGTTTGTGTCGGAATATCCTGCGGCCAAAAATTCCTTTTATGCCAACACCATCCATGTCGTCTTCATCTTGAGTTTCGAAATTTACAACAAAAGTAAACACCCGACTTGTTAGAGACCAGAAGGAATTGCAAATCCTTTCGAATTCACCAAAATGTTTCGTCTATTTGCTGACACAGGCAGATCTTTTTGATACGCGCTCAAAGGTATGTACGTATATGGGTGTGTGCGAAACCCTTTTCGGCGTGAGGTTGATTGTCATGAATGTCATCGAGACTGGCGGCAACGACGAACAAAAAAATAGGATATAATCCTTAATAATGTAATCCTCCAAAATATCTCCCCACATAGGGCAGGACACACCCAGTGAATGAAATCGAAAGGAGTCGCTGCCCTATATAAAAAAAAAAAAAAAAAATATATACACCTACACAAAAGTGTAATAAATAATTTTATTCCTGGCGCGTTCCGTTTTCGTCTTCTTTCACATACATACATAACGCGTGGCTCACATATTAAATACGCGCATGAAATTGGAATCCTTCCTTGCACCGCAAAGAAAAAAAAAAAAAGAACGAAGGACAAACCCTCCCGGTGTGTGGAAGGGAGTTCTGACAACTTTATTCCGCCGAAAGGACCTCCACACCACATCCACCCCGACGACACTAATTTTCCAAGAATCTTGCTATTGGGGATTCCGGACACGTTTGGGTGACGAACCTTTTAAATTTGGCAGTTCCGTGTGTTATATTAGTCGACATTTCAAAGGGATTAAGATGATGACGAAGACGGTGGCGGCGCGCATAGAGGTGAATTCGAAACGCTGGGGTCGCCACGTACCGAGTTTGTTTGCCTAGAAAAAGTTTTTTCTGCGCCCTGTGTATTAACTCACTTTTCGGCGACTGAACATCATACACATACAATAGACTCCGGGACTGCGACTTGGACCCTGCCTCACACCCGTAAGTCTCTGAGGGGTGTTCTCTGGCTACAGGCTCATTATTATTATTTAGCTACTCGATGTGTGACATGGTTTGCTAAGTAGTTACCACCAAAGCAGGTTGTGTCGCCTTGCATCCGCAAATTGGTCACAGTCGTGGCTATATAGCCCATCACTGGCAATCATAATGGCGGTCATAAGCATTCATAACGGCGGCGTAGAATGCGTTTCATAGAGTCCTTCCTCGCCATTTGACAGCATTTCCGAAACGAATGCGATTTCATTTTCATTTCACGGATCGGGTAGCAGGTATCCGTTGCAGAATGCAGATACCCGAGGGCGGCATGCGTCCGTTGCATTTAGGGGTGGTGATTTGATGATATTAACATTATTCTCCTTTTTTTCAGAGTTAATCGATTACGCGGAACACATGGTGGCCGAGCGGTGGGCAGATATTGGAGGGTGGACCTGGAAATGCATTAAACGAATCGCTCGAATGGAAAATGGTTTGAATTGAGGGTTGGATTTAATGGGCAATATTGGACTGTTGTTTAGGCCTGATAAAAAGATTATAGAGGTATAGCTCTACCAGTGGTCATTTAGAAAATCGAAACAATATCGTAATTTACCACCTATGTATGTATACAGAAATTTTATCAAAAAAAGAGGCTTAGACGGGAGAGTATTATTCCATCCCCCATTATCCAACTTTAGAATTTTAAAATATTTCGAATATTTCTATTAGCATCAGTGCACAGTATGTGGATACGCGAAATCAACTGCTATTAAATTAGGTATTTCAATATTAACATTTTTTGTATCAACATGGTAAAAAATAGTAAAAATTTGATAGCATATATCGTTATTAGCAAAAACGGTTCGTGTAAATTTAAAGTCAGTGCCTGTTTCTGTTTTTTGTTCCTTTGACTAATTAATATGCATTCTTTCCTTGTTCAAGTGATAGAAGGAAAAAAAGTATTTTGTTTCAATATAAAATAACTTAAAATTAAATTTACCAAACAAAATAATTTTAATTTCATTTTTAGTGTTTAAAAATAGTTTTAGCAACTAGAGAGCAAAATAATCGCCTACTTAATTACTTAGATGGCGCCACAGTCCAATGCGGACCGCGCCGTCCATCCGGGCTGAATTCGAAGATTTTCCGGGCTGGAACGTTGGGCTCTATCTGCTTTACATGACCCAGCCGTCTTAGTCGCTGCTTGTGAACTCTTCTGACTAAGTCGATGTCCTTGTATAGGCCGTATAGTTCGTCATTGTACTTTCTCCTTCACTCGCCGCCTATGCAGATGGGATCAAAGATCACTCGGCGAACAGTTCTCTCAAAGTAACCAAGGGTATCCTCATACGATTTCAACAAAATCCATGGCTTTGCGTCAAACAGCAGGACAGGGATGATTAGTGTCTTATTCAGAGTTACCTTAGTAGTTTGAGAATTACATTGTTAGCCCATAAAACCACCGATTGGCAAGCGTAATTCTTTATTTGATCTCTCCATTGATGTCATTTGTGAAGCCTAGGTAGACAAAGTCCTTTACTACGTCAAAATTATTTCTCTCTCTTGTGGTGTTCTGTCCAAGACGCCGATGTTGGAAGTCCTTTTTTGTAAGGCTGGCAAATGCCCCACTGACGGCCAGCTGAATCCTCCCGACTATGTCATTGTCATCATCGTAAGCCAGTGGTTGAATAGGCTTGTAAAAGATTGTACCTCCGGTGTTGCCTTGTGAATTTCGTATAATTCTTTCTAGTATTACGCATGATAGAGCGTTACCTTGTTTAAGACCTTTCCTGTTACTGAACGTTTCAGTGATGTTCTTCCAGGCAGCGACAGTTATCCATCGTCATCCTCGACAGACGGACAAGCTTGGCAGGAATGCCGAGATTAGACATGGTCTGTATGACTCGTCTCTATACACGCTATCATAGGCAACTTTGAAAAGTAATTCGTCGATTTAATATTCGCGGGTTTTTTCCAAGATCTGCCGTATTGTGAATATTTGTCAATGATGAGGATGATAAGAGATGCAAAGTAGTTCGCCTCCTCGCGGTGCATCCTGGGTAATGCAAAATGACCTACAACTAATGGAAGCCAAACAATCACTTCAAAGAAATTTCCATCAAAATTGATCTCCTGGCTACCACAACAAAAGAATACCAAAACTCGAAGAGAGACCATAACCACAAACAGTAAGTTGTCTTACTCTACCTACACCTCCCAAACATCAAATGGATCAGATGCAATCTAGGACTATCGGACAGACACTCCGTATTTGTCAAATCAATATAGAAAGCATAAGAAGATCTAAGTCAGGCTACCTGTCTCGATTTCTGGCAGAAGAAAACATTGACTCTGTAGTGATCCAGGAAACCCACACTCCAACAGATGAAGCACTTGCTAATCGCGGGAAAATCCATTGTTTCAAATTAATTGCGTCAATTAACCACCCATCGTACGGTATCGCCACCTACGCCAAATGCAATATAAGCGACGTGGAGGTAGTCGAGTGCAGAGACCCCTACAAAGATTTTTCAATTGCTAAAAATAAAGGTCAGTGGAACGAGGCATTTCGTTCCTGAATACATCAGTGAAGTTGTTTAGTGCTATAATTTTCAACAGGCTAACACAGTGGATTGAGAATAAGAAGATTCTGAATGAATTTCAAGCGGGGTTTAGGAGAAACTATTCATCTTTAGACCAAATATTCATCCTGACGAACATTGCGGAGAGCTTCAAAAGAAGAAACAAGAAGTTATATGCTTTCTTCGTTGACTTTCGTGCTGCTTTTGATTCTATTGCACGTGAAGCACTTTTTTATAAGCTATTTAAGATGGGAATCTCCAGCAAAATTGTCGTTTTATTACAAGCGATGTACGAAAACAACGTCGCTTATGTATGGGATGGTGAGCTTGTATCGGAAGACTTTACAACACGAATGGGAGTCAGGCAAGGATGTGTTCTGAGCACGTTACTTTTCATTTTATTTATAAATGATATAATGGATGCAATTGGAGGGGGAATTCAGTTTGGAAGTATGCAGATACCAGGACTCCTTTTCGCAGACGATATAGTTTTTCTATCTGAATCAGTGGAAGGAATGCAGCGAATGGTGAACCGTCTTGAGCGCTACTGTGAACTTTGGAATCTGTCTGTAAATTTAGAAAAATCTAAAATGATGGTGTTCAGAGATGGTGGTGGTAGATATTCTCGTAATGAAAAATGGACATACAAAGGAGAAAACGTTTCAATAGTTCGGGAGTATAAATATCTAGGTGTATTAATTACGGCGAATCTCAACATGCGAAAACATTTCCAACTCAAACTAGCGGAGGCGAAGAGAGCTGTTTCTTCAGTATGGGGCCGTTGCATCAATAATAAATTTATTGAATATAGCGCAAAGCTTAAATTATTTCGTGCGACTGCAATCTCTATATTGCTATACGGCGCTCAAGTTTGGGGTTACTGTCAGTTTGATGAGGTTGAAAGATTCCTGAGGTATTTTCTGAAACGCATTTTCCGGCTACCAACCTGCACCCCTAATTATATGCTGCATTTGGAAACAACAGTGCCACCTCTATTTTTAGACACGCTTAAGCTGCATTTCGATTTTATCATTAAAGTGTTGGAGATGGAAGATGGACGGCTGCCTAAACTAGTGCTTAAGAGAGCCATATCAACAAGAGGAAACCTTATCGAAAAGTGGGAAGAGCTGGGGGAGAGTTTTGGTGAAAACGTGAGAATTGCAGCAGATATTAACTCTGCTGAGTTAAGGATGGTATTTAAAAAACTTTTAGAGAGAGCAAGCTACACTACTTATGATTGTTGCAAAACGGAAGCTGAAACTTCCCAGTATAGAATGATTTACAGTAAACTCAACTATAATCTTCAACAACATACGTACTTTCTCAACCGCTTTCCGCTGAATATGATTAGCCTAATATTTAAACTAAGAGGGGAAATAATAAATTTAAATTACATCCCACATCGACCAGACCGGTCAGTTCTATGTGACCTGTGTAATCTTCAAGAAAGGGAGGATGTATACCATTTTATTGCCAGATGCCCTATCTTAAATGAGTTTCGTGTGAGATACTTTGGCGTAACTGCATTGGATATGAATGAGGTCTTGAACATTTTGAACGGCAACCTTGGTTGGGAAGTTCTATATAAATATGCACTAACCGCATTTACCTACAGAGCACGTATTATAGAAGGAGACTTTTAAATATCAATGTGTATTAAAATATAAATGCGAAAAATAAATTGTCAATCTGGTAGACGGCCGTGGGCCAAACCATATTTAACTTAAGATTATGAAATTGTATTTAAGTATTATTAAAGTTTAAATAAAGTTTTCAAAACTAACTAACTAACTAACTAAAGGTCAGTGACACTCACATTGTCAACGTCTACAAACCCTCAAACGTGCCGTGGTCGGACCAAGTCCTCCCCTACTACCCTCACCCATGCGTCTACGCCGGAGATTTCAATAGCCACCACAGCCTCTGGCGGAAAATGGAGAAAAGCTGACGGAGCGGGCGGACACACATGGTCTCCACTTGGTGTTCGACGCTAAGGACAAGGGCACATTCCACTCAGCTAGATGGGGTAGAGACTACAACCCAGACCTGTGCTTTGTTAGCAGATCAGAAAACGGTACTTTAATCGCATCCCGAAAAATCAAAGATGGCTTCCCAAATAGCCAACACCGCCCAGTCATAATAGATCTCAGTTGTAAGATCCCGATAATAGACTCGACCCCAAAGGCAAGCTGGAATTTTCAGAAGGCAGACTGGCAAAAATTCTCCAGAAAAGCCGACGACGCCATTCGAATCATACCTCTAACACCATCGACCGACTTACTGGCGTCCTTATATCTACGGCGAAGCTGCGTATCCCGAGGGGCTTTCCCAGAGAATACATTCCCTGGTGGAATGAAGAAAACGACAGACTGTACGCAGAATTCCGTTCAAATGAAGACTCCAACTTAGAGGGCGAGCTTATGAAAAGCCTAGACGAAAACAGGAGACAGAAATATATGGACACGGTCACCAGAGTCAACTTTAAACACTCAAGCCGGAAGGCATAGAGCTTACTTCGAAAACTAGGCACGTCAAACCTGCCACCTGCTACAAAACCAACCATCGACCCGAATCTCATAGTCAGCCATATAGTCAAACTATCGAAAGCAGAAGCACGCGTGATGTTGAGCGACAGGCTATTCAACGTCTTCCTCAATGACAAGCTCAGCAAAACCAGGAAGCTCTACAACGAACTTAAACCTTTGGAACCCTGGACTTGTCCAAGCTGTCAGCATACTGCAAGCATTGGCGCCTACAACCGAGTGCAACCAAAACTGAGATCTGCTGTTTCCATCTCAACCAAAAATGAAAGTCAAGAAATAACGGGATTCGAAAACTGGCAGGCACCTCCCGGGGTGCCTCTGCAATCTACCTACGCACCTCTGCTCTCTTCTTGGTTTATTCAACTGCAGAATATGGAGCCCCTGTTTGGCTTAATAGTTGCCACACCAACAAGATCGACCCCCAACTAAACACCACCATGATATTAATATCTCTGACCCTAAGACCAACTCCAGTTGAATGGTTGCCCATGCTTTGCAACATAGCTCTACCCGATATAAGAGGAAAGCAGGCCCTGATCAAAGAATTTCAGAAAATCCAAGGCATTGGGAGAATACCACTTTGTGCTGAGATTGGGAGCTCCACCACCCTGAGACTGCGCTCAAGACACTTTCCAATAAAACTTACAAAAAAATTAAGTGCTGAAAACTTCTCCCTGGAAGAATCTTGGTCATCTTCATGGGCAAATTCCGGTAGACAAAGTCCAATATTCAGAAACGAAAACATCTACTACGGTGATTGCTACAGAGGCAACAGGCAACACTTATTCGGATGCGGATTTGTCATACGCGGCAGACTTAGGCAAGAAGTCTTAAGCTTCCGACACGTAAGCGAGCGTATTATGGCTATACTTACTTACTTACTTAGGTGGCCCTACAGTTCGAGGTGAACCTGGGCCTCAACCAACAAGCCTCTCCATTTAGCTCGGTCTTTAGCTAATTGCCTCCAGTTGCGCACTCCAAGTTGGTCGAGGTCCCCTTGAACTTGTGCGTGCCACCTACGGCGATGATTCCCTCTACTGCGTCGTCCCTCGGGGTTAGATTCGAAGACTCTGCGGGCCGGAGCGTTGGTGTCCATTCGCTCTACATGTCCTAGCCATCTCAGACGTCCAATACGCAATTTTTTGACTAGGTCGATGTCGCTGTACAGCTCGTATAGTTCGTGATTGAATCTTCTCCTCCAAAACCCGTCAACACAAACGAGACTGAAAATCTTACGAAGAATTTTTCTCTCGAAGCGACCAAGGATATCTTCATCCTCTTTTAATAAAGTCCATGTTTCAGCGCCATAAAGCAGGACTGGGATGATCAAGGTCTTATATAGAGTCTCCTTAGTTGTTTGAGATAGGGCTTTACTGTTGAATTGCCTTATAAGCCCAAAAAACAGCGATTGGCAAGAGTTATTCTTCGATTGATTTCTGATTTTGTTAGAAGAATTTATAGCAGAGCCAAGGTAGACAAAGTCCCTTACTACCTCGAAGTTATAGCTGCCCACGGTGACGTTTTGTCCAATTCGTCGGTGTTGGTTTTCCCTTCTAGTTGACAGCATATACTTGGTTTTGCCCTCGTTTATCGCTAAACCCATTTTGGCCGCTTCCGCCTCAATGCTTGCAAAAGCACCGGTGACAGCCCGCTGAGATCTTCCGATAATGTCTATATCGTCGGCGTATGCAAGCAGTTGTACAGACTTGTAATAGATTGTGCCTCCGATGTTGGCTTGTGAGTTCCGCACAATCCGTTCAAGTACAATATTGAAGAAGTCACATGACAGCGCGTCACCTTGTCTAAAGCCTTTTTTGACATCAAAGGTCTCGGTAAGGTCATTACCGACCTTGATGGAGCAGCGAGCGTTCTCCATCGTCAGCCTGCACAGACGGACAAGTTTGGCAGGGATGTCAAAACTAGACATGGCTCTATAAAGCTCTTCTCTATAGATGCTGTCATAGGCGGCCTTGAAATCGATAAAGAGGTGGTGAGTATCGATTTGGAATTCTTGGGTTTTCTCCAGGATCTGCCGAAGTGTGAAGATTTGATCGATGGTGGACTTTCCTGGCCTGAAACCGCACTGATAGGGTCCAATCAGGCTGTTGATAAAAGGTTTCAGGCGTTCACACAATATCGCAGAAAAGATCTTGTATGCGATGTTGAGGAGACTGATGCCTCTATAATTGGCGCAGTTGAGGAGGTCTCCTTTCTTGTGGATCGGGCAAACGATGCTGAGATTCCTTTCATCAGGCATACACTCGTCTGACCAAATATTAGAAATGAGTTGGTGTATGCACTCTATCAATTCATCCCCAGCTGCCTTGAAAAGTTCGGCCGGTAAGCCGTCAGGTAAAGCAGCCTTGTTGGATTTTAGCTTGGATATTGCTATCCTCACTTCGTTTTGGTCAGGTGGACGGAAATTTTGACTATCATCGTCTATGTTAAATGGTTCATTCTGCCTGACAGCGGGATGTTGGTCTTCGTCGCCGTTATTCAGTCTGCAGAAGTAGTTTTTCCATATTCTCAGCACCGACTGTGATTCTACTACGAGGTTTCCATTTTCATCTCTACAGGTTTCTGTACGGGTATTACTTCTCTGACACGTTCTTTTTACCTTTTGGTAAAACTTCCGTACATTGTTCCTGGAGTATAGACTCTCGATATTCTCAAACGCGCGCTTCTCATGCTCTTTCTTCTTCTTTTGGAGAAGCCGATGTTCTTCCCGTCTCTTTTGCTCGTATAGCTCACGAGCAGCTCTCGTCTTCCTTTGCAGCGCCGCTTTGTATGCCTCTTGTTTTGCTGCATGCACTCGCCGGCATTCTTCGTCAAACCAGGGGTTTCGCGGTGGTGGTCGAGCGAGACCCAGCACATCAGTCGCGGCGTTTCTGATGGCATGTTGGCAGCGTTGCCACTGGTCTTCGGTACTTGATGCTGGCGGCAAAGGGGTGATTGAGAGATTTCGGGATACGCGTTCAGCGAAGAGTCTGGCGGTCTCTTGCGATTGTAGCTTTTCGACGTTAAATTTTCTCACAGTAATTCTTCTTTGTTGCTCAGATTGGGATATCCGCATTCGTACCTTGGCTACAACAAGGTAATGATCCGAGTCTATGTTGGCCGCTCGGAAGGTCCGGACATCCAGAATACTGGAGGCATGCCTTGCGTCGATCGCAATATGATCAATTTGGTTGATCGTTACATGATCATTGGACCGCCATGCCTGCTTATGAATATCGAGATGAGGAAACCATGTGCTTGCTATGGTGACATTTCGCTCAACAGCGAAATCAATTAGCCTTAGTCCGTTATCAGACGTGGTGTCGTGTAGGCTATGCTTACCGACTGCCTTACCAAAGACGTCCTCCTTTCCTATTTTGGCGTTAAAATCGCCCAATACGATTTTAACGTCGTATTTAGGACATTGCTCGTATGTTTTATCGAGGAGCTCGTAGAAACACTCTTTGGTGGCAGGGTCCTTTTCTTCTGTGGGGGCATGAACGCATATTAGGCTTATGTTAGCGAATTTAGCCTTGATCCGGATAGTCATAATACGCTCGCTCACATGTCGAAAGCTTAAGACTTCTTGCCTAAGTCTGCCGCGTATGACAAATCCGCATCCGAATAAGCGTTGCCTGTTGCCTCTGTAGCAATCACCGTAGTAGATGTCACAGTTTTTCATCCTCTTTTTGCCCGGCCCATCCCATCGCACTCGGCTGCACGTGGTCTGTAAAGGGACAGAACATTCCACGTACAGATCCGAAGGTCGTTGTGGTTATTTCGTTTGCTGGGGTCGTCATTAGTTGAGTCATCCTTATCCGAGGCTTTTGGTTGTTTCGGAACCATACTATACGGATCAAGGCTAAATTCGCTAACATAAGCGTAATATATGTTCATGCCCCCACAGAAGAATAGGACCCTGCCACCAAAGAGTGTTTCTACGAGCTCCTCGACAAAACATACGAGCAATATCCTAAATACGACGTTAAAATCGTATTGGGCGATGTTAACGCCAAAATGGATGAAAGGAGGACGTCTTTGGTAGGGCAGTCGGTAAGCATAGCCTACACGACACCACGTCTGATAACGGACTAAGGCTAATTGATTTCGCTGTGGAGCGAAATGTCACCATAGCAAGCACATGGTTTCCTTATCTCGAAATTCATAAGCAGACATAGCGGTCCAATGATCATGTAACGATCAACCAAATTGATCATATTGCGATCGACGCAAGGCATGCCTCCAGTATTCTGGATGTCCGGACCTTCCAAGCGGGCAACATAGACTCGGATCATTACCTTGTTGTAGCCAAGGTACGAATGCGGATATCCCAATCTGAGCAACAAAGAAGAATTACTGTGAGAAAATTTAACGTCGAAAATCTACAATCGCAAGAGACCGCCAGACTCTTCGCTGAACGCGTATCCCGAAATCTCTCAATCACCCCTATGCCGCCAGCATCAAGTGCCGAAGATCAGTGGCAACGCTGCCAACATGCCATCAGAAACGCCGCGACTGATGTGCTATTAGTGTTTTCTGGGATTTGAACCTTGGAACCTAGTGCCATGGCGTTAGTTTGAGGGCAAAGACCAACAGAATACGCTAAGCTAAAGCCCCTAAAGGATTTCCTCACCCGCCACTGCTCTCTGAATTATCAGTTAATGAACCATCCCTTGTAGCCATTATGTGAGAACCGGAATCCGAACCTCTTCCAAAACAATGATACTTAGCTCACCAAGAAACAGTAAGCAAGACGTGATGCAATCTGTAGCAACAATAGCTTCAAACACAAAAATCTTTGCAAATTGTAAATTAACTTGGAGCTGCGGCATCTCAAAAAACAAGAACAAACTCAGCGCTCGTGAAACAATGTCCTACTTTAAGCAGCACACAAAAACCACACCCAGAAGAAGCATTGCCAAACCAACAGCATTGAAGCGAAGTGTCCAACTTGAGTGGTTACGAAATTGTTTGTCGCGCGGCGGCATTCCTTTTTCTCTCTCATTTATCCGCCCTCAACCAGGCCCCGGGGGAAAGCGCAGCGAAATGCGAAAAGATGTGGGCACAAAGGATATACACTTTGACACAAAGTAACTTCAACACCATTAACATGCAACAGTGGAACTTATTTTCCTTCATCTCTCGCTCCTCATTTGCACATTCTTTGCTCTTGTTTCACTTTCTTTTCCCTTTCGTTTTTCTTCACCACAGAGCCAGAGCAGGCTCCTAACATAATAAACCAAATAAAAAAGCACAGCCAAGAAATGGAATTAAAAAGGAGTTTTGTCTCACTGTTACTCGCCTTTTAACAGTCCGAAAGGACCTGAATTATTTATGAGAGATTGCCTGTGTGTTGCATTTACATTCACCGTGATTTATCTGACAGAACGATGCTGTTCACCTGTCTCTATTAATCTTGGCCCGTTCCACTCGCCGATGGTATGTTTGTCACAGAGCTTGAGAACCGTGGACAGGATAGCGCGCGCATATGAATAAAAAATGTCCCTCGCCTAGAATCTCATCTCCAGTATGTCAATAATAATAGTAATCCAGTTGTTACTGTACCATGTCATTCGCAGAGAGCGAGCGATACACATCGGGCGTGTGGTGGCAATGTTCGATTTGTATCTGATCTGTTCCAGGGATTAGTCGCGTAGACCTTCCAACTTAACGGCCGGGGACATCTTAATTTGTCAAAGTTATTATGCGATACAGGGCGCCGTAGCTAAGGCTGTTGTGAGCATCGATCATTCATTTTACCCTCGCTGGTACCCCACAGTGCAAAATCGCGCGGAATCACATTCTAGTCGTGGCCAGTGTCCAACATTGCGAATGAGCGAATGAAGCACGTGAAATAAATTTGTCAAATTTGGTACGGCGACGCTCCAATTAATTACTCTTGAGCCCACACCTTGGCTTGGAAATGCCAAGCGGAGGAGCAAAACATGACCAATTCATTATATTAACTTTGCCTTGGACAAAGTGCCACTTGTCTTCTTTTCTTGGGAGAAACTGTGTGTGCTTGTTGGAAGCGCCATCCTGCGCTGACTGCAGCAGAAATCAGAGGAACTTACTAGCTACGTTTCAGATGAAGACGCAATAAATCATGGAGTCTTATTTTTCTTGGTGCCTTCTCCTCAGTCAAGGAGTGCTATGTTTCGGTCTCGTGCATTGTTGCTATTTGGAGAAAATTTCTTCTTTGCCTTTTTCCTCGGGAAAGTGAGAAATTCATCTTGATGGTCTAATTTATGCAACGTCTTGTATCTTGTGACGTACTATATTTACGAGTATGCTTAGGTAATAGTCTAAAGTTTAAATTCATGTTAGACTCGGCAACGTTATCAGACATTCAACTCGTTCACAGGTCATTTGAAGTGGATTCTATGTGCGAACCCTTTCTGGTGCAATCCAATGCATCATGATTGTATCTGCGATATGCAAATCTGCTGTTCACACATACCATATGTTATAATGTAGGCAGGAGGAATGTGATAAGGCTGACCACGTATCAACTTGAAGGTGATTGCGAGATAGCAAAGTGAAAATTTGCAAGTGAATGGGGATCTAGATGTCCTATTAAAGGATGGACTGGGCTTTGGGGTTATGTGCGTGGAGTGAATGTTGTATTAGTAGATTTGCTAAGGGAGTTCACTGGTTGGTCGGTATGTAAGAGATGAAACATGGCGATTAGCTGCTCTGTTACTTAATGGGTGCTAAATGACCAAAGGATATAAGCTGGATGTTGAAAAGTAGAATTTACATAATTCTTGCTGAGTAGGTTATTCAAGACAATCATTCAAGCAAATGCTTTAGTAATTTAATTCCAAGAGTGACATCAAAAAATTCTTCTCCATTTCCTGGATAACCGCAACCGGCTGCAATTTTTTCTTCTTTACTTGTTAAGTAGACGACAGACTCCTGGTATAGGAGAGTTTGTAGGAAATTAATCAAAGCTGAGTGATGGAAAAACCCAACTTTCTTCCCTTTTTGGTATCAGATGATGATCAATCTGGCTCTGTGTTTAAGGCATATTGCAAAGACCTCTGTGCCCAAATGTGGGATATGCAAGAAGTAAAAAAATAATTATTCAATGATCTCATAGCCAAGTTTGGCGGACGGTAAAATGTAATCTAACTATGACACTAATATGATTTCTGACAAGTCGCACAGGTAATCGACGAAAGTTGTAAATGGGTCCTTAAACCTGCTCACGAGTTATTGAAAAACCGAATATGAGAATGACGTTGACTGGAGGAGGAATCCAACAGCTGTCCTGATTAAAAAATGTATTTGCATAGATAAGCAGAAGTCGAAGGAAAATAGATGGACGAACTTTTCTTATAAAACAAGAGTTGATCCAGGCTTGCGATAAGAGCATACATAAACTGACGCAATTATACCGTGAGACTGCTCCAAATCTCAGGATCTGATCTAGTTGAGCTAATCACCATCCTATGATAGCTACTGTACAAATGCAACAACATAAGAATGCCCAAGTTCAATATGAATAGACTTAAGGTTCCTCCAGCGCGTAAATAGTCAAGGGACCATCATTCGCAAAGTGTTGGATCAATCAGCAGCTCACTCCTCGTCACCACCGAAAGTCGATCTTCAATCGCAGGGAAGACAAACGTGTATCACGCGGATTTCGGAGGAAACCTAGAGACGCAATGCAGTTAATCTAGCAAGAAAGATAAGCGAGATAAGCTAGAGCTCCTGCATCGCATGAAGATGAGAGAAGTACAGCATAGAGTGCGATGTGAGAAATTCATGATCGAAAGTGGGCTAAGACAAGGTTGTTTTTTTTCTGATATTGTGTTTGTTGGTGATTTGCGATATGCTTCGCACTGCTTTATAGACTGGAAGCGGCTGGATTCGACGGACTCTTACATCTCAACTTTAACATCTTGACTGTGCTGACGATACTTGCTTACTCTCTCACAGAATGATGGACCTCCCCCAAATGACAGCAGGTGAAGAGTGGAAGGCAGACGTTATAGGCCTGAAAATTAACACGACGAAAACTTATCAGCTAAGCTATGCATTGCTAGATATACAGTAAAGAGTAAAGTTAGCATGCGGTCAAAAATATGGCAACGAAATGCAACCAGTTTAAATATCAAGCTATTACTGAGTCGATGTTGGTCTATGGGTGCAGCACAAAGAAAGTGGCCACTCCTATCACGAGGAATCTATAAATATTCGTTAACAGCTGCCTACGAAGCATTTTAAGGATTTTCTTGCCAACCGTACCTCCAACGAACATCTCTGCCGGAGAACAGGTCAGTACAGTAACCAATAGCCAAAACTATTCAACGGCGGAAATGGCAGTGGTTTGATGGAAAGGGTGATAGTTCCACTGCTAATTATGCGATTCAATGGAACGCATTAATTCAGGATGGCAGAAGACCTGGCCATCCGAAAAGTACAAAGTACTATGTTATCAACTAGACAACTGGGCAAAATTCATGTGCCAACTCCTCTACTGTAGAAATTGGGGTTTGAAACCCAAGATAATCTACTAATCTTATCGTCAGACCAATGATCACCTACGCCTGGTTGCCTAGAGGACAAGAGGTCAAAGCTGAGAAACTGTTAAATCGACTACACCGATAAGCCTGTGTGGGCAATGAAAACGTGCTCGATGGCACCATTAGGAGCAATGCTTAATCTCACGCTGTTATACCTCATAGTGCAGAAAAAGTTACACTGAGGGCACTTATGTTAGATACAAGAACTGAAACCCAGCGACCCAACCTACAGGCCATCTGAGCATTCTTTAAGATTCCAGACACGATTCTCAAGAGATTTCGGCTTCCCAGGAAATTCAAAGTGGTGATTGGTGTCCGTCATGGATGGACAAACAAAGGCCTTGACACACCACTACCGGAGCACCAAGAAGCAGCAAAGCTTGGTAATTCACCTACCATCTTCTAAGCAGAGATCCGTGCGATAGAACTATTCATTAGAGAATGCCCGCGGAGAAATACTAGTAAGACCCGCATTTTTATCTATTCAGACAGTCAGGCAGCACTAAGGGCCCTTAATTTCTATAGGTACGGTAGGGTCAAGCTCGTGCGGGACTGCCTCGACTTTCTTGCTAGCCTCGTGTCCACATATCAGATTACCATAACGAGGGCTTCGATTACGAACGGGCAGTCTGTCTGGCTAGAATAAGCGTCTGGATGCCCACTCGTTGGGCCTGAACAGTACTTCGGGTTACTACCCTGTGGTCCACTCTACAATTATACGCTGGGAAACTAAAGGACTCGCCGGACACTGGGCCAACCAAAGACGCATAAGACAAGCGAAAAAGTTCATAAATCCCAACAAAAATAGAGCAAGCAAGCAAGCATAGCGGCCGCAAAGAAACAGTTACTCCATTTAAAGTGGGTATCAATGGGTCCAGCGGAAATCTGGAACCTGGAACCCAAGACATTATTGAGGTTTATCAAAAGATTTTATTTTGCTTCTGGTAAAACATTGGGCCAGCACAATAGATCTTACATGTCGCAGTATACTTGGCCCCAAAGTATCATATCGTCTCGTATCTGTTACCTGCAGACTTTGTCTTGATTCCAAAACTGCAGAGCATATAATGTGCGAATGTCACGTAAATGTCTAAGGCAGAATTAAACATTTTAAGCGGTTTATTTCTTTACCTAATATTATACCTTTGTCTTCGTCAGCTTGCTTTGAGAGCTGAATTTCACCTAGGATGTAAACACACGCAATCCGTATTGCAAAGGAATAGCACGAAAGATCACTGTGAGGTCGAAGTGCTCTGCGAACCTTCTCCTTGAGCTTAAGCCCCCAACGCACCCTTCAAATAAGTTATCACGACAAACTGGTTTTCTTATTTTGCAATAAATATGGAAATTCTGCAACTTTGAAACACTTTTAGATTGACTCCGCAAATCTTTAATTCTGCATCGTGCATTACACTCTGCCTCTGCCGATAATATTCAAAATCGTAACCACGTGGCTATGACTAAACCCTGTTCGTTAAATTTTTCAGACTCGTAGCAATGTGTGACTCGGTGATAGCAATGTGCTACTGGATGCTCCTATGACATACATATATTCTGTCATGTGCCCAAATGATTTTTTATGTCTTATGGACGTATATCAAGCATTCTGCTCCTGGATTAACTGGTGATACTTTCGGCTACTCACTTAGCACTTGGTTGAACTACTAACTCTTATATGATTCCCTTATGTCCAAGGGTATTTTCCGTGACAGCTGTTGTACATACGTCGGCAACGGGTCTGTAGGCCGGACTTCGGCCGGCATATGATGTTACCGACCAGAAACAATTTGAATTTCATTCCGACCAGTCCGCTTTCAGCTATAATTTATGCTTGCCCATATTTTATAAATTCTTACAGGATTTACCGGAGAAATGAGGTTGTTAAAATGCGCATTTTTGTGGAACAATCTTTCAAATTTGTTCAAAACATTTAATCCTTCTTCACTTCTTTCAATAGGTCCATCAGAAACGTATCAACCATAACCGGCTGCTCAACATGTTTCATTTCTGCTGGATCATAAACCTGAAAGCCAGTTTAAAAGCCTGGGGAATAAAAGAACACTACGAGTCAATAAAGTTTATTGACTCCCTTTGCTGCCATTCATTACGCTCTTTTCACTCATATAATAAAGTGATAAAAAAAATTCACACCCCGCCATTGTCGACTCGCTGCAAACCCGTTTCTTCAAAAATTGAAAGCTCATAAATCTGCTCCGCTTGGCTCGTATCATTGTCGACTTCATAAATGCGAAGGCATCTGGCAGTTTAAAAACCATTTGGAGTGGTTTACTGCCAGCTTCGATTATTTGTTGGCTTAAATTTGCATCCATCCTGCACCCGCGTACAGACACCACCACCCGTTCGGGTGGCAATATGTTGTTCTATGCGTGGAAAATATCCTGCTGGGGAGGCTGAATTAGTTTTAGGTGTCAACTTGATATACAGTCACCGTGTATTTATTGGGATGGCAACAGCTTGACATTCTACCCACAGCAGCAGCAGTAGCGTTCCCAGCAAAAGACACAAGTTGCAGAGTTGCAATAAATCACCCCATCGTTGCAACACACAACCCCGAGCAATGATGTGAGTAGCACACACTGGCAGTGGGGGGGTGTCACTGGCCATTTTGAAAATTCAGCAATAACAACAATTTCCTCGTTGGAAAATAAGGGAAATAAATTACTCACATGGAAATGGTGACTTGGGGAGCCATATCACACGTAGCGCAGGGAGGCTGTACCGAGATAAAACGGCAGCGGTTCGCATTTTGTATGTTTTTATTTTTCGAATTTATGGAGGGGTTGAGTTGTCATTTGGACACTGTTATGTTGTTTTGTTTGACACTGCAGGGGGTTGATTCGGGCTGATTCAAGTTAATTCGCTTTTCATGTGTGTGGATGCATTGTGCGTAGGGACTGCGATGGGGGAGAAAGTGAACAAATTTAAATAATAATTTAACTGATAACGGGACTTCCATTCCATTGTGTTGCATGTTTTTTATGGAGAAGAACAGTTTTTTGTTACAGTGGTGTACAAAAGTCAAGCCACATTTGAATCGTAAGAATCGATTAAAAAGAAGATAAGTAAAACACTTTGTACTGTAGCTTAGATACATACTCACATGCACACGACTGTACGCGCACGCCTTTAACTCAGCGGAATGGTCATGGATAAAACATCAGTTGCCAGAATTGTGTACACAGCACTTTCTCGAATAGTGCCAAACATCGGAGGACCTGGAGGATCTTAATATACATATATAGTAATCAGGCCTCCTATACGCTGTCCCAGCTTAGGCGGGGCCACTAGCGACGAAGGAAATAAGGAGGAAATTATAGTCAATATCTGTATCTCTGTGCATAAGGACGATCAGTGGTTGTCGAACGATTTCGGGCGAATTGACACTGTGCAACAACGGAGCAGACTCTGCCGGTCCCGTTCACTGATCTCCTCCTTTCACAATTTTTGTAGACAAAGAAATGTGAATTATACGACTGGGTTCTGTTTTCCTTTGGTCCACCACACTGTGTGTCATTACGGCGGGTACAGGGTAGCGGCAGGAGTGAGAGAAGAAATTCTTTCAATGCATCGGCTACGTAAACAACTTGTCTATGATCGTCGGTCGGTGGTGGTGTTATCATCCCAAGATCTTGTTTTGGCTGAGATAACCGAACATACTGAAGGCGATGAAAAAGCGATACGTCGGAATCCGCCGTAGTGGCGATGGATAATGTAACACTGCATCATACTTTATTTTTACTGCCCAGTTCGTTAGGTTTGTGTAAGTACTACCGCACAACTATAAACCTTATGACGTAGACGTTAAGTTATTATATGACTGCTTGAAAGTCAAGATTGATTAGGATGATGTTGATATATTATACATGGAATTAATGTACTTCGCTTTGATTCAAACACTCATACTCCAGTTCCCTCCTCAGTTCTTGAAGACAATCAAGCATCTTTTTTGTTACTGGGCTTTGTAAGGATATTCTTTACAACCTTTAAGATCGTTTTATTTGCGGTCAACAACAGGGTGTTGAGGATTCAGCACTTCCACGGCTACGATTGTTTATGCCCCTATAGCCACAGTAATGCATGTGAGTCATTGCACTTTGATTCTTTCTTTCCATGCTAGTAAAATTAAGTTCGATTGCTTAAAAGTGGTCGGATTTTTCGATTTCACTACATATAAATATGTACCACTTCCATCATAATTCATAGCATCCCCATAAACTTCAATATTTAGTGTCATCCTTTTTCCTTATTGGACATTGTTTTAATCTTTCTACAAATAGATCATTTGTTTCCTAATGTCTAAAAAATTCTGCCATAAATCTTACAAAGAAACTAAACTATCTACCTTAGAAGACAAGCATCCGCCACAATTTGTCATTTTCTAGTTTATGGCCAAAAAGTGTGGCGAATATAAAAAAGTTCTCCACCACTGGTGATGATTAATCACTTACAATCCACAATCAAGATTGAACTTTTGTTTTGGTCTCCAAAGAATGAAACGAAGAAAACTTATTATCTATGCCACAGAAACGACTTAAAAAATGTTTTTATAACTGAACCCCACCCCTACTTCAACTGCGCCGTATCTTGGACCATTGTTCGACTTCACCCTGCTATCACTTACGCACAAGTGCTTCGTCTCATGATCTTCGCGCTTTGTTGGCCCAATCGTTGAAAATAATAAAAAGACCAACAGGCAGTAATTTTCCAAAATCAACAGAGTCACCTCATTGCTTATGAGGCAACGACTACCGTCCTCCTGACACAAAAGACAACAAACCCACAACGCTGGCAGCAACGAATCAACGTTTATTTGGCCGTCGACGGCTATGGTGACAAAGGCAGTGTTTTGTCTTCCTCCCCAGCTTCCACTGAGGTGTTTGTTTCTTATTCTCGATTCATCGACAGAAAAACGTCAGGTTTCCGATTCAGAATAAACGAAGCACCGAATGGTTGGCATGGTTGAAAAATGTCATCATCATCGTTGCTGCCTCATTATTGCAATCAGCTGAAAGTACCACCTTAGGAAAACAAAACAAAACCATCAATGGCAGCAGCAACAGCAGCGCCAAGGAAGACCAACAGTGAGCAACAAGAAATCGAATTGAAACTAAACTTCCTTTAGCAAAAAAAAAAAAAAAAACTTAAAACAACAATAACGCTATTGTCCAATGGACGAGGAAGAGAAGGAGGAGGGTACAGAGCGCAATGGCACCTCGAGAAGCATTTCTTTCACGTATCCCACAGCATAGTCTGGTGGTGTTTGTGTTTGCCTTTCTTAAGCCAAAATAAATCCGTTGACAGATGACAGTACGGCCGTTGCGGCCGTTGCGGCCTTCTTAAAGGCGCTTTGATGGGCATCCGCAGTTGGCAAGTCCCTTGAGCTGCCTGCAAAAGATGAAAACGATGCTCACAAGAGCGTATCATTTGCTGTTTGCATTATGAGTCTTATTTTTCCCTTCGATGAATCCGGGGTGAGGTACCATTGTCACGATGACCTTTTTTGTTGTTTGACTGATGAATTTGCTTTCCTTTAAAACAATTTTCTGTACTTATTTGGGGTGAAACTAAAGCGTCCTCTGCTTTGCGGTGAAATAAAACGTGATGGTGAGGTACATTTTCGGATTAACTACATAGAGCTTTTGTACGAGAAATTAGTGAAGGAAATTCTAAAATTTTTGAATGAAACGACACGAGGTTAAGTAGACAATTTAGCAGAGAATGGAACATCATCGAAGGTAAAAATACAGACCCGAAACTGTGGAAAGTATACAGAACTGGGAGGGAAACAGAATTGATTTTCAGTAAGCCTGTGTAACATGAAGATCGTTGAAAATTTATTTCTCAGACGCAAAAGGTGAATGATGAAAGGGAATTTAATACACTGATCTTGGAAGATCTATTTCTCCCCGTCTTGTTGTTGTTTTGTATACCATGGGCAAGTATAAAAACTTTGGCTGGCTAAGTTCTTCTTATGACTCGTAATTCACGAACCTATACCCATTCCAGACAAGTTTGGGTTTCGTAGATCCAGAGCTTTGCTCGGCTATTCAATGGCTCTATTACCCCAATTTATCCTAAAAAAAAAAATTGTTTCGTTAACATTTTTGATCTGAAGACTGAATCTTGGCCGCACTATCATAAAGGAACTCAAAAAAGTGGGTTACCAAATTCTGTCTGTCAGACTGTAAGTAGATAGATTAGACGCTAACCAAAACAGCCCAGATTTCGCCAGATTTGCTTTAAACATTATATCTGTGAACTGTGGGGTCAAATTTAGAGGAGAAATCGCATTTTTCATTCAGACCTCAAAATCAACGGTCAATGGTGTCCAAAAACTAGTCACCTGTCCCAAAACGTGTCAACTTCAGAACTAATCGGTTTTTCTCTAATAACGCTCAATAGGAGCCATTTCCTGAATATGCATTTTAAAACTGTGTTTAGTTCCAAAGTCGATTATTTTTGGTATAGGTAATTAGTTTTGGGAGACCCTGCGTTTTACTTAACGCCGATTTGGGAAAAAGATTCATTTTGTTGAAAACGGCTTTGAAAATTTAGTTGAAATTTAATACAATTCTGAGGCATATTCTTAAAGATGGAGTACTACGACTTTGGCTAGAAGTTCCCTCCCAATTCACTGCATTTCTACTGATTCACCTGAGGGGATCGGCTGTTTGACCTCAGAAAATATCGACATACCTTCCGATTTTGAATCACTTCATCACTGAAGCAAACCAAATGCTGGTGTTGTTGCATTTGTGTGATCCACGATTTTTTAGGCTTGTGCTATTTTTCGTGATATCTTTGGAACGTTCATTGATATTGCCTTTTTGACGGGGTTCAATAATAATCTCTTCTTTGAACATGCTCGTACAAAACCAGCAGAGCTGGTCGCTGTATCAGTTCTGCTGTCATGCAAAGCATCTTCATCTAAGCTGCCATTCATTTATTCTCACACGTTTTGGATATTGTCCATCTGTTCAAAATATGAACGATGTCTTGACAGAAACAACCTGTTAAACATACCCTGACGACAATTATGCCTCAAGAAGTCTGCTCAAGTGTCAAATATCAGATTATATTATATTCATCATTGAATATAAAACATAAAAGTTTTAAAATTAAAAGGCCCACTAATTTAAAACGTGAAAAAGCTGTGATTTGTTTTTCTTTTTGAACAGTTTCAGCCCTTGGGTGTTCTTACAGAATAGTTTTAACTTTAACAAAGTGCTCGGTTAAACCTTTTTGATCAGCAATCTTTTATTCTCGCCCAAAGACGCGAACACCAGTATTGTAAACTGTATGTGAGTGCTGGATGCACAGCTGCGGTGTTGAGCCTTCCTTTCAGCTTATGGGACATTTTTCGGTCGCAGAATATAGCGGACTTTTTTCCCCACTTCATTCACCCTACGCTTTCACGAAGATGTAGTCATCACAGGTTGGTTTGCTATTGATCATAGATCCCATATATTTGAAGTTTTTGCACTTGGAAACCACTGTGCTATTCGAATAAATGTCAAGAATAAGCCTGCGTGGATCAGAAAACGGGCAGCACAAGTAGGTACTCCGTCTTTTTTTGCAGCAATGCGGTACCTATTTCCCTCCAAAACGTCCACCCATACGTCAAATGTTCGTAGGATCCTCATTTATGATAGCTCCATCGTCAGCGAAGAATAACTGGTGTATTGTGGGGTCCATGATTTTACATTCCAGAAAATAGTCGCGGACTGTAATGAAGAGCAAAAGACTTAAGACGGATTCTCTGGTGCACCTCGACATCGATTAGGAACTCTTCGGTTTCTCCAGTGGGGCCTCTTAATTTTGTCTTTGCTCTCTCGTACATGTCCATGGTGATCTGTTTATGGAACCTTTCAGTACATTAGTGCCACCGATATCAGATCTCGTGGTTGTCTACCGAATGCTTTTTCAAAATATAATATGGTATATCCAAAGTGGGAGTGGACCTACACAATATATGGACGGATGATGCAGGATATGCAACTGTTGTTAACACCATTTTTCATGATTTCTAATAAAAATATTAAAAGTTACACATATTTTTTTCGAAAAGTGAAGGTTGTATCAATGGGCGGATTTCAAAGATTTTTGCTCTTGTGCACCTTAAGGTTCCAACAGGGGATATCGTCTATAATAGTTCAAAATTGAAGACCCAAAAATTAGAGAATTATGGAAGGATGAACAAACAGACGACTGGTGGCACTGATCATTTACGTGTATTATTTTTATGCTACTAGCGCGTCTGCCCCGCGTGCGCTGCAACGCCATTTAATGGAATGAAACAGATGTTTTTTTTTTTTTTTTTGTGTGCGTGTTTTTTTATTGAACGATTAGCAAAATTTAATTTTTTATTCATGCTATCGTGTGGCTAAATTTGGCTTGTGTCGTGGGAAATGCAATTGTAGTGTTGGTGGTCATTTGCTGCGAAATATTAGTGTGTTAATATTGACGCTTGGTTAAAATACTCACTTTTTTTGTTTATTTTCTCTTTTTCTCGTATTCGCTGTTTCGATATTTTCATTATTTGTAATCGAATCGAAATGAAAAAATGAAGTGTGTTTGTGATTATTTCAGTCACTGGTAGATTGATTGACTTGTTTGATGTTAAAGTAATATCCATCTTAACCTTGCCAGAAGATTACCGGATATTGCAATGCAATCAAACAATCGAACCAATTCATTGTGGTCATGAAAAAATGTTTGCAGTTCGGCGATTATCCGATGTTCGCCGCCTGGATTGAATCTTTCGCGCTGTTGAGCTTGTGTGACATCATCCGCTCCTCCCATGAAATAATTTTGCAAGCATTTATGCTCGATCGGATCGTTAGTTTTTGAGTTTGAGATTTTGATGTTCAGCGCCATCCATCGGAAAACTTAAAAACTTTTGACTTATGTGCTCTTCTTCATAATAAATATATTGTGTAAGTTGCAGCTCAATCGGATCGATAGTTTTTGAGTTTGTGATTTTAATGTTCAGCGCCATCTATCGGAAAACCTAAAAACTTTTAATGGACGTCCACTTCTCACTTCATTGACAGGTGGATCGAAAAACCTAGCGGATAAACTTGGTAAATCAACACAGACATTCGATTCACAAGTAGCAGTCAAGTCGTACTGGTTTATTCCAAGAAGAATACAAAAAGATAATTAAAAAAGCTAAATATACGTACATAGGTAGTAAATGTTGTGATGTAAGTAAAACAAACAGAAAAAATACAAAATGTTAAAATTTTAGTAAATTAGACTGCTACTACCATAGGATTTATTTGCCATTTGATAAAGAAATTGGTGTGCTTTTTACACAAACATACGTCGTGCATAAATTCAGCTAAAGGTTTCTATACATTAAAACAAATATTGCCATCAATATTAATTGAAATTAATTGGTAGCAGTATTATGTCCACCAATAATAAGTAGAAACCCAAATAGAAAACTGGTTAGCATTGTGGGGTTTCACACTGTAATATGTATACAAGTGTCGATGTTTCTATGCACAAGATTCCCCAAAAAAATTCTGAATAACCCCAAGGAGCTTATGAATTGGACTAGTCCACACTCAAAAAGTAAATACAACTTGCCGTATTTAATTTTAGCATAGTTTTCGGCACTAAGTCCATACTTTGTGGTTTCGTTTCCTCCAAAGGTTTTGTACGTCTGTTTAATTTGTTTCTTCCAGACTTCATCAAAAGTGCATGAAAACATGTAGAGCCCATATGCAATGCTGCGCGTGATTCTTATTTTGCGCTCCATAAACCAAAGAGGACCATTTTGGGAAATAGTTTCCGCACATATGGAAATCGCCTCACTCACGGATTTTTGTACTGTGGCACTGAAAAGATTTCTACCTGATAAATTGTTCTTTATATGTTGTTCCATAAGAGGATAGAATTTTTTAATGTACTCTCCGTCAGTGAAAATCATTTCTAAAAACTCGTTAACATCGTTTTCTCCTTGGGTTGGTTTTACCACATTTAAAGCCGAGGATCTGTAGCATCTTTTGGTTTTCACCAATTCGGATTCAGGAGCAGCTGTAAAAATAAAAGACACACACATATTGCTTACTAAATATGAAACAATATATGTATAATCAAATTGAAACAACAGAATAAAGCTTTTTTTCGAAAAGCGGTTTGCTTACATTTTTCAAAGTATGATTTAGTTAAACTAAAACGTTATATTGCTAGTGTTTTTTTTTAAACCTAGGCAGCCAGTCGTTCATTTAAACGATTTGCCAGCCAGCCAAATCCAGCCGATTTTATATGAACATATGATATCTCTAGGAACCAAACAACTTCGAAAAATACTTTTTTGTAAACTCACACATTTCGATGCGACATTTTAATAAAAAAACAGCAAATAATTCACTTTGTTAAAAAAAATCACTCCTTCCTCTTGCAGCGAATTTAGTTGTTTACAAAGAATATTGTACCGGCTACCATCAGTCAAGAATATATCTCTGTGAAGAGTTACATAAAAATTCTACAAAGCGGCGCTGAAATCAATTTCCCTAGTAATATGTTGTGTAAGTTTCAGCTCAATCGGATGGTTAGTTTTTGAAATTTTGGTTTTCAACGCCATCTATCGGAAAACTTGAAAACTTTTGATTTTCGTGCACTTCTCACTTAATAATAAATATATTGTGTAACTTTCAGCTAAATCGGATGGTTAGCTTTTGAGATCTGAGTGTACATACGAATAGGCAATTATAAACTACATGCTGAAGTTAATGCACCCAATAGAATGGGGAACAGAATATATAAGAATTATCAAATCTGGCATTGTGCTGATACCCACCAATATACTGGTTAAGTTAATAGCTTGTTCGTTCGCTTCCATATTCTGCAATCGTTAATAAAATTTAGTTTCCTTGTGCCTGCTATATACTGATATAGTCGTAACCACCTGGTCTAAGTTCCATTGGATAGTTGTATTACTTGTAGAATATTCTAATATCCACGTTCAAGTATCATCGTTATCAACGGTATAATATGAATTTTTCTTCTATTGAAATTCATTTCAAGGAATAATACACTCAAAAATCCACATCCACTGTTGGCTGTACCTAATCTCAAGTCGTCCCTAGTCTGTATTACACGGCAATTTTTTATTTAAGCTTAAACTTTACTTGCAGTAGAATCGATTTAACGTGGTGGGTACTCCATCCATGCCCGAATCAAGATGATTTTCTAGGTCTTCTCCTTCCAATGTTGAATTGATAATGAATCGAAGAACGTGTTGCGGTAAAATTTAGAAAAGGAATTCATCGAAGTGATGTCAAGTGACACCCCAAATTGATAGAGATGGTGAAGGTCTACGAGTATATGATGGCACCTAATGGATTGGGTATTAGTTCTCGTACTTTATGTGCAATTCATTAGACCATGATATTGGATGATGACGGCTATGTTTCATTTATTTACATGGTGTTGCTGTTAATTTAACTTTTCTGATTGGTTTTTGTTATTAAGGAAGAGACATAATTACACGTTACTCTTACAAATCGAGTAAGGGTGCAAAAAATGCAGATTAACCTTTAGGAGTTATATTCTAAGTGCAAAAATAAAGAAAAATGAATTCGCCAATTTTTGGCGATATGTTCCAGCTCTCTCCAACCAGTGACTATTCCTACGCTGTTCTGAGCCATGTATTTCTCGTTCCATTTTTTGTTCTGCCGCCTCAAGTCAGCGAATTCCATTGCATTGTGTTCTTTGATATAGAACTTTCGCCTTTTTGTATTGTGTAAAACTGATCCGCTTCTGGTCATTCCGTGGAATGGTCATTTCTGTAGGTTCCCAACCTATTCTCTAGTAAAGGTGTTCATTCGAGATACGGTTCATACAGAAAATCCTTATAATATTTCGTAAAAACTGATTTACAAACGTTCCCTGTCTTTCGTGATAGTGACAATCATTTTCCAAGTGTTGAACCCTTATAACAGCAAGAACTCAATGTTGGAACAGAACAGTTCTAGCTTGGCATTCTAGTTAATTACTTCGCTATATATTGGACAACATTCCGAAAGCAATCTTTGATTTAGTGATTTGTTTCCCGACATCGTCTTCGATTCCACCGTTTGCTGAAACAAAACTTCCAAGGTGTTGGAAACTCTCTACGCTCACAACTAGTTGTTCAGCAACGTCTATTTAAGGAAAATAGTCAATTCCACGGTTCCACAACGTTCGTCTCCTTCCACGTTTGTTGTCATTTGGTAAGGGTCCATCATGCTACGGGAGAGTAGGACCACGTCGGCGTCGTCAGCATGTCTATCGCATTCCTTCGTTTCCTTGTTTGCACAAGCATATCAATATAGCAAGGGTAAAGAGATTCTCGAAGCTTTACTTCCATATCTAGTAAGAGGTAATCGAAAAGGAGATCATAGAATAAAGAGAGTAACTGTCACTTACTGCGCAAGGTTGTAATTCCTCTACTATAGGTAAAGTTACTGCGAAACCACTGAGTAATTTCTCTAGCTAGCTAAATTCCTAAAGGAATACACAATACCAAAGCTAGTAAATGCACTTATAGAAAATTCTCAGAAGACCTAATAATTTCATTAGCACAAGTAGGCTACGTCAGGAGGGTTGCCGTTTAAATCAACTGATATTTAGATTTGATTATTTTATGTAGTTCTACTGCAAAGAGGAACTTTGTTCAACTGGATCTGTTGCAAAACCTCATGATTGATGCTATGGGTATGTCCACCAATTCTTCCAAGTGCCAGAGAACGGTCCACCAAGGCAGTTTCGAATTTGTCTGCTGATTTTTGTGTAATGACAAACAAAATGTCTTCCTCAACATCCGGGTCGCCGCAACTTCTTCAAACTTGTTGTCGCCTTACAGGTTATATCACTGCAATAAAAGTGCTTTTATTTTGTACAATCTAGTTAACTTCGCTACTAACTACGCTAGCACTACTAGCAGTATGCGCAACTAACATCATGCCCAGAAAAATCAGCCTAAGTCGCCCTCTCAAAGTCGAAGTGATCTGACTCCTTGACCTTATCGCTCCTAAATGCCATTAAAAAAAAGTAAATAAATAAATAAAGCAAACTGCACGAGAAAGATATAGAAGAGACACCTCTTATCCTTGGACCTATGACGTACCTGTGCTATGCTAGCATCACAGCATAGCTGTGATAGCACTGCAAATCTTGGATCTACGATCTTTAAGACATGTAGAGTACATTTTTTTATGGATTCATATTTTCAGTCCTATTTCGTAGTAAAGGCATTTTACGTGCATTGCCGAGTACAATATTTATTTGCTGCGTGATACAGAAGCCAAGTGTCCATTAAATAAAATCGAAATAAAACTGAAGATTTTCGATTCTTCCATTTATTCGTTCGAAGTTATTTAACTTCTCTCTCGGGGTAAACATACCAATTAAAGCATACCAATATTCGCGATTAATTACGAATTCCATTTCTCTTGCACGATGGCACCCCATCTAGCAACAAAAAATTCTGCGACAGCTACACCTTCATTCGCAATAAACATTTATGAATTTCTCAAAATATTAATTAAATAATAAATTCATGACGCCGCAGTTGTACAAGAATAACATCTTCATGGAGGAACAAAGTCCCCCGCTGCGGTGCGCGATCAGCACGGGACACAATTGCAACACGCAACTCGCGCGCACAATGACGAGCGGTTTCGCTGGGCGCATCTATTTCTGTCGCGCACAGTTCGTGGATCACGCGCAACGATCCTAATTCGTTGCGAATTAAAGAGATCGCAATAAATTCATCATTAAAATTCCATCAACCGGAACACTTGGCACAATGACTTGCCATCGCTCTCGGGGCCCCCATAAGCCCCAAAAATAGATCGCGCGTTCGCATTCATAAGTCAAAGGAGCGTCACAATAAGCATTCGTTGGCGGCAGCAGCATTTTTGTTCGATTTTCTTGGACGCCAATTCGTGCATTAGAGACGCAGGCACGTTTAAAATAGACTTTCATTCATGTAATAAGCGATTGTGGCAGGTTGTTGGCTTCTGGATTAAAATGTCGCCATGTCGCAGGAGATGATCATTTGTTATGGCGGATCAAAAATTATTGCGCTTAGCGTGTGTCAGCTTGTGCAGTGGCAGTGGGATTTACATGAAATTTCGCTTCTGGAACACATAAGACAGTCGCATGTAATTAATTAAACCATTCGTGGAACGCGAGTTCAAAACTTTTTGAAAGCAGATAATAAAGTGACAACGAAGCAGTTGGCTTGGATTGCAAATGAAACGTCTTGTTGAGGAAGATATGTATCCGTATGTGTATAAAAACAGAACAATTTGTATATATTATACATAATACTTGTTGAGTGTAATTGGGTAAACTTTAGATGCATATATATATATATATCGGCTGAAAATCGAACAAAAAAGTAAAAGTAGGAAATTTACGAACATGAAAGTCTCAAGCCAATTATAGCGAATGTAAGACGATGACCCCTAGAAATAAATTAATTTATATAAGATTTTTGTTTGATATGCATGTCACAGAGGTTCTTATGATAGAATGAAGAAAAAGCGATTAACAAGACCGATTACTGTGAGAGTTAATTATTTGAAAATTAGTTTTGAGAATAAACGATATTTTGATTAAAAGTAAATTTGTAAAGACAGTTTAATTAAGGATTGATAAAGAATACACAGATTTGATATTTTATAACGTATAAGTGAATTGGTAGTTGTTTATGAATAAACTTTAGCTCAGAAAACATTTTTACTATTACGAACCCTAGCAAGAATATTGCAGGACGCTAAACACATTAACTTCCGACGTAGACAGCACAACCAAATGGGGTTCAACCACTAGGTGGAATGCAATGCATCAAAAACACAATGCTGTCTTCTGTCTTTCAAGCGAAACCAAGTGCTTCAACCATTATCCATGAATGGTACTTACATCGCTGAATCCGAATGACTTGTCCTTCTCAGTACGTGTATAAATAACCATCTTCGATGGAATGATCGCATATTCGGCGTCGCCAAAAATGCTACAGAATGTTTAGGTTTGGTGCACTTTCTAGATAGGGTAAAAAATCGCGCGTTAAAACTTATAGGTGATTGAGATATTGTAAACTCCATAGTCTCACTTGCACATCATAGAAATGTCTCGTGTCTTTCCCTCTTTTATCTTTTATCTTTTTTTTTTTTTTTTTTTAAATGCTGCAGTGAAATAGTACGCTACATTCCACATCTTCAAATCTTTACCCGTAATACGCGTCATGCTTCGAATGCACATCAGTTCACCCTCAAGCCCTAATTCGGTCGTACTGTCGAATATAGGGATTCATTTATAAGCCGAACAACACGTTTGTGGAATGACTACTAGGGTCTGTATTTCCTAATCATTACAACCTTTAAACACTTAAAGCCAACTCTAACCGGCATCTCCTCTAGCCTTTTCCCTTCACTTTCGTTTCGATTTTAACTCGTTCCCTCAATTCAGTTACAGCGAAAACGGGGATCGAAACTCAATCCTGTGTCAATCCGTTCATGTAAACGTAGTTGATGCACCAGCTGTTATGTGCTCCATGTGCGTGTACGATTAAATGACAAAAACACATTAAACAAGTTTCAAAACATGTTGCAGTTTCAAGCAATGTTTTACATGTGTAGCTAAGTTTCAACACCGATTTTTGGTTCTAGAACATGTGTCAAGAAAAGCAAAATATTTTGATTTTCTGTTGCGGTTTTGAAACATACCATATGTCATATGTATGGCGATGTTCTGACACATTATGTCATTTTCAATGCAACTGAGGTGGTGTATTTACACATGGTTCCGTGCGAATTTCAGCTTTGGTGCCATTTAAGCTATTATTTCTCAGGAAATAGAGGTGGTTAGATCAGCGAGCGACTTATTGGTTTTGAAACACATTTTTAAAACTTGTTTCATGTGTATGGGACACTTTGAACATGAGCTTATGTGGGTGAGGCGCACAGCATTTTTTTCTTATAGAATGTTTTGTTGGCAGTTGTTTATTTTAGTTTTTGACAGGGTTTGAAAATGACGTGCTGAATTCGTTGAAAGGTATGTTCAATTTGAAAAACTGCCAACTGTATGGTAATTTGGTTTGGCCAGTCAATGTCGGCATTTTTTGACAGCACACGTCCAGCGACTGTTTGGCTGTATTCCAAGCGACGTGGACGGTCTGTCGGCAATATTCTTTGAGTCAATTGCACTTCAATATGTGCCGCAAGGTGGTTCCACTGGCGCCAAAATGCTGAGCGCGGTGACGATATGACACATATGGGTTCTCGGCAGCACTCTCTCTTACCGCTTCAACCAGTTCATTGGAACGGCTTGGGTGTTGATGAACAACATGTCGACGATCTCCCACTGTCCTGTGCTCAACAAAATTCGACACCAAACGAAGAATAGTGTTGTCAGACGGTGCTTGTTGGCCATGATGTTTTTGACGATATGCACGTTAACACAACTGAACGACTATTTTCAATGTACAGCGCCACTATTTCGACTTTATATACGAGTACTTTATCCGACTATAATTTTGCGCCGAGGCAAGTATATTTTATGTATTCAAGTCAAACGAATTAAATAACTTATTAAGTCAAATTTAATTTTATTATTATATTCAACTACAGCTGCACTCGCTTTAGCACCTAAATAAACGCTTCTTGCATTATTACTGCTGTCTTGAATTTTTTGTACAACTTTTAACGCCAACAATTGTTTCAGGCATCATTTTGAGTACCTTGACCTACTTACTTCACCTTTATATTCATTCTTTAGTCTCCTTTTGATGACATTTAGGATACAATGCCTGGCAATGGCTTCCTGTGGGGTGGGTGGAAATTTGTCTTCAGGACAGATCAGTTCAGGTTGTTTTCGACGGTGCATCTTTCGACACATTTGCTATTAATGCTATATATATAGCTCAAGGATCCATTTTTTATCTAACATTATTTTTACTGCATATTATAATAAGATTTTTAGTTTCGCCAATGACACCACTCAATTAACCCTGCTGGATGGTTACGCTTCGTCGAATCGACAAACACCTCTTTTATTTTGTATAATTTCTCTTAAACTATCCAACGTCTAATTTTTAATTTAAGTAAAGTAAAAATATCAGGATTTCTAATAAATCTAATTTATTCTATTAAAAATACGTTTAAGAGTTTTGTTTACCTTGACAAAGCTTAACTTTAGTGTGCGTAAAATATATATAACCATTTAGGGTTAACGTAGATCTACAGAAAATCCCCCAATAGGGAAAAGCAAACCTTGGTAAGTTCAACGCGAAGAAAAAACAATACATCAACTTTTCCAGAAATCGATTCAAATAATCGATCCCAAGAAACCATGAATTTACTGGGTGTCACAGTAATCTCTGGAGTAACATGGTATGACCCCATATTCAACATCGCAAAATCTGCTTCCAGGAAGTTGAGTTATCTTTTCAGAGCAAATAAGGCATTCAAATATGTCATATAAATGCACAGAGTTTGTTTCCTAAAATTGACGAGTTCCGTTTCTTGTTCGAGGGCTCAACGGCCGATGTAATTTGCATCTCCGAGACTTGGTTCTGGACTGATATTAATAATCATGACAACAGTAAATTATTCGGATTAAATGGCTATAGGCTCTTTCGAGCTGATAGGCGCAATCGTATTGGTGGCGATATTGCGATACATATGAGAGAAGGAATGAAGTGTAACCCTCGTTACGTATCAACGGTTGATTGCGATTTAGAGTATGTATTCGTTGAATTACTCAGAAGCAATGACAAACTTTTACTTGGAACTGCGTACGGGCCAAAACGTTCGATTATGTTATCTCCTTTGAGGGTTTTACTTGAAGACATCGCATCATAGTGTGCGATGATCTTAATAGCGATTTGTTAATTAATGATGGGTTAATGAATGATATGAGCTCATTTAACATGTACCCAGTCAATATTCGGACCGCAACTCATTTCTCCCAATTTGAGAGCACCCTTCTGGACGTATTTTTTGTAACCGACAGTTGTAAAGCACTATTTTATGATCAGTTGTCTGCACCTGCTTTTTCACGTCATGACCTTATTCATCTAACGTATAATGTCAACCTACCTTCACCATCAGTTCGATCATGTAAATTTCGTGATTTTAAAAGCATTGATAGACTGGCACTTGAAAATAGTGTTAATAGTATCCCATGGGAAAATATTTTTTACATGTCATCTTGAGACGAACAGGTTGAGTTTCTGAACATTAGTGTTGTTAATCTCTTTAACGAACACGTCCCTATCAAAATGGTGTTCAGATCCACCTCACAGCCTTGATTCACAAATGACATTCGTCGGCTTTTGAATGAGAGAAATCAAGATTACAATCGGTGGAAGCAATATAAAATTGATGAGGATCGTCGTCGGTATCGCTTACTTCGTAACCAAGTAGTCACTGCTATCCACACAGAAAATGTGCGTAAACTCTGGAAGAGCTTGCGTAGTATGGCAATTGGAAAGCAAAAACCAGACCCGCCATAACATGTTGACTGTGATGAACACAATTTTCAGTTCATTTCCCAAGTCCCACAGCCCTTGTCCTCCAACCTTCACATATGCAAATCAATCGTCTATAGGATTTACCTTCTCCAGGGTTGTTGCCTGTTGACGTGGTTGAAAGTGTGGTATCGATCAAATTGAATGCAGTAAGTCTGGACGACGTTCATCCGGTTTTCGTAAAAGCTCTCCTTTCCAAGCTTTTACATTTTTTTAACACATATACTAAACACGGTCCTAACAACATCAGTTTTTCCTACACAGTGGAAGCTTGCAAAGGCCATTCTAAAGGAAGAAACAAGAATGAATACAGATCCATATCAAGACTGTCATTCCTGTCTAGGGTGTTCGAGAGAATAATTCAGGAACAGATTAATACGTATCTGAACGATAATGATTTGCTTTCCAAATTTCAATCAGGTTTTCATCCTAATCGCAACTGCATAACAGCAGCACAATTGAAGCGCAGTAGACAGCGATCAGATAACTTTCTTGGTGCTTCTTGATTTCTCGAAGGCATTCGATTCGATAAGTCATCCTGTATTATGCAGCAAATTAGCAAATCTATACGATTTCGCACCTGAAGCAGTGAAATTATTTTTTTCATATCTATCGGGTATAAAGTAAGTTGTAGCAATCGGAGAAAAGACATCAGCATTATTAAGCTTAACGCAATGTGTCCCACAGGGCTTAATATTGGGGCCACTTTTTTTCTCTTTATACATAAATGAAATTCCTGAAATTGCTTTTCAATCTCTTATACAATATACGTCGATGATATCGCATCTACCTAAATAATGCTCCTATAGAATTTGTTAACAATGCCAAAACTTGGGAATTATATTTAATAGAAATTTAACCATTGTCGGCAAAGTATATGGTGCTCTTCGATCGCTTTGGGTCACAAAAGATTTCACTCCTCTAGATACACGAAAAATGCTCGCTAAGACATAAGTTATACCTATCCTTACTTACGGATGTGAAATCTTTCGCAAAAGCGATGCTGTGAGCCAGAGAAAGCTTAATGTGGCATATAACAATATTGCGCGATATATTTACGGTTTAGGGAGGTACGATCATGTTTCGAGACTTTCTAAAAGTATCTATGGTATGTCGTGCGATGTGTGTTAATAAAACGGCGCTTCTGCGCTAATTAAGTGTCGGTATGGTTTGCTGACACAACCACTCCTACCTAACTACCTACCATGTCGTTCGATGACCTCCTAAATTTCCGAACACTTTTGCTACTACATAATATAATTCAGAGCCATCACCCTTCCTATCTTTACAATAGACTTCAGTTCTCAGCATCAAACAGACTCTCAGAACTCATTCTTCCCCGGTTTTCTTGTTTGACATCCGAAAGGCAATTTCTCGTCAATGCCGTCCGCTTATGGAATTCTCTACCACCCACTGTAAGAAGACCAACTAATCTCACCGAATTAAGGACGTGATTGCAGTTATTCCTCTCTGCATCCGATTAGTTTTCTGCCCTTTTTGAACCAACACAAATTTTATTTCCTCTGTTCATAGCTTTCTTTTTATTTTTCTTTTCTTCTATTTTCCTCTAATTTACTATGTTGAATTCAATGAATTTTGATGATTAAAAAGATGTGTTCTTTTTTGCTTTCTTCTTTGTAAATTTAATATTACCAGAAATTTTCCGAAAATTATAATCTGTAAAAATTTAAATGCAGAATCAACAGACATCTGCTGACATCTCGGGGCGCTGGCTCAGCGTTATAGGTTCGCCTTTTCCGAGGGAAGTTTATATAAAAAAAAAGACCAGAACTGTGCACCCCTCGGCATGACATCCTACTAAAACTCAATGGTATATAATATTAAGGAGTTCTCCTATTATAACTCACACTCTACTCTCGCTTGGGAGACATCTTGACGCGATGCGAAAGCTTAAGTTGCAAGGACTCACTCAACTGCAGGAGCTTCGCTCTCTGTTGAGCTGACTGAGGAGTAAAGAACTATGAGCAGTCCTTCCTAATCCAGGGTGTTAAGCGAGACCGTGCCTATTAGTTCGTTTGCAGCCAGGGGGTATACCGGCTGTATTCGAACGGAGTCTCAGGGAGTAACCATGGCCCGAGCACATCATGCGGGGCTCCGATGCGGCCGATGAATATTTCTCTAGCTACTGGTGGGAACATGAACCAAAAATAAAACTAAAAATAAAATAAAATATATGCAGGATATCACAGGCACAGAAATGGCAAGTCGTCTGGAGAGAGACCTCCGAGACGAAGACTACGACAGGCATAGCACGAGTCGTAGAAGAACACCTCCAGCGGTCAGATTTAGGGAGGCGCAGGACATATTCAGCGCGCGGAATCAGCCCTAGGCGTAGGATGAGCACGGAGCTCCACAGGCGCAGAGCAGTATCTCTCCAAGAAGACAGTGGCCTCAGCCCTGTAAGAAAGGTATACACTTCCCCGCGAGAAGAACAACAGAGAGTAGCAGACCCAGAGAGTGGCAGCATAAACGTCCCACGCTACCAGACAGGGGTAAGCCCGCTGGTCTGGATGACCCGGTGAGTGGAGCGGGTGCAAAGTGGTACCTGCGCTTCCTAATGTAAGGTTTCGAAACTGAAGAGGCCATGAAGCTAATCGTGGAAAGGAAAAAGGATGTAACTGATACTCCAGTAGCTCGGCGGGCCCAATTATCGTCTCAGAGAAGAGGAGACGCAGAGTAGAGGCAGGCACCAGCTATGCAGGCATAGTCAGAAATCTGCGGGTGGCTGTGCTCCCAAAGAATTACCCTGTGGCAACGCTAAGCATCGAGGAGCAAACGGCGCTTGAGGAAGCCATTATCGAATATGTAACCCTAGGCTGGAAGAGCAAGCTTCAGTTTGAAGGTATACACTTCAGATTAGGCTTACTACTTGTTGACTGCTACAACGAGGACACAGCTCAATGGCTACTGCAAGCAGCAGCACGACTAAGTGCGTGGAAGGGAGTCAAATTGACGACGTGTTTGGGAGAAGATATCCCCAAAACCCACACCATCACCGTCTTCCTCCCAAGGAGCTCTGGGCAGGACCGGAAGAAGTCGTTAGACCTCATAGAAGCGCAGAACAAGGGTCTGAACACCCGCCTGTGGAGAGCGACCAGTAGTCGAGAAGAAGGCAAAGGAAGAGTGGTAACCTTCCTCATAGACGACCAATCGGCAGAGACGATTGCCAAGCAGGACTAAATGATCCGATATAGGTTCGGGAAAATAAACGTCGCCGGGCTGAGAAAGCAGGCAGCCGAAATCCAAGCGGGGAGGACGGAACACCCGCAGTCAACCAAGGATCAGTAGCTCAAGAAGAGGAAACTGAAAATCCAGCAGCAATAGCACCAGAGAGGAGATCCACCTGAATGAGGAAGACACTGAAAGTGTTGGCATAGCTGGACTCAACATGGAGGATCTAGTCATTCTTCTAACAGAAGAGGAAGAGGAGATGGAGGTGGGCACCTACCCTTCTCCGAATTTCACCTATAATGGAGCAAAAAGTTCTCACTCGTATCGCTCAAGTCAACATACACCACGGGAAGACGGCCTCGGCCGTCATCTCAAGAATGTTCGTTAAACAACACCTTGGACTTGTGCTGATACAGGAACCCTATCACTTCAGGGGAATACACAGGTAATCTGGGATAATAGACAGGGCCTCCCCAAGGCTTGCATACTAATCAGTAAAAACACAAAATTCTTATGTCTTTCAGAGTACATGACGCAGGATTTAGCAGCTATCCAGGCCCACATTAACGTAGGAGGCACCCACTGCGCCATTGTAACTGCTTTGGTGTACTTCGACGGAGGCGGGGAGGCACCGCCAGAAGAACTTCAAAGCTAGTGGGACACTGCAGAAGGAACAAACTGCCACTTCTGCTAGGATGCGATGCCAACGCCCATTGTCTGGAATGGGGCAGTAGCGACAACAACGCTAGAGGTGAGTGCTTTCACGAATTCATTACTAATGAAAACCTAGATAATTTGAATGAGGGAACTACACCAACTTTCGTAACTAGTATAATGGATGAGGTTCTAGATATTACACTCGGTAGCCCGAGTATTAGTAACTGTATAACAGGTTGGAATGTTTCTGACGAGCCGTCCATGTCGGAGCACAGGATCATCACTCTCAACATAGAAGCTCAGTAAGGAAGTTACCCCGAATAAGAACCTCTGCAAAACTGACTGGGATAGGTATAGGTCTACACTCGAGTGGAACCTAATAAATGTGAAAGGAAAGAAAACGGCGAGGAAGTAGTCAACAGGGTTATCAAAGATGCATTTGAAAGCAGCTGCCCTATTAGCCGTAAGAAAGATCCGAAGGATATTCCCTGGTGGAACAAAACGCTAGTCGAACTAAGATCAAAAGTGCGCAAGTTCTTTAATAAAGCAAAGCGTGACGGAGACTGGTAAACATACACCGAGCAATTAACAAGATACAACTTGGAAATCAGAAAAGCTAAAAGAAATAGCTTCAGGGCATTCTATGAGAAAATAGCGTCGACGCCTGCAGCGCAGCGGGGAGATTACATAAAGCACTGGCTAAGGAGAAGTAGGCGCGCCAGGCTCATTGAAAAAGCAAGATGGCAGCTATATCGAAGATGAAGAGCAGAGGACCCTTCTACTATTAGAAACACACATTCCGGGTAGCTCAATCTACAGCAGCACAGATGTATTAAGAAGATATAAAAGGCTCAGGAGAGAGGACTGGGCGATGGCAAGAGACATTTGCACGAATCAAAGGCTAAGTTGGGCTCTGAACACCTTCCAGACGTTTAAATCAGCAGGAGCGGACGGAATATCCCTTCCCCTACTACAACAAGGCAAGGAAATCATTATGCACCACCTCTTAGGGCTATTGAGAAGCAGCGTTGCACTTGGGCATATACCAAGAATATGGAAAAGGGCAAAGGTCATATTTATTCCGAAAGTGGGAAAAAGAGATACCACTTCACCAATATCCTTTAGATCCATCAGCCTGACCTCCGAACCCACCGAAACTGAGCTCTACCAGCTGACAAGTTGGGTTCAGGATGCGCATATCTAGACATCGAAGGAGCCTTCGCCAACACCTCCCATGAAGCAATTTGGAGGGGTCTCGAAATAAAAGGAGTAATTCACACCACAAATAAGATTCACACCAGTGTAAGATGCTAAGAACTAGGACTGCTGAGATAGACGTGGGACAAAAAACCATCACAATAAGCACCACTAGAGGCTGCCCACAAGGAGGGGTATTATCACCATTAATGTGGAGCCGGCATTGAGTGTCAGGGGTACGCCGACGATATAGTCATTGTTGCAAGAGGAAAATTTGAAGAAACGCTATGTGAAATCATTGAAAGGGGTCTAAGAATCACACAAAAGTGGTGTAAAATGGTTGGACTTAGAGTGAATCCTACCAAAACCACTGTGATACTCTTCACCAAGAAAAGACAGCTAAAGCGTATGCAACCCATCCTGTTGGAAGTGATCAGGGTCGACCCACAGAAGCAGGTCAAGTATCTAGGTCTAACACTAGACAGCAAACTCCTCTGGAGAGAACATGTAAAAGTTATGGTAAGCAAAGCCACCAGAGCACTTATGATGTGCAGAAACATTTCAGGAAAAACCTGGGGATGCAGCCAAGCCACCCATCACTTACGGGGTAGTGGTATGGATTAACAGAACTAGGCTAACCACGATGAGGACATCCCTCAACAAAGTGCAAAGCTCACCTGTCCCACATCTGCACTAGAAGTGGGTATACCTCCGCCACATATAGTGCTAGAGCGAATCGCCAAGGAGACCATTTTGAGAATCAGCAAAGAGGGCATCGGGAAAGGAACATGCATCGCAAACAAATAGCGAGATAACCCTATCCAAATCGGTGCCGTTTCTGTATTGGCCCAGAGATGATATGGTCAAGAAATACTGCTTTGAAAGGAAATTTGATTCAAAGCTGAGCAACAAAAGAGACTGGAGTAGCGAATCCGTTAAATTCCAATTCAAACAACACACAAGGTATACAGACGGTACATCTACTGGCACTGGGGCAGGAGTGTACGGGCCCAGGACTAGATATTCAGAATCACTGGGAGTATTCCCCAGTATATTTCAAGCAGAAGTTCAGGCGATCGAAAGATTCGCGCAATTCAACCTAGACAGGAAATACCGCGGGTAGGACATCGCAATACTGTCAGACAGCCAAGCCGCTATTAAAGCACTGACCTCGCACGAGATCAGATCCAAACTGGTATGAAAATGGCTCACCAAGATCAACAAACTGTGAGAAACAAACAAAGTAACTCTCTACTGGGTACCAGGACATGTAGGAGTGGAGGGGAACGAAGCAGCTAATGAACTAACTAGAAAGGGAATAGAGAAGCCAGTCCTTGGACCAGAACCCTTTTATGGGATAGGACCCCACAAAATACGGAAAGACTTAATGAAAGAGGAAGAGAACAAGTGGGCCAAACATTGGGACGTTATCCCCCAAATAAGACAGGCAAAGGAACTTCTGGGAAAATATAACTAGAAAAGAAGCAGAGTCTGCCTAAGAGTTAGTAAGAATCGACCAGCGCACCTTCTTAAGGAATGCGAAGCACTGATCCACAAAAGAAGAAATCACCTAGGTGCCTACCTCCTTTCAGAAATGGATTTACCCTCGGTAGGTCCACTGAAGATACTCCGGTTCGCTGTACCAGCTCTACTCTTTTAAAGGTCGCAGTGCACTTGCACCTCACTTTTATATACATCTACATCTACAACTCACACAACTCTTAGAATGATTTAGAGGGACAATTATGTGGATACAGTCCCAGAGTTATCCGCTGGATGCGAATTACAATAACTATAATCATCTATGTTATGATCTTCAGCATCTTGTAGGTATCAACATCATTGGACACATCCAAACTGTTAGTGATATGTGAATATGACGTATGACAATACTGTTTCTCCTAAACAATTCTTTAGAAAAGTCCGCTTCAACTAACGAATGAATCTGATTAAAGTAGGAAAACATCTATGCGTATAATAAAACTGTAAATGTAAAACTGCTTACACACAAATGTTGCTAGACCAATTGAGAGTAGACGCGTACCCCAGAGGTTTATTGGTAACATTCAAATCCCTCCCCAACACCACTGAGCTGCTGCAATCAACCCGAAACACATTGAAAAGCAGCATAAAAGGATGCAGTCGTGACTCTTAAAAATCGAAGGTAAATAATAGAATATACGAAAAAAAGACCGGCGTCAAATTGTAACTTGTGTGCTTTTATATTTAAACTTCTCCAAGGACTAAGGTCAGCCAAGACGCTTTTCGGTTATATGCACCGTGTGGTTTGAAGTATTTATACTGAGGGGCCTATCACTTATTAGGTTCTATTGATCCACTCCAAATATCAAGTTATATAATGGATCAAGGATGCTTTTTAGTTGGAATGTTCTACCCACTTCTATTTCAATTTGGAGAAGTACATATCTACATACAATACATCCCCTACTACTCGTACAATTTACGTAAAAAGTTTTCCAATTGGGACACTCTATTTTTCCATTAATGTTTATCGGCTATGCGTGAAGTTAGTTGCCCGTTTGTTTGACCTTCCAACTCGTCTATACTTGCCATTCAGTCATGGAAAAGTAAATGCCTCAACAACGTTTGCAAATTATTCAAATTTGTTTTCAAAGTTCGTTCGGCTGCGATAATTTTACGTGCGCTAGCTTAAATTTTCGGTCGTCGTACTTGTCCAGATAACCGAATTATTGAACGTCTGCTGAAAAATTTAATGTTCTTGTGATTTGACGCTTCGGGATTTTTTTCTTTGGCGCTATGTCAAGTCTATGGTTTATGCCAAAAACGCAGAGACTTCAGACGACCTTAGGACCATCATCGATTTGTGGGAAATAGTCATGGAAAAGTGCGCTCAGCGCATTTACTTGCGTTTCGGTAGAGGAGATTTGAATGATGTTGTGTTCCGTAACTATTGGTATCGATGGTATTTTAACCTAACCTGCTTTATTTAAACAAACGAAATGGGGCGATTTTAATAAGAAAGCCCTCCTTCGATTACAAGAAAGATTTCATCTAATACTCTTGGGATGACCAACAAATCTGCAAGTGTTTCACCCCACCTCAGTCTAGTAGTTTATTGGCCTCCTTGATAGGTAAATAAAATCCAATTCACGTACCTTACTGACAACCAACCTGTTCAACGATATCCTTAACTATGAGGGCACGTGAAACTTTTTAACATTCAGCGTGCTCACATAGCCCTTCGGTGGCATTTGTTTATTGTGCGTCTATAATTAATGATCGAATTCCGTGCGGTGCTGGCTTATTGTGTGCTTTCATATCCGAATTCAATCAAAATAATTGCGACATCAGCAGGAAAAGGACTGCTGCCGACACACAATGCGCTCATCGAACCACCGATGAGGACGACGCCTAGTGTAGGTTCATTCGAATCGACTCCACCACAGCCCCAGCTGTGCTCTACACTTCGCACATCTGATGCTCCTTTCATTGCGAGTTGACAAATTGACAGGACTGTTTACCGTAACGGAACTACAATCGGAAATTTCATTTCGGTGTTCATTAAATATGAAAATCGCGTGAAAATTATGACAGACAGACGTATGACCTCTGACGTCCCAGAGTCAATCGTCCGCGTCTGGCATAAATGCCGGCATCAAAGCTTAACGGTGTGAAAATTGCCGATCATTTTAATGGCATTGGTTGGCGCAATTGTAATTAAAATTCCTTTATTATCTACCGAAGTTATGTGCTCGTGTAGGTGGGTGTCGCGACGCCACAAATATGCCCGGGTGTGTGGATGAACAGGCGCATTCCTGGAATTCGATTAAATCGCACGATTTTTTGATCTCCATGTCATGTGAGCGATTTACTTCAAAAGAGGAGAAAAGAATCCAACCAGATTGAAGGAGGGCTGAATTTCTACACGGCTTTGGTGGAATGTCCCAAATCACCGAAACAGGGGATCAATTTTCCACGTTGTGTCGTCGTTGTATTCTTCTTTGCGCTTCCGTTGCATGAGGGTGAAAACGCAATTACGGCCCGGGGTATACTTTTATCCTTCGTATTTGTCATGCAGGGCGTATTGTTGGGTGCGTTGATTTTTGTCTTTTTTTTTTTTTTTTTGATGGAGGGTGGAAGGGATAAAAGAGCTAAAGTCATAGGCAATGGCTAAATTGAGTGCATAAAGCGATCCAACCCTAAGCAATTGATGCGAAAGATTATTGCATTCATTTTTCTTGATTATCCATCGTAAAGGCTGCAGAGCGGTCGTAGGCCATGTTTGTGTTTAGTTCCGATAGCTTTCTTTGAATCGGATTAAGACGTGAAAAAGAGGGTGTTGCAACATCTTAAAAGGTTGAGGTCTTTTTATATGTTTCCTTATCGGGTGAAGTTGTGTGCATTTGCAATGATTTACGAGTGGGATTAGGATTACATTCACCTTAAGGATAACTATTCTTTTATTTTATAGAAGAGGAAGTGAGGGTTTTGCGAAAATTCTGCAGTTTTTTAAAAAAGCGTGTGTAAGTAGTCGTTTAGTCCCCTTCATCTTAAAATTAATTGCGGAACAATACCTACATATGCAACTAAAAGCTTTTTTGAAATTAAATGGCATCAACTTTTAAGCAGTAAATAAGTTCGAAGAAGTAAAGTTTCTTCAATATAGTGCTTTAGTGTATAAAATCGAATCATCACCTCCACGCACCTTGGATGGCTATTTAATAGTAAACTAATGATGAGCCTATTCTGACTCTGATTTTATGTCCAGAATTCAAAACTCGGACCTCATAATTCGGTAAACCTTAGCACGCACATAATTAAACGGGTCTTGTACATCTGATTGGCTGAACCTGAGTTGGTCTTGAGCTCTGCGAACAGTGGAGAAACGAGTAGAGTTACCAAAAGATTTTTTTTTGTTTTTATCAAAACGCCGAAAGGAAAAAGAGGCGATATCAGAAACTACAGATTTATTTCTATACTATCGTATATCCCTAAGCTCTTTGAACAAACTGTCTGCGATCATATTATATGTAAAGAGCAGCACGTATTTGTTAAATGTAGATGTCCATTGATTCTATTCTTGAAAAGCTGGAGATTGTAATCTTCTGAAACTATGTTTTCTGGGAGTGAATTCGACAATTTGCTTATTCTGTTCGTCTTTGGATGTTGTGGAGTTAATTTGGAAAATGCTTTGGAGCTGAACAGCAAACATCGGATTAATATTATTATTAATATTTTGGTCTAATTTATAATTTATATAAGAGCAAAGACTGTGCGGATGTGAAGTATCTCTTCGGTCTGAATAAATAGCTGTTTCGTGGATGCTGATTTTGCGATATTGGATGTGTTCATGACATACTGACGGTGACGCCAAAAAGCTCCTTGGCCTCCTACGGTTGGATTATTTGGTCCTCCATTTAAAGTTGTTGTATGGTAGATTTGTTTTTGCTATAAAACACAGAGAATTGAATGACTTCCACCAAGCTAGTCTTTCCCCACGGCAAATTTGCCTGCAAATCTTCATTTAATGACTGGATTTGGTCGCATCTTTGGAGGTCTGAAGTGTTTGCGTTTGCGGCGGTGTTGTTCGAACAAGATGCTATTAGGGTTCTACCGTTAGCAAAGCTGAATATCCTGTTAATTGTCTGTCTGAGCTCAAAAGAACCTAAAAATGCATGGTCTCAGAAATGTCAAAGAACCTCCAATTTCTCTTAAGAGAAAATTCTCTTTCGAAATACGTAGTGGGAGCCCTTTGCTACTAATTATAAACCCAGACAATACCATATATCGTCCAGATAATCAATGTTCGAATAATCAAATTTCTACTGTACTTTAATTTGTTTTACATGTGCAACAAACGCTTTTTACTTATATGACAGATTCATTCAAAATTTTTTCGAAGGAAAAGCTACATGAAAAACCTTAAATAAATACATATGTATATATGATTACATATGCATATCTTTATAGAATGTGCATCAATTTTTAATTTTTTACAACAAGCTAGATTTTTTGCAACAAATGCAGAGTAAACTGGTTATTCCTTCCATTATATGTAAGCATATCAGAAACGAAAACACTCCAAATGAGTTACCAAGATAACTGCTGGTTTTTTTATAAATCCTTACCCAAATCCCCAAAGTAAACGATGATCTTACTCTGTAGAAAACTCCGAGTCATTGGAGATTATGTGACTTCGTTATAAAAAATAAAATAAAATGACTTTAAGTTTTAAGGCATAAAAGTACTTCCCCAAAAACGCGTTTGTAATTGTTGTTAATTCTTCTGCACCTCCTGCAGTCCCGAAAACTCATCAGACACACTTTGTTTCTCTGTTCTGAATCTATTTAAAACTTGTTTAATTGTTTGTCTAAGAACCGCATCTCCCACCACCGTCCACATAAAAAGCAACTCTTCGCCTAAATTGCATTCCACATCCACCCTTGATAAAGCATCCGAGTGTTTATTCAAGGGCTTAAGCTGTTTTCCATAATCCTGCAGCAGGAACAGAGACTAGACCGAAAAAAAAACTTTTAATCGAAAAATATCTCAACAATTCTCCAGAAAAATTCCTTCTACGAACTTTACCATATCCCTGTGCGTTCCTGCCTGCCTTTGGCAAGAGCCATCGTGAAACGTAAATCTCAACGATTTCACAGGCAACATTTTCTCCCAAAACTAATTTTGTAATTTCTTTTTCTTTACGCTAGGGTTTTTTCTCTTATTTACTTATTTTTTCCTCTTCCCTTATTTCAGGACAATAACAATACAGCAATTGAGGCTGAGGAATTGTTTAAATCCAAAAAACTGAGAGGGGTGCTGTCCAGCGAAGGATCATCTCATCATTTCAGCCTTGTTTTCATTCTCCACCCACTTGTGCGGTGGCGGCCTTGCCCTTATGAGGCAAAAGCAAGAAAAAGTTTCGCTCATAAATGCAAATAACCAAATCAAAACTTTTTAATTGGAATCTCGTTATAAATCCTTTGAGAGTGCATACGGTGTAGTGGAGTGGTGGGTCCCAAGTGATGCAGTCTAAGTTTCCCAGCGAGTTAGAGTTTGCAAGGTCTTAGCCGGATATCAGATGCAAAAAAAGTATATCACCCATCAAATAATAGGAAAAGGTTGTGAATTAAAAGCTTCCGCTGCTTTGTAATTGCATTCTGGAAAAGTGTTAAGGACGGTTAGTGGTGTTGATGACATGGCATACATACCCGTCGATGTGCCTGGAAAATAATGCAATTTTTTTTCTTTTATTGGATGGTGTAAATTGTGGTTTAAAAGATTATTTTTTCCTAATGGATGGAACATAATTTATAAGGCTAAGTGGATGCCACATAAATTAAGTTCGATATTTTTATGAAGAGGCCAGACTATAATCAAGTACAAACGATTTCATGTTTAAGAGCAAATGGACTATTTGGGTAGTTGACTGCATACACTTCCTCACAAAGTCATATTAAGTAGCGATATCTTGAATTTTTTTTTGTTCGCAGGAGCTTGGCAGTTGAATCTCTGTCTACGCTCAATATTTATGAAATAGAAAAAGTAGTAGTAGAAAGGAAACAAACCATTATGATGTCAATGAACTGAAAGCAATTTTCTCCAAAACTTTGTCGTCAAACTGCTTGATGGTTTCGGTTTATTGGCACATGGTGCTGTAAAAGCTTTATCCAAATTTTATTCCACGAAATGGGGATGAAATGACAGGAAAACGAGACAACCGAGAAACATATTTTCGCCACATTCAAGGAAATAGTTGACTGCTAGTAAATCGTATTTATTTAAATTACATATGTAGATACCTCAGCGATTATATCGGTTATATCTAATTAGGCTAAAGCTACAGATTTTGTTTCATTTAAGGGTTGTTGCATTTTTTCTTGCATAATTCAACAAGGGGAGTACTTTCATTTTATTTTGTATTAATTCATTATTTGAATTGTACCGGTCACAAAACTGTGCATTTATTTAAGGTACAAGCAAACTTAACGAAATCTTTTATTATTATTTTTTTCCTTTTTTTGTAAAAAGAAAATATAAATTGCTTATATAGGTATATAATAAATTCAACATCTCTCCCGAAAACACCGACTACACCATCCCACGTGACAAGAACTTCCTCGTTACCATCCCCTACAGATCACCCAGGAATGACGATACATACATATTTAGAAGATGGGTCGATCGACTTCTACACTTATGGCTCAAAAACCAAAGACGGTGTTGGTGGAGATGTTTTCTCTGACAGGTTTATTTTTAAGCTCTCCGTCCGTCTATCAAATCATTGGAGTGTGTTTCTGGCGGAAATAATGGCGATTAAAGAAGTCTTATCTTGGATTAAGAAAAACGTGATATCTGCGGAGATATCCGCATCTTTTCAGACAGCAATCAAATTCCTGGAATCGATATCTATAAATTCCTTAGAAATTCTAGCCTGCCGATCGTCTCTCGCGGAGTTGGCTGAGCAGTTCAACATTTACCTGTGTTGGGTGCCGGGACATAGGGAACTGAAAAGGCCGATGAACTCGCCAGAATAGGAACTATACCCATCCTGCCGGACAACGGCACCTTAGGTACACCAATCGCTACTTGCAAGCTCAAACTTAAGCTGGATGCCATCGAGAATAGAAATCTTAGGTGGACAAGTGGTCCTATGCGTCAAGCGACAAAACGAATTCGCCCAAAGCTAGACCTGAAACGCTCTAAGAATTTTACATATGGTATGTGCATGTCCTCTCGGCCTTGTCATCTTCTTTGTGGTGCTATTGTAAGAGGTTAGGTCTCGAAGAAAAATAAAGTGTGATTGGGATTCCTAAAACCGTGTTTCTTTAAAACACTACATTAGGCCTGTTTTGATGAGAATTATGCAAAGCAAAGTTAAAGCTTCTCAACAAAACGATTCACAGTCAATCTGGTTTAAAACTTCTTTTATTATTTGAAGATTGTTAGTTGAATTGAATTGATTTGAAAAGTATGAAAAAGTGTTGCTTAAGTTTGTGAAATACGTATATAACTAAATCATTCAAATTGAATGGAAAAGTTCTTTTCAGCGACCTCTGAAATTGAGTATTCTAAACTATACATCGCAACTCACTTTTGATCGAAGATAAAGGCTGAAGTAGTTCCCAGTGAAAATTGTTGTTATTCTGTGTGCTAAATTTTACTTCACTAGCAACCACTGAGTTGCGATGTCTCACCAAAACACGCCTATTAGCGACAAGCAGAAAGATAAAAAGAGCTTGGATGCAATAAAAACAGTGAAATTTAAAAGAAAAAATTAAAACACTGGGAAACAACAAAGAAGCTCAAACTAGTGGAACAACAATGAGAACTACTGAATCGCCATTGATCGGACAAATGCATGAGGATAACCTTGGTACCATGGATTGGATAATCTACATTAAACGGCTTCGTCAATATCTAGAAGCAAACAGCATAGATCTGGATACAAAGAAGAAATTTATACTGCACACAACCCTTTTCGAAGCCACATATAAGCTCGTCATAACATTAGGCGTGTTTTGGTGAGACGTCGCTTCTCAGTGAAGTAAGATTTAGCACGGAGTACAAAAATAAAAAATGACTGGCAACCACTTAAGCTTTTGGCTTGCGATGTATAGTTTGGTACAATCAATTTCAGAGGGAGCTGAAAAGAGCTTTTTTGTTCAATTTGATTCAAGTTTGATTCAACACAACTTTTTCATACTTTTCACTTCAATTTCAATTCAATCACCAATCTTCGAACAATAAAAAAAACTTTTTTAATCAGATGGGGATCGTTTCGTTGAGAAGTTTTTACTTCGCTTTGCATAATTCTCACCAAATCACGGCTATTGTGTTTTCCCGTTTAACCGGGCATTCATACAGCTATGAACGTGATCAAAATGCTTTTATTTAATTAGTAAAAGCGTTTTGTATGGGGAAATCATGTGTGTGTGTTCACTTTATTTTACCTGGCTTAACGGTAACATACGCACATGATTTCTTTTTTTCTGCACATCTGTGGCACAGTACCTTTCGAATGATAGTCTCATCATAATAAATAGTTAAAAAAAAAACAAAAACGTACGATAAATTTCGTGTTCACGTATTAATATATAAGCTTATATTTTTCCTTATGCGAACCAATTTTAATTAGACTTTTGGTATGTAGCTTTGATGATGGCATATATCGATGATGATGGCATATAAAATCGTTTCAATAAATTAATTCAAAATCGGGTAACCACCAGCAGCTTGATTGGGAACACAGATACATTTGGACTAGAAAAGGTCCATTGTGGCACAACTTAATCTGAGGATTTCTTAGTCCATTCTTAGGACTAACTGCAGCTGATGTCTGTATTTGGCAGCTCACCGAGATTGTTGTGCGGAACTGGAGATGTAGAATTGAAATTGACAACAACCTACATTGACATCTAATGTTGTGTTCATATGCCTTCTCCTTAGAGAGACCAGACTGCTGGTGTGTTGTAATGTATGTATGTAATACGTACATGCAGAGAAAAATATATTTGGGCCTATTTGGAGATAGTTAAAATTTGTTCGCATCAAATACGAGAATACATTGCTATCCTAGCAGTAGGCAAATCAATCGAAGAAACGACTGCAAAACTGCAAAGTGCACTGAATAATCTAAATGAATGGACGAGGGACTGGCGGATCGACCTCAACGAATCTAAATCTGTTCACGTGAATTTCACTTACAAGAAAACTAATAACTTGCCAATTTTCCTAAACTCGGCCCGAATACCTTTGCAAACGAGAACAAATACCTGGGAATGACACTCGACGCAAGGCTGAAAGGGAATTCGCACGTGAAAATGAAACGTAAAGAACTCGAATTCAAATATACAGAAATGAACTGGTTACTCGGAAAACATTCCCAACTCAGTACTGAGAACAAACTGCTTTTATACAAGCAAGTGCTAAAGCCGGTCTGGACCTACGGTATACAACTTTGGGGTTGTACCAAGAAAACAAATGCTAATATTTTACAAACTTTTCAAAATAAAGTGCTAAGAGAAATTGTCGAACGAAACGACGATATCCGCATGGATCTCGGAATTCCGACAATCGAAGCTGAAACTAGAAGCTTCGCGAGAAAGCATAGAAACCGACTAATCGGACATGTCAACAATACAGTTCTATTTTTTTTTTTAATCTTCCATAGACACTATTAGAATATTAAAAAAACACCACCCTTCGATATAAATTTGTTAGATATCGCAACTATGTAATAACTTATCAGGCAATTTTTGTATCACAAAATAAAAACGTTTGGCAAGTTACTTTCCACTGAGAGATCCTGCATGTTCCGCAATCCAGACGCGGAAATTTGTATCAAATTTCTCTTCCAAATATTCAAAGAAAAATGTTATGAAACATATGTACATACATATATGTTTGTATAAAAATCATACCAATATACAGTGTGTTTGACAAAAGCGTGTGGTTTAAAAGAAAACAACCGCTTGACTTAACGAAACAATATTATTTATTTTAAAGCTTTTAACATTTCTCTTAATGCGCAATGTACTTAATATGTTGTCCAGTCTCCTCCATTTCCAATTATCGCCTCGCGTAGTTCTGCAGTAATTGTTGCCAATTCTTTTTAAAAGCAGTTTAAGCTGTTTTACTGTCTTTTCCTTTGATCTTCTGCTTCATAAGTCCACAGACATTTTCAATTGGATTGGCATCTGGAGACTGAAATGTCTAATCCAACACATTGACGGCATTTCTCTCTTTAAAGCCCTGACAGATACGACTACGATGTTTCGGATCGTTGTCCTCTTGCAGGAGCCAATCCCGATTCCCCCGTTGCGAATAGCATTTCAGCGGATGCCAACAAGCCTTTTTTGTACAGTTCGATCATTCTTTGAGCATCGAGATTTCCGGTAGAGTTCATCAATTTTCCGAAATTTTCCGCCGCACGGAAACAACCAAAACATGCAGTTTTGCCGTATGTTTCACTGTTCATTGGACGACGGTTTCATCGAGAACAGTCCACATACATCTCAAGGGATTGTTTTAAAAAAAATGAAGCTTCGTCATTGAAAATAATTTTGGTCCAGCCCATATCTTTGTAGCGGCAAGCCCATTCAAGTTTTTTTTTTAACGTGTTTTTCGGTTAGTAGCATAGGCTTGGCCGCAACGGCTTTGTAATTAAACTCTTATTCTCTGATAACTTTGCGAATACTGAAGAGAGAAACCTCGTGACCTTTTTCTAATAAGATTTTCCTTGCTTTTCTGAGGCTAACTCTGTTTTTTTTTTTTTTTTTAATCATTTTAAGCACTTTATTTTTAACGGCTTTTGAAATGGTCTCTGTTTTTCCCCGTTCTACCAAATCGTCAACGTTTCCATTCTTTTTAAATCGTTTCACCCACTTCCTCGCAAAACTCTCTGACTTTCTGAGCTACTTTGCTGCAGCTGTAACGGTTAATTTTGGTCCAGTGGATGAACAACAAGAAACACGGCTTCAAACTGAGCCTTATATGGAGCATTCATTGCGGAGTACGTCTTGTAACTTGCAAAAACGAGATGCAACTGAAGCAAAATTTGACTGCGCATTCTTATCGTCTGCGACTAACGGGTTAATTTTTACGAGCCACACGCTTTTGCCAAACACACTGTACATATGTTAGGCAGTTAGTTTTCCTGTCGCTTGAATCCAAAGAATAAGTATCAAAAACGGTCTAAAAAAAAAAAAATTTAATCACATTTTTTGCACTGAAATATACTTGGGTTTGTGAGGATGTAATATAAAAAGTAGTACATAAACAGATTTTAATTGGCTTTAGGGCAATTGTCTAGTAACTGTATATAATACGTTTGTGGGTTTCAATACTGTGATTCATTGTAATTGTAGTTTATTCTTATAACTGAAATAAATACGTTATTACAGCATAACTGGTTTGGGACAAGCATATTTAATGCATGATTCCATTCTAAAAATCACGTTTCGCTCTGAATATTCCTTCCTTCTGAATATTCATTCCTACTATGAACTTTGTTGGCCCAAAATCGCAGCAATAGGAATTAATCAAATTGTTGACAAAGGGTGCAAAGAAAATAAAGTTTTGTGGCTATAATGACTGTACGAGCTGCGCTAAGGAGCACTAGGTTCAAGGTTCGAATTCCAGAAAACATCAAATTGGGAAGGATGTATTACATTTGTTAAAAGTTTGTTCGTTTATTTGTCTGTACCTCTTTCACTCAAAAATTGCTTATCCGATAGCGATGAAACTTTTACTGACATATCAGTCGTTATATCCGCCATAACATTGGCTATGTATTGTTAGTATTATCAAATTTTATAAAAAAAAGATCTTAAATATTGACAATTGAAGTAAAGTACATCGGAAAAAAACTCGCATATTGTTGTCTACTTATATATCAGAAGAGTTGTTGCCACGCAGACTTTTTTGTTGATCTATTTAATCTAAGAAAATGTTCGCGACCGCATATGTCTATCTATAACGTCCATCAATAATATAATATAGGTTTAATTTATCGTTACCATAGAAGTTATTCTGTTAATCATGACTGTGGCACTACTTGGAATATTTTTCGTTTTAGCTGAATTACCTAACCGGTTAACTTTTGAAATATATATCTTACGCTTTTTTAAAACTGTAAACGATGTGCACGTTTTGGTACACAGAACAGCTACAATAGTAATAAAAGACAAATTTTGTCTAGCAAAGTAATTAGAAGCTATATTCAAATCAATATTTTGCCTCAAAATAATTAAAAGTGCGCTTTAAACACTTGAAGCAATGAAGTGAACTGAGAACAGTTGTCTGCTAATTATATCGGTATTTAAAGTCTGAAATATTGATACTGTTGCGACATCATATAGTAAAGTAGTAAGAGACATTAAAATTATTGGAAGGATAGCGATTACTGATCTGAAGCTCGTGAGAGTAAATTTTCTTTAAGCAGTACCACCATTATATAGAAAATAGGAAACAGATTGCTGCCAAAATGGTTAAAGCCCTTCAATATATTAGAACATAGAAAGTCGTGTTCTTGTGGCTCCAAACAGAATAGAGATGTTATCATCGATCTTAATAGAAGTATTTCCTTATCAGAACACTTACAGTACGGTTTTATGTTGCTAGACTTATCCACCCTTAAAAACGCACTCCATCCTCATCTAAATTGTCGTTACCAGTAGATTTGTTGGGCATTTGAACACATAATGCGAAACTCGCAGAGCACCAATGCACGTCTATACATATATGTTAGATCATAATGGGAGCATTTACCAAATTACATACGAGTATACCTCACGGGGACATCTCCGCCCATTTCAAAGTCACTCACTCTCAATAGACGGTGAACATAATAATAATTCATTCTGCCACAAACTATCTACACCAGCTATCGACCTCCCACTGACACCCAGTCAAACTGAGTGCTAATTTATTATTCCGCAATCGCGTTCCTCCAAAGCGGAATCAATGTACGGCGGTATCAAAAATAAAATGGATCTATACTTAGAGTTGACTTTGGAAAAAGCTAAATAAATAGACGATAACATTGGCTCTGTTCTATTGAAAGAGACAGGCACAGAGATAAATTACTATTCCAGTCACTCGTCTAGCCCGGCAATCCGCTGCACAGTGTTCTCTCCCGATCCAGGCAACCACCTCCTAGTCGATTATCATATGATGCGTTGGACCAGAAAAATGCTCCTCGCTACAACCACCCACATAATCCGCCTCTGGGACCAGAGAAACGGATTGATTTTACGACTCATAATGCAATAATCCTCTATACACCGACGAATTATTTTTCGTATTTTCATCAAGTCCAACTTTTCTCCGACCCGGTTTTTGTGTGCGGATTTCAACTTCATCTCCCCTGCCTGCAGCCGCAAAAGTTTTCTCTCCACTCTTTGTGTCTGCAGGTTCTTCCTATCCTATCTTTTACTTTTCCTATTCTTCGAGATAAGGATGTGCATTTCAATAGGATGTCGTCTGGAAAAGCATCTCAGACTCCTTGGAGAGTATTGTAACTTACTCGTACTTCGCCAATTGTGGGTTGGAGTTCATTCTGCCGATTAGAATGACGTCTCCGCCGACACCGGGGAACTATGAAATGCTCATTCGGCATGTAAATTCTATTTCCTCTCGACTCCTTCGCGTTTTCAATTAAAAGTCAATAAATCATAACACATTTAGAGGAATGGGAATCAGAGTTGTCGCTCCATCGTCAATTCGTAAAAATGTAGCAATTAAAACGTGTGACTTGTATCCCCTTAAATTTACGCCCACTCGCCAGCTGTCACTTTGGCTAATGAGAGCTGTCAGTTTTGTTGCTCCCTGGGTTGGGTAACTTTATGATGGTCTCTTGACTAAAAGATTCGAATTCAGTTTTATTTCGACCGTCGTTGTCGTTTCGCCTTTGAAATTGACAAATCCATTAAAGTCCCATCCACCTTCTCGGGGTTTATGTGTCGTAAATTTGTCGTCCTCATTAATTTTTCTCTCTTATTTTCGTGTTCATCTATTTTTAGGTAACACCCGAGTGCTCAGAGCAAAGCTTTTGCGTCCTAACGGACAAATAAAATTGAATTTTATTAATTGGGGATTTTCGTTTTATTTATTGGTGATCACTTGCACCATAAAACGCTTTCAAACAGAATGTTTTCGTAAATATTGAGGAATGTCGAAAATGCCAATGACGAAAATAGCTTATACGAAGCGACGATCGCTTATAATGATCGCAGCTATCTCAAATAAAAGCAATGACAGATTGTTGTGTACGTCCATTACTATTAAGGCTCTGTTACCTATAGAGATCTGCTGTACCAGAAATTTTTACTTGCCCCTGTATTTTAAAGAAAGTATTGTATCGTAAAAAACTTCGAACTCGAGATTTTAATCAAAAATGATATGACGATTATGAATAAGCTCGAGAAGTGTGCATAGCAATTCTGTCGGTCTTTCTGCGTGTCCATCTTCTGTACCGCCATATGTAGCGTAAAAGGCTTAATAGGTTTGCTTCAAACTTCATGTCTGACGTCTGAAGGCTTACATATATACCCAAAAGTGAAATTGTGGAATTATAAATCCCCACTTTTTTTTTTGTAAAACTGTAATTTATTCTATCCAAAAAAGGCTCTAACAATTCCGTTAAGATTAATTTTAATTTTTTTTTCAACTTTGCATAGCATATATGAAATATTTATTAAATACTTGAATTGTGAAAATCCGCTGATAAACAATTGAGAAAAGTCGATTTTCGAGAACGTTTATAACCAGTTCTCGAAGAAGAATGAAGATTTTAATGTAAAGCTCTATACGAAATGTGAACAAAATCGTTAAAGCCATTTCCGGGAAAATAATATTTTTTCAAAAACGACAATTTTCAAAAACTTGATCATTCAATATTTTTTAAAAACATTGTATGCAGTTTCCCTTTTAGTGTTTAGTTTAGTAGAAATTCTGGTTTTCAATAACAATCTTCTACAATTTTCTTGAAAAAAAACCACCATCCAGTATCTGTCTGTGCCAAAAAATATGAAATTTGAATAAAATAGTGAGTCATTTTCGAAAAAAAAAAACTTTTTTATTTTGTATTATAAATCCAACTCCTTCTTTCTTCTTCTTCTTCCGTTTATCAGTGAGGTTATGATCCGAAAATAAGGGATCACAATCCTCCCACTTCACCCCATTTCTACTGATCCGCCTGTGGGGTTCCCCTATTTGACCTCAGAAAATATCGGCAGGCTCGCCGATTTTGGATCACACGGTTACTGAGGCCAATGAAATGTCGATGTCGTCGCATTTGTGTGATCCAGGCGTTTATAGGCCTGCCTTTCCTACATCGCGATGTCTTTGGAACGTGCATTGATATTGCATTTTTAACGGGGTTCAAATGATCTCTTCTTTGAACGTGGCAATACCAGCTGAGCCGGTCACGCTCTATTTTTTGATGCGGATGTTTATGGGTGACGAGCTGTTCTCGACCCACCGTGGATGTAATAACAAAGAAATTAGAGAAAGAGCTGGAGCAGAAAATACTTGTATGTTCACTAAGTATTGAATTGTGTGGGATTAAAATCTACTTTTTTATTTTTGGGGAAAACACGTTTGTTTAATGACAAATTTGTATTGAAAGAAAGATTTATAACATGATATAAATTACACTGAGCTAATTAAAATGTTAGCATCGTTTGCCCAATCCTGAAGAAAGGACACCCTCTGAACTGTGCCAATTACAGAGGTATAAGTCTCCTCAACATCGCATTTAAGATCATGTCTGCCGTATTAATTGAACGCCTAAAGCCGATCGTCGACAATCTGATTGGTCCTTATCAGTGCGGTTTCAGGCCTCGAAAGTCCACTACTGACCAAATATTCACACTACGGCAGATCTTGGAAAAGACCCATGAATATAAAATCGATACGCACCACCTCTTCATCGATTTCAATGTTGCCTATGATAGCGTATATAGAGACGAGTTATACAGGGCCATGTCTAGTCTTGACATCCCTACCAAGTTCGTTCATTTGTTCAGAATGACGATGGAGAACTCTCGTTGCTCCATCAAAGTCGGTAAGAACATCACCGAACCATTCGATTTCAAGAAAGGTCTCTGACAAGGTGACGCGCTATCATGCGATCTCTTTAACATAGTACTTGAGGGAATTGTACGAAACTCACAAGCCAACATCGGAGGTACAATCTTTTTAAAGTCTGTACAACTCCTCGCTTATGCCGATGAGATTGACAAAATCGGAAGAATTCAGCAGGCCGTCAATGGGGCATATACGAGTATTGAGATCAAGACAGCAAAGATGGGTCTAGCCGTCAATGAAAGTAAAACAAAATATAAGCTGTCTACAAAAAAGGACACCCAACATCGGCATCTTGGACAGAACCCCACAATAGACAGATATAATTTTGAGGTAGTAAAGGATTTTGTCTACCTAGGCTCTATGGTGAACTCCGCAAATGACATCAGTAGGGAGATCACACGAAGAATTACTCTTGCCAATCGTTGTTGGGCTTAGAAGGCAATTGAGTAGCAAAGCCCTATCTCGAATTACTAAGGCAACTCTTTATAAGACACTAATCATCCCAGTCCTGCTATATGGCGCAGAGGTATGGGCTTTGACAAGACCGGATGAGGATGCCCTTGGTTATTTCGAGAGAAAAGTTCTTCGAGCGATCTTTGGTCCCATCTGCATAGGCGGTGAGTGGAGAAGAAGGTACAATGTCCAACTATACGGTCTGTACAAGGACATCGACTTAGCCAGAAGAATTCACATACAACGACTAAGATGGCTGGATCATTTAGAGCGGATGGAACCCAACGTTCCCGCCAAGAAAATCTTCGAATCCACCTCGGATGGACGGCGCAGTAGAGGACGACCTCGCAGTAGGTGGCGCAAACAAGTGGAGGGGAACCTCAACCAACTTGGCGTGCGCAACTGGAGGCAGCTGGCTCGTATCCGTGCTGGCTGGAGAGGTTTGTTGATTGAGGCAGTCCACTCCGGACTGTAGCGTGTAAGTAAGTAAGTAATAATAAAATGTTATATAAAAAATAATTAAATATTTGGCGCAACAGTTCTATTAAGTGCCTGGGCCTAGCTTCTCGCAACGATTCGTGTTGTGTGCGTTGTATTTTTCAGACGAATGGAAGGAACCTATATTTTAGTACCGTATCCGAATTGCAATTGTTTTGAGAAACTTTCTCGTGACAAGAGTATTCTTGAATGCATGTCAGACGTTCGCGTGAGGTGGGACCGTGAAAAAAACTTTTTTGTATTGTATTTTCTGGGATTCGAGCTTGGAACCTCACGACCAGTGGTCCGACACACTCACCACTTGTTATATGCTACCCCAAAATATGAACTGCAAATGCCCCAACATAGCCCAGAAAATCACTACGTATCTTACATCAGCCTGAATAAAATCAGATATATAAATGCTTTAATAGCGCGTCGCATACGGTTCGTGAACTGCTCAACAACGGCTCGCGAGTCGGGAGAAGTCTGGCTCTAGCGAGCCGCGAGTGAGCTTTTTTGAATCCAGCTATCTACATACAGAGAAAAAAACATAGATATGTATCGAGACAATTCGAAATCAATTAGAAATAATGTAGTTAATACCTTATTAGAATCCTTAGGAAACTTGTATGTGGAAAATGAAATATGTTTGGAATAGTAAATACGGTATTTGTTTGAGGTTGGGGAAATAGTTTATGCAAATTTTTATGTTTGTTGCAACCTATAAATATTTTTATTCATAACTATAACCGACATCGTAGCCGGAATGTGTCTATTCACCTTTCAGGTGTCTAGTGTCAGCTAAGAATTTACACGCATGTACTCAATCGTGCGCTATGGTTTATTAAGACGCAGGTGAGGAGTAAACCCAATAAAATCTCACTTAAGCCAAGGTCTGTAGGTGCTCGTGCTGAAGGCTGCATGGTCGCGAACGGTCCCTATCTATGCCAAGGCGAGGTCGGTAGTATAATTGCTTTATCCTGGTATGTCGGCTCCGCCAGGACTGACTCTCCTTTCCGGACCTACTCGTGGGACCAAAAATCTTAAAAAAAAGGAAAACAAAAAACAAAAAAAAGTTATGATACAAAAAATGCTGTCGGGATACCCGACATTGGCTCCTCATCGGAAGACGAGCTTTTAGCCTCCAGTCAGGAGTCTTCCGTCTTCTCTTCAGCCGCAGCAAGTACAAGGCTAAGTACTCCCTCTGGCGTACTGAGGGCGGCACATCAGACGGTAACAACCGTAAACACCAAAAAGGCAACCAAAGACACTATGGTTAGTGGGGCGGTGGTTCGACGAAGAAAAATAAAACCCCAGATGCCATCATGAAGGTAGGTAGGTAGGTAAGATTGGTCGATTCGTTTTTAACAAGGTTGCCAATAACGAAGCAGCTGGTACCCTTCATGAGAAGGACGCAGCGGATAAGGCCAAGTATCAAGCTGTGGTCAATGAGTACATCGCACATCTTGAGAAACAACAACAGCATCCACAACAGAAGAAGAAGGACACCAAGGCAAACAAGCGCAACATGTCTTCGAATGAGACCAATCGCGAGACAAAAAGTCCAGGTTTGTCAAGACCCCGACTTCGACACAAAATCAACCGGGTACATCCTCGGTCTGCCCTACTCAGACAACGCGACACTTTTCCGAGGTGGTAAGAGACCACCTGCAGGTCGTCCTCGCGGACGAACGCTTTTCAGATGGTAAGACGGTCAGTGATGCGTGGGGTAGTATAGAGGCCAGTCTATCGGGTATGGTCATGGACTACCCGTTGGGAAATCCTGGGGGACCTCTGCTGTGCTTCGACTCCACCGAGTTGGTCAGGGGTTATCGGGTCATCAGATGCGAGGACCATTTTTCCAAGGGTTTCCTTAGCGAATGTGTCACTAAGGTTAGTGACGTCTGGGAGTACTTGAAGCTCAAGCTTATCCCCACTAATGATATCCCCATGAGACCTAGGACCCGCATCTGGCTGCTCAATATGCAGATTGAGGGGGGAAGACTTCTCCAATGTCTGAAACTGCACAATCCAGCGGTTCCGATGGATGTCTGGGCAGTCAGAGGAACCTCGGAAAAATGGCCCCTCTTTCCTACTGCTAATTAATGAGGCTAGCCTAGTGGCTATCGAAAAACCGATCATAAGCTGCGTTTCGGCATAGGGAATGCTAAATTAAAGATTTTTCGCCCCTCTGGTCCTGATGAAGATTCAGGCGAAATCGATGGTTTCGACAGGATGTCGGAGAACATGAGGGTCGACATCATGCCACCTATTACCAATGCTGAACATCATCCAGATTAATCTGCACCACTCGAAGAGCGCGTCAGATAGTTTGCTTATCTTCCTCGGCGAGGAGGATATAGATATCGGCATTGTACAGGAATCCTGGGTGAAGGATTCATCCATAAAATGGCTCAAGGACAACCGTTACAACATTTTCTACAAGACCACAAACCAGGTTAGTAATAAAACGAGGACTTGCGTCCTAGCTAAAAAGCATTTGAATGTATTTCTATGTCCTGATTTTAGCTCTGCCGATTTAACGGTAGTTAAATTAGAGGTTGCAAATAAAACTCTTTTTATATCCTCAGTTTACATGGATCGTGATAGGCCATCACCGTCAGAGGAGGTACGCCAATCAACATCAAAGACAACGGCAAAAACGGTCAATCTGCTTCTGGGCTCCGACGCAATTGCAGACACACATTATAAAACCAAAATACCGACGTTCGGAAACTTCGCCCGAAGATGGTCTTATGGATGTACACTGCCTAGTGCGTCCTATTTTATGCCTGGTGCGTCCTATTTTTTCCTATGGATCGCTAGTCTGGTGGCCTGACTTAAGGAAAGCTTATAGTATCAAACTTATCAACAGGGTACAAAAAACTGCGGCTATATGCGAACATGTCCAACCGAAGCCTTGGACTTTATCCTGCACCTTTTACCACTCGATCTTTACATTATGCATATATCATCATGTAGTGCGGTCAGGCTAAGGGAATCAGGATGCTGGTGCACCAATCCTTATGGTCACAACAGTATCCTGAATCTGCTAATGCAGGATCTGGTAGCTAATCTGACCAACTATATAACTCCCACAGTGAATTCTAGAAATGACGTCACGGTCAGATTCCCAACTAGGGCGGAATGGGAAACTGGCGAACTAACAAATGAGTTCGAAACAACAATCTTCACCGACGGTTCAAAAATGGACTGCGGGGTAGAGGCGGGTATATTCTCTGATTCCCTCAATATTTCCAGGTCGTACCGGCTTCATAATTCGTGCAGTGTCTTTCGGGCGGAAGTTTTTGCTGTACGTGAGGCCTGCCTCCTACTTAAGCAAACCTCTACACCCCTAAATACCATTGCCATCCTCATTGACAGCCAGGCTGCTAAAGGCTGATAGCAGATGGCAGGGGGTGCGGAACTGTGTCATCTCCAGGTAGATGTGGCCCAAATACTTCCGGAAAAGAACTACTAAACAGAAACCGTGCAGATGTAACAAGACTTCTGGCAGTTAGTACTGGCCATTGGCCCATCGGGGTACGTGCGGCCATAATAGGTATTCCTTTTGATATTCGCTGTCGCAGCTGCAATACTGCTAACGAGAAAAGAACTATCTTACACTTCCCTTGTAAGTGTCCGGCTCTAGGCAAGGCCAGATAGCTCGCATTAGGTAAACCCTTTTTTGACAACCTGATAAAATTATTGGAGATAAGCGTTGGGGATATTATCAGTTTCCTCAATGCAACGGGGTGGATTTGAATAATGTTTACTCTTTCTCTCTTTCCCTACAAGCCACGCCCGTTTCACATCCGTTTAGGTCACTTGCGTTGTGGTATTAAAACGGCACTTTTTGTGCTAATTATGTATCAGCATGGTTTGGTGTTACAACCGCTTCTACCTACCTACCTACCATAACCGAAATCGTTGATCTATTTGTAGCGAATGATCCAGATTTTGAAAGGAATGCAAGAGCAAGACGAGGCATTTTGGATGCAATCCCCTGCTACCGGCATTTGCATAGCGAGAGGTAACACGCTGACATAAGATTGCTATTTACTTTGTGTTAAAATTACCTTGCTTAACGCTTTACTGTTTAGGAGCGCATCCTAAGCGCTAAACGAGGTATTACTGATTTTTATTCTTTGCAAACACACTCTAATTACAAAAAAAATTCCTCAAACATGTACAATTTTTAAAATCATTTTTAGTTTTATTTGTCTGCAAATAACATGTTTATGTACAACACTCAACACTTTTGCGATTAATTAACATATTTAAAAAAATTTGTACGAGCCAAACAAATTTGTAGTAACCACCGACATTTTTTTTTTTTTTTTAAAACCGATTGTTTCTAACCTTGTACTTCCAATAGCGCCATTAGTCAAATTTTGAAAACCTTCAAAAAAGTGTTTTACATGGAGTATAGGCATTTAGCTTTGATTGCAAAATATCTTGATTACCTTCAATTTACGATCAGGCATTTCCTGTGATAAAGTTTATTTACAATTTTGTCCTATCCGCGCTTGAATTGCAAAGCTGTTCCATGTACATTTTTTTTAAAGAGTCCTAAAAGCCAACTTGACATGAGAAGACATTCACTACAATTTACCATTACGGTCCATCACCGCAAACGAAATCCATTTTAATGTATTTTCCCCCTCTGTCTCCTACTACCAATGCGATATCATAGAGTGCACTTAGTTTTGACATTTTGCGATTATCGGTGTTGTCCACCTTCATGTCAACAGTGCTCAAGGTTCCCTAGTGACCACTACCATACCATCATCATCATCGTTGCCATCGAAGAAACGTAGTAATGAAATCCCTCCTCATGTATCAGTAACCTTCGACGACTTCTCGGGATAAATCAATTTTTGCAACTGATAACCCGCTGTGACATCACTCAGCAGTAAATAGTTGAATCGCACCTAGGAGGACCGTACGCGACTCCTCTGAACATTAATCTTTAGTCACGTCCACCAGGAGAGATGAACCCTGCTTTTATGCTCTTAAAATGCTTCCCTTGGAATCTGACAATGACACCGCCCAATAAAATGGCAATTATGATATCAGAGCTCTAGCTCAGCTCGCCAACATATACGAGACAAGACAACTCTGACCCTAATGGACTCACAGGTTTTTATTCGTGTTCCCCCTTCTGGTCATCCAGCGTCCTCATCGTCCATGGTCATTGTGCCGTGATAAATGACCGAATGATGTGAGCAAGTCCAATGGAATCCTCCTCCTCTTCTGACTCCTCCTCGGCGGTGTAAGATTGTTGTACACACATCTCTTGAAGTTGGCCGAAAAGTAATTTGTTTCGGTCGCCTCTCGATATTATCCTCCACTTGGGGAGACTAGTAGTTTTCACAGGGCGGAGTGGATCTCTACTCTAGAGTTGAGATACCACCATCATCGAGTGCAGCAAGTCATTCGTCTTTCATTGCTGCTGACATTATCCTTTTATGGGCTATTAACACAGTGTGGACTATATGTCGCCGCCCAGGCAATAAATTTGTCCATTTGCAGAGCTGTTTTACGCTTGTTTTGTTGAAGTTTTTCTTCTTCTTCACTGCTAGTGCCTGGGCTGTCTATCGACGGCTCATAGTGCACATGGTCGATTAATGGGAGGAGAAAGAAGAGAAGGAGGACGCTGATGGCAAGATCGTCCTTCAGTGTACCTGTGGACGAACACGATACATTGTGACACTGTGCTGTTGCTCTCCGTAAGTCCTGAGATAAATTGATTAGTGTCTCTCGCTATTGAGCAGTGTTGTTAGATATATCGGTGTATCGAAGGCAAGAAAATGGATTTAGAAATATAAGTCTGGGAAGAAGCCACTAAAAGTAAACTTTATTGACAGGTAGAGTAGGGGATGTATCTTTAGGTAAAATGAGGCGTATGCTACCTGGAACTATTTTGGAATAGGGTATAGTTGACAAATATACGTATGCACACCCAACTCATGGTTCAGTTAACGGATTCAGAAGAAATTGGGATTTTAAATTAAAATTGACGTTTTGATGCTTCTGTCTGGAACACATCAAGATCAGCCGCATTTATGCCCTCATTATGATGCTCTCATTGATGATGAATTTTTTTTTGTTTTTTTCCGAGGGTAGGTGAAAAATCTACCCTGTCTATGGACACTATGAGAATAGCAAGCGCGTGCTCATAGTAGTGTCAGATTCTTACTGACTAAAAAAACACCACCATTCGATATAAATTTGTTAGATATCGCAACTAAGTATTAACTTATCAAGCAATTTTTCTATCATGAAATAAAAACGTTTGGCAGGTTTCTTCCACTGAAAGATCTTGCATATTCCACAATATAGACGCGGTTAATCATTATCTCGCCAAGTCGAAAGGTTTCGTCCTCTGTAGTCGGCGCAATAAATTGCTCTCATCCAAAATTTGTAGGACTGTATTGTTGGCATGTCCGATTAGTCGGTTTCTATGCTTTTCGCGAAGCTTCTAGTTTCAGCATCGATTGTCGGAATTCTGAGATCCCTGAGGATATCGTCGTTTCTACTATACCACGGTGCACTTTATTTTGAAAAGCTTGTAAAATATTGGCATTTGTTTTCTTGGTACAACCCCAAAGTTGTATACCGTATGTCCACACCGGCTTTAGCACTTGCTTGTATAAAAGCAGTTTCTTCTCAGTACTGAGCTGGGAATGTTTTCCGAGTAACAAGTACATTTCTCTATATTTGATTTCGAGGTCCTTTCGTTTAATTTTCACGTGCGAATTCCATTTCAGTCTTGCGTCGAGTATCATTCCCAGGTATTTGGCCTCGTTTGCAAAGGGTATTCGGGCCGAGTTTAGGAAAATTGGCAAGTCATTAGTTTTCTTGCAAGTGAAATTCACGTGAACAGATTTAGATTCGTTGAGAGCGATCCGCCAGTCCCTCGTCCATTTATTTACATTATTCAGTGCGTTTTGCAGTTTTGCAGTCGTTCCTTCGATTGTTTTACCTACTGCTAGGATAGCGGTGTCATGGGCAAACGTAGCAAGGATAGCGCCGTCTTCGTTCGGTATATCACAAGTATATAGCAAATAGAGAAGCGGCCCAAGAACGCTTCCTTGCGGTACGTCGGCCGAAATTTCTTTGAGCTTAGGTTTTAGATTCTCGATTTCATGTTTGAGTTCCCTTAGCGTTGCACTTGTGAGTGTTATATCGTTAGATAGTAAATCCAGCCTATTGCGGCTGTCGTAAACCACTTGACCATCGTACGGTTTAAAGGTTTCTTCCAGGTGGGCCGCAAAGACGTCCGCTTTCTCTTTTTCTTCCCTCGCCCATTCATTTTGACTTAATTTGATTGGCGGCGGGGGGACTTTGGGCCTTTTGGTGCCTTTTACAGCTTTCCAAAGTGAATTATTGGAATCTTTTTTCGCTGTTAAACTTTCAAGGTAAAAGCCTATTGCACGATTCTTAAAATCCTTAATAGTCTTCTTCAACAAATTACACAGACGACTCAAGTGTGCTTTATGTTGCGGAGCACGACTGGTTCCATTTTTTACACGCTTTTCTTTTTTCCTTGAGCAATTCTTTTATTTCCGGAGGATATCGTAAATCGTATCTATCCGGCGTTTTCCTTGGATTGGGAGCTGTACGATCTCAACGAAGTGATCAACTTCAACCTCGTAAGTGGAACGCTCAGATCATCATTATCTTCAATTTCGTTCCTAAAGCCTTCCCAGTTAGTTGTTTGACCAGTTAATCTCGCTGGCTCTTTGTTATAGACTAGTTTTTTGCTGATTGTTAAAATAACCGGGGAATGATCAGACGACAGATCAACATTCTTTAACTTATATGTGGTCGGTAGATATTCCTTTCATTCATTCATTCATTCATTCATTTTCAATGGCCCGCTAATCCTTCATGAGGGTCGCGGGGGTAGGATGCTCAGGTGGACTCTCCATCCTTCTCGATCCTCCGCCATTGACTCCAATTCATCAGGGAGAATCCCTAAGCGGCTCCAAGAGAGATTTCGGACTTGATCCAACCATCTATTTCTGGGCCTTCCGCGAAGTCGTCTACCTGATGGCACGGCAACCATGGCGCGTCTTGGAAGCCGGTCTGGGGGCATACGCACTACGTGACCAAACCATCGAAGCATAGATCATTCCGTTCGGAGAAGTAGCTGCTCAACGTTGAGCGCCTCGCGTACTCTGGTGTTGCGCACTCGATCCCTACGAGTTATTCCAACAACACCGCGAAGGAACCTCATTTCGGCAGCTTGTATCCGCGATCTTATTCTTTCGGTCACTACCCAAATTTCATGACCATAGGTGAGAGTTGGAACATACACCAAGTTAAAAACCGACAGCTTAGCTTGAATACTAAGTTCGGCCTTCCTTATAACAGATTGGCCAAGCTCTCTCAAAATTGATCCAGCCTGACCAATTCTACAGGATAACTCGGCATTGCTCCTCCCATCACTCGTGAATAAAACCCCGAGGTACTTAAACTTCTCCACCTGCTTCAGTGGGACTCCACTAACATGCAGAGTGCACTGAATGGGTTTTTTGGAAACGACCATTACTTCCGATTTGTTCACGTTGATCTTCATTCCAGCATCATCACAAACGGCTACAAACCTTTCGAGTGCGCGCTGAAGTTCGGTTTGAGAGGAGCCAAGGATGACCAAATCATCCGCAAAGAGCAGATGACTAATCCTTAGGTCTCCCACTTTGAAACATTCCCCGCCACGGCTGCGCTGCAACATCCAATCCATATATACAATGAAGAGGAGAGGTGACAAAACGCACCCCTGGCGGAGTCCAACGCCCACAGTGAAAGGTATTGATTTAACACCGTTTATCCGAACACAGCTTTTACAGTTTGTATATAAAGACTGAATCGCCCTTAACAGGGAACCATCAATCCCATACTCCTGCAGAACACTCCAGAGTTTGCCTCGAAGAACCCTATCATATGCCTTTTCCAAATCCACAAAACAAGTGTAGACAGGTTTGGCATATTCCCAGGCTTTCTCAAGAACCATTCTGAGAGTGAACAACTGGTCGGTTGTGCTTCTACCGGGACGAAAACCGCACTGCTCATCCCCCAAACTGTCCTCAACCACAGCTCTGGAACGCTTTTCTAGCACCTTAGCGAAGACTTTTCCAGGGAGACTTAAAAGAGATATACCCCTGTAGTTGGCGCAATCTCTTTTGTCCCCTTTTTTAAAAAGAGGAACTATCACCCCCATTTGCCAATCACCAGGTGTTTCACCGCATTCCCAGGCCACTTTAATGACACGCGAGAGCCATTGCACTCCCTCTTTACCTAAGGCCTTGAGCATTTCTGGCCGAATTTCATCCACACCAGCAGATTTGCCAACTTTTAGCGCTTTGATCGCCAAAGTTACTTCCTCTACCGTAGGACTACTTTCCGCCCAACTCTCGACCATAGGTCTGTCATCTTCGGTGCCCTGTTCGGGATTGAGCAATTCTGAAAAGTGCTCGCTCCATCTGCGTAAGATGTCCTCCTCATTGGAAAGAAGTCTACCGTCTTTGGATTTGACTCCTTCAACGATATTCAACTTTTTTCCTCTGAGTCGGCGGACGATCTGCCAGAACATCTTATTTGCAGATCTGTGGTCACGTTCCGATTTCTCGCCAAACTCCTTCCAAGACTGTTCTTTCGCTGTTTTCACAGCTAATTTGCAAGTTCTTCGCGCCTCAGTGTACCGATTTCGAGAATCGGAGTTCCCCAAGTGAATCCACACCTTAAAGGCTCTCTTCTTCTCTCTGATGGCTTCTTGAACTCCGGGCGTTTTAAACCAAGCAGTTCTTTTCTCACCACCAGCCGCCACGCCAAGCCGCTTCACTCCACAAACATCTCCCGCAGAGGCAATAACCGCTGTTGAAAACAGTTGCCATTCTTCCTCTACATTTGATGGAACAGTTGGAATTCGTTCAAACCTTTCAGATATTTGCCGTGCAAATGTCTCCCGTATCTCATCGTCCTGTAACCTCTCCCATCGTATGCGTGTAACCATCCTTGGTTTACGCTTTGGTAGGGGAGGCACTCTCTCGCTAAGATACAATTTGCACAGCACTAAGTGATGATCAGTTGACAGTTCGGCCCCTCTCAATACGCGAACATCACAAACCATTCTCTTCAGACACGATGGTACCACAAAGAAATCGATCAGCGACTTCTGCTGAAGACTCTGACGGTACCACGTGTATTTGTGAATGGCTTTGTGTGGAAAGATGGTGTTCATGATGGATAAGCCATTTTCACAACAAAAATCCAACAACCTCTCTCCGTTCGCGTTTTGATCAGGATCACCGTTCCTCCCAATCACACTCCCCCATGTCATAACATCTACACCCACATGAGCATTGAAGTCACCCATCAGGACAAAAGAATCCATATCTGCAACCTTTTCAAGGGCAACATCAACTTCATCTAAGAAAGCTGCGTACTCTGACAGAAGGTTCAGTGCATACACCTGCATAGATATTCCTTTCACAACGAAAAATCTATCAGGTCAGGTATTTTCGAGGTATCAGTTGGCCAGTATATCGGTTTACCCGTCGAATGGAAATCACAACTGTACTCCATACCTGTCCCATAGAGCAATATACCTTTTTTCCAGCTGTATCTTGAGCCACAGAACGTATGTTTCGCATTAAAATTGCCGCCAATAATAAAATTAGGTTTCAGCGATTCAAACAAGTTAGTAAAATCACTCTTTTCAAGCGCAGAACGCGGTGGACGGTAGATAGATGTGATTTTAAGAGTACGCTGACTATTTTTAACTCGAATCGTGCACAGTTGCAAAGTCTCAAGCTCTATCTTTAGGTCTTCGTATTGTTCGATGCAGTCTTTAATAAGAAAGAATGATCCGCCTCTCGCTTTTCCCGAAGGGCGACAAGCGTGGTAGTCATTATAGCCTTTTATTTTTGAATGCGATTCCTTTTTTACATGGGTTTCAGAAATCAAGCAAATATCAATATCTTTTTAACGCATGAAGATTTCCAATTCGTCAAGTTTTTGCAAAAGTCCGTTTGCATTCCAAGTACATATATTTAACATTCGTTTTTGATTCATATTCTAGATGAAGTACACGTTTTCCGTGAATTATTTTCAAGCTTAACCAGCCTATTTTATTTATTTTTTAATTTATTTATTGTTAACATTAGTGACATACACATTAAGAAAATGATCCTTATAATTAGTGATGCATATAGTTAGGAGTTTTTAAATAAAAAGCAAAAAACATATTCAGTATTATATAAAAAGAAAAGAATGTATAAAATTGTAGAATTCAAATTTCGAGTTTAAGTTAAATTTAAAAAATTATCTCTTTTTCTTTCTCTTTGCCCAATTTACTCAGTAGAAAAATGAACTATCTCGATGTCTGCAAATATTCTAAAAGTATATCCCGAAAGTTTCTCAGATGATTTTGTGACGAGGCCGACGTTGATCTCGGTAATATAAAACGCACTATTCGCGACGAATTAGTTTGCTGTAACTTAGAGAACAAGTATGAAGGTTCCTTTGAAGTGATTAATTTGTGAAGAAACATAATCGATCTAAAGTCTAAGTAGTTATCGAGAGAGCAACCCAATATTTTGCATTTATATGTGGATACATGATCATATCGCCTACGACCATGTACATAGCGAGTCACATTATTAAATGCTACGTTCAATTTCCAAGCTAAAAAATGAGTAGGGACAGTAGAATTGACTGGAGTAAGATTATATCCTGCTATTTCATTGATAAACGGTTGAGATAAATGGGCGTCTAGCAGATTGCAGTTAAAATCACCAGCAATAAGGATGTTGTTGTATTTACATGAGATTTCTTCTAGTGCAGTGAAAAAGGACTGAAGAGTTATGGACATATTTGGTCTATAAACGTATCCTTTTAATCATTTCTGTTTCTTTAAAACCAGCTCAGCAAATATAAAATGAATAGGATTATGGCCCTACGACGCCAGTACCACTTTATGCGCTACACCATTGCGGATGTATATAGCAATGCCTCCACCGATTCTACCAGATCTATCATTCCTTAGCAACTGGTAGCCACCAAGAGAGTATAAATGGTCAGGTATTTCCGGTACAAACCACGTCTCTGAGACACAAATAACATCAATTAAGGAACCCTCAAACAGCTCCCTAAATTCGTCGATTTTTGGGCTAAGGCTTTGTGCATTAAGATGACATATGCGTAGTTCTTGATTTCTGTCACATAAGATTCATATCAAAGCTTTCGTCACTTTGCAGTGATTGGAACCAGGAAAGCTCATAATATAACTAACCAATTTTGATAGCACAATATACGAGAGATCTCACAAGTAGCTGATAGAAATTTGCAGAGAAATAAAAATATGAAACCAAAATGATTCTTATAGCTGAAAATGAAAAGCAAGAATATTGAAAGAAAGAGGAATTATATTAATGCAAAAAATAAAAAATAAAAGTTATGAAAGAAATAAAAAATGTGTAATAAATAAATTCCCGAATTGGATTAAAAAGTAAAATTAAAATTAAAAAGTTAAAAAAAATGTTAATTCTAATTAAATGACGGTAGACATTTTTGAACAGTGAGGCATTAATTGTTTACTTCTGGCAACAACATCATTTAAGGTCTCCACACTATCGATTGGTAACGCTGTTTCATTGTTATGACATTTGATGAAAATTCGCCCACGAGAAATGAAGGTTGATTCAATCCTTCGCTGTCTTTTTAATTGCACGGTGTGTTGGAGTACTTTTCGATTTTCAGGTGAAAGACAATCGTGGCAGTGAATAGGCTTCGATGAATTGAGTCCCACGTCATTAAGGGAAATTTGCCTACCCTTAGATTTTCGGAAATCGGCTATAGATTTAAAGATAAGCCCCTTCTCATGCTTAGAATCGAGTTTAACTATAATAATGGCGTCACTGGTGTTTATGTATTTAGGCTTAGTGCGAAATTTTGACGGAGAACTGGAGGTTGATAGCCTAACGAGTGGCAAAGAGTGTTAAACGGTTGGTGAAGATGTTCGCCAGATACAAATGGAATTCCGACAAGAATAGCATCGTTAGCTAGGCTCTTTTGATTTTGGTCATTCATCTGCGATTTAAGGCAAGCAACTTCGGCCCTTAATTTGTGTACTTCGCTCGTGCACTTTCAAGAACTTTGACCCTATCACTGAGAGCGGACATCTCGTCTCTTTTTTCTTGGTAGCTGTTTGCCATTTTTTCTTCTATTTTTTTAATTTTTGCCGAGATATTTTCTTCCAAGAATGATAATATCTTATGAATAGACTCACCCTGGTCTTTGATTTCCTTCCATAAGAGAGACAAATCACTTTTCATATTTTTTGCTTTAAGTGAGTCCGTTGCCGGAGATTTGGAAGGAACATTTTTAATGTGAGATCTCAGAATTGCGGGGGATGTAATTTTTACCGGAACCCAAATAATTCAGTTATTTTAAGCAATTTTCAGACGACTTTTTGATCGAAATGATATTGCTATTAACAATAATGATAATGATATTAACAATTTTTGACAAAGACTTTAGAACCGAAAATAATAAAAGTTGGGTGAAAAAACCGTGCGAATCCAAAAAATGATACTGCCGCACAAAAAACACGTCTACTGCTCAACTGACATTCTCTCCATCCTATCGGGAATAATTTTATTTATTTTGCTTTGTTCTTGAAATTTCTCGAGAATAACTGACAAAACATGAGAGACAGGGTCCGTCGAAATTTCAACGTTTTTTGGCTTTTCGGATGCGGCGGCATGAGCGTAAGTCTGCACTCCTGCTGTCCGAAGGTCATTACCCGGCGGCTTTTTCAATGTTAACTTTTTAGTGCCGTTTCTTTTAAGAACAGGGGTCGATGACTTTTCTGTTGACACTCTTTCCCTCACCTTTTTGCGCTCTGGACCCGGTAGTTTTACTTTGCCTACTTTCTTCTGTGCGATCTTACGCTTTGGCTTAGTTTTCAGTCTCGATTTTGCATTTAGGGGCTTAAGGAGAGCATCTCTCCGTTTTTGCAACTCTTTAGCTACTTCACGGCCTCTATAATTTGCCGGGTGCTTTCCCTTACAATTAGCACAGGTTGCAGAGGTTTGTTTATTTACTCCACCAACTTGGGAGAGGTGATTTTCGGCGCATTTAACATCGCGGTTCTTTTTTGCAGTACATTTACGTATGGCTGAATCCTTGGCAACGTTTGCACTGCGGAATCATCCTCAAATTTCTATGCATGGGCTCGATTTTGACCACGATATTTAGTATAGCTCTAATTCGGTAGATATCGTCGATATTATCATACTTATCGAAGCTAAGCATAAAAAGCGGAAGTCCACGCCTTACCAAGACGTATTTATCTATTTCCGTTTGTTGCTTCTCCTTCTTGATAATATTAACGGCATCAAGAATTTTAAAGCCTTTGGCTTGAAGGGGGCGCCGTTGCGTAAGTGGTTAGTGTGTCGGATCTCTACGCATGAGGTTCCAAGTTCGAGTCCCAGAAAATACCAAAAAGTTTTTTCACGGTCCCATCTCTCGCGAGCGTCTGACAAACATCCGAGAGTATTGTTGTCACGAAAAAGCTTCTCAAATCGCCGTTCGGATTCGGCATTAAACTTGTAGGTCCCTTCCATTCGTGTGAAAAATATAACGCACACAACATGAGTGGTTGCGAGAAGCTAAGCCCTGGCACTTTAAAGAGCTGTTGCGCCAAATATTTTTTTTTTTTTTTTTTTTGGCTTGGAGATCAGTCATAACCTCTTCTTTGGTGCATGAGGGGTGGAGTCCACTTGCAACAACACGATGTGGCCTTTCTGACTTGAGTTCGAAAGTATACCACTGAATCTTTTCGGTATTTAGCTTTTGGGACAGAGCTCGGTAGTCATTGGAGTCATCGACGTTAATTTTCCACGCGTTATCCCTCAAAGATGTAGCCTTACATTTCGATGTAAATGTTCCTTTAAGGAGGCTTTGCAACTTATTGTATTCCGTTACCCCGACGATGTTTAGTGGTGGGGGTGGACGAAATTGCTCTCGAAGTTGCTTTTCTTGCGGTTCTTTGTGATTTTCTTCTTTTTGGGGCTCGACTTCGGGCGATGAACCGGCTCTCCGTTTTTTACTAGGTCTTTTTTTTTTGGGACCCGATACGTTTCGCGTGCTTCTTAGTTGGTGTGATATTCCCGACTAGCTAAGCGTGCTGGAATACATTCACGTTCTTTCTGGATATGTGCGTTTCTTAGGGACTTATTTTCTTCTTTTAATAAGTCTATCTCTTTCTTAAGATCTTGATAGAGTAGATCCATTTCGTTTAGCTTGATTCGGAGTGTTTTATTTTCTTCCTAAAGACTTTTATATTTCGCTGAATATAAAGACCGCGGAGATCGAGATACCCTTGTACTTTTTAAGAAGGGATTTATTAGGTGCAATAAATGGCTCTCCCAAGAATCCGTAGAGCCGACCTCCGAAGAGGGTGGATTTTCCAGTGTACCTGGACTGCTACCTGGGGTATTAAAATCTTTTGTTTTGTTCATTGCATGTTTTTGTATACGCCATACTCGGTATACGGAGGGTGGATTTTTGTCGCCTCTTACGTCAGGCATGCCTACCTCGGGTATATTCTAACCCCTACCCGAAGGGGTAAAAAAAAAAAATTGATGATGAAAGAGAAACTGAATCCTAAAGTGTTTAATTTTTACATTTTAACGTTTTTTTTTACTTTTTTCGATAAATTTTTTTTTTTTTGGGTGCTCAGGATTATTTTTTTACACTTCGTTAATAATGTGCTACATACCTAGATATACGCATAGATTTAAGCAATGTGTTACGTCTTTCGTGGACGAGACTGAGAGTTTCTTCTGCCCTATGTTCCAAACAACGTTATCTAAATGCGCAAACTAATTGAACTTTACATATCTGGATACAAAGTTATGGGCTAAAAGCATGCACCGTTTTTTATGACTTCTGCAGAATTTAAGGAAAACCTAGTTATGACTCTCTGGATGCAACAGCCGTAATACTTGTTCTTATTATGTAATCTTGTAACTTCACCTCTCGAACTTCAAAACAAAAAGACAGTTCTGTGCATTACAGCGGTAAGTTCAACTATAAAATCACGCCCACCACAACTTTTCCGAAATTTTAATTTGTGATTAATTAATTATGCCGTGCAACTGCACTATGAGGTTATCTCAAATCCATTGTGGCCACCAAACTAGGACTCTAGTTGATCAGATACTCGAATTGGAGTAATTCCTATAGTCCAACTGCTTTTTCATCGGAGTATCTGAAGTGGATCAAGCGAATGTAGGTCATTCTCTGATAAAAGATGGTATAATATCTAGGTAGTGTTTTCTTTTGTAAATTGATGCTTTAAACTCCATAAGAAGGTTTGCTGATGTTTTTTGTAGTCCCTGCGGAATCTGTAATATTCATTCTCTTCTATGACCAGTTTCCTCAGATGTTCCTTGAGTCTGCAATGACCCGTTAGCATGCCCGTCAGAATGCGACAAAACAGACAGTTAGGCTCTACTTATTTTCTGGCTGCAGTTTCCCAGATTTATTTGGCTTGTTGGAGTCCATAATCCCAATGTTTGGCTCATTTGGTCTCTTCTTCTCCTCCCAGTTCATTCGCATTTTGCGCGAATGAACTGAGAAAATAAGAAGAGAGCAAACTGCGTCAGCTGCTTTATTTTCCTCCACTCCTTATTGCGCTATTAACCAGTGGATGATTACTTTATAAGCCTGGCTTCTATACCTTCTTTAGCTGTTTGGATATGATCTAATGTGAGTTTATTGGATTGATTTCTTCTTGACTATCAGACAGTATTGCGATGTCTTGTCCGCGATATTTCCTGTCGAGGTTGAATAGGCGTATCTTTTAATCGCGTGAACACGCCAGTACACAGTGTACTATTTGATTTTATGTTATTTGTGTTGATACTTGCTAAAGCTGCTGTTGTTTTTCAACTTTGCGTACAATTTTCTTTCAAAGCAGTGCCTATTGACCATATCGTTTATGGGCTAGTCTAAGAACCGAGACAATTTAGATAGGATTTCTCGCTGTTTGTTAGCTATGCATTTTCCTTCTCGGCGCCCTCTTTGATTTATTCTCAAAATGGTCTTCTAAGTGATCGTTATTAGCACTTTGCATAGTGGGGAGAGTCATACAGTCAGTTCTGGTGGTGTTATTAACCTTGTTTTACTTGCCGATGTCGCTAAGCCGTACTTAAAGCTGAGTCTGAATACCATAGTGAACATCTTCCGCAGCTAAAACTCCAAATTTTACTTGAGATGTTCTTGCACATCTGTGTTCTAGTGACCTTGGCTATCACAGATTCTACGTGTTCCTTCCAAAAAGGTTTGCCTAGATACTGGACAATTTCAATTTCTCCCTGTAGGATCAGTTACGCTTTTTAGGTAGACAATGCTTCTTAAGACTCTTTTAACAACTTCCCAGAGAGTTTCTTAAATTTTGTTCTTGCAATAATAGCTAGGTTGTCGGCATAGCCTTGATAGTTTATGCCGATACCCGTCATGTTTCATAGTAAACCATCTACTACTAGGCTCCACATTGCAGGTGGGAGTAACGCTCCTTATATGTCTAGTGCCTCTAGTGATATTAATTGCGATGGTTATCTGTCTCACCTCCATCTCAGAAGCACTGGTCTTCAGTGTCACACATATTCAATTGCCTGTGGTGTGGTTCACTCCTTTCCTTTCAAGACTCCTCCAAATTTCTTCATTGTAGAGGTTGTTGAATGCTCTTTTGATGTTTAAATGGCACATATTAATGCTTCCTTCATCTCCAGTGTATCTTGAAACCAACTTGTAATCTGGTTAATCGCGGTTTTATACATCTTCCTGTTCGGTAGGATGTTGATCGTGATAAAGATATATTCTTTCCAGCACGGACATTCTTATGTGATTGACTTTATCTAATGCTTTCAATACAAACGATGTCAGACTGATGGATGTAAAGGATTCTTTTCTTTTTCCCACTTTGGAGTCCTTCGCCTTACTCCAAAGTCTTGGTTAACCTATGTGTTAGGCTGCTAATGGTTTTCTGTCCTGGGCTTTTTTCCCGGAGCTTTGAACGTCTGAAAGGTATTTTAATAGATAGCTGAGTCGCTCTGACCTATAAACGCAGGCCTATAAACGCCTGGATCAGACAAATGCGACGACATCGGCATTTCATTGGCCTCAGTAACCGAGTGATCCAAAATCGGCAGGCCTGCCGATATTTTCTGAGGTCAAATAGGCGAACCCCACAGGCGGATCAGTAGAAATGCGGTAAAGTGGGAGGGTTGTGATCCCTAGTTTTCGGATCATAACCTCGCTGATAAAAGGAAGAAGAAGCTGAGTCGCTCTGAAAGCCATCTTACAGCCCGATAGTTCAACACGATAGAAATAAGCGAGCTTATGATGTCTGCCTAGGGGTCCACCCTTGGCAGCTCATTAAACCTGTTAGTTTTGTCTTTACTTCTGATTCATAGTATTTTTTTTTTTTTTTGGCTACCTGATGTCATAGGTATATCAATCACCCAAAAGGGCAAAAAAAATTTCCCGACGTGTGACCAACCTACTGTTATGCCTTTGCAATAGTGTTCACACAAGCTTTCACAATTGATCGGTCTGATTCCGTTTAGGATGTAATTAAGAAAAACCTGAGGCATGCAGGAAATAAAAACACCACACGAGATACTTGGGAAAAAGGATACTCGCTCCAAAAAACCCAATTTATTGCTGGTCGATTAGTTATGTTGGATCACACTATACCGATTGCTGGCTGGTATTGAACCTTTCCGAATGCTGGCTGGCAGATGACTGACTATACTGGCTTCTTATGTGCTATTCGACTTATACCACGGCAGTGCGCGCAGTAGCACTACCGAGGCATGATAAAACATGAACACTAGTACATGCTACTGATCCAAAATAAATACTCGTATGCGTGGCATACGATGCAGATTCTTTATTTCATGAGAAATTAAAAAATATTTGCTGATACTTACTTACTTAGATGGCGCTACAGTCCGGGGTGGACCTGGGCCTCAACCAACAAACCTCTCCAGCCAGCACGGTTACGAGCCAGCTGCCTCCAGTTGCGCACGCCAAGTTGGTTGAGGTCCCCCTCCACTTGTTTGCGCCACCTACCGCGAGGTCGTCCTCTACTGCGCCGTCCGTCCGGGTTGGATTCGAAGACTTTCTTAGCGGGAAGGTTGGGCTCCATCCGCTCTAAATGACCCAGCCATCTTAGTCGCTGTATGTGAACTCTTCTGGCTAAGTCGATGTCCTTGTACAGGCCGTATAGTTCGGCATTGTACCTTCTCCTCCACTCACCGTCTATACAGATGGGACCAAAGATCGCTCGAAGAAGTTTCCTCTCGAAATAACCAAGGGCATCCTCATCCGGTTTTTTCAAAGCCCATGCCTCTGCGCCATACAGCAGGACTGGGATGATTAATGTCTTATAAAGAGTTACCTTAGTAGTTCGAGATAGGGCTTTGCTACTCAATTGCCGTTTTAGCCCATAGAAACAACGATTGGCGAGAGTAATTCTCCGTGTGATCTCTCCACTCATGTCATTTGCGGAGCTGACCATAGAGCCTAGGTAGACAAAATCCTTTACTACCTCAAAATTGTATCTGTCTATTGCGGCGTTCTGCCCAAGACGCCGATGTTGGGTGTCCTTTTTTGTAGACAGCATATATTTTGTTTTGCTTTCATTGACCGCTAGACCCATCTTTGCTGCCTCGATCTCAATACTCGTAAATGCCCCATTGACGGCCCGCTGAGTTCTTCCGATTATGTCAATGTCATCGGCATAAGCGAGTAGTTGTACAGACTTGAAGAAGATTGTACCTCCGGGGTTGGCTTGTGAGTTTCGTACAATTCTCTCAAGTATTATGTTAAAGAGATCGCATGATAGCGCGTCGCCTTGTCTAAGACCTTTCCTGACATCGAACGGTTCGGTGATGTTCTTACCGACTTTGATGGAGCAGCGAGAGTTCTCCATCGTCATTCTGCACACACGGACGAGCTTGGCAGGGATGCCAAGGCTAGACATGGCTCTGTATAACTCGTCTCTATACACGCTATCATAGGCAACTTTGAAATCGATGAAAAGGTGGTGCGTATCGATTTTGTATTCATGGTTTTTTTCCAAGATCTGCCGTAGTATGAATATTTGGTCAATGGTGGACTTTCCAGGCCTGAAACCTCACTGATAAGGACCTATCAGGTTGTTGACGATCGGTTTTAGGCGTTCACATAGTACGGCAGACAGGATCTTATATGCGATATTTAGGAGACTTATACCTCTGTAGTTGGCGCAGTTCAGAGGGTCTCCTTTCTTCAGGATCGGGCAAACGATGCTGAGGTTCCATTCATCGGGCATACTTTCGTCCGACCAGATTTTACAGATGAGTTGGTGCATGCTCCTTACCAACTCATCTCCTCCTGCCTTGAAAAGTTCAGCGGCAAGGCCGTCGGCTCCAGCAGCTTTGTTGGATTTGAGTTTAGATATCGCTATCCTCACTTCATTATGATCGGGTTGACGGGAATTTTGACTGCCATCGTCACTGTTGAATGGCTCATTCTGCCTGACAGCGGAATATTGATCATCATCGCCGTTTAACAGTCTGCAGAAGTGTTCCTTCCATATCCTCAGCACCGACTGCGATTCTACTACTATGTTGCCATTTTCGTCCCTGCAGGCTTCTGTTCTGGCTTTGAAACCCTGGCATGTTCTTTTTACCCTTTGGTAAAATTTTCGAACATTATTCCTGCAATAAAGTCTCTCAATCTCCTCGATCGAGCGCTTCTCATGCTCTTTTTTCTTCTTTCTGAGAAGTCGATGTTCCTCTTTTCTCCTGCGCACGTAGAGCTCGTAAGCAGCTCTAGTCCTTCTATGCAGCGCCGCTTTGTACGCCTCTTGTTTTGCTGCATGTGCTTGCCGGCATTCCTCATCAAACCAGGGGTTTCGTTGTGGTGGGCGAGAGAAACCGAGTACATCAGAGGCGGCACCTCTGATGGCTTTTTGGCAACGCTGCCACTGGTCTTCCGCATTTGCTGCTGGCGGCATAGGACTAAGATTGAGATTAGAAGAAACACGATCGGCAAAGGTTCTGGCGGTCTCTTGCGATTGTAGCTTTTCGACGTCAAATTTCCTCACAGCATTTCGTTGAATTCGCTCCGTTGTGGATATCCGCATCCGTACCTTGGCTACAACTAGTTAGTGATCCGAGTCCACGTTGGCTCCTCGGAAAGTCCGGACACCCAGAATACTGGAAGAGTGCCTTGCGTCGATCGCAATGTGATCGATTTGGTTGACGATTTTTCGATCAAAGGAGAGCCATGTTCCTTTGTGAATATCGAGACGTGGGAACCGCGTACTAGCTACAACAAAGTTTCGCCCCGCCGCAAAGTCGATTAGGCTGAGTCCGTTGCCGGATGTGTTGTCGTGCAGGCTGTGCTTTCCGACCACGCTACTAAAGACTTCCTCTCTTCCTAGCTTTGAGTTAAAGTCGCCTAGGATAATTTTAACGTCGTGGCTAGGGCATTGCTCATACGTCTTGTCCAAGAGCTGGTAGAAGTCATCCTTTGTCACGTCGTCCTTCTCCTCGTGAGGGGCGTGAACGCATATTAGGCTAATGTTGGCAAATTTAGCCTTGATACGGATAGTCATGAGGCGCTCGTTCACATGCCGGAAACTCAAGACTTCTTGCCTAAGTCTGTCTCCAATGACAAATCCGCACCCGAATAGACGCTGTCCTTTTTGTATGTAGCAATCGCCGTAGTAGATGTCGCAGTTTTTCATACTCCTTTTGCCCGGCCCATCCCATCGCACTTCTTGGATGGCGGTAATGTCTGCTTTGAGACACTCTAGGGCCTCCGCAAGTTGTTCGGCTGCACGTGGTTTGTAGAGGGACCTAACATTCCATGTGCAGACACGAAGATCGTTGTCCTTTTTACGTTTGCATGGGTCGTCAACAGTAAGATCATCCGTATCCGAGGCTGTTGGTTGCTTCGTAACCAAAGGTTTTTTACGTGGTAGGGAAGTTAACCCGACGGCACAACCCCCAACCTGGAGGGCCAGATCCTTTTTTTTTGTACCCCTAGGACAAGAGGCCGGATACACCGATGTCAGTAACCCACTTCGGGGATACGAGCGCTGCCGTTGGCCCATTAAGGGTTCATCCGCCACCATCTCTTTTTCAATACCCTGACGTAGTATTGAAAATCCTTACAGACCTCAGCTCCAAATATGTTGAAGTAGCTCCAGTAAGGTATCTGCTGGTCTGTAGACGTCACCGTTGATTCCATCGAGAGATTTCGTCCGCCGCACGTCCTCCTTCTGAGGACCTCTTGCTAGACTTCTGAGACGCATATTTCAGCCGATCAGGTCAACAAGAGATGCCTCGTCCGGTTAGACATATGCGCGCTGAAGTTCACCCAGATGTGCTTATGCAGGTCTGAGTGTTCAGCTGCACATATATCGTCAGACTCAGCATACGCTCATCGTTAGTTCACTATCAGATAGCTATCCAGCGGGCACCGCGTGGAGGTGATGATGCGATTTTGCCCCAATATTTGCTGATATCGAGATTTAAATCATAAGCCGTTAGCGTTTCAATGGATGACGTTAGCACTACATCATGGCCACTCAAAATATAACATACATCCGATTTTGTAAAGGGTCTCCGAAACGGAAACTAAACGGAAACCGAGGACATTTGTCAGATATCTCATTTCACGTTTAATGGCACAGATTCAAATTTAAATTGACAATAACCCTTTACATTCTTAAACTTATGCAATCATTACTGAAACTCACAAGAGTTGAAACGATGCTCGTCGACACTGCGTTCGTCTAAAACTTTTTACTCTACGGTTCGTTGCTCTGTTCATTTTCCCTAAAAGTCTTGTATTGCAGGGAATTTTACTTTAATCACAACGTACTAAAGGCAACAGCACCTTACATTTCCACAAATACAACTTCTGCATCTTCTACATTCTACAGTCCCGCGAGTCGCTAACAAAAAGAAAACAAAATTACAACTCTCTGATAATGTCCCGCGGGACAATAGCTGAAATGGTTTGTAGCGGGATTTCATCTCCCTACACCATAGGATCCTCGTGCTTGATTTTAGCCAGCGGCCAGAACTCCCAACAAAAAAAAAATAAAAAAATGACAGGTATGCCTTTGTACTCACGAAATATGATTGTTCATTACCATAAAGAGGGTGGAAAAGACGACGGTGTATCTTCCACCAGGCAGGCTCTCTCCGTTTCAATGATTTTTCTTTTTCACATTCGATGGGAGGGCGGGCGGTTGGAATGTTGAATGCTTTCCAAAATAACTGACAAAAAAAAAAAGAATAAGAAAACTACGAGGGAAAGGAAGATGACGAACAATCCGAATTCCTTTAGGGTGACTTTATTATCTGTTCGTAGTCATTTCGTTTTACTTCTTCTCTTCAGTTTCGTCCTGCTTCTGCTGCTTTTGGGGGTTTATTCTAAGGAACAAATTCCTTAAAAAAAATTTCTTATAAATTATTCATACCACGATGAGGTGCACCACCACTGCTGCCGCCGCTACCGTCATCGTTGCTGGCACTTTTTCTTTTTGTCTATCTGAATAGGATGTTAATAAGTTTCGTAGAAACTGAGCTTAAAGGAGAACTGGAGGATTAAGTGAAACATCCCTTTGGCCTTTGAATGGCTTTAAAGCCCAGCAATCAGTCATTCAATTAATCCGTGAAAAGCCTGTGTCCATTTTTGATTGCATAACGCTTGTTGGTTGGGAAAAGGTATCCTCGATGGACTTTGAAAGGTAAATGACGGGGGTTATTTCATAATTTTAAACAGTCATTAAAATTGGTAAGGATGTGGGCACAATGTCATGGACATCAGATAGAATAGTAGTCATAGACAGTAAAATAATGACTTGTGGATCTGTCTGTAGATACATATGTATTATATATTTTGCAGAATGACTGTATAACTGAAGTTGTAGCTCAAAGTCGTCTTACCGTTTTGATACTACTTATTGCAATTTAACATTGGCATAATTTCGGACCTATTTCAGAGTATCGGTAGTCAAACTTAGCAGTCTACAGAAGTTCAGCAATATGGTGTTTTTCCACGTTGGATTGGCAAGTAATGAAAATGCCGCTAGGTTGGCATATGATCAGAACCCTTTAGCGGAATAAATGGACACCTTATCTGGGTTCTGTTTAAGCATATCACCTGCCACAAGATAAGTGGGTCTCTACTGACAGGCAACGAACATCCAACCAGATCGACCACATTGCGATCAGCCGTCGCTTTAGAAATTGTCGCCTGGACGTCCGAAACAGACGTGAAGCTAACATCGGACTAGAACGAGATCACCATCTCATGTTAGCTCATATACGCCTTCGTAATGCATCCGTCAATAACAGCCGGTCAAACCTACTTAACAATACCAGGTTCAATATCGACAGGCTCAAGGTTCCCCAAGTGTGACATCAGTTCAGGGACCTTCTTGCCTTAGAAGCAGAAGCAATCAGCAGCACAATGCAGGAGAGCATGGATGACCACTGGAATGCTGTGAAAAATTCCTTTACGACTGGGGCACGCACCTATGTCGGTAAAAGGCAGAAAAACCATCGCACATAGCTATCTGCAGACACCAGAAGACGGATCGATGAGCGTACAGCAATCAAGGCTCGGATTGCAGCAGCCTTAGCAGTAGAGAGAACCGAGCTAGAAGCACAATGCCGTGCGAAGAAGAAAAAAGTGCAGTGTAATGTGAGACGTGACAAACGTCAGCACATCAACTCACTGGCTTCAAGGGCTGAAGAAGCAGCGAGTAGGTGCGACAGTACGACTGTTTATAGCATCACTAAGGAGCTGACTGGTGGTCGGAACTCCAAACAACACCCAGTGAAAAGCTTAGACGGTAACCTTCTGATCTCGGATGGGGACCAACTCACTATGTTGAGAGAACATTTTGCGACATTTTGCTAAACCACTTAGACGATGGCGGTCTGATCTCGAATTCGAATGAGCAGTTCGAGGCAGCAAATTCCCGAATTCGCACCGTACTTCCCAGTAAAACCGAAATAATAACAACAATCAAGTCCCTCAAGAAGAACAAGGTGGTGGGTATTGATGGACTCCCTGTCGAACTATTTCAAGCGGCACCAAATACATCGGCAGATTTGTTGCACCCTCCAATACGGAGAGCTTGGGAGGTGCACAATTTCCTCAGAATGGAAAAGGGGGATGATCATTAAACATCCGAAAAAAGGAAACTTGACGGAAAGCAGAAACTGGCGAGGTATTTGCGTTCTTCCAGCCGTAGCCAATAACAATAAAGCCCTGCACACTGCTAATACCCGCACTCAACTTAACATTGCCGGGCAGGAAGTCGAGAAAGTTGATAACTTTCCTTATTTAGAAAGTGTGGTTTCGGCTAATCGCGGTGGCACCGAACTGGATGTGTGCAGCAGAATCGGGAAGGCTAAAGCTGCGTTCGGAATGCTATCCAAAATCTGGAGAAGCAATGTTTTCAGCTTAACAACCAAGCTGCGACTGTTCCGCTCCAATGTAGAATCAGTGCTGCTTTATGGGTGCAGTACCTGGAAGGTGGATACCATTAACACACGCAAGCTGCAAGTCTTCGTAAACAAATGTTTAAGGCCCATCTTAAGGATCTTTTGGCCGAACCGCATCTCCAACGAACAACTTTATACGAGAACGGGCCAAGAACCTATAAGCATTACTATACGAAGGAGAAAGTGGCAGTGGATTAGACATACCCTACGGCGCGAAGACAACTCCATTGCGAAATACGCCATGCAGTGGAATCCGCTCACCCAGGCAGGCAGAATAGCGGGACGCCCTAGGCAAACGTGGTGCAGAACAGTTAAGGAGGAATCGAGCCGGAGGGAGCTCAAAAGCGTTGCAGAACTCCGAACAAGATGGCGCGCAGGCGTGGTTGACGCCCTATGTCCCCGAGGGGTTAAGTGATCTAAATAAAATAAACAATAATTATATGAGTTCTAAAACAAAAAAAAAACACTCTTTAGCAACTTTAACCACGAAAGGTCTAGAGTTTGTACTTCTGAGTGAGTAGAAAAAGGCTACATTTTACGGCTGCTACTATCGGCGAAAGTAGGAGCAGCTCTGTCTAGCATAAACTGAATAAACGCTTTGCGACACAGCTGTAACAGAAGATTGTGCGAAAGAATGCTGCGCGCTCCGTATCTTCATCCTCATCTGGACATTCCGGGTAGGATGGTGAGCTGTCGTGTCCAAATCGGTGGGGATACTTGCGGTAACCACCTCGACTAGGCAGGAACTGCTTAAGATAGTATTTGCAGTCTCCATGTCTTCGATTTATCCAGTCTTGGATTGTCGGTATGAGCTTGTATGTATATGTCCATCTGATTTTTGTTCTATTAACCCTTTCTTCAATTTTTATCACCTTGATAACATTGGCGTCGTGTTGACTCAATATTCTTCTGTTATATGTATATCTGGAACATTATCATCTGCGGGTATGTTGATGCAGTCCATTTCAGCTACACCTAAAGGTGCGTCCAGACCAAAGAAACATTTCAGAAACATTTCAGAAACATTTCAGAAACAGAGAAACATTTCTGAAATGTTTCCGAAATGTTTCTGAAATGTTTCTTTGGTGTGGACGCCGATGAAACATTTCTGAAATGTTTCTGAAATGTTTCTCAGTTTCCCATTCGCGACGGAAAACTATTTTTGTTTCTCAAGCTCCACGTGCAGAAAGTGAGTGTTTTTTTGTGAAAATAAAAATAAAAAAAATGTCAAGAAAGGCGTGGAGTAATGAGGATATAATTTCTTTAATTAAATTGTATGAAACTAAAAGAGTTTTATGGGATTCCCAAAACGAAAATTACAAAAATAGAATTTTCTCTATTTTTAAAAAAATATCTTTGCCACTGTTTTTTTTTTCTTCTTCTTATCGTTTTCTATTTTTTCATGATGATGAAGCACGACGCTATTAATACTACCTCTTTTGAGCCCATCATCTTCAAGTGCAAAAGTGGATAAAAAGAAACATTTCAGAAACATTTCAGAAACATTTCAGAAATGTTTCATTTGGCGTCCACACCAAAAGAAACATTTTAGAAACATTTCTGAAATGTTTCTGAAATGTTTCTGAAGCAAATGGGAAACAATCGGGAAACATTTCAGAAACATTTCAGAAACAATGTTTCTGAAATGTTTCTTTGGTCTGGACGCACATTAACAAATGCATTTTCGTGCGAAATGGTTGAAAAACCGCTGATTGTCCGTAGCACGCATAGTCTGTATGTTGTCTGTTAATCTCCTTCCTCCTTAGTGCCCCCACCCAGACTGGAGCGGCATATAACCGAACTGAAGTGTTAACTCTAGAGAGTAGAATCGTTCTAGTGTATCCAGGTCCAACGATGTTGGGCAGTGTACGCAGGAGAGCTTTCTGCATTTGCGATGCTTTTTTGGTTATATAATCAACATGCGTTTTGAACTGCTGTTTGTTTTCCAGCATTAGGCATAAGATATTTAACCGCTTCTTTTGACCTTATGTTTTGGTAACCAACCTGAAAGCTGGCGAATTCAACGGTTTTCCCATTTGTTATAAGGACAGCTTCTGTTGTATCCTCAGCTAGTTCTGCTAGAAGAACGAATGAAAACTTGGAAGGCATCCAGTTCAAAGTAGTTTTAATGAGCGACAAATGTATAATTCAATAGTGTTTAAGAAATATTACAACGTTCATAAGGCTATGTTGCTATCATTAGTTAGAAGAAATTTAATGCTATCAAAGAAGTTGATGGGGTTTGGAGGAGAAGATTCAATCACGAACTATACGAGCTGTACAGCGACATCGACCTAGCCAAAAAAACTGCGTATTGGACGTCTGAGATGGCTAGGACATGTAGAGCGAATGGACACCAACGCTCCGGCCCGCAGAGTCTTCGAATCTAACCCCGAAGGACGACGCAGTAGAGGGAATCATCGCCGTAGGTGGCGCGCACAAGTTCAAGGGGACCTCGACCAACTTGGAGTGCGCAACTGGAGGCAACTAGCTAAAGACCGAGCTAAATGGAGAGGCTTGTTGGTTGAGGCCCAGGTTCACCCCGAACTGTAGCGCCACCTAAGAAGAAAAAAGAGTTGTTATAAATTTCTGTAATTTAATGATATTTTATGTCAATATGCTTTGACCTTGAAATTTGTAATTATGTTCTGTGCACTCAAGTTATCTCCGTTTAATACTCTAGGACTTCCTAGTACACAATTGAATCCAACTTTTTTCTGCCAAACGCCTCAAATAAACTGCCTCCTTCGTAGCTGCTCCCAATGTCATGTATTCGGCCTCGGTACTGCAGAGCGCCACTGTGCTTCCTTCGAAACTGCCACAATATAGCTGTACTAGCAAGTAGCAAGACATACCCAGTATAAGACTTACGATCGTTAACACAATTAGCCCAAACAGCATCAGCGAACCCTTTAAGAGCTTCACCAGTCTTCTAAACGAGAGCTAATGATCACTTGCATTAAAAATATATCTTAAAAGATGCTTAGTAGCTGCCATATGTTCTTGGTAAGATTCATCATCAAATTGAGCTAATCTGCTTACTGTATGCTGAATATCAGGCCTTGTTGAAATTGCCAGTTAAATTAGGAGATATTATGCTGTGCTAATAATAATGCGTGCGGATGTATTGTTCCTGAGTAAGACTGATAGATCCTGTATTCTGATTCCGTCCAATGCCTATACCAAAGAAAAAGTCTATTGGAGCTTTATCGACGATATCAAAAGCCAAATTAATTGTATGTTTTCGGTTGATTATATAGCTCTTCCTTGAACACACAATTATAAGATCATCAACATATAGGTATACAGCAATAATGTTCTTGTATCTATTTTCGTTATCATACGAACCAGTAGAGCAACGTTCGGATCCGAGAGCCTATAATGTTTGATCCAACTTGCTATTACACTCACTGTCGGCTTGATTGAACCCATAGAAAGCTTTTCTCAACTTGCAAACTTTTTTTCCGCTAGAATCATCCTTAAAATTTTTGGGTTGTTCCATATATGTATATCTCTTCCTTAAGTTAACCGTTCAAGCATGCGGATGAAACGTCAACATGATGAACTTCTAAGTCATATTTAACGGCCATAGCTAAAGTACGACGAATGGTAGATTACCGCACGACTGGCGAAAAATGTCCGTATATGCATAATCAAGACCACGTTGGCCACAACCTTTTGCAGCCAGCCTTGCCTTATCAGATCGAATCGGATTCCCATCTTTATCATGTTTTATTGTAAATACTCACTTGGATTTCATAGCACGACGATTCGGTGGCAACTAGACTAAGTCCGAAGTTGAAAAATAACTGATATACTTCTTTCGGTTTTGCAGACTTTTTTTTCCTTTAGACTTATTGTCTTTCTAGTCCATTAACACAAGATCCTTACTCTTACTTTGGCCGATGTTAGTTGAATTTTCTAAAAATTTTGTATCCCTATTCTTACAAAATTTTCTCGTCTTGGGATCACAGAGCCTATATGCTTCAGACTCACTAGAGTAGCCAATCATAACGCATTCCACTCCTCTGGCTTGAAATTTATTTTTCCTGGATTTTTGTCTAATTTGTATGCCTTACATCAAAAAACGCGAAGATGTCCAACATATGGTTTCCGCTCGTACCAGGTTTCATGAGGGGTCTTGGAATCGATTAATTTGGTTGGAGAGTGATAAATAATATAGCGGTGTTTACTGCTTCTAGCCAGAAAGAATCAGGCGGATTACTATCATTGAGAAGACACCTAGCCACCTCTATCATGGTTCATTTTGTGTGTTCAGCGATGCCATTTTTCTGTGGAGTATACTCCACACTCAACTGTATCTTTATTCTCTCTGCGGTCATACTTACGCCCATTGTCACTAATAAGACATTTTATTTTGTATGAAGTTTCACGATCATACTCGGCCTTGAATGTTGTGAGTGCATTTAAAACATCGAATTTAGCTTTAAGAAAGAAGAGAAACACTTTGACTAAAATCGTCAATAAATAATATAAAATATCTTGCGCCCCCTAATGAAGTGGTTCTCATTGTCACGCAAATATCTGCGTGGACAATTTCTAAAATCTGTTGACTTCAAATACGGTTTAGTTTTGAGAATGCTGAACTACTCGTACAAACTTCCCTTTGTAATAAATTTCGCACTCGATTTGTTTTGGAACATTGTGCAAAATTAATACTCTGACCATCTCTTGTTTATATAAATCATTTTTTTTTATAGTTTGCGCGCACTCAATGGGTGATAAATACCCTTAACATGCTTACACACAGTGCGGGCGTTGGAAAGGATAGATAGAGAGAGAGAGAGAGAAAGATTTGGTGTAGTTCTTTAAAGCTCAGTTGTTTATGCTTCAGAGAAACTCCAGGAGTGGCGTTCAGATAACTGAGGAGATTTTTGTTATTTTTTTGCCTTTCTTCTGATTCACAGTATTTTTTCGCCATAACCAATGTCGAAGGCAAATCATCATCAACAGACCGAACATTTTTTTCCAGCCATATTACTAAGCTACTACCAGTGTTATGCCTTCACAGTAGTGAAGGACTGACTTTATATATTTCATGAGAAATAAATAATTGCTCTTGACATCAAGATTTGAACCATGAACCATTAGCGTGGCAATTGACGACGTTACCACTACACCATTGCCACCCCCGATCATGCAAACTTTTTCAAGTTAAATGGCCATAACGTGAATATCACAGCAAATAATTATTAACTTTCTTCATGCAAAAAAATTTTCGATTTAACAAATAAAGGCCACCACATTTTTCAGCATGCAAAATAAGGTTGTTTTTATCATCGCACTACAAGTAGAACTATTAAAACGCACAAACTGATTATTCTCAGAAGATTTGGATATAGAAATGAAACTATGCATATTCAGCACGCAAAATGATGTCGTCACATTTTTGTGAGAAGAGCTTGCGGACACTGTAGTAGATAATGACGCAAAGTGTCCCTTTCTAGGACAATTTTAGCATTTAACTTAAACGCGATGCTTGTTTATTGGCTCACTTACCTTCGGCTGCTGCCGTGTAAGAAATGCAGATCCACTTACGCTTTGTCGACTATCCTCTCGCTGCTTCCCTTCTTCCAAAAGCTTTGTCTTCAGCACACTAATAGAAGTCAAATTCTCTCTGGACTCGACCGAAACAACGCAATTTTTGAAGCTTTTCGGAGGGCTAGATAGAAAAATAATCGCGAGCAACTCATCTTGAAGCTTTATATCAATTTCTATTAATTTATCGGCCGTATCAAAAAACTGGATTACATGATTGGAGATTGAACCACTTTCATTTAATTTTAATGCTAACAATTGTTGAAATAGTATTACCTTCCGTTAGGTTGATGAGCGTCCGATAATTGTATCCATGCTTCCCTCGCTGATATACAGTTCTTGGTGTGGGTCAACTGCGTTGACTGTACACGCAGTAGAATGGTTGTAAGAGCCTTTTCGTCTTTGTTTGTCCATTCGGCAATGTCAACGGCATTCCGGTTATCAGCTGCCAACCGTCCGACCTCATCTGTATCTTCCACCAATCGAAATTATCATTTGAGATATAACAACTTTCCGCGAGAAAGTTAGTCATATATTACACCTAGGAAGTGTGATCTCGTCCGACCGTAGTAGCACCGAACTGGATGTGTGCAGCAGAAGTAGGAAAGCCAAAGGTGCGTTAGGTATGCTATGAAAAATCTGAAACAATAATATTTTCAGTTTTCTTCTTCTTCTTCCTTTTATCAGCGAGGCTATGATCTGAAAACAAGGGATCACAACCCTCCCACTTCACCACATTTCTACTGATCCGCCTGTGGGGTTCGCCTTTCAATAATATTTTCAGTATAAAATCTCAGTAGAAATTTGCTTTCTTTTTCAATGAATAGCTCTATTAGAGAGCGGGCAGGATCCTATAGGCATCATCATATGGAGGAGGAAGTGGCAGGAGATCGACCACACCTTACGATGCAGAAAAGCGGGTCTTCCTAAGGAAACATGGGGCAGAATAGTTGGAAAGGAATCGAGGTCTTTAGGTATGAGTTGTAGAGAGCTCAAATACATTGCACAACTCCGAATATGATGGAGCACAGGCGTTGCTGACTCCTTATGCCACTCCAAGGGTGAAGGGATTTAACTTTACCAACAACAACTCACAGAATCCTGCAAAATATTTTGCGCTGAAATTCATATAAACACCAGAAGTAATTATAGCAAATCTGAACAAAATCTCAGGAGGTGGTTCAGAACTTCCTATCTATCTATAGACTGGGCACTTGTCATGAAATGACTCTGCTGTCATCAAAAACAACCAAACAGAATGCTGTTACTATGTCCGAAGGAAAGATCACTTACTAGTCAGATAATGCATTGCTCCTACATATCCATGTACATATGTCTTTAAAACCAATTCAATTGCAAGCGATTTATAATTTTCATCGTTTCATTCTTTGAGAGCATCCACTCAGTTTTCAAACAAACATAAACTTTGTCCTGTTCCAGGCAGCCGACAGTTAAATCCTTGTCGCTATACTCCTGTGTAGGGAAAGAAATCCAGCCGACAAAAATGAGCATCCCATTGAACTGTGAAGGAGATCCACACTATACCTTCAATACTCTCCTAGCCAGAATTGAAAATTGTGTGTGCTACCATCGCTGTCTGTTTTTCTAATGTGAAAACTTTGTCTTGTTGCGCATTTCTACACACATCCTGTTCTAAGCCTGGTACACCGGCAAATGCACTACAGAAAAAGTCATGGCCAATCCAACAACTCCAACGGACAACTATTGGTAGTGCCAGAACATCGGTTCGAGTTTAAAAATCCGAAGGTTGGAGTCTTTGGGGTGGCAATTTCCCAAAAAACTTATGAAAGTCAACGGGCGAACGATTCGAATCCTTCCGTTCTGCTGAGTTCGTCGTTCATCTCCTCTTGTGTGTTCACCCGGAGCTGAAACTTGTCTGGTATGCAAATAGACAAGGAGAGAGTGAAACTGCATCTGTGGCCGGTAAACTCCTACTGGGGGAACTCCAAATGGAGCTGGCGGACAACTGATGTGTGGACAAAATTATATCTGTTCTGTTTGATTATTCGCCATTATTGCAGGAGTGGTCTAGTCCATCCTCCTCCTTCTCTCGTACAGGATGTGGTACAGAGACCAGACAAACAATTTAAATGTAACTACTGTCGAAAAATGTGGCGCTCAAGAGTGGGAGCATCATCGACTGCTGCAGGGCTCCACCACAGATGGTTTTCAGTATTTTTTTTTCGCTCCGCTATCCAACTGTAGCACCCATGATCAACTGATAACACTGCGGGCAGCCCGGTAGTCCTTCGATATGCATGGCTCCTCTACTGTTCACTTTGCTAAGGAAGTGGTCGTTGGATGAGTTCTTGCTCTATCGTCTACGGACTCCCCTCGAGCTTAATGAGTTCTGTTCTTCTAGGAGACCAATGTAGATGGGGTCCTGTTTGAGAATGGTACCAAAACATACCATATCGAACCATAGGAATTTTTAAGGGTGTCCCCGATAGCTATGTATAGGTATAATATGTGCTCACTTAAGGGTAAGCAAGCGTAATGTTGCAAATATGGTTTTAATATGTGCAAATGGTCGAAAGGGTCAGACAGTAGCAGCAGCGGCAACAGCATTACATGGTGATGGAGTTAGAATGTAGTATTCGGGTGGTTGTGGTCTGTGGTCATCGGAGTCCGGATGACCTCGGAGTAGCCAGGGTGGTGGATGTTTAAATGAAATGAGAACTAATTGCTTGCATGTGTGAATAATAATTTTTGGAGAACGTTGTTACATGTTGCCCGAAGGTGGAATCGCTGGTTGTCGGTTGGTGTAACGTTGCGTTGCAACTTCTATTTTTGAACATTGTTCGGACGATTAAACAAGGATACTTGAAGGTTCAAGTAGTGAGTTGTCGGACCGGTGGCCGGCGGGGAGGTTTTAATAGACGTTTAAAACTTTCTCGATCCTTAATGTGGTGTTAATAAGGCGGAAGCACATGTTTAATTGAATTCAACTAATTTTAGAAAGGAGAAGAGGTGAATGTAAATTTAAAGGATTGTGAGAGAGTTTTTAAGTAATCTTTTCACATCATCGTTTTATTTTGGATACTGAGCTCTTAATGGCAACTCAAATAAATCCGGGAATGTATAGGTGGATTGAGCAGATGCTTAGCACTTGAGTTTTTAACTCCATTTTAGGAGATATGAATGTCAAAGTGGGAATCTAATAGGCAATCCCAGGGGAGGAATCCTATCATCACTTATATTGTATTATATGTAGGTAAAAGCGCTGGAGAAATGCTTGTGAAAAAATTCTACCTTAAGAACATCAAAAAGATTCTACGGATAGGATGTTTGGGTGTGATGGAATTGATGAGACCAACACCGACGGTAGCTCTGTTGAAAACTGAATTTTTCTCAATTAGACATACTCGTATTGTGGAAACTCGTCAACAAAGACTGTGCTAAGACTAATTGAAGACAATTGCAATAAAGCAAACTGTATGTTGCAATCAACATTCGGTCGTAAAAATTGTGTAAGAACAGACTATATGGGATATCAGTAGTCGATAAGGTGAGGTGGATGAACTTGTCAGAAAAGGAACAAGCATGAACCACTTATATGTCTTAGTCGAGGCCAGTATTCTGCTTTATTTTACAGGGATAAGGACTAAACATCCGTGGAAAAAGATAATAAACGATGACGTCGATTAGATGTAAGAAGTCTTAATTTATTATAACTTGGTCGCAACGATATTCGAACTACTGTCGGAGTCCTGACTGGGCACTGCATGACAGGTAATCATACAGCTGATTTAGATCTACTGCAGAAGCGTTACTATTGGCAGTAACTTCTTTTCAAAGCTAGTCAACTTGCGAAACATTGAGCCAAACAAACTCATGAGATTCATACATACCTTTATGTGGGTGGTTTAGTTAGTGGTTGGAAAAGAAATTGTAGGTTCTAAACATATTGGGCATAATAAACTCTGTGTGGTATAAGTGAGTCATCGACATGTCCAACAGCAAGGTAACCCATCTACCTAACCTAACATATATAAAGGAGGTGACCGAAAGATTCAAGAAAGGATTATGAAAGCAAATGAGGTCGAGTTTTAAATTTTTTTCTTTCACTGCATGTGAAGCCGAAGGTCTCCAGTGTATGAGTCGAAAAATACCCCAAAATTGAGTTTTGGATTTTTGGCACTTTATTCAGTGACTTTTTTGGCTACAATCTTCGGGTTGGTGCATGAGCTTCAATATGTAATGGAATAGATAGTTTCATACAGGCAATCGGCTAGATTTGTATGTTATGACAAATATTGGAAAAAAACAATAAAATAGATCGGCAATTTGTACACTTCAAGGCTGCATACGAAAGCATTATTACCTAGAACATTCAAAGGCAATATCGATTTAGGAATCTCCAAAAAATTAATCAATTTCTGCTGCTTAACGCTAGAAAAACCGAAGCATTACAATTAAAAAACAACCCACCATAGTTGTTCGAAATTTGATCTTGCTTTTGTATGATGCTGGGCAGAAGCAATATATTAAAAACACAAGATGTTTGGTATTGCTTCTCTCTTAATTCTCACAGCATATTTAAGCTATTAAGATTGAACCTCTGAGTGGAAAGTAGGTATGTTCTGTTTTTGAGAACATCGATCCTTTGAGTTAATTAAGTGAATCCTGTTTGTTTTTCATATTATAAATGCACTATTCAAAACTGGCTTCGCTTTGCCTGCTGTAAAGCTTTTACATCAATAGGCCGCACTGATATTTGAACATTTATAGTCTATTTCTAAATGCCAATCAGTGGCTTTGTCAAGACGACTGGTGGTTTTGAAGAAAATGCTTGTCAAAAAGTTCAGTATGTTTCTATAACCAATGAACATGTTGTGGGCAATAGATCTTATTTTTACCTGAGCATAGCCAGATACGATCGATTATTAACACAACCACAAACAGTAGCAAGTTCTGTTCTTTGCTTAAAAGTTATGTAATTTTACTTCTAATCAACCAGGCAAAATTGGGTTCAAGTTGCAATCAGAGGACATATTTCAAAAATATTTAACAGCGGATAAGAATTTGTGTGGTTTAGCCTTTCTGACAGGGATTTTATTGACTAAATATATTTACTTCTTTGTCCGAAAAATGAAACACAAATGAATAGGCCATTAGCACTCCACAGGTTTCGATACCAAAAGTATTGGTTGCCATCCTTATCTACTTTGAATTTGCAATAGATGAATTTCGAAACAATGGATATCAACGAACGAGAATACAAATATCGGAGAGTTACCATCGACGAGTACTTCAAATGGTAAAAACACATATATGAAAGGTATGCATAGACTGGAAAAGAGAGGCCTTTACTTTGGTGTATTTGGGAAGTAACTTTACCGTAATGGTGTTGAAAGAAGTATTTATTTAGTAGTAGTATTTATTTCTTCGATAAAATCCTATCTTGAAGACAGTCAGTATTTTGTCTTTTATAGATCTTGAGTATCAAGTCTGATTAGCGCTGCCTCAGGAGTCTCATGTCCACATTCAGAGAATTGAAGCTTTACAAGGTAGATCCATCTACGAGGATTACGCTGGGAAGTTACACACAGGCTTCCTCCTTACGAGAACCGACTTAAATTAATAAATCATCGACATCGCTGATATACTCTTTATATGTTTTCGAGCTAGGTATACAATAAAATTAAGCAAGGAATTAATCAAAAACACTTCTACATTAAATATAATTAATAAAAATCGATTTTTTACATTTTTTTTAGTCCTTAATTTTGATAACAATTTGTGTACAGTGTTTTAAAGCTCTAACTAAATAATCTCTTATAGATAAGCTATAGGCTTGGTAGGTCTTTTTTTAGAAAATTAAGCTCTCTGAAAAAAAAGTCTTCAACGAATAAAATTATAATGGAAATACTTGCACTTGTGTGTCATTCTATTAAATGATTTCTTTTTTTCAATTTGAATTCACACGAGCAATAGGCGGAGTGTCTATTCCTTGGAAATTCTGGTGAAAAAAAGAAGCTTGATGCTTCTATCCATGTCTCCACTTCCGCATGAAGTGTGTTCATCAAAGCAATTCTCCTTATTTCTGTCAATTCATTGCAATCCAGTTCCGATTAGTAATTCGTCCTTCCAAGAACTAATTCCAATCAGATACCAACTGATGCCACCCAAATCACGGGAAAGATATCCATCATTTCGTTGAAATCGAATTTGTATCTTATTTACGACCGATTCTTTCGAAAAACTTTCAATTTCCGACTTCCTTTGTCTGGCTATGTCAGCTCGTTGCGTGGGAGATCTGCAACCCGCAGTGGGTTGGGTAGTGCACAAACCATGATTCCGAAGAAAACTATCAACTCTCATAAAAACTCACTGAGAAACATTCATCTCTCCCCCACATGACCGATGGAAGAGCACCAATAAATTAGTGGCCACCGAGAGAATCCTCGACGGAGATGAGCAGAGATATGATTGATGACCACACCCCGGGACATACAATCTTTATTTTTATTTTTTCATCTGATCCATGCTTTGTTTTGTGGGTCACAACAGTCATTCACCGTTCTATTGTGCTCGCCTGATATTCGGACATCTCATATACAATATGATGTCATGCCTACCGGATTGCTCGCATCCGAAGATGATAAATGGCCGAGGAGTGCTTTCTTGCTTGAGTTGGTTTTGTGTTTTTTTTTAGTTTTTCAGCTCCAGCACTGTTACAAGGACACATCACATCATCGCAGCTATAAATCATGCTCCAATGCCGCCGTTTGTTTGACTGGGCTATGCGCTATTGAACCGCACAATTATTAACGGCATCTTAACACAAAAATTTAATTACTCATGTTTGGGCTATATAAGAGAACACTATAGTCCTCCCCGAATGCACCACAGAACAACAGCACACATAGAGAACGTGACTTTTCAATATCTATTCCGAATCCGTAAAACATGGAATAGCGGCACTCGATAGAGGGGGTGGGATACATGTTCGATATTTCGTAAGGAGGTGTCAAAATGTTTTGATTACTGTTGGATGCGAGAAGATCAAAGAGAAATTCAAAACTAATTAAAACATGATGATGAGTACACATCGTTGACTGGGGCGCTGCAATGCACACTGTGCACGGATACATAATGATCCGACTTTGAACGAAAATAATCTCCCCGCGTTGCTGGTTTTGAAAAGGAGTGAAGGGATTCTAGCGCTCAATGTGACTCGACGACGTAATGATTTGGAATGCTGATATGTACATGTGTTCCGACTGGGATTTGTCGATTGGAATGTTACTAAGTCGTTACACAGTGCGACGTGACATTTAGTTAAAGTCGACTCTACTATGGTTGGATAATTAAATTATTTAATAAGGGACTTGTGTAATTGCGTGCCTAATGACTGTGTCTGATGATTATGACTAATGCGGTGATGGGTTGCTACAAAGTTTTGTGGATGTGGATGTTTTGAAATTTGTTGCTTTTGGTCGTCTGTGTTTTAGGTTTTGATGGACAATCTTTTGTTTGTACCGGGTGCCATGGAAATAAGTTAAGTAAGTAGGTACGCTATGGTACACTTGGAAGCTAACACAGCTTTTAAGATTGTGGTATAAATTCGGTACCTACACCTGCACTAACTCACCTGCTTTCGGCGGTTACCATCATTGCGAAGACACACTGCTGCAGTATCTAGAATTCTATTGCAGGCTCATTACTTTGAACTAACTTGTTGACTGACAAAACTGGTGGGAAATAAGACGCACTAAGAAACCTTTGCCCCGAGATGTTGACAGATGCCTGTTGATTCTGTTCTTAAATAGCTGTAGTGTAAAGGATTTTGGAAATATTATTGCAGGCAGAAAGTTTCATTGTTTACTTGTTCTGTAAAAAAATGTTAGTACAGAGATGTTCGCACCTTTCCAAGCGAACGTGGAGGTGATGTGGGCCGTGGAGGTGGGCGCCGTGGCGTAAGTGGTTAGTGTGTCGGATCACTACGCATGAGGTTCCAAGTTCGAATCCCAGAAAATACCAAAAAAGTTTTTTCACGGTCCCACCTCTCGCGAGCGTCTGACAAACATCCGAGAGTATTGTTGTCATGAAAAAGTTTCTCAAAATCGCCGTTCGGATTCGGCATTAAACTGTAGGTCCCTTCCATTCGTGTGAAAAATATAACGCACACAACATGAGTGGTTGCGAGAAGCTAGGCCCTGGCACTTTAAAGAGCTGTTGCGCCAAATATTTGTATTTGTTTTTTTTTCGTTATTGTTGAAAGCGCCTTCTATATCCAGAAAAGCCACCATTGTACACTCTTTATGAAACAGGGACTATTCAATATTACGCACCAGCGAGCGTAATACCGTCTCCACTGATTTACCTGTGCAATATGCATGTTGGGCCACCGACAGTAGTTTCTTATCAATACTGTTGCGTAAATGGATCGAAGGGTTCCAGAAACCTATGTACAAATGATCATGGACATGTACAAGGGAGCAAAGACAAGAGTAAGACGCCCCGCTGGAGTAACCGAAGATTTTCCAATCAAAGTCGGGGTGCACCAGGGAAGCGTTTTAAGTCATTTGCTCTTTATTACAGTCCTTGATTATCTGCTTGAAGGTAAAGTGATGGACCCCAAGGTACATCAGTTATTCTTTGCTGACGATGGAGCCATCATAAGTGAGGATCCTACATCCCTGCAACGAGCACTTGATGTGTGGGTGGACGTTTTGGAGGGAAATGGGTATGGCATTAGTTCAAAAAAGACAGAGTACTTGTGCTGCCCGTTCTCTGATCCACTCAGGCTTATTCCAGACATTTATTTGAATGGAGCAGTGCTTCCCAAATGCGAAAAGCTCAAATATCTGGGATCTATGATCAATAGCAAAGCAACTTGTGATGACGACATCAATCATCGCGTAAGCGCAGGGTGGATGAAGTGGCGAGAAAATTCCGCTATCTTCTGTGACAGAAAAATGTCCCCTAAGTTGAAAGGAAGGCTCTACACCGCAGTTGTACGTCCAGCGTTCACATACGGTTCACAATGTTGGACGATGTACAAAAAGTATGAGAGCAAATTAACGGCAGCTGAGATGAAGATGCTTCGCATGACAGCAGGAGTGACAAAGCTTGATCGAATAAGAAGTTCGAAGATCCGTGGAAGCTTTCACATCAAGGAAACCATCGTAAAAAAATAGAGCGCGACCGGCTCAGCTGGTATTGCCATGTTCAAAGAAGAGATCATTTGAACCCCATTAAAAAGGCAATATCAATGCACGTTCCAAAGACATCGCGATGTAGGAAAGGCAGGCCTATAAAAGCCTGGATCAGACAAATTCGACGACATCGGCATTTGATTGGCCTCAGTAACCGAGTGATCCAAAATCGGCAGGCCTGCCGATATTTTCTGAGGTCAAATAGGCGAACCCCCAGGCGGATCAGTAGAAATGCGGTGAAGTGGGAGGGTTATGATCTCTTGTTTTCGGATCATAACCTCGCTGATAAAAGGAAGAAGAAGAAGACTGTTGCGTAAATGGATATCAATCAGTCGTTCTATTGTTTTTAAGAGGAATGATGATAGACTAATAGGTCTGAAATATTTTGGATTTTTGTGAGAGTATTGACCTGCTTTGGGTATGAAGACAACTTTAACTTCTCTCCATATCTTTGGGATACATAGGGGATACTTGAGAATCTTCCTGTGATTTGACAGTGGGGAGTGAGTGGAAATTTGAAAGGCGATTTTTTAAAAGATTATCAACTAAGCGTGATATCTTAACGCGTGTTATAACTCATAGAAGCTTTCATAAAAACTTCTTTCGAGACTACATCATATGCTACCGTGAGGTCTGTGAAAGCTCCAGATCTGTATACTTACGTCCTTTTCATAGTCTTCCCCAATATGTCTAGTCACTGTGAAAACTGTACATCCACACATTACAGAAATCCTTTGCTTCTATGCCAACCCTCTTGAATACTTTTTACGTACATCTTCCAGTTTTTAAGAAATTTACAATTTTATAAGCCGAGACATATCCATATTCTCTTTTTACTGCAATGTAATGCTAGCCTTTGACAGCACCTGACAGCGTACTATAGCTTGAACAATAAAGACTCAACCAAAATTAACATCTCGTTACCGAATACTCCCCCGTTATTAACTGCAACAAATCCCAATTTACGCTCTGTAACTTGTCACAAACAAAGCCTCAAGCCCGCATAAGGATTTGTATTAAAAAAAATACATATACACACAAGCAACATCATAAATGTCCTTGGGGTATTTTAAATTAATAATGCAATTACACAGAATAACCACCGAAATAAAAAAAAATATATGCAAACATATATAGTACCTATATACAATCACTCGTCACAGTAGAATACCCATGGAGATTACTTCTTGCAAAATGTGTCCTAATTAGGACGAACCACCTCCGGCGAACAGTATTACACTAAGACGAACTCGGCATAAGGCGGAATATCCTTCAAAAAAATAGAATCATAATAATTATCACCCCACGGACACTGAAAATGAATAGCGCAAGTTGAAAATTTTCTAATGAATTTCAATGATTTTCTTCTCGTTAGCCTGACTATACTATTCTTGACAAAGTCATCGTGCGCGCTCGCCTCCCCCCATTCCCAGCATAGAAATCAACCAATTTCGACACAGCCATTTCTCCACATCCCGCTGAACTGTTCCTGATTTGCATAAATTAAGATTTTATTGAAGCCCTCGACCGGAAATTTATTCAGTGTAGGCGCGCGTTTGGTCCTATTCAAGAAAATGCTTAGTTAGCTTCCTGTCTCTTCTTTTCAAAAAAAAAAAAAAAACCGTAATTAAGAAGCATTGCCAATGTTTCCTTAATTTTGACGAGGGGTTGGATGATTTAAGTACGCCAACGTATAATTTAATATTAATTGGCAGCAGCACTGACCATAATACAAAATGGTTGCGCGAAAATTCTGCACGTCCTTGCGATGGGAGCACATCCCTTTTCCGAAAATAAATTCAATAAAAACTCATTAAAAAATTATCGGTATCGAAGAGGGCACCATAAATGTCATGAAACGTTCATCGATGACCAAAAAAAAGGATATTCACAAGGGTTCTTCTTTTCGTTGCAAAATACAAACTTTTGTAATGCCCATTCGCTTCAGCGATCCCACACATTGAGTTCGTTTGTCGACGGGCGTTAATTCGGTCTTTGTATTGGTCACTGGCCGGACTCTCATGGGTGGTTAACTGGCTGTGTGTGGGTATTTATTGGATTCTCACACTGATGGCGAAATAAATGTATGGAAAATAATTTATTTCGCTGAGAGGATATCGCGCGCCACTGATCGATGCGTTTGCATTACCGTTTATACTCAGGAGGAGAGGGGTTTAAAATATTTGTATGGACGTTCGCAAAGAAGTGAAATTTATGCCTGCCTGAGTGGAAAAATGAAAATTGATATTTTTCAGAATCGTTTGGTTTTTTCTTTCTGCGAAATAATTCCATTTTTTTCTATTTTACTGGTTTGATTATTGGGAATCCACTGGGAAATGTGTCAGCACATGCTAGAGTCCCTCATGACTGCCGATGATTTTTCCGTTTTCATACATAGGAACTTGGTGAACCACAAAATAACTGCAGCGGCATATTTGAATGGACCTCCGGAAATGGGGTTGCATGGAGTTGGTCACTATGGACTTGTCTCGATTTGATTGAGTTTTTGAGTTGTGTAGATGGGTATTCAAAAGAGAAAATCATTTTTCATGGTATGCGTATTATGTATGCTTTTGGTTTAAATTTCCTTTGTCGACTACCTGCTCAGGGCCTTTGTTTTGACTGTGTTTACCTTAAGCCCCACTTTGTTTTCCTCAACTTCTAGATTTTGGGCCGTCAGATGAAGGTCCATTATCCGATGTTTAATTGAATGAAGGTTTTTAATGTAGCTTTTCCTTCGAAAATATTGTAATGAATTTGTCAGCAGTAAGGTAGCAATAAACCGAATGTATTATTCTAGCTACAATAAGGATATCTATCTATCATTATCCGATGTGAAGTAGGCAAATATCGTCAGCGTAGTCGATGTATTTGAGATAAGTTATCATAGTTCATCGAATTCCATTCTTATCTTCCGTCAATGCTTCACGGCGAACATCGCTTATGACCACCAAGAACAACAACAATAACAGTATGCACCCTTGACGTATGGAGTAGTATTCAAAATCTTCCGACACCTTGCCATTGTGTAAGAAGTGCCACTAACTTCCCTCGTATGCAGCCTTGATGATACTTACTTACTAAGGTGGCGCTACAGTTCGAAGTGAACGTGGGCCTCAACAAACAAGCTTCTCTATTTATCCTTTTTTTTTTTTTTTTAGGTTGCGCCAAGGATGTATAATCTTCATAGATACTAAGAGCCCGAGTGCTACTAGCATGCACGATTCGCAAACCTGAGTAATCGATTCCAGGATTACCCCTACGTACTAAACACACACCCTACACACTTCAGCCACTCTCCCCGCGGTACTGCCGTTAGGTATTTCTTCTTGGGTTGTTCTTAGGGCTTCTGCTCTTCGCAGCGCATTCTGCACACATACTATGAATGAGCAGATCTCCATCAAACTCGCCCTCTGATCGTGTCATGTGACTAACAAGATTTTCTGGACTTGGCAGGTTTGCTCTGTCTTCTGCAAAGCGTCTGCAGTAGAACACTGCATGCTCCGCGTCCTCCTCTTCGTTTGAACATATTGGACACAGGGGCGAACTATCGTGTCCAAATCTATGGAGGTATTTTCGGTAGCCACTGTGTCCGGACAGGAACTGTGTGAGGTGGTAGTTACAGTTCTCCCTCGCTCTCTCTGTCCATGATTTTATAGTGGGAATGAGCTTGTGGGTCCACCTGCCTTTGGTAGAGCTGTCCCACCTGGTTTGCCACAGCGTTGCTGATGCCGCCCTTTCCTCCTCCTTAATCCTTTTTGCCTCTTGCCGGTTCGATGGACGTCTAAGGTATACCCTCTGCATCTCTTCAGCGAGGATGTCGATTGGGACCATCCCAGCTAAAACGCAGGCTGCATCGTCGGAGATAGTTCGGAAGCCGCTGATCACTCTGATTGCGCAGAGCCTGTGAGCTGATGATAGCTTCTTCCTGCACTCATTTGTCGCCAGTGCACTTGCCCATATCGGGGCAGCGTATATAAGTACCGAGCTGACCACTCTGGACAGCAGGATCCTGCGGACGTATCCAGTCCCGCCGATGTTCGGGAGCGTTCGGGAGCGTTCGGGAGAGTGCTGCCTGCATCAGCGATGCTTTCTTACTAGAATACTCGACGTGGGCTTTGAAGCGCAGCTTTGTCTTTAGCTAATTGTCTCCAGTTGCGTACTGCAAGTTGGTCATCTCGTTGGGGATCTCCCCCTTGAACTTGTGCGCGCCACCTACGGCGAGGAGGTCCTTTACTGCGTCGTCCCTCGGGGTTAGATTCGAAGACTCTTCAGGTCGGAGCGTTGGTGCCCATTCGCTGTACATGTCCTAGCCATCTCAGACGACCAAAACCCAGTTTTTTAACTAGGTCGATGTCCCTGTACAGCTCGTATAGTTCGTTATTGAATCTTCTCCTCCAAAAAACGTCAACCCCAACGGGACCGAATATTTTACGGAGAAGTTTTCTCTCTTTCTCTTTATCATCTCTTAATAAAGTCCATGTTTCAGCGCCGTAAAGCAGGACTGGGATGATCAGAGTGTTATACAGAGTCTCCTTAGTTGTTCGAGTTAGGGCTTTACTATTGAATTATAAGCTCAAAAAAACAAGCGATTGGCAAGAGTTATTCTTCGCTTGATTTCTGCGCTGATGTAGTTTTTGGAGTTTGTAGCAAAGCCAAGTTAGACAAAGTCCCTTATGATAGCTATGGGTTTTTCTGGGATGCTTCTCCTGTGCAAGGCCAACCAAATAGTAAGTCGATTCAAGCTGTCGAAACCATCAATATTACGTATTAGAAATATGTTTTTATTGGATATATTGGCATACGATTGCAGGACGTGGGCTAAAGAAAAACAACTAAGATTCTACTTCCGCATTGATGCTTTTTTGTAAAGCTTATTTAGGGTGGAAGGGCTAAGAGATGCCACTCTAATCACTTCATATTTTCATTCGTCGATAACTTAAATCACTCGATATATTCATACACTTTTTTTATTTTTATGGCACGGGCGGCTTAAAAAGAGTAAAGGTCTTTGGCATAGATTGGATGCGTCCAGATATCTGGGAAGCTTCTTGCTATTTTTGTATTTTTTTCACGACAGCCTGATGTCAAACGCATATCAATGAACCAACAGAGCGAACAATTTTTCCAGCTTTATGACCAACCTATTGTCAGTGTTATGCCTTCGCAATTGTGTTCACACAAGTTTTCGTAATTGATCGGACGGACTTTACATAGTTCATGAGAAATAAATAAATGCTTGCTGACAATCAGGATTTGAACCATGAACCATTAGCGTGGCAATCGAAGACGTTACCACTACACAATCGCCACCCCAAGCCCTGCTAGAACGGCATGTTGTTTACATATGACCATATGATTCAATTCATGCAAAAAAAGAAAAAAAAAAAACAATTGCTATCACCTCTCGAAACCTTTCGTCGTTGACAGTAACCGTCTCGCCTCACTCGCTTCGGAAGACGTATGGCTCGATGACATCGCCTGACCAAAACTCACAACAAGCAGCACGTTTTTCTGAATGCAAAAGAAACGTCTGGATTGACAGCTATGACAGTACATATTCGTCATGGAATGACATTATTATTATTAACCAGTGGGTGCCCGGCGAGCGTTGCTTCGCCTAACAAAAAAGAAAACAACTGTCAGGCAGGCGCCTGGGGCAACAACTGCCTGGCAGGCACCTGGACCAACAACACTCAAGCAGGCGCAGTCTATTAGAGAACAGTTTTGTGCCGGCCATTAGTGGGTAAGTGGTGCAATCGTAAATAGATGTATAAAAAATGAGTAGGAAAGTACTATAATAGTAAAGTAGTCGGCAAACTGCTGGACCGATGGTACCCGTCGTTCTTTGCTGCGATGCGACTAACAAAAGAGCATTTTTTAGTACTAAAGTACTATAATACTAAAGTAGTGGACCAATTTTGACCAAACTTCATAGGAATACTCCAGAGCCAATACTGAAGATTGCCTGAAAATTTGAGCTCAATCAGTTAAGTGGTTTCGGAGTCCATAGCATACAAACATAGGTACACACATTTTTTCCAATGGAAAAAAACACTTTCAGTTCCAATATTCCGGACAACTTTTCCAATTTTTCTTTCCGTAAAAACCTTATTCAGACTATTACGAAGATTTTGAAAGTAAAATGAGCCAAATCGGTCTAGCCTTTCTCAAGTGATGCGATGACCAACGAACAGCATTTCATTTTTATTTATATAGATTATTTGTTTATTTGTCCATTGATATATAAAGGGTGTTTTAGTTATATATAAGATATAAGCAATATCATTGTATATGAAGCTCATACATATATCATACAATGCTTATATCGATTAGATATTAGGATATAGGATTAGTGATGTGTCAACTCGAGTTCATAAACCGGTTCAAGCCGAGTTACAGCTAAGCCGAGTTACATTAATATAAATCCGAGTTCGCAAAACGGATGGAACGAAAATGCCAAAACACACGATTCGGTTTGAGTTAGTTAGGATAAGTATACACAATGAACTAACACATGAATGTACCTGTTATTTATACTGGTTGGGAAACAGTCTATTCTTTACCCATTTTTAGTATTTATTTAGTATTTATTTAATAAATTATGAGTACATGATACTTAATCTTAAAATTAAGTATCTAGTCAAGGAGATAAAAAAAAAGATAAGAGTTTTTAAAAGTATAGGTAATACTCGTATAATAACTACAATATAATATGCAAAGGTTTTTGAGTTTTTTGAAAATTTAAATATAGAGATTCAGATTAAGTTGATAAATGTTGAAATATCCTCTTCTTGAACATGGGTAGTGAATTGATCGTCTGCAATTAGGCAGGAAGACAATTCCAGAGTCGAATTGCCGACACGATGAACGAACGTTCTGCTATTGTATGAGAAAAGCGTGGAAATATCAAATTTACGCCTCTACGTGACTGAACAAAAAGTATCATTTCACTTAAGTATTTAGGACATTTGTTCTGAATAATACAATGTAACGTTAAGAGATTTCTGAGAGAGTTGTATTTACCGAAGCTAATTCCCAGAAGATTAGAATTTAAATGTGAAATACTGGTGAACCTACTGACATTGTATATAAAACGCACACAGTCATTAAACACAACGTTTAGTTTACGATGTCATTCATAATCCATGGAAGGATACATATTACTATTATACGTAAAAAATGGGACAATCAGACTTTTCACTAGACGGAATTTCATATTGGGAACAAACAAATGAGAAGACTGGAGTAAAATGTTCTAATTGCATCAGAAACGGCATCACAGCAACTTAGGGATGAGTTAATGCTGAAACCTAAATATTTAACATTACTGACATACGGGATGGTTTTACCACCTAGTTCAACCACCGGAAAACCAAATGGATTAACTTGAGTTTTCGAGAGGGATCATAGCCTCAGTTTTCAAGGGATTAAGCAGAAGTTTATTTAATATCGCCCAGCTTTGAATCCTCAATATATCTTCATTAACTCGAGCAACACAGTCTTCCACCAAACCAATAGGTCGAGCTAAGTATGTATATTGAAACATCATCAGCAGACATCAGCACTTTGTAGTGAATAATTGATTCAGGAAGGTCGTTTATAAATATTGAGAACAGTAAGGGTCGCAAAACTGAGTCATGTGGTACCACGGAATTTACAACAGAAGGTAAGGATGACCCGCTTTCAGTTTCTACGATCTGCACTCTATTTCTGATCTATTTACTCAGTAACTTAAGCGTACCAGAGGAAAAATTAAACTTATTCCTTAGTTTAACCAACAAAATTTAGTGATCATTGCCATTTGACGACTTTGGTAAAGTCTAAAAGGACCATAAGCTCAAACTTGCCAGCATCAAGTGCAAAACGTAGATCAGAAGTTACCTTCAACACTGCTGACTGGTAGCTGTGATTGATTCGAAAACCGGACTGCCATTCAGATATCATATTGTTCATAGTTAGATACCCTTATCATAGCTATCATTTTCTCAAATACTTTTGATAAAAAACACAAAAGGCTAATGGGCCTGAAATCTGAGGGGATTGAGGGAATTGGTAGAACTGTGGCTCTTTTCCACTGCTTAGGAAACCGACAGGAATAAATACATGCATTGAAAATATGTAACATAAATCTTAGCACTATGGGTAATATCAGTTTTACAAATTTTGGGGAAATGCCACCTGGACCAAGAGCATTTGATTTGACTGAACGAATGGCATCCTGAACGTCGGCTACCCCTACACAATCAAAAGAAAATGACAGATCAGAGCTGATAAAATGTGACTCAACATGAGGACACTGGGAGAAGGAATGAAGTCCCGACTCATATCTTCTGGATTCAATGAGTACTTAAATTTACTTCTATCCGCAGTTACACCTTCCGCTTTGATGTTTCTCCAGAGTTCTTTTGAGCTTAGTGAAGGATCAAGTCTTTTTAATAAATGCGTTCTCTTAAGCGAGCGAATTGCAGCAATGATGGTATTACGGGCAACCGTGTGTTGCCTTCTATTAAGCTCTGACGGATTTCTTTTATATGCTATATAAAAACGCTCTTTCTCCCTAATACGTAACTTAATATCGTTGTTGTACCAAGGGCAATGTTTAGGTTTCACACGTTTAGTGACAATAGGAACGTAGTCATTAAATAATCTTCTTGCAATAGAATTAAATAGCTCAACTTTGTCACTAATCAGATGAACTATAAATTTCATGCCAGTTAAGGTCGCTACTGTGTCGTTGAAGGCCTGCTAAATCAAAGCTTCGAAATGATCTGTAACTATAAAAAACATTGTCACTTATCTCGTTAACATGAAAATCAAGAGAGCAAAATAAAAAATTGTGAATAAATTCAGAAATGGGCCTAACTTGATCATTACCGAGAATTCTGTGCTTTAACCCTTGTGTAGGTGTTCGACCATAGCTACTTTGTCAGTATTTTCAGTACCTTCCTAAAAAACATTTCTGTGTTAAATGCGCTATTCAGATCGAAAATCTAGTTCTTCACTCTTTTTTTTTGGGATTTCAGACTAAGTGCACAAGAGCAGGAGAATTATTGAGCGACGGTTTTGGAAGAGCTTGAAAGTGATGACGATGATTTTAGCGATGGTTCTGGAGACGGTTATGTACCGCTATATCATCCTGCCGTGGTAACGTTAGTGGAGAAGTGGACGAAATTGGTGAGGTTTCTGATGTAGAGAACGAACCTGAGGTTGAGTTTCAAAATGTCGAAATAGACGATGATGCAGATGGTGCCGCAGAGTTACCCGCTGTAGGCGAGATCATGACTGGCAAAGATGGAATAACGCAGTGGAGTACAGTTCCACAAAATCCGAGTGTTCAAACTCCCGCGCTTAATATCATTCGGCAAAGAAAGGGGCCTATTGCTGGTTTCGAGATGAAAGCAGAAGCTGATACTTTCATGGCTTTTTGTACTCCTATTATGGCAGACATCGAAGTAACAGAAACTAATCGAAAAGATCTTAGTGTGTATGCATCGTTCAATTCCAATCATTCGGATAGGCCACCGAATGTATGGAAACTACTCACTGCTCAATAGTTGAAGGTGTACTTGGGTGCTCCCTTCATGGCCGGTGTACACCATTCAAGTGGAGAGTACACATCGGTTTATCGGTTCTCATTTTGCCGATATTCTGCAATTACGCGCTTTATACGCTTCGATAATATGCATACTAGAGCTGATCGAATATCTACTGATAAGGCCGCCCCAATTCGTGATCTTTGGAACTTAATGAACGAACAGCTGCATAGAAACTACAAGTCATCTGCAGACATCACTGTGGATGAACAGCTGTTTCCGTACAGAGGCCGTTCTAAGTTCACACAATGCCATATTTGGCTGGTTTCGAGGGTATGTACTAAGATTTGGTGGGCCTGCGATGCGTCAAACTACAGGGTGGCGCACCAATTGTGCTACAATAAGAAATTCAAATAACTTTTTTTTTAATCAGTGTATTTCATTTATTTTTTTTTATTGTATCGAAAATTCAATTTCATTTTATATAACTAATTGTTTTTGAAAATGATAGGCCGTAAATGACCTCCATGCTCATCCACGCATATGCGACATCTGATCGGGATCGCCTTAATTATTATTTTAATGAACTACTTCAATTCAGTCAAATTCCTTGGTTTCGTTTTGTACACCTTTTGCTTGACATAACCCCATAAAAAAAGTCTGGTGCAGTCAGGGCAGGTGACCTTGGGGGCCAGCGGAAAGTGGAGTTTCTGGATATTAATTTGTTTGCGAATTTTCGTTGGAGCTCCGCCATAACTGGTGTGGCTATGTGTACAGTTGCTCCATCTTCCTGGAACCAAATGCTGTTGAAACGGATACGTCTTCGGCGCAGTTCTGGGTCAAAAAGCTCCTCCAACATCTTTAAATAACGGTCCCCATTTACAGTTACTGTTACACCGTTTTCTTCAAAGAAGTATGGCCCCATAATGCACCTTGATGAAACTGCACACCACACAGTGCCTCGTTCTGTGTGCAGTTCCGTCTCATGGAGTATTTTGGATTAGATTCACTCCATAAACGGCAATTTTGCTTGTTTACATTGCCGTTTAGATTAAAATGGGCTTCATCAGACATAAACAAGCAATTTATCGAGCTGTTGTCTTCTACGGCCATGTCAATCATTTTTTGGCAAAATTCCAGGCGAATAGGCAAATCCAGAGGGTTTAACTTGCTTGTAATTTGGACTTTGTACGAAAACAAGTTTAAGTCGTCATGAATTATCCGTTGTAATGACCGTCTGCTAACTCCAATGTGCGCCGATAAGTTTCGAGCCGAAACGCTTGGATTTGCCTGACTTGACGATGCTACAGCCGCGATTGTGTCTTCAGCCCGAACATAGGGATCTCGATGGTACGGTCTTCGTGCGACGCTTCCAGATTCGGCAAACATGTTTGTCAGCCTCATAATGGTACATCTACTCGGGGGAGTGCCGCCAAACTCCCGCCTAAATTCCCTTTGGACAGAAATGAAGGACTGCAAAACATGGTACCGCTGCACTATCCAAATCCTCTTTTGGGTATCCCAAGCATTCATTTTAATAAATCTAAATAGTAACCTGCAAAATAAAAAAAAATAAGCCGATTACTCACACAGGAAAAAAGTTATTACGTTTTGTTTTTGCGCCACCCTGTATTATCCACTGCGTGGTGAAATCTATACTGGAAAGGATGCAGGTGCAGCACCTCAGACCAACGTTGGAGAAAATATAGTTAAGCGCTTGATGCGGAGGTATGAGGGATCAGGCTGAAATGTAATCACCGATAATTTTTCACTAGTTTGGACTTCGCGATACCTTCTCGCTAAAATTAAATTTTGGTCGGCACCGTTCGCCAAAATAAAACGCTAATTTCGCCACAAATGAAAAAACGCAAGGACTGTGAATAGTTTTCGAGCGTGTTTGCCTTCCATGAATTGGAATACAGTATGGTATCATATGTACCGACAACAAATAAGGCTGTGATTGTCTTATCGTCTATGCATCAGGATAACTCTATCGCCGATGAACAAAATAAGTAAGCCAGAGATGATACTGTATTATAATAATACAAAGAGTGGAGTAGACATGATGGGCAAAATGACTGCATTTAACACAGCAAAACGCAAAATCAAACAGGGGCCGTTCGCCATGTTCTACAATTTGCTCGATATCTGCGGTTTAGCAGCCTATGTCGTGTATTCTTTCAACTTATAAACGAAGGTTGTTTCTCACCAACATGGCTAAGCAACTTATGCTGCCAGGTATAGAAGAACGGTCGAAAATCCCAAGAGTGATGGCCAACTTTTCCACGTCGTATTGCATCCAGTTAGCGCTCCGTAAGGCGATTCAGCCACCAATGGCTGCTCTACCTACACCAGAACGCGGAGCAGACGGGCGTCTTATGTGCAAAGGTACTTGCCACCTTTGTGTTTCAGGACATAAGCGCAAAACACGTAAGGAGTGCATGTGGTGCACAAAGCCAGTATGCGATCAGCACTACGAAAATTTACCAAAATGCCTCGCCTGCGTCGCTGCTGATCCATAATTGCTGCCACAGTTGACCGAGTAATCTACATAGCTATTACTTGTTTGATTTCAAATAAAAATAATATGGAAAACTGTATCTTTTTACAAACATCTGTTTTGGAAAAATATATATGTATATATTTTTTTTTCTCAAAATAGTTTTTTTTATATAATTCACAAATTAGCACACAAATACCATACAAAATATACTGCAGTACCTGGGTACCACAGCACTCTTAACTGTAATATTTTGTTGCCACTCACACAAGGGTTAAGCTAGTTAAGAACAGATCAATCAAAGATGGATTGGTGGTCGACTGTGAACATGTGGGATACCGATGCTTAATGAACGACAGTCCCAGTTTGTCACAAAAATAGTGAAACAAACGTGCGGTGCAGTTGTAAGATGCAAGATTAAGATTAAAATCACCACCTATTAACACATGATCATACAGTTGACTTTAGCAGGATATCCTCCGGTTCCTTCAGATTATCCTCTTTAAAACAGTTTGGGGGACAGTAAACAACAACTAGCATGCATTTTTCAACGGAATTGTTAAACTCAATACAAAGAAACTGGACACTTGACGAATAGATATTTTTGGACGAAATATTCTCTCTAACGTACATACACACACAACCTCCAATTCTGTCTACTCGATCATACCTAAAAATTTTAAAACCAGGAAACATAACGTGTTGTGACGAAATACTACAATGAAGCCATGTTTCAGACACCATAACTACATCTAACTTGGAGGTACTAAACATCTGGTAAAGAACAGTATGCTTGGGTCGTATACTTCCCGCATTTAGGTGACAGATACTCAGACCGTTGAATGCGCCGCACTATAACATCGAGAACATTCTTACATTGTCAGGATCTCGACCGAATACCATTAAAATAAAACATTAAAAACAATACCCATTCAGAAGAAGACATTGGAAACAAAAATCAAACCTACATATTTGAAATAATAATTTATTAAGAATTTATGTAAAAAAGTAGAAAGATTCCACCCATTAAAAGAAAAAAATAATTCATTCAAACTAAGCTACGCAAAAAAGTGGCCGATCCTGCCAAATACGACTTCCCAAAGTGGAGACGGGTACTGAAGAAAACACAATTTATTTGGTTCTAGATAGGGTGAACTTGTTTCTTTTTTTTTTATTTCAATAAAATTCTCCCCAATTAAATGACTTACTAGCAAAAGAATTCTAGTACAATTTTATTTTGTTGTCTGCGCGTCTCTATATGGCCGATGTCGTTGCTTCTCAAAAACAGAACTCATCCCTGGACTGCTGTCAACCTCTTTTTATATGCGACTCTGGATTTCCAGGCAAATGCCAAATTTTCCAGTTCGCCGCTGGAACTTTATTTGTCGAAAGTTTGGCAAGTTCTACAACTTTCGAGTTGACAGCTTCTAGGATTTTGCCAGTGACTTGAATGCGATCGACCAGCTCTGATAGACGTGCGCTTATGTGGACTGGGCCTTCCCAATCACTTTGTAGTTTCGGTGATATCCCTTTTCATCTCCTGGGGTTGTAAAACCATGCCTCATCTCCTGGATTAAACGTCACAGCATTCTTTTTTAAGTCGTACCGACTTTTCATGGCATCGGCAGCTATATTCGAATTTCTCCGGGCGAGTTCATGAACCTTTTGCAGACTGTGTCTTAATTCCATGGCATACTCGGCGGTGCACAGTAATTTCGTGGGGGTTGCTCCAAAGGCCAACTCGGCTGGTAACTTCACTTCGCGGCCTAGGTTTAGCAGTGACGGGGAAAAACCAGTAGACTCGTGTTCGGCCGATCGGTAAGCTAGCATAGCTGGTTGTAGATGGCGGTCCCAATCTGTTTGATGTCGGTCCACGAATTTGGCCAAGTAGTCCAACAGCGTTCGGTTAAATCGCACCACCATGCCGTCGGACTGCGGGTGTATGGGTGTTGTCCGTGTTTGTTCAACTCCTAAGATCTTCATCGCTGCCTGGAATACTTCGGATTCGAAGTTGGGGCTTTGATCTGAGTGGATAGTGGATACTTGGTCCACCAAGGGTCGTAGCACAACTTCGGCTGTTTGATTAGGAATGGCGAAGCACTCGGGCCACTTCGTTAAATAGTCCATAACGACCGCTATGTACCAGTTACGATCCTGTGTGCGTGGCAGTGGTCCAAGAATGTCTATGGCAATTCTCTCGAATGGAACCCCAGGGAGACTGGGCTGTAATCCACCACGTATTCTTTGGCTCGGACCCTTCCGAGCAGTGCAGGTGTAACACGCGAGGCACCATACCTTCACATTAAATGAAACAAATAAGGTATTCAATGCATGAGAAAAAAACAATAAAAATAAAAACAGTAATAAAAATAAATACAAGAAAGTAAAAACGGCATCACTGGCCGAAAGTACGATAACGAGAAAAATTAAAAAAACAAGCAATGAAACAGTAATTACGAAAGACAAAATAGGAACTTATTTAATGCACAAAAAAAGAATGTAAACAAATTAACTTCATATCAGCAAAAGCAGCATCAGAAACAGCGAGATTGAATGTAGGTCATTTACTTCCACCAGGGCAAAGAGATTCAGGCGAATGCATATTGACAATGCAAGTTGGTCTTTTTTCGGCAGTCTCTTTGATAAAAACCCTCCCGCCTCTTGTAAAGACGGAGTGTATGACTTTATTGCGGCGAAGTTCATTGGCCCTCCGGAAAAGTGCATGGTTATCTTTGGTGAAACTTTCGTACACACCAACAAATTTATTGCTGGTGAAACCAAGGTCATTGAAAGTAATTGACTTGGCGCTTATTTTGTAATGCTCTGCGACCTTTTTCAGCAAGTTTGTTTTGCTTCTGGTATTCGAAAGCTTCACAATTATTGCACTATTGGGAGAATTCGTTACTGATTTGCTTAAATTTCAACTCGGACTAACTCGGTTTGAGAAATTTTCGGTTTGGTACATCACTAGTGGGGATAACCGTCAGACTGAAATCTCGCTTTAATATTTCTATGAAATTTGACGCAAAATGGTGACTCCTGTTCGCGTACGTAACAATTTCGTAGTTTTTCGTAGAACAGATTGCTCACAAGAGAGTAAGATTTTTCCCTTACTGCGAATTTTATTCCAAGAAATTTCTTTGGGTAACATAATTTTCTGGCCTTTAAAATGAGGGCATTTTTTTATTCAATCCGCTCCTGTACTATTTTTTAAATTTGTCTCTCTCTGAAAAATGTTTACCCGCACTCTTTGAAAAGTGACAAGCTGCGAATTTTTGTGCAGAAAATATGGGAAGATTTTGTGATTTCCAAAATAAAATGTTTTAAATATCTACGCGTTTTTCCCCTTTCCCCTATTCCAATCAAAAAGCACCCCCGTGCAATTCTTGGAGGAAGCCAGAAACCATTATGTTAATGATTCTAATAATGCTTAACTTTGTGTAGGAGAAACTCTAGAATACGCTTGCACTGCCCCTTAAAAAAGTGTCTTGTGAATCAGAATCTAACAATTTCTTTCACTGACTCAACCTTCAGCATGCACAGTCATAAGCCGTTCTTCAGAACCTCACAGTAGAAATCACTTCTTCTTCTTCCTTTTTTCAGCGAGGTTATGATCCGAAAATAAGGGATCACAACCCTCCCACTTCACCGCATTTCTAATGGTCCGCCTGTGGGGTTCGCCTTCACAGAAGAAATCACTATTTCACGCAAATCAAAAAAAAAAAAAAAAAAATATTCTAAGACAGAGAAGTTGTCTTTTGGGCCACCCTTAATTCGAAACATCATAAGCTGATCATAAACCATCATAAACCACATTTCTGAATTAGTAGTAGTTAAGTTAACATGAAGCGATCATAAAAAAGAGATTGATGTAGACGTTCTGAGATCGAGCGGCTTGGGTTATCACTGTGGTGTAGCTTTTGGCTGCATTGATTAATCATAGGTGGAACAATTTGCACGCAAAGACAAACCTTTCAGACATGAAGACTGGATTAGATAAGACTTAGATTGGCTTTTCGCAACCTTGCCTTCGGCGAGATTAGTTCGCACAAGGACAGGTGTTGGTATTGTTGGACCTAAATTTCGTAACATTTATGGCATTGGTGTTTAGGTGGAATTTAACTGAATGAATAGGGGAAAACGAAACTTAGCTATTGAAAGTGAGATCCCGAATAGTCCTGACTGGTACCATTGTTATTTTTGTCGATTGTAAGGCCTTTATTGCTGTCTGGCCCATTATTAATACTATACTCCAATAATGATAAGAAAAGAGTGATAATGAGTCCGGTATCTTTTCGGAATTGACTTTCAAACGTAGTCTGGCTCATTTTATGGTTTGATATACATCAATAAATTTTTGCCTTCCACTGAGGCATCAAATAGCGAAATTAGCCAAACTTACCTCACTTACAACGTACTTTTCTGAGATACCAGTTAACGAATAAAGCTAACAGCGTTACCAAGTACCTTGAATCCCTTCTTAATGCCGCCCCACCCAAGGCTATAACGTTTTCGTTTTAATCTGACTCATTTACACATCATCCACAGCAAATCATACATCACAACAACGTAAAGCGCTTATAACTTCTCCGCAGCAGTCAAATGCTCTCCCCAGACACAATAATGTCAACCACGAACCCACCAACCCTTCAGAAACTGTTACACATCTTTTGTCCAAAATGGAGTCCCCCACTCTGTCTCCAAACAAACCACGTAATTTGTCATTCCAAAAACCTCCAACTACTCGTGTACATACTTCATTCAGTCTGTGTCGATTCGAAAACATCAGATATTCCACGACCGCACCTGACGCAACCATAACCGACATTTGCGTTCGTCTGCATATTTACACAAAATATCAAACAAAATTTGTGGGTAATCTCCAAGGGGGTGGCCTTAAGCTGCCACCACTACCCTTCGGTCCACCCCAACACTCTGAGGGGTGTTTTGCACACTTTCCAATCCCTTAATTTGAATAGTAATTAAATATTAAAATTACAAGCAAAAGTCTTTGATTAAATGTTAAGCCTGGAAGCACACTTGCCTGCTCTATGCAAATAAAATCCATCTCCACTGGGGGTGGGCTTAGCAACGGCGGTGGGCGAGTGCTGAAATGTTCCTAAAATCTGCTTAAAACTTTCAAATTGCTACTTCAGCTTCGAGAGAGTCTAAAGAAAAGGAAGCTGCGACTCAAGAAACTGTGTACGACGACGTGTGCCTTTCCGCAGCTGCTGCCGTTGCTGCTGTCAACATGCGATGGCATTTGACGGCGAACTTTTTGTCGCCTCCGCTACACTCTGTTGCCATCTTTAGCCGCAAAGTTTCCCCAAGTGGCAGGCAAAAAAGAAAGTAAACTTCTGGTGGTTTCGTCAAACAGGTGTTGCAGTTGCAAAAGGAATTTTTGGAAGCTGACACAACTTGATTCGAGTGGCGGAGAGACCAGCCTTCGTCTGACATTTATCTTCGTTTTGTGTGGCTGGAGAGGAGGGTGGTTAGCTACCACCTAGATAGGTTTTCATCCAATTAAATGTTTCATTCAACCGTAATGGAGTGTTAATGCCGGCACAATGCTCATATGGCATATGGTACACATGGTTTAATAGGTGGCAGCCGTCCCTATCGGTGAACAGCGATCGCACACAAATATGTCCCTTGGGCACGACAACAATGAGGACAGCTGACGTAGTGGGTGTTTCGTGAGGAGCATGGGCCTACAGTATGTGTGAAAAAATATAGAGTGTGTTTAAGTTGAATTCGTCGTTTTTGTGCATCTTTAATTTAGAATCCAATGTATCGCAGGGTTTTGATCGCAATTAACAATTATAATAAAAAATTGTGCAGTTTGTGGGGATCATACCCAAAAATTTACATTGGCTGTGTTTTTTGGAAGGGTATATACTCCTGGTAAACTCTAACCGAATTGTGTAAATAATACTGCAATCTGCCTCTCTGCAGAAGTCTTTCTGCTAGACTTTTCTGCCAGTTGATTAGCTATCTTAATCCTAGGCTACGTCCCTATACCCAGGGTCTTTTGTACTATTACATAAGAGTGCTTTTTGCCAAAGTACAAAGAGAAGCTCTTTCCATTGTAATCAGGAAATCGGAATCGAAGAGCCAATATAGCCAATTTTAAACTTCAGTCCTTCTCTTGCTTATGAATATCTTACCAGGAAATATGGAATATATACCAGGAAAAGTTCTAGTGAAGTCTAGCTAAGACGTTGTAAGGTTAGTGAAGTTAATTTATGCGTCGTATTCGATTTCTAGCTCCCTGACTGGCTAATTCGTTTTGGGTAAGATAAATGTTGAAACTATAGGCCGAATTTTACTGAATTATATCAGTTTTCATTTTTACTCGCACCTGTAACTACTGTACAAGAATTGGTTTCGTGAAAAATGTTCGTTCTCGAGATTTAAATCAAAAATACCTTTAATGTTTAACGGACATTTTATTTTAAAATTTGAAGCATAGCTAAAAATACTACAAGCTATGTCCAGACTTTTTGCAAGTCCAAGGCATTTAAGGCTCCTTCTGTTATACTTATATACCTGCTTTTCAAAGGAATATTTCCGTACCTAACAGCATCTTATCTCTGCATATGGTCACTATTCCTTTGTGTTTGAAGGCGTAAGCCTACAGTTGAGTTATTGTTACGACTAGGTCTGTGTTAATATATCCTTCCTCCAACATGCCCGTAATCTAAGACTTAGCTAGATACATGCTGAAATTGCTGAGAATAAGATCAATCGGCGGGCAAAAAAATGTTTATGTAATTCATACTTGTGTCAATTGTTTGTATCTACAAATGGGAGGGTTGTGATCCCTTGTTTTCGGATCATAACCTCGCTGATAAAAGGAAGAAAAAAGTTTGTATCTACAAGTATATACATATTCGTAGATCAACAAGAAAATCAAAATTTTTTTGACTTAAGTGATATCACAATCGGGCTTATTTATATGTGTTTATGAAGTTAAATTTGTTTTAACAAATTTGGAGAAAAAAATATTTTCTCTGGACAACTGTCCAACTTTATTGGTTCAATCTTTACAAAGAACTAAAAACTACTTTGATTATCAGTATGCTTATATACAAATATCTGTGATGATATCACACCGCTAACGTGCACTTATTATCGTAAATCAAATCTTGGCTTATGGTGCTATGTTTATCTCATATGAATTAAAAGTTTAATTCATATGAATCTATTAGCTTCTGCATTGTGTTTATATGGATCAAAAAATTATTTCTTGTGAGTCAATTAGTTTGTGTCTTCTGTTTACTTCATAAACACTTCTTGTAAACATATCCAGCACTAATGGCAATCCAATGGCAAATTGGTTTTAAAAGAATATTTTAAGGTCTGCAATAATAACTGTAATAATATCTCTACTTTACTATGTATTTAGTTTTTATTTATTTATTTACTTAATTAACATTATTCATAATATACTTCCGAGAGTATTTGTTGTCACGAAAAAGCTTCTCAAAAACAAAAAATTCCCTTCGGATACGCCACAAAACTGTAAGTCCCTTTCATTCGTGCGAAAAATATAATGCACAACACGAGTGGTTGCGAGAAGCGAGACCTAGGGACTTAATGACCTGCTGCGCCACAATTATATCATAAAAATATAAATATATTTTATATTTATCCTGCTAAATACCGAAAAAAAGTTTCTCTGAAACTATTCGTATTATAGAGCCTTCTCACACCCTCACACCGTGAGGAAGCGAATTTTAATGACGGATGACATGAATGAAAAATTGTCGCTCTCAGTTTTGATAAAATAAAAAAATAAAAAATATTTGGCGCAACAGCTCTTTAATTGCCTGGGCCTAGCTTCTCGCAACTTTTGACAAAAAAGCGCGGTTGAATAAAACTAATGAGATATGGTGGTCCCAGGACAGAGTTGATCCCTGCACCAAGATTTTTAACTTTATCTCTGAACCTAATTTACTCATCTCCAAGGTACACTTTGGACGTGTCATAGTCAATTATTCCGCTTCTGCTGACAATGAGACATAAAAACTTGGATGAATTCAACCTTAATGAGCTCTGTATAGACCAAGTTAAAATTTTACTGAGGCTATCGATGAGTTTATGAACTATATTTTCTAAAAAGCCAAGTTTACAGCTGATAAAAAAGTTGAACATCATCTGTGTGTAATAATGAGTGCTGAACTATGGTCGGAAGATTATTTATCTAAAACCCTACCGGGTGCTCAGGTACCCTGTGTAGGGTTCTAGGGTTAATGAAGTGTATATGTTACCGGTAGTGTGCGTAAACGTGTTAATCTGCTCAGTAAGAGTGCGAAATCTTACATTATTGTTTGCTTTATCTAGGAAATATGCAGAAATCTTTCTTTACAGATTGAATTGAGATGTAGCTTATAATTGTTTTAAAATGTCAGTTTAGGTGCCCAATTTATTAAATTCACAGCCGAAATTGAACGGGTATTCGTTTTTGTTCTAGGAGTATCTACTTCTGGTACTTTAATTCTTACCGTTAACTCTTTTCGAGAATTACCTATTACTGTAGAAGTGCTGTGAGAGACGACACAAAATAAAATGTTCGGACTTTACCGATGGGTTGGCCGTAAGAGTGTAAATTTCCTAGGTCATGTTCTAAAAATAATAGGTTGCACACTTTAACTGAGTAAACTATGTAATCTGCAGATTACTTAGTTATACTCAGGTTTACGGCTTTCGCACACTACCGGTAATACATCCAATTCTAGACCCATGTCTTGTAAGGATCTCTTATTTGATCTTCGAAATTATGACTTTTTGGTTCGTTACTAAATCTGCAAATACCACCGCTTCTTGGTGTCTCTAGAGCTCAGAAACGAAGGCGTAAACTTGTTGGGAATTGTGAAATAAGTTTGACTGTAATAAGGTCCAGTCGATGTTATTTCCATTACATTTAAAAACTAAGTCGAACAGCGGTTCTTTTTATGGTTTTCCGTCTTTTATTTTAAATAATTAAAGCGACAAAGCGCTAGCTGACCGAAGCTGTGCAATGAAAAGTCGGCATTATTTCTTTCTTATTTCTGCAATATACCTCACTTTATGGCATCGCAGTTTTCACATAGAACTTCAAAAAAATAAGTTGGGTTGTGTATTGTTTAATATTTATACTTATGAAATCTGGTGGTACGAATAAAGTTGCTACTTAGTACCCTTCATCCTAATATGTCCTGCTCGTTGGTTTTATTTTTGTTACAAAGGTGGGTCATTGCTTTACCCTGAAATGAGTGTCAGGCTAGAAAATATTGTCTTTTCTCAAGAGATATAAGAAAAAGTGTGTATTTAAGCTGCGATTTGCAGATAATTGAAAGCCAAGCTAATAGATAAAATAATATTCTCAACCAGGTTACACTTTGGGCTAAAGGAAGTTATTTGAAACTATTGTATATCCACGCTTAATAACTTACAAACGTAAACTGGATCTTGATTGTTTTCTTAAGGTATATTTTATTTTTTTTTAAGCGACCACGTACCTGTTGCTCCTGAAGGCTCCACATGTGGCACCTCCAGAAGAGTCAACAGCTTGTCTGGAAATCTGTTCAGTCAAGAAAAAATTAATTGGGCAATCGGTTCATTTAAACCCTTTAAGGCACCTGTCAGTGATGGTATTTTTCCAGCTCTCATACAGAAAGGTCTGGATTACATCTTGCCTGCCTTGGTAGCTCTATTTAGAACAAGCTTCAACCTGGGATACATTCCACTAACTTGGCGGGAGGTAAATGTGGTGTTTATCCCTAAGCTAGGTAACAAACCCAGCGAGCTACCCAAATCCTACCGTCCAATCAGCTTGACATCGTTTTTCTTGAAAACCATGGAAAGACTGCTAGACTTACACATTAGAGGCATTCTTGAAAAGACTATACCTCTGCACTCTAGTCAATTTGCATACAGGAAAGGTCGATCTACGGAAGGCGCCCTTCACTATCTCGTCACAGAGATTAAAGCTGCCTTCCGCTCCAAAGAAATAGCCCTTTGTGCATTCCTTGACATAGAAGGTGCTTTTGATAACACTGGTTATGAATCCATCACTAGTGCTATGAGACGCAGGGGAGTAGACGAACCTACTACCAGATGGGTTAGGAACATGCTCGATAGCCGCATAATAACTTCTTCGTCTGGAGAGGTCTCTGTGACGGTCTCCGCAGCCAATGGCTGCCCCCAAGGCGGCGTCCTCTCGCCTCTCTTATGGTCACTCGTGGTGGATGACTTATTGAACACACTTAATAGTTCAGGTTTCACAACCATAGGCTATGCAGATGATCTAGTGATCATCATTAATGGCAAACATGAAGACAATGTGTGTCAACTCATGCATAATGCACTCCTTGTAGTCTCGGACTGGTGTGCTGGGGAGGGCCTATCGATTTACCCCAGCAAAGTAGTCGTTGTACCGTTTACAAGAAGAAGAACGCTGAATATTGGCTCAGTGACTCTAAACGGCACAACAATCAATTTCTCCGATGAGGTCAAATATCTAGGAATTGTCCTGGATAAGAAGCTTAACTGGAACTCCCATATTAAGAATAAAATTGCCAAGGTGACTACTGCCTTGTGGGCCTGTCTCCAAAGGTGATTTTCTGGTTATACACCACGGTTGTAAGACCCATTCTGACATACGCGTCCGTAGTCTGGTGGACGAAAACCAAAGAGCTCACAACCATTAATAAACTCACAAAACAAAACTAGACATGCTCATCACGGTCTCCGACTTTACGCCTAAATCACTCTACTTTGGTAGAAGGTTTGAGATTGTGATCCCAAGCCGTGATATATGGAATAATGGCGGACCGTCGCTTGATCCAAAAGGTATAGTGTGGTACACCGATGGATCAAAAATGGATTCAGGAGTTGGCGCCGGTGTGTATGGACCCAACCATAAAATTTCGAAATCACTCGGAAAGAGTCCTAGTGTTTTTCAGGCCGAGCTTTACGCCATTGAAACTTGTGCTAACATTAACTTGCACTCAGGCATTAAAGGTGCCTCTATCCATATACTCACCGATAGCCAAGCGGCGCTCAAAGCACTGATATCCCATGTGATCAGTTCAAAATCAGTTCTAAGCTGCTTCGACAGCTTACAAAATCTGTGCCGACACAATAAAGTAAAATTGTGGTGATTACCGGGTCATGTAGGCGTTGACGGCAATGAAACTGCAGACCTGCTAGCTAGGAAGGGCTCCTCTGAGTTATTCACTGGACCTGAACCCTTCTGCGGGATACCCGATTCCACCTTCAAACTAGCCCTAAACATCTGGGAGCGCAACATGTGCCTCTCCCACTGGAATAACTCCCAAGGTCTCAGGCAGGCTAAAAGAGCTGTCCAACCCCTCCAAAGACAGACAGTTGATATCCTAAAATACGGCAGAAATGACATAAGAAGGCTTGTGAGCTTCCTTACCGGTCACTGCCAACTTCTCTACCACCTTAATAAAATGAGAATTTCGGATGATATCACCTGCCGCCTCTGCCTAGAAGAGGACGAAACCGCAGAACACATACTATGTGAGTGTGTAGCTCTGTGTAGAACTAGGAGAAGCTTTTTCCTTAAGGAGAGTAGAAGCTTTCATAAGGAGAGTAGAAGTACTGCTGCCCTAAAAGTGGCCTATGGTGCAATAGATCTCCTTGTTCGCAGTGCCGACACGCCATTTGGGCGTGGCCACACATCTGTTTAAAAAAAAGGTATATTTTAGAAGGTCCGACATTGAGTACGTGAACATTTTTGGAATTTGGTTTATCCGAACTTACAGCTGGGATAGTTACATTCAGTCAGTAGCCAGTAAAATGTTTGACTGCTTAAAGTACGTGTCTCCATCTTTCACGTCACTCGATACTACATTGATATTAGTAAGGGCTTTAGTTGTTGCACTGCATACTAATTACGGATACGTTTGTTAGGAAGTTAAAAAAGAAAATATCATTTATGGCAGAAAAATTAAACCATGCACTTAAGTTATTTCCCTACAGACTTAAAATAAGTCACTGTTTTAATCCAAAGACTCAACCTCTTCTAAGTTATTAAAGTATCTTCCAAGGCGTTTTAGTCTACCCCGGGGAATGCCTTGGCATTCACAGAATAGATGTGTTATATTCTCTGAGATTTGTAGGTCATTGCAGTACCCGCATATATCTGTATTCGATAATGCTAAGCTCATAACGTGCTTCCTTTTTACATGGCTTATAATACAGGGTGTCCGCCGGGAACGTATGCTACTTTGTTTTGCCGCCATTTTGGTAAACATTAGTCTTGACAGTTCATATTTGGCAGTCGTGAAGTAGACACGTAGCAAATTTATTATGGAAAAATATTCGATAAACCAACGTGTTTTAATCGTTAAAACATTTTATCAAAATCAATCATCGATTACTGTGACGTTGAGAAAGTTACGTGAAATTTTTGGGAGAAACAACGTGCCAACAAAACGCACTATTTATCGTGTAGTGAATGATTTCGAAGACAGAGGGTCTGTAGGTGATAGGCCCAAGCATGGGCCACAACGTACTGCAAGATCGGCTGAAAACATTACTGCTGTTCAAGGAAGTGTTCAAAACAATCCATCAACCTCAATTCGACGCCGTGCTCAGGAGCTTGGTCTTCAAAGAACGACTTTGGCCACAATTTTGCACAAGGATTTGCATTTGTTTCCATTTAAGATTCAGTTGACACAAGAGCTTCTTCAAGAAGACCATTTACGCCGCCGTACATATGCCAATACGATGTTACAGCTAGCCCATGACAACCCCGATTTTCATGAAAAAATCATAATGAGTGACGAGGCACATTTTCATTTGAATGGATATGTGAATAAACAGAATAGTCGGTTCTGGGCAATGGAAAACCCTCAAATTATTCATCAGTCACCTTTGCATCCATTAAAAGTAACAGTCTGGTGTGCAATTTGGTCAGGAGGTATCATTGGACCTTACTTCTTTGAAAATGAAAACTGCGTAACGGTAACTGTGAATGCGGATCGATATCGTGATATGATTGGGCTTGATTAACATGTGGTATCAACAAGACGGTGCCACATCGCATACAGCCAGGATTACAATGGAATTACTGCGAGACCTCTTTCCACAACAAGTTATTTCAAAAAATGTTGCTGTTGATTGGCCTCCACGGTCGCCTGATTTGACTGCTCCTGACTTCTTTTTGTGGGGATATCTGAAAAGCAAGGTTTATGCAAACAAACCAGAAACGCTTGAGCAACTCAAACAAAATATTCGTGATGAAATTAATGAAATACCGCGTGAAATGTGTGAGAATGTAATGAAAAATGTGCTCAAAAGGGCTCGCATTTGTGAGACTAGCAGAGGCGGACATTTACCTGATATTGTATTCCATACATAATTGCCGACATTAAATAAAACATTTATCAATATAAGATCCATTCTCTTTCATTTAATCAAAAACTATAAACAAACAAAGTAGTATACCTTCCCGGCGGACACCCGCTATTACAATAATAATATTAAGTAATCATTTTTTCCGTGATGGTTAAACCAGGCAGACCAATCTATTGTTATAGAAGGCGTTAAAGCCGTTTAATTCACATCAAATTTGTTTTTGTACACCATATCATATTTCATATGAAGATAGACAGAGAAAAATAATAATTATTTTGCCCCATAAAAGATATTGGCAGCATACAAATGTCGGTCTGTGGCGTGGTTCCGGTCCTTTAAAAATTCGTATAGATGACACCGAAAGTTTTTTTTTGATACCAAGTTTGCCCTTTAGCTCAATGATATTATATAGGTTTACATAAAATAAACGGGTCTTTGCCTCTGCCTGGGGGTTAGAGGCTGGCCAAGGACACAACATTTTTCGTTATATGATGGTAGTGTTACTTTTCTTTAGCATTATGACATAAGTTGACTAAGAAATGGTGCCAGTGGCTTATTTACCTGTAACTCAAATTTGAAACGAAATTCAGTTTGTCTTTTAACATCGTGCTATTCTTAGGTAGATAATTCTTTGGCCGTCGCTTATATTATTACCACACACATCATCTATAATAATATGTATCCTTTCTTCTTCGACACATTGTCACCTCGGACACAGTTTCCAGCGTTTTGACGATAATGGCATTTCCTTATTAAATATTTCATCGATGGCACTATTGCTTTTTATCGCCATTACATCATTTTCCCGGGAATACCACAACAGCTCTCCAGTGACCTGTAGCTGCACTCCACTTATACGGCTGCTACCATCTGCAAAGGAATCTCTGTTGTGCATCAATGACTTCATAATATTTACAAAAGTTATTGCTGGGTATATCGCGGATCTAATCTGCAACTCAGCATCGCCCTTTGTATGCCACAGTAGACCGCGTGCTGGTGTGAGTGTGAAAATACCATCGTTAAGTATCTGCGGAGATCTCGCACAGGGTGTACAACAAAAAAAAACTAAACTCCAAACACCACCTATTCATGACAAAATATGTCCTCATAGTCGTCGTTGCTGACGCGATACAATAATAACATCCAAACGCGGAACGGTGTCCCTCCACGACACCCTTAGGTGTCACTCCAGCACAACCATTCCGCGCCGCCAGAAGTGGTCGCAGAGACTCTTCAGATAGAAGTACTAGTGCAACTCGGAATACACCGATTGACCATTATCTGTGGACAATCTACAGCTATGATCTGAAATAGTCTTTTAATTTTAGCAGCGCGCACGCAAAAGGAACAGAGTCTGTCTTGACTGTGTCGACTGCGCAAGGAGCTTCTTTCGAAGGTGCTGCTGCTCCTATGGTGGTGCTGATGGAGATTCAGTGTTTAATCTGCGAGTTTTGGATGTTTACAGAGGTCTTGTTGCAAAACTATATGTGCTGCGCTCTGAGTGGAATACTTTGGCCCGGAACGGCGACGTACGGGCTGCTCAGTGAGTGTGTTGTCGTGTTCGATTTGGGGAATTTTTTATACTATATTCTCAGACTTTCTTCTATGAGAGATATCTTAATCCGTCATTTTGGGGTTACGTCTTTTTCACCGTCGTCGTCGTCGTTGGTGGAGGATAAGCTGGGAAAAGTATTCAGGGAATCATTCGCGGTCGCACGTTGGGTCAGACGACATCAGGGATTAGATTCGGTCCGTGTTCACCTGCTGTGCATAGAAAAAGGTGTTAAACTTGTCGAGACGAGGTGGCTTAAAGGGCAAGGATCGGAACGTGTTGGAAGGTTATCGTAGATCGAATTACATACTCTCATGAGTGTGTTGTACTTAATTGCATTTGGGAAAGTGTCAAACATTAAACGCTAAAGATGTCAAAGTGAGTTTCAAGTAAGAGCTGGGCTTGGAATACCGTTTGGAACGCGGCTCATTTAGATGTGATAAGATGGATGTATTCTTGGCCTATATCGCATTTTTGCAATACTAATGGCAAATTTAAAAAAAAATGTTATGCCCATTAAATCGACAAATAGCTTGCCGAGAGACTATGTGCATTAACTTTTCTGACTTTCGATAAAATTCTATTTCAAAATCGGAAAATACTTTTAGATTTAAAAGAACATACTTATTCAGTATTTATTGGTAAATTAAAAGGTAGGATTTCTAGAAGTCCGTTTTATTATTTGCTAATAATAGAAATGATTCTGAATCAGAGGCTCGAAGACTAGTGCAGTGTAATAATCGCTCAGAATTCTGGAAACTGGCTTAAAAATTAAATGGTGGAAATTATGTCATAGACAGGGCACTAAACCTAACCGTCCTTCAAGCTCATTTTAAGAGGCTTCTGAACCCATCCGGCAGTACGCTTAAAATGCAGTATGCCATGCCTGGCTTCCAGAACGAAATGTTGGATATGCCAATTGTATTGCAGGACGTTGTTGAAGCACTTAGTAGTCTTAAGGATGGTAAAGCTGCAGGATCGGACGGGATACCAGCGGAATTCTACAAATATGGTACTAACGAACTGAACACGAATCTCACCTACTTGTTCAACAACATTTTGGAAAATGGGATAATACCGCAGCGCTTCAAGGAAGCCCTGATCTTTCCGATTCATAAAAAAGGTTGTATGACGGACCCAGGGAACTACAGAGGCATTTCATTCTTAAATGCGTCATATAAAATTTTTACATCGATATTGCAAAGTCGACTAACTGCATGGATAGATACCAATAATCTGCTCAAAGAATATCAAACGGGTTTCCGACCAGGATATTCCACTGTTGATCACGTGTTTGTTTTAAATAGTATTGTGGACTCCTTTCTCCTGAGGAATAGGAAACTATATGCATTCTTCGTGGACTTCAAGGCAGCTTTTGACTTAGTGGACCGAAATGCTTTATTCTACAAACTCTTTGGCATGGGCATGTCGCTGAAGCTCGGACGTGTGATTAAAAATCTGTACGAGGATACCAAAGCAGCTGTATGGAATGGTGAGGGCTTATCAGAATGGTTTCGTTCGGGATCAGGGGTAAGGCAAGGTTGTGCTCTCAGTCCAAGCTTATTTGCACTCTTCATTGAGGATATAGTGGAGTTTTTACCTGGAGGGGTTGAATATGGAGGTGTATTGATTAAAGCCCTTCTCTTTGCAGACGACGTAGTGCTTTTGTCGTACTCACCCGAATCGCTACAGCTTACAATAAACCGACTCTCCGCATACTGCAATATGTGGAATCTGCTGGTAAATTTGAGTAAGTCTCAAATAATAATTTTTAGAAGAGGTGGAGGCAGAAACTGCGCAAATGAAAAAAGGCACTTTAATGGGGAAACTATCCAAGTGGTGAAGGAGTATAAGTACATCGGAGTGTATTTTACGAGGAATCTCAATATGGAAAGGCACCTCAAAGAGAAATTGTCGAAATCGAAAAAAGCCATCAACATTGCTTGGAGAAAATGTTTCAACAACAAATATATAGCTCATAGCAGCAAATATAAAGTTTTTGAATCAGTTTCGCGATCCATTCTCTTCTACGCTGCTCAAGTATGGGGAGGAAAACAATTTGAAACGGTGGAAAAACTCCTTAGGTTTTATATAAAGAGAGCATTTCATCTGCCACCGAACACGCCAAATTACATGCTCATGTTGGGGACAGGCCTATCACCACTCTTTGTAAAAACCCTAAAGCTACAAGTGGATTACGTGCTTAGAGTACTAAACATGCCAGACTATAGACTTCCGAAGAAAGCAGCTCTACAATCTATAAGAAATAAAACTGGATGGTACAAAGAGTGGCTGGAATTAGCTAGTGGATGTGGACTGGAGCTTAGTGTGGAAGATGCGAGGAGTTGGAAGCCTAAACTTTACCAATTAATCACGCGTGTGGATGAGCAGATCAGGGAAAAATTTCTAGAGGAGGCATCAGGGTCACTCCATAGAGGAGTCTACAGCCGGTTATGCCACAACTTGCAGCACAATAATTACTTCCGGGATAAGTACAGCATAGACGAAATAGCAACGGTCCTAAAACTGCGTGGAGAGCTCCTGAAACTGAATTATGTACCCCATAGGGATGAGCTACCGATAGTCTGTGGCATGTGCAATTTATCTGAGAGGGAGGATACATTTCACTTCGTTGGCAGGTGCCCAATTTTGCGAGAAACAAGGAAATCGGTGTTTGGAAACGATGTCTTATCGGAGAACCAAGTCTTGCAAATCCTTAATGAAAATAACGTCACAACACTAACCAGGTACTGCAAAATTGCTTTGCAATACAGAGAAAGAGTTTTGAATGGAAACTTCTGAAGAAAAAGAAAAAGGAGAAAAATAAAGAATTAATTAATTTCTGTGCTATTAGGCTATAATTAATAATTTATTAATAATTGTTAACTTTTTATCAACCAGGCAGACGGCAATGCAATGCTAACTGATTTTTGTTTAAACACTGTTTTGTTAAATTTTTTTAGTATAAAAATAAAAATCTATCTAATCTAATCTAATCTAGAAATGATTCTGCGTTCATTCCTCATTAGCATTCATTGAAGTGTTTAAAATTCTTGGAGTCACTGAATTCTGTGAAGCCTTTGAAGTCATTGAAGTCTGTATAGAAAGTGGAGTTAGACTTGGGGCCCATTTAAAGTAAAAGTGAACTTGATTTAAGTTAAGTTAATTAAGTTAAACATAAAATAAAACTGAGGAAAATAATGAAAGATCGAGCGACCTTATATAGCGGTGAGCCGGATATAACGATATATTTTCAAAGTCCCGGCAAAACTCCGTTTAACGCAAAGTAAATTGCAATTGGTTACAACGATGCCGGATATAACGATGAAATCGGTTATAACGAAAAAAATTGATGAGATTTAAGTTTAAAAACTGTTTATAGCGATGTACATCTAAAGCTAAAGTTGACTTTATCATATGCCCTACTCGATTTCCATATCTGGTATCTGAAGATTGTAGTAAGTTTTTATTTTTGTTTGAAACAATTAGTGTGTGGAGATAGTTCTCAAGATGGTGACAATAGGTACGCGGAAATACTTTTCATTGCTCAAAAATATGAATTAATTTCAACATTGAACGAGGTTTTAATATTTATTTATTTATTTGTAAAGAAGCTTATAAACTAGGTTTACAAAGCTTTTTTAAGAAGACATTCGGGCAACAAGGCCGTATGATGCCGTTTGTAAAGCAATTAAAAAAAAAATTGCTTCAAGTAAAAGTCCAAACGTTCGAACCCAAACATAACTCACCTAGAAAATTATTCTACACAACCAAAAATCACAAATAATAGGTCCATTCGCGTACACAATACAAAGCGCTTTACAGTGCTTTAAGACGCTCTAAAGTGCTCGAATTATATTCGCGTACTGAGCGAACATGACAGATAAATACGAAAATTTATAAGTAACGAGTAACGAGTATTTTCCTTCTGTGCTTGAATGTGCTCGAAGAATTTTTGCCGGCACGAACGTAAAAATTGCCCAACGACTGTCAAATGAGTCAAAGAGTTTTTAATTCCATTTCAAAAAGTCAATAGACTTAAAAAATAGATGAAACGTACAGGGTGGCGCACGAATGGAGTAACCGAAGAGTTCCCAATCAAAGTCGGGGTACACCAGGGAAGCGTTTTAAGTCCTTTGCTCTTTATTACAGTCCTTGATTATCTGCTTGAAGGTAAAGTGATGGACCCCAAGGTACATTCTTTGCTGACGATGGAGCCATCATAAGTGAAGATCCTACATCCCTGCAACGAGCACTTGATGTGTGGGTGGATGTTCTGGAGGGAAATGGGTATCGCATTAGTTTAAAAAAGACAGAGTACTTATGCTGCCCGTTCTCTGATCCACTCAGGCCTATTCCAGACATTTATTTGAATGGAACAGTGCTTCCCAAGTGCGAAAAGTTCAAATACCTAGGATCTATGATCAATAGCAAAGCAACTTGTGATGACGACATCAATCATCGCGTAAGCGTAGGGTGGATGAAGTGGCGAGAAAATTCCGCTATCTTCTGTAACAGAAAAATGCCCCCTAAGTTGAAAGGAAGGCTCTACACCACAGTTGTACGTCTAGTGCTCGCATACGGTTCACAATGTTGGACGATGTACAAAAAGTATGAGAGTAAATTAACGGCAGCTGAGATGAAGATGCTTCACGTGACAGCAGGAGTGACAAGGCTTGATCGAATAAGAAGTTCGAAGATTCGTGGAAGCTTTCACATCAAAGAAACCATCGTACAAAAAATAGAGCGCGACCGGCTCAGTTGGTATTGCCACGTTCAAAGAAGAGATAATTTGAACCCTGTTAAAAAGGCAATATCTATGCACGTTCCAAAGACATCGCGATGCAGAAAAGGCAGGCCTATAAACGCCTGGATCAGACAAATGCGACGACATCGGCATTTCATTGGCCTCAGTAACCGAGTGATCCAAAATCGGCAGGCCTGCCGATATTTTCTGAGGTCAAATAGGCGAACCGCCAGGCGGATCAGTAGAAATGCGGTGAAGTGGGAGGGTTATGATCTCTTGTTTTCGGATCATAACCTCGCTGATAAAAGGAAGAAGAAGAAGGGTGGCGCACGAATCGTGCTACAAAAACAAAACGTAATAACTTTTTTTCTCTGTGAGTAATCGGCTTATTTTTTTTTATTTGGCAGGTTCCTATTTAGATTTATTAAAATGAATGCTTGGGATGCCCAAAAGAGGATTTGGATAGTGCAGTGGTACCATGCTTTGCAGTCCTTCATTTCCGTCCAAAGGGAATTTAGGCGGGAGTTTGGCGGCACTCCCCCGAGTAGATGGACCATTATGAGGCTCCGAATCTGGAAGCATCGCACGAAGACCGTACCATCGAGATCCCTATGTTCGGGTTCAAGACACAATCGCGGCTGTAGCATCGCTAATTTAGGCAAATCCAAGCGTTGCGACTCGAAACTTACCGGCGCAAATTGGATTTAGTAGACGGTCATTACAACGGATAATTCATGATGACTTAAACTTGTTTCCGTACAAAGTCTAAATTACAAGCAAGTTAAACCCTCTGGATTTTCCTATTCGCCTGGAATTTAGCCAAAAAATGCTTGAAATGGCCGAAGAAGACAACAGCTTGATAAATTTCTGGTTTATGTCTGATGAGGCCCATTTTGATCTAAACGGCAATGTAAACAAGCAAAATTGCCGTATATGGAGTGAATCTAATCTAGAAATACTCCATGAGACGGAACTGCACCCAGAACGGGTCACTGTGTGGTATGCAGTTTCATCAAGGTGCATTGTGGGGCCATACTTCTTGGAAGAAAACAGTGTAACAGTAACTGTCAATGGGGACCGTTATTTAAAGATGTTGAATGAGTTTTTTTTTACCCAGAACTGCGCCGAAGACGTATCTGTTTCAACGGCATTTGGTTCCAGCAAGATGAAGCAACTGCACACATAGCCACACCAGTTATGGCGAAGCTTCAACGAAAATACCCACACAAATTAATATCCAGAAACTCCACTTTCCGCTGGCCACCAAGGTCACCTGACCTAACTGCACCACACTTTTTTTATGGGGTTATGTCAAGCAAGAGGCGTACAAAACGAAACCAAGGAATTTATCTGAATTGAAGCAGTCCATTAAAACAATAATTGAGGCGATCCCGACTTCAACTCTTCAGGCCGCAATGAATAATTTTCTGATAAGGTGTCACATATGCGTGGATGAGCATAGAGGTCATTTACGGTCTATCATTTTCAAAAACAATTAGTTATATAAAATGAAATTGAATTTTCTGTACAATCAAAAAAAAAAAAATAAATGAAATACATTGATTAAAAAAAAAAGTTATTTGAATTTCTTATTGTACCACAATTGGTGCGCCACCCTGTATTTTGAAGAAAAGGCTGTGATGTGTAAATGTTCTTCCAAAACATTTCTTTTTAACTTAATATGAATCTGTTAGTTTTCACACGAGTATAATTTGATCATTATAATTTTTTTTAATGTTGGCTCGACATGGCTCGAAATGGCTCGCTTTTCATTCACGTACTTTTCCTTAGATTTCCGCTCTCTGAGAGTTTTTACTCTCATCATGTCGTATTTGACAATTTATTAGTTTTTAGCTCGACAATTCCTCTTCTTTTATTTTTTCTCTTTTTTGAGTCTTATTTACATCCACTTTATAAACACGTACATGGTTATATATGTACATATGTTTAAAAGAAAAAATAAGGGAAATACTTATATGTTAAATCATTTTTTTTTTTTTAATAAAGCGTTCGATTTAGCTTTTTTTCATTTATTTTTTTGTTGTCCCCGATATAACGATGGACCGGTTATAAAGATGAAATTCTGAGTTCAAAATCGTTATAACCGATTTCTATTGTATGTACATCAAGAGAAAAAATAAATAAAAATAAGCAGATGAAAATATTATAATAGTTAAGAATTGTTGACTAGATATCTGAATAAAATTCTTCAAAATGTGTGGTACCGCGATGTCTTCTTATATTTTGGGGTCACTGTCTGACAACAAAAACAAAAAAATTGGCGGTCGGAATTAGTGCAGGTGAATCTTGGGTGTACAAATATAAATGATCTTGATTAGGTTGCAAAGCTAATCTTAAATACTATAAAAGCAAAGTCGATTTTCCTTGTGAACACCGTTTCTCGAAAACTACTAGACGTAGGTACTTGAAATTTTGCACAGCTATTCCTTATTTTGCCTAGATGCGAGATAAGAAGGGATTTTCCGAAAGTCAAGGTCTAAGTGGCATAAAGGGGGTTGAGATCGAATTTCCCGTTTGTAAATATTGATTCCACAGGCGTAGCTCAGTACTGGCTTTCCGGATTAAAAAAATAAAAAATAGGTGAATTTAGTAAATTCGCCGCTGATTTATTTAAGGTATAAAACATCCTTCTGTGTTGTCCTGAAGCTGAGCAATGCTAAAAACAATTAATCAAATCATCGCCCACAATTTTCCTTCAATGGAGACCACGGCAAGCAGTCATGCAGCAGTGGCTATCGTTGCAATAGTATATGGGCGCGCTATCCCATGATTATGTTTTGATCTGTGCGAGCTCTTCTAGAGTTAAAATTAAAAAAAAAACATTATCAGTGCCAAATCTAAGATATTGTAAATTTTATTTATTAAGGTATCCAATCCATGTGCTCTCAAAACTTAATGCAATTAAGAGACTTGGGAATATACGTGTAGGTACATATGTACATGCATATGGATGTGTAGACATAGAAATATTGCAATAATTTTCCATTTTGTTAGATGAGATGTTGTTGATCGTTGCATTTGTCCATATTTTAGAATGTTTTAACAAATTTAAAATAAATTATTAACAGGGTGGCATAGGCAGTATATTGAAAGTTGAATACTCGTACTTTGAGTCTATTTTCCTATGTTTTAGACAACAAATGGAAAAAGTTGAAATGTTGAAGATTACACAGAAGAACACTAATACGGAAAAGTATTAAACCGCAAAAGTGGTGCACCTATGAAAACTAAATCGAAACAAAAAAAAAAATCAAAGCTGATTTGACAAATGTAGTTTTTTACTGTTGTTTTCTGTTAAATTGTACCAACAGAAATAGTTGGGGTACAAATTGTCGATGATTGCATTATTGGCAAGTGTTTTTTGGAATATTATTCAGACGTGTGATTTATTCATTAAGAAATAATTTCGTTTATATTGCGTTTAATCCTTATAAAACTTAAATTAAATCAATATAAACAATAATTTAAAGAATTCAAGTGAGTTAAAATTAGTTATCGTATATTGTGAAATTTTTGAAGTGAAGCTTCTTAGCTATTAGTAATATTTTATCGAGTGTTACGAAAAAAAGTGTATTATGAAATGTGAATTTCTGAATTTATTGTTAAAAGGATTAATAATAAAGTAGTGTTTAAGTTATAAATCAGGGCCAAGGGAAAGGTAAAAAGAATCAGTGTTGTCGTTTCAGTAAATTTAGGAGCGATAGTAAAGTAAATAAGAAGTCTCATTTCTAACGCGTAAAAGTTTCATGCACGTTTTTTTATTTCCTTTCCATACTAATATATTTATTTAGGACAGGTAGATATTTTCACATATACATATGTATGTACTTATGCATGTACACTAATAAAAACGAGGTCAGTGTGAAAAAAATTGTATCTCCTGTTACTACTTGACAAAAGAATTCTTATGCAGTGTATGATTTAGATGAAAAATAATTATAGACGTGAATCAAGAAATTTTATTGATTGATGGTGGGAAGCTGCTTCACCATGTGGTGCTTATGAGAGGGAATGGCGACTGCCTCTTTTCTTCCATATCTTACGGTGTATATAGAACGTAAGTGATGGTACTCAAGGTGCGTGAGGAAGTTGTTGATTACGTCTCAGCCAGCTGGGATAGGTACGCAATTTTAACGGCAATATCGAACGGCAACAATTATTCGACAAAAGAAGAATATATTGCGGACATGGGCTTATCTGGGACATTTGGCATAACTTGTGAGTTAGTGGCAGCTGGAGAAATGATGAGTTATGAGTTCCAGATTTTTAGGGATGGCGTTATCTTTGCGCAGTTTGGAGAGCCTGTAAAAGGTTACGTTAGACTTCGGTTTTCTAGAGAATTGTTTGGGGGACATTTCGAAATTTTAATTCCAGCCGAAGAGATAAGCAACACCTGCACGTCAAAGCATATGGTATATGTAGCTTCTCTGCAAACTAAACCAACATCATTACCATAAAAACGGAATAGAGTAAGGGTTAATGATGCCATACGCAGGACAAGAATTAGACAATCCACGGCCATATACCGCAAAAAAATTACCGAATTCTTAAAATCCACTCCTCAAGTTCGCAATCCAACAGATTCTAACGCCATTGAAATCAGTCAGTGGGAACAGAAATCACTAATCTTTTATTATAATGTTTTTGTTGACTATCTCGGTTATAAAAGTGTAAACCTGGGAAAATTGTCCAACATTTGTAGATGCTGCAAGTCTGAAAACTAAAATAGTTTATGGCCACGAGCGAAGCCAGTTGGGTCAGGTAGTTTTTCATAAAGGTACGAAGGTTCTTTATTAATGAAGATGTTATTTAAAGTCTTAAGAGCGCAGTATTTAAAATACGTGAATAAGTTACATCCAAATATATTTTTTGTGTACCTTGATACATGATCAAAGCGTTTTAGATTATATATGTATCGGCTTAAACTTCTTTTTGTTTCGGAATTTAGCCAAAAGAAAATTTCACACCCGTAAGTTAGTATGCCGCATAATTATTGATCTAGCGATTCGTATTTTTACGTGTTTATGTGTGAAATGCTTGGATAAAGATAAGTTCCGCAGACAGTGGAAATCATTGAAGTCTATGAAACCAATTCGCTTGTGATGCATTCCACTTCATTGATAATAGAAATATCAAAAAAAAAAAAACTTGATAATAGTTATGATTTAAGTATATTCCAAACATAGGTACATTCATATGTTTTTCGCTATTACAGTAGACTTTGTCTTCAATAATTAGAAATGTTGACGAAATACAATGCATTACGAATGAATCGGCTACAAATGGTGGAATGTTTTTTCATGTATTCAATGACTTCAACGACTTCAACAGCTTTAAAGACCCAACAACATCGAGGACTTGCATGATTTTAATGACTGTAAGCGACTTCAATGAATGCAGAGATACAAAATATATTTTATAGGTATAGGTTTACAATATGAGTACGGAATATGACTGCCCCATTCTCTAGGCCATACTCTTCAATTTCAGTCCAAAGGTAGTTCTTCATTTTTTTTTTCTCACGGTCCCACCTCTCGCGACCGTCTGACAAACATCCGAGAGTTTTGTTGTCACGAAAAGGCTTCTCAAATCGGCGTTCGGATTCGGCATTAAACTGTAGGTCCCTTCCATTCGTGTAAAAAAATATAACGCACACAACATGAGTGGTTGCGAGAAGCTAGGCCCTGGCACTTTAAAGAACTGTGCGCCAAATATTTGTATTTGTAGTTCTTCAACATCTCTTTAGAGCTGGCTACTGATAGTGACGCTGATGATGATGACGCTGATATTTAAACATAGATTAACATGACACTTCAAGAAATTCTGTCTCATAATGGAGCATATAGAATTTAATTACATACAAGTGTAGTGAATACCAATAAAAAGGAAAAAGAAAAGTATTTATGAACATGAAAACTAAATACACTGACGAGTACGTAAATATTAAATATAATTGAAGTGAGATATGATTGCTAAATAATTTTAAATTTATTGCGACATGTATAAGAATTGCCTCCACCGAAATACAGCTGACGAATCAATCCTATGTAGTTGATGTGGAAGATTATTCCACAACCGAATCGCTCTAACAAAATAAGACCGCTCTCCCACTGTGTGTGTGGCAAAATTAGTCGTAGCCCTCTTGGTGACTGTACAAATCTAAGATACTCTAGTAAATGCTCTGTCGAACGCCTACATTGACCAGACAGATAGATACCGGACTAGAGCTTCCATGTCTCGTTTAAACCGTTTGTAAACGATTACTCAGATAATGGAAAATCAGTTCAAGGGCAGAGCTAGAAACTGGAAATTATTTTTAAGTTTAAGCAGTAGCAATGAATGATTAATACAATCAAAACCCTTTGAAAAATCGAATAGTACCATCACACCGATTTCATCTAGATCCAATGCTGCCCTTATTTCGGTGGTTACCTTGATTACCGCTGTTTCACAACTATGCCTTTTCCGAAAGCCAGATTGAGAATTTGAAATCTTATTAGATCTATCCAAGTCTTCTTGAATCTGTTGGACCAAGATCTTTTGAAAGACTTTCGATAGGAAGGGTAATAAGCTTATGGGCCTAAACTCTGCAGTGTTCTTAGGGTTTGACTTTTTGGGAATGGAACTATTTTGGTTCTCTTCCACATCTCCGGAATTTACTGCTGTATATACAGTAGTTGAATATGTGCACAAGTAGGGAAGAAGTACAAGAAGGATCCACTTAACGAATTTCGGAGAAATATCGTGTGGCGCGATCGCATTCGATTTAACTGCTCGAATCGCTTATTCAACATCCCGGATGTTGGCACACTTAAATGCGAAGCACTCAGTAGCGGAGGGACTACTTGAATCAAATGCAGCCGCATCCGATGATGTATGAACGATTACGGCGCCCATTTCTATCGGACTGAAAGTTTATCTAGGCCTGTTATTATCCACCATATCTCTTCTTTTAAGTTATTCCATCGATTTTTTGAGTTTAACTTTTGGGTTTAGACGTTTCAGGAAATATGAACGCTTGGAGGAACGTATCAAATCAGTAACTCTATTTCAAGCAAAGATGTATTGATACCTATTGTTTTCCGACGGCATTCTTTTGAATGCCAACCTTCTGAAATAACGTTCTCTTTCCTGAAATAATAATTTAAGAGAGACCTTAACACTTTTGTTATTTCCATGACATAGGTTTCATACAGTTCATTTGTTAGTTAATTAACAAAGAAACTTTTGAATCAACGTCTACAGCGTTGTAAACATCATTAAGACCAAAGCTACCAATATTTTCTTGCAGATGTGGAAAATCAAAATGGCGAAATGATATGTACTTCAATGTTTTTGCACTTCTAGTGCCACTCATATTAAACTTAAGCGATCAAAAAAGAAGGTCATGAATAAAATCAGATGTAAGCCTAACCTGAGCTTTCCAATCACTTGGTTAGTTGAACTTGTCAGGAACATGTCAATAAGGGACGGGTTTTTAATAGATTGGAAACAGGTGGGCTACAGTTTATTGACTACGCTTAAGTCCATTTTATTACAGAAGACTGGAACAGATCAGTAGTAGTATTCTTCTTTAGATAGTTAACATTGAGGTCTCGATCAATATAAATATTACTGCAATTTGGGCTGGGTCTGGTTAGGGTATCTTCAAGCTCCTTCAAGTACTCCTTCTTAAATTTATGCGGTGGACAGTACACAGTCACCAACAAACATTTATCAGATCCACTTTTGACTTTAATACACAAAAAATCCACATCAGTCAGCGAGGACGAGTATACGCTTTTTGTTAACAAACTTTCCCGTATATACATACGGAATCCCCCTCTAATCCTGTTTTTACGAAGAAACCACTCTCAGCACCCTCTGACCCATCATGTCTCACTATTTTTACAGTTAAGATTGCTTATGTTAACTGTTTGTATTAAGCAAAAATAAAATAAAATAAACGCATTTCACAACTTCCCTTCTTTCCCTCCCTTCCTTAGTTTTTACGCTTTATTTATCGATTAATTAGTCTAAAGCTTTGTTATTAAGTTATTCTTAAATATTAGTGAACTAGCTGACAAGTGGGCGCCGTGGCGTAAGTGGTTAGTGTGTCGGATCACTGCGCGTGAGGTTCCGAGTTCGAATCCCAGAAAAACACCAAAAAGTTTTTTCACGGTCCCACCTCTCGCGAGCGTCTGACAAACATCCGAGAGTATTGTTGTCACGAAAAAGCTTCTCAAATCGCCGTTCGGATACGGCACTAAACTGTAGGTCCCTTCCATTTGTGGAAAAATATAACGCACATAACATGAGTGGTTGCGAGAAGCTAGGCCCTGGCACTTAAAGAGCTGTTGCGCCAAATATGTATGTATGTATCCACAGAGCACAAACAAACCCGTTCATAACACACAATTTATTTTAAATCCAATAAAACATTCTAAAATATAGACAAATCCAACGATGAACAACATCTCAATTAACGAAATGGAAAAATATTGCAATGCCATGCCTGTACATGCGTATGTATGTACATATGTACGCGTATATTGCCAAATCTCTTAATTGCACGAGTTTTTGATAGCGCATACATATCCTAATTAATAAAATTTAAAATGTCTTGAATTTGGCACTGATAATGATTTTTTTCAATTTTCACTTTAGAAAAGATCACACACTAAAGTTCAAAACAGTGCACCCATCTACTCATACATACACACGATTGCAGTGATAACCACTGCTGCATGACTGCTGGCAGTGGTCTCCACTGAAGGAAAATTGTGGGCCATGATTTGATTAATTGTTTTTAGCATTGCTCAGCTTCAGGATAACGCAGAAGGATTATTTATACCTTAAATGAATCAGCGGCGAATTTACTAAATTCATTTTTTTATTTATTTTTTCAATCGGATGAGGCATTACTGAGCGAGGGCTGTACAAACAACTTTTAGTGACGGAAAATTCTATTTCAACTTCCTTTAAGCCACTTGACCTCGAATTTCGGATGCTTTCTTCTTATCTCACATCTAGGCAAAATAAGGAATAACTGCGCAAAATGTTAAGTACCTATGTACGGCCAACAGTCGAAATCGGTGCTCACAAGGTGACAAATCTTCGCTTTTATAGTATTTAAGATAAACAAATAAAAAACGATTATTGCAAGCTGCATGAAATAGATATGCAACAGATTCCATTCCATCATTTTTAAACATCTTATTCATATGATATTCAGCTTAAAGCCGTCTGCATATAATTGTGTGTGGATTGTTAAAAACTGTATCTGTACATTGCGCACAAATAAAGAAAACACAAATTTGTATTTCTCATATAAAAGTGTTGTAGAGAAGATTTAAGAAGATTTGGATTAGGGTTCATTCTGGGACTCAGATCATTTTTTAAGATATCCCAGCTGTTTTGGCCGTCCAGCATTTACACAAACCAATGAGGAGGGTTTAGAAAATGTTCATTCTGCAGAACAAGAAGTAAAAAACGGCTCAAACATGTCAATATCGTACGCTTAGCTAGATGTATGAAAAGTTTACGAAAATTATCGGTACTGAGTTAAAACATGTCTCAGCATTATCGGTGCACTGAAAACTTCCCCACAGCGGCGCTCCAAACTATGCTCCACCTACTCCCGGTATACATAGTCAGCAAACAATTGGCTACCAGCTCAGCAATAAGACTGAGAAATAGACGGGGCAAAATACTTAACATGCATCATCCTCTTCATAAAGTCAATGATCACCTGCCCACTGAGCACAACTTCAACATAGGCTATAGGCACTCAATACCGGACAAAAGTGAGTGGGCGCAACGCGATATCCTACACAACGAATCACTTCACAATCAGTTTATAAGTGACATATCAGCTTTTATTTTTAATAAAAGCATACTCACTGAAAATTTTCCTGATGCACTTAAATGTGCAGATGTAGTACCACTTTATAAAAATCGAAATTCAGATTGTATCTGCAATTACAGACCTATCTCGCTTCTACCATCTGTTAGTAAAATCTTTGAAAAAGTTACTAAAAATAGGGTTGTTAAGTTTTTGAATAAAAATATTTTTTTTAATTCGGATTCCAAAAAGGCAAATCTACGGAAGATGCTTTTTTAGATGTTTGTTCTCAAATTTACTGAAATTTGGCCAGGCAAAAAAATACATCAGCTTTATTTGTAGATATACTGAAAGCTTTCGATATGATCGATCATAACATCTTGTTAGGGAAGCTTAGTAAAGCAAGTTTTTGAGGTTTTTGAGGTGTTTATGTTCGAGTGGTTCCAATCCTATATAAATAAATTCACAGAGGGTGAAAATAGAAGACACCAGAAGTGGAATAAAATACATAAAACTGGGTGTGCCTCAAGGTTCGGTGTTAGGACCAATACTTAGATTAATTCTCTATTTGGATTTAATTTTAAAGGAGTATTAAAAGCGCTTGCTGATGACTTGCTGCTGTATGTATATACATACATATATGTATATGTAAATTTTGATTGAGGTAACGAAAGAAAATAAAAATACCGATTTTAATTTTAGTTTAAAATGTCTTATTTATTTTAAATAGCAATTCGTGCTGTCGCTTCCGAGATAATCACCTCCTCAGGCTTGTTGCCTTCTGTCTTTATACTTTTTCGCAGAACAGATTATTATTATTAGCATTCTTTTCTAATAAAATTATGATGTCAAATTTCAAAATAAACTTAAAAAAATCAGGGACAAGTAATTTGATTTTCAAACCAGAGCAATTTTAACATAAAACATTTAAATCAAAAGTATTATAAGGAAAAAAAATTACTTTGGACCACGGCAACACTACCCTGCCTAGGTTGATGTCTATGATGATCTCGGTGATCTCGATTTTCTGCATGACACACAGGCAGCCAACCTCACCAACGTGATTGATGTTATTAGTTGACAAACCATCAGTAGTATTGTTGTTGCCGTCGAAATATTTTAGAGCAGCTTCACCCAATGTTTGTTTGACAAATGTCAGCTGTTCGTTTGTTTTGATTATCAATCCGCGTGATAAGTGATAGTCAAACGTGAAATTATTTATTTGTAGGCGCGTTGCTTTAATAGAGATATTTGCGGTCTGTGTGAGATTAAGAAGATTCGTTTTTATTTTGTATAGTGATTTCCGCTTTTGCCTATTAAGCAAGGACTGCAGAACAGATTAAATAGATCTATAACCAATGAGCGATCGACACAATGTAGATTGCTGCATGGTTATGTGTGTGCTTGATTGTTATCTCTTGTAGGCGTTGTAGGTGGTCTGATATAATATGTACAGTCAACTCCGCTTATCTGAACTACGCTTTACTGAAAAAATCGGATAACTGAAACACAAAATTTGTCACGAAGCATTTTTTTACAATCTTCATACAAATTACTCAGCTTAACTGAAAAAAACTTTTACAACAGAAACTATTAATTTATACTCAAACTACTTTCAGTTAATCAAAATCGTTTCGTTTTTCCTTTCTTTAGCGGAAAAACAAAATTTTCCACGAAATCTATCTTTCAGTTTTGATACCACAATATCACTTCGTAGTCGGCTTTGGAGAAAAAAATTATGTTATATGTTTTTTTTAAATAAAATATTGGCATTATTAAAAATGATGTTGGTATTTTTTTGATTTTCAGGTTGGATACATAAGTGAAATTGTTTTTCACTTGTCCGAACTCCGGTTAAATGAAATTCTTTTTCAGTTATCCGAAGTTCGCTTAAGAGAAAATACCGCTTAAGTGAAAAAATAATTGGTGTTTCAGTTAAGCGGAGTCGACTGTATATATAGCTCAGATAGCCCTCTAGATCTAGTAGCAGACATTAATTGCGATCTCGACTTACTAAGAACTTAGTTTGCTAAGCACAAATTAGTTATAGGTCCCAAAACTAAAATTATTTTATTTAGTTTTTCTGCTCAAAACTGTATTGACGCAAATATCTTTTTTCATGCACCCGAGTGTCCTAAATTTAAATTTGTTAATTGTGTTTTTAACTCCCCAACGACCTTCTGCAGAGATATCAACTGCTGTGATAATTGTTTCCTTATTGAGAAAGTCGATGAGTTCTGGTACTTGGGGTTAATCATTGATTCTAGGATGTCCTTTTCTAACCATACCGCGGAGCTGAGAAAATATTTTCTCCTTAACTAACTAAGCTGCTGACGTCTATATATTATGGGTTATTCCATTCTAAATTGCAATATGGAATAAGCTGCTGGAGTGGAACATATTTAAAAAAAATAAAACCCTTACTTACATTGCAAAAATATATTCTTAGAAAAATTTGCTTTAAACATCGCCTTCATCCCAGTTTTCCATCCTAGTTTGTCATTTGAAAATTCTTCCGATTCGTCATCTATATTGTTTAAAAGTGTTTAAAGTATTTTTTATTAGATCCGGCAACCTTAATTTTAGAATCCTTGACAGTTATAATATTCGTGGAAATTCTTTGCATCTAGTCTCTGTGCCTGTATTTCGCACTACTTCGTTTCGTAATTTTTATACCGCTTATACCGCTAATTTTTATACTTGCATGTCATTTATTTAATAAATTACCACAGTAGGACCTTCGAGCAATAAATTCACGAAACATTTTTTGCCACAATTAAAAAATTGCATATATAGATTTTCATTTGATGATCTAGAATCTCTCGCTAATGTCCACATCATTTTGGTGTATCTTTGAAAATGTATCTTATTCTTTTCTTCTCTTATTTATGTTTTTATATGTTTTCATTTTCGATACTATTAACTTGCATTTTTTTTAATTGCTTTGAATTGAATTATTCATGCCAATTATTAAATCCGTCGGATTAATTGCGGAGTGATTTCATTCGATCCGCACCTATTCCTCATCATTGAAAACGACTAGCAAGTGAACGAATGTCGGTAAAGAAGTGACAGAAAGTAAGCATTATTGAAACCGCATACGATTCGCACTCCATACAAAGTCAGACGTTTTCAATACGTATCAAAATAGCTGCGGATTACGGTAACAACAGTTGGTAATTTTTCCATTCAAAGATAAGTATCTGAATTTAAGTTTGGTCGGACCACTAGTCTTACTTACGAAAGAAATTTGCCCATAATAAACGTGAGTTGAAAGTGGTGGGGAAAACAATGAAGTTAGTTTTCCTCCTTTGGAGGAGGATGTAATTAAACTCATGTGCTTGAAGGACTGCATGGAGGGTTTGCTTGAGACAAACAGTTATGGTACACCAATAAAAACCGTTGCCTCTACCTGTAGTATGCGCCAAGATATTGATATGTCTCTTGAAAGTGAAATGAACTTGCTAACTGAAACATCTGATGACAAAAGCAATACGTCCATAGGCTTGGAAAATGACCAGAACACCTGCTATACTATATCACCTACGAGTATACTACCAGAGGAACAGTCGAGAAAAAAACCAAAGCCATTACAACTACTTGAGAAGCAAATAAATGTACAAGAACAAATGTACGAAAAAATATACGAACTGATTTTAACTGTTAGAGAACAATCCGAGGAAACAAATTCTTGTTTGAAAAAAGTCTACCAAAGAAAAGAGAATGCAATCCATCACTCACTTAAAGTGCCTAAAGAAATAAAAAGGCACAATGAAGGCATTCTTATAGGCCTGCTATCGATTTCCTCTTCCAGATTAATATAAAATCATATTGTATCTATTATTTTCAAAATCGCCTGTTTTGAATTAGTATTTGTTGAGGAATATTTTCATTTCACAGAAAAAGGAGTGAATTCGAAGTCGTTATTAATATGGTTTTACGGACCGATAGTGTAGTTCATCCGGCGGCTTCTATAATTGGATCACACAGGGAAAGTGAATAGGTGCGAATCGGATGAGATCCCTCCGCAATCAACCCGCCGGATTCAATAATCGGCATGATTATGCATTTTTCTTTCTTTTTTTTTTGTTTTTTTTTTCTAATTTCTAGTTCATGCTAATCTCTTTTTGAGTGACATTCAACACTATTTTGTCTAAAATATTGATTGTTTCTACTATTTCTCTATTTACTCAATTTTTTGAATGTATATACTTAGGCTAAGATGATTTTTATAAAGTTTGAGAAATAAAGATAATAATAATGATAATATAAATATCAGATATTGTCAAATACATAGACAGTTAGGGAGCTTTCAGATACCTCGCATCCAGCACTACGAGGTCTAAGGCAGTGAAAAGCGACCGAGCATTTCTGGACATCACAACCTCACCCTTTGCTGGGTACCAGGCCACTGTGATATACAGGGGTATCGCGCGGTTGACGAGCTGGCTCGACAAGGCTCCTCTGCTAGAAATAGCATAAGCATCACGGATGCCCAACGTCTTATGTTAAGTAACTTATTCATGCCGACGCAATGAGTAAAGCCAATCACCGATGGGAGCATCTAGGCCAGTGTAAAACCACTAGGCTACTTTGACCAACACTGAGTAAAACCAGATCCGTCGGACTCCTGAAACACAAGAGAGGAATCCTTTCTAAAATAACAAACGTCCTCACCGGACACTTTGCTATAGGAAAATACCCCCTACAATGATTTCTGCCGAAGTGGTAGGGATTAAGAGGAAGAATCGACCATCAGTCACTTTGTTGCACCTGTCCTGCACTCGCCAACATCAGGAAGGATACCTTGAGTGGATACTTTTTCTACTATCTAAATGATATCAGCAATACATACACGGCTAAAATTAACCCTTTCATACAAAGAAGTACATGGTTCCCAGATCAAGAGAGTGACCCACCTACCTTACATATTGGTAGTACAATGGATCTATTTCTGGTCTACGTTAAGTGTATCCTCATATCAGTAGAGGGCTGTTACTAACCAACCAAAATATTGAAAATGAATGGGCCTGAATCGAAGCACAGCCGCTTGTTAAGAAGATCCGCCTAAACAAACGTAGCCTTCAATGTTTATTGACTTCGAGCTCATCTGCTGCAGTGTCTGCCCAATGTTCACTTCAACTTCTTCTACCTAGTACAATCTCCACTTACAAGATTCACAATAACACTCCTCATCTATTTCAAGTTCGCAATATTAAATTTCTCTACTTGAAAAAGAATATGCACGTTCTTCATCTCACAGAATACACAAACCTATGTAATCGTATATGTAATGAAATTGACTTTAGAGAGTGCCCGACTACATTGACCCAAAAGTCATTTGTGGCAAAAATGCTTCGTTAGGCCTTTCATCCCCACATTCGTCCCGAAATTTTATGACTCCAAGGCAAAGCGTGTTAAAAATTGCGCGTAGGCAAGGCACGACATGGATCAATGTATGTACTTCGTCGGGATGAGACTTTTCGTACATCCTTGTCCCTGGATTGTCCTCCTCTATAATAAATTCGAAGGAGGCAAGTAAATAAATACACGCATATAAAACACATGCATATTACATATCTCGTTCCAGTAGGATATCATGGCTCTAACTCCTGCTGCTGGTGCTGGTAGAGAGCCACTGCTACTGCCGCTTTGCTTAATTTTGTATTAAAGGACACAACAACTTTTTTATGGACGACTGAGCTTTATGTCGCAGGATCACAAACTTAAATGAACAGGAAAGTTATGACGTTGACACTTTTTTTCGGGGGTATTCATCCTTGTGTTGATGCTTTATTTTTTTCTTCGACCGAGCTGCTGACAATATGACAAAAAGGACGTGTAATAAAGTTGCTTAACCAGCGAAATTATATTAGAATTTTTGGATGGAAAGGGGACGAGTAGAGAAAGGGTCGCAGGATTCAGCTAATGCTGAGGGTTTTGACTTTTCACAAAAAAAAAAAAAAATATTTTACGTGTATGAGTGGAGGATTTTATGTATATATGTATTTTGGGACATCGAAACGACCCCAGTTGGTGTTTCATTTTTGCATTAACCTAGAACCAATTTCGTTTTATTATCCTTAGAGCGGCATTCCGTGTTAGAAAGGGTTGTTTTTTTCGAATTTTGCCTTGAATTTCACATCGTTGAAGCAACCATCCACCACTACCACCTTCGTGTTTATTTTCTTTTCCAATTGAGGATGGAATAATAATAGGGTGCTGCATATGCAGATATCGCTGCCAATCGAAAGAGAAATGCGAAGTGGCACCATGTTACACACAGGTACGATAACGGAAGGGGGTTTGCTTTGCTATGCGTTCTAGAAAGAAATGAAGCACACATAGAATCTATTCGATTTGCTGATATGCTGTGGCGTTCCTTTCTTCCTCGTTCGGTTTGTTGTCGTCGTTCTTTGCATCCTGAATGAGGCATAACCTGCCAGGTCGGAGGACAGTGCGTGACATCGATTGGAGTTTACTTATTCAAATGGGAATATGTTTCCCTCGTCTCTCTCGATTGTTGCTTTAGCTAATTTCAGACAGTTGCATGTACTCGTGCATGATAAAAGTCTTTGGACCGGAATTTCACTTGCAAAAATTGTATCACATATGGGTAGATAACTACTGCAAAAAAAGTTTAAAGTAACATAGACGAGCTTTTTGTTTACATTTTTTTAACTTTTTTTCACTACAAATGTTAGATTTGAAATTAATTTTACTAGATTTGAAATTAATTTTGTCCAAGTTTTTCACAGCGTTTAATGCTTTGCAGCACACAAGTCTTAACTACAAGTCTTAATCTTTGTTGGTGATTCTTTTAATATCTTTCTGCGAGCGAAGGCATAACACTTGCACTGGCACTGGCACTGGTCATATGGATGGAAAAATTGTTCGCTCTATTGGATGATTGATATGTCTATGACATGAGGTAGTTAGGAAAAAAATTAGAATTGGAAGCAAAGACAAAATAACAAAACAACCGTAATTAATCTCCGAAGATTTCTGAAACCTTAAAGCACTACATCAATCTTTCTCTCTCTGCCTATCCTTTCCAACGCTGCACTGTGTAAAAACCTTTAACATAACTTCTTTAGTGGGTGCAAATTATAAAAAAAAATATAATGAAAAAAAGTACCCTAAAGGAAGAAGTCGGAAATGGTTAAATTAAGGGTTTGACGTTACGCGGCCGGAAAAAATGTATCGCAGAATATTTATGGCTTAGTGTGATGTGGCACCATCCTGCTCAAACCACATGTCTTGTAGGTCCAATCGATCCAATTCGGGAACCAAGAAGTTTTGCAACATGTCACCATATGGATCTACAGTAATTATCAAAGCATTACCTCTTGCATTTTAAGAAAAAATTTAGCCCGATGATGTCGCTTGCCCCAATGCCGCACCATATATTAACTCTACGGAGGTGTAAATGCCATTGGTGTATCAACTGAAGGTTTTTAGTGGTTCAATAGCGGATATTTTCCTTATTAGCATATTTTAGTAGTTTACGGCTCACCATGAGAACAAAGTCATTGACTTTCATATTCAGTTACACAGTTTCATGAAAGGTAGCTCTGACGTTGCCGACTTACGTTACAAACCAACCAATTAGCAACAGTTTAGGAGAAGAACTATTACAAGAAATTTAGGCGCCATAGCTGATCACGCATCGTAAAGGTTATATTAGCTTTCGACCTTTAGAACTTTATGTCCGGTAAGCTGGTTTTAAACCTAGTTGCAAGACGATCGCCTATAGGGAATGCAAACTATAACTGCTTAAGGAAAGTACCTGACCGCGCTGAGAGTAGTTTTAAAGAATTACGCTATAAATCCTTTTCAAAATTACGGTGTCCCGTGGCTAGGAATCTTCCTACAGATTTTGACCAAATTTGTATCCGAGTTTCTCCGACTCTTTTTATTAAGAAATTCTTCGCGTGCTTACATATGTACATAAGAAAGCTGCTCTTCAGAAATGTACGGAATCAGTATGAGCAAGTAATTCTTAAGTTCAATTCCTTTTATTACTTACCACACCTTAAATAACTAACCGGCCTTATTTAAGGTTATTTAAGGCAAATTTAAACAAGAACAAAAATTAGCTCCTTACTCTACCCAATTGCAAAACAAAGCATTGGTGCACCGACTCACCACTTAGAAGTAGACTTCAAAGGTCCAGTTAAGGCCACGGGGAGAGAACACCAAAATGAGTTGGAACCCACGCCAGAATGCAAATTCCAACGATCAACCTAACCAAACAATTCCGCTGTCCGAATGTCTTAATTAGTTCCATGGAAAATACACACAAAGGAACAACATAGAAACGCAAACAGACAGTACCAGGTGCGTTGCATTCCAAACTAGGAGAGACCAAGACCAAATGCTGCAATTCATATGAAGACATCAACTATACCTCCCCCGCGTTGTTGCAAGTACCACCACCACTGGTCAGCTATGCAACACCATGTACGGCTGACTGTACAAAAATACAGACCACCATTGTCCTCTCATTCGTGAAATGTCCATTTTAATTGCACGCAACTGTATCTGCAGCCAAACCACACATACACTAAGAAAAAACAATGCAACCACATGTGAATCAATTTTAATTTTTATTCCAATTTTTCATCGAACTGCTTCAGGTAGTCAGCTACCCATGACACCAGGTCTGAAATCCTTGTGTACACACCCGGCTTGTTTGGAAGAGCACAACTGATTCCCCATGACACAACACCCACGAGTTTTGAATTCACCACCAGCGGACCGCCCGAGTCCATTTGGCATGCGTCAATTCCGCCCGTAAGCACTCCGGCACACACCATACGATCGGTGATACCGTTCTTTAGCAGCCTGTTGCAGGTGGCCTGGTTGATAATTGGCACGACGGCGTACTGTAGGAATTCCGCTCCAGGGCCAAGTGGGGTATAGAAACCCCAGCCGCTGACAATGGCTTCCGAGCCGTCGGGGACGTCCTCACCTTTATGCGGCAAAGCAATCGGTTGAACAAAAGCCGAAAACTCTACATTCCTAGTTAGACGGATCACTCCAATGTCGTAGTCCATGGTGGATGACTGGAAATCTTGATGGTACTTCACACTATCCACTGATATCAATTGCCCACCTGAAGACTTCGTTTTCGAACCTACGCGCACTTTGAGTAACGTAGGGTCAGCATTCTTAACGCAGTGGGCGGCGGTCAGGATAGTTCGCTTGTTGATGATTGATCCTCCACAAACGTGTCGGCCGTAGTTAGAGATAGATGCCATCCACGGCAGGCTTATATCAACAGCTGCAGTCCCACCGACAATTCGCCCAGATATACTGCCTCCCGCGACGAAGGCTGCAAAGAGGCCGCCTAGAACCGCAACAAGAACCACCGGTTGTTGAAACATCTTTGAGACTGTCGAGATGGCCTAATTGGGCTTTTATCGTTTCCAAAGATCGATATCAGGGCGCTGATAAGGCCGAATTGATGTCATTAGCTTGTATAGTATAGAGTAACAACATGATAAGAGTTTGATGTCTCAAGCGAGTGATAAAGGGCAACCGCTGTTGTTTCAAGGCCATTTAAGGTAGAGTGTTTGACAAACATCGGGCTTGTATATTCAGTTCTTCCAACAGTAGAGGCCACGAATGTAGTTATGCACTCGTACTTCGCCCACGGTTGTAGATCGAAATTATTTCCTGCCATCTGTCTCCTCAAGCGGTGATCTTGTCAATGTTGAGTAATGATCGTGCGGCCATAATCCACGATTAATACTCTTTCGTCGGGAGGGGCGGAGACAAGGTGAATACGCTGCGAGACCACCATCGAATGTTTATTAATTTTGGGAAATGAAGGTGTGCAGTGATCTTGATACGGATCAGTTTTATTATCTTCTTTTACGTAAGATCCATCGTCGTTGGCTAGAACGTACATATGCTCATAATTGGAATTATTCAAATCTCTCGGCTTAAGAGCGTAAAGTTGAGTTGAGAGCATGTGTGTGTGGGATGCACTTGATTGTTGGGTGTTTTGTCCCCAATTTGTTGGGAGATCATTAGACTGCTGGCGTGATGGTGGTGGGCTGCAATGCGGTACTAATCTTATTAAATTGATCTTAATAACGGAGTGTCTCGTTGTTTGTGGATCGTTTGAGTGTTGCGTTGTGATATTAAAACCGATTGCAGTGGAAATTACTCGAGATAAGCTGGTTTAAGTGGTTGGTATGATATGAGGAATGTATGGCATTGAAGCGAACGGCAAGAGGAATGCAAGTACTTGAAGAAGTCTGATATCATAGTCAAGGCTACTAGAATTGGTAACTTCCAACAAAAGTATATAAATTGTGTGAAGTAGTGCCTAATGGGAAACTGAATTATATGTTAAGCAATGCGAAATCGACTGGCTATATTTTAGGCCGCCATTTATTACACAAGCGAATTTATTTACCATGCACTAAGTTTGTAAAATTTTGGTCTTACGCTGATTTCTGTTTTGTAGCCCAGGATTTTCCAAGTTTAATCAACAGTTCACCTGTATCTACGAGTATGTGTGAGTTGTACTCTAACTAATGTTTTTCCGTCGGAACAAAAACGTAGAATTTCAGCTGAGAATAAAGAGTCCATAAACAGGCCCCTAATGCATTTTTTTGGGTGAGCAGGACGTACATAACTTAGCTCTTAGCTTTAAGAGGCAACGGTAATTGTGAAGAACTAATTTTGCTCAAGATTCCTCAGAAAGTCTGTTCAATATTATTCCGTACTGCAAGATTGGATGATATTCTAATTTTTACATAAGACAGTATCTTTCTCTTTCCAAATCAGCTCTGATACTCTGAAAACGTTCTGCCTTCTACATTGAATCCGGTTTTACTGTTAAGATATTACGCTTATACTGTAGGTTATATAGTCATCAGTATCCTTTTACACATTAAAATAAATAAATAAATATTTGGCGCAACAGCTCCTTAAGTGCCAGGGCCTAGCTTCTCGCAACCATTCATGTTGTGTGCGTTATATTTTTCACACGAATGGAAGGAACCTACAGTGCCGAATCCGACCGGCGATTTGAAAAGCTTTTTCTTGACAACAATACTCTCGGATGTTTGTCAGACGCTCGCGAGAGGTGGGACCGTGAAAAACTTGTTTGGTGTTTTCTGGGATTCGAACTTGGAACCTCACGCGCAGTGATCCGACACCGTAACCACTTACGCCACGGCGCCCACACATTGAAGGACCTGATTTAGAATGATGTCCATGACCCAATTGCAGATACGAGAACGGTCATTGGTTCATATTGTCTTTTTAGTCACCTTAGTTCTTATATTTTATTCGTGAGTTGCGAATATGCCAAGAAATAGTCTATGCACTTACTGCTTTTCTTTTATCTCAACATATACACTTGCAGCAGCAAACCAAATTACAGATGTGCCATCATATAGTATTTATAGATTTCCTGGGTTGTATTATACAAACTCAGTGGATGAAGCGCGAAAGCAATTTCCAAAAGCTAAGAACAAAGCAAACGCATTTCTTTGAGCGCAAGCATTGTCCCAAAGATCGTTAATGATTCGAGAAAGTGCTGAGGGATTTATTTTTTCGAACGCAATGCTGTGGCCATTACAAGTGCTTTGTTATAATATCTTTCACTATAGGTATAAATAAACGGCCGCTTGAGCGGGTTTCAGGCTAGCTTTTAAGGTAATTATTTAATTATAGACGACATTTCTTGTTTCGTCGGACACAGTGAGACTCTATTTCAGGAAAAGACAGACTCTGTATGCATTCTTCCTGGATTTCTGCGCAACGTTTACTACACTGTACAGTACATTCTAGCGGTTGGGTGTCAAATCGTCCAAAACCAAATCGCCCAAAATGCAAAAAACTAAAAAAGTGCCAAATCACCCAAAAAACAGGTTGGGCGATTTAACATTTTTATTTTTGGGCGATTTGACATGATGTCAAAACACCCAAAAAAGTGATTTTGGGCGATTTTGTGTTTCGGCTATCTTAAGACGGATCTGTGTCATATCGCCCAACACCAAATAGCCCAAATCGGGAAAATGTCACATCGCCCAACATTTTTGGGCGATTTAACACTATGACAGATCGATCAAGAAATAAAATGTCAAATCACCCAAAGCAGAAATGGGCATTTTATCGCAATTTGAAAATACCAACACATAGGAAGGTTAAAAAAAGACGACCAAATTGTAAAAGGTTGAAAACATTTATTTTCCGCAATTTTGGGCGCAGGGACATAAGTCCCCGGGGCATAAATCTCACCGCATTGGGACATAAAATGTTGGGTCTTATGTCCCACCTACAAAGCTCTCAAGGAAAACAACGGCCAAATAAGATGGGACATACATAAGTCCACAATGTATAAACAGTGCAATGTGTAAGGGGGGACATGCTGCCCCCCTGCAACCCCCCTGCTTGGGGTCACTGTTGGATTTGAGGCGGGTGCGAGGTTGGGTGCGAAACATAGATATGAAGAAACTTTGCATACACGCATCCTCGCACCCACCTGAAATCCAACAGTGACCCCAAGCAGGGGGGTTGCAGGGGGGCAGCATGTCCCCCCTTACACATTGCACTGTTTATGCATTGCGGACTTATATATACGCCTCTTCAAAAAAAAAAAAAATGTTGACCGTCCTTCGCGCGCGGACGCGACGTGAAAGCGCTGTGACCGCTAATGTAATTGTGACAATTCGTTTTGAATGCAGTCTTAAACCCAATTTAACGAAAATGTCAATCCGCCCAAAATCTGTTATATTTTTGGGTGATTTGACATTATGCTAAATGGCCCAAAATTAAAAATGTTAAATCGCCCAAACAGATTTTTGGGCGATTTGACATTTTTTTGCATTTTGGGCGATTTGGTTTTGGGCGATCGGAAGCAAGGCTATTAATGAATTCTGACAAAACGCCCACTTTCTTGGGCGTTTTGTCATTTTTTAATTTTTGGGCGATGTGTCGTTGTGTCATATCGCCCATAATTTTTGGGCGATGTGACATTTTTCCGATTTGGGCGATTTGGTTTTGGGCGATTTGACACCCAACCCATTCTAGCTACATCATCTAAAAACGTTCATGCAATACATTATCTGTACAGGAACTATAATACTAGGTAACTACTAGATCACTAGTAAAACAATGATGCCAACTAATACATGTATTTTTTCTCCCTTGTTGCGGATGAATTCAAAATGAAGTATATATTTATTTGAAGCTAAGGAAACACTTCGTTAAAAATATGTATGGATGTAAGTTGCGTTTATTTCATTTATTTCTCTATATTTAGTTGAACGTCATATGCGCGTTCTTATGGACCCTTGGAGACTCTTTGTGAAAATTAGTGTGCTAGACTGGATCACACCTATGGCGTCATTTGCAACTTTTTCGGATTCGAAATTTAAACGAAATTTTTAAAATATTTTATTTTAAAAAAAACAAAAACTTTTACACATAGCTCTAGTGTTTTGGCTGAGTAGAAAAAACGTTTACATTAAATCTTCCTTAGATTATCTAACTTCCTTTGAATGAAATATTCCTACCTCGTTAATCACGAGAAAAATAATACCAGAGCCTCCAAACTTCCCTCCGATTTAGTGACTTACTTTACCTGAAATCAAAATACACAGTAAAATATCATTGTTTTAGCCTCGCATTGCCTACAACATCCTACAACATACCCTTCTATGCCACCAATTGATTTCGCTTGTTTCAAACCAGCGAAGTGACAAAAAAGTTCAAATCGAACAAACTACATGCATCCCCTACTAAAACTAGTGGCACCGCCATTTGTACTATCTACCGCCAAACTTCCTTAGCCATTCAAAATGACAAACTACAACAGGAAGTTGATCGAGTTACTGGTATGGGTACCATCTACTGTATGCCATACTCGCCTGTTTTACAGAAGAACTGCTGAAATTGCAATAAAATTGCCAAAACGTCGCACAGAACAGTTTCACAACTACTTTTGGAATTGTTTCAAAACACACAAGCGCTACACGAAATTATTCACGAGCAATTTTTGCACACCCCATTTGCATTGCGCTGTCGTTTGGTCCTTGCATAAAGCTCGCCGAAATGAACCTTGTCATGTGCATTATGCTAAACAGGACAAGGCTTTTACTGTGGCCACTCAACTCTCCTGGCCAATGAGGAAATTGGAGTTATCATTTACCATGGACTTCCGAAATGAATGAATGAGACCCACATAGACACACGTACAGTGGCCAGAAAGGATACAGGACTGTATTCAATTGGAGCAATAAATTTCAGTAAGTGCGGATACCATAATAGTGGAGCACTACTTGTTCACTACTTTTATTACATTTATTATTATTGCGAAGCACAATTTATGAGCGAGTAGTTTTTGGGGTGAATGGGAAAAGCACGAAGCTAATGATCTCTGGATATGTGTCTGGTAATAGTAATGCGCTTTAGTTTCGGGGTTGCTGTCTACTATTCCGATTTAAATGCGAATACATAACATCAATACTTTTTTTTTCGAATTTCAGAACTTGATGCCGACGCATCATCCTAACGATTTTTGGCCCAATGGTGTTTCTAATGAGCAGTTTACCCAGTCAGGCAAAAAAGCGGGTGGTCCTAAGAAAGCGTGGTGCAAAACAGTTGAAACAGTTGAGGAAAAGAGGTCTTTATGTACAATATGAGCTGGAAAGAGATCGAAGGCATTGCAGGAACAAGACGGGCAGTCTTTCTTGATGTACTATTCCCATCGAAGATTTAAATAAAGTAGGTAATTTACGGTGACTTTCCTCAGATCATTCGCGTTTAATCTTGACAATAAGCGAGCGTCTAATGAAAAAAGAAGGAGCCCCTAGATTAACTACCAACAAAACCAACTTTAGAAAATGTTGTATAGAAAATATTGTTTTGAATGTGTCGCTGTGCCGATATGTTCTGAGGTAAATAGGCGAACTCCACAGGCGGATCAGTAGAAATGCGGTAAAGTGGGAGGGTTATGATCCCTTGTTTTTTCGGATCATAACCTCGCTGAAAAAGGAAGAAGAAGAATGTGTCGCTTAAAACACTATTTGAAATAGAAGACAAAGTCGGTAGATTTATTGAAGTCATACAGAATGCCGTGAGGAACAACACTCCCTATAGGAGAAAAGAAGTCGTAAATATCAAAGCTAAATAACCGCCGGAAATAAAAGAACTGATACGTCAAAAGAAGAGAACACACAAAAGATGGCAACAATCCCGAGCTCCACAGCACAAAACTCTTCTAAGCCATCTATGTAATGAACTTAAGAAAGCAATCAAAGATTTAAAAAGTCGAGAGATCTCTACGTATCTTGAAGATTTAACTGTCGAAAAAAGTTCGAATTATTCACTATAGAAAGCCATGAAAGATATTAAAAACCCCAAATGCAATCGCTACTGATAAGAAAACACAATGGCTAATGGACAAAAGGAGACAAAGAAAAGGCGGATTTATTTGCCGTGTACCTGGAAGAAGACCTTGATGGTAAGATTACGACATTTGACAACTTTAAAATAAAGAGCGTGTCGTTGGTCGAACTTTGCCAGACAATAAAAAATCTTCAAAATAACAAGGCCCCTGGATATGATCTAATAACCGGACAGATCCTCAAGGAATTGCCAAAGAAAGCCCTGACCAAGCTTCTGCATATTATATGTTACATGCCGCGCTAAGATTATTATACGTTCCAAGACAATGGAAAGTCGCCGAGGTTATAATGGTTCCAAAACCGGGAAAGCATCCAAAGGAAAAAAAATTCTACAGACCAATATCGCTCCTGCCGATAGTATCTAAGGTATTTAAAAAGCTTTTGTTAAAGCGCCTGATCATCAATTCGGCTTCAGAACAAAGCATTCCACAATCGATCAGGTCTACAGAATAACAAATGAAGTAGAGCAAACCTTATAGGAGAAAAAGATATGTTCTAGCACTTTGCTGGACGTTTCCCGAGCCTTCGACAAGGTATGGCAAGAAGGCTTGAAGTTCAAATCAAGACTGGTTCTTTCGGAACAATTATATGAAATTTTAGGATTCTACCTTGCGAATAGACTATTCCGTATTAAAATCGGATCGGAATACTACAAATTTAAGAAAATTGCTGCCGGAGTACCACAAGCAAGTACAGTATTATTCTTACTCTACACTCGCGATATACCGCAAGAAGAAGGCACTGTCGTAGCTACGTTCGCGGGAGGTACGGCTATATTAACAATATTCAAATCATTGGAGTCAGCAACTGTAAAGCTCAAACAAGCTTTCTACAAAAATTACGAGTGGGCAAAGATTTGGCGCATTGCTCTCAATGAGACCAAATCAACTCATGCTAACTTTACTTACATTAAAATTAACAACCTACCTATTTTCATTAACTCGGTACAAATACCTTATGCAAACTAGGCAAAGTATTTAGGAATGACACTAGACGCGAACCTCGAATGGAAATCGCACGTTAAAAAGAAACGCGACGAGCTTGAAAATAGATTCAGACAAATGTATTAGCTACTTGCAAAACATTCCAAATTAAATATATATAACAAACTGTTTGTTCTAAGCTTTGTTGTACTTAGAATAATTTTCCATGGATAGTTGCCTTGAAATGTATTAGCTTGAAAATAACTTGCTAATATAAAAGGGAAACATTATGGCTCAACGTTATAAACTTGGCTTTATTGTACTTCTTTCGAATTCTAGCTGACAAGTGACTGTATAATTTCTATCCTAGTTCCCATGAAGTCTCGCTTTCACTTACTACTGTAAAAACATAGAATTATTAATTTAACATAAGATGGTGAATGACCGCTTGAACTTGAACTTGAATTTAAATTCTTTTATATACATTAATACATTTACATTTTGCATTGGGGAACTAGCGATTAATGCCCCCTATTATGTGTTATATGTGTGAGCAGTAATGATTTTCATAATGCATCCTCTCTCCTTATCTATATGTCAAATGTGATAAATTTATAATTTTGTGGAGGGGAGATAACTACTGATCTCATTGCAATTTGACCTACATACATATGTCAAAGGAGAGAAGATGCATTGTGAGGATTTTGACATTTCGTGTTTTCCTCTAGGTTCGGTCGGCTTTACATTTTGTGTTCAATGTGATATTTTGTGTTGTGTGTAATATTTCGTGTTTCGGTGTTTTGTGTTGGGAAGCAACATGCTCCCCGTAATATTTCGTGTATCGGTGTTTTGTGTTGAGAACCAACACTGTTTCTATACAAGCGAGTGCTTAAACCTGTTTGGACGTATGGAATACAACTTTGGGGTTGTACTAAACGAACCAATAGAGATATCCCACAATCTTTTCAAAACAAAGTGCTAAGAAACATAGTAAATGCCCCATAGTATATCAGAAACAATGATAACCACAGAGACCTAGGAGTAACTACCGTCGATGACGAAATGCCGAATTTTGCTCGAAAACTCCGTATTTGTCTTCATGGTTATTGCAACAACATTATACTCCAAATTCTGGACGAAAAAAACCTTGTACACTGACTACAAAGAACGAAACCGTTCGATTTAGCGCAATAAGGACCAGCCGCATTTAATGGCGGGTATTAGCAGGTGCTTTCTTTTGCTGAAAAGCTATCTGCCCAACGCGAATATTTTTGAAACTAAAACTACTTGATAAGGAAACTTAGTCGTAGTAAACCATTAGAAGGGAGGTGTTGTTTAGTGAGTAAAAAGCTCACACTGTTCTGAGCACCGGGCACATCTTCACGTTATCCCACAGGAAACAATCGAGTGTAAAATCACTATCTCAGGGGTTAATTGACAAGTCCATTTTCCGAAATCAACTTATCGCCAGATTATGATTTCAATAAATTGATGGGTTCGGTCGTCGTATGACACCTAACGCGATCTTGTTGAAACCAAATTTCATCAGCGTCATCCATATTTTGAAAAAAAAAAAAAAAAAAACAAAAAGGTCCAATGATGCCACTAGCTTTGAAACTGTTACTTTGGGTTGGTCTTATTCCATATGCGAACATTTAGCTTATTTTCGCTGAACACAATTTTGTGATAAATCAACGGTAAGCCAAGATCTTTGCAAAAAATGTTCCAGTTTTCAAAATAAATTTAGCGAATTTGGGAGCGTTGCGCAAGAGTGAGTCTATTCGTAATTATTTGCCGGACTATACTTAATATAAATGTCAAAACAGCGGCCAGAATGGCAGCTCAGTTTGACAGTTGAAATTGTTAACTAACAATCATTTCTTCTTCAGTCCATATTCTTATCATAACAGGATACATACACTTTACTGAATTATATTCAACTGCCCTCAGCATTTTTGTAGCCATGTGACTATCTTTAAGTTCTGACATCTGAGGAAAGAATGAACTTCTGCCTCATAAGGATGTCCTTTAGGAACATTTAATCTTAGATCCCTCTATTTCCAAGACACGTCTTCCTGTGGCCCTACTTCATAAAGAAGGGAAAACAAATCAATTTAAGCTGCATTACTCAATAGAAACCCCCCTCAATGGATTCACGTTCAATTGTAATCGTAAACTTTTTAGCGTTCACGCATCGTCCGTTCAACTGTCAATTAAACATACTTTAAATTAACTGGCAGCAAGTTTTTAATGAACTTTCCTCATATCTGAGAGTGGAAATAGAAAGAGAGTGCTCATCTCATTATGCGGCCCGGCTGTCACGCACAAATTCAAAATCGGATCAATCGACAATTTAGCAAACAGAACACGTTTCGATTAGCTTTATTGGACTATGAACAATTGTCTGACCCCTTCTTACTCTGAAAAATTAAATTATGTCCGCCTGCACATAAGGTTCAATGAAGGGAACTACTCATGCGGGATGCGCACCCGTTAGTAGTGACATCCGTAATGAAGGCATATCCTTCTCATTAAAAGCAAACCAAAAAAATATGCAAATACAAAAACCCTTTTTTTTTTTTGCGGAGCTCTACTAGCTTCCTGCTCACGGAAATGCAGTGCATTAACACCGGAAGAATGGAAAGCGGGACAAATCAGGACATAAAATAAATACACACTCACCTGTATTAATATTTATATAAAAAAAAAAACTTCCTTCCATATCTTTCATAGGAAAAAAAGCATGCAAATACTACACACGATTTCGTATTCATTACGATAATCATAATTCCATCCTGGAAATGGCTGATGCTGCTGATGCTACTCCAGCAGTCTACGGCTGTAGTAGGGACTAAAAAAAATACCACTCCCACCCGGAAGTTGGACGTAAAAATAATAAAATTTATGTGACTCTCTGTTAAGCCCTAATCCCCCCAGTATACCCGCCATGCAAGGGATACAGAATCCGAATTTCATAGCCATCATCCAACCCATCCACCGGCGCTTTGTTGGATCAGACCGTGCTGCAGCAGTGCAAAAACCCCATAAATAGAGAAAAGCTCTGCTCGGAATCCTACTTAACACCTGTAAAAGGGCTCTTCCTGGTGCCACCCACTGCGCCATAGATAGTTCCGGAACCGGTACCAGGACTATCCCCACTCGCTTAAATGGCCGGGGATTGACTGAATTGCTCGCATAAAAATCCCATTGTCGTGGAGCATTAAAAGTGTTAAAAAATGGAGAATGAGTCGCGGAGCTTACCTACGGCCCGCGCGATGTGCGAATATGATTTATGTGGGTGGCTATTAATCATCGGGGGGTTGATTGTGCCTCATACCAGGCGAGAGTCTTTGGACAGAGGGTTAATTACACACAATGTCCGAAAGGACGAGAAAAGTGTAAAACTGCTGTTGCCACCGCTGCCGCCGCCGCTGCTAGAGCACAACACAATACAATAGCGAATGGCAAAAAGCTACACGACGGCAAAGTCGTGTTCTCTTCGAATGGCCACCAGGATAGTGGTAGGACAGGACAGTATTACCGAAGCCTTTTGCGAGGAAATGAATGTTACTTTTATCGGTGTTTGGAGAAGGCATGTTCGGGTTAATGATGGCGTTTGCTGTGCTGAAAGGGACATGATGCGATGCTGGGCTCTGAATGAGGGGAGTGAAAAGCTGGAAAAGGGTGTAATGGATAAACTCCAGAGCGGTACTTTTATTGTCTTTTGTTTGAAATATAATTTTTTATTTTTTTTTTTGAGTCGCTGATGTTGAAGCTACGGAACGCTTTGGTGGTAATTAAGTGGGGAATGATGATTGGATTTTGTTTTGTTTGTTTGGAGGCAGAGGGCTTTTGAAGTTATTGACGTTGTAGGCATTGCTATTTTGGAGATGATCAGGGAAAAAGAGTTTCCAATGAACCAGCTTTCAGACAAATTTATCGTAGGTATGGGCTTCTTCTAGAAGTTACTTTTTGACCTACGTCCTTATCTCAGTTTGCGGGTGCATTTTTCTTTTCAGATCTATGCTCCGCTTCTAAGTGGAGTTTTCTTTTGTGGGAAAGTTACAAAAAAGGTGGAGGATAGTTTCCTCCTCGTTTTTGTCCATACAGCTTCTATAGAAATCATTTGAGCCTTGTCGCATGGTTACATATTAGACAGTCCAGTGTTGACACCTTTTGTAACGCTCATATGCAATCTCTTGAATGAAATCAAATTCTTGGAGCGTTTCTACGGTTTCAAAAGTCAAGTTGCTGCCATCAGTCCCGGGACATAGAGATAACGACATGGCTGATAAACTAGTAAAAAGAGGCCAGAACTGAAGCAATTAATGGCCTATACCTCAATTCTGTTCTCCATGGTACTCGTAAAGTCCAACATTGGATTGGATTTTCAATAGCTGTCTGACGGGAGATAGAGCGCGCTCTCAATATGCCGCATTTCAGGAGATCTTTGGACAGAGAAGGATAAGACGAAAACGAGGCACATCCTGACGCCTAACACTTAATACTTCTAATGTGTATTATCACAATCCACCACCCGCTGGCACCGCATCTGACGAGAATGCATTTGAGACTGCCTTAATAGAGACTGCTGATATGTATGTAAATGCGAGCGATTATAAAGCTCATTTTATATACAAATGCCCAAGCCTATGCAGAACTAAAAAGACGGCACTCATAAGATACTTCCTCAATAACTTAGGCGAATAGTCAACAAAGCAATAGTAAGCTATTCTAAAATTCATAATTTACTGGGAATGGTTAGAGGGAGCAGCGTTTTTTTTTTTTTTTTAAATCAAAAGGCCCGACCGTGTTTTTTTTTTTTTAGGTTGTGCCAAGGATGTATAATCTTCATAGATACTAGTAGCCCGAGTGCTACTAGCATGCACGATTCGCAAACCTGAGTAATCGATTCCAGGAATACGCCTACGTACTAAACACACACCCTACACACTTCAACCACTCTCCCCGCGGTACTGCCGTCAGGTATTTCTTCGCGGGGCTGGTTAGCAATTATGCATAGCAACTATAGAAGTGTACACCATTTATCCTTGCATATACGAAAAGGTCAGCCTGGTGGCCGACTGACTGCAGAGCATAGCTCCCGCAGGTCCATATCGCGGCTTTTTTCGTGGTATCGTCTATCCAGCTACTTCCATTTATGGGCTTGTACGGTTCGCTTATTAGGGCTACGTCGATCCTTTTCTCTCGTACAGTTTGCGCCAGAAGGTCCTGTGCGGCGGCGCAGTGGTTTAGGTTTATCTGGACGACATTCACCATATTAATTTGGCCAGTGCCTTCTTGAGTACCGGGCACTTGCTGCTACCAGCTACGTGTCCGGCGTTTTCTGGTATGACCGTCTTACACCAGAAGCATAATGCGTCCTTTTTGTGCCACTATTGCGTCCGGTCGCGTTTTTTCACTGGCGGTCTTGCCTGGCTTCTTCTCATACTTCCTGTTCTTTTTGAGAACTTTCGACCAGGCACTGCCGCGGCCTATAATCTGCTCGTTGCTCGCCGCACTGATGGGCTTTTGGCTCTTTGTGGCTGTGTTGTTTGTAATCATTTCTAGTAGGTCCCCACTCAAAGCCGCTATCAATGCTCGAATGTGTAGTCACCCAGGGATCCCATGGTTATCTGTGCAAGCAGGGAGGCCATGCGAGGGTTGGCACAACCCCTTATGAGGTATTGTGTCAGAGCCGGATCGGTGCTAAGTAGGAATGTTACATCTGCACATACACCACCAACTTAATGGTGACGAAACATTGAACGTACTTTGAGGCCTGCCAAGGTTTTAACGGGACGGGGGCGCTCGTAGCATTAGCCTGAAAGCCATTTCAACCGGATTTCACTCCAACTTACTCAGGTAACAGAATACTACAAACGTCAGCCCTCATAGCTCTCATTCCAATTCGTTATCCAATACGCCATAATTAAGATCTTACTGGGCTCGGTCTTAATGTTTCTTGTTTTTATTGGTTTTGATACTGATGACGAAGTCATCGTAAAGAAAGAACAGTTTGTAGTTCTTCTCGGTGTAATGATGTATAGTTTATGTATAATTTATGCAACCTCTCATCCAGGGCAGGAGGCTGCACGTTTCACGGTGTGGCGGGTACATCCGGATCTCGCCATTTTCTCCTTACTCTATCCCTCCTGCGGTGGGGAGCACTTATATGGAAGACGGTGCTTATTCGTCTTGTCGCAGAAAGTTCATAGGGGTTCCTTTGACCTTTTCAGCCAAGCCCTCCTTCTCTGCCGCTCTTGGTCGGGGACTGCTTATTTGGGTATTCGCAGTTAACCTACAATTCTGCAGGCCGTTTACTATCCGCTACCTGTGACCCCCACAGTTGCCTGAGCTTAGCCCCACCAGCCCGTCCGACTTGGTGGCCCGACCGTGTGTGCTTATGGTAGTGTGAGATTTTTACTCACTAAAAAGACACGAATTGAATTGTTCGCGACAAGTAATTGAATGACGGTACGGTTACAATGGCCGTGAACACGATCTTTGTGTTTACGCCCAAATTTTGTTATCTCTTCGACAACGCTGGGAGTTTCCTGATCCCGATGAATACCTTTGTTATGTACATACCTCGGTGCGTTAACGATCGCTCTAAGAACTTTATTTCCAAAAGTTTGTATGATGTTTCCATTGCTTTTCCTGGTACAACCCCATAGTTGTATACTATACGTCCACACTGGCTTTATCACTTGCTTATGGATAAGCAGTTTGTCATGTAGGCATAACTTCGAAAGTTTTCCGAGTAGCCAGTACATTTGACGGTATTTGCCTTGAAGTTCGTCGCGTTTCTTTTTTACGTGCGATTTCCATTTAAGCTTAACATCTAGAGTCATTCCTTGATATTTTGCTTCGTTCGCGTGCGGTATCTGAGCCGAGTTTAGATATACAGGCAATTTATCCACTTTTTCGTAGGTAAAGTTGACGTGAGTAGACTTGCTTTCGTTCAGCACAATACGCCAAGAATTCGTCCAAGCGTGGACTTTATTAATAACAAGTTTAAGCTTTCCAGTTGCTGCTTCAATGGTATGGCCCGTTGTTAATATCGCCGTATCGTCCGCAAACGTGGCGACGACGCAGTTTCCTTCATGCGGGATATCACGCGTGTAGAGTACGTATAGAAGTGGGCCAAGGACACTTCCTCGCGCGACTCCGGCTGCAATCTCCTTGTAGTCAGAGTAATCATTTCCGTACTTAACACGAAAGAGTCTCCAAGTGATGTACGATCGTAAGGTTAGAAAGAGTTGCCGTGGCAGTAGTAGTTGCAATTTATACTCCAAGCCTTCGTGCCAAACCTTATCGAAAGCTTGTGAGACGGTAAGAAATACACCACAACAAATCTTTTTTTCTTCCCGACCTTTCTCAATCACGTCAGTTATTTTGTGTACTTGGTCAATTGTAGAATGTTTAATTCTAAATCCAAACTAATGGTCTGGAATGAGACGTCTTTCGTCGATTACGCGCTGTAGACGTTTGGAAAGAAGTTTTTCAAATATTTTTGAGATAACCGGCAATAGGGAAATAGGCCGATATGATTTCTTCTCATTTAGCGGTTTGCCTGGTTTCGGGACCATTATAATCTCGGCGACTTTCCATTGTCTCGGAACATAAAGCAATCTGAACGAAGCGTTGATCAAATAGAGCAGTTTGATAATAGCTTTATTCGGCAATTCCTTGACTACCTGCGCCGTTATCAAGTCGTATCCCGGAGCTTTTTTCGTCTTTGAATTTTTACTCACTTCCCTCAGTTCAAGCAATGCAACTTGTTTTACTTTAAAGTTGTCAGATGTCGTGACTGGGGAGTCGGGCGTTACCGAGAGGCCGTCAAACGGCTTAAACTTTTCTTCTAAGTGCAAAGCAAAAAGTTCTGCCTTTTCTTTGTCGCTCTTGGCCCAGTTTCCATAGATTTTCCGAATTGGTGGTGCTTGCATTTGAGGTTTCCGGATGCCTTTTAGCGCTTTCCAAAGCGAATAATTTGATTATCTTTCACGGGAGAAATTTTCAAGGTAGGTCGCTATCTTTTTGCTTTTAAATTCGCGAATACTATCTCTAAGCCGATTGCATAGTCGGTTAAGGACCGTTTTATGCTGCGGTGCACGAGTGATTTGCCATTTCTTTCGTGCTTTTCTTTTCTCCCTCACCAGTTCAATGATTTTTCAAGGATAATTTTCGTTGTGGTTGATCTTATAGCTTCTAGAAGGAGTATTTCTCCATGCCGCTCTTTGAATTGCTTCCACGAAACGATCAACTTCGTCCTCCAGTTCACAAGGTGTTTTAAGTGATGCATTAAAGGCGATATTTGTTTCGCAATCATTTCTAAAGCCCTCCCAGTTTGTTCTATTGCTAGTAAGTCTTGGGGGTTATTTCTTCTTCACCAGCGCTTCTCCAAGTAATAAAATTACCGAAGAGTGGTCAGAAGAGAGATCAAAACATTCTTTGACTGTAATAAACTTCTCGTAAACGCCTTTTGTAACGAAGAAATTGATAAGATCGTGAATTTTTTTCTGACTCGGTTGGCCAATAGGTCAGTTTTCCTGTCGAATCAACAAAAGACAAACATTCCACAACTGAGGAACACAATGGATCCTCAGTGTACTGCCTACACAGAATCCGCAACAACCTAAACCTAAGATACCACCTTGTTAAATTGATCAGTAGTAGCTGCTCAACATAGAGTTAGTGACGTAAGGATACAAAATTTCTTTAAACTAGCGTTTAATGAAACACAGGATAAACTGGGACTTCGGGCAGATAGGTTAGGTTATGTTAGGTTAAAGTGGCTACCAGCTGGGATTCGCCAACGCACTTAGACCAATAATAGCCCCCTTGTGATACCACTTGGATCATAGGAGGAAGTTTCTCTCTACCTACTCGGTTAATCATTTTGAGATTCTCATGAAGCGAAGATGGCTTGCAATTTCTATATCTATCAAATCACCTATATCGTTATTATAGAAGGCTCCTAAAGGAAGCTCCCTTCTATGAGAGAGAGCTGTGCAGAAGCAAAGAATGTGAGAATAGCTTCTTCATCTTCTTTATCCAAGCATCTTCTTCAGAAGTCGTTCGCAAAACGGTCCAAAAATACAAATATTTGGCACAACAGCTCTTTAAAGTGCCAGGGCCTAGCTTCTCGCAACCACTCATGTTGTGTGCGTTATATTTTTCACACGAATGGAAGGGACCTACAGTTTAATGCCGAATTCGAACGGCGATTTGAGAAGCTTTTTCGTGACAACAATACTCTCGGATGTTCGTCAGACGCTCGCGAGAGGTGGGACCGTGAAAAAACTTTTTGGTATTTTCTGGGATTCGAACTTGGAACCTCATGCGTAGTGATCCGACACACTAACCACTTACGCCACGGCGCCCACAAAACGGTCCAGCCTAGTAGCATTCTTGTCTATTGGACAATGTCCACTGATGACACCTATTGTAGTGCCGATATGCAATCTATTGAGAGAAATCAAATTCGTCTTAGAACGTCTTAGGTCCAGATTCGGCCAAATCTGTTTTGTCGCTAACCATGTTGATATACCTGCTCACCTAAGATTTGCACCCTCTTTAGCATCCAGCTTATATTTGAGTTTGCGAGTAGCGAATGATATACCTAAGGTGCCTTTATCCGGCAGGATGGGTATAGTTGTTCTTATTCTGACGAGTTCGTCGGCCTTACAATTCCCTGGAAGGTTTCTATGCCTCGACACCCAACACAGATGAATATTGAGCTACTCAGCCATCTCCACGACAGACGATCGCCAGTTTAGAGCCACTAATAAATTTAAAGAGGTCGATTCCGAGGATTTGATTGCTGCTGAGCTGTCTAAAAAGATGCAGATATCTCTGGCAGATATCACGTTTTTCGTCCTCCCAGAGGGATCTAGAAAAGATAGTGCCGAGGAAGTTCTTGTCAAAATTTAGACGTAGGATGGAGTAGGCCGTGTTTTCGCGAGAGATTTTTAATTTAGTCAGAATGGAAGCGCGGCCAAATTCTTTTCTTGACCACTGTAAGGTAGCTTCAAGGCGAACGGCTGCATTCGCTGCTATTTGCTTGCTAAATATATCGAGGGGTATAAGATGAAGCATGATGTCCAGTGCCACAGAGGGAGTTGTACGTAGTGCTCCGCTTATGCACAGACAAACTGTACGCTGGACCTTTCTTAGATCATTGCGATTAGTAGCTTCTTCTAAGGCTATCCACCAGACAATGTATCTATGTTAGCATCGGTCTGATGACCGAGATGTAGAGCTAGTGAGTTATTTGAGGTTGCAAACCCCATCTATTCCCAATAGCTTTTTTGCAAGAGAAAAGTGATACTGTAGCTTTCTTGACTCTTTCTTGAATATTAGGTTTCCAGCTTAATTTCTTATTCAGGATAAGACCCAAATATTTTGCTTTGTCAGAGAAAGTTAAGCTGATACCACTGAGAGAAGGAGGGTCGACTAACGGATAAGTTAGTTTGGGATAAGTACTAGATCTAGACAACTTTTTAGTATTGTCTCAACCACCGGCAAGATTACGTCCGATGACTTCTAAAACTCGGCAGGTATTATGCCGTCTGGTCTGGAGTTTGCTCTATGTAATCAATTTTGAGGAGTTGGTTATTTCAAAACTTGGGAAAACTTCGCAGGAAGTCATCCAAGACCCATCAGTTTTCTTAAGGTAACTGGGTGTTATTGGATTTGAAGAGAGAATTTTTCTTAGCATAGATGCCTCAGAGGCTTCTTCTATTGCGGCAGATAATATATAGGGTTTGTTGTAAAAATTAACAGTCGTAGGGGGAGGAGAAAGATGTTTGTTCCTTCTACATTGAAGATTATATTTGCACAATGTAAAAAACGAATTCAGGACGCATTGCAGTAAGAGATAATGTGATGGGGAATGCATTCATTTAAATGTTTTCTTATCCGCATACATGGACAGATCAGAATTCTTTAATATGAGACCAACAATAAAAGACTGTGGAAAACCGAGGAGTTTAAGTTTGAGGTAAATTATTTGGTAGGGGATTTTGTCGAAAATTTGCTGGCAATTGTTGGTAATTATACGAGTATCATCTTCATTACCATTCTCTGATGCTGGCAGTGATCGAGAACAAATTCTGTTAGGTTTATCGTAGCCGATCTGTGTTTTAAGAAACCATGTTGCACTGGCAGGAAGATTGGTTTACTTTGGAGTAAATGAAATACATGAAAGTATTTTGGATGCATGAAAGGATTTTGGTTACGCAACCTACCTACGATGGGTCTATATTGAACTGAGTTTGCTGTAGAGGTTTTCTACACACTACGCCAACCTACTTACCTAACCGACCCCACCCATTTTCTTACAGGTTTAAGTAACATTTGCATCGAAATCGACTAGGTTACTCCTCTACCACTGCAGAATTTCCTACAGATCCTCGTTTATTGATGTGGTTCGATAAAGATGATATTGTTTTAAAGTGACTGTTAGGTTTTAATGCGGCAAAAATCTTTCTATTTTTTCTTATGTCTTTTTTATTTTTAGGGGTGGCGATGGTGTACTGGTAACGTTATCGATTTCCACGCTATTGGTTCGTGGTTCAAATCCTGATGTCAGCATGTATTTACTTATTTATCACGAAATAAGTTCCAAGCTTTTACGGAGCAACAAGTGTCCCGTGTAAAGGAGGATTTTTAGTTCTCTTTGAACTGTCTTTTGTAATGTTTTTCATTCAATGAAAGTTTCAAGTCATATTTGCACTGCACTGAAAGCCGAACATTTTAACCGAAAATTTTAGATTTTAGACTTAGTTCCATTTTAGTGCATTGAATATGCTAGGTTTTATTTAACTATTAAGTTGAAAACAATTGAAAATTATTGGCACCGTGGGTAAATCGACTGAGTTGTTACTACATACGAGTATTAGACACACTGTTAGGCATAATGGCCTCAATTTTAAAATGATAATTTTTAGTTTTCCTATAAACGTACATGTAATCTAAATATTTGGCGCAACAGCTCTTGAAGTACCAGGGCAAAGCTTCTCGCAACCACTCATGTTGTGTGCGTTATATTTTTCACACGAATGGAAGGGACCCTACAGTTTAGTGCCGTATCCGAATGGCGATTTGAGAAGCTTTTTCGTGACAATAATACTCTCGGATGCTTGTCAGACGGTCGCGAGAGGTGGGACCGTGAAAAACTATTTGGTGTTTCTGGGATTCAAACTCGGAACCTCACGCGCAGCGATCCGACACACTAACCACGCCACAGCGCCCACTAAAGTTTTCTATCAAGTCGCCGTTTTAACCTTCATGTCAATAGTCTCAGACTTAATGACTCACTGTTCAGGTCTTCTCCAAGGGTTTATTCTAGGCCTTCTTTTGTAAAATCTTTACATTAAAGATTTGGGCAATTGTGATGCAGACATTTTTGCTGATGAAACCGCAAAAAAGGTAAGCTCGGGTAATTGAGAGAGTAATCTTAAAAATGTTATGAAAGAATTGCAAAAATATTATTCAAAGTGGAAGATCAAACTGAAAGAGAAGGCGTTTCTACCCTCCACCCTAGTGCAGGTAAATGGAGTAAATATCTTGGGGTTCATTTAGACTCAAAATTTATATTTCATGACCAAATTAATAGAACGGTAAAGAAAGAAGGAGTTGTGGGCGCCGTGGCGTAAGTGGTTAGTGTGTCGGATCACTACGCATGAGGTTCCAAGTTCGAATCCCAGAAACACCAAAAAGTTTTTTCACGGTTCCACCTCTCGCGAGCGTCTAACAAACATCCGAGAGTATTGTTGTCACGAAAAAGCTTCTCAAATCGCCGTTCGGATTCGGCATTAAACTGTAGGTCCCTTCCATTCGTGTGAAAAATATAACGCACACAACATGAGTGGTTGCGAGAAGCTAGGCCCTGGCACTTTAAAGAGCTGTTGCGCCAAATATTTGTATTTTTTTGTAAAGAAGGAGTTGCCATCAAAAGGTTCTACACATTCGTCAATAAATAATCATTGCTTTCAACAGAGAAAGGTCGTAATTTACAAAGTTATTTTTCAGGCAATTCTCTTATACGGATGCCAAGCTTGAGGCGTTTGTACTAAATACCACATGAAAAATATGCAAATATGCTAAAATGAAGTCTTAAGAAAGATGTTTATTTACGTTGGCATCACTCTACCTTAGACTTACACAAAACAGCAAATGTTGAATTGATTTACGAATGAATTCAAAGTTTAAATCAAAATTTGTCGATTGGTGAAGTTTTGCAGAAAATCTACCTCGGAATTATATAATTATGTATCATTTTGTGCCCTATCTGAAATATACAGAACGATCTTGGGTGCACCAGGCCAGATGTGGGCGTTGTATTCCAGCTTTGGGCGGATGAATGCCTTATAAATTGAGGCCAGATCAGATGGGGCAAAATATTTTATGCACTGCTTAAGGAATCCTAGAAAATGCGATCGCTATATCGAATATGATTATTGATCCACATACCAAGAATGGGAAGACTTTCGGATTTAGCGTTGCAAGTACTATTTATGGATAATGGTTGAGAGTCTCAGTTTCCCTTGAGAGACAGAAGACAGCATTGTGTTTTGGATGCAATAAATTCCACTCAATTGATTGACCCACATTTCTTTTTCTTATATATTATATGTTAATTATTTCTCTTATATGTTATATGTTACTAATGTTGGCGTTTAGCTTTCTCAATTATCTATTTATTTATTATTAAATAATTTATGTATTTAGTCGTTGGTTAATGTATTTATTTATTAAGTTATTTATTTAATTATTATGAGCTTTACATTCTTTTGGTTTTATGGAATATTTTTGTCGTATTTTTGTTCTGGCCATCAATTCCCTTATGCTAATATAATTCATATAATTTCATAAATAATATTTCAGTGGAAAGATAAGTTTATCAACTCCCTGTATTATAAAATGCGCGGCCACAACCTTGTGTTAATCATTGTATGTAAGAAATGTCTATCTATCTACTATTAAGTTGGGAAAAGCAAATGCGTTGATTTGATGTAAGAGAGCATTAGAAATTGAAGGTAATACAAACAATTACCCCTGAATAGAATACACGTATCTTTATGTGACTACTTCGTGATTTTAAAACCGCCAACACTTATTTAGCCTCTCTTAACATACCATTCCATCTATATAGTATGCCCTACGTTAACTCAAGCAAAATGCTCTTAATCTCTTAAAATCTATTGCCCTTCATTAATGCTTTGTAAATCGCTGGACTAATCCCATTAATGACCATAAAATTGTGCTCTAGTCATCATCACCATCGCCAGTTATGCAATACCAGTAACTGTTTATCCTACACCCCATCCGCATTTTGTGAATTTGAATAATTATTACGAGCATCGGGTGCAATAAAAATTGATTGGATTTCTGAGATTTCCCTCCATCCGCACGACTAGTGGTGTCCCAGTCATAAAACAACAGGCAGCGCGAGAGAAGGACAAATAGTAATAATCCGACGACATTACTCACCATTTAGAAGTGATTTGCATAAATGTCCCTCAACTGATTTATTCGAGTCCATAAACGAAAAGAAAAAAGTGATTCCCAAGTCAAATGTAACTCTCGTCGGGTGATCGTGATTAAATGACATACGACGGGCTGCATCCAATTGAAAACAAAAACAAACCCAACTCAAGGATACAACCCAAGACACAATCAAAGGGAAAACAAACTTTGTCATAAAAATGCCATAATTTTTTATCGAAAGCCATAAAACCTTACACAACATGGAAATCAATTAAAACCAATGGCAGATATTTTTATAACCTGTCCCAAAGGCGACTAAGCTGGGTTGATTATGTGACTGCAACGGCGACTGGTCTTTCAGTGCCTACCTACTCCCTTCACTCGCTTTGTCGCGGTGGAGATGAGAAAATTCTTTTGGACGATCGAGAGAGGAAGATCATTTTTCTTCGTGGCTTAATGTTTGTTTTCGGCTGGCGAGGAGTCAAAACTTGAAGACATGCGTGCCCCTGCTGGCACTTTGTGCGTCTTGCACCAGATCTAAGAGAGGAATACATTAAGTCAAGAGGCGACTGTTCATGGTTGTCCATAATTTTCTTTTAATTTGCATCGCTCCGGTGATGTGTAGATATCAGTCACTTAGAAGCCATGTCACCTGCGCGCGAAAGGAGTGCTCTAGTACTCATGTTGGATCTCTTTCGGATTCAATTATAATCCGACAGAGTAATCTCTCACGACTATCGGAACATAAAGCCAACAAGTATGTGAGTGGCTAGCTGAAGAATGCCACTTTTAGAAGATTGCTATTACTCGTGCGCAGATGAGGTAGCTCCACCGAACAAGCTTGTAATTTTCAATCTAGATATCGGTGAGAGTACTTGTCAACACCTCTGATAGTGATGGCTAGCTTGAGACGGGTTGCAGTTGTTGGTAAGTTGTGGACTGTGGTAGGTTAGAGTATTGCAAAATCGTTTTGATACATTGTCCGAATTTTATTATCCTGAGTATTCGTAAGATTGAATCAGATAGGAGCTAGGCTTTTTACTTATGACATATTATCCACTATTGGGAGATCTTGATGCGAAGTTCGATGATTATCTTTAAGGCGTCGATTTGGTCAACACAGGGAAAACTGCTCACTGTCCAAATAGTTTCTAGTACAGTCAGGAGTTTCTTTGGGTGTTTTCGGAATCTATAAATTATTTGAGCTACTTTTTATTGGGATTTAGACAGCCAATTTCTTCCTGTTCTATCGTGAAACATTTCACACGTTTCTATGGTTTCTACTCCTCTTTGCCACTAATGCTACTTGACGAGGTTTTAAATGCCACAGTAGATACGAAAATGTGTTGAGATACATTTCTGTAGTTAGATTTTATATCAAAGTACTCGTGGAATTAAGAACAGTGGCTTCTTTCAGGTCCATCGTTCCCAAGCTGCTAAATACTTAAAATGCGCTGCTAAAATCTAGTTCTCCTGGACGGTCCTACCCCTGCATACCACTGACTCAGTTCCCTTCATTTCAGTCGTCAGTCGTCACTTACCCGATACTTTAAATGACTCTTACGTATATCCCGGCTTAAAATTCATCTCATTCACCTACAATGGTAGAAATTGTAAATTATCGCGATTACATGAGAGAGCCATGATGATTAGATCTATGTAAGTGGGGCTATTTCTTAGTGAACCTAGACCGAAGTGACAGAAAGCCACTAGTATATAGCGTAACTTGGTGACATGCATGCTACATATATATACATATATGTATATTTTTATTTGATATGGCAAATCTTCATACACTAGATTCTTGGAAAATAATATACCTAGCAGATGGATGACCTAAGCATTTTAAATATCTTTTTAATATATAGGATGTTATGTGGAAATTTATTGGCGAATATTTTCCTTCAGTTCTTCCAGAGAAGCTATTGGCATAAACCTTACTCTTCAAATAACTGCATAAAAAGAAGATTGGCGATGTTTAATAAGGCGGTCTCGTAGACAAAATTGCATCGCCAATACGTCACCGTCTCCAAGAAGTCCTTTAACATCTCTATAGCGGCCAGGGGCGATAATTGCATTACCTACACTTTCGAGGTGCGAAGGTCCCTAGTGTATCTCGTGAGCTTTATTGATGAAAGTTTATTAAGGTCAAAATGGATCTAGTCGTACATATCTCTTATCAAAACCAACAATTTCTTCTCTGTGACTTTGACTGGTATGGGCATACTTTTGTCTCTTTTGGTGGCCTCTGCGAAGTAGCTGATGAACTACATGTATTATACCTTATACGGGAACATATTCAGATCTTGGCGCAAAATTAGCCGCAAAGATCAATGAGAAATGCCATCATCTTGTAGATGTTCCTGGTGGTTGCTTTCGAGCATATTATTTACATTCTCCATCGAACGGCATGTTCGCTGTCTTTCTCGATAGCTCACAGCTGCTAGCTTACAGTGTTGTTCGAATAGAGTGGACGCCGAGATATTTTCACATGTGGAGCCGGACGAGGACTCTGGTTTCTGCGGAATCAGCAGTGCCTCAGCACAATAGATGATTATTTTGAAAACTGTCGAGAAAAGATTACTTTCTACGTCCACGTATTCTACAACTGTATTTTAAGCCCACCTTGAATAAAGTACCATATTCTCTATGTTGGAATATGGTCTCCATGTACTCCCGAGCATGTTGGGGCGTTTTCATAGTATCGTAAAACAAACTTCCACACAAAAATACATTTTTAGATTTATTTTTACAATTCAATAATTGCACTTGAAGCTGCTGTTACACTTGTTATGAAATACTATATGTCTATTTAATTGAGGATGTTTCAAATCCGGTACCACTTGATAAATAAAAAGCTCTCCAACGCCACTATAAGAGGGACAACATTTACTTGATTATTTATCGTCGTCTCAATTACATCTGCGTCATAGTACCGCACTTTAATTATTTGGCAGCTATTAAAAAAAAAAACAGAAAAGATAAAAAAAATTCTACGAACTTGGTGCAAGAAAAAAAAAAAAACAATGAACAACTCCATAACTGATAAGAAATTAATTATTTTCGACGTGCAAACACTATAGACACTCAAGTCCGGATTCGGCACTCTAAAGATACAGTTACAAAGTCAAAACCGGGAAAACCCTTAAGAGAAAACATTTTAATTTAATTTAATTGCACTTTCACACACACAGGAAACACTAGAGTGGAATGATTCGCTTTCATGAGGGTGAAAATGTCACCCTCATGACCCGACGACTCACTATCTGAAGAAGTATTTCATTTTTTTAATTACTCTCGTTCGATTGGAAAGCGGCACTCGGGTTATCTTCGAAGTGTCCTGAAGATTTTTTCGTTTAATTACATTATATCGAGCGGGCAAAAGTAGCTATAAAAACGCAACCCCTAACACTGCCACTCAAAACGGGAGTTGTGTAATAGAATAGGAGAGTTAAAAAAAGAAAAAAAGAAATCAAGCGATAAGGCCGAATGTTGCAATAATTACCGCCGACCGCGCCGTGTCTTCTCTGTATTGGGTCTCATTATGGTTAGTTCGTGTCCACTGGCATAACAATGTAATTTTATTTCATTCCGCTTTTTTGCTTTTAATTGACTTTCAAATGAGTCAATTAAAAGTGCCAACCAAAGCGAAGAGATAACTCTGAAGCGCGTGTTTAATGATGGTCGACCCACCCACTGTCGCTGTCGGTTTTCCTTCGTCCATCTACATAGGTATATGCCACCGAATGATAACCATTTTGATGGGTTATTACGAGCAGAAGACTCATCATCATCTCTAACTAAGCTGAGATTTTAATATCTCCTTCTCCTCATCAACGATGATGATGATGATGGGTGAACAATAAAATGAGGATGATGATGATGATTTGGAGAGTAGCGTCCTCATTTGATATTTAACCTCTTCAAAGTGACCCGTTCGTCGTAGTGCAGGGTTTATGTGTGACATCTTGTAGATGGATTTTTTATGGGCCACCAAAGGGCCCCCTTTCCTCTGGTTTCGTTGTTAATAAGTGATAAGAAGTCGTGTGTGTGGTGGTGATGGTGGTGGAGCGTGTCGAATATGGAGATTAGCTAATGGCGTAGATGGAGTATTTAATGCAAATCTGTATTCATAGGTAACACGACCATGAACTATTTTAGGGTTATCACGATGATGTTTATAGTGTATTATATGATTATCCCCTTGGCTTATTAAGAGCTGTATAATCTAGAATATGATTGTCTAACGTTCAACGATGTATTATATCTAAGGTCTGGTTGCTCGTTAAGAGTTCATTCAGCTTTTTTGTGAATTATAGAAAGAGCAATACTAAAAGCATCTATCTGACGTATCGCAATTTTTCATCCTCTTCAATATGGGGCAAGTTGCTTGTGGCTACATGTTGCTATGAAAGGATATCCATCATATAGGAGTATATCTGTTATACTTGTACTTATATACAAAACAAAGTATCTTTAAGGAGTATTCAATTTAGGATTTTATTTCAGAATTAATTCTTACATCAGGAATTATTATTCTTTCTTCTTGGTTTGAGTAAACTTTTATTTATTTACCAACATTTTAAGAATGAATTTACAAAGTTTTAATTATTTTTTGTATTTAGTTAATTTTAGGTATACACGTGCTTAAGTGAGGCAAAATAAAGTTCTTTTGAAAAAAATAAAAAAAACTAAAAAAAAAGAAAATAAACTATATGTTTAAAAAAATTCCACTCTGAAAGGAAAGCAGATCCATGGCGGTATGGTGGGAGCTTTGGGGGAATCTGTCCCATTGAAAACAAATGTTAAAAGTAGGTGAAAGAATTCAAACGTGGACGAGAGAACGTTAAATATGCTCCAAGCTGTGGAAGATATTTATTTACAATAACATCGTTTTTTAAGTATAAATAAGCTAATTACTTATCGTAATGATTTTATTAAAAGTAAATGACTGTTTTTTACAGTTTCCGTTACTCATCTTATATGTAGGTACATAAAATGAGCTAAATTTAGTTATTAATCTATTTACAATTCAGATACGTCTTATATATCCATTATAAAATAATGTAGAAAAGAAAATGTGAAAATTTAAAAAACTTTTCTATTATATTTTTTTGTTATATAATATACCTTAAAAATTAAATTAAAAGTAATAACTTGAATAAACAACAAGACGAGCAAACAGAAAAATTACAACTAATTTAATCTAATCTAGTTGGCGCGTTCAATATTCCCCTCCAGTGTAAGTCGAAACAGTACCCCAAGATCCGCTTGACAACCTGTCGTTAATGAGTCTAGTATCCGCAAACTAAAGAATTGTCATCGCGTCTTTCGTGATTTAAGCGCTTAGTATTGCTTAAATCCCTTTCAGGTACACTTAAGCGGTATGAGTATAGCATTGCATGTAGAATTCTTTTCTTTCTTGAAACATGGTATATGATAGAAATGATGGGCGAGTCTGATAAAAAACCATATGGAAATGCCTCGGTGGTATATGCCCATTTTCTTATGAATTTTTTAAAATACTAAGGATTAGGATAAAATAGTCCAGAGACTAGTTCATTCTCCATAACATACAAGGTCCAAAATAACATTATCGATCCGGGACACGCCGGACTCATCCAATAGTTTTTTGTTTGGCTTGAAAAATGCTGCAATGGTTTGGAAGGTTAAAAGAGAGGTGTATCCCCAGGTCTTCTGAGAAGATTCTTGCACCAACTCCGTCCTTGGTTTTGAACCCGTCCGTGAAAATTGACAGCGATTCGTTGTATACGACATCGCGTTGCGTCCACTTAGCTCTGTCCAGTATCGAGTGCTGTGACAGTTAAAATTATATTCAGTGGGGAGGTGGTCAGTGGAAGTGGGAAGATGACTGTGCATCGAAAATATTTTGGAATGTCCCATGTGTTGCTCCTTCCACTGCTTGGAGCCTCTTAGTCTTATTGTGAGCTTATAGCCAATTGTTTATTGGCAATGTCGATCGGAAGTACTCGTAGGTAGGTAGGGGCATGGTTTGGAGCGCCTCTGTGGGTGAAGTTTTCAGTGTAGTTTACAATAAAAAATTAAAAGTTTCTGATATGAAACCTGAAATAAATATAATATGTCTCATGGAGATTCGGTGTAATATACGAGTACATCCAAATTCAACCCCAAGAGCAGATAAATTAAATAAACACAGTCATTAAGCTATTTCTTCGTTCGTTATAAAGGCAACGATATACAGAATAGTTAAAAGTGACGAACTGCATAATTAAGCTCTTGATTAAGTGTATCTTAAGACTTTATTGCAATAAGTTAACTAAAGCACCGTAACTCATCGTGAACTTTCCTATTGAATCTGCCGTTGCAAGTGAAAAATTGATATAATATCCAAGATATTTTACATCACCAGCAACAGCAATTGCGTCTCTATTAACAATAATTCCAAACAATTGTTTGGATGTACCATCCCATCTTGAGCAGATCATATTAACTTACTTAGTAGTATTATGATTAAGTTAATTGTACTTCGACCATCTTGCAACACAATCTTTGCTTAAACCAAGTAGAAGTAAAAGTAAATTAAAGCGTCATTAGCATACGTATGAATTTTAAACTTGATGACTATGCAAGGGACGTCGTTAGAGAATAGCAACGGTCCGAGAACAGAATTTCTGCATTTACAAGACTTAGATTGAAACCCGTTTTATGGTGCCAACTATTTGAACCCCATTTTCTAAGTAGAAGTGCAGTAAATGAATAGAATTTTGTGAAAACATAAGATTATTATGAGTGTAAATGTTAAATTTTAATACTACATGCATACATTCTCAATGGCCTAACTATTTTTCATGAGGGTTGCGGGGGTAAAATGTGGAGGTGACCTCTATCCTTCTGGATCCTCTTTATTCATCGACACCAACTCATCAGGGGGAATCAGCAATTGGGTCGAGGAGAGAGGTCGAAGGTTGATCCAACCATCTATTCCTAGGCCTATAAACAAATGGTCTATGAAACTGCAATAATGACATGTTTTGGAAGCTTGTTTAGAGACATGCGTACTACGTAACCAAACTGTCAAAGTATAGATTTTTTTCTGTTCCGAGAAGTTGCTGCTCAACTTTGGGTGAGCTGACTCAGTCGTTGTGAGTTATTCCAGCAACACCACAAAAGAATCTCATTTCGACAGCTTGTATCCGCTATCTTTTTTCTTGGCCACTACCCAAATTTCATTACCATCGATGAGAGCTGGAACATGTTCCGAACTAAAGTCCGATAACTTACCTTTGGGACTAAGTTGGACTTTTCTTATGACAGATTGGCCAAGCTCTCTCAAAATAGATGCAGCCTGACCAACCTTTCAGGATAAATCAGCACAAATCTTTTCGTCACTCGAGAGTAAGACCCCGATGTACTTAAACTTTTCCACCTGCTTGAATGCGACTCCACTTAAATGCAGAGTTTACTAACTGGACATTCTAGAAACGACCATATTATATGCGATCTATTCACGTTTATCTTTGGGAAACTCTCTGACGCATTTTTATATGTAGATTGCAGATTGTTGCAGAGATGGGATTAGGTCACCTTATCGCTGCAGCCACATTGGGCCTATTGTGATTTCCTCCGATCTTAAAGCTCATTCTTAAAGCTCATTCAATATACCCGATTTGCTGATGAACTCTGCTATGCTTTTGAGTAAGCTTGCAGATAGGTCTTCTGCTTTAAGGTAGAATTTACCTAAATAACGATGACGTGTACTGATTAGACAGTTACAGTGACATAAGATGTGTTCTGCTGATTCTTCGTCTTCGTTGCACATTCTGCAGATGCTGTCTTATGCTCTTCACATAGCCATGACATGTTTTTTCGACAGTAGCCTGTAAGGAAACCCGTGGCTATTCGAATCTGACTTTGATATGTGTACATGTATATGTATCATAGTTAATGAGACTCTCTGGTGTATTTAATTTCTAATAGAAACCAATTTCCCAGAATGCCTTGAGGGGCTATCGACATTTATTTTACATATAAATAATCGTACCAGAACCAGTATAAGGGTATTAATAATCCCTTTGGCACGCGCAAATTATAAAAAAAAAACCTCACGCGCAGTGGTTCAACACACCGCGCCACGGGGTCCACTAAACTACTTGGCGAAATGCCCCTTTAGTTCCAAATGCCTCTTAACATTTTTCACTTAAATGCCTTGTCAAACAGTTCGAACTCGTATACCCTGTATGCCAGTATGAAATAAATAAAAATTTGGGGTAGAACTCGCAAATTCTAAAAGCTGCCTAAGCAGCAAGAAGAAGGAAGCGAGATTTTTCTTGTAACTACTATGCAACACTGGTGCTCAGGAACTGGTGTATTAGAAAACTTGTTCAATCAGGCCAGTAATGGTAACCATATCATCATTTTTCTATTGACGAAAAGTGCGCATTCACTAGACTATGGGAACAAACTCCAGGGGATGCATTCGTCGCCTATAAACAATATAAGTAGCAGCTCGATCTAGAATTGGGCAGTCTAATAAAAGTAGAGTAGTAGAAGAGTCATAGTTGTACTATTTTTCCCCTTCAGTCACTGGAGCTTTTTATAAGCCAGACCAAAGGAGAATAATGGGCGACAGCAGAAGCTTAAAACCAATTTGTTTTATTGGACAAACATATAGACATAAAACAGAATTTTGGATGCCAACAGGCTTGCCCTGGGTACAATCAGGACAAATCGTTGAAAAACTCACCATGAAAATCGATCCAGCAGACAAGCTGAAAATGAACCTTCGTTTGATACTCAGTTGACATGTATGTAGTTATTCTGAAAGTATGCAGTACTAGGTAGACAGCCCGTAACATTGTCACCTTCAGATATATCTGCTAATCATTATTCCGCCCAGCTTACTTAAATAATACTTTTTAATCAAAACAGTTCTCGGGTTGCTATCATATTTCATTATTGCCCCCACCACAACATTGTAGGTTCTTGTTCAACACACAGCAAACTATTAAAACCGACCTGGTATACACTCAATTGCTACTTTCCATGTTCAGCTATCGTAAAGTAATACCAATCCAATCCTCGGGTCCGAATTTAAATTAATTCATAAACTAACCACAGTGCAATATTCCTATTCCACCTCTTGGGGGCCTTTCATATTTCCCAGTCTCCACCGCACGAAGCCCAATTAAATTCAAAACAAATCGTAAAATAATCCTAAGCCTGGTTTGAACAAGTTACACATTCGCCAGTGAAACAGAGAGTATTGCACCTGAGCAGGAAACAAAGTAAGCTCCAATCAGAGTGAGTGGCCAAGAGATCCTGCTGGCACCCAGCATACCTTCTTCCAGCACATCATGAATAAACATGGAAACGTTTTGCTTCATAAAATTTTATATCGCCCAGCAGCGCTCCCAGCCGGGAAGAGGGACTGCAATCATTGAAGCAAAAAAAAAAAAAACAGCGTCTACCACCCAACCAACCCAAGGTGGCCAAGATGATGTGGAGAAGATGCAAAAGTGGTCCTCTTTTGTCTTCGCGATGCTGCTATCGTCCAGTGCTCAAGACCCAATCTGCAATCTGCGTGTAATTATTTATTGGAACCCCTTAATTGGAATTTAAGTATTAATTTGCTTTGGGGAAAGGCAAACAAAGCGCTGCACACTGGCGGGTTGCGCAACGTTGTTGCAACATCGCTCCGCAAGATGTACCCTATAATGTGTGTACCACTGCTGTTCACCACGGTCTTGAGGGGGCAATTTTATTGCTTTGAATTGTTTTACTGCAAAGCGAATTATTGGTATGCATGCACTTCATTCCTAGACTCTGTGAATAAGAGCGTCATAAGGAAGGATGACTGGGTATGGTGTTATAAAAAGTTGCATTACCTAGTTTGCAGAGTTGAACGTATGGGGTTTGGTATTTCGAAGAAGTATTGATTGCCAAGTAGATGAATTGCCATTCTGATACGGTCCTCAGTCTGTTTGAGGCAAACTGAGAGTGTTTCCAGCATAGGATCTGTATGTTTGTACCTTAAAATAAAGGCTTCTGGTGTTATTGCAAAGTAAGTAGTCCGAATTCTTGGTATTGTCATATCACAAGATATTTATTCAACATAAAATGGAATATCGATACATCAAAGTACTGCTGCTACTTGCCGCATCCCCTTACTGTACTTACCCTGAAATCGTGCTTTGAAATACAAGGTAGAATTATTTAGAACGTCTTAACTTTGGAAGCGCTTCATCTTACTGTTGTAGACTTTAATTTTTGCTTGGTATCACTACAGTCCCATTTCACTCAGAGAGTTCAGGCTTGTCTCACAGCGTTCACTTCTACATTATTGAAGGCTCGTTGAGTGTCTTGGAATGACCTTAGGGTGAATTTCTTCTGACAGCTATTTTTGAATCTACATATCTAAGTCTAGAAATTTGGGTTGGCAGACAGGAATAGAAGAAAGTCTTCAATGCATGGTTGTGGTTTTTAGATCTTTGTGTATATTCAGCTTGAATCTTGGCGGAAACGGTCGAGTTGATGATTAATGTTCCAGAATATGGATGAGTGCTAGCAACCGTTCTCGTATTATGCGGAACCATACGCTTGGGAGTAATGAACCTGGAAATTTCGAGCTGAAATTACACGTACATACTTTACACATAACGAAAGAGCATGGTGAGGCAACCAATATTATGACAATGAATCCAAAGTTTTCCATTTATTGATGCTACTTACCTTCTGTCCTGTTTCCATGCCCAGAATAGTGAAAGCTGGCTTATTAGGCGTAAATCCCAGCCGCTCTCGTGTTTTGTCCGATTCTTTTTTCCAATACCACTGATTTCTCGCATTTTTTCCAAACCCTCTTTCATTTTAATATCATTTTTCAGCAAATTTTTCGGTAATCCAAAACGCTACAAATTTTCGACATAGTTTTTTATGCAAATGTATAGTTTTTAGCATTACCGCCATATATAACTAAAGACTTGAGATGAAACAGCGGTCATTTTGAACTCTATTTTTTTCTTTGCGCAACGTTTTTTTTTTTTTTTTTTCTTATATAAGCCGTGCTTAAAGAAAGCTGCATAATCCAGGAAATAAGCAGGCAGAAAGGTGTCAATACCATTTGAATACCTAAGATGTCAAATAATTTCATGGTATTGGGTGTTTAAGTCTAACCAATTTTGTATTTATTTGGAAATAAATAATATTAAACCTTCTTCATCAGTATTTTGCATGAAAAGAATTAAGGGATGCAAATATGAGAAATGAGTTAGAAGATAATGCTCCATCATATTAAACGTGAGAGAAATAGGAGGGACGGAGAAATAGGAGGCCATTTTGTTGAATTTAAACATGGCCGTAAAAGCTTTCAAGATTCTTTAACAGCGCTGGGCGACCTAGGTCAGTACACCGGAGATGATCAGTAAAATGTACGACTTGTTTTACCAGACGAACGAATTAAATTATCCGAGATAACAAGCATATTGAATATCTCAAAAGAACGGCTGTTGAGTAATTTGAGCCAGGAATTGGCCATGAATAAATAATCGACAATACGGGTACCTCGAAAACGTATCTGCTCACGAACAAAACTTGTTTAAAAACCTCAACAGTTTTTAGATCATTTTAAGAAAAATATAATAGACAGACTTGAGCACACCAACACGGATATATTTCTGAAATATACGTAAACAGGCGTTCAAAAGGAAAAAGCAATGACATTCTGGGAAGCAAAGAAATGTTGCTGATCAACTACCTGCCAAAACGACAGATTTTTAGATCAATTTCGCCTATTGAAATTTCATTTACCAGAAGTATAATGCACATGTTTACACTTCTGTAACTGTGATGGCAGACGTTAACTTGTTAAATCTATATTTACTTTCGAACCAACTCTGTTCCCCTTATTTGGCTCCTTTAGGCGTCCACCTCTTCCCCAAGCTTAAGATGCATATTCTTAGGAGGAAGGAAATGTTAAAACTCTTTCCATAATGGGATCAAAGCTTTAGTTCATAGTTAAATAAAGTGTATTGTCCTTGAGGGAGATTATGTTGTAAAATAAAAATTATTTGAATACCGTTGTTAGGCGAACCCCACAGGCGGATCAGTAGAAATGCGGTGAAGTGGGAGGGTTGTGATCCCTTGTTTTCGGATCATAACCTCGCCGATAAAAGGAAGAAGAAGAAGAAGAAGAAGAGCGTTGTTAGGCATTCTAGAGGAAGTTCGAGGAGCCTTAACTTCTATAGCAACTCACTTCACCAAAATAGGGAAATAATATGATTGAAGTTATCAGGACAACATATCTAAGTGCTAAAATGATTAGTGCCCTCCTCTCAGAAAACGAGTAAAAATACTTTTATCACTTAATGTGCGAATTTGGTAAAGCGGGACATTGTAAGCATTTGAGCAAATCACATGGCATGCATAAGAATCGATTAGTCGATGAATTCGAAACAGTCAACCAATAAACCTATTGAATGTTTTTTTAAGGTGTTGCCTCATTTGCATAGTCGAAAGGAAATATTCTTAGCAATCGCCTATCATATAATTCTGCTGAAACCATCTGCCTCATCCGCCGATAGACAACACCCTTTCGCATCGCTCAAATCAATCGCAAGCCACAATTCATCATTTGCATCCCATCCGCAGATACGAGTACAACACACATCCGGCTGTAGACGTGTGGCACCCACAACAACGAAACTAACGAAAATCGATCTCGGCCTATCACAAATGACATATGAACCGCAACGCTTCACAATGACAAATTGGACGGCAGCCACCGAGGCACACGACACACCACAGCGTAATTATTAATTTCCCCTCGATTAATTGTATCGCTAATTCCCCTGGCCGCTGAGGCCAAATCTCAAACCATGATAGTGAACTCCTTGAGGGAGTGGAGAAGAAGACATTGTAGTCTTCCTTTCGAATACCAAGTGCCAAGCCTTCGTGGGCCATCCACAATTACATACACAGACGTTAGGCCGCCCAAATTGATATGCGCACTCGCGCACCCACACAGCAAGGTAAGAACCCTCTGCGCAAGGTTCGCGCAGATTAGCGGGGAACATAATTGCGACAATCATAACATTGTGATCGCGTATGTCATGCATTGTTGTTGACAATTATCATCACCCAATGTGGCGTGGCGCACCTCTTGCGGTCGCGTTCTTCTCCGCTTCATCGACTAATAACGCTAGAAGCGCACAGCTGTGTGCACACTGTGATGCTGGACCTCGCCGCCTCTTGGTCTCGATCGTGATTCCATTAAAAGGCACAAGTTAATTTGATTTGGAAGTTTGTAATTACGATCACCTCGCGCCCGATCGATGCCGATCCGATGCAGAGGGGTGGGGTACCCTGGAATGAGTGCTTTCTTTTGCGGGATTACAGCGCGGCTGTTGCTTGGATGACAGCGTACGCGAAAGGGGTTTCGGCTGGTCTCTTTGACGTTTTTCCAGGTGTGGACACCCCGATGCCGTGTCGGAGAATTTTCGTTCTTCGATTCATAGGCGACGCCCAGATTTCGAATTCGTTTTGATTGCCGATGAATAAAAATTATATCCATTCGCGCTTGAACTTAATGAACAGTGGAGTGTTCCGTGGTAGGGAAAGTTCGTGCCCTATAAATATCGGCTGAAATGTTTTGCGTTGACTTTAAAAAAATAATTGATGCAACTCGACGGGAAGATAGGGCACAGAGTTGAAAGGAAGGATTGGCTTGAAAATGGATGGGAATGGATTGTTATCGGTCTCAAGTTCAAGTTGAAGGTTAGTCCTGGTTGCGTGATAGAAGAGAGTTATATTTTAATATTGAATGGTACAATTACTTTAAGGTGTGTAATTTAAATTGAGTTAGGACCTTCATGGCGAAGCAGGCCGAGGTTAACAATAAATGAACTCTATTCATATATACCGACTGACTTTCAAGAAAACAGTGCAAAGTTCAATCGTGAATTGAAATGTTTTAAAACGATCAGATGGTTATATGTATCAAGAGCCATATAAAAGGATGGGTTCATCGCAGTACCACTAAATAATATTCACATTTCTAGTTACCATATTTATTCAATTTTACGACAGATTCCACATGTGCAAATTCCTGGTGCTTTGTTGTTGATTCGCTGCTAATGGAAGTGCATGGTATGGGACTTTCTATCAAAGAATATCCTGACGATGTTTGTTATTGGTATCAGGAATATTTTTTAGCGCGGTCTGCAATCAAATGCGCACTATCTTGGGGAAGCTAAATGACCGTTGCACGAGGCATGGGTTATCCGTCAATCCGAATAAAGCAACCCTGATGTTATCTACTCGGAAAAGAAAACTTAATAGCATTCAGCTCCCAAAGTATAGCTCTCCTTTGATGTTAAAGATCTTTGAGTAATCTTAAGTAGTAAGTTTAAATTGACTACAGCTCCCAAAAATTACTGGCAATGTCGAAGAGCTCTTGGCACGACGAGGGACCTATTACCTGTGGTACATTGGTTGCACATAGCTATCATCAGACCTATTTTTACCCAGGTATCTGTAGTATGGTGGCTTAGGTCTGTCAAGGCGTTTGACAAAATCAATTATACTGTTTTATCTCAAATATTGGTTTCCTACTTCTGGTTTAGTCATACTATAAGCCTTATACAAAGCTATAACTTGATCAAAATGCAAAAATTGTGGTTGGAGAAAAATTGTTTGAGTAAAAATATCTTTTGCTAAGAGTTCCACAAGGATATGTACTTGGTTTCATACTATTAAAAAAAATATATATATATTTGGCGCAACAGCACTTTAAGTGCCAGGGCCTAGCTTCTCGCAACCATTTATGTTGTGTGCGTTATGTCTTTCACACGAATGGAAGGGGCCTACAGTTTAGTGCCGTATCCGATCGGCGATTTGAGAAGCTTTTTCGTGACAACAATACTCTCGGATGTTTGTCAGACGCCCGCGAGAGGTAGGACCGTGAAAAAACTTTTTGGTGTTTCTGTTATTTGAGTTTGGTCCCATACTATTATGCGTGTTCATTAACGATTTACCCAGAATTTGTAAAAGCATATCCTATCATCTTTACCCCGATGACCTCTAAATACACTTATCAATACCAATTGGACTGATTGAAAATTGAGTGTTAGGGCTAACGAGAATCTTAATGCAATAAGTGAGTAGTCCATAAAAATAAAGATATGAGACTGACTTGTTCACCTTGTATTCCTTATGTAATCAACTTGAGAGAAATCAGCTTACCCTCAGTTAGAGTCTCTTTCCAAGAACATACTTATTGTCATTTTCATGACATGACTAAATAGATCTGTAGCATACGAAAATGCGACTACATTCCAGCTGATCGAATGAATGTCGAGTACCTTATCGCAATATGCTTTTGTATAAAATAATTCACACCAATTCATCGCAGTCCTCATTATTGAATAAATTGAATTGAGTAACTGGCGCCATGTGTACTGCTTCTGACGACGCTCCTAACGCTCTGCACATCTTGCTGCCGCTGGAGAGAAGGAGGCAATAAAAGCGATATGTCGACTCAGGAAAAACATAGCCTGCAACTGTCCTTCGTTCGAGATAGAGCACATTTCGAATGATATCAGAGCAATGTACTTTATTCGAGATGCCTATTGATAATATGAACGCTGTAGACGTATTCGACAGAGGATACGAAGAGTATTTCCCATCGTTTTCATTTCATTTCATTTCATTTTAGTTGTTGTACATTAAGAAATAGAACACAAAAAGATTGTACTAACGCCTGGAAATCTTATTCTTAAGATTCCGGAAGTAGTGTATAGAAGTCCTTACTTGCATTTCTGGTGGACTTTCTAAGGGCAATGCAAAAATATTTGCTATAACATGCTTAAGTCATTCTAAGAGAACAATCATCAAATAAAACCCAACACACTAATTAAAGATTGTCTTCGAGAAAGCATCTTCACTCTGCAAAGGTGAGTTACATATTATAAACCAAGTTTTTCTTTAGCTGGCTTCAACCTCCGTAGTGAACATGAGCCTCAAACAAAAAATTCATCCAGCCATCTCGATCTTTAGCCGACTGTCTGATGAATGTCTCTTTTCAAGTTTAGGTGAGAATGGAAGAGAATTTTTGACTAAAGCGATGACTCGATCTCTTCTATTGTCTGTTGGCACTAAAAATCTCTAGAATAACTTTCCGTCGATGCAACCAAGACTACCTGCTTTCACTCTGCGCTGCTAATGTTGTACAATCCTCTCACGTACCTTAAGAAAATTGAATGATAGCCTATTGTTTTTCCTTTGACCGTTCTTTATATTTTCTTTGAACAGCAGGCATTTTCAAGAGCGACATTTTCTGAGGTCAATTAAGCGAACCCCACAGGCGGATCAGTAGAAATGCGGTGAAGTGGGAGGGTTATGATCCCATGTTTTCGGATCATAGCCTTGATGAAACAGCAGGCATTGGCATTTTTCGAAAAGAGCGAGTGGCAATAGGTTTTCTCCAAAAATGTCCGCAATTCAATGGTGAATACAATGATTTATTGTGAAATATTGAGGAGATCGCTGCCCCTATAATTGATGTAGCTAGTAAGTCTATTTTCCTCAAAATCGGCCAAATGGAGATAAGCTTTCATTCATCGAGAATACTTTCATTCATACAAATTTTACAGATAAGTTGGTATGCCCCTTACCAAATCATCCCCTATTTTATTGATTTAGATAGCTCGGCAGTAGGACTATCGGTTTCAGCAGCCTTGTTTAGTTTTTGCTATTTGAAGTGAGCACTTTGCGTAAGTGGAAAGAAATATTGGCTGTCGTTATCGGGGTTGAATGGAGCATTCGGCCTGGCAGTGAGATTTTAGTCGGAATGACTGCTTAACAGTTCAAAGAATGGGTATTTCTAAGTCATCGAAATTAACTGTGGATCAATTACAAGATTTCATATTTCATTCCTGCATATTTAATTATGGCAGTGCTAGGTACAATGAGTTCAAGCAGTTTCATCGATTTACTTGAATCTGTTTCCGAAAGTGGTGCCCGTCTGGTTATAAGGCGCGCCCATTTATGGATATCCTATTATCATCTCCTTCTTTTAGAGACCCGGACGCTGTCTTAGAAGTCCGTATATGTCCGACCTATAAGTAGCTTTTATAAATATTTTATTAAGACCTGACTACAACTGTAGATGCTATGAATAGGTATAAGCGAAGAAAAAGTGCCGCATTGAAAACATTGGAAAATTTCTACAAACTTGATGTGCAGATAGTAAAGAACTGTAGAACGTGGGCTAATGTAAAGTCTTCTTTCTCCAAATCCTAATGTTATTTGCTAATAATTGAATCGACTGTATCACGGGCTGTACATGTTGTAGCGTCGCCTTATTGAAACACTATGTTATTCAGTACTCCAACATCTCCCCAGCTTTGACCACTGACGATGACGGTGTTACCTGCTGCGTCCTCAGAGAGGCTAGCTCTTTGGGGATATAAAGGCCATTCTTGTATCATATGTTGGTTGGGTGTTCTGCGTATTGGCAAGTCCATCGAGGTCAAAATGGAATTCTTCGCACTCCACGGTAGTTCCTCGTGGATACTCAGCGTCTATCTTTAATAAAGGAAGGACAAACATATGTATATACACACATATATTAACTTGGCAACACTTTTAATATATTAAGTGTAATCTTGCTTGGAAGGCAATAGAAAAGCTGCGTGTTTACAAAAACAACAATCAGACCATGACTGACAATGTGAAAAAACACGTCAGACAGCATTCAAATCATCAATTCGCAAGCTCTGAATCCTTCTGTTTTCCGCATTCCAGCTGCTTTAGCCAATTTAAGGGAAATCAGCAAAGCAAGGCTCTGTAAGTGAAATTAACTAAAGAATTAAATCATAAACAGCCTTTTTCATTCTCAAAAAAGAAAATGTGATAAAAGACTCTTAACTCAACTACTTTTTTTAAATAATTAGGCAAAAGGCTTTGGGAGGATCCAGCAACTGTTGAACGCACTTTTTGCCATGAATGATCCACTAAACGTTCTAACAGCAATGACAGATAGAATAATTTTTAGGTTTCTCCATAACCAGGGTTTTATATGCAGTAAAACTCTGTATTTAAAAGTGTTGTCTAAGGGAAAAGCAAAGGATACATAAAATTGAATAATCAGTACTTAACGAGCAAATGAGTACTCGCTGTTTAAATTTCACTAGCCAATCCATAAAGCAGCACTACCACCAAAATCACTCAAGCTACCAAATCGTAAAGAACTAAAGATGGACTTTAATGAGAATTATTTCACATGATTAGCAAGTAAGCCTCTACACATCTAAAGGTCCACATCACTCAAAATAGTTATGAACTACAAGCAACGACAACTTCCTCCGCTCGAAATTCCAGCCACACAATTTCACCCTATGTAGGACGCAGTATAATTAATGTCCAACTGTCTCAACTCCTTCACACGGTCACAAATCAAATCGAAAAAATTCCGCAACCACAGCATCCATCGGGGTTGACCGAGAGTCATAATCGAATAAAAATAACCATAAAACAAAACGGTTCAGTCCGTTGGAATCATTGTCATTGGCTAAGCAAAAGAGATGCCATAGTCGTGAGTCGTGCGAGTCCTGACCACGACGACTGAAGTGCAGTCTTCCATCCAAAAACAACCGACTGAGGGTGGCTACTGACAACCATATACAATGATACGTCGACGACGACACGGTCAAATTCATTGTCATCCCATTGAACGGTTCTCGATGGCAACAACGGCATGCAAAAGTGAAATATGACATTCGGCGTGGACACTCGATGTGCACAAGCTGTGTAGCTCCTTGGCTACAGCGTCTTCGACCAGCGCGTTCGTCCACTTTAGATAAAGAGTCACACTCGTTCCGCTATTCTGGACTTTATGACTCCTTGTGGACTGACTCATATGCGATCCATAATTTTCGAACCCATTCAATGGATGTCAGTGGTTTATTGTCGCAGTGCCTTTAATCGCATATTGACTTGTGACTTTCGTGAGTCCGGCAGGGGGATGCATAGCAAGCGGGCCACCAGGGCACTGAGGTTTCTGGACGGACATATCATGTGCACCGCGGAAACGTGCTCCGTGTCGTCTTGGCCCAGGCAATGTGTGTCTCTGTGTCGTCATCATAGTACGGTCGTCGGTGTCGTTGTTCAGTCCAGTCTTTCGACGAAATTTATTGAGCGCTTAATTATGAATGCTAACAATATCGCTAGGGAAGAATAGTCGCCCAATGATTGCTCGCCTTCGGCCCAAAGTCGTGATTTCCACGAAAGCAATAATCGGCGAAATAAATTTCAATTCCACATCCATTATTGGCGGAACTCAGCCGGCAAGGACAACGGCATAAATCCTAAGCAGCCCAGAAGCAGCTCTCAAGCCTTGCAAGTGGACAGATATTTGCCGCTGTGATTAATTGCACGGCGAAGTAGAGTCGCAGTCAGGACCGTGCTAGATACACCAGGGTGAGTTTTATCCTTCGGTTGAGAATTTATGGGGTTAAGGAAGAGTTTTGACCGTATTGTAATGAATGGCGGTCATGGAGAAATTTGGCCATTTAAATGCATTCGACGCGCTATGGAGGGACATGGAGAGTTTTGTTAAGGCCCTGTGACCTTACGCATGAAAAATGGGTTGTGTTTGGATTTTATTGCTTTGGCAATGGAGCAGTGGTCTCAGGATACCAATTTTATGTGCTCGTTCTTTGAATTATTAGAGGACGTGCAATAAATAGGTCGACAACGTGTATTCTTTTTCTTCTTCTATGTCAACTGGCACGAGAGGGTGCCTAGACTTTTCACGCCCTTAAATAAAGTCAACCAAAGCGCTCAAATATAAGCCCAATAAATGTATCTACTTATGAGTATATAAAACTTCAACGCTATGTTTTCTTGGAAAATATTCAACTTAGCTCATTGTCTTATCACTTTACCCTTCCGATGGCATTTACATCATTCCCATGTAATTACTCAGACTTTCAGCAGAATTACCAATTTTCATGAATTCCGAAAATGTAATCCATTTAATCCTGGCCGTCCGCCACTACTACCACCGCCACTCTCGATCATCAGCAGTGTTGCCCGCCCGCACTCAACCCTTTCATCACTTCATTAGCGCGCAACACGAGCGAACAGTTTCCGAAGGATATCGCTCTTCCCATGGAAACCGAGACAGATAAAGTACTACCAGCGAAAGTAAACAAAAATCCTCAGTAATGAAGATGGCTCATGACGGGATTATAGGTACAGAATATGGCCCACCCCCTACTTCCTTCTGGAAAAGTAAAATATTAGCATTCTACTCGCTGAGGCTGAGAATTAGAAAATTCCATTCGGAGAAACATCAGCAGACAAATTAGATTCACTCGACGAAAAACTTTTGTTTCTCCTTCATATGTCATTGGCGAGAAAGGCACTCACACACACTCGCACTAACACAAATAAGATGAAAGGAGAGAAATTCTCCAAAAAGTGGAAATTAGTTTTTTGTCCATAGAGCTTTGGAAACAGCGACATGACACAAACTCAATTCTTGATCATCTTGTGTGTGGGTCGGAAAATAAAAATTGGTCACGGTTAGAAGTGTGTAAAAGTCATCGCATCAGTAGATGCATATGGTAGAGATATTGGTACCGGATGACAGTGGATTTAAATTCATTCTAGCTAAATATTGTAGTAAGCTTGCTCTAATCCTCGAGACTTGTGATAAATGCAGGAGTTTCAAAACTAAGTAAAATGACTTAGCAACATTTATACAACTTGCACAACTGAATTCAACAAAATGCAAACTCATGCAAACGTTGTTAAAAGGCTCTTAAGTCTAAGGTATGTTGTGCTCTCTAATCAGTGTATACATATGTTGGCATTTAAGCATCTATATGGCAATTAACATCGGCACGATCCAAACTCGTAAAACTGTGTAAACTAGACGAGTTATGAGCTGTCAACAAGGTAATCCTCTGCTAGGTAAGAGGACACGTGAACATCGCCGGAAACGAGAAATCGGACGAGCTAGCAAGAAGAGAATCAGACCCTGTCTACTGACTGGACACCGCGTGATAGGCAACCATGCATCCCGACAAGGTCTACCCTACAACGACTACTACAGAAGGCACAAGGGCGAAGAGGTAATACAATATATTCGCTAACTGATATGTGATTGTGTTGTACTAGCCTTGAAAGAAGCGTTTCTTTTGGCAGTTTTTTTTTCAGAGCTGGACGAGCTACAAAATGCTAAGTCAAACAAACTCCTGAGATTCATATATCTGTCTGTGTGGTTTAGTTATCGGTTGAAACTTATAGGTTCCCAGGGTATATATGTGGTCTAAGTGAGCCATTGACATTCCCGTCAACGAGAACACCCTTTTCCATAACTTAACCTTGTGTTCTCCGCATTGTTTTAGAGTCGAAGGAGCGTTTGCAGGAATGTTGCTTTGAGATAATAATATAAAAAAAAAGTTTGGGTAAGAAGCTTATGGGTAAGCTAGAAACTAACGGCTTACATCGGAATCCAAAGATTATTGCTGTTAAGTGCTCAAATACATGAGTCATTACACAAGGCAGAGAGAGCAAATACATGGGAAAGGACCGGGATGCTCTTATAGCACTAGGTGTTGCACTAGCTCACATACCATGCAAATATCTTATATATTAATACGAGTACGTGAACATGAAATTTATCGTACTCTTTGTTAGTATTTATTATAAAAGGAGGGGGATGAGGCTTATATCATTCGAAAGGTACTGTGCCATAGATGTGCGCAAATAAAAAATCATGTCTGTATGTTGCCGTTAAGAAAGGTAAAATAACGTGAACATACACACATAATTTCCCCATACAAAACCAATTAAATGCAAGCTTTTTGATCACGTTCGTGGTCGAAGTTCGGCCACATGCGATACTAGTACATATTATTTTACGTGGTGATCATGCGATGATGTACAAAATTTTCCCAGAAGCAATAGACGAAGGAGAGAATCAATGAGACCTAAAAGGAAGCATTCATATAAACGAGACTTATTAGAAACTCCCGCATCTTCCATAGAAATGTGGCACTTATAAGATCTACCAGCAGTACGTCTGTCACTAATGAGCTATTGAGATATAAGCGTAATAAATGTTACCAAATTAGGAGGTTGTATACATGCTTAGGGGCAGGAACTGTTATATCAGCTCCCTCTAAAAAGAATAGAAAGGCTACGAATTGTACCAAATAATGGACAACCGACTTATCAGCGAACCACTGGTTTCAATGTATACTTCGTTTTTTGTTTTTCAATAACATCAATGTCCCGTTGATCAACAAATTCATGGATATGAATATGTCTAACTTGTCCTTGAGAATTCTCCCGGATCCATTGAAAAGGCTAGTTCTAGTTACTCTCCCAAAGAAAGATTTCAGTCGTCAAGCTTTCTTTCATTTCGCCGATTTTGTAAGTTAGTTTCAGGTGAGAAAACCAGTACGAGCACGATAGAGTTTCCGGAGGCAGATTCAGCATTCAGAACATAATGTCCAGTGACGACATTAGTCAGTTAAGATATGGTGTCCTTACGATATGGCAGCAGGACTTTAGTTTTACTAAAATCTAGAGAAGCCAGCAGTATCGCAGTAGTTTAGAGTCAGCCTCTTAACAAATGGCATTGTTGACTTTTAACTTAAAGTTCCCGGAAATTAAGTGAAGATCGATCCCTGCATATGCTTAAATACTCAAAATGTAAAAGTAAATTCAGAATATTTTACAATTTTTTTTTTACAAACAATCGTACAATGTCTGGCATTGGCCGTCACCTCAGATGGCAATTAAAGACATGGCTAAAATTCTCGGCTATTATTTTGGTTCTTTAACCAGCTGTTTCCATGCAATACGCCGAGAGTGGATTCCAGCCTTCACCTCAATTCAGGAAGCTTAAAGTCCTCTCCAAAGACATCAATGTGCTCTCTAAGTATTTTTTTTTTCTGTTTGTTTATTTATCCACTTATACACTATTACATATTATGTTGTTTAAATAAACCCAAAAACTACAGCAATAATGATAACTTAAAGTATCTGACCTGAAGGGTTCTCAATACTTACAATATGATTTTTATATATTGTACTTGGTATATTTGCATTATTTTTTATTTTATTTTATTTATTTTTTAATGCTATTTTTATATTTTGTTTTAAGGAGAAATGTGGGAAAACCTTATACAAATGTTTATTATTTTTATTCAACTAAATTAGAGGGGAAAACTAACTTATTCTAGGTTAAACCTAACTTAACCTACGACAGAACTGGGCCCTGATATGCGATCTCCAGCCCGTCTATACAAAAGATCGGCGAATGACAAATGTCATTCCCCTTTTAACTGGCGAACCAAAAATCACATACCAGGGCCCAGTCCTACTTAACCTAAACATTAGCTTCAACCCAGTCGAGCCACCAATATTTCTCCCGATTAAACCGGTCGGTGTTGATTATATCCCTTTCAGGTATGCTTACGCAGTATCTTAGGACGGCATTTCGATCACCCGAGTCAATAGGCCTATTGAGAATACGTTTATCTGTTGCCCTTCTAGCAACGTGATAGATAATTGGTACGTTCGTTGAGTCTGATAAATAACCGTGTGCATCCAGATGCAAGAATGCCTCAGGTGGTGTATATCCACTCTCCATAGTATTTCCGAAATACCCAGGGTTAGGGTAAAATAGACCTGACACAAGTTCGTTCTCTGTAACGTTTGCTGACCGTGCAAAATGATTCCTCACAAGATCCAGAATGAAATTGTCGATTCTGGATACACCGGAAGCATCGAGTAGCCTCTTATTGGAGACATAATGTTGAAAGTCGGAATGTGCGCTTCTGTACATCCGCATACATGCTCGAATACATTTTCTCTCAAATATGGATGGACTTATGTTTCACCATACTGGACTCGCATAAGTCAGGATTGGACGAACGAAAGCTTGGCAACATATGACCTTCACATCGGATCTCAGATAGTTGGAGTAAAAAGGGCGTTTGAGGGACATAAATGCTGCCCTTGCCTTTTTTAACTGTGTATTTATATGTTCATTATAGTATAAAAATTTGTCCAAATGGACACCTAGATATTTCACACCAATCTTTGACACCAATCGATGCAAAGACCATTAGAACTCGTGATTCGTAAATTTTTCCAGTTGCGTCTCAAATCTGAATTACCGCGTCTTACTGGGGTGCGGAACAGTATAGTTTCACATTTCGCGTGGTTGATCTTAAGATTCCATTCGGAGCAAAATGTTTGGAGTTTATCAAAATTATTTTGAAGTTCACCTTGAATGCCTTATATTTTTGAGCCACTTGCAAACAGAATAACGTCGTCAGCAAACGCTAGGGAATCATCCAAACCCTGTAGCATTTCGGAAACATATATGTTGAACAGAAGCGGTGCTGTAACTGTGCCTTGTGGGAGCCCATTGGTGACATTAAAAACCTTAGTCGTCGTGTATTGTCCATCTGTTACCACGAATTTCTTCTCATACACCATAGATGTAATCATCTTTATAAGATGATGCGGAAATTCATATCTGATAAGTTTATATAAAATCCCGTCGATTCAAACCGTGTCGAAGGCTTTTTCGATATCCACCAGACAAGCAGCTGTACTTTTTTTGGCGTTAAGATTCCAACTAACGTCAGAAATCAATTTTGTAACAGCGTGCACCGCCGAATGCTTTCTCTTGAACCCAAATTACTTCCGCGGTATTATCTCCTTTCTTTCGCACACGAACAAAATGGACTTACTAATAACAACTTCATAAACCTTCCCGATATTAGGCAGGAGACTTATTGGCCTATAATTGGAAGGATCAGAAGGATTCTTCTTCTTTTTGATTACTGGAAAAACCTTCGATGTTTTCCAATATGTAGCAGTTGCTTAACATATTATTAAATATTACGCAATATTGCCGTATAATTTCGTCCGGTATATGCTTTAGAATAATATTGGGAATGTTGTCTAAACCACTTGACATTTTGTTATTTAGTTTCCTAAATATATATGTCAGTTCGTCTAGTGTTGTAAAGTAATTGTCAGTCTGTCCAACTGCTAGTTGGTCCGCTTTTAATCGCTCAGAGAATCTCAGAAGAGTTCGTGTTTCGCTATTGCGAAACCTCGACAGTTCCTCATTTACTTCGCTAGTTCTGCAGCTTGGTAGATCCCTAGCATGGATTGCCTCAAAATGAGAGCCGATTAAGTTTAGCTTGTCCGCTCCATTATCTATAACGAAATGGTTATCCATAATGGGGCAGTGCTGGCTATTAATCTTCGCCTGAGAGAGAAGAGATTTGGAAGACAGTGGAATTTTCAGTTTTGGAATTTTGGTAATGTTCCGAGGCTTGAACATCTGATTAATTTTAGGAAACATATTCCTGGAATCGGACTTCAACATATTTTCAGCGCGTTGCCTCCAATAATTGTTGACACTATTCCCGAACTGCTGATTTATCAGTGTCTTCACATTTCTCAGAAGAGATTTTAACCTTTGCAGCTCTAAATTGGGCGATTCCCCTTGAAACTGACGTCGTATACGATTTATCTGAGTGATTAAAAAGCTTTTGTAGGTTTGAAGGGTTTTAATGTCACGGTTTAGATAATATTCAATTCTGTCTTTGGAATTAATTTTCGGAACTGATGACTCCATAGCTTGTAATACCACCGTATTTAAATTCCCGATATAGAAATCGCATTCCTCGTTAGAAAGATTCCTATTACTAGGAATATTAGAAGAGGAAAAGCAGTTCCTATATTTTCTGATGGCACAACGTTGAAATTTGCACCAATCAGTCTGCCTAAAATTCAATATAGGGACTTCGTGCTGCGTTGCGAAGCTAAACGTAGAGTGGGCAGCAAATGTCACGGGCATAACTATTGCATTATGGTCGCTATCATACGGCAATATAGAAAGTTTATTATCGTGGATCGTTCGAATTTGCAATCGCGCGTCTGCAATGCAAAGATCAAGATATGAATTTCCAGAAGGAAAACTTGGTGCAACTGGGCTGTATAATTTGATTTTATATTCGACCCGGTTTTCATCAATAAAGCGGTTTAGGAAGTTGCCTCTTCCGTTCGCCGTTGAGTTCAACCAGGCCGAGTGCTTCGCGTTCAAATCTCCAGCTAGGACGAAATAGTTGTCTAAACTATATAGTCTTAGTATTTCGAACATTTTTTCGATCTCAGTTTTAAATGGATTGACTGTACCTTTAGCCGCATATGCTGATATTAAGTACAGACAACCATTGTCCCTGAGAGGCAGCGAGATAATAGTTGTCTCGAGACAACTAAAGCTTCTAATATCACTTCGTTCAATTTCATTGTATCGAAGTGGTTTTCTCACAAAAATTGCCGTACCGCCACCTCGAATAGAATCACGTCTGTCTGTCCGTATTACGTCATAGTTAATGAACTCTAAATGATATCTGTCATTTAGCTTTGTCTCGTTTAAAAAAAGAATGTCTGGCTTATGGTCACCCACAAAGTACAGTAGATCACCACGCCTACTGATGGCGATTATGGAGTTAACATTTAGAGCAGCTATTTTTAGGGTTGCACAATTAGGTCTAGACATGTTGACGACTAAGGATGTTGAGAAGGGTATCAACTTTCTCTGAGAGATCTGCAACAGTTTTGGTCAGACTGTCTACTTGGGTTTGCAAACTGTCGTTTGCGGAGCGACTAGTGCTCTTTGATCCAAGAATTTTGGAGCCAGCAGGGCTTGACCCACCAGTATTGCCTACCACGTTTGCAAAGGAGATCCCTCCTCGAACATGATTGTCAATCATCCTTTTTTTTTTTTTTTTTTTTTTTTTTTTTTTGTCGGGATAGGAAACACTCGACTGGAGCACTCAGACACAACTGGTCCATTGTACTGCCAGAGAGCAAACCCTGATTTACCCATTTTGTTGGAATTTCCTTGACTTTCTAAGAAAGCCAAACAAGCACTTCAGTGATGAGGAGCTTACAGTACCAGCACTCACCACATCCGCACCGAAGATCTGCCACCTGATACGAGCAAAGGCCGGACACTCACAGAGATAATGTTCCGCGGTGTCGTCGCTTTCTCCACAAGCGTCACAAATTGCAGTGTCACTTAAGCCTAACACGTTAAGGTGCTTGGCAAAAGCGAAGTAGCCTGTCAAGACGCCGATAAGTTGTCTACAGTCTTTTCTGCTGAGAGACAGCAAGAATGCCGCTGATTTCTTACAGACGTCCGGGAGCATGCGTTTAGTCAACCTGCAACCTGGAGAGTCATGCCACCCACAATTGTGCTCGTGAGAGACCCAAACGTCAATGGAAGCCCTAACCGAGGACGCTGGAAGACCCAACACGGGTTCGGGACCTGAGAAAGCCTCCTCTGAGCCTTGGCTAGCAATCTCATCGGAGATCTCGTTCCCCAAGATCCCAGTGTGACCTGGGACCCAGATAAGAGACAGAGAATTCAGCCTTGCGACCGAGTTCAAAGAGTTTTTGGTTTCACGAACTATTTTGGAAGTGGTTAAAGGGTTAAGCAAGGCCTTAAGCGCAGCCTGACTGTCACTACAGACACAAATGCTACGTCCCTTCCACCTGTTCTTCACAACATAGTTCATGGCCATTAGGATTGCATAAGTTTCCGCTTGGAAAACAGACGCATAATTGCCTAACGAGAAGTGAAGTCTAATGTTGTCGACTTCCACGAAGACCCCAGCGCCAGACCCTTGACTGGTTTTGGAACCATCCGTGAAAATACGACTACATTCCATTCCCGGCTCAGATTCTGACCGAAGCCAGTCCTGGACACAAGGAAAGTCGACTCTGAATTTGCGCATCAGCTGGAGTTCTGGTGTCATTGCATCAGACGGCATATCCATAAGACAGGAGTCGTAAGATAAGTGTCGCGCAAGTTCATCAAAGTTCCAGTGTGGAGTATACCAAAAACCGCCCCGCCTAAGACGATGGATGGCTTTGATAGTGCAACCCATGATATAAGTATCAAGGGGAGGTAAGTTCAGCAAAGCGTCTAGAGCAGAGCCAGGCGTACTCGGGAAAGCTCCTGAGCAGCCGAGACAAGCCGTTCTTTGGAGTTTCGAGCAAAAAGCAACCACATCAATCATCCTTACTTTCTGTGCAAACTTTTGTTGCGCTTCCCTTTTCTGTACCTGAAGCCGATCTGCTAGTCGTTTGTAGCTTTCGCATCCCCGCCATGAGGCAGGGTGACCAGGTTTCTGGCAAAGAACACAAAATAACTGCTCCTTGCTTGCTTCTTTTTGCACTTGGCACTCACCAGTCTCATGTGTATTTTGGCACTTGACGCACCTTCTTACCATCTTGCAATTTGGAGAAGCGTGCCCGAATCTCTGGCACCGGTGACATTGAAGGACACCGTTCCTCCGAATTTTTTCGAAAGACACCAAATGTCCCTCTAAATACCTAATAGTTCTCAGATTTTCTACTCTGCTGTCCGGAGATAGCTGTACCGCTATAATAGGCAGGACTCTATTTTCACGCTTTGAGTTCGCCGTAGCATACCTGAATGCCCTAACGAAGTTCAAGTTTTCTACTTTAAGCTCGTTAAGCTCCTTTAGAACTTCTTCTGGATTAAAGCCAACGCTGAGACCCTTCAGTAAGAATGACTGCAACTTGTCTTCTCTGCTGGTATATCAAAAATACTGTGTATCTGCCTCATTAAGCAGTTTTTTTACTTTGTTGCAGTCATCCTTATCGTTTAAGGTTAAGGAAAATTTATTGCTCCTTATACTTTTAATTTTAAAATTATCTCTACCTATTTCTACTTGTAATAATTTTGACAATACCTGGCTATTTTCTTTAAAAACTTTTATACGTGGTGGTCTTTTTCTTGCGACTACTGTTGGTGTCGTATTAGTCTTTTTTTTTTCGCCTTCACGGTTGACAGTTGATAACGGTTTCTGTACACTGTTAATTTCTCTATTATCTTTTCTTTCTTCCATATTCTTTTGCCTCATTTGCGCAATTAATGTCCTTGTTTTTGTTGGAGCGTCCGTATTGGTTTTTGCACTTGAGATTTCGGGAGATTCGTCATTAACGATAGACATTTCTTCGGCTAGCAAAGCGAATTTGTTCTCATGATGCTGAATTTTTGCTGTATTTTTTTTGCGTTTCTTCACAGATTTTCGTAGAGACGACGAGTCGGTGTCACTCTCCTGCATCTCTTTAATTGTCTTGCGTAACATTAAAACTTCTTCCCGTAACGTTTTAGTCATCTCCAGAGCGTCGAGAAACTCTTTTCTCGTTATCTCCGTGAATTCCATCATCACTCGTCCCCCTGAGGAGGAGTCCATTTAGATGGAACTAAACACTTTTGTCTATATTTTTTTTTTTTTTTTTTATGCTAGGTTCACTGTGTTGGACGAAGTCTTCTCTCGTGAGAAGCTTAAGCTGTTCCCCGTGCACTGGAAAACACTAGTCCGAGTTTTTGGGCTTTCTTTTTAATGTTTCTATTTTTTTTTTAATTATTGTAATTTTTTTTTCTTAGCGGAAAAAAAGGGAAAAAAAGAAAACCGATCGACTCAAAAGTCAACGGTTATTATTATAGAGGAAGCAAATAATGGTTATAAACCTTCTCGATGTCACAGTTCACAGCGTGATTCTATTTCATACAATATTCTTCAAAGTCTGGAAACATTTGAAGGGTCTTACTCTATATGGCAAACTTTATTCCTATTTGGAAGGGTTTTTTTTTCTTTATTTAATTTTTTTTTTTTTTATAATTTGCGCATGCCAAAGGGATTATAATACACTTTTTTTTAGGCATACATGCATTGATTTGTTTTTAATATTTTTATTTTAAGATATTGGTCTGAAGTTTTTATAATTATCTAAATATGGATGGTGTACTTCATCAAGCCGGGTTTTTGGTTCTTGCTTTGTCGAAAATAGGCCATAACTTCCTTATGGTGATACAAGTACCTATAAAGGTCTACTTATTGTTCGTCTCCATTAGAGCTTTGTTCCCTGCTTCGAGCTTAAGTGCGCAAGGCGGGATGTATACCGAGGGATTGGAACGAGCTCCTCTTGTCGTTCGTCGGCTTTATTGTTCCCTGGTATGCCCTCATGTCCAGAGAGCAGGGCTTTACCTTGCGTTGTGTTCCAAAAACATTGAACCCTTGTCGACAGCAATTCACTAGATTCGATTTTATTTCTGTGCAGATATTGCTTTTATTGCTGCCTGGCTGTCGATAAAAAAGATGATATCCTCCTGTGGTTTTACCTTCATCGCAGTCTCACGGGCTGCTATTGTCACTGCTAGGACTTCTACCTGGAAAACACTGCTGTAGTTCGGAAACCGAACTGACAAGTTATCGAAGCTTTTTCGTTCCACCCTTAAGGTTCAATCTCCAATTTAGTTTTCTATGGAGCGTCACTGATAGAGATACTTAGAGGGATACGCCCAATAGAAGGTATTGTGGAATTTTTCTTTTGTTAGCGAATAATACTAACTCAATTTTCTGGGGATTGACCACAAGTCCATATCCAATAGTCTATGATCTTTAGCGCCCCCTCAATTTGTTCGCTAAGGTTCGGGAGACATTTTCAGTTTCCAGCAGCACTATGACGTCCGCATTGGCTATGGTTTTGACGCCGCAGTTTTTGAGCTTTTGGAGTACTTCGCTTAAGAGCATTACCCACGGGAGTGGGGATATGACCCCATCTTGGGGTTACATAAATTAAAACGGCCCCAGCTCTTAGACTGCTCCTTTCAAACTCGCTACGCCAAGAGCTCAAGCCAGAGAAGGATATAGATATTTCCTTAAAAATCGCATATAATATGTATATCTATGTAGGTGCAGAATTTGTGTTCCAATATCGTCTGTGCGAATATAGTACAGGATGGAATAGAAGTAACTCTCCGATTTTAAAAAAATCAAACATTTTAGTATATTATTATTTGTGATTGTTTTTTCTTCTTTCTTAACTTACTGCTAAAAATTGCGAGATTTAACATGGAACTCAATGAGAAAATATTAACCTTGAAAACAATCGATCAACTATTGAAATGCAAGGATAATACAGAAGACTTTTTGTTGTTAGGACAGCTCCTATTTGACTACGCCCATATCAGCATCCTGACCTTCATTTTCGTGCTTAAGCAGTTATGTCCTGCATACTTTCGTGTCAAAGAAAAAGTCTGCGTGAATAACGCTCAAACAAAACCAGAGATAAAAGTCAGATTTTACACGTAATAGCCACCCGTGATCTAAAATGTCACAATAGACATTCCCATTAGCTAAACGGTGGTCATTTAGCTGAACGCCTAATGCAAGAATAGTGAACAAGTTTTTCACAGTCCCACCTCCCGCGAACGTTTGACAAACATCCGAGAGTATTGTTGTCATAAGAAACATTTTTAAAAACAAAATGCAAATTTCCTTTCCGATACGACACTAAACTGTACGTCCCTTCCCATCGTGCGAAAACTAAAACGCACACAACACGGGTGTTTGCGAGAAGCTAGGCCTAGGCCCTTAATGGCCTGTTGCGCCACATGTGTATGTATGTATCTAATGTAAGAAATAAAAGAATTTGAGATTATTTTATCTTTGGAGAATTATGTTTATCTTATTTCATTCAAAGCTATTAAGAGTATGTTACAGACACTTTGTGCTACCTTGTATATTATTGACAAGTGTTTAAGTTTAATTGTTTTCAGTAAAAAAATTGAACTTCTTCATTTTATTTAACGGAGAAAAGCCGCATACCAAAAAAAAAACCCATCACTGAAAGTCGCTATAAACTTCCACCTCGCATATCTTAATACCGCCAGAAAGTATATATAACACCAAAAAATATCCTGTCAAATAAATTTCCGGAGATCGATAATCCAAATCACAGTACAAGTTATTATCCCAAATTAAAACCCCACTACGATTCAATCGCCGCACGTTTAATTGCATTCCACTCCATCGTTGGAACAGCATATCACAATCGAGGCCGACAATCTAATTTAATTGAAGAACGTTTCGTCGCGGTGTCTTTTTATACAAGACCCGGTTTCTTTTCAACAAAAATACGTCTTTCCCCATTCCCGGCACATATACGCCACAATAAGAATGCAAATAATTGCAAATGAAATTATCCTTCTACTCAACTCGATGGTCATAAAGGATTCCAATCCACCTTTGTGGTATGACTGTTGCGCGCAGCCTTATCAAGATCACAGATGTTAACGTCGCGTTAAGAAAATCCACAAACACATGCACTGTGCTCCATCATAATAGCCTCCCTAATACGCTCATTTCGCGCCTTAATTCCCAACTTTGGGGTGTTAATTCCTTGCATATGCGGTGCGGACACGCATACGGAACAAAGAGTCCCGAACACGTGAAGCAGCAATCAGCGCTGGATCTCCAAAAGTGGGAAACAAATGAACTGCGAGGCGAGCACCGAGCCCGCCTTTAATTACCCGTCAAGATAAAAAGGGTCACAAGGGGGGGTGGTGGCGAGCACGTTGGTGTTGGGTTGCATTTGCCATTCTCAATCGAAAATCGATTGCGCTTGATTTGGTCGTGACTCCAGTTCTCGATGTGGCTTGGAGGAGTTTCACAAGGATTCTGCGTCTGGCTGCCAAAGTATCGCGTTGTTCTCCCTCTGCTGCATTGTCAGTTCTTTGTCTGTCCGCCTTAAAGATCGCTCTAGCCGATGACGGGAAATTATTTTATTACAAATCGAAATTGTTCGAAGAGGGCGGAGCCGAAGGATGTTTTAATCCGCGTTTGCTCAGTCATTCAATAAATTCCAATTTTAATCATAATTACTTTTTCCGAATTGTGAGCGTTGGGCCGCGTTTCACTTCGGTTTCTTCTCTCATTTTATGGGCAGAGGTGTGTAAAGATATGATTTTATGGGACGACTAGAAGTTTCTTGAATTGCTGCAGACTTGCAGCTCAATTAAGAAGCACACGGATTCGATTCGTAGGAGAATTACACAGCTGTCTTGATTGCAAGTGGGTGTTAAGATCCATAAATATAGCAAATATTTTCTCAAACTCCTATATTAACATGCACAATCATCGGCAATTCGGAGGATCGCAATCCTATGAAATTATTAGATTACTTTTAATAAACTTGATCATAAGTGCATGTGTCATGAACGTGACTCCCCGTCCGGGAACATTTAAAATAAAACAGGACGTTCGAAATGAAATCACTGCCAATGGCCAAATTCTTACGGACTAGGAAGATCTGAGCTTTGCTGATAACGTATTTAGCTTATGAGTTCTCTAGAAGGCGAGGCCATTCAACGTAATAAGTATTTATAGACCTACATACATACGTTTTGATCAATTTACTTTTATTGGGTAACGTTTGGGCCTATCTATTATATTTCACATATCAAAGAGTCCAAATTGCTACTTTTCGCCGGCTACAGTGGCCATTGAACAGTTTACTTCCGCGTAGTTCAGCCAGGGTAGTTGTATGAAATATGTAGATTTACACCATGAGAGGCTACGCGTTATTCATGCTGAACGACTCTCTGGGTAATCAATCCAGCCCCCTTCTCATAGACCCTAGAACAACTAACTTTTAAAGCTCTGATTCCTGCCACTTGTCTAACCATGCTCTGAGAGGATCGAGTTTTGACCAGAAAAGTTTTGTGGATGGTTTCCTTGGACGAAGCCTTTGAGCAACGTTTAGCATGTTACGGATATCAGCTAATATTGACCGGCCGTCTTTTCCTTGCATCTTGTTTTATTCCTCTATCAAAGCGCTATTCATTCTTATACGTATTTGGTGAAGCATATTTGGGTCTTGGTATAAATAAAGGAGTTTCTACCTCCTAGTTTCCTAAGCTGGCTCCAGGATTTCCTGCTGGATGTGAATAAAATTTGCATTCTCTGTGGTTGGTCTCCATTTACGCCTTATCGATCTATTAAGGGATTCCAAGAGCTTGGAACCTAGTTTGCCATTTTCGTTTGCTGAAACTTCTTTGGAAAGGCGATCGTTTTCTGCACTACAGCGTAGGATGTACTATTTATGGTACCCTCTAGGAATATGCTCTTTGGCGCCGCTTATTACGGTGCCAACGAATCTGTCAAAGTTTTGGGCGATTGGCAGAATACATCGCAAGATTCAATCGAGAACAGCCACCATCCTTTGAAAAATTACGTCTTGGTCGATTGAGTTGACAATTGGTATTTTAAGTCCAATTTGCATATAATTAGGACACGATTTTGGATAAGGGTTCTCAAATCCTAGCTCCCATGTTTGAGACAAATCGAAACCAAGTAATGAAACACTGCGCAACATGTTCGATGTATCTTCCTAATATTCCCTTTAAAAAATACGTTAAACCGCTTCCATTTTGATAATTTAATCCATCATATATACCTTTTTATAGAACCAATATAATATATTACTCTGAGGCCTAAATGGAGTGCTTGAAATGTATTAAAAAAAAAAATTTGGGTTAGAAAAATATAAAAGAAAAAGGACGGCAATTTAATTTCCGTTCATAATATTTCACAGGTAAATAATATTGATGTATCCATCACGTAGAAACCCTAAAATATCTGTAGCAGTCATAACAACTATTGCCATTCTCTGATGTTTGCCAATAAGGCCATAATTATCTTTCTCGTGAAGTGTTATAAGTGTAAGAAGATTCCAGTTCTAAAACATTCATGAGGGCTTTCATCATATGTAACTTAGCAAAGATTTAAAAAAACCTGCATTAAGTGTGCAGGTGACCTACACTTCGGCAAACAAGACAGCATTTGCTTGGCTTTGGGCTGTGAATCTGTCTAGCATGTCAAATATTTTTCCTTAACGATTTCGCTCAATCAAGAGCATCATAACATTTCTCCTTTAGAGCGTGTAGAGATGCATGTGTGGACTTGGGATCTAAAAGATGATATCGTCGAATTAGAGCCCCTCCTTCATTTCAGCTGCTTTGATGAACTCAAGTTGATCCAGGAAAGAAAGATATAGTGATCCCTTTTTTTATGATTTAATTGAGAATACTTTAGAGCATAGTCTTCAGTTGCCCCGTTGGGCATATAATATATACGAATATATGCACGAGTTTTCTTACAGAAAGTTGCCTTGAGCGGATCACGGTCGGATGTTCACACGGCTTCAGAACATAAACTCTAAATCGCAGTCGATTTTCCACGACAGGTCCGAGTCCTAACGTGTACATTTTTGTGTGAATTGTGTAATAAATGTCGTTCGAAAAATTCTTTGGTTGTAACTAGGTCTCTTATGCAATCTGAATTTTTATCCTCATGTTTACTCAATCGATGTAGCTAGTGTCCGTCTTGTACAACGAGTCGAAAGATTTTAGTTTTCAAGTTGCCGCCAAACTCTAAAGAAGGCTGACTTTCTTAAAGCAGAAGCATTGACATACTATATATGGACTGCTAGTAGCCAACATCGGGTTGGTTCCAACATTAACCGGAGCGGAAAAATATGGAAACTCACACATGTTTTAAATTTCGTTGGATGCAGTTGGGTTTACAAAGACAGTATTTTCATTGACATATTACATACAAAATTGATTCGTAATAAATAAACGACTATTGTGCAATTTATGGGGCAGTCAAATGCATATATAATGATTTTTTATATAAATTTTGTTGGTTCCATCTATCAGTAATTATTTGAACTAGCACATTTTGCAGGTGACATCTGTTGCAAACAATGTCTCAAAAATTTGAATTTCAACCGTTTTACTTAGCAAATCCACACAAACCCAAGAGGTGTCTCTACCATTCTATGGATAAATTCAAGATGGTTGGCAATTAGTTTCCACATTTTTCCGCTCCGAACCAAGAGGGCTATTTATGTTGGCGTCATTTTTTGGGAAGAGATTGTATGGAACTTACATTTTACTAGCAGTCCATATATAGTGTGGTTATGAGCAGAAGCAATAATGGTTTGCTAAGAAAGTGTGAGTAGGCACATTAGAGAACAGTACACAGAATACTCAAAGCTTATCTGTAAAAGGATACCTACTGCGATCATCATCTTTGTACCATAAACATTTCTGGCCCCTGACTAAGTTTGCAAGTTTCCGCTTTTTATTATAGTCCCTCTCTGCAATGTAACAAATTTTATTGAACCGAACTTCAAATGATTCCTTAAACTTAATGGCACATCAAACGAAAACACAAATCTTACCTACCAATATGTCTACTCTGCCAAATCTGTCATCCTTTTTTATTTCCCCCCGTCGGATCTGCTCAATTACACCTCTTCGAATCCTTTATGACGAATCTTTCCAATCACTGAATCAACTTATAGAAAAATAAAATCCAGGCGACGAAATGTCGATCCATTGGTGTCACTTAAATCAACAGAAACCAAATACACATGTGAAAATCGAATGGGAGGACTGTAAATATCGGTCAGTAACTGCTCCACCCAGCGCTTTAGCCTCCCAACCCTTTGATAAATGGCGCAACACATAAAAACTTTTTTGTGTTGCAACACAATTCATCGTCTCCGTCGCCGTCGTAGTCGTCGTCGTTCCGGAAATCGATAACGCATTCCACGGTCCGCAACATCTATTCTCATCCAAAATTCCCCCGAATAAAAAGTGTACTTCTATGCACATGCACATGTGCACCGATGTGGTGCTATGGGGGCCATTCGAGGGATGCCTTTTCTTTCCCAAACTGCCACGAGGATGAACATAAAGCGAGGACGAAAGAGCGGTACAAAGTTTCACGATTTATTGCAACGCCCTTAGCACTATTTTTTTTTTTTTTCTTATCCTCCATACTGCAAGTACTGGTGGTACCGCCACTGCCAGCAGACACAGTGGAGGCATTGGAGCAGCTAAGACGCTTTCTCTACACTGAGTTCCATGCTGCTGCTGGTGGTACACTGCATACCCATACGCTGCACTCGTAAAGAAGTTGACGTCTCAGAAAATAAATTACATTTTTTGTGTGTTGCAGTTTCGTTCGCTTACCTAACGCTTTGTACTCTGCTAGAGGAGGATAGGGGTGGAAACAAGTGCCTGTATATATATAGTGCTTCTAGAAGGCAAACTTTGCATAATTCATTTGCTGCAGAGAAAAAAAAAAAAAAGCACAGCAACAACACTTTCGCTGCGCAGTTGTCGATAGCTTATCTCGAGCAAAAGTTATGGGGTGTGCTCCACACAATCGCTGACAGCTAGGGGGTGTGTGAACTTACTCAAAGCTTACGGTTCACGATTTTTTCGACTGCAATGGAAGATTTATTTTTTTTTATTCTGATGTGAGGCAACACATGCACAATGGTTGTAGATTAGCTTTTTTGTATCCCATTTTTTTCTTTAAGCTCCTCATAGTCAGGCTTTCATTGCATCATCATGCTTAGCAGCCACTATACACCGGAATCATTTCTACTATCATACAACAATGAAGAAGGAGCAAATCGGAAGCTAATAATAAAACTTCCAGTAAGTTGGTAGGCCTGTATATGTGGGCTTCATACTGAAAGCGTGTTTTGAATTGATGATATAAGGATTTTCGTATTTCTAAACATACCTTAAAATGTATATGTCCGTATGCAACTCCGTCGTTATAATCTTGCTGCTTTCGCATGGATGCTTTAAACGTTAGCTCTCCGCAAATTCACACATGCATCCTCAGATATGATAAATCCTCAGAGATGAAGTCTGCCTCTTCTTAGTTGTCTCTCCAGAGTCGATTCCGAACATTTTCAAAGCCAGAGTTATATTATTCATCTGCTCCACATCACCTATTCAACTTAACTATAGAATCTATTGATTGGTTGGACTTCGAGGGACGCAACAGATGTCCTTCTTATGCAGATATTGTTTGGTAAAAGAAAGTAGTGAACATTATAATAAAGCACGGATAAAAACTGTAAAGGGTTGTGGACTTTAGTCATTAAGCAGTAATCCGCCGCCTAGAGTATCGTATGAATTCGACGGTACCTGTTGGTTAGTGCTTCTTATGAAAAGCAATCTCAGAGCACATATTGAAGGCCACTTTCGCATCTTTGCAGGATGAGCAATTCCTGAAAGTTACAAGTCCACCATCAGTTTTTATAGTTTTCTGGGCCTGAGCTTAGTATATTTTATTGAGGTACTTTCAGGTGTTAAGTGTAAGAGTGTTACCTGTAAGCTTCCAAGGCAGTTGATTCCAAGAAAACCTAGCTGGTCCTGATGAGATAAGAGGCTTTTGAAAATTGGTTTCGTGAGCATTTTGAGGAATGTAATATTCTAGCTGTATTGCCGCTATGAGACTTTAGTCGCGATATGACCCTTTTCTGACACCAAAACAGATTATAATCAGACTCTTCAAATGCAGGGCATATTTAACCCTTTTCTTATATTCTGGAGAATTTTAAGCCTTTTTCTTAACCAGCTGACCATAGATTCATCTGTCTGGAACTTGCTGAAAACCACTCTCTAAACGAGATGCATTAGTTCAAGGGTAGATGTAACAAGCACACCTTGAGGATCAGGTTTACAACTACTTCTTGGGTGAATACAAAATTCTACTACTAGTAAGGCCGACGGGATTATATGCTAATAGTTTTGTTATACTGGCAGCAGGAAATCGCATCCTACCGATGTATGAAAGAACGTAAGCTAACACCCGCAAGAAAATTAATTAGTATTAAAAGTAGTGTTATGCTAGTATGAAGCGGCGAAGTCGAGGTGAGCATACTCCTAAATATAAACGCAGCATAAGTAAAAAGTAACTTCACCTGATATGTGCTTAATTTTCTTAGATTAAGACAAGGATATTATAGTAGTCTTTCAGTGATATTCTAAAACATCTTAGCACAACTCAGATACATAAGTGATTTAGCTCAAGAACCAACATCACCCAAAATTCTCGCAGCAAGCTAACAACCCTTTATCCCTAGATACCTACAAAACTAAATTAACTTGCCGAAAACATTTTCGTTTCTCATCCCCATTTCCAGCTTTAAAAACATCGATTTCCATCGTTTGTAAGGTAAAAGACAAAGGGAACTGAAAAGCAAACATTGTGCCATCACCCCGAACTTACACAGTCCCACGCAGAAAAACAGCACCAACTGAACGAAGGGTGAAATTCAATTTTCTCGGCAATTCTAAAACTCATTTTCCTTCTTCTTCCTTTCGCTTTGGGTATATGTATGTTTAAATGTCTGTCCCATTGAAAAGTCGCTCAAGCGTTTTTCTCTTCTAATAAAATTGGACACCGTGTGCTTCCTCTCACTCTCTGGATAGTACGAGTACCTATACTACTGCGCTTTGTTACTTTTCCGCAAAAGACATCCACCTAATCCAACCCAACCCTATCGTTCTTCCTCCATTCCCCCTGCCATACTTGGTAGAGAATGAAAATTAAAAATCTCTTTAATACCCCACTTTAGTTTCCTTTATCTGCGTATCTTTAAACTTTATTGCAATCTTATGTTAAAGCAGAAAAAAAAGGAGAACACATAAGGATGGACATAGGATGCTTGTTGCGGTGTATTTAGCAATAATGGCATCGCCACCTCCTGCGATTTTAATCACCGGTAGACCGTAAATTATCGGTTAATAAAGCTGCGGTATTAAAACCAATAAACGATATAATCGATCGGGTATTCTGATAAATGCTGATCGTTTTTATGAAAAAGCGGTCGCATGTGGAGCGGCAAATGGAATCCGTGGGTTTTTAGTTTCAAAAGATCAGTATAAATATGAAAATTAAATTAAACTAAATCCTTGGAAAAAGAAGAGTTGTTTAAGTAATTGGTCTGATCAGAATAAACAGTTTCCGATTAACTCCACAAGCAGTGGAGATAACAACAGATATTATCGAAATTTAGTCGACGTATTCTTGCGTGAGTAACTCAACTCGAACATTTTTAGTCGCACCTACATCTATTGAGAAGTTCCAGCATTAACGATCGTGCTTGAAGGATTCTTCGTTACGGACGATTGAATACTTAGTGATGATATCTGAGAACCACACCAAGGCTATAAAGTTACTTAACGCTAGATTCAATAATAATAGATCAGGCACTTGTAAGAGAATTATTTGATCTTCCAGTGGTTACGTTTCAAGCTGCTCATAATCTAAATGAAATTAGTGACATTCGCATCTTCGTGCCCTTCAATCTCTGGGGAACAAAGAACAACTTACGGACAATGTACTTATATTTCTTTCGCTGGATTCCCAAACGTGAAATAAATGGGAAGAAGCTCTACTTTACCTGATTTCATCGTGGAACGAAAGTCTGCGTTCTTAGTAAACGATGCCAGATACTTAAAAATATGGAAAGTACAGTACAGCAGCGAGAGGGGAATCAGTAACAACTTCCATCACAAAACAAACTCATCTATTGTACTCATTTCATTATATATATATGTTACGTAATTCGAGTTCTCCTAACGTGTATAGTTGTTAAAGTTTCATGGGGAATCCTGTTTATAGTCGTATTTCTGAAGCAAAAAGACTTAATCCTTGTCTAAATTGTCTCATAAATGGACATTCTACTAGGTTTTGCAAATCTCAGGGTTGTTATTGCACTTAGGTCGGTGTACCGACAATGTGACTACTGAATTAAATAACCGATCTCTGCATTCATCGCGATATTCAATCAATCAATCATTTTCTCTGCCGGATTCTGATAATGCAGTTTTTAGCTGCTACCTTGAATAACGTTTCAACATTAACCTGTCAGAAGTTGCTCGAATGCACGATCCCTAAGGATTTATAGGGCCAGTTATCCTAAAAGCCAGTTATCCCAAAAGCAAAAATACTATACTTTTGGACGGAGAAACTAAATTGGGATGAAATGCTTGGCGATGAGCTTCCGTTCTCAAATCAAATTAAATTGCCATGTTATACATTGTTCCCCAACGGCAATCTGCAATTGCATGGTTTTGCTCATGCTAGTATACACGCCTTTGGAGTTTGCATTTACCTAAGACGTATCGAGAACAATGGGAATATTATGCTCGAAATCGAAAGTAGCCCGAATCACCACAGTCTCAATCCCAAGGCTGTACTTGGCTGCAGCACTTTTATTAACACAAGTTATTGATCGTATTTTGAAAACGATTCCACTCAGCTTTGTTAAAGTTGTTTGTTAGTCCGACCCACTATCGTGTTAGCATGGATCTAATCACTATCTTGCACTTGGAATACATTTGTAGCCAAAAGGGTTACAAAAATTCAAAATTTGTCCAGCAGTTTTGAATGGAGACACATTTGTACTAATTACAACGTGGAAAGCGTGTTTGCTCGTTAACCGATGTGTGCAAGTTCAAGCCCCAGGGGGCAACAGCAACCATTAGCCACCGTTGTATAAAAAGGAAAACGCTTTACATCAACGCTTTACATCAACGTTTTTCCAACCACTGCCCCCAAAAAGGGTCCTGCCTGGTAGTATAATGGACCGGAGAGTCTGAGTCCTCTTGAAAAAAAAATTAGAACTTCTCCGATCGGAACGATCTATGCTTCAATGGTTTGGTCACGTAGTGCGTATGCCCTTAGACCAGCTTTCAAGACGTGCCATGGTTGCCGAGTCATCAGGTAGGAGACCTTTCGGTAGGCCTAGAAGTAGTTGGTTGGATCAAGTCCGAGCCGTAGATGGTTGGATCAAATCTGGAACTGCCTTGGGATTCCACCTGAAAAGTTGGAATCAATGGCGGAGGATCGAGAAGGATGGAGAGTCCAACTAAGAATTCTACCCCCGCGACCCTCATGAACGATTAGCTGCATTCATGTGGGTCGTGCGGAAAAATGTATGTATGTATGTAAAAAACTATAAGAATCGTTTTCGAATTTAATCAAAATAGCTTTCAAGTTAAGTGCATATTTGTACATCTCGCTATAATTTTTCAAGAAGCGCATGCAAAAAATCTATGAGTGGATTGCAGACTTACGAGGTCTAGCCAGAAATTGCTATTTGACTGTATTGGCGAATAGTGTAAAAAAGATTACATACACGAGATGCTTAATTTCCTGATTTATTTGCAACTTCACTTGGGCATTGTAATACAGTTAAAGCAAAAATGCATATGAAATCTTCTTCGAAACCGAAATATTTTAAAGCCAGACCTATTGGTATGCACAGATTGACGCTTTTAAGTTGGAAGCTAATTGTTTGGAGGAAGAGGGTGTTTGGAAACATATTCCGTTTAGTGAATGGGCTACACCAATCGTTGTAGTACCAAAGCGTTACCAGCAACTACGAATATGTGAATATTTTAAGGTTACCGTCAATTCCCAGTTAGAGATTGATCAATACCCAATTCTCCGCCCTGATAAATTGTTCCATAAGCTTGCCAAAGGTCACTACTTTAGTAGGCATGACATGTCCGATGCCTATTTGCAGATAGAGTAAGAAGAAGAATCCAAAAAGTTGGCCGTAGTGAACACCCCGCGGAGCACCGTTGGGTCTCCTCTAATACCAGCGTCTGCCTTTTGGTACCGCCAGTGCACCCGCACTGTTAAATGTTAGCATTTTTCACAAATGGCAGCGCCCTCGAATGAACTTCGAAAGCAAAATGTACCGTTTAGTTCACATGCTTCACAAGAAAAAGCATTTCAGAAGTTGAAGCGGCAATTTGAGGAGCCACTTAGCTAGCTCATATTAGACCTGAACTGCCGATCGTCTTAGCCACAGATGCTTTATATTATGGCTAGGGTGCAGTAATTTCACACATCAATCTGGATGGTACAGAGAAGTCAATAGTACATGCCTTGAAAACCTTGAACAATGCACAACGCAACTACAGCCAAATCGAAAAAGAGGCATTTTTAACCATTTTCGGTGTTACAAAATTTCGTCAGTATCTGTTTGGACGGTGCGCAGTTGGATGAAAAGCAAAGTTTTATGTTCGACATGGATGACCAGAAAAATTATCTACAGATGAAAAACACTTGTTGCCCTACTTTAATTAAGGACTTTCCCTTACTATGTATAAAGATGCTATACTACTCAATACGGACTTTATTCGCATAACAATTCCGCACAGACTTGGAATTTGAATATTAAGAATGCTGCATAAAGGTCATTGAGGAATCGAACGTACAAAAAAAATTACTCGCTGCTACTTCTGGTGGCCTAACATAGACGAAAATATAGAGTCTTATGTAAAATTATGCACAATTTGAATTTGTGAACTGGCCACAACCCGTCCGGATTTTTCCCGCCCTTTTTTGAATCAAAAGTGGTTGATTTGTTTGGACGCTGTTTCTAAGTTTCCATTTGCCGTATCTCTAAAGCATGCAACTTCTACTACTACCATAAAAGCACTTTCTAAAATCTTTGCGTTGGAAGGGATACCGTAAGTACTTGTGAGTCACAGCGGATCACAATTTGTATCTCTGAAGTTTTAGGATTTTTGCTGATTCAATGCAATTCAACATTTATGCACTGCACCATTTCATCCAGTATCAAATGGAGAAGCTCAACGTTTCGCTTGTACTTTTAAAACAAACTTACGGCAGTCTCCAAATATTTAATGATATATAGGAGAACGCCAAATCCAACAAATGCAAAAAATCCTGCTGAAATACTCCACGGCCGAGATCAACGTACCATTCTATTAGATACCATACCGAATAGCAAGGATCTCAGCCGTAACCTTTCACAACCAAAATTTGCTGCCAACCAAGTGGTTTACGTTCGGAATTTGGCTAAAGGTTCCAAGTGGTGCGAAGGAACTGTGATCTATCCACTTGGTTCAATTACGTACCTGGCCCGCACTTCCAAGGGCACACGGGAACGTCATAAAAATCAGTTAATGATGTTCCATTGCAGTTTTTATATCAACATTTAGAAGATTCATATCAAGGCGAGGAAGGCCACAAACAGTCTTCTCAGGCAACGCCACTAATTTCGGTGAAGCGAACTCGCAACGTCAGGAGATAAAGCAGATACATATTTGATAAGGGACATGATAATGTCGAGCTAATTCGCAACGAGTGCGTTAATCAAGGCATCGACTGAAAATTTGTGCGCGCTCGGCCTCTCCGCACTTCAGAGGTTTGTAGGAAGCTTCAGTAAAATTAGCTGAACATCACCTGCGTCGCGTCGTTGGTTACACAATCTTAAGTTTCGATGACCTTCATATTCTCATATGCATGTCAAATTGAGGTTATCTCTTGTCCTTTAAGACCTCTTTTAGATGATCCTGACGATTTAAATTTTAATCAAAGACGGCAATGTATCATCGATGAAATGGCGGTTAGCCCGAGTAGTAGAAGCATTTGCGGGTGCATATAAACGTATCCGGGTTGTCAATCTCAAAACTCTGGATGGCTTAGTCAAGAGAGCGATTTAAAAAAATATGCATTCTATATGTACAAAACGACAACACTGAAAGTATTAGAATATAATTAAAATATTTTGAGAGCAAAAAGCTTCCAAAGTTCAATATTATACACATATAATTAAATTTCAGTTTAATTTAGCCTAAAATTTGTATTAAATGAATTGGCCTTTCTATGAAAGGGAAAATTTGAAGCGATATTTAAAGTGACGGGTTCCACAATTGATGGTCCCAGAAATTCAAAACATAATGACGAATACGGATCTATACGGCAGCAGCTTGCACTGCGTTGACCCGACCAGTTTGTGAGGATCATAAGCTTATTTAAAGGAGACCTATCTGTTCTATCTAAGAAATACAATGGGACAACAACCCCAGCTTCTGCTTTTGTGGCCATTACTGTGAAGGAGACAACTTCGTATGGAGGCAGGTTGGCTATATAGAAAGGATATGGCCAACAATTCTTTACCGACTGATGACTACCAATACAACTCGTATGTACTCACATCAGTCGATTGGAGCATGCTTGGTCGCTTCGAGAGAGAAATTGTTCTTAAGATATTCGGTGCCGTTTGCGTTGACAAGGGAAGATTCAATTACACACTATACGAGCTGTATAGCGACATCGACCTAGTTAAGAGCAAATGGACACCAACGCTCTGGCCGTAGAGTCTTCGAATCTAACCCGCGGGGACGTCACAGCAGAGGACCTCCTTGCCGTAGGTGTCGCGCACAAGTTCAAGGGGACCTCGACCAACTTAGAGTGCCTAATTCAGGCGTCGCAGTTAGTATGCAATTAGTTGGTCTGTACATCCAAGGAGTTCTATTCGTTTTGGACCATCGATTTGTTTGGATTTCAAATCAGATTTACATAGGTGCATAGTCAACACCATATACACATAATTACACTTAAGTTCAAACTGGTTGACAAGCTGAAACATACTCTTACGCTACAAACCGCTCTACCTACATATGTACATATGTATCTATTTGAGGAAAATATGTATGCGTATATCATCCTTTCACCCTGCGTGCTCTTGTCTTTCTTTCAATAATGACATCCAATTCTAATCGAAATACACAAACATCACTCCAAACGCACATTAACTGCTCCGAATTTATTTTAAAGTCAAAACCATTATCCATTTGCGTGTGTATTTAAGTCAATCATCTTCATTAGCGGCTCCATCCAAATGTCATTCGAATCCAATAACACCACACTGAATCTCTTAAATTGTAGTTCTAACTATGCCACACAGCAACCCCCTGCGCGAGCTAACTCCACCATTTACATAACCATTCGGAGCCGCTTAATTACGACGTCAAAACTTTGAGACAATTTATTTTCGGTCACAGGGCAAGCTCTTCGAGCTCCAAATGTCCCACAATAACAATAAAAAAGTAAACTTTTATAGTTTTCATTTCCATACTTTAGAGATTGCTTTTGGGAGGGCTGCGCGGAGCTGCAAATATTCCAGGGCACTGGTGCTGCTGCTTCTATCGATGGCGCTGCCAATGTCAATTGAAGCATTGACACGAATTGTGAGAAATTTCTAGATTTTTATTGTCTTTCCGCACCACAAGAGTCCTCGCAATGGCTGTGTTTACCCTAAATGGGGTAAATCTGTTCTCTGTCGGATGATGAGATTGGGATTGTTTACTGATGACTTCGGCGATAGATCTGGTTGTTACTTAATGGGAACACACACACACATTCGGATTGGATTTGAAAATCGATTGTTTTAATCCGTTTTATTGGGAATTTTCTCAGCAGGGAAGATATGGGAATGGCTGGCTGGCATAGAGGATGAATTTATTCCAAAAGAGGCGTGAAAGAATGTTTATAAAGATTCAGGCTTCATAACGTGCATAACTAATAACCAAGAGTAGCTTTCGCAAGATATACTTTACATAAGGTTAGTGTAGCTACTTTTTTCTGGGTGGTAAGAGTTAGCAGAAACCTGAAGAGATAAGGTAGGCAATCTTGTAGTGGAGTGACTGTTGGTGCTGAGAATATTGAAAAACTACCTTGCAGACTGTTTTAGCGAAGACCAACATTTCGCTGTCAGGCACAATGAACCATTTTCCCTACACGATGACAGCGCAAAGTTATGTCCACCGATCCAAGATGCAGTGAGGATAGCAATATCCAAACTTAAGTGCAGCAAGACTGCTGGTCCCGACCAGTTAACCCCAAACTATTTAAAGCAGCTGGAAATGACCTAGTAGAGAGTATATATCAATTTATTTCAACAATTTGATCAGACAAGTGCATGTCTCATGAATGTATCATAGGCACAATCTCTTACAAGTCTGTGCAATTGCTGGTAAACGCTGACGATACTGACATTAGGGGCAGAACTCAGTGGATTGTTGCCGGCGTATTCCCGAGTATAGATATAAGCCGCTGAAATGGGCTAAGCGATGAACGAGGATCAAAATAAGAGAGTACACCCAACATTAACGTAGCAGTCAGAACGCTACAATGTGCAGCTATTACGTCTGACAACAACATCAACTTAAAAGTCAAATGAAGGATATCATCCAAGTCCTAATCTATGGCGCTGACACATGGACTTCATCGAAATTGATGAAGATATGCTTGCAAAGACACCAACTGTGCAGCGACATCGCTCAAGTAGAAAAAGGCATCAAGCAATTTTGTGTGCGCAACTGCAGACAGTTAGCTAAAGTTCGAGCTTACTGGAGAGGTGTGTTTGTTAAGTCCCAGTGTACCTGGAATGATTTCGATGGAAAAAATATGTACAGTAAACAGTTAGCTTTTCTTTTTTTTTGCCGAAAGTAGGTGAAAAATCTTCTAAAGGCCCAACCGAGGGTGCTTATGGTAGTGTGAGATTTTTACTCACTAAAAAAACACCTCTCTTCAAAGTAATACTACAACTAAGCCGACGCTTATCCAGTAGTTTTATTTTCGCTTACGATACACGTGATTTTGGGAACAAAAAAAAAAAATGTTCGTCCGCAAACGTGGCGACGACGCAGTTTCTTTCCTGCGGGATATCACGCGTGTAGAGTACATATAGAAGCGGGTCAAGGACACTTCTTTGTGGAACTCCGGCCGCAATCTCCTTGAAGTCAGAGTAATCATTTCCGTGCTTAACACGAAAGAGTCTCTCGGTGAGATACGATCGTAGGATTAGAAAGAGTTGCCTTGGCAGTAGTCGTTGCTATTTATACTCCAAGCCTTCGTGCCAAACCTTATCGAAAGCTTGTGAGACGTCAGGAAATACACCAACAAATCTTTTTTTCTTCCAGAGCTTTCTCAATCACGTCAGTTATTTTGTGGACTTGGTCAATTGTAGAATGTTTAATTCTAAATCCAATCTGATGGTCAGGAATGAGACGTCTTTCGTCGATTACGGGCTGTAGACGTTTGGAAAGAAGTTTTTCAAATATTTTAGAGATAACCGGCAATAGGGAAATAGGCCGATATGATTTCTTCTCATTTAGCGGTTTGCCTAGTTTCGGGACCATTATAATCTCGGCGACTTTCCATTGCCTCGGAACATAAAGCAATCTGAACGAAGCGTTGATCAAATAGAGCAGTTTAATAATAGCTTTATTCGGCAATTCCTTGACTACCTGCGCCGTTATCAAGTCGTAACCCGGAGCTTTATTCGTCTTTGAATTTTTACTCACTTCCCTCAGTTCAAGCAATGCAACTTTTTTTACTTTAAAGTTGTCAGATGTCGTGACTGGGGAGTCGGGCGTTACCGAGAGGCCGTCAAACGGCTTAAACGTTTCTTCTAAGTGCAAAGCAAAAAGTTCTGCCTTTTCTTTGTCGCTCTTGGCCCAGTTTCCATCGATTTTCCGAATTGGTGGTGCTTGCATTTGAGGTTTCCGGATGCCTTTTAGCGCTTTCCAAAGCGAATAATTTGATTATCTTTCACGGGAGAAATTTTCAAGGTAGGTCGCTATCTTTTTGCTTTTAAATCCGCGAATACTATCTCTAAGCCGATTGCATAATCGGTTAAGGACCGTTTTATGCTGCGGTGCACAAGTGATTTGCCACTTCTTTCGTGCTTTTCGTTTCTCCCTCACCAGTTCAATGATTTCTCTGAGATACTTTTCGTGCGGTTGATCTTATAGCTTCTAGAAGGAGTGTTTCTCCATGCCGCTCTTTGAATTGCTTCCACGAAACGATCAATTTCATCCTCTAGTTCACAATGTGTTCTAAGTGATACATTTAAGGCGATATTTGTTTCGCAATCATTTCTAAAGCCCTCCAGTTTGTTCTATAGCTAGTGAGTCTTGGAGGTCCTTTTTTCTTGATCAGCGCTTCTCCAAGTAATAAAATTACCGGAGAGTGGTCAGAAGAGAGATCAAAACATTCTTTGACTGTAATAAACTTCTCGTAAATGCCTTTTGTAACAAAAAAATCGATAAGATCGGGAATTTTTTGTGAGTCAGTTGGCCAATAGGTCGGTTTCCCTGTTGAATAAAAACATCAACCGAATTCATATGCCACTTCGTAGAGAATTTTTCCTTTAGAAGATGTACATCTTGAACCCCAGAAGGTATGCTTCGCATTGAAATCTCCACCAATAAGGAAATTTGAACCAAGGTCATTGAAGACACGAAAGTACTCATCTTTTTCTAGGAAGCATCGCGGCGGACAGTAAACAGATGCTATATTGTAGCTCAGGTGTTTATTTTTAACCCTTACCGCATACAACTGCAGTTTTTCCAGCTCTATGCTTATATCGGCCGAATGTTTTATGTTCGTTTTAATGATTAAGGACTAACCGCCCGGCGGTCTATCAGAAGGATGGTAGGCGTGGTAACCAGCGTAGCCTCTTATCTTTATTTGCGACTCCCTTGTTAGATGGGTTTCGGAGATCAAACATATGTCGATATTTTCTCTTATTAGAAACATTTCTAATTCCTTAGGTTTTTGTAAGAATCCATTTGCATTCCATGTTACTATTTTAAGCAAAGCTTTTCCTGATCTCTCGTGGACTGGTTTCCCCTCAAATCGGTAATTTTGTTTATTGCCAAAGCCATTTAAACAAAAAAATTGCACTTAGCCCTTTAATGGCTATTATTATATTTTTTTTTTATATCTTTCGGTTCTCATGCACGCTTTCGTGAACGGCGGATATGTTTTTTTGTTTGACTGAGCATTACGACGAACCACATTCCGTGGTTGACCCATCACGAACTCAAAATTTTGAAAACCGGTTATTGAGTAAAGTACCATTGCACAAATGTATATCTAAAAATCCTATCCGCAACCTGACAACGTTTGTCGAAACTAGCTTTTCGAATGTAAATCTATCTGTTTCTAATTAGCCAAGTAATAAAGGAATTTTTTTTTTTTTTTTTTTTTTTTTTTTTTTTTTTTTTTTTTTTTTTCGTGGGTAGGTGAAAATCTTCATGAGACACTATGAGACCGTGTACTCATAGTAGTGTCAGATTTCTACTGACTAAAAACACCCTTCCCTTCGTTTTGTTTACTACGACTAAGTTTGACCTTATCAAGTAGTTTAAGCTTCAGATTTATATTCGCGTGAGGCAGGTAGATTTCCAATAAAAGCACCTGCTGAAACCGTCATTACATGCGGCTTTTTGTCTTATAGCGCTAATTCGAACGGTTTCGTTCTTTGAAGTCGGCGCGTAAGATTTGTCACATCCAAAGTTTGGAGTATGGCACAGTTGCAATGGCCATGAAGACGAATACGAAGCTTGCGAGCGAAGTTTTTTATTTCGTCCTCCACGGTAGCTATCCCTAAGTCTCTGTGGATATCATTGTTTCTGATATACCAGGGAGCGTTCACGATTATTCTTATAATTTTATTTTGCAATGATTGTATGAGATTCCTATTGCTTGGTTTGGTACAACCCCAGAGTTGTATACCGTACGTCCACACGGGTTTAAGCACTTGCTTATACAGAAGCAGTTTGTTATATACGCTTAGTTTGGAATATCTTCCAATTAGCCAATACATTTCTCTAAGTCGATTTTCGACTTCGTCACGTTTCTTTTTAACGTGAGGTTTCCATTTAAGTTTCGCGTCTAGTGTCATTCCCAGATATTTAGCTTCGTTTGCATGCGGTATTTGTACCGAGTTAATGAAAACGGGAAGGTTGATTATTTTCTTGTAAGTGAAGTTAACATGCGTCGATTTGGTCTCGTTAAGAACAATGCGCCAAGTTTTTGTCCACTCACAGATTTTATCCAAGGCTCGTTGGAGTTTTATGGTTGCTGACTCGATTGAACTTTCCGTTGCCAAAATAGCCGTATCGTCCGCGAACGTAGCTACAATAGTGCCTTCAGTTTGAGGTATGTCCCGAGTGTACAGCAAGAATAAGATAGGCCCAAGGACACTTCCTTGCGGAACTCCGGCGGCGATTTCTTTAAAATCAGAATATTCAGTTCCGTGCTTAACACGAAAAAGTCTGTTTTTAAGGTACGATTCTAAGATCTTATGAAGTTGCTCCGGAAGGATTCGTCTTAGCTTATAATTCAACCCATCGTGCCAAACCCTGTCGAAGGCTTGAGATACGTCAAGAAAAGCGCTAGAACAAATCTTTTTCTCCTCAAGGGCTTTTTCAATTTCGTCGGTTATTCTATAAACCTGGTCAATTGTGGAATGCTTGATTCTGAACCCGAATTGGTGGTCAGGTATTAGGCGTCTCTCTTCAATGACCGGAAGAATCCGTTTCAGAAGGAGTTTTTCAAATACCTTCGATATTATTGGTAGTAGCGATATCGGTCTGTACGATTTTTTGTCATTTGGAGATTTTCCCGGTTTCGGAACCATTATGACTTCTGCGACTTTCCATTGATTTGGAACGTATAATAATCTAATGGAAGCATTTATTAAATAAAGCAATTTTAATAGTGCCTTTTTTGGTAATTCCTTGAGGATTTGTCCGGTTATTAAATCATAGCCAGGAGCTTTATTGTTCTTCAGGTTTTTTATTGCCTGGCAAAGTTCTATAAGTGACACACTTTTTATTCTAAGGTTGTCAGATGTCGTAGTCGTACCGGTAAAATCGTCTACCAATGTTTCTCCATCAAATGGCTTAAAAGTTTCTTCTAAGTGCTCGGCAAATAGATCCGCTTTTTCTTTGTCACCTTTTGCCCATTCGTCGTTGTTTTTTCTTATCGGTGGCGAATGTATTTGCGGTTTTTTAATTCTTTTGACAGCTTTCCAGAGCGAGTAATTAGTGGTTTTTTCGGCGGTTAAACCTTCAAGATAAGCTGAAGTCTCTCGGTTTTTTAGGTCTTGGATCGCTTTTTTAAGCTTATTGCATAGGAAATTCGAGTGGGTTTTATGCTGGGGAGCGCGAGTTTGTTGCCATATTTTGCGTGCTCTCCTCTTTTCTCGAATAAGTTCTTTTATTTCCGGCGGATAATAAGCTTCATTGCATGGGACTTCTTTCCTCCTTAAAGGTGTATTTTTCCACGCGGCATTTTGTATTGATTCAATAAATTTGCCGAGCTCATCTTCTATTTCGAAGGGTGTTTTGAGCGATACACTTAAGACAATATTTTCTTCGCAATCAGTTCTAAAGTCGCGCCAGTTAGTTTTTTTGTTAGTTAATCTAGGCACACCTTCTACTGTCATTAGTCGGTCACTTATTGTCAAGATTACCGGCGAGTGATCTGAGGAGAGATCAAAGCTTTCCTCTACTTTTGCAAAATTTGAAGATACTCCTTTTGCTACGAAGAAGTCTATTAGGTCCGGTGTTTTTGCTGTATCAGAGGGCCAATACGTCGGTTTCCCCGTCGAAAAGAAATCAACCCCGAATTGCATACCGGCTTCGTACAGAAGTCTGCCTTTCCGTGAATTGGATCTGGAACCCCAAAAGGTGTGTTTTGCGTTGAAATCGGAATAAACACAGTTCTTTGTTTGATGGGTGTTATAAATTGAATATTTTTTTCATTCTGAATTATTTGACATCCAATTATTTGAATTATTTGAGTATCCAATTTTGCCAATTAATCATATGGCGAGAAAATTCCCTAAAATCTGACATTTACTATTAGGGAAATTTCTCACCAATTACACGTGTCGTCAACATTCTCCCCCCTGTAATCAACGTTCGCAATTAACAGATATCAATTCCAATTTTCTTTACTTTATTTTTAAATGCAATTAATGTAATTGAAAACAATTGATTGGTGAGTAGACTTTGTATTCATTATTTTCATAAAAAAATATACATATTAATATTGTGGTGACAAATGGGAAAAGTGCATAAAGAAAATATTCGATAGCGCGACGTGTTTTATTGTGCGACATGTTTTATCACAGTGGTAGAATCAGTCCAGTCAAACTTCCTTGTAGTCTGTAGGCCCAAAACCTTGGATGTGTTGTCAATTACTTCAGCCAGAATTACGGCTCCACGCAGCTCGAGTCGAGGTAACAAAATTGTCTTTAGACGAGCGAACTTGGTTTTCGAAAGCAGCAACTGTAGATGGATGTTGTTTTCGTGGTCCAATCCTCGTAAGTACGGTTTAATTCCTAAATGCAAATATGCTGCAGCCTTACAAAATTTGCTTTCATAATTGTAAACGGACATGAAAACAGTAGGAGAAAAAATGTAAGTCAAAATTAATTTGATATCGGTAAAATATTTATTTGTTTGCTTTTATTATAAGAAATAAATAATTTATCTTCCATTGGAAGGAAACTGAATAAAGAATCTGGTCCGATGCCGAAGCTAAAGTTTTGACCTCCGTTCGGCTGGGAATGGAATCTGAATTTCTAGTTGGACGGAAGAAGAAATCGGTTCTATGGGGAAGAGTTTTAAACGAAATAAACACTATTCTCTTTACGTTTCCTTACGACAGAATTTTAAGGAAATTCCAAAATTAAAAGATTTCTTACAAAGAATAAAAAAAAAAGGAACAAGCAGAGCGGCAGAGACGCTTCTTCGTGGGATTATTTTCAACAATTTGACGAGGTGTATTGATCTCGTCATAATGTTGAGCATCCATCTGAGCTCGTGGCGGAGATATTTGAAAAAACGGATGAAAGTGATAATGACGTAGAAGATGAGACTCCTCAATAGAAGGTCAAAAAGAATATGAAAATGTCGAACAACGAAATAATAGAATTTTGGAAAAGGAAGCTGTAGAAGATGAGAAAGAATAGACATTGAGAAACAAAAGTTGGAACTCTTCATATCTTAAAAAAAAAAATGCATTGAAATGAGTGCCCAATTAAGTTTTCCTTTTGTTTTTCTTAAAAATCAGCAATAAATTGTGATTTTTAGGTGCCCAATTAAGTTTTCTTTTCTCTTCCATGATTTGATTTATAATTTAATTATTGGTGGCTTAGTCTCGTTTTCTGGAACAAAACTTGAATATTTGAATTTCACAAAAATCCATAAGGCAGCGTAAAAGTGTCATCTAACTGATTTTGTTTAGCTCAAATATTTAGGCCTCGTTTAAACAAACCCACCTTTGGTTTAATGTTAATACAAACTGAATATTAGTCCTATAATATGTTAAACGAACTGTAAAGCACACATTTTTATTGAGAAATAAAACATAGCATTATTATTATTATTATTTTTTTTTATAATCTTCTTTCTTCCTTTTATCAGCGAGGCTATGATCTGAAAACAAGGGATCACAGCCCTCCCACTTCACCGCATTTCTACTGATCCGCCTGTGGGGTTCGCCTATTTGACCTCAGAAAATATCAGCAGGCCTGCCGATTTTGGATCACTCGGTTACTGAGGCCAATGAAATGCCGATGTCGTCGCATTTGTCTGATCCAGGCGTTTATAGGCCTGCCTTTCCTACATCGCGATGTCTTTGGAACGTGCATAGATATTGCCTTTTTTACAGGGTTCAAATGATCTCTTCTTTGAACGTGCTGAGCCGGTCGCACTCTAATTTTTGTACGATGGTTTCCTTGATGTGAAAGCTTCCACGGATCTTCGAACTTATTATTTGATCAAGCTTGGTCACTCCTGCTGTCATGCGAAGCATCTCCATCTCAGCTGCCGTTAATTTACTCTCATACTTTTTGTACATCGTCCAACATTGTGAACCGTATGTGAGCGCTGGACGCACAACTGCGGTGTAGAGCCTTCCTTTTAACTTAGGGGGCATTTTTCTGTCACAGAAGATAGCGGAATTTTCTCGCCACTTCATCCACCCTACGCTTACACGATGATTGATGTCGTCATCACAAGTTGTTTTGCTTTTGATCATAGATCCCAGATATTTGAACTTTTCGCACTTGGGAAGCACTGTTCCATTCAAATAAATGTCTGGAATAGGCCTGAGTGGATCAGAGAACGGGCAGCATAAGTACTCTGTCTTTTTTGAACTAATGCCATACCCATTTCCCTCCAAAACGTCCACCCACACATATAGGATAGGGATATAGGATTCTCACTTATGATGGCTCCATCGTCAGCAAAGAATAACTGATGTACCTTGGGGTCCATCACTTTACCTTCAAGCAGATAATCAAGGACTGTAATAAAAAGCAAAGGACGTAAAACGCTTCTCTGGTGCACCCCGACTTTGATTGGGAACTCTTCGGTTACACCCGCGGGGCATCTTACTCTTGTCTTTGCTCCTTCGTACATGTCCATGATCATCTGTACATAGGTTTCTGGAACCCCACGATGTCTTAGCGCCACCCATATCAGATCTCGTGGTTGTCTGTCGAATGCCTTTTCAAAGTCAACCAATACAATATGCAAATCCCTTAAGGAATCACGATGTTTTTCCATTATGATCCTTATACTTTGGATTGCATCTGTGGTTGATTTACCCGAGACAAACCCGCACTGATCATCAGATAGCCGTATTATTTTTCGCAGTCGGCCACCTAATACCCGCTCAACGATCTTCATGGTGTGTGACATCAGCTTGATCGAACGGTAGTTATCACAGTTTCGCGTATCACCTTTCCCTTTGTATACAGGGAGGAGGTAACTTTCCCTCCATTGATTCGGCATTGGATCACCTATCACGAATTTGGAGATGAGAATTCTGAGCCATCTGAACCCGATGTCTCCCATCTTTTTCCAGAACTCAGAGGGTATTTCGTCTGGCCCAACCGCTTTTCGTTTTTTCGAGTATTTGACCGCCTCACTAACTTCTTCGACTTTAATGTCGGCTATTTCTTCACAGTTAGGGGTGGCTCTTGGAAAGTATAGCCGGGGAAACTGTTCATTTAAAAGCTCTTCACAATACTGCCGCCACCTCTGCAGAATTTTGTCGTCATCCACAAGAAGCTGGCCATGAGCATTGCTAATGAAATCTCCTGAGCATTGTTCCTTCTTTGGGCGGCTATTTTGAAGATAGTGGCGCTCTTGTTCATATTGTGTCTTCGCAGCTCCTGGATAGCCTGGTTTGCATCAGCAACCGGGGCTTTGAAAGCCGCTTTCTTCTCATTTATCACTTTCTTAGCTTCATCACTCCACCACCATGTTTCTTTGGCGTGTTGATGGTGGCCTTTTGAAGCTCCTAGCAGTGATTTGGCCTTATTTAAGCAAGTTCGCTGTAGGGAATCCCACATACTTTGTGCTCTGCACTCTTCATCCTCAGCTCCGTTGATGATGTGAGAGTGGTAATTTTTCATTACGAAAACAAAAGCTTCGCCTTTTTCTTTGTCCAGAATTTTTTTTTTTTATAATAATAAAATTAATAGACCAGTATGGTCTATTAATATGTTTATAAGATATATTGAGTTTAACAGCATAAGTTACTGTTTTTACGACGAGAACAATATAGCCATTCTATTTCTCTTGGCTTTGGTTTAATTGGAATTATCAACACGTTCATCCAAAGTGCTTATATCACCATGGTCTAAATCTTGCGACTGGGTTTCCAAATAAGGCGTAAGGTCCTTCTCCTGTTCAATGATAATATTATGCAGAGTAACACAAGCAATAGTTATGTATTGTCAATAAATTTGAGAATTTTAAACATTGATTTCAACCTTCCAAAAGCTTGTTCTACACATACTCGAGGTGAACTGTGCACATAATTGTAAGTTCTTTGTATGGTAGTGAGATATCCCTTATCCCGATAAGATGCTAATTCTATGGGTAAATCAACCACAGATGCAATCCAAAGTATAAGGATCATAATGGAAAAGAATTTGCATATTGTATTGGTTGACTTTGAAAAGGCATTCGACAGACAACCACGAGATCTGATATAGGTGGCGCTAAGATATCGAGGGGTTCCAGAAACCTATGTACAGATGATCATGGAAATGTACGAAGGAGCAAAGACAAAAGTAAAATGCCCCGCTGGAGTAACCGAAGAGTTCCCAATGCTCCCTTTGCTCTTTATTACAGTCCTTGATTATCTGCTTGAAGGTAAAGTGATCGACCCCAAGGTACATCAGTTATTCTTTGCTGACGATGGAGCCATCATAAGTGAGGATCCTACATCCCTGCAACGAGCACTTGATGTGTGGGTGGACGTTTTGGAGTTAAATGGGTATCGCATTAGTTTAAAAAAGACAGAGTACTTGTGCTGCCCGTTCTCTGATCCACTCAGGCCTATTCCAGTCATTAATTTGAATGGAACAGTGCTTCCCAAGTGCGAAAAGTTCAAATATCTGGGATCTATGATCAATAGGAAAGCAACTTGTGATGACGACATCAATCATCGTATAAGCGTAGGGTGGATGAAGTGGCGAGAAAATTCCGCTATCTTCTGTGATAGAAAAATGCCCCCTAAGCTGAAAGGAAGGCTCTACACCGCAGTTGTGCGTCCAGCGCTCACATACGGTTCACAATGTTGGACGATGTACAAAAAGTATGAGAGTAAATTAACGGCAGCTGAGATGAAGATGCTTCGCATGACAGCAGGAGTGACAAAGCTTGATCGAATAAGAAGTTCGAAGATCCGTGGAAGCTTTCACATCAAGGAAACCATCGTACAAAAAATAGAGCGCGACCAGTTCAGTTGGTATTGCCACGTTCAAAGAAGAGATCATTTGAACCCTGTAAAAAAGGCAATATCAATGCACGTTCCAAAGACATAGCGATGTAGGAAAGGCAGGCCTATAAACGCCTGGATCAGACAAATGCGACGACATCGGCATTTCATTGGCCTCAGTAACCGAGTGATCCAAAATCGGCAGGCCTACCGATATTTTCTGAGGTCAAATAGGCGAACCCCACAGGCGGATCAGTAGAAATGCGGTGAAGTGGGAGGGTTGTGATCCTTGTTTTCGGATCATAGCCTCGCTGATAAAAAGGAAGAAGAAGATGCTATCAATTTGACATGTGTGTTTATTGTGCTGCAGGATTGCATGAAAACAGTAGGAGAAAAAATGTAAGTCAAAATTAATTTGATATCGGTAGAATATTTATTTGTTTGCTTTTATTATAAAAAAAAAAATAAATATTTGGCGCAACAGCTCTTTAAGTGCCAGGGCCTAGCTTCTCGCAACCACTCATGTTGTGTGCGTTATATTTTTCACACGAATGGAAGGGACCTACAGTTTAATGCCGAATCCGAACGGCGATTTGAAAAGCTTTTTCGAGACAACAATACTCTCGGATGTTTGTCAGACGCTCGCGAGAGGTGGGACCGTGAAAAAACTTTTTGGTGTTTTGTAGGATTCGAACTCGGAACCTCACGCGTAGTGATCCGACACACTAACCACTTACGCCACGGCGCCCACACTGCTTTTATTATAAGAAATAAATAAAATATCTCCATAGGAAGGAAACTGAATAAAGAATCTAGTCCGATGCCGAAGCTAAAGTTTTGACCTCCGTTCGGCTGGGAATGGAATCTGAATTTCTAGTTAGACGGAGGAAGAAATCGGTTCTATGGGGAAGTGTTTTAAACGAAATAACAATCTTCTCTTTACGTTTCCTTACGACAGAATTTTAAAGAAATTCCGAAATTTAAAGATTTCTTACAAAGAATAAAAAAAAAAAGGAACAAGCAGAGCGGCAGAGACGCTTCTTCGTGGGATTATTTTCAACAATTTGACGAGGTGTATGGATCTCGTCATTATGTTGAGCATCCATCTGAGCTCGTGGCGGAGATATTTGAAAAAACGGATGAAAGTGATAATGACGTAGAAGATGAGACTCCTCAATAGAAGGTCAAAAAGAATATGAAAATGTCGAAAAACTAAATAATAGAATTTTGGAAAAGCAAGCTGTAGAAGATGAGCGGCGTCACAAAGAAATCCTAAAAGCTGAACGGGAAAGAATAGACATTGAGAAACAAAAGTTGGAACTCTTCATATCTTTAAAAAAAAAACATTGAAATGAGTGCCCAATTAAGTTTTCCTTTTGTTTTTCTTAAAAAGCAGCAATAAATTGTGATTTTTAGTTGCCCAATTAAGTTTTCTTTTTTTATTATTATTATTATTAAATTATTATTATTATTATGTTTTCTGGAACAAAACTTGAATATTTGAATTTCACAAAAATCCATAAGGCAGCGTGAAAGTGTCATCTAACTGTTTTTGTTCAGCTCAAATATTTAGGCCTCGTTTAAACAACCCCACCTTTGATTTAATGTTAATGCAAACTGAATATAAGTACTATAATATGTTAAACGAACTGCAAAGCACACATTTTTATTGAGAAATAAAACATAGCAATATAATAATAAAATTAAAATACTGGTCTATTAATTTGTTTATAAGATATATTGAGTTTAACAGCATAAGTTACTGTTTTTACGACGAGAACAACATGGCCATTCTATTTCTCTTGGCTTTGGTTTCATTGGAATTATCAACATGTTCATCCAAAGTGCTTATAACATCATTGTCTAAATCTTACGACTGGGTTTCCAAATAAGGCGTAAGGTCCTTCTCCTGTTCAATGATAATATTATGCAGAGTAACACAAGCAATAGTTATGTATTGTCAATAAATTTGAGAATTTTTAACATTGATTTCAACCTTCCAAAAGCTTGTTCTACACATACTCGAGGTGAACTGTGCACATAATTGTAAGTTATTTGTGTGGTAGTGAGATATCCCTTATCCCGATAAGATAATAATTCTATGGATAGAAGATAGATTTCCATCTTGAATTAATCTTTTGAAATTGTCCTTTAACGCTCTTCCAATGGAACTTCGCTTCCAAACGGAAGCATTATGACAGCTACCGGTATAGCCAAAATTTATTATGTCAATAAACTTTTGACTATGGTCACATATAGCCTGATTAGAAAGAAATCATTGAGTGCCTATATTTTTATTCTACAGTAACTGACCACCTGCATATTAATCGAAAACGTAACCTTAAGATTGAAGTAACTGGTGGGGTGTTTTTTGGATCTATTATCAGTATCTGCGTTCCGCCTACACATCGGAAACGGATTATTTCTTAAGCTCGCGAAACTATCCATTCTTTTTTGATGCTCATCTGTTGAATCTGGCCATTTTATATTCTATTTTCGTAACATGAACATGTATTTAAATAAAGTATTTAAAAGGTGCTCAATTAACAATGTTAAACAAACGAGCAGTTATTAGTAAGTTTCCAAATAGTTTATTTAAGTAAGAAATATTTGACATGATACTACAAGATAACAAAATCTTATAATTTAGCATCGAGGAAAGATTTACAAAGTTCAAATAATAACACGAGATAAAAAGAAGGGTAAATAACAATTAAACTTAATTTGACTGTAGTGAGAAGTTGATTACTTGAGGAAAATGCATTTGTAAATTACTTAAAGAAAATTAAAATTTTATGAAGAAGAAATAAAAAAAAATAAAAAATGTATGAAAAATAAAATAAATAAAAAAAAATATAAATAAATAGATAAAAGAAAAATAAGAGATAGATATTATGTGGCTTCAATTAGTATTTGATAGATGTGAATATAGCTTTCTCTGAAATTCGGCCGATGAGCTTGTTCTTTGCAACTCAACTGGAAGTCTGTTCCATAGTCGAATTGCAGAGACAAAGAATGATCGCTCTGCAATGTTGTGTGCAAATCGGGGCAAGATTAGGCGTAGACCCCTACCGGATTGGCCAAATCGGAGCATTTCATTTAAATACACAGGACAGTCGTTATGAATGATGGAATGCAGCTTCAACAAATTGCGATAATTAAGGTAATCATCAAGACAGAAATACAGGGTGTCCGCCGGGAACGTATACTACTTTGTTTTGCCGCCATTTTGGTAAACATTAGTCTTGACAGTTCATATTTGGCAGTCGTGAAGTAGACACGTGGCAAATTTATTATGGAAAAATATTCGATAAACCAACGTGTTTTAATCGTTAAAACATTTTATCAAAATCAATCATCGATTACTGTGACGATGAGAAAGTTACGTGAAATTTTTGGGAGAAACAACGTGCCAACAAAACGCTTTATTTATCTTTAATCATTCACTGATTTCGAAGACAGAGGGTCTATAGGTGATAGGCCCAAGCCCAAGTAACAGTCTGGTGTGCAATTTGGCCAGGAGGAATCATTGGACCTTACTTCTTGATCAACAAGACGGTGCCACATCGCATACAACCAGGATTACAATGGAATTACTGCGAGACCTTTTCCACAAGGTAGTAAGGTATACCATATTGCTAGCCTCAAGTCCGTTTTAGGCCGTCCAAAATTAAATTTTTCCCAAAATTAACTTAGTTCATTTGCAACCGTCTGCTGCGAAGTTGGCATTCATTTTTGAACATCGCAATCATGAATTTGAACTCACTTGAAATGTAGACCTAGACTAAAATTACTTTTTTTCCAAAGTGGACTCAGTTCATTTGCAACAGTCTGCTGCGAAGTTGGCATTCATTTTTAAACATCGCAATCATGAATTGAGAACCCACCTAAAATGTAGACCTGGACATATGAAAATGTTCTCTAAAAATATCATCCGGAAATTCTTTAGTTATTTCTTGATATATTAACATATACATACTCGTATGTCTTAACATCATTCTCCAGTTTCTTGTAATCAATATATGTACGTATATTTTACTTTTTGTACGAGTTTTTGTATTCCTTCTTTTCGATAATCTTGTTTGCATACTATCAAAATATAATCCTCCCAAGACATCTCCTTAGTTAACATTGCTGAGATTTTTAAGAGAAAACATAAGAAGTTGTACGCATTGTTTGTAGATTATAGTGCGGCATTTGACTCTGTAGCTCGGGAAGCACTTTTCTATAAGTTGTGTAGGTATGGAATCTCGACTAAATTCATCAACGTGTTAAGAGCTATGTACGAGAATAATGTGGCGTGCGTTTGGGATGGGTTCAATGTATCGGAGGAGTTCAGCACTTCAATGGGTGTGAAAGAAGGGTGTGTTTTAAGCACGCTTTTATTCATTTTGTACATAAATGATATAACAGAGCATGTAAAAGGTGGAATTGAGCTGAGCCAAAGAAAAATCCCAGCATTAATATTTGCTGATGACATTGTCTTCCTTGCAGACACGGTTGACACTATGCAGCTGATGATTAACCGGCTAGAAAACTACTGCAAAGCATGGAACTTATACGTAAATGAAGCGAAGACAAAGATTATGATTTTAAGAGACGGCGGCGGCAGAAACTCTCGAAGCGAAAAGTGGAGATTTCAAGGGGAAGACATTGAAATAGTTCGAGAATATAAGTACTTTGGAGTGTTGATTACAGCAAACCTTAATATGACCATGCATCTTCAAATGAAATCAGCAGAAGCAAAACGGGCGATTTGTGCAGTTTGGGGAAGCTGTATCAACAATAGAAGCATCACACATGCCGCAAAGCAGAAGGTGTTCCGCGCAACCGCAGCCTCCATTCTTTTATATGCAGCGCAAGTATGGGGTTACCGCTCTTTTGAAGTAGTGGAAAGATTCCTTTGTTATTTTATCAAGCGAATTTTCAGATTTCCGAGTACTTCTCCCAACTATATGCTACACCTTTAGACTGGACTACCACCCCTATTCTTGGATGCCCTCAAACTCCATCTAGACTACGTCGTAAAAGTCTTGGCAACGAACCAAGAAAGGCTACCACGAATGGTGCTTTCTCACATGCTGCAGTACGGATAAGAGTGTATAAAAGGATGGAAAAATCTAGCAACCGAATGCGACATGGCATTAAATATCTCTCAACACGAACTACCGAACACTGCGAAGCAAACATTTTACACCTTACTGAAGAAAATGGGCAATCAAATCTACGATAATTTTGTATGTGAAGCCAAGTCCTCGCAGTACAGATCATATTACAGCAAATTTAACCACTATTTACTGGACAACACGTATCTTTTAAAAAGAAACCCAACAGATATGTTAAACATTATCTTTAAAGCAAGAGGTGAGCTGATCAACTTGAACTACATACCGCCTCGACCGGAACTGCCAATTATATGCGACCTATGCAACCTCAAGCAGCGTGAGGATGTGTTTCATTTTATCGCGATATGTCCCATTCTTCAAGAATTTCGCCGCAGATACCTTGGAGCGCATGTACTTGAGTTAGATGAAACGATTAACATCCTTAATGGTGTCCGTGGCTGGGATTTGTTGTATAATTACACGGTTAACGCGCTACGGTACAGAAATTGCATTATCCAAGAAAGTTTCTAGATATAAGCATCAACTTCACAAGAGGGCTCTTTTTTATAAGAAACAGTATTAAAAATTTATCAATTTGGTAGACGTCTTAAAGCCAAACCCTATAGACTAATAATTTATATTGTGAACAATCCTTCCTTGTAATCCTTCCAAGAGATTGAGAGCAATAAGTCGTAAAATAATTTTCTTATTAGATATTGTAAATTGTAAGTCTGAAGCGCACTTGTACACGAATCAATGGACTATGACAAAATGGTTTTAATTGCTGTCATTTTGACAAAATATGTATTTTAAATTCCTGTAATTTTTTGTTTATCTGTTATGTTTACATTTATGAATTCTTTTTATCCAAATGTATGATGACTGCATTCATGCAGCTTTTATTGTGTTCATAGATGTATTGATAAAACATTTTATACATGACATGTGCAACAAGTTTGCAAATATGAACTCAGCCTATAGTACTACTCTGTATGTCTTCTCTGAAGCGCTACTGAACCCGTGTAATTGCAGATCCCTTTGCATGTTGGACCCACCTAGGAACTCGGATGCGTTCTAGAAGAGGCAGTTGTTGTTGAAGGGAGCCTCCTCAATTTCCGAGAACTATCGAAGTTGCAAATCCAAATCAACAACTTGGACGAAGCTGTGTATACTTCTGAGATGATTGGTTGGGATAGTGCTCTACCTAGCACTATCCAGCCAAGTTCTGTCTTCTGGGCAATCGGTGATATATGCCCATCGCCTCATGCTATCTCAGGAAGCTCTTTATGACTGAAGAGGAAGACATCACTAACTAGGAACACATCAATTTTCGCGGGTTTGTGGAAGTGTGGATTGCTAAGAACAAGCCCTTCAAATGGTTCAATTTATCGAGTGTCAGATGTGTGGGCGGGGGAAACCCAGTAAGGGATTTATACACCAATGCTCGGGTGTGAGACTTCAAGTCTGACCTGATTGATTCGAAGGTAATGTCTACAAACTTGTGACAAGATCCACTCCTTACCTTCCCTTACCCTGACACTTCAATAAATGTTGATCTTGTCTTGAGGTTGAGGTGCTGTACTGCAGCTTCAGTTATAAAGGTCGCCTCAGACACCGGACAAACTAATGCACTTAGGTGGATGTATCTTTCTATAGCGGCCTGAACCCTGCACATTTCTACCACTCTCCCCGCGGGACTGCCGTAAGGTATTACTTCGCGGGCTGGTTAGCAATTAATGCTATGCTTCTTGTATTGCTGCTTCAGCTCTTCTTGCTCTCTCAATTATTCGGAGCTCTTTTTGCAATTCAATTCTCCTCTGACCGCAGCATTTGGTCTATAAGGAATGGTGGACTTGGCAGGTTATTTCTTGATTCCGTAAAGCAATTGCAATGGAATATTGCATGCTCTGTATCTTCCTCCTGGTCTGGCCAATGTGGACAGAGAGGTGAGTTATCATGTCCAAATCGGTGTAAATATTTGCGACAGCCGCCGTGACCCGATAGGAACTGCGTAAGGTGGTAGTTGCAGTCCCCAAACACTCGCTTCGTCCAGACCTCAATGGTGGGCATTACTTCTAAGTATTTGACTGCTGCCTTGGTTCTTATAGTCTGAGTTCCGACTTGAATATTCGCATATTCAAAAGCTTTCGGACTTGTTATAAGAACAGCTTCAGTTTTGTTGTCTGCTAATTCTAAACCGGCGGATCCGAGTCTGTCTTTAATTTTTTCGATTGCTTCGTTTGTTGCTGATTCTATTACGTGGATGTGTTTAGTCGCGCAGGTTTATCCATTTCGCCCTACGTGGCCGCCCTTGGATTGATAGATACAACTCGCCTCCCTAATCTATCATTAAAAGCTCATCAATCTTCAGCCTCCCGAAACTCGTTCCGAATTTGCCGACCTACTCTTCCTTCGTCAGCTAATTACTGGTCAAATTGATTGCCCCGCGCTTCTCGAATTAGTTTCACTTAACATCAGTCCCCTTTTCCGTCTCACTTATCATCGCACCAATTATGGTTATAACGCACCACTGTTCAGAATGTCGCAATTGTCTACCAATATGGAAAACACATTTGACTTCTACTGCAGCAGAACCACCCTTCGAAACAATCTGCAGCTCCACTTCAATTTAACAGCTATAAGAAATTGCAATAGTAACGCTATTCTTTTCGAAGAATATTTTTGAATAAAATTTGGTGGCTCATATGTAGATGTATTTGCCATGACAGTAGTTACAAATTGCAATAGTTACCGTGTTTTTCTTTGTAAAATACTTTTGAATAAAATTTGCTGATCTAGATTTTGACGGAGGCTAAGCGATCAAGATTCAAGTAAGCAGATAACAGTTTGACCACTTTCCAAGGAACGGCTTAGTCGGTGGCCCCCTTTGAGATCATAACAACTCCAGGCATGCGTTCTCAACATATTTGCATTCCTCCACATCCATCGGTTATATGATATTTCTACACTAATTAATTGTAGACTTAGCCCCTGACTGCAACTAATGCATCTTCCCAGGGCATTATTTCTTCGCCTACAATTTTCCGCCTCTTTACACCTTGGAAATAAATCAACTTTCCGGACCGAAGAAATTAAATTCACGGCACATGTTCTTGGAGTGTTATTAGCTTGTAACCCGACTGGCGTATGTTATTATGTAAATGTCTGAACTAATCTGCATGCGGTTCTCCGCAAGGATGGCGAATGAATTTCAAATTTGCAATCCAAGCAGAAAATTGCTGAGACCCCGTGCGCTCAGAAAAAAAAAAGTGAAAGATCTCCCGCCAAGTAGAGCGAAGTACTCGTACATTAAGCATCTTTCAGGAAATTAGACTGCAATGAAACACAATTACAAGCGTGTTTAATTGTGAGAACTGCATATGAGTTATGCGCTGATTGCCGCCCGCAGGGCAGGAAGACATTTTCCTCCATGGGATTCCTTAGGGGGTTATAACAGTTTTACTTTTACTTTTGTCTAAAGACTCAGACTTTGCTCCTGACCGCATAAATTGTCCACTAACGAGCCGTGAAATTTATCGCGGAATAAGTATCTAACTGACTGGCAATGGCAGGAGAAAGAAGGAGAAGCACCCAAGTCCCAGCTGTCAGCTCCCAGAGTACCAGTGAAATGTTGCGCTCCAATGGATGGCTTTAAGCTAAGTTCACAGCTTAGCAAGTGTGGTGGCACGGGTTTGATTGTTTTGTGCTGTTCGAATGCGTTTTGTATTTCACCTCATTGTGTAGTGAAGCTCATAAATTAATGGGCCTAGTGGTTGAGTCGATTCAATTTGATGGTAAAGACACATCAAAAGGAAAGTAGGTACCCTCCTGCGGAGGGCGCGTTGGATAGTAACTATTTGGAGGGATTCACCAATAGAGGTGCAATCGGACTTTCACGGCGCAAAAGTTATTTTTCTATTGTTTCTCACCATGTGGAGCTGGAGCTGCCATGATCATCCGGAACAGTAGGTCGGAGGAGGGCAATGAATGTGTGGATTTGTGAAAGGGCATTCAGATGATATCTAGAAATTAAATGAATGTGCAGTTAACAAGATAACTGAGTGATTAACGAGGTCATTGATGCAGTTAATTAGATACATTCATATACAGTTATAGTGCAGAATGGTGTTAGTACGAGTATGAAGTGTTTCTCAGAAATTGGAGTGTTGCGCAAAGCATTAAGTGTTAGTTGAGATTAATATGTCTTTCAACTAAACGAATGCGGAAAGTAATTATAAATTGTGATAAAATAAAATAAAATGTGAAAGCGATGAATAAGAGACCGTTAATACTTAACATAAAGAAGTTATTCACCTTCAACTTTTGCAATTTAAATCAAGTTTCTTAACGACTGAACATGACGCCAGATAAATGTATGACATTGAAGATGCAAAATAGGTTCTAAGAACTCTCTCCTAATTAGCCGTTTCCAGACATGAACCCCAAATTTGTTCACGTACCTAACTCACAAAATTTCATATCTCTGGCAAAATGAATTCCCTGAAATGTGGTCTCACAAAATGAATCAACATGCAGTCAATTCAAAAATTTTAATCATCCAAATTGAAAATAATTATTTTGAATTACTCATTGTGGCGTGCTGGCCCGCATCGACGAAGTAAGCCCTTCCTCCGCCTTTCCAGTTTGCCCTGCGAATCCTTGCATTTTTGGCATAACACTAGTTGGTCTCTGTTTTCCTGTCGGTTTCTGTTGGTTTTTGTGATAAATTGGTTGAAACAAGATGTTCCCCACCTTATGGGAGTTAGTTGATACGAAAGACTAAGATTTTGGCCAGAATGACCTCATGATTGATGGGCTTATAGGTGGGCCCCATTGACCGTCCTCAGCGCTCTACCTCCACAAATCTCTCAAGTTGTCCGAGAGCGTTACACGAATCAATTTACAGAACGACAGATTGTTTATTGGTGGCTTTCGCACGCACACACCCTCAGACCGTCCGTCTGAAGACGATGAGAAGCCGATGATGTATGCTCTGGCAATGCATGTTCTTCGAAATGAGATGTTTTGTTTTACACGTTTCTCAATTAGTTTTGACAAGGATAATTCGGGAGGCCGGACCCCAACTGGTCGGCAGAGAGAGAGAAAAAAAAAAAATCAAGTCCATCTACCTTCAGATCGATCGTCGTCGGAACGGTCCTCAGTTATTTACAGAAAATTATTATGATGCAATATTTGCTTAACGGCAAATTAATAAAATCGGATAAGGCAAAGGGAACACTCAATGTACGAGTATGATGATTGAAAATTTATTGGCCTTCACTGCTTTGATTGCTACCCGTTGATAAAAGAGAAATTATTCTCGGTTTTTCTTTGAAGGAGGAGGGTTCTCCCAAGCATGGTAATAATTAGAAAATCCCTTAATCCTAGATGTGCGTAGTATGCACACCATTGTGACATAGCTGTGGACAGATTGGTAATTAATATTCGTGTTGTGTGGGTTCGGATTGAAAGTGCACCCTCTGGTTTCCTCCTCGCCATTGTGTCCTTTCATGTCAAGGACTTTTGAAATTGCAAACTCGATAATTGCATTAAATTTAATGACCAGTAGAACAAACTCGTTTATTAGAGAGGGTTGGTGCTGATGTGGGTTTTTTAACTTTTTGAGTGAGCTTCGGAGTGAGTGGTCACGTAGTTCGCAAATGTTGGTGGAACATATAGCAGAAACGGTTTAAAGCAGAATCTAGTACATGCTTTCAATTCAAATGACATTTAATATGTCGGGAGATACGAGTAGACGGGAGATATTTTAATGTCCTATGACCAAGGTTGACATTAGGGTCCACCCAGAGCTCAGTGTGTTCATAATTCGCTCACTGTTGCCATTTTAGCGACTTTTGAATGCCGACAATGACATCAAAAATAGATCTAGAGCCTAGCTAATTCAATTTCGACGTCTTTTGCCACTTTCGAACTACATGCCTTTTTTTACATCTCCACCGCAAAAATCAGGAGGGCAAAAAAGAGAAACGGGTTGGGGAATAACGAAACAGTGTATGCGAACCCAACTCAGGTAGTCGAGATGTTGTTTTTAGGTATACCTGCATTTGCATATTTAATTATTCTAGCGACTTTGGACTTGTCGGCTTTGGCAACACTGCACAAAATTGTGCGAAGCTGCTGAAATGTATTGTGCAAAGTTTTTACAGTCGGAGATAGTTTGTGTCCATAGATTGTTTGACAGCAATGCCTCAAATAACAGCAACAACCTCCGAGGAACAAAGAGTTTATATGTGTCATTGAAATACATTTTTCTGTGCAGAATCCAAACTCTTCTTTAAATTTAAGATTTGAAATGTGCACTCGCAGTGAAGGAATGCTTAGCAATATTTAAAAGCATTATACAAACGAATTTTAAAATATATCACAGCTTATAGTAATATACGCAGGGAAACACATATTTTGATATATTATGAGTAATCTTAATCTTGATTAGACATAATGACGTAAATACATTTTCGTTTAAAATTCTAAAGAAACTTTTTTGGATCACTGAACTTTTATTTCAGACTAAATAATTTTCTTTTCCAAGATAAATATTTAGACATTGCATATAATTCATGTATTGATATAACAGTTTTCCAAAATATTTTGTTTGGTTATATACTATATCTACATACTTGTGTGTCGTGCATGTAGTAAGCAAGTCGTAATGCGTGTCAGATTTCTATAATAAATTGTTTGGATTATTCAACATTTATTTGAGATTGAAGTATATGTTAAAATAATCATGTTTATTGAGAACATATGTTTTTATTCGACGTGCAGTTTACACGTTTTTGAAAGACGGAACTAGGTATAATTTGTTTCTTTTTGTTGCGTTTGTACAATTTGAAACCTAGACGGTAAAAAAAAGAATCAAATATTTTACTACTAAATTGGAACCAAAACAAAATTTGTTTATAAAGTACGAGTAGTACGCAGTGAAGCTTTAATGATCTTTTAGATTTTTAATTGTGTCTAGTAAAAGGTGAAAATTCTGCAGAGGTGGCGGCAGTATTGTGAAGAGCTTTTGAATGAACAGTTTCCCCGGCTATACTTTCCAAGAGCCACCCCTAACTGTGAAGAAATACCCGACATTACAGTCGAAGAAGTTAGTGAGGCGGTCAAATACTCCAAAAAACGAAAAGCGATTGGGCCAGACGAAATACCCTCTGAGTTCTGGAAAAAGATGAGAGATATCGGGTTCAGATGGCTCAGAATTCTCATCTCCAAATTCGTGAGAGGTGATCCAATGCCGAATGAATGGAGGGAAAGTTACCTTCTCCCTGTATACAAAGGGAAGGGTGATACGCGAAACTGTGATAACTACCGTTCGATCAAGCTGATGTCACACACCATGAAGATCGTTGAGCGGGTATTAGGTGGCCGACTGCGAAAAATAATACGGCTATCTGATGATCAGTGCGGGTTTGTCTCGGGTAAATCAACCACAGATGCAATCCAAAGTATAAGGATCATAATGGAAAAACATCGTGATTCCTTAAGGGATTTGCATATTGTATTGGTTGACTTTGAAAAGGCATTCGACAGACAACCACGAGATCTGATATGGGTGGCGCTAAGACATCGAGGGGTTCCAGAAACCTATGTACAGATGATTATGGACATGTACGAAGGAGCAAAGACAAAAGTAAGATGCCCCGCTGGAGTAACCGAAGAGTTCCCAATCAAAGTCGGGGTACACCAGGGAAGCGTTTTAAGTCCTTTGCTCTTTATTACAGTCCTTGATTATCTGCTTGAAGGTAAAGTGATGGACCCCAAGGTACATCAGTTATTCTTTGCTGACGATGGAGCCATCATAAGTGAGGATCCTACATCCCTGCAACGAGCACTTGATGTGTGGGTGGACGTTTTGGAGGGAAATGGGTATCGCATTAGTTCAAAAAAGACAGAGTACTTGTGCTGCCCGTTCTCTGATCCACTCAGGCCTATTCCAGACATTTATTTGAATGGAACAGTGCTTCCCAAGTGCGAAAAGTTCAAATATCTGGGATCTATGATCAATAGCAAAGCAACTTGTGATGACGACATCAATCATCGTGTAAGCGTAGGGTGGATGAAGTGGCGAGAAAATTCCGCCATCTTTTGTGACAGAAAAATGCCCCCTAAGTTGAAAGGAAGGCTCTACACCGCAGTTGTACGTCCAGCGCTCACATACGGTTCACAATGTTGGACGATGTACAAAAAATATGAGAGTAAATTAACGGCAGCTGAGATGAAGATGCTTCGCATGACAGCAGGAGTGACAAAGCTTGATCGAATAAGAAGTTCGAAGATCCGTGGAAGCTTTCACATCAAGGAAACCATCCTACAAAAAATAGAGCGTGACCGGCTCAGTTGGTATTGCCACGTTCAAAGAAGAGATCATTTGAACCCTGTTAAAAAGGCAATATCAATGCACGTTCCAAAGACATCGCGATGTAGGAAAGGCAGGCCTATAAACGCCTGGATCAGACAAATGCGACGACATCGGCATTTCATTGGCCTCAGTAACCGAGTGATCCAAAATCGGCAGGCCTGCCGATATTTTCTGAGGTCAAATAGGCGAACCCCACATGCGGATCAGTAGAAATGCGGTGAAGTGGGAGGGTTGTGATCCCTTGCTTTCGGATCATGGCCTCGCTGATAAAAGGAAGAAGAAGAGTAAAAGGTGAAAATATTTCTTCTTTCCAATGAATCAGATTGAATCTTCATTTCGATAATATAATTCACTTGAATAATATGCTTTGTTCCGGACAAATAGACTATAATTACGAACGGTTACAAGCAATAAAATACACATATGAAATAAGATATACGGGTATTCACGCTTCGTTGTATCTGGTCTTGCAAAAGTGTAAAAGTGTATTTTTTTACACCAAAGAGTGAACGCACTCTGCCGTATTTATAGCTGAAGCTTATGTCAAAATCAACTTATTTTTGTTTACAAAATCAAAATTTGTTAAGATAAATACACAATGCCTTTTCCCGTCGGCGCTTTTTATTTATCAACACATGTTCCTCGTCCATATTTCGCCCAATTCTCTTGATTTAAATAAATTTTATTAATTCAGAGAACTAACTGTCAAAAATTATGTTCAATTCAGTGTTACATCTCTACACTCTCCGTAACAATAGGGTTGGAGCATTGCTAGAGTGTAAAAATGTAACAAAATGACAGCCAGTGTATTTTGTTTTGTTGTATTGCTAGAAAATGATACACTTTTACACTTTAACATCGATACAAGACCAGATACAACGAATCGTGAATACCCCTAATATGTACGCTCATTTTTCTGCAAACGGTACATGTTTCCGTAAAACACACTACATTTGCGCCTTATAATTTTGTAATTTATTCATATTGTAACAAAAATTGCCGATCAAGCCGAATACTTTGAAAGTTGCGACGGATGATGGAGACAAAAATAACAGAATATCTCTGGTTACCGAGAGGGTTTATTAATTTGTTTTATTTTACGGATATTTACTTTTTACAAAAAAAAAAAATATAGTACAATTTTATTTAGAACTGCGCGTCGCTGGTCGCTGTCACTGCTGCCAACAAAGAACTCATCCTTGGTTTCTGCCTACCTTCTTTTATACATGGTTCCGAATTCCCGAATTTCCATTTCGCAGCTGGAACTGGTTGTTAAAAGCCTGGCAAGTTCTAGTATCTTCGCGATGACAGGCTCTCGAATTTTCGCGATGTTTCTTGGTTGCTTTATTTTTATGTGTCGATTTGTGCGCTCGCGTAACAATATAAACATGCATACATATAAAAAGACGTACATACATGCATACATTGGCGCTCATTTCCTTTCATATGCTGTATAAGAAGAATTCAAATCTAACAGATGACAGTCAGGGCTTTATTCTGCATTAGGATACAGGATAAAATGCTTAGCAAATAAAGATTTTGGGGCAACATTGTCGGTACCTTGGAAGTACTGTTCCAGTTAATGGTTGTTTTATTGTAAGCAGTCGAATAACAAAAGGCTGTGTTCGACAGCCTGAAGTCTCAGGGTATGCACACAGTGATGCGATGTGAGAAGCGGTGCGAGTTCCGATGCGAGGTGCGATATGGTGCGCACACTAAAGCACTTCTTTTCTAATGCTTGCCGTATCGTATCGTATCGGAAGAATTTTGGAGTATGTGCAACTTTTCCAATTGTGTAGGAACCCTGAATGGAAAGCACATCCGTGTTAAATGCCAAACTTTAAGATATTTTTCCCGATTGTGCTTCAAGGTGCAGTGGAAATTCATTGCAAATTTTTCATGACAAGTTGGACGATATGGGAAGCAAAGCGATGCAGGACCTTTTAGTTAATCAGCTTAATTCCGGAGAGATAATATTACCGAGAGACAAGCTGTAAGAAATTCATCTACTCTTATGTCACATATTGTCAGACATCACCCTAGTAAAAAAGTCCGCTCAGAATGAGTATTGCAATGAACGTCAATGCGCACGAAGATAGGTGGTATGAGCCTCCGAAGTAATAAATTCGACGTGCCGTATTTTATGGAAATCCATAGAGACCACACCAATGTTTGCAGAACAAATTGTGAAAATAGGAAAGAGAAACTATGTACATCTATTTCGAAATCAGAAAAGAAAACTTCAATAATTAAAAATAAATCATCTAGAAAATGTGGTGGATTTGTCCGAGACAAATTTCAAAATTTCTTTACGTTTAACCGAGATACGTAAGAAATATATATGTATATGTATTTAAAAAAAAATCATTTTTTTCTTTCAATTCGAAAGAGTTTTCCCATTTCTTATCCACGACAGTTCTGTTATGATCATTTTTGTTTATTTGGTTCAAAGGTGGATGTCATTTAACCAGAAATGAGTTTCAGCACTGAGCAAAATATTTCAATAACAAAAAATAATCAGCTTTCAATTCATTCACCAAACCAACAACGGCGCGAACGATGTTCTTGTGGTCTAAGATATTGAACCAATTGGATGTTGTATGGATGTATACCAAGATCTTTACGCAAAATTGTGTATATAGTGGAATAGCAAAGACTAACTTGTTGAGAACGGCGACGAATAGACAAATTCGGAATGATACTTTGTCAAACCTTACTAAACACAAATATCAAAACAGATGTTATCCAGCATCTGCTAAATAACATATACATATCACTATCGAAAGTTCTACCATTCTAAAAAAAATCATAAAAATCAATAAATGTTTATAAACATTTGTACGTGAATTTTCAGAATTTAATTTCTTAACGTACTCTTTTTTTACATTCGTGTTGTCTTTGTCTTTCGTTTGCTGCTTACATTTGTGGTTCTTTGATTGTTACTACTGTTCAAGCTAAGCTATCGGTTTTTAACTCTGTGTATGTTCCAACTCTCACCTATGGTCATGAAATTTGGGTAGTGACCGAAAGAATAAGATCGCGGATACAAGCTGCCGAAATGAGGTTCCTTCGCGGTGTTGTTGGAATAACCCGTAGGGATCGAGTGCGCAACACCAGAGTACGCGAGGCGCTCAACGTTGAGCAGCTACTTCTCCGAACGGAACGATCTATGCTCCGATGGTTTGGTCACGTAGTGCGCATGCCCCCAGACCGGCTTCCAAAACGCGCCATGGTTACCGTGCCATCAGGTAGGCGACTTCGCGGAAGGCCTAGAAATAGATGGTTGGATCAAGTCCGACATCTCTCCTGGAGCCGCTTAGGGATTCCCCCTGATGAATTGGAGTCAATGGCGGAGGATCGAGAAGGATGGAGAGTCCACCTGAGCATCCTACACCCGCGACCCTCATGAAGGATTAGCGGGCCATTGAAAATGAATGAAAAAATGAATGGTTGTTACTTACTGCACACCAAAAAGGAGGAATCAATTAAATGATACATGGGAGCTTACTTACTTGCTTAGATCATTTAACCCCTCGCATAGTGCGTCAATAACGCCTGCGTGCCGTCTTGTTCGGAGTTCTGAAACGCGTTTGAGCTCCCTCTAACTCATTCCCAAAGATCTCGATTCCTCTTCAACTGTTATGCGCTGATAACATTCTGAAAACATTGCTTCTCCAGATTTTGGACAGCATTCCGAACGCAGCTTTAGCCTTCCCGATTCTGCTGAACACATCCAGTTCGGTGCCACGGTGATTAGCCGAGACCACACTTCCTAGATAAAGAAAATTTTCAACTTTCTCGTCTACCTGTCCGGCAATGTTAAGTCGAGCGCGGGTATTAAAAGTGCTCAGGGCTTTTGCTTTAGCTGTGTTTATTTTTAGCCCCACTTTGTTCGCCTCGGCTTCTATATTTTGGGCCATCAAATGAAGATCCGTTATCCGATGTGAAAGTAAACAAACATTCTCAGCGTTATCTAGGTATTTAAGGTAAAATGTCAGAGTCCAGCGAATTCCATAGTTGCCTTCCGTCAATGCTGCATAGAGCATATCGTTGATAACCACCAAGAACAATAGTGGCGACAGTATGCACCCTGGACGTACTCCGCTTTGGACTTCAAAATCCTCCGACACCTTACCATTGTGTAAGACGTGGCACCGCCCTTGTATGAAGCCTTGATAATAGCTATAAGTTTTTCTGGGATGCCTCTCCTGCGCAAGGCCAACCAGATAGCATCTCGATTTAAGCTGTCGAAAGCCTTCTCGAAGTCGATAAACAGCAAATGTAGCGAAGACCTATACTCAACGCATTGTTCGATTATGATCCATAAGGTGTTTATGTGGTCGATGCAGGAAGATCCAGGGCGAAAGCCTGCCTGTTCGACGGCGAGAGCTGAATCTAAATCATTTTTGATTCGTTCCAGAATTATTCTGGCTATTATTTTAGCTACGGGTGGAAGAACGCAATCACCTCTCCAGTTTCCGCATTCCGTCAAGTTTCTTTTTTTCGGAAGCTTAGTGATCATCCCCGTTTTTATCACTAAGGACCTTCACTGGTCTAAGTGTGTCTGCACTCTCGTGCGTACAGCTAACCTAACCTAACCTAATCATCCCCCTTTTCCACTCCTGCGGAAATTGTTCACTATCCCAAGCTCTTCGTATTAGACGGTGCAACAAATTTGCCGATATATTTGGCGCCGCTTGAAATAGTTCAACAGGGAGCTTGGAAGTAATTAATTCACTGTTAGTCTTCACTGCTTGTCTTAATTGCTCTTTTCTTTTGTGCTCTGTGCGATCACCCCTCACTGAAAACATTGTTTAACCCACATTATACAGGTACGTATGTGCAGAAGATCACCGTGCAACTACGATACAGCACGTTTTACTATCTAAATAGGTGGTTTTGTACTTGAAGAACAAGATTGCTTTCACGCAATGATGCACCTGCCTAATCCCCACTCATGCGAAGATTAAAGTTGTAAACAGCTACTTAATATAACTTCAGGACTTCAAAATTCTTCAGAAAAAGTCTTAAAAATTATACAGCACAACCAAATTATTTCTTTTTAATCCCCCAAATATTGTCAACTTTTTGACAAAACGCTATTCCTAACAGCCCATTAAATAGTTTTAGGTCACATCTACATAATCCCTCTTCTCGCCTTGCAACCTGGAGTGACAACAAAGTTCCTTTTATTGCAAGAAGATCTATTTTCAGCGCGCTGATTAATGATCTTTTCCTCAACGCAAATTATTCATCGACCGTTTATAACTTTTTGACATCGAAATTCCTTTACGACAGCCAGACCCCCAACTTTTACAACCAAACAAATAAAATGACAAATTTAGAGCTTTTGGCTACCTTAGAAGCCCCACGCTCTTTAGCATCTAATCAATATGCCTAATTTTTCCAATTCACGATTTACGACGATTGCTTCCCACTGGTAAAATTCATGACAGTTTTACGACTAAACTGTAAAAAAATGACAATTAAAACGTCAGAGTAAAATGCAAATGCTCTAATGCCACAATGTGAAACCCAATACAGGGCGAGCACATCAAAAACTGTCATAAATTTTCACTCCAACACACACACAATCACACGCTTATACATATGTCAACTTGTGGACCGAAATAGGTGGAGGAAATGTCACCCTGGCGCGCATTCACGATGTAACCGTTGTTGATGGTCCCTACACCGTAAATTAGACAGATGTAATAAAAATTAAAAAAAAAAAATCTGAAAATCTGTCGAAACATTCGACGAGCCATAAAATCGGTGAACAATTTTATTGTTCGTCGATTTCTGTCATAAAACTGCATACACCGCATACAGTGAAATGGAATACCCTGTCGCACACATACACGTTGGTATTATACGCTGGCCAATATTCCTCTCTGGCGATGCGGCAAATATTTATAGCGCGACAATCGGTCGGCGATCGTAAATCTAATTTCAGCCCTGTTAAGTTTTTTTTGGACATTTTTTCAGCTTGGGCAGTATCGGGAAATGTAGGCACCTCGATGTCAACGCCAGAGATGGGCTTCACGTTCCATGCAGGGTTAATTACAATCGACAGAAATTGGCCAGTTTCAACGGTCCACCAGGTGTTGTCGTCAACCACCCACTTTCAGACCGAAAAAGCTGGAGGCGGTTCTGGCCAATCGATGTTTAATCGAATTTATTTTACATTTTTGTGGATTTTGTGTCATTCTTCTCGGTTAATAGGTGGAACACTGCATGGCGTGTCAGAAATTTTATTAAACCGCTTTTCGTTTAGGTAGTATTTATTTTTAGTTTTTACTTCCGGAGATAGTGTGTTAGGGTAATTTGATGACACACTATCACCCGCGGGACTCATGTAAAATTGTCATAGAAATTACAAGTTTCAACTTTGTGGTTGTCATTGGATGTAAATATTTTGGAACAAAAAAAAAGGAACAACTACATGATGTTGCCGTCTAGGCCAATTTGTATCGAGGGGTTTTAACATTCATATAAAGGTATTTGAGAGTGGTATACAGCTTTGGTGATAAGCTCTATGATTACTCAGTTTAAAAGGAAATTATTGTAAAAATATATCGGTAAACCTAGTTAAGATAGTTTCATTCCGCCGCTTAAAGTTTTAAATATTCTGGCAACCGTAAGTATCCTCCTTTCTGCAACATCTGTAGAAATATAATAGTTAGATGACATTTAGCCACATTTCTACCGCGCGGGTCCCCAATTGCAGAGTCTATGTATAATATGTCCTGTCCGTTTATTAGGTTCTGTCGTATCTGCGAAGTTATCTGACCAAATTCCAGTTTCGTTAGTGTCGACGTAAGCTGTTCAAATAAGGCATGCTTTTTGAAAAACATAATTCTCACAGCCGAGAGTTTCAGATGTAGTCTTAAATCTGCCATTGAGCATAAATGGTGGTACTTGAACCCAGTGGTCTCAAGGCATTATGTTGATTGAATTTATTTCCCATGCTAGCAGATGAAAGAAGAAATTATTAATATTAAGAATTATTCCTTGGATTTTAACATTTTCTCACGAAATAGTAGTGCGGTTAGACCAATTGTAGCGTGCTCCGAAAGAAGTGATTTATTCGTCTTTTCAGTGCCACGTGGTCTTTAGTTAATTTCTAGTTATCGGCACCGCCGACGGCTTGAACAAATTTAGCAGCTTTAGCAACATTACATGTATCCACATCACCGTGGTTATATAAAACCGCACTTCTGATTGCTTATTCCTTTTATTATTCACGCCTCATCAGTTGATGCTGGCGACCAAAGTTTAAAAGCATTTCAATTGATCTGCATGCAATCAATATGTAGGGTTAGTGCAAATTAGTCTCTCGGTATATGGTTTAAAATTGGCGTCTATTTAAGTCACTTTATAGAACAGCTCCAGAAAAATAATGTTCTCTTCCGAATTGAGTTCCTATAAATATAAAGCTCAGACATTTTTGATGTATCCGCTGATAGAATCCATAAGGAAGTGACGTGACGACTTCGGTAGAATCATTGATTAACGCGGTAGAAGCTGTGCATGATGTTGTTTTGTGCTATCATTTCGTCACATTTGTTTTCATGAATACACACAAGTTTAATTCTAGCAGCGACATCAACCTTTGAAAATTTTTAAGTACCTATTAAGCATAACCTTTTTACAACTTTTTTAATGAATCTCCTCATCTTAACGACTTTTCTATGAGGCAATTCATATTCACTGAGTGTCATCCCAGCAAAAACAACAGCAGCTAATTTAGAGTTCCTTAATGAAGGTACATGTACACGATTGCATCGTTAAAAATTGTTCATTCAGCAAAAGGCTTCCCGCTAATTGCATCCACCTACAAAGAGCCCACAAAACAGGATCCGCAAGCGCCGCCACCGACTCAGCCGACTTAGCCGACTCGGCCCACTCAAGCCGCACTTTGCAGTACAAAAACTTTAGCAAGCAATCAGAGAAGCAAATAGATTCTCCCGAAAGAAGATTCAATCTATCAAATTAGTGAACGAACTCGAGAAAATGAGAAAAAAAAAATCGCATCTATAATTTATTATCGGACCGCGGCGGCAGAGATTAGCTACATGCGCAGCAGCACCGCAATATGCGCGCGCTTCGCCTTTGATTCCAATCATAAATTGCTTGCGTCCCATATACAAGGAATCGCATATGTAGTGTGCAACAGGAATCCTCCTCAATCCAACCCGAGTGATCATGGGAAGCAGAGTGCGCTAGTCCACCAAGCTCAAGTCCTGAGCTGGAAGTGCTCTGCTTTGGTTGCGCGCAAATCTGTGGGTTTTTCGCTAGGCCGTTCGTCGGCTCTCCTTGTCTTCATCGTCGTTGAGATTCTGATTCTGATTCAGATTCCTCCTTGTTATTAATTTCATTCGGCCTTCGCGTTCTACTACGTGCGTGCGGCGCGCTGAGGGTCCGCGAGTCATGCGGGGCATATGGAATTATTATAATTCACGTTGGCAATATAAACTCCTGCCGATGATGCAGCTGATGGTGATTATGATGGAGATGGAGATGATGATGGAAATTATGGCAATTTTCTGCCTTGGAATTACTTTATGGGGTTCAAGAGCGCGCGCTGTCGCAATGTGTAATTGCGAGCATCATTAGCGAGCAGGAATTTCAATTTGGGGCCAGTCCAAGCCGGCGCGTCTCACTGGTGGGCCCGCACCGCACATATTGTTTGTGAATGCAAACCATCACCGATAGACAACATTAAGGAATTTTTACGATCTAAATGAATACATAAAGTTGAGCCGCACTAAGTCGTCGCTGCGTAGGGATTGAGATACGAAGATGGCCATAAGCGGTCATTCAGTAATCGATATTTTATGAGGCTGTTGTGATGTTTGGCCATTTTTATAGGTCGGATAGAGTGGGAAACGACGTTCAAATAGCAGTTAAGATAGAGCTAAAGTCCTGGAACATAGTGTTCGAATGTTCTGCAGATATCACCTCAAAGGGGTTGTAAACGCTATTGGGTGAAACAGTATTGGACTTAAAATTTATGAAGGAGTAGGTACACTATCAGATAGCTCATCCTAGAGGCAAATTTAGTTTTACGATGAACACTGGTGAATGCCAAAAAAGCAATCTGCGTTTATTAGCTACTTACTAATCAACATTGAGCGCAGATAAGCTTATACGGGAAACTGACTTGATTGGGAGAAACACATTACACAGCTTAAGGAAGTAACATATTAATTTTGCAAGGCTAAAGGTTGGTTTGTGCATTACCAGCAGTATCGTAACCTCCTTACTGTAACTTCAGGTGTGTCCCTTAATGCCTTACTGAATATTATTTGATTTTGATTAAATGTATACAGTGCGAAGCCTGGAGGCCAGCTGCGTTAGGAACCACGAACTTAACAGCACTTTCATAAATTAAGCCCAACAACACGTTGACGTTGTTACACAGAGATTTTTCCTGAGGTATACAGCTTATATCAGTACCTTTAACAAGAGAACACAATAGACTCTGTGCAGCACATTTTGGAGCCTGGAAATTGACTCAGGTGATTCCAGTTCAAAGAAAGATGAAGGATCCCTCACTTTCAAAAATGTTTATAATATACCTATAGGTAAACATTAGAGAAAGAAAAGGACATTATCGCTTATCTGAGCGCAGATAAGCTTATACGGGAAACTGACTTGATTGGGGGAAACACATTACACAGCTTAAGGAAGTAACATATTAATTTTGCAAGGATAAAGGCTGGTTTGTGCAATACTAACAGTATCGTAACCTTCTTATTGTAACTTCAGGTGTGCCCCTTAATGCATTACTGAATTTTATTTGATTTTGATTAAATATATATAGTGCGAAAGCCTGGAGGCCAGCTGCGTTAGGAACCACGAACTTAACAGCACTTTCCGAAATTAAGCTCAACAACATGTTGACGTTGTTACACAGACGTTGTTACACAGAGATTTTTCCTGAGGTATACAGCTTATATCAGTACCTTTAACAAGAGAACACGATAGACTCTTTGCAGCACATTTTGGAGCCTGGAAATTGACTCAGGTGATTCGAGTTCAAAGAAAGATGAAGGATCCCTCACTTTCAAAAATATATATATATATAGTATATAATATACCTATAGGTAAACATCAGAGAAAGAAAAGGACATAATTGGTAGCATCAGGCTGCAAATCATAGCCCTCAACAAGAAAATCATCAAGGTCATACGTATATATATATCATTAATCAGTTATTCTGGGAAACAGTCTATGTTTACACCATGCATACCATTAGAGTATCTACCCGTTCTAATTAAAGAATGTTTATATAATACATCATATACTTGGCTCAACAGCTCATGGAGGGTCTATGCCCAGCTTTTCGAACGAATTGAATGAAGCTACAGTTTTGTGCCGTATTCGAATGGCAATTCTAATTTTGTTTTTGAGAGACTTTTTCGTGACAGAAATACTCTAGACAGCAATTCGCCAGAGGTGGGAGCGTGAAAAAACGTTAGATGTTTTTTTGGTATTCGCACAGTGGTTTGATACACTAACCACTGCGCCACGGCACCCATTGAAGAATCTTTATCCTTTGCTCTATTACTGCTGTAGTACGTTACGGCTAATTGAAAAGAATTTGACGAGAAGAATATTATGACCTGCTATAGTATTTGCTTCTGGTTACTGTCAAAGTAAAATTAGTTGCGTTCCGTCATGGGTCCAGTGACGGAGAAGGTATTGTCACAAACCACCCTTTTCTTTAGCACCGACAGGATCCACGTATCCAATATGGGACAATTACCTTCTCTCAGTTATAAGAATATTTTGCAGATTTTTACTGCAGTACATTTGTATGCTCCTAAAATGTTTTCAAACCCGCTCTGTCTTTCAACTTACTGGCTATATAATCCTTACGCTTCTGAATCTGCAGTTGGCAGAAAGGAATTGGAGTCTATCCACTGCATGAAGAGGAGATAAGATCAGCGTAGTGTGTTACCCAGGCCCTTCATGGGCTGTTGCGCTAAATACGTATGTATATATGTAGTGTGCACCATGACGGAGGAAATGCCATTAATACACTGGCTGAACAAGACGAAGAAGCAGAAAGTAGATGCGACAGCAGAACGGTGTTCAGAATCTCAAAGGAGCTGATAGTTGGTTACAACTTGCTCTAACACTTCACCGTGTGTTTGGACGGATGCCTGATTTATTATGAGCCCGGCTTAAGAGATGGATGGAGTACTTCTTCGCTGTTTTAAATAGTATGGTTGGCAAATGTTTGCCCCAGAATCAAGATGAGTTGACCAATATACAAAATTACAGAATTTGCATAACACCTCCCAGTATCGATGAAATTATTGCCGGCATTAAAACACTAAAGGCAAACAAGGAGGTAGATCTTGACAACCTTTCCACGGAGCTCTACAAGGCTTGCCCGCAGTAATTGTAGACCTACTGCTTTCGTTAGTGGTGGAACACTTAAGTCTTCCCTGTAGAATAGAGGAAAGTAATCTTGCAGAAGCATTTGCTTGCTTCCTGTAATTCTTCTTCTTCTTACTTTTTCAGCGACGTTATGATCCGAAAACAAGGGATCATAACGCTCCCACTTTACCGCATTTCTACTGCTCCGCTTGTGGGGTTCACCTATTTGACCTCAGAAAATATCGGCAGGCCTGCCGATTCTGGATCACTCAGTAAGCCAATGAAATGCCGATGTCGTCGCATTTGTGTGATCCAAGCGTTTAAAGGCCTACCTCTCCTCCCTTGCGATGTCTCTGGAACGTTCATTGATATTGCCTTTTTAACAGGGTTCAAATGATCTCTTCTTTGAACGTGGCAATACGAGCAGAGCCGGTAGCGCTCTATCTTTTGTACTATGGTTTGCTTGATGTGAAGGCTTCCACGGATCTTCGAGCTTATTATTCGAACAAGCTTTGCTACTTGCTTGCTTCCTGTAATTGCTAAGGTAAAAGCCAACGTAATCCTAATGTAGATATTCCTATTATAGAAAGTACTATTGACAATGAAAAAGTAGGTTTGCGTTCTGGACCATTCTGCTCAGACCATACTAGCAGAATATATAGTATACATCTTCGCTACTCCTGTTATTCATTAATTTCGAAATATCATTGGACAGTGAAAACAAAGTTTATATGGAGGCATTAGGAACAAATTAGTGGCTATTATAAAAGCAAATTATAAAGGTAACATGTTTTGCATAGGCGTTCATTGTCAGAGTTGAAGTTCGACAATATTACATACTATCATCCCTACTCTTTTTGTTGGGGATTTGTGATGTTTCGTAGGGCGCTCCGACGACACGAAGTGGACAAATTCAAGAGAGCCTAAGCCTACATATCTCAAACAATTCGACTCTACTGACGATGTTTGCCTTGTATCGCACAGACCATAGACCTAAACCAAATGGCCACTGGTTTGGTGTCAGAGGCGAACTTGGTAGCATTGGAGATTACCTCCGCTAAAACTAAAAGCCTTAGTCTTTCCTCGAACTCATCAACAACTCATGTCAGAATTATAGGGCAGCAGGTTGAGAGAGTAGATAAGTTTAATTATCTTGAAAGTTTCGTCCACCCAAATAAGGCATTAGCAGACGCATATCTAAAGGTAAGGTGTGATTCGATATATAGCTGTATGGTGTGGTAAGTTGCACTCTAACGTGGATTCCGTACCGTTATATGGCTGTAGTACCTGGAAGGTGAGTGTCAATGTCACAAAGAAGTTACAAACTTTTTTTAATCGCTGTCACAGAAACGTTTTTAAGAGTATTCTGGCTAAATCGTATCTCGAACGAATGGACGCGAACATATATTTGTGATTATGCGAAAGCGAAATCGAGAAGTTGTGGATGGATTACATTCTAGATTAGTGTTTCTGACTGCAATATTGATACGTAACTTGATGGCGGTTACACAAATGTACTGACTACTAGCGCCGGTGTCAAAGTTATTTTACGTCTCAGGATAGATAACAAAATAATCCTATTACTTCCAGTTTATATTCAATATATTGCTACGACCCCCCATCACTCTGAATAGAACAACTTAATCAAAAATACTCTTGGAAGTCAAATCTTCTTTGCATTTTAACATCGACTTCTCTGTGAACTTCATTAAAATCTTCGCAAAAAGTAGATTTCCTAACACATAACTAATTCTTCATCCCCAGACAGGCGGTAACCATTCCTAATGAACTTCGTAGATACACCAAGAAAACGCAAAAAACATCTCAACTTACTTCTTAGACCGACCGCAAGCACCGCCCCCTTCTAGCCCACCTTTCGAAATTCCATCATCATAAATACACTCATCTAATTTTCATGAGGCAACACGAACTCCCCCTCTGCGCCCTCGCCGAACGAACCCAATTAACAAACACACAGAGAATGAAAGGGCCTCGGAAAGATACGAATGCGAATGCGAATACCAGGGCAATATTTGCTCGCATAGTAATCACGTTAAATAGACACAAAGCAACGGCGCAGCCTTTCAGCAGGCAGTCCTTCAACTAAATTACATTGCGTATTCCAGATACGTAGCACCAGGGCGCGCGGAGGGGTAGGAAAAAGTACTAGTCGTAACTTTTCCTGAAGCCGCCATCGAAAGTTTATCATAAGAACCACGCACGGAGATACAAAGTTTTTCGTCCTCCTCATCCTCCTTATCCTCCCCAGACGAACTCTCTAATTCAACATCCTTCAGCCATTCGATTCAATTACATATTGCCTGGGCCAATCGGAAAAGTTTCCTTTGGACCATCTCTGGAAAACATTGTCTCCTAGCAGAATGCACTTAGCGAAATTAGCAATTAAAATCAGCGAAAGACTCTGGTATCGCTCATGTAAAGCGGGTCGTGTTCACCTAGAGTCCTACACTACTTGTTCGTGAAGTAATTAAAATATAATCATCCGGGGCCAGGACGCGCGACGAAGATCACCCCACGAGGAGATGAAGTACGTACTCATCACTCGTCGCTTTATCGAGCCAATGTATCGCGAGGAGAAGAGTGGTGCTGCAGGATGCCCTCAAGCAAGAGGCCACCCATAAGTTCAATCAAACGCGACTCCATACCGACATAATACTCTCTCTTGCAGGCAAAACTGAAGGCTTCATCACGACTTTTGAATCTCTTCCCAACGACGAGCGACTGAGAGAAGTTCTATTTGTAGTGTGTTCGTCTCATAATCGTTAGTGGAGGACTTCCTAGGCTTGGCCACAAGCAAATGCATCATCGAGCGAAGAGTGAGATATTTGTGGGCGATTAGTCGATGCAGAGTACTACAGCTTCACACCTCCTCCTCGGAGCAATAAACGAAGCCCAAATATTTATTGTTGCGGGGGCCGACCACGGAGAGACACTAGAGAATTATTACTCAACCCATGCGCCGCCTTAGTCCATTGATTGATCTCGCACCATCGAGTGGAGTGGTCCATCACTGCAGGTGAATTGGATTACTGGCCGAGGATCCCATTATATTCCTTTATGCAATTTTAATTGCAGCAGCATGCTCCATCAATAACAGCCCCAGCAGCGGCAGTCAGTAACCTGTTAGCCTTCATTTCGGATCTCGACGCGGGTACTGGCTGATGGAACTTTACCCGAGAGTGGTGCGAATGTTGCGCGAATCGTTTTGCCATATTTATCTCGACATTTTTATCCAGAGGAGGCAGAGTTCGATGAGCCTTCATTTGCATCATGTTGCAGGGGCGAAGCAATGCCCGCGTAAGTAATCCCGACCTGCCGCGAAACACCATGTTGCGAATTAATCAAATCACAGTTGGAAATGGATTTTATTGCATCGTTGTTGGTGTTTTTCGCGTTGCCTGTTAACAATTTAATTACATTCCAGCAACATTGCCATTTTGGCGTTAAATGAGTTCGCACCGGTGCATTCGGTCGTAGACATTTATTTTCGGCACAGACCAGGGCCGACAGAAAATCCCGTCGATGCTTGAATTTATCACTGGCGATGGCAATGGAGGAGGCTGCATCGGGCTGGATTGTCCACGGGTGGGTGAGTGGTCGTGCTATAATCGGACTGATCATCTACAACAATGTTGTGTAGGCGATAGGTGCGATGGCAATCAGTTTGGTAATGTTTCTGAGGAATGGAGTGGTTACTGCAATGGCAGTGATATATCTCCAAAAAGTTAAAGCCATCATGAGAGACGTCTTATGGTCTTTAGGAGCTTTAGAGAAACTTAAATTTATGAATTCTTTAAGGATATCATAAGCTAAGATGAATGTCTATTCTGCGATATACTGAAGCAAAGTATCATGCTGAAGCATTATGCTGTTGTTGACGGTGTATCTTCCGATATATTTTCGTTTAATGCTGGTGTAGCTCAGGGATCCATTCATTCTCGAACATCATTTTTACTCCATATAAATGGTCTACTAGGATCAATAAATAATAAGATTTTTAGTTTCGCTGATGACAACACTCTAGTTACATCTTGCTCAGCAACAGGCCTGCGAGTGACAATACTTCGGCTAGTCAGAGATGCAAACAAATCTGCACAATCGATAGTAGACATTGTGGAGTTCAATGCGAAGAAAAAACACTCCACCACCTTTTCCAGGAAGAATATATTTATAATAATTTTTCAAATAGTTACCAAATAATTGAACTCAAGGAAACCATGCATTTACTGGGTGTCACAGTATACTCTGAAGTAATATGGCATAACCACATATTCAACATCGCAAAATATACTTCCACGAAGTTGAGTTATGTTTTCCGAGTACAATCAAGACCGGGGATTGAGTACTGCTCCCACTCTTGGAGCTCATTGGCTCATCGGCAAGTGGCAGACTTATTTCTGTTCTACACATACTATCATGGCAGATGTTCGGAAGATCTCAGCAGAATGATCTTAGAAACTTTTCAACTTTCAAACATCATTCTATCAACAGTTTATATGGTATGTTACAGGAGAAACAATCTTTGGAACTCACTCATAGACGAAATATTTCCAGAAAGCTATAATCTGCAAGAATTTAGATGCAGAATTAACATCTGTATAGGTATCTTTAGGTATCTCTGGACGCTGATTCAGTTTTACAATATATGTTCGCATTTCCCGAGAGACGTTTATATGAAAAAAGATTAAATTTCTATTCTTTCTTGAACAGCCTGCTCCAAAGTAGGTTGCTACGTGACATGTTGAATAGTACAGATCTATTGTATTTCCTGCTGTGGGATGTCAGGCCTTGAAATAGAATACATGATCAGAAATAAGGTCGATTAAGTTCTGCTTATTGCTGGAAGCCTCCCTAGACCATTACGAGCTCTGAATGAAACATAAAATAGCTTTTGGTGGCTTTGTTGGTAGTATTATTAGAAGAAATGTTTTTCGAGGGCGGCCATTCTGGTTCTGTGTAACAAAGTGGGACGTGCTTCCACTGCATCTATGTGTATCGCTGTAGGTTTTGTTCTGCTTAAACACATTTATTTTCGAGGTTATTAAGATGCCTATAAAAAGTGCTAAGTAAGGTCTATTAAGCACCGGAACGTCCTATCCGCTTTCATAATTGTGCTTGGCGTTCATAGCTTGCTTGAAATGCAGCATGATGCAAGTGCGCTCTAATCGGCTTGTGGTTTGCAGGTGTAATCTTACAAAATTCCAGGTCCCTTCGATAACGCCTCTGGTGGGATTCCATCATCTAACAAAATGATGATGATGATATTTGGTGATGATAATAATGATAATGATGTAATGATATTTGAAATGAAACACATTGTTACAAAAGATCCACAAGATCCATAAGAAAGGTGACCCTCAACTGCGCCAGTTATAGAGGCATAAGTCTCCTCAACATTGCATATAAGATGTTTTCTGTGATATTGTGTGAACGCACGCCTGATTGTCCCCTATCAGTGCGGTTTCAGACCAGATAAGTCCACCATCGATCAAATCTTTACACTTCGACAGATCCTGGAGAAAACCCAAGAAATCCAAGTCGATACTCAACATCTTCTTACCGATTTCAAGGCCGCTTGTGCCAGCATCTATACTGGAACTTTATAGAACCATGTCTAGTTTTGACATCCCTGTGAAGAATAACGATGGAGAACGTCCGCTGCTCCCTCAATGTCGCCAATGACCTCACCGAGATATTTGATGTCAAAGAAGGCTTTAGAGCTCTGCGCCAGAGAATGCATTAGATGAAACCTCCGAAGATCACATATTAATATAATGTCAGATAACCAAGCAGCACTCAAGGCTCTCACGTCCTTTGACTATAAGTCTAAGCTGGTTTGGAAATGTCTCCAGACGCTTTGCAGCTTACTGCACACAATAAAATCACATTAATGTGGGTCCCCGGTCACAAAGGCATCCCTGGTAATGAAGCGGCTGATAAGCTTGCCAGACTAGGTGCCCAATCTCCTTACATTGGACCTGAACCCTTCTGCGGCTTACCCACTAGCCAGATTAAAATAGAGCTACTCCGCAGGGGACGCGAACAAATGCTCTCTCACTGGAATGCTCAACCCGGCCTAAGGCATTCCAAGAAATTTATCAACTTCTCAAAAAATCACGTCACGTTTAAAAAAAAAAAAAAAACAAAAACAAAAAAAATACACAGAATGTCATAGTGGGCAGCTATAACTTCGAGGTACCAAAGGACTTTGTCTATCTTGGCCTGCTAAAAACTCTGAAAACGACACCAGCGCTGAAATCAAGCGAAGAATAACTCTTGAAAATCGCTGTTTTTTGGGCTAATAAGGCAATTCAACAGTAAAGCCCTATCTATCTCAAGCACCTAAGGAGACTCTATATTAGACCCTGATCACCCCAGTCCTGCTTTAAGGCGCTGATACATGGACTTTATTGAAAACTGATAAAGATATGCTTGGTCGCTTCGAGAGAAAAATTCTTCGTAAGATATTCGGTCCCGTTTACGTTGACGGATTTTGAAGGAGAACATTCAATAACGAACTATACGACCTGTACAGCGATGTCGACCTAGTCAAAAAACTGCATATTGTACGTTTGATATGGCTAGGTAGGACATGTAGAGCAAATGGACACCAACGCTCCGGCTCGAAAAATCTTCGAATCTACCTGGATGGACGACGCAGTAGAGGATGACCTCGCGGCAAGTGACGCAAGCCAGTGGAGGGGGAGCTCAACCAACTTGGAGTGCACAGCTGAAGACAGCTCGCACCCGGGCTGGCTGGAGAGGTTTGTTCGTTGATGCCCAGCTCCACCCCGGATTGCAGCGCCTATAAGTCTCACCGTGGTAAATATTATTCTGAAGAACAGATTTCTTAAATGCTCTGCTATGAAGTTCATATTGAATAAGGTATTTCCGAAAAACGTTATTCGGGTTTCTTCTTCCCGAATTGGTTTGCATTTCCTTTCAAGACTCGAAATAGTTATTAACTCTTAAATAATTTAGTGGAACTATTGGTACTTACTGAAGTCCTGTTACGCATCGTGGGAAATAGGGCGTTAACAACCCCCACGTGCCATCTTGTTTGGGTTTCTGCAGCGCATCTTAACTCTCTTTCAAGCATTCCCAAGGACCTGAATTTCTTCTCATGTTCTGCCCCATGTAACTTTAGGGCGACCAGCTCCCAGAAAAAATCGAATAAGCGGGTTTGACTGCATGGCGAATTTTGCAAATGAATGTGTCATCTTGTCGTGATTGTCACTTCACGTGGCTCTTGCCACGTTCTCAAGTGAAGATGCTTATTTGAGACAGATTTAATTTTAGGTTCACTATGTTTGTTTCATTCTAAAAAAGTAACAACATTTGGTGAATGTTCTTTCTTCTATGAGAAGGCAAGCAGCGTAATCTAAGTGCTTGAGGTATAATGTCATAGTCTATCATATTCCACTCATTGTCTCCAAAGTAGAGCAACTAACATCGGTAATCACGGTTAGGAAAAACAGTGGTGAAAGTATGGGTACTTTAATCTGAATACCAATAATAGCATGGCGTCCAATCTTTCTACTACGTTTCTCGCCCTCATTCACTGGTTTATTATTTTGGATCATAATATTGTGAAAATACCATCTCCATCTCCGAAAAAAACATGTCCTAGCTGGCTTGCAAAAAAATCCCTTCAAAACATCATCATAAAACATGACAACAAACTTGCACTTGCACAGCGATAAAAGATAAACGTCAATTTGTTGCCGCTTCCTCCCCACAATCACAACAACACTTTCAAACAATATAACCTAACAAAGATCCTTGTAAGACTGTGTGTCCTTTTTTTTTTGTTAAAAAAAAAGTTTCCTCCCCCGCACAGATGCAACGCAAACACAATTTACGAAATGATGTTTCCATAATACAATTTTGCTTGCCAAGCAGATACAATCTTCCACCACAGACAAACACCGCATTTTACGGACCAATCTGCTGGCAGACAAAGTTTTCTGGCAACTTTCCTTCAAGGACTAAGCAAACACACCACAAAGGAGGAGAGATGTGGAGAAGAACTGAAATTAAAATGATGCAACGCATCATTCGACAGGGCCAGGCAGACGCTCAGCATCAATGTACTCGTATTCTCCCCTGTCAATCAGTTGGAGCCTATTTGACGCAAATGCTGCGTCCGTGACAGTGTAGGTCGCTGGGAAATGCTCCTAGAGACCTAGAAATTGATCTGACCATGAGATGGATTTTCTATAATATGTTGTCCAGAACGACGAGACCGAAATGGATGACAGGGATGTCAAGCAGTCAGTCTGAACAGGCAATTACGTTTGAAGCCGTCATCGTATGAAATGAAGGAATTAAAAGCGTACGAGTCCGATTGCAACTGGTTAACCAACACAGGAATCTAAAAATCTGGCGGAGAAGAAGATTTGTAGACGCCCTGCTGCCTGGGTGCATGGTGTATGGCTGGTGCTCTGGAAGAACAAGAAATTGTTCAAGTTGTCAGTTTTAATGGGATCTTCATGTCGTTCTGCCTCGCGATTATTTTTTTTGCTTTTGCTTGCTCGCGAGAGTGGGATTTCCATTGTGCGGACGTGGGTAAAAGTCTGTTCTGCGCCCGGATTATGGATGGCCTGTACACTCCTTCTGGAACACCCGTTTTGTTCGGGTCTATATCGTGTCTCTTGCGTGTAAATAGCATGGCTCTTGGTGTTGGGTGAGCACCGGTAGCCAGACGGGCGTAGCTGGGTGGAATCCTAAAGATGCAGGCTGGCAGCGGGAGGGTGACAGACACCAGTTGTTTACTAGAGACAAAGGTATTTGAAATTGTGCATGTAATTGCTTTTCGGTTATCGATTGACGTATAAAAGTTCAGTTGAAATCCAAACCAAAATATGTGCAATTGCATGCGCGAGGAAGTAACAACTAAATATACCTTGGATTGCGCTGAACTCGTTGGTGAATATTGCATTCCACAAATTCACGTCTGTGTGCTGATAGGATGTAAGCTTGTTAAGTCCACGTAATGAGGCTTCTGTTACAAAAAAAAAAATTGTTTGGAACACACTGCAGCGATATATTTCCGAAATTTTATTTTGAGTATCTTCACCTATTCGAGAGCACAATTAACAGACATGACATTTCATTCGTAAGGATGCGCTGAATTACACGAGGGCGGAACTGAACTTCAGACACGATGTCTGCAGTTGCAGTATAGTTGGCGACTCTACTTGCGGCTCTTTATAACATTACTTAAATTATAATTGATGTATAGGTACATCAATTATTCTTTGTTGACGACGGAGCCAACGTAAGTGAGGATACTGCATTCCTGCAACGAGCACTTAATGTGTGGGTGGACCTTTTGGAGGGAAATGGGTATCGCATTAGTTCAAAAAAGACAGAGTGCTCATGCTACACGTTCTCTGATCCACTTAGGCCTATTCTAGATATTTATTTGAATGGAACAGTGCTTCCCAAGTGCGAAAAAATCCAATATATGGGATCTATGATCAATAGCAAAGCAACCTGTGATGACGACATCAATCATCGCATAAGCGTAGGGTGGATGAAGTGGCGAGAAAACTCCGCTATCTTCTGTGTCCGAAAAATGCCACCTAAGTTGATAGGAAGGGTCTACACCGCAGTTTTGCATCCAGCGCTCACATACGGTTCACAATGTTAAAAAAAAGAAATTTAATATGTTCAAAACAATGTTCATAAGTAGTAATACTTTTGTTAAGCAAAATAGTGCCGTGACAAAGTAAACAATAATGTTGCTACATATGCATGTATGTAATTAATAATTTTTGTGGTTACAAGAGAATACAGTTGTTAAAATAATCGACAAATTCTTCTTGGATTGTGAAAGCTGTTTGCACTGCTCTTCTGGAATCATTTCTTATATCAGATAAGGCTCTGATTTGGATTTGGCACTATCTTTTTTTGTAGTTTTCTTTGGGTGGATCTCTCTGGCTTGCCTGTAAGGAAAGGTTTCATGAGGTAGGGCTTAGCGCAAATACATCGTCTCCAATTAAGACATGTTGGGTTGGGTTTCGTTTGTCCGGCAATGCTTTTTTTGGGGGACATTAAATGTCTCGGATTCAAATTTGCGACCCATTGCAGATTCTTCAAATATACCTCCATCAATTTTTCCCATAGGCATCTATATCCACACAAAGAAATTTGTAGTCAGCTCTCACAATTGCCATGAATACCACAGAAAACTTTTTCAAATAGCGGAAATGTTGTGAACCGGTGTTGTCAGGACATTTGGAGATTACATCTATCTGTGCTTCCTATCCACCCTGAAAAACAAGTAACTCCTAATGTGAATACCGCCAGTATGAACGGACAAGCGGTATACCGTTACCGCGTTTCTACCGGTACACGTACCGCTACCCCGTACCGCTCTGGTGTGTGTGCTCCTTAAAAAGTTTTAAGAAATACTGTAAAATCTTGCTTCGTTAAAGCAGTCCTATTCTTCTTCTTCCTTTTTATCAGCAAGGTTATGAAAACAAGGGATCACAACCCTCCCACTTCACCGCATTTCTACTGATCCGCCTGTGCGGTTCGCCTTAGTTCGTTAAAGCAGTCATATTGTAGATTTTAAATACTATTCTAATAAAAGTAGCATTTTTTCCTTTGGATCAACTCCGGGCCCGACGAGCTGAACCTCAGTCTTCGAAGAAACACCATCATATTCCATGAAAATTATGCAGAGACCCTCCCATTCAGATAATTTGTTGTCGTGATTTCGTTGTTCTGTTATCGGTAATGGGTGTAGCTCTAAAATGAAGACGTGATCCGAGTTTCTTGGAAATGAACCCTTCTCTATGATATAACTGTTCGGCTATGATGAGAGAAGGAGATCTAAAATGTTTTCATAGTTATTAGAGTTATCTGTAACTCATGTGCGGTCCTGAATCATCATTCCAAGAGGAGTTGCGACTGCACACAGATCTTATACAACTGAACATCATCTACGATCATATCAAAAAATCAAAAACAAACATACGACAGATAAAAACCCTAGCATGGTCCAGAAACAAATCATCACGAAAAAATTGCAACCAGAAAACACATCAGCAAATGTTAAAAATAGTATAAACCAAAACACCAAAAAGGAAGGTGATGGTAACATTAAATCGTATGCTCAAGTAACGGCAAATAATGCAGCCCAACCAAACCAAGTACGAACACAGTAATACGATGATTTAGAGGACGATCTCAAACAGACATTATAATAAAAAAGTTAAATGCGTTAGACGAGCGACTTTTAGCATTGAAGTGCAGAATGAACAAAAGAAGTAAACTCCAAACCAAAAAATGGACAGAAATCTTAGAATATTATTATGTGGAATGCCAATAGACTAATGACACAAGACTTGGAAGCAGTCCTCGATATAAAGATGATTGATGTGTGTCTTATATCAGAAACACGCTTTACTAGCCAATCATTCATAAAATTTAGAAATTTTGATACATATCATACTATCCCCAAAATGCCGCCAAAGGAGTAAGCGCAGTTATATTAAGGAATAACATTCAACATCATGAGGGATTCAAATATACCATATTACTGAAAAAATTCAAGCAACGGCTATAAATATAAAAGCAAACAATTATTCATTTAACATAATAGGTACCTACTGCCCACCGAAACATCTGTTAAAAGTCCTCAAACTGCTGAGAAAATTGGGAAAGAGATTTACAATTGGAGGAGATTTTAACTATCCACTGGGGATCAAGATTGACGTTAACAAAAGGAAAGGAATTATTCAACGCAACTATACTATACGGATGCGAAGTCTTGTCAACAGGAAAAGCGACATACTGGCCGACTGATCCAAATAAAATACCAGACTAGATAGACTTTTTTATAATAAAAAACATATCTGCAAATTATCTTTAAAATAACGAGTTCAAGGATCTAAACTCTGGTCATTCCCCAATACTACTTACGTTGAGTGAGAATATAACTCAGAAACAAAGCAGACCAATGCCAATAAGCAAACGCAACGACTGGGACAGTTTCAAAAAAACTTTGGAAGATAAAATTGAACTAAGCGTGCCTATGTACAATATTGCACAGCTGAAAAGGAAGCCTGAATAAACATATCAGAAATTAGAAGGGCCATTCAAGGAAATACCTATCTCAGGGAAATCAGAAAACATATTTTGGATAGAAAACGACCGAGAAAAATATGGCAGCAAACTAGAGCCCGTGCACCGTGGCGTAAGTGGTAAGTGTATCGGATCACTACGCATGAGGTTCTAAGTTCGAATCCCAAAAAAACACGAAAAAGTTTTTTCACGGTCCCACCTCTCGCGAGCATCTGACAAACATCCGACAGTATTGCTGTCACGAAAAAGCTTCTCAAATTGCCGTTTGGATACGGCACTAAACTGTAGGTCTCTTCCATTCGTGTGAAAAATATAACGCACACAACATGAGTGCTTGCGAGAAGGTAGGCCTTGGCATTTAAAGAGCTGTTGCGCCAAAAAAAAGTAAACTAGAGCCCCCAAAAAGAAAACAAACAATCTTACTCAACAGTTAAGAAGAGAAATTAGAACATTAAAAGAAGACTCAATCAAAGATTATCTTAAGGGATTAACCAACGAAAAAAAGCACAAAATATCCGCTGTGGAATGCAATGAAAACACCAAAGGACCAATTATATAAATACCACCCACCAAAACAGTCGAAGGAAAGTGGGCTAGAAGTAACGAACATAAAGCCAAAATATTCGCAGAATACTTAACAAAGTTATTTCAAACACACATCGAGCAGGAAATATGTCGTTCATTATAAACGTGGTGTAACTCTATATTAAAAAAAAAAATGTTCGCTTAATGGTATCACATTTAGTCATATCTTTCATTATAGAAGTGAGGAAACTCCACTAATTGAAATTTTGAATTGCACAGAAAACACTGAATGAATACTTGTATTTTTTTTCCTACATATACATTTGCAAAAAGCTCGTTATTTCAAAATGCAATTACATGGAGATAATTCACTTTTACATTGAACGTCACAAATATACATACATGTGGACATAGTCGGAGTAGAAAGTGAAGAAATTAGACTTACGACTCTAGAGAAAGTGAGAAATGAGATTTAAAAATATCATCAACCCGAAAAAATTTGCTGGTTATGACCTTATTACTAGTAAAATATTGAGGCAGTTACTAAGCAAAGCTGTAACTAAATTAACGAATTTCATTTTTCGTTCAGTGCAGAGCCTGAGTTGTCAAAAAAAAAATCGTGTTTCTTTTTTGGCTCAGACACATCAGAGCTCTGAATTCGTTTTTCTTTTTTCGTTCAGAGTATGCTCAGAGCGCACTCTATGAGCTCAGAATAAATTGACCGAGCGTTCAGAGCAAAATGAGCAAATGAGTTTGACAGGAGAGGACAAGGAAAAAATATTCAACAAATGAATTGGCGGACGAAATTTGTTGTTCGAGTGCAGAAACATGAAAAATAACTATCAATAGATATTCTATTCATGCATAAACTTTATTTTAGGGTTTAAATGGAAATAAGTGTGCTCAAGTGTGTTTCATAAACAAATAAGAGCACTCTGAGCACGCTCGGTTCAGAGCACGTTCAGAGCACGATCGAGAGCTCTGTTCAGAGCTCTGCTCTGAATGAAAAAAAAAACCCCTAATGCTGCTTTTGGAATGAAATATGTATATGCGGCTGAAGTAATAATGATCTCTAAGCCCGGAAAGCCACCAACAAAGTGTCATCATACAGGTCAATTTCAGCACTCAGTACTATCTAAACTTTTCAAAAAACTACTTGCTAAACGACTTAATCACATCATTGAAGGAAAAAATATAATCAGTTCAGATTTAAAAGACATCATTCGACAATTATTCAAGTCCACAGAATAACTTATATCGTATAAAAAGCATTGAAAGAGAAAAAGCTCTGTTCTGCAGTATTTTTCGACGTAGCACAGACCTTTGACAAAGTTTGGCATGCAGGACTAAACCATAAACTAAGATGCCTTCTCTCAAAACAATGTGCTGCAATCTTAGAATCATATCTAGCGGAAAATGTTTCGGAATAAAACAGAAAGATTCTTACTCAGAACTTTAGGAAATTAAAGGAGGCAAGGTAGCGTATTGGGTGGGATTCTGTACCTCCTATACACTGGTGATTTCCCAAAGCTAGAAAAAAGCACTTTGGTTACATTTGCTGATGACACTGCAATCCTAGCGTTAGGAAACAATAATGTAGAATCAACGAAGAAAGTGCAATTAGCTGTGAACAAAAATTGTAATTGGAAAATAAAATGGCGAATGAAGCTCAATGAAAGCAAATCAATACCGGTAACTATCAACCAAAAAGTAGTGTCGTACGCGAATATAGCAAAATATCTTGGAATGACGAGAATCAAGGAGTCGAATGTGTCACAGCTGAAATTAGAAAAAACACACGAAAGCCAGAATCAAGGGTTCAACAAAACACTAACGACTTTAAGACAACGCAAACATAGTGGGTTAATAGGTACAGGAATCACTTTAGCAACTTTCAAGTATTTGGGAAAGAGGATATCATTGAAATGGTGCTAAGCATGTAGGTCAGGGAGGAAATACATATACGCGATATGATGATCCTCACAAAGCATGGATGCATTTCATCTAAACTAACAGATTTCGATGTAATGCTAAGGATAGCCTTTACAACATCAGTTTGCTCATCTCAAGAGAATTCAAATAAATTGGTGTACGAGTATCTCTGATTAATTAACATTGAATTTGAAGGTCAACTATTTCAGTGGTACGCCGTGAGCTAAACGATTTTTTTAGGCTTTGAGTGGTAAGTGTTTATTCAACCGATTTAAGATATTATTCTGTAATAATTCAACGTGTTTAATAAGTCTTCTTGTTCATAATATCTGAACATATTATACCTCAGTATTTAGAAATTGAGTTTGTTCAGTTCTTTTGGATGTAAATTATTAAACGGTCATATGGTAAGTGTGATTTCATTTATTTTAGCTGTTTTCATAGTTAGATCAGATACTTATTAAGGTGGTATTGGTACCTACCCTAATTCAAAGAAATCTTCATTTCATTTAATCTTTAAGTGTAAATGCCAAACATAAGGGCAATTTACATCACCTTTCTGCCCAGTAAAAGTTGTGCTTGCTTTAGATTTGAAATTCCTGTTCAAATCGCATTCCATGATACTGAGCTGGTGTGATTGCTGTAAGAGCCTGTATCTCCACCGTAAAATCCGTAAACTAATAAATGAAAAAATTCTTTAAACAGAATATCCATTCAACTACACTCTCCCTCATTCTATTGTAGCTGTCTGATTTATCAAACTGAACGCAGTAAACCACTTTTACCCTACCAAACTCAACAGAAGCACCATTCGAGAAAAATCCCTACCAAACTGTATTTTCTGATATATACATCTCTAGCCGCCGGGTATTGGGTTATAGTCCAAAGAAATATCCAAAAACCCATGTCCAACGAAGTTACCAACGACTATGGTTGTATTTCCTCGAATGTATGCTTTTCACACCGCCATAGCGTGGAATTAATATTTGCACACTATTCGCGAAATAACCCGAGTACCAAATCGCGCCAGCAGCAAACTCTACCACCAAACGCGGTTGAGTGCATCAGAGCTTCTGCATCTGATTGTTCTCAGTTCGCTCCGAAAACCAATATTTGAGGACAAACTCAAAACGAAATTGTTCCAGTTTGCCAACAAAATACAAGGCAACCCAACGAATTAGGTCATTCTGCTGGCCAATTGCGTGAAGGACATCCATGCGCTTTGAACGAATTTCCACCTGACCACCCACATTGTATCGCGGCCACACTGCAATGACTGGATTGCCACCATTCACGTCTTGTGTGCATGCACGCGCTTGGTAATCGCATAACTTCTGGGTAATCAGGTGCCTACGCACAAGCCTTGCACATGAATACGTAAGTACGCACTTAAGCGCTTACAAGTGTCACCTTTGCTTGCTTAAGCGCGCCTGCTATTGCCTCTCCAAGCCCATTCATGCAGGAGCAACAACTCGGGTGAGCTAGAAAAAGCGGAAGGCATGTATGCGTTGGTGGTGGATAGGGGTTGAGGGAGGCCTCCTGAAAAAGCTGGAAAGAAATAAAAAGCCAACCGGGGAGCAGTGGTTGGTAGTCGTCGCTCTTGGAAATTCTATCGTGCGAGTAACAAATCGAATTACGGAGTCATTAAGTTGGCTGCTAACGCTACTGGTGCTCTGCCGCTGTCACACACAACGGCTGCGGAATACCTACTCTACGCTGAGAAGAGAAGAAGTAGGTCTTTACGCATTTAAGCGGACATAATTCAAGTTGTCAACGAATTGGGTTCAATTCCGGTCGGTTGCGGTACGAACCCGATTGTCATGTCAGGTAGAGTAGTACTGGTAATACAATCTCTGCGTGGGGTGGCACGGAACAACTTGTAATTCGTGGATGTTGTGAAATGTTCTACTGCTACAATTGCTACTGTGTGTGCCCCAGGTGGAATTGTGGTGCTTCCGTGTAATCTATGTTGAGGTAGACCTGGGGAGCAAATGATGCGAAATAACTTGGGTACATTTACTTCTTTTTTTTTCTTGTACATAATTGTGTAACGAGGGGGACTGTGGGTGGATGGCAGACTGAGGTATTATATTTAAATGGGAATTAGCTAGTTTGGCCTCCTACACGCTGTCTGAAATCTGTAAGGAGATTTACCGTATCTTTCAAATTGAAACGATATTTATTCAGCGGTATCTGGGAAAGACAAACGATAAAGTTCGGATAGTATACCAAACATCTTAATAAATTTGTTACAAAGTGAAAATCTGATCAATCATAGATTTCAATATCATGTCATTCGCTCAAGACCTATGTACTATTACTACAAATGAGGCAGATCAGGAATTAGTTGGGCGGTCTGATATTTCACACCTCGAAGGTTGACCGCATTTCTTAATTGCGGGATCGATACAAGTGTAAACCCCCTAAAGCGAGGTAAACGTTAAGTAGCAACCCAAAAATGCTTACAAAACAAAACCAATTAGTACACAATATCTTGCAGTCCTTCTTAAACTTTAAATTTGTAAATATTTGGACCTAGTTAATCCTTTAGTGCTCAATTTTCAATTATTCGCTATACCTTCTGTTTCACAACATTACTAAGGTTAGGTTAGGTTGTGAAACAGAAGGTATAACCCTTCTCTTGAGGATGACCTCCTGTCATCAGATTCAGAGGACGGCAACAATACCGTGATAATGGTATCTGAATAGAGAAGTAGCTCTAATGCTGCGAATCCTTCAGATTAACCTGCATCACTCCATCTCGGCTTCGGCCTCCCTTATTCTCCGGCTTGCTAAAAACGGGGAAGACTTAGTCTTGATCCAGGAACCATGGGTGTTTGGAAACCGGGCTTGTGGCCTCAAGACTCCAAACTATAAACTAATCTACGCAAGTATGGAAGGTAAACCGAGATCTTGTATCCTTGCGAAGACCCACCTTAACATATTTTTACTCTCTAATTTCAGCAATCAAGACATAGTCGCTACCAACCTGGAATTGCATTTAAAAAATTACTGGCTGGTTTCGGCCTATTTGGGTCACGATCAAGTGGGCCTACCCCTCCGGAAATCTTGGGGAGCTTGATTGCGAAAGCGGAGAGCCTTAAGACTGTACTCATCATTGGCTGTGACGCGAATGCTCATCACTCAATCTGGGGCAGTTCCGACATAAATGAAAGAGGTGAGCAACTTTTTGATTTTATCCTCAGTACTAATTTCCTAATTTGTAACCGAGGGTCTAAACCGACCTTTATAACTCATAACCGACAAGAAGTCCTGGACATTACCCTTGTCTCTGATCATAAATATAACCTGGTAAAGGACTGGAGAGTCTCTGAAGAGCACTCTTTCTCAGACCATCGCTACCTCCAATTCAGTCTTGACGACCATGTACCTCATCAGAAAGTTTTTAGAAATTATAAAAAAAACTAATTGGTCTCTATACAGGAAGCGCTTATTGACGCTTATTCCCTCCCTTTTGCCTACTGAACCTACTAGTACGGATGATCTTGACAGGTTGGTCAACACCTTTACATCGGCACTTAACGGTGCCTTGACTGTGGCGTGCCCTAACCACACTCCTCGAGGTAAGAAGAAACCACCTTGGTGGAATGCAAATCTTAGTACTCTTAGGAAGGACAGCAGACTCCTCTTTAATATTGCTAAAAGCATAAAAACTGTCTCTCAGGAAATATAAAATCTCACTAAGGAAAGAGCAACGACGCTCCTGGAGACTTTTCTGCGACAGTATTGAAGAATCCTCGGAAGCCCCTAGGTTGCGGAAAATCCTCTCAAAAAGCCCTTCAACACCTAGCTACCTCTTACATCCAGATGGTTACTGGACCACCTCTGCTAAGGAATCCATTGACATCCTACTGGATACTCACTTCCCTGGTAGCTCCCCTGCTGCTGTTTCATTATCGGGCATTACCCGTACTTGCTCTCTACAGTGCAGCAGCTCCCTGGTTATAGTAACTACAGAAAAAATCCGCTGGGCCATGCGCAGCTTCGAGCCCTTCAAGTCCCCAGGACCTGACGGCATTATTCCTGCTGAATTTCAAAAATGTGAGGACATTGTGCTTCCATGGCTCAAGGTCATTTTATTGAGCTGTCTTAATCTGGTCTCCATCCCCAAGGCGTGGACCGAGGTTGAAGTTGTCTTCATTCCTAAGGCAGGTAAGAGCTCGCATGTGGAACCAAAGGATCTCCGACCTATCAGTCTATCGTCCTTTCTACTGAAAACGCTGGAAAGGCTGATTGATATTCACCTCCGTCAGAGCATTAGCCCGTCTTTGCTCTCGCCGTCCCAACATGCGTACTGCAAAGGCAAATCCGTTGAAGCAGCCTTACACTCGCTTGTGCACATCATTGAAAAATCTCTGAGCATCAAAAAATATACCATGGTGGCTTTCCTTGACATTGAGGGAGCTTTTAACAATGTCAAACCAAAGGCAATCACAGACGCACTTGCAAATCTGAAGGTGGATACTTCGCTCGGAGTATTGATCAATCAATTGCTAACACGCAGGATTATCAACTCACAGCTGGGTGGAGCATCGGCCAGAAGACTTGCCTGCTGCGGAACCCCCCAAGGTGGTGTTTTGTCCCCCCTCTTGTGGAACCTTGTAGTGAATGAGCTACTAGTGGACCTGGACAGGTCAGGCTGTAGAGTGATTGCCTATGCTGATGACATTGCGATTGCTGCGTCTGCCAAGCACCCAGACACTCTCAAGGAAATCCTCCAATATGCTCTCTCTCGGCTCTCTAGGTGGGCCTCCAAGTGTGGGTTGGGGGTTAACCCTCATAAAACAGAACTTGTTCTCTTCACAAGGAAATATAATGTTTCCCACGTAGACCCTCCTATGATTAATGGCACCAGTCTTACCTTCACTGTTAATGCAAAATACCTGGGTCTTATTCTGGACAGAAAACTGAACTGGAAAGCCAATCTACTAGGACGCGTAAGGAAAGCCAATGTAGCTCTCTATTCCTGTAAAAAGGCTATAGGTAGGAGCTGGGGTATGAAACCTGAAATCACTCGCTGGCTTTACGTGTCTGTTGTCAGGCCCATACTACTCTATGGCGTGATCGTTTGGTGGCCTGCCCTTGACAGGGCTGTTCACCTCTCTCAGGTAGCTAAAGTGCAACGATCCGCTTGCATGTGCATCAGTGGTGCACTAAGAACTACCCCTTCTGCGGCACTGAACATTATGTTCAACCTGTTTCCCCTGGATATCATTGGCAGACAGACTGCTGCCAGTGCGGCTATTCGTCTTAAAGCCTCCTCTCAGTGGTCTAGTTATCACATTGGCCACTCCTCGATCCTTGATCTTCTCAACTTCACACATGAAAACACGGACTACACCCCACGGAAACTGAGATTTGACCGACACTTCCGTACGAGTATCCCTGAACTGGATGAGTGGGATGGCTCTCTCCCGGATGATGGAAATTCGGTGCACTTCTACACAGATGGCTCTAAGACCGAAGGTGGGGTGTGCTGTGGTGTTTTCTCCGATAAGCTCAACCTGAGCATCTCGTTTCGCCTCCCTGATCATTGTAGCGTTTTTCAGGCGGAAATCATGGCGATTAAGGAAGCCCTGTCTTGGCTGAAATGTAATGTACTATCTGTCAGCGATATTAGCATTTACACTGACAGTCAAGCTGCTATCAAGTCCCTGGAATCGTGCTCCTTTACTTCAAAGACCGTCTTAGACTGCCGTTCGTCTCTTACAGAGATGACAGAGCAGTTCAACATTCACCTATGCTGGGTGCCAGGTCACAGAGACATTCCAGGAAACTGTAGGGCGGATGAACTCGCTAGACAGGGTACTACTCTAAGGATTCTGCCAGATAGGCAAGCCCTAGGTATGCCCCTCGCTACATGTAATCATCTACTGAAGCTGAACGCTATTAGCAAGACCAACCTTAGGTGGGATAGTGGCTCTACATGTCACATTTCGAGGCAGATCTGGCCTAAGCTGGACCAGAAACGTAGTGCCGAGTTGGTTAAACTAAAGCGATCACAGATCAGCTGCGTTATCGGTGTCATCACCGGACACTGTCTAATCGGCCAACATGCCAAAAGACTTGGCCTCTTTTCCAATGACTTCTGCAGGAGCTGTAGGAACGAGGAGGAGGAGGAAACCATTCTTCACTTCCTATGCACATGTCCTGCTCTATCACGCAAAAGAATGCTCCATCTAGGAGCTCCCTTTCTTGACGACCTCAGCGATTTGGCGTCCTTAGACGTCACGAGCATCCGTCGCTTCATCAAAAGCTCCGGTTGGTTTTATTAGTCCCTGAGTGGTCTAATGGTAGATCCTTGGCATCACAATAGACCTTTACTGGTCTAAGTGTGTCTGCATCGTGGTGCAGACAGCCAATCTAACCTAACCTAACCTATGTCTACACATGAAAATGCATGTACATATATACCTACGCGTATATTCCCAAGTCTCTTAATTGCATGAATTTTTGACAGCACATAGATATCTTAATTAATAAAATGTACAATATCTTAGATTTGGCACTGATAATGTTTTTTTTTTTTTCAATTTTAGCTCTAGACGAGATCGCACACTGAAGATCTAAACATAATCATGGGATAGCGCGCCCATATACTCACACACACATACTATTGCAACGATAGCCACTGCGGCATGACTGCTGACCGTGGTCTCCACTGAAGGAAAATTGTGGGTGATGATTTGATTAATTGTTTTTAGCATTGCTCTGCTTCAGGACAACGCAAAAGGACGTTTTTTTTTTATTTTTTCAATCCGGACAGCCAATACTGAGCTACGGCTGTGGAATCAATATTTACAGAAGGAAAATTCGATCTCCACCAGCTTTATGCCACTTAGACCTTGAATTTCGGAAAATCTCTTCTTATCTCCCATCTAGGCAAAATAAGGAATAACTGTGCAAAATTTCAAGTACCTAAGTCTAGTAGTTTTCGAGAAACGGTGTTCACAAGGAAAATCGATTTTGGTTTTATAGTATTTAAGATATTGAAACCCCATCTATTTTAAATTTATACGCATATGCATTAAACATAAGAAATAGTTTCAAATTTCTGTCTTTCAAATGTTAATCTAGTAAACGGCCTATAGACCAAACTTTATAGACTAAATACCGAATATTATAAGCATTGCATTCTTTTTTTGAAATAAATAGTCCATTAAACTGACATTACATTCATATTCTAAGTGAGTCATTGTGCTTTTGAAAATGTTCTTCATTATACCCTGTCTAGTCTAAGTCGAAAATACCTAACGACCACTTTAAATTTATCTCTCGAAGTTGAATATCTCATTCCATATTATATGAATGTATATCACAAGCCCCAAATTAAGTTATCACCACAATACCAAATCTGTCCAAAGTCCATGAGCATAATTTTGCATTGACGTCATGCCGTGCTCTCAAACTTATTTAAAGACCGCACATGTCTTGCACTGGTGTAAGTGCAATTATCATCCTCACCAAACAACTCCATCCGAAGATTAGTCTGTATATCCAAAATTCCTCTTCCAATTAAAGTTAAAGGTTTTCTGATTCTGTTTTGTTTTTTTTTTTTTTTTTTAGTAAGAACTGCAATCATCTTCTTCACTAATTTTGAACATATCTTTTACCCACAGCTAATCCTCGTAGTGACATGCTAATTGGAGCGGAAATTTAATGCACCCCACCTACCCTGTGTTCCTTTTTAATTCTTCCAACGCCTTACAGCGAATTCGTCTGACAATACCACTCTTGGATTACTGCAAATACCGTATCCCATTGTTTTCTAGCCACACTCGTGGGTGGGTAAGTGGCAAAAGGGGGCGGCTTGTGAAACTTCCCAATGCAAATTATTTAAATCAATTCACCGTCGCCACTTTAAGAGCTGCCCCACCGAGAGAAACAACACCTTTTCTCCACACAGACGTCATGCCATGTGTGCTAGGGTATCCTTTTGAAAAACAGCAGTATTATCATAGGAAAATCGATTTCATGGGAAAAATCACACATGTCTACGAGGACTCGTTCCTCCACATCCACACACAGGGTGGCATGACTGGAAAAGGTGAGCTTTTGTTTTTAGCTTGTCGTTCTCGAATGAGTTTTGATGTTTTTATTGTTTTCCCTCTGTCTGCTAGAGTTGAGGAAAAAATAAAGGACGAAACTCAACGAGTTGGAGCGAAGCAGCAGTGAAAGTGGATGATACGTTGTGTTAGGGTAAACATAATTGAATTTCATTCAGTATACCACGTATTTCCTTTTCTCCTCCAAAGTCGAAGGATATTTTACGTCAAAGCAAACGCGAAATGCTAAAATTCCTTTTCCTCGCGAATCAAGGTTAACCTGGCTGACAAGGCAATTTCGTTTCCAAAATCCCAGACAGTCGCAGTCTTTATCCTTGCAGATTAAAAGGGATGACAATCGAAATGAAAATGCTCATCTTAGAGTAGACGCACAGAGATACAATCTTCCAATTTTCTCTGCGTAGACTGACTTCAATTACCTACTCATGGATATACTCGAATCTAACAATGACTGGTCCGATTAGATCTTGAAATTTTGCCGGAACGTACATACTCGTATGCACAACAAAAGGATATCATTTCATTTGATTAAATTCCATTCCGATGCTTTTGTTTTCTGGCCAGCGATTGTTTCCGTTCGAGTGAATTCGTCATACACATTTGCATCTGAACGTAGAGGTACAAAAAAGGACGAAGCGAAACCAGCAAATAACTGCTCAAGGCACACGCAATCGCATGTCCTTTAGTCAAAATCGGTATGGATTTGATTTAAACAAAGCCGCGGGACAACGAAGACGACAATTGGGTTAAAAGGGACTCAGAACGCTATTCACACAAAAGAAAAGAATTTAAATCAAGAGGTCCTTGAATCAGTTTTATTTATTCGTGGATTGTTAAATGAATGATTCGGACGATATATCAAAAGCGGAACACCGTTGTCGTTGCTCATTCGAGGAGGGGTTGTGTTGTACGGGCGCAGTACCAGCAGCGCCATTACGCAGAGAGTTTCTACAGCACAGTTTTGAATTGCGTATCCTTTTTTTCGGTATCGAATTACGGTGTCGCCTTTGTCGTCGGTCGGCGTGTAGCATTTGAACTTTTGATTTTTTTTTTAATTAGCTCAAGTAGCTGCCGCCGCCACAGGGAATATACTGTGCAAGCCTTTCGTGCTGGGACTGCACGAAGACAAAGTATTCAAGTTAATTTTTCGCAAATGAGGGCAGGAATAATTAGTTTGACCTTGAAATTAAAAAAAAAAATAAAAAATAGAGAGGGAACAATTACAAAAGCCTTTAAGGATTAAGCGGTCAATTTGTGTGTTTTGGGATCGGTAATATGGGTTTAAGTAGGGTTGCGGTGATGGGGGGTGAAGATAGAGAAGGACTCTTAAAAGACTTAATGGGAAAGAAGATAAGGGAAAAGTTAAAAGAGAATGGTACCAGTGAGCTATTGCATAGCTTTGTGCACCAAAGTGAAAGTACACCGATTTCGCCTATATAACAATGTCTCAGATTGTTCTAGAGTTAGAGACGAAGCTAGCATGGCTAGATAAGGTGTAAGGAGGTACTTGGTGGAAAATGGGTTTGCCTTTTAATATAAAAATTCATATTAAACTGTGGACAAACGCACAAAAGAATCCAGTTTCCCACATCATACGTAAAATCGAAAATAACAAATATAATGCTAAATATTGCAGAAAATAGATGAGAAAATGTCCATACCTGTAGAAAAGCAAAGGCCCTATGGCCAAAGTTAAATATAAGCAATTCAAAGAATAAGAGGAATTGGCAGATATACCCATCTTGATGATCGAGAATTTCTGCAACAAATTCAGTTGGACAAGGTTTTTATTCGATATCACATTAAACAGTCAGGTTTAAGTATCGTATAACTCAATTAATTTCTGCTTCTTTCTCTATTTTCAATGTGTAGGTATATGGGTATCGCTTAGGGCCCACGTAGGCCTAATCGAACCACCAGTCTCGAGGCAACCCACATAACCTAACTAGACGACAATCACATTAGGTTGGACCTTGGGAATACTCGTATGCGCTGCTAGTAAACAAGTAATATGTACACTGATTGGTCAGTACTTTCATCATCCATCCTCTATAAGACACAGATCCAGCGATAACAACAATTGACGCTATAGTAGTCTCCCTTACAATTGAAAGTCCAGACAACGGGAAACTAATTACTTTTTTTTTTTCTCCCCTGCTTTCTCGCTCCAGAATGCTAACATTTCTACTTCGCTTGGGAGATGTTGGATGGAGCCGAAAGATGAATGAATTTTGAGATGCCTACCTTTCCTTATTACATACATAATGGTGCTTGATCCCAATTTCTTCTTTTGGGAATGTGGATCGAGTAATCCCAATTGAATCTTCCGTATGAAGTCGATGTGCAGATTGCCGTCTGCAATTGCTTATACATTTGCGGTATAACTGTATGGGTTTAGTGGCCATTTTTTTTTTTTATCTTGGTATCACGTTTTTGTAGCGCAATCTAATATATGGATGGTCTTTTAACAAATTAGCCACCAGCGTAACGAACTTGTGTATGGTTCTACCTAAAGCTAAGCATATCCAGTGTCCGATCTTTAGAAATAGTTCCACGAATTAAAAAAAGGCTGGTGAAACGGTAGTGCATGCGATCATATGAAAACACAAGCGTTTTCACTCAGCTGAGGCCTACCAACTCCTACTCTCAACCTCCTCGCGGTGACAGCCGGGTGCCCAGTACCTTAATCCAAGAAATGGGTAACCAACCCAGTTTGGCGGATTCCTGGCGGCAGCAGATGTGAGAGGGGTTGAAGAGTGCTTTCTCACTAAAGCACTCCTTCCTGTTCCAGGCGTAAGCGGACGAATTCCCTAGACGGAGTCAACGGTGGCGTCTATAGTTGCAGTTAAGTTGAACTTAGTGAATACTTTGCGCGAGCTGCTTCGACGTATTCGGATCACAGGTCGGTAAGGAATTTCCAATGTTGGTCAGGACATTGGAATAGAGATGGTGGCGGAGGAGCCCCTAATGGGCCAACGGCAGCGCTCATACTCCCGTAGTGGACTACTGGCAGCGGTGTACCCGGCCCCTCGTCCTAGGGGAATAATTAAGGAACTGGCCCTCCAGGTTGGGGGTTGTGCCGTCGGGGTAACTTCCCTACCACGTAAAAACCGCATGGTTCCGAAACAACCAAAAGCCTCGGATAAGGATGACTCAACTAATGACGACCCCAGCAAACGAAATAAGGACAACGACCTTCGGATCTGTACGTGGAATGTTCTGTCCCTTTACAGACCACGTGCAGCCGAACAACTAGCAGAGGCCCTAGACTGCTATAAAGCAGATATTACCGCCATCCAGGAAGTGCGATGGGATGGGCCGGGTAAAAAGAGGATGAAAAACTGTGACATCTACTACGGTGATTGCTACAGAGGCAACAGGCAACGCTTATTCGGATGGGGATTTGTCATACGCGGCAGACTTAGGCAAGAAGTCTTAAGCTTCCGACACGTTAGCGAGCGTATTATGACTATCCGGATCAAGGCTAAATTCGCTAACTTCTTCTTCTTCTTCCTTTCTCAGCGAGGTTGTGATCCGAAAATAAGAGATCACAACCCTCCCCCTTCACCGCATTTCTACTGATCCGCCTGTGGGGTTCGCCTAAATTCGCTAACATAAGCCTAATATGTGTTCATGCCCCTACCGAAGAAAAGGACCTTGCCACCAAAGAGTATTTCTACGAGCTCCTCGATAAAACATACGAGCAATATCCTAAATACGACGTTAAAATCGTATTGGGCGATTTTAACGCCAAAATACGCAAGGAGGTCGTCTTTGGTAGGGCAGTCGGTAAGCATAGCCGACACGACACCACATCTGATAACGGACTAAGACAAATTGATTTCGTTGTGGAGCGAAATGTCAACATAGCAAGCACATGGTTTCGTCATCTCGATATTCATAAGCAGACATGGCAGTCCAATGATCATGTAACGATCAACCAAATTGATCATATTGCGATCGACGCAAAGCATGCCTCCAGTATTCTGGATGTCCGGACCTTCCGAGCGGCCAACATACTTACTTACTTACTTATGTCCTGTATCCCCTTGTGGGTCCTAGGGCCTCTACTGCGCCTACGCGCCATCGTGTACGGTTTCTGGCAATGTGTCTGAGTTCTCCCCAACTTTTCCCTAACTGCCGTGCCTCCTTCTCGACTGTTCTGCGCCATGTTTTCCGCGGACCGCCAGGTCTTCTGCCATCCTGAGTTAGAGGGTTCCATTGCATAGCATGGTTCGCTATGGAGCTGTCACCCTTTCGGAACGTGTGACCAATCCACTGCCACTTCCGCCGTTGGATAGTTGTGCCTATTGGTTCCTGACCCGTTCTCTCGTAAAGGTGTTCCTTAGAGATACGATTGGGCCAGAAAATCCGTAAGATATTGCGCAGACACCTATTAACGAACGTTTGCAGCTTTCTGGTGATAGTAGTGGACACTCTCCACGTGCTGCAACCATATAGCAGCACGGATTCAACGTTGGAGCGGAACAGTCTTATTTTGGTGCTCAAACTGATTGCATTGCTTCGCCATATTTTGGACAACATCCCGAACGCGGACTTTGCTTTGGCGATCCTTTTGGCTATATCCAGTTCGGTTCCACCATCGGTCGAGACAATACTCCCAAGATACTGGAAATCCTCTACTCTCTCTACCGGTTGTCCAGCAATGCATATTTGAGCCGATGAGTTAGTTCCAAGGCTGATGATTTTAGTTTTTGTCGTATTAATTTTCAGCCCGACGACACCTGCCTCCCTCTCCACATCTGCTGTCATTTGGTGGAGGTCCATAATTCTGTAGGAGAGTAAGCATACATCGTCTGCGTAGTCAAGATGTTTCAGTTGAGATGTAAGAGTCCATCGAATTCCTCCATTTCCCGTCGACAAAGCTGCATGAAGCACATCGCTAATCACCAATAGGAATAATATTGGTGAAAGGATACAGCCTTGTCTTACCCCACTTTGGATCTCAAATTCCTCAGACAACCTTCCCCTGTGCAGAACGTGACATTTGGAGCCTTCATATGTAGCTTTGATAATAGCAATTAGTTTATCGGGAATGCCTCTCCTGCGTAAGGCACGCCAAATAAACTCCCTGTTGACACTATCGAACGCCTTCTCAAAATCGATGAACAGCAGGTGTTGGTGTGGTCGGCACAGGAGGATCCAGAGCGGAAACCTGCTTGTTCGGCATCGAGTGTGTCTTCGAGATGTTGTTTGATTCGCTCAAGGATGATTTTAGCTATTATCTTAGCTACAGCAGGCAGCACGCAGATACCCCTCCAGTTACCGCACTCCATTAAATTTCCTTTCTTAGGAAGCTTGACGATCATTCCCTTTTTCCACTCGTTAGGAAAGCTCTCAGCTTCCCAAGCTCTATCTATAAGTGGAAACAGAAGCTCAGCCGATGTTGTTGGCGCTGCTCGTAAGAGCTCTGCTGGAATACCGTCAAGTCCTACCGCCTTGTTGGTTTTGAGTGCCTTGATCGCGGTAATGATCTCATCTTTACTGGGAGTCGTGGTGCGTATTCGGGAACTTCTCACCTCGGGCATCTCAGTCTGATTTGGGAGCATATCGCTAGCGAATACATGGTTCAAAACCGTAGCAAAATGCTCTTTCCATCTCTTGAGCTGGTCCTCATCCGAAATGAGCAAGGAGCCGTCTAGGCTTTTCACTAGGTATTGGCTGGAGCTGCGACCACCTGTCAGCTCTTTCGTGATTCTGTAAACAGTCTTGCTGTCGCACCTCCGTGCAGCTTCTTCTGCTTCTGTAGCCAGCGCGTTGATGTAGTTGCGCTTGTCACGTCGTACGCTACGCTGAACTTCTCTCATCTTCATGCGATATAGGGACTCTAGCTCGCTTCTCCCTGCTGCTGGGGTAGCTGCAACGCGAGCTTTTAGCTGTTTTCGTTCGTCAATCCGTCTCCAGGTATCCTCGGAAAGCCACGCCCTATGTCTTCCCTGCGATCGACCGACAATTCTTTCAGCACCACATGTAAAAACATTTTTCACAGCACACCAATGGTCTTGGATGGTTGCGGGCATTGAGCTGCTGATTGCTTCCACACCTTGCGAAAAGTGCTCCCTTAATTGTTGGCGCACTGAGGGATCACTAAGTCTATCGATGTTGTACCTGGGCATTCTTGTGTTGTCGTGGGATCTTCGAACTGCAGCAGTGCGTAGTTGGAGAGTAGCTATCATAAGATGGTGATCACGTACTATCCCCACATCTGCCCCTCGTCTGTTTCGGACGTCCAGGAGACTACTTCTAAAGCGGCGGCTGATAGCAAAATGGTCAATTTGGTTGGAGGTTGCTTGCCTGTCATTGGAAACCCAGCTGGCTTTGTGGCAGGTCTTGTGCTCAAACATGGTGCCACCTATCACAAGGCGGTTGGCATTGCAGAAATCCACAAACCTTTCGCCGTTGTCATTGCGGTTGCCTAGTCCATGCTTCCCGATTACATGTTTGAGCCCTTCGTTGTCGCTGCCTACCTTGGCATTCAAATACCCCATCACTATGACAATGTCTCTATTTGGTGTTGTGTTGAAGACGGCGCTTAAGAGATTGTAGAAGCTCTCCTTTTCGTCCTCAGATGAACTATTCGTTGGGGCGTAACACTGTATGATGGTGACGCGTCGTACTCTAGTCCGGAATCTGGCCGTCAAAATCATATCACCATGAGGCTGCCAGGAAATCAGGCCCTTGCGTGCTGTTGTTGTTAGCAGTAGTCCGACTCCATATTCCCGCGGACTTCCGGATGGTCTTCCAGAATAGAGTAGTACAGTGTTACGCGTTGGAGACTGGTACTCGCCCGCTTCTAACCATCTTACTTCACTTACCCCCAAAATGTCCAGTTTATATCGCATGAATTCGTTTTCCAATTGGAGGAATCTGGCATTGTAAGGACCTTCTCTTCCCGAGTCGAGGAGCGTCTTTACATTCCAGAAACCTATCTTTGTCCGGGTACAATAGCCAAAAGTCGTCAACATGTGATCAGTCCTTATCCGAGGCATAGTGTCGGTTTCAGTAGCGAGCTGGTTTCAGTAACGCAGGTTGCTGGCCCACGTTACCTAGCCTAGAATCAAGGCCCTAGACAACCCGCACTTACAATTTTGGCCTATACGTATAAGGGTTTATACGTATAGTTGCCCGGGGACCACCACTAGGAGGTAAAGTAAGCACTTCATCACGAACTTGATTGTTGCGCTACTGGCCCAAGCCAAGTTTTGGGCAGTCAGTAGTTTCCCGATCAATCGCAATGCAGGTACTCCAGGAACAATGTACGGAAGTTTTACCAAAAGGTAAAAAGAACGTATCAGAGAAACAATACCCGTACTGAAACCTGTAGAGATGAAAATGGAAACCTCGTAGTAGAATCACAGTCGGTTCTGAGAATATGGAAAAACTACTTCTGCAGACTGTATAACGGCAACGAAGACCAACATCCCGCTGTTGGGCCGAAAGAACCATTCAACATACACGATGATAGTCAACATTTCCGTCCACCTGACCAAAACGAAGTGAGGATAGCAATATCCAAGCTAAAATCCAAGAAGACTGCTGGACCTGACGACTTACCGGCCGAACTTTTCAAGGCAGCTGGGGATGAATTAGTAGAGTGCATACATCAACTCATCTCTAAGATTTGGTCAGACGAGTGTATGCCTGATGAATGGAGCCTCAGCATCGTTTGCCCGATCCACAAGAAAGGGGACCCCTCAACTGCGCCAATTATAGAGGCATCAGTCTCCTCAACATCGCATACAAGATCTTTTCTGCTTTATTGTGTGAACGCCTGAAACCTTCTACCAACAGCCTGATTAGACCCTATCAGTGCAGTTTCAGGCCAGGAAAGTACACCATCGATCAAATCTTCACACTTCGGCAGATACTGGAGAAAACCCAAGAATTCCAAATCGATACTCACCACCTCTTTATCGATTTCAAGGCCGCCTATAACAGCATCTATAGAGAAGAGCTTTATAGAGCCATGTCTAGTTTTAACATCCCTGCCAAACTTGTCCGTCTGTGCAGGCTGACGATGGAGAACGCTCGCTGCTCCATCAAGGTCGGTAATGACCTCACCGAGACCTTTGATGCCAAAAAAGGTTTTAGACAAGGTGACGCGTTGTCATGTGACTTCTTTAACATTGTACTTGAACGGATTGTGCGGAACTCACAAGCCAACACCGGAGGCGCAATCTATTACAAGTCTGTACAACTGCTTGCATACGCCCACGGTATAGACATTATCGGAAGAACTCAGCGGGCTGTCACCGGTGCGCTTGTAAACATTGAAACGGAAGCGGCCAAAATGTGTTTAGCGATAAACGAGGGCAAAACCAAGTATATGCTGTCAACAAGAAGGGATAGCCAACACCGACGAATTGGACAGAACGTCACAGTGGGCAGCTATAACTTCGAGGTAGTAACTACCTTGGCTCTGCCATAAACTCTGAGAACAACATAAGCGCAGAAATCAAACGAAGAATAGCTCTTGCCAATCGCTGTTTTTTTGGGCTTATAAGGCAATTCAACAGTAAAGCCCTATCTCGAACAACTAAGGAGACCCTGCATAAGACCCTGATCATCCCAGTACTACTTTACGGCGCTGAAACGTGGACTTTATTAAAAGAGGATGAAGATATCCTTGGTTGCTTCGAGAGAAGAATTCTTCGTGGGATTTTCGGTCCCGTTTGCGTTGACGGGTTTTGGAGGAGAAGATTCGATCACGAACTATACGAGCTGTACAGCGACATCGACCTAGTCAAAAAACTGCGTATTGGACGTCTGAAATGGCTAGGACATGTAGAGCGAATGGACACCAACGCTCCCTCCCGCAGAGTCTTCGAATCTAACCCTGAGGGACGACGCAGTAGAGGGAATCATCGCCGTAGGTGGCGCGCACAAGTTCAAGGGGACCTCGACCAACTTGGAGTGCGCAACTGGAGGCAATTAGCTAAAGACCGAGCTAAATGGAGAGGCTTGTTGGTTGAGGCCCAGGTTCACCCCAAATATAATTAATTACCACCTAAGTAATAATTAAAAAAAATTCCGGTGAAATTGTAGAGTGCCATTGTGACTTTTCTAATCTATTCTTCCAAATTTTGCCTTCCGTTAAGTTATGAAAATGAAATCTAGATATTTTGACTGACGATTCTCTCTACCTTTGGTGCTATAAACCCTTTTGATTTTTAAAGCTTAATGGGTATTACTCCATTCGTTTACTCTGACTTGTAGAGCTCAATTGTGCTAATGAGCCAGCTTACCTTATGGTAATCGACTATGTTGCTTATATGGTCAGGTATTCCTGCTGAGTGGTATTGGGCGCAGATGGATAAATTTGTTTAGCAATGAAATTGATTGCGTCTGCATCTCATTTTTGTATTTCAGGAAGCTCTTGGTTTGACTCGATTATTGATTTAAATCTCCTGTTTCACTGCTAAATTCGCTCAATCATATTCTCATACCCAAGATTTGTCGCCGCGTTGGCGAACCCAGAACGGAAACTTGCTTAAGCATACTTCTGAATACCTATTATACTTTCAAGATACCCTTGATGACACAGAGAGTTATGTTCACTATTATTTTGCTGCTTGCCACTCTGTCAGGTTGCTATTTTCCTTGGCAACAATCTTTACATACATACATATGTACACATTTTACGTAACAGCCCATGGAGGGCGGAGGAAAAGATAGAAGGAGTGTTCTTCAGCAGCAGACGAGTCATGGAGACTATAAGATTATCCGTGGGCGATCACGTTGTAGTTTCCAAACCAGAGTTGAAGTACGGAGAAGGCAGCAATGGCAACCGATGCCCAGGCAAGGATCTTGCCAAATATTGGGGGACCAAAACATAGAAGGAGACTGCTCTTAGCAAGAGTGGCAGCATCGATAATGCTCTACGGCTCCCAAATATGAGCTGGTACCGTGAAGACGAGGTCGTACAGAAGGAAGATAGAGGCATCTTACAGAATCAACGCATTGAGAATATGCAGCTCTTTCCGAACAACGTTCTACGACGTGGCATGTGTAGTGGCTAGCATAGTACCAATAGACCTCCTTACTAAAGAAGCCCAACAGAAATACTGTGCCAGCAAGACAACGGGATCAACAGCGACGAGTCGAAGTATTACTAAAGTTCCATCAAGGACAAATCTGGAAAAATGGCAGGAGAAATGGAATCACTCTGATAATGGCAGGTGGACGCAGAGATTAAACCCTAATATCAACGCTTGGATCAATAGTAAGCATGGGAAACTGAATTTCTACCTGACCTGGATGCTAACTAGGTATGGTTGCTTTAGAGCCTACTTCCACAGGTTTGGGCTCGACGACAACCCCTAATTCCCAAACGTGCACGGAAGCAGTCGAGGATGCCTAACCCATCATGTTCTATTGTCAACGATACTTTGAAGATCGACACCTGCTGATGGACAAAGTGGTTGGGGACCTAGCCGAAGACAACATGATCAGACAGATGATGAGCAGGGAAGATGCCGCGAAGCAGTTAGCGACACTGTGCCAACCATTATGCAGAAGCCGCGAAGACAAGAGCGACTATAAAAAGTAGCACAGGAGGCGGCCAACATGAATTAGCCGAGTACCTAATTCGGAAGCCCCCCCCCCCTCGAGAGGAAATGCTTGACGAGAGTGCCGCGAGGACCAACAGTAAAAGGGGTGGTGGGCTTAGTGGGTGTACATCTCACACTGTTACTAAGTACGGGCTCAGTTTCGTCTTTAAACAATTCCCACCTTCCGACGCGCAAAAAAAAAGGCCATGAAGGGCCTAGGCCTAGCTGCTCGCAAACACTCGTGTTGTACGCATTATATTTTTCGCACGAATGGAAGGGACCTACAGTTTTATGCCGTAATCAAATGGCAATTTTTATTTTATTTTTGACAAGCTTTTTCATGAGAACAATACTCTCGGATGTTTGCCGAACGTGGAAAAAAACTTTTGCTGTTCGAAATTTTGTTGTTCTGGGATTTGAACATTGAACCGCGTAGTGGTCCGACACACAAACCACGGCGCCCTACGGAAGCAATCTTTAGCTTTCTCCATTTTTCAGGAGGGGTGTGTCTTAGGCGGGATTTCATAGCCAGCTTGACTGCGCTTATCGGGTTTGGCGACTTTCACATCGGATAATGGACCTTGACTTGATGACTCATAATCAGGAAACTGAGGCAAATAAAATGGAGCTTAAAATAAACACAACCAAAGCAAAAACTCTAACCGCTCAACTCAACATTGCCGGATAGCAACCACGATGGCATCGAACAGGATGTATGCAGCAGAATGGCAAAAGCTACGTTTGGAATGGCATTCAACAGTTAAGGACGAATCGAGCTCTTTAGAAATGACCTGGTGAAAATGTTATGCCCCTGAGATGTAAAAGGAATTAAGTAAGTAATTCTTCAGTGCCGCATGCATTCTCTATTTATGAGATACTGATATTGTTGGCGAACATTTGTGGAGCTCCGTGCTATTCATTTTGAGTGTTTGCTATTGCAGTTCTAGTTTGGTCTTTGCCGGAAGGTGCGATATGAGTCCTGGAATTTTTTGTATAGGAAAGCTTGTTCTGACTTTAGAACACAACTCCATCCAAAAACCTAATTGAAAATGTTGACAAAGATTCCTTCCAAATAAAAATGACTAACCTCACATCTCCTTTATTGTAAACCTGTTTTTTATTTAACGCAATTGGATGTTCCACGTAAAACAGAACCAAGTGCACTACTTTCCCAATGCAAAGTCATACATTATTTTGTTTATTTTCCACTCATGAATTTACCCACGAAGAGGCCTTGAAATTGCCGGCAATTGCCATGCATCCTCAAATGTCACTGACCCCCAAATTAACCCCGTCAATTTCCATTTAGTGAAATTGTGAATTGGCCCACAACTTGAAGCATACATAAACGAGCTTAGGGAACGCTCCACAAATCACTTACTCGTCATTTCCTTAAATTGTTATATTAACTCACCCCACGTCTTTTCACAAGCCAGACAAAAGATACGATTTCTCACACATGTGTATATTGATGACATCGCCATCGGTCTCAACCACGGAGCTGTATCATCATTGTATCCAACTCTATATTTGTCTCCTCCTTGAAGTCATCCCCCGCCACCGTCATATCATTTTTCATTCGTCGCTCGAATTAGATTGTATTCAGAACAAACGTTGTCGTCATGGTGTGTAGGTACCGCATCCAGAGCTCGACTTGACTGAGTGAGTGCCTAAGTGAAGTATCCATCCATCTGGCATTCTTATTTAAATTCCTCTAGCGAATAATAGTACGGCGAAATGGTGAAGGAGTTGCCCCCCCTACAGAACACAGAGATCCCATGCAACCAGGAACTCGGCGATACAGTATCTGCCGCCTTAACAGAGTTTCTACTGACTCTACACCAACACCGGCAATGCGGTCTCCGATTTGAACGAGCTGTCGAATTGCATTAGTTGGCCATTGAATCGAAATTACATCTCATTTATCTGCTGATGACGATAGATACGACGTCCGTTGTCAATGGTAATGATGATGGTGCTTTGTTGTTGCTGGATGTTTGTTGGGGTTATATTGACTTATCCTGGGGACTGGTCTTCTCTGATCGACTTCTGTTGTTATTTTGCTGGCAAAGGTCAGTCATTCGTATTCCACAGCACCGAGACGACCAATTGACAGATGTATAGAAGGTGAACGTTCCAGACATAAGGGTTCATTCCCTCCCGCGTCCAATGCGCTCATGTTCTTAATGGAAGGACACAATAATTGTTTGATGAGTCTTTGCGAATTTTGTTGTCGCCTCATCGAAATGTAAATAAAGCACGCGCGGTATTAGATTCTAATCCCGTATTAATTGAGTACCACCACTGATGCTGACGCTGTTGTTGCTGTTGCTGGAGGTGGAGGTGGTGTCGACAGCGGCAGCAGCGGCGGCGGCGGATGGCACAAGTAATTCTAAATAATCCATCATAATTACGAAACAGGAAGCAGAACAGAGCAATCAATATTGATTCTGTTTTGGTCGATTAATCCTTCGCTAATTACATGCAGTAAACTAGGATCGCTACTTGAGGGAGGGGCACACAATTACTGCCAGCCTGATGACACTCAGTGTCTGAGTGGAAGGAGGCTGTAGGAGACAGTTGATGATACAATGATTTATATGAGTTTTGTTTACTGTGTGTAATTAAACGTAATGTAAACAGAAGTTCGCTGAAAAACATATTTAGAAATGAGAGAGTACTAAGCCTGCATAATGTATTGTATGCTCACAAGCGATGGTCGTGTCTGTGATAATACTTCTAGTGACACGAATATGGTACCACGAACTTTTTAATCACCGAGTTATATCCCCTGGGTATAAGGGAGGAGAATAAAATAACAAATAAACTCAAAATTTAAGTTTTAAACCCTTTTTAATTTTTTTTTTATATTATTTGCATATCTGAAAAGTGAATCTGCATTCGGAGAAGTCATAGGGTTAGTAGTATACGGATATGGTGCGGATATGGGTGACCAGAATATAATCAGTCTTAATCTAGGTAGGTTAGGTTGGTTGAAGTGGCTGCCAGCTGAGAATCGCCAACACACTTAGGCCAACAATAGGTCCATTGTAATACCACGTGGATCATGGGGGAAAATCTCTCTTCCTACTCGCTAAAACCATTTTGAGCGTCTTATGAAGCGCAGAAGGCTTTTAATATCTATATCTATCAGGTCGCCTAAATCGTTGTAATAGGCGGCTTTTAAGTAAAGCTGCCTCCTACGGTAGAGAGCTGGGCAGGAACGAAGAAGGTGAGTAATATTTTCTTCCTCATCTTCATCCATGCAGGTTCTACAAAAGTCGTTCGCAAAAAGGGCTAGTCTTGTAGCTTGCTTGCCTATTAGACAGTGTCCAGTGAAGACACCTATTATAGCGCCGATATTCAATCTGCTGATCTATCAAAATATTCAGTAAGGTTTGCCATTTCATCATGCATCGTTTCACGCTTGGCGAACGTGTGTAAATTATTAAAAAATATTATCGAAATTCCGGCTCAGTTGTAAATACGCAACGTGAATTTCGTCGTGAGGTCGGTCGTCATCATGGCTTCAGTGTGCAGGCAATTCGTCGCGCCGTGGAACAGTTTGAGCGTGAGTACACTCTTTTGAATCTTTAGCCACCAATCACACAGAGATTGGTGCGAAATGAAGAAAACATACACTCTGTAGCGGCCAGTTTCGAAGAAGACCCAGAAATGTCGATTCGGCGCCGGTCAGCAAAACACCCAAATCAGACTCTTCGTCCTTTCCTTTGTCTAGGTACCGCTGATTAGATGTTTTTGAATCAGTACTACCTTCCGCGTGTAGTATGTATGTGTATGTTTGTACTTTATTTAGCTTATAAAAAAGCAATTATTTTGTTAATATTACAATAACATTTCACAATTTCTTTGCCTTTTTGTTACAATTTAATGAGTTTTTTTTTTTTTTAATTCATTAAAGTTTGTTGAATTTCTTACACTATTTGGTAAACTATTATAGCTGTGAAACCCCATGTGGAAGATTGTAAGCCCCTTCATGTCCTGGCTCTCTGGATTATCAGGTCTCTCGCGTTCCTCAATCTATATTTACGGTCTCACATAACTATCCGGAAAGCATGTTCTTTTTCATTTTAAAAACAAATAGCATAGTCATCACATAGAGTCGCTTGTCAACATTTAGCCATTTTAATCATTCAGTCATAAATCTTATTGATGTCTATCTACTGCATTTCAAAAAACTTCTCATTGATTTATTTTGCAGTAGTTGCTGTCTATCTTTATACGTTTGTGGAAATATATAAATAACACTAGCACAGTAATCCAAGTGAGGTTTATTTAATGCATTATACACATTTATAGCAAAGTTTATTGAAACGTCCCATCTTATTTTCCTTAACATACCAAGCTTTTTCGATACTTTTTTTTACATACATACATACTTAGTCAGTATGCTCTTTAAGGAAAGGTTTCTCCTTTCATTTTCACCACATTTCAAGTTATAGCCCATCAAAGTGGGTGACCTCTTATTTGGAAGTGTAACCACTTTGAACGCTATAACTTATAAACTATTATAGGTACAAAAATAGTTTTATACATTTTGGAAAGACAATTTAGTAGCGCATACAAGTTTCAAACACATTGTTACCTTACAGAGCAGAATGTTGATTGTAAATCAGTTGAAACAAAATTACCGTATATTTATTCGACAATTAACTGTTAACTGCATTGCTCATAGGTACGTTAGTTTATTATTCTCACTTAATTTTGTTTGACCATTTTTGTCAGACAAAAAATGGATTTCACTACAACTTCTGTAGATCGTACGTAAAAAAGTTGCATAATAACATAATTTTAAGGAAATTTTTTAGGGATACAAATTTAATAAAAAAAAATAAAAAAATATTAAGTAAACCTTTTGAGAAAAATGCATTTTAAGTGAAAAAATGGAACAACAAATTTTCATTATTTCGAGTTTAACTTAGGTATATGGTTCAACTCCACGCTCAGCTGGGACTATCATAATCGCTTACTCATTGCTCAAATATATGGATGCTTGCGTAATTTATCATTATCTAAGCATTTTACACCTCAGCCTATCAAATTAAAACTAGCCAAAACTTTGATTATGCCGATCATAACTTACGGATGCGAAATTTTTTGTAGTCATAGTGCGGAAACAAAAAGAAGGCTCACTGTTGCTTTCAACAACATAGTCCGATATGTGTACAATTTAAAACGGTTTGACCATGTTTCCGCTTACACAAAAAACATACTAGGATGCAGTTTTTACAATTACTTGAAATTTTGCACACTTAAAACATTAAACAAAATCATTATAAATAAAACACCGTCATATTTGTACGAAAAAATTGAGTTCTCTTATTCATCGCGTTCTCAAGTTCTTATTCAACCAAGGTTCTCATGTACTACCTCTAAACGTCAGTTTTTTCTTTGTGCTATCAGAAATTTGAATTCCTTACCCCTAAACATTAGAAGACTCCATGGCACCAAACAATTTCAGAAAGAAGTTTTCAGATATCTGGCCGAGAACTTGTAATTGCATAATTTTTGTATTTTCTTAATTTTTATATTGTATCTATTTTCCATAATACCTATGTCATTCTGAATTTTAAATGTAAAAATTTGTTTAACTCAATGCAAAGTAATTTATAACTTTTACTGTTAATGGCTGTAAGCTTATTGTAAAAGATGTTAATAAAGAATAATTGAAAGAATTCAAAGAATAGTTTAGAAGTTATAGCGTTTAAAGTGGTTACACTTCCAAATAAGTGGTCACCCAATTTGATGGGCTATAACTTGAAATGTGGTGAAAATATGGTAGACCCCCTCTGCCATACATTTTTTTGTTCGGCGGAACTTCTATCTCCTCTTAAAGGATTATATTGCTTAACTGGGACACCCTGTAAATAAATCACTACCGAATGAGTAAAGGAGACCGTCATCAGCGAAAAGAACAAGTTTAGAGTATTTCATTAATTTGTTCATATCATTTATATATAAAAGGAATAACAGTACATCCAGGATCGTACCTTGAGGTAGTCCTACTTCTATATTTACTGTCGTAGATACATTATTATTGAGTATTGACTGTAGTTTTCCGGGTCCTTCCAGTTATAATAAAAAAAAGAAAATCTTAAACCAGTTCTTTTTTAGCAAGATCTCATGGTTTACTGTTTCAAAGGAAAGCTTTAATACAATACACATCTGACGGATATGTTTTCTCTGTCGGACAAAGTTCAGTTCTATCCGACATAGAATGCCGAATGCACTATTCCGGAACATCAAAGTATACACTCAAAACTTGTTAGCATATTATTTTCTGATATAATAGGCGAAAGGCGAGTCATCTATCCAGCGTCGGATATGTACAAAATATCTTATCTGTCGTCGTGTATCCAATACCAAATATGTGTAAAATACCTTGCAATTTCCTGGCCGAATCGCAACTCAAACGAACAGCTTTACACAAGCACTGACCAGGAACCTTTGTTTCGAGGAAGAAAGTGGCAATAGATTGGTTAGGGTTTGAGGAAAATTCCATCTCCAAATATACAATTAATTAGAATTCACTTATTAAATTTGGTAGAAAAGTGAGTTACCGTAAGCATACGTCACGCAGAACAGTTGAGGAGGTATTGCGGGGCATTAGGAGTAAGTTAAAATGCACTGCAGAACTCCAAGCAACTTCAGCACCCACCAACGTACGAGTATAACAGAACTACTAGGACCAAAATATTAGTTAACATATATTTTGTTTGAAGTTGTGAAAACACTTTTTGTTAAACCGAAGTTGCAAAAGTACTTATCTAAAAGCCAATATTCATTATTTTTTCTATACATTTTTGTCGCACAACCCCTCTACACTTCCCTCTGATATAAATAATCTCCACTCCGGGTTGAAAATAAACTTTATGTTGCATAAACTTTCGATAGCCTTGAGCTGGTAGGCAAAACAGGTGCTATATTTACAAATATTTTTTACTCTCTAATCATCTGATTCAAAGCTTTCTTTTCTCAGGTTTTGTTCTGCTCCATTCCGTACCCTTTACCACATGCCATTTATTTTGAAGGCCAAACACTAGGATAAATTAGGTTAGAAATGCGTGCTATAGTTCATCGCATCACATCCTCTTGGAGAATCTGAGATCATTTCTGAATCCCCCATCTATGGTTGGTTCTGCTAATAGCGTCCATCCTTATCAGATGTTTACGCGTAACGAGGGGTCGTACCCTTTCTGGAGATCTCGTCAGCCTTGCAATTACCTGGAACGTCTCTGTGGCCTGGCACCTACTCGTAGCATAGATGAATGTTGAACTGCTCCGTCATCTCCGTCGGAGACAAACGGAAGTTTAAGGCGGCCTTTGAAGTGAAAGAGCAAGATTCCAGAAAATTGGTTGCGGGTTCACTTTAAGTGAAAATGCTAATATCCCTTCTATAGAACCGTTGGATCCCATTTGCCATTGCAGATCATTTGCAGTTTGTATAGCACAGTATCGAGATTAGTCTAATATGTACTCGTAAGTATACAAATGGAAGGTCAGCCTAGAAGCAAAAGAATCATTGTCCTTTTGGTTTGAAATTTCGGGTAAGTCCCTTCAAGAGTTCCGCACTAATTCATTTTTTTTTTCACTATGGTATATGGATTGTACTCCAGTCTAAACAGTTCATCTACTAGTTCCTTCCTTTCTATAGGTATATTCTTATATACAGAAACATACCACAGTTTTAAATTGTGGTTGCTGATCGTGTCGAGTGCACTGCGATAATTCTAAACTGCCTTCCACTTGATCATATGGCGACAGTTTGTTCATTATTGTAACCTGTCGATTAGATATATCCCTTTCTTCTGACTTGGGCTTCTTGATAAAGGCAATCATCCTGCTGAGTAAATTCCGCTCTTACTCTGTCTGATTTTGTATGCGTTTTAGACTGAGGCGCAGATTTTAAAGGAATTTTTCCTTTCATCGCTAGCTTCTTTTCAAGTTCTTTGCCATGGTCCTTCGCTATACTTTTCCCCACAGCACTTCAAATTCAACATTACCTTTCCTCTTCGAATTCAGATTATTAATTCATAGCCCGCAGTGATAGAAATAAAAATGCCATCTAGGAGGTCCACACAAAATCTATTTCCCATAATTATGAACAAAGAGACATCCGCCAGGGCTATTTGCCCCCCGACTAGTAGTATCGGCTTATCTGGTAGCGCGCTTCAAATCATTTATTATCCTCATCGTCGGGGTACTTTGAAGCGAATCTTTACACAGCACCAAGGACATTTCAGACCAATGCGACAAAATGCGAGAATAAGAGCTCCGCCGTCGCGTCGTAGTTGTGTTTGTCATACCGCCCGAGGATGCTTCAAGCTCCTCCTTGCAAACATATCCCAGATCAATTTGTCACAATGTAAGAAATGAGCGACCTTCCTGCGTCAGTGATTTAGCCACCGCCACCACAGATCGACTGCAGGAGCATCACCACAACCAGCAGCATGCTGAACTGAATACGCAATTTGTTGAGCAATTTATTAATATTCCATTAACATACCTGCTCTGCACTGAGAGTCCTCTTCTATCACTATGGGCAGAGTGGGCACTGGGCAGCACCTCATGCTATGATGCATCGTAGGCGAGTACTGTGCATGTGTACGAGTATATGGTGGTTGCCTACAGAAATCTCCGAGATATGATTTATGTGATTGGGCTAGATTTGAATCGAGAGTCTTAGTGGCTTTGTATCGTGTACACTGAGAATGAGCACACGGCGATAAGTTATTATCCTGTCCGTTGAGTCCCCATCAGTGATTAGTTTCTTTTGATGCACGTCTTTGAATTTAGAACTCTGGGATTCTAGTTTGCCATTGGATTTGATGAGTTATGATTTCTGAGAACTACCTACTGCTACTGCATCACTACGCTGATTAATATGTGGTGACATTCGATGAAGAAGAATTGCAACTAGTAGTGGTACGTCAGGGAATGGTCGCAGTGCTAACTAAGGATTGAAAATACACTTTACTAAGCAGTTTGCAGTCACTGGCTTTAAAGGAATCCTAATTGTTCAGCAGCAACGAAAATCGTTCGGAGGTGGGTAGTGGTAGATATTTATGAATGACTTGGATTTTAAGCAAGCTGTTAAGAAACAATTTTCAACACCTCCGACAAACAGACATTCATTTTGTAAATCTCTGGAAATCAATTATATTATAAAATGAAGGCTCCTGAAAGTCAAATGACTTTGCAAAACTAAGTTAGCGAATGGTCTTGTCTACAATCCTACATGAATAAATAAGACTTTTATTGAACTATAACGACTCCATAAACAGTACCAATGGTACTGGTGAAATGGAGCTTAACTAAAGACAGATCACTTAGTAGATTCCTACAGGAAAAGAATGATGTTTTAGAGGAAGAGCATTCAGTAGAGCATCAAATCAATTTCAGCACAGTAATTTTTCACCTTTCTCACTATGTTCAAATCCACAAACTTACTCTGCATAATACATTTAACTGTGACTTCAAACAATTTAAACTTTGCGCTTAAACGAATGGCTTTCGTGCTCCTACAACGATTTTGAGTTAAGTTTAACGCTGTCTTAGCTATCTGCTTAGATTAGATGCTAATTTAATGCCAAGTTCCTGGTTCCAATTCAGATAGATTGAGTTGAGCCAGGGGTTATTTACTAAGGGGTTATATAAACAAAGTTTCTTCACAATTCTCCCAACCAGTAAAAAAATCCGTCTTTGAAATAGATCAGGCACACAAAATATAAGTTTATATAACGAGCTAAATTATGAAAACCTGAACTGAGGAAAGCTTATCATAAACCTTGTGCAAAAAAAAGAGTTCGCCATCTTTTGAGCGTACCTGAACTTAATTAATATTCCTAAGAAGTGAACAGAGAAGTGGAAAATGTTAACAGAGCAAGGATTATACTAGATATGCTATGCCACCCTTTAACAAAACCATTGAAGGTATATAAACTATAAGCCGCGCTGCCAGTTTGTTTGAAGGTTTATTAGGAGTGACATGTTGGAATTTGGTTTGTGAGGTAACTGCCTGCGCTGGCTTTATTAAACACTTCCTGTACTTATAAAACCTACCCATCTTTTCTTGTCTAAGCTCCTCAAATATACAGATATGTGCTATCATTTAGTGATTTAAGATAAGGTTATGCAACGAAAACCTAAAAAAAAAAAACCAAAAATGCAAAAATCAACATGCCTCTGCATGAGTGCAGTCCCGAGGACCAGCCTCTCAGAGGCTTTCGATATTCTGTTTAATCTGTTACACACTGACGTCTTTGACATGGAGATAGTGGCTAATGCTCTAAATTGCTAGTTTTTATTAACGGTATTCGATAAATCTGTTTGGGCGGTGAACTTGCCAGAAATGACATCATTTGTACAGATTTAAGCGGAGAAGAAAAATGTTGGTAGGCCTATAAAACGTTATTCAAGGTTGTACAGAAGTTTGGGCATCTTCCTAAATAATTTTTGTAGAAACTACAGGGACCTAGGGGAAAAGGAGACAAGGTTTATCTGTCATCATAAAAGAAAACTTCACTTAGGAGCTTTAACTGTCGACGATCTTGGTAGCCTAATGACTGATGGATTCAGCGCCTCATAAGAATTTTCGGCGGATTATAACGGCAAACTTCTGAACACCGAATTTAACGAAAAGAATACATTAATCAGAAACCAATACCATGCAATGTAGAAATATAAGAATAATTAGGTCATAAGTTGAAGAATTTCCGTATTGAAATAGCAAACAAGGCGATGACAGGATATAGTAATCTTAGTTGCAGAATAAAGCGCCTCTACTTCAAGCGCAGATATGAAAAACTTTCAAAAACCATATGACACCCACATGGTTCTGATAATGAAATCTTCCCGCTAACAGATCCCCGGCTTAAGTCAAATCCCTGTCACATAATCCAACCCCCACACATGACTTCATTTCATCCAAATATGACATCTGGTAGTCAACGCCGTTTAGTTGAACTAACATCACGCATGGTCACGGGCTTGTGCGCGTGCATTCATTGAACCACCTCGCCTTGTCGGTGCCTTCCTGTTGTTCCCATCCTGTCACACTGTGCCATGTGAATATGTACAAGTGTCGGTTGCAATTATTAATTAAATAACCAGAAATGACAAATTATCGCATCGTTTAAGTCGTCCAACATCACCGAGACACAAACCGGTGGAGACTCTCGAGTCGACGCTGGTTTTCTTCAATTCACTCTGCTGCTGTATACCCCTACTTCTCGCGTGCTCATCTCCGGGACCATATGTTGACATAGCATCATCGTCCAACGATGCTTTCGTCGCATACATGCCTGTCAGAGTTGATTAATTAGGAAATAATTATAAAAAATAAAAAAAATAAAAATAATTAAAACAACAACTAAGAGTTGGACCAACAATCCACTTGGGATGGATGTGGCGTTCGGTTTTACTCAGAAACTATCTACATAACTACACACACGTCCTATATGCATGGATTGGCGTTGACATCAAAATAAATTGCTAGCATAAAAATATCACTCCATTCCCGGTCCCCGATGTGTGTCCCGATTTCGGTGCATTATCGGTATTGATTTGGGTGGCTATGTTGAGGGCGGGGTACCAATTGTTGATTTATGTTTCTCAAATGGCTTATGAGCCAACCCGCTGCCGTCCACCCAGCATAAACACACACAAGGAGATACAAAATTAGACTCTCGTAATACGTCGGTGATTTTCCAGATGACCGGACTCGAATGTCGAAATGCGGCGGAAGCATTTTGCGGCTCATCACAGCCGCATTGATAAAGTGTCTTTGTGCACAAAGAGTGAACGGAGCCTCATTGTTGGTAGTAGTTGCAGTAGTAGCGGTAGCCTCAGATGGTAATCGATGTTTGGTCAAATGGTCAGCTGGGTCGGTTCAAAATTGAAATTGATTGCCTACTTTGGCCGATTGGCAGCAGTAAGTGGAGTTCTCTGGTTAAACGCTTTTAAAAATTTTATCGAAGGATGATGGGCTCATTTGTTGGAATATCATTATACGTTAGAAGTTGTTTCGGGAATTCTTCTGACGAGTATCAGCTAATAGTGACAACATAATTTTTCATAAACTTTCGTGGAAGTATGTAGATTTATGCGATGCAGACGATAAAGTTGAATTATAAAGATCCGGATTTGGTTGATTTCTATTGTATATACTATGGGCTGTTGGGAACGTGCGCATTTATGTGCCTTCTGTTCAACTGAGTGATTTGACTGGCTTGTGGAATATATTACCTTAAGGCAGCTGTCCCCTATCTGCTTCAACAAAACGTTGAAGAAAATAAATCACAGTGTTTCTTTCAATCGAAATCACAGTTGCAATGCAACGAGAATTAGTTTTTTCCAAGTGCCAGAGGCTTATTTTGGGATCTAGATGGTAAATACCATCGTATTCGGCTCAGGGGTAAAGATGAGCAGCATCCTATGGGTGTGTATTATATTCTACCACCATCAGCTTACAGCATTGGGTACCAAACTCAATAATCATTCAGTGGTTGTATACTACGAGACCTAGTATGATGGTAAACCTCAAGAAAAGTCACCTTAAGTACTTAATAAATATAAATGTGCAGATTTGAGATGAAGATACGAGGGGAAGCCAGTCGAAGTTGTTTCGACGTATAAGCATCTTAGAGTAACTTCGACAAAACAAAATGACTTTAATTTGCAATTGAAACAAAAATTAAAGAAAGCAATCATATTTCCTTTTCAAACAAAAACATCAACCACGCAACGAAACAAAAAATATTTAAGGCAACAGCAGTATCTACATACATATATTGTTATATGCGCCGCAAGTATGGGTATACAGGCAAAGCGTTACTGTCGAGCAGCTGTTATGTTTCATCAACAAATGAGTATCCTGTTTTGAAGCATGGAGAGAGGTGGCAGATAGAACAGAATCTGAACTAAATATAGGGATAGAAAGTGCGTACAACTTAAAGGCGGATGTGTACAATATGTTGGAAAACTTAGATAGGAAGCCTATTCTTCGCTAGGTTTCTGCGCTGGTATCATTGTCAGGTAGAAAAAGTCCTTTAGTACCTCGAAGTTATAGCTGCCCACTATGACGTTCTGTCCAATTCGTTGGTGTTGGCTGTCTTTTCTTGTTGACAGCATATATATGTACTTAGTTTTGCCCTCGTTTATCGCTAAACCCACGTTGGGTGCTTCTACTTCACTGCTTGCAAACGCACCGATAACAGACCGCTGAGTTCTTCCAATAATATCAATTACACCGTTTATATGCAGTGTCGGAACTGGTTCCAAACTGGTTCCAATTGCTTATAAACGCCTGTCGAGTCCAAATGAGTTCGACTGGACTCGACTCAGCTAACAGAGCTGGGTCGAGTCCGCAAAATGCATGTATACTTGGGTCGAGTGGTTGAACTGACATCTTGCCTCTGTGTGTGTGAGATTTATTTTTTTGTTCGGGGTCGCTTTGTTTGGATTGAGTTCATGGTTAGCTGCGGGTAAGGTTGTCTGTTCAGCTATTTCATATTTATTAAATCCGAAAAATAGAACTAAACAGAACACTAACACAATCAAAACCAGTGTGTCTGGCTATACTCATCGGTCAGATCGACCGCATTTGGACTTTTGGACCATTCGACTCGGTGTGTAGAAATACTCAGATCGAAATCTGGACTCGGGGGGTAAATATCGTCGGCGTATGCAAGCAATTGTACAGACTTTGATAGATTGTGCTTCTGGTGATGGGTTGTGAGTTCCGCACAATCCGTTCAAGTATAATATTAAAGATGTCACGGGACAGCGCGTCAACTTGTCTAAAACCTTTCTTGACGTCGTAGGTCTCGGTGAGGTCATTACCCACCTTGAGAGGACTGTAGAAACGTCAAGATTTGATCGATGGTGGACTTTCCTGGCCTGAAACCGCACTGATAAGGTCCGATCAGGCTGTTGATAAAAGTTTTCAGGCGTTCACATAATAATAATAATAAGTGTACTTTATTTTTCAAAAAGAAAATATAATTATAAATGTTGTTTTTACAGGTACCATCTAAGCAATGGCTTTGACATCTGCCGTAGATTGATACGTTTTTAATTTTAGAAAAGTTATTAATTTAATATTCTTATACTTATATATATCAAACGAAATCAAAAATCTCCCTGGACAATTCTCAACCTATAGTCCTAGTAATCTAATCTAATCTCTGCCAGTTGCTCTGCACCATTTAGCAAATCCAGTACAAGTTCTGCTCTAAGTGAGTTTTCCCCGAACTTTTTATTTTTTATTTTTTGCCGAGAGTAGGTGAAAAATCTTCTAAAGACACCAGAAGGCCCGACCGAGCGTGCTTATGGTAGTGTGAGATTTTTACTCACTAAAAAAACACCTCTCTTCAAAAGTAATACTACGACTAATACGACGCTTATCCAGCAGTTTTATTTTCGCTAACGATAAACGTGATTTTTAAAAAAAAAAAAAATAAATTTTCGTACGAAGTTAAAAGAAATGTAGAACTTTAGGCAGGTTAAATTCCAATGATAGCTCCTGCCTTTTTCGCGACCGGCATATACTATGACGCGAGGCAAAAGGTTTTATCCTTTGCAGACGACGAATTGAATTATTCGCGTCAAGTAGTTGAATGACGGTACGGTTACAATGGCCGTGAACACGATCTTTGTGTTTACGCGCAAATTTTGTTATCTCTTCGACGACGCTGGGAATTCCCAGATCTCGATGAATATCTTCGTTACGTGCATACCACGTTGCGTTGACGATCGTTCTAAGAACCTTATTTTCAAAAGTTTGTATGATGCTTCTATTGCTTTTCTTGGTACAACCCCATAGTTGTATACCATACGTCCACACAGGTTTTAGCACTTGCTTATAGATAAGCAGTTTGTTATGTAGGTTCAACTTCGAATGTTTTCCGAGTAGCCAGTACATTTGTCGGTATTTGTTTTCTAGCTCGTCGCGTTTTTTTTTTTACGTGTGATTTCCATTGATTGATTTCCTAGATATTTTGCTTCGTTCGCGTACGGTATTTGAGCCGAGTTAAGATATAGATGTAATCTATCCACTTTTTTATAGGTAAAGTTGACGCGAGTAGATTTGCTTTCGTTCAGCACAATACGCAAAGAATTCGTCCAAGCGTGGACTTTATTAATAGCATGTTGCAGCTTTCCAGTTGCTGCTTCAATAGTTTCGCCCGTGGTCAATATCGCCGTATCGTCCGCAAACGTGGCGACGACGCAGTTTCTTTCCTGCGGGATATCACGCGTGTACAGTACATATAGAAGCGGGCCAAGGATACTTCCTGGTGGAACTCCAGCCGCAATCTCCTTGAAGTCAGAGTAATCATTTTCGTGCTTAACACGAAAGAGTCTTTCGGTGAGATACGATAGTAAGATTAGAAAGAGTTGCCGTGGCAGTAGTCGCTGCAATTTATACTCCAAGCATTCGTGCCAAACCTTATCGAAAGCTTGTGAGACGTCAAGAAATACACCAACAAATCTTTTTTTCTTCCAGAGCTTTCTCAATCACGTCAGTTATTTTGTGGACTTGGTCAATTGTAGAATGTTTAATTCTTAATCCAAACTGATGGTCAGGAATGAGACGTCTTTCGTCGATAACGGGCTGTAGAAATTTGGAAAGAAGTTTTTCAAATATTTTTGAGATAACCGGCAATAGGGAAATAGGCCGATATGATTTATTCTCATTAAGCGGTTTGCCTGGTTTCGGGACCATTATAATCTCGGCGACTTTCCATTGCCTCGGAACATAAAGCAATCTGAAGGAAGCGTTGATCAAATAGTGCAGTTTGATAATAGCTTTATTCGGCAATTCCTTGACTACCTGCGCCGTTATCAAGTCGTAACCCGGAGCTTTTTTCGTCTTTAAATTTTTAATCACTTCCCTCTGTTCAATTTATGCAACTTTTCTTACTTTAAAGTTGTCAGATGTCGTGACTGGGGAGTCGGGCGTTAACGAAGGGCCGTCGAATGGCTTAAACGTTTCTTCTAAGTGCAAAGCAAAAAGTTCTGCCTTTCCTTTGTCGCTCTTGGCCCAGTTTCCATCGATCTTCCGAATTGGTGGCGCTTGCATTTGAGGTTTCCGGATGCCTATTAGCGCTTTCCAAAGCGAATAATTTGATTCTCTTTCACCGGAGAGATTTTCAAGATAGGTCGCTATCTTTTTGCTTTTAAATTTGCGATAACTATCTCTAAGCCGATTGCATAGTCGGTTAAGGACCGTTTTATGCTGCGTTGCACGAGTGATTTGCCACTTCTTTCGTGCTTTTCGTTTCCCCCTCACCAGTTCAATGATTTCTCTGGGATACTTTTCGTTGCGGTTGATCTTATAGCTTCTAGAAGGAGTGTTTCTCCATGCCGCTCTTTGAATTGCTTTCACGAAACGATCAATTTCATCGTCTAGTTCACAAGGTGTTCTAAGTGATACATTTAAGGCGATATTTGTTTCGCAATCATTTCTAAAGCCCTCCCAGTTTGTTCTATAGCTAGTGAGTCTTGGAGGTCCTTTTTTCTTGATCAGCGCTTCTCCAAGTAATAAAATTACCGGCGAGTGGTCAGAAGAGAGATCAAAACGTTGACTAATAAACTTCTCGTAAATGCCTTTTGTAACAAAAAAATCGATAAGATCGGGAATTTTTTGTGAGTCATTTGGCCAATAGGTCGGTTTTCCTGTAGAATAAAAACAACAACCGAATTCATATGCCACTTCGTAGAGAATTTTTCCTTTAGAAGATGTACATCTTAAGCCCCAGAAGGTGTGCTTCGCGTTGAAATCTCCACCAATAAGGAAATTTGAACCAAGGTCATTGAAGACACGAAAGCAGTCATCTTTTTCTAGTAAGCATCGCGGCGGACAGTAAACAGATGCTATATTGTAACTCAGGTGTTTATTTTTAACCCTTACCGCGCACAACTGCAGTTTTTCCAGCTCTATGCTTATATCGGCCGAATGTTCGATGTTAGTTTTAATGAATAAGGACGAACCGCACCGCGCTCTATCAGAAGGATGGTAGGCGTGATAACCAGCGTAGCCTCTTATCTTTATTTGCGACTCCCTTGTTAGATGGGCTTCGGAGATCAAACATATGTCGATATTTTCTCTTATTAGAAACATTTCTAATTCGTTAGATTTTTGTAAGAGTCCATTTGCATTTCATGTTACTATTTTAAGCAAAGCGTCCATATTTACTTAGATTTAGATATAAGGTTAGCCATACAAAAGCTTTCGACGTTACTAAGACGTTCGAGAATCCGTTTGTTAACTTCACATTGTTTCTCGAACTTAGCGTAGATGCAGTTCAGAATTTCATTCAACGGATCAGAGGGTGGGCCGTCGTTTCGTTTGGTTGCTTTGACTGCAGCCTGAGAATACGTCAGACGTACGGGGTTCGCTGGCTTATCCGAGGTTATTTTTCGTTCAGTCTTTTTAGTGGACGAAATGAGCTCTTCTTATCTCCTTCAGCACAGGATAGGAACCAATAAAATGTAGGCCGTCTTCTTTTTCTCTTCAGGCGTTCACATAATACCGCAGAAAAGATCTTGTATGCGATGTTGAGGAGACTGATGCCTCTATAATTGGCGTAGTTGAGGGGGTCCCCTCTGATTTGTGATTGCAAATCCTAATCTTATAGAACTTTCTCTTCCAGTTGCAGAAACGATTGCAAAGCTTACATTCGATAAATTTGTTGGGTCTCTCGAAGCTTGTCAGGCTTTTTTAAATTCAAATCCATTTATGTGTCTATTTCGAAAAGAATCCGATTTTATCTCACATGTAACCTGATATCTGCAACCGGATGTATTCTTGCACTGTATACAGAGAGAGAGAGAGAGAAATATCATAAATGCGGCGGATTTCTCACAGACGTCTGGAAGCATCCATTAAATCTGCATTCTGGAGAGCCATGACACACAACTGTGTGATTTTGTCAATTGAAGCCCTCATCGAGGACGCAGGAAGACCCAACGAAGGTTCAGATCCTAGTGTGATTTAGAACACAAACAAGAATTAAAGAGTTGAGCCTTGTGACCATTCTTCAGAGAATAAGAGTAAGCCGTTTTTGCTTTGATACCGGTGCTAGGATATAAGTATCAAGAGGAGATAAGTTCAGGAGCGCATCAATAGCAAAGCCAGGCTTCGAATAATTATCTAGTCAAAAACAAAATGCTTTAGCTTGAAATGAATTCAACCTTGTTTTATGTACCCCGATAGGGTATGAATATCCACCTTACTTAACTACATCCAGATATCACTTATCTTAAAATAAATTGTGAAATAATAGGCATGCAGCACACCGTTCACACCCCGTTCTGGTGCACGGAAACGTTTACGCTCCAATAAATCTCACATTACAAATCATCGTGAGTGCTCCTCCAAGCAATCCATCTACGAGTATGCACATCCACCAGATACACAACGCATAATCCACTAAAATATCAATTTCTTGCAATTGGACTAATTGCTCATCAATCGAATTCCGTCGGCATTCGCTATCTGCATGTGTGTGCGCCACATCTGTAATTACACTCCTCGCTCTCTCGCATCAAATGCCAGGGTCTGCCGCACTCAGACATTCCGTGCGCCTCCGCCTTCCCGGTCACCAATCAACCCCCCGTACGCATACAACAGAATTATTATGTGGTAATTTTATGGCCTGGCCGATTGTTACGCAGAGATGTACGGTTTGCGATAAGATTCCCAGCTATCGATAGTTGTGTCCAAGTGGTGCTGGTGGGGTGGATCCACTTGGCCATGGCAATAGCCCGTTTGTCCCCTCTGGGCGTTGATTATGATTATTGTTATTGCATGCATCCTGGATCCGTTCCATTGGTACCTCCTACCCGGTCCCAATGACTCACGCTCCTATTTAGCCGAAAGACGCTCCGGGCCGAATGGGTACCCACTTTGTGCATAGTTACGGCCATTACTGAACCGAATAAATCATCCTTCGGAATAGACCTCCAATTATTTGTCAATTTATGTCTCCTTCAAGGGCAGCAGACCATAAATAATTGCTGCTGGTGATGGTCCTAGTGTGCTGTTGTTGCGTCGTCCCCCTCTACCTACGTGTATATCTGAAGGATAATTCCTTTCGGGTTTACGTTTTGTCTTGGTTATTTTTCTTTTGCATTTTGTGAGTCTCCAGGATCGGATTACTTGGCTGCTGGTCGTGGTAGATGTAGCCTTTTGTGAAATTGTGCTGCTTCTCCGGATTTTTATTTTCCTTTCTTTTCTTTTTATTTGTGACTAGGAGGATTCTCTGCTTCAGTGGATCAAGCTTGCTCTTGCTCTTTCCTTACCTTTGTCCGAAGGACGCAATTTAAACGGATTTAATCGGGTACCCTGACCGAGGACTACTACGGCTAGCAGACCACTGAGCATCATTTCGACTGATGAAAGGATTTCTTACTGTACTCGTCCTGCTGGGAATGGGCAACACTGGGCTACGCTTCAATGGAATTCTGTCACTTTTTCCCTGGATTTTATAAAACAGGATATCGCACTACATTCAAATCGACAGTACAGTCAAATGTTGTGTCTCCTTTTCTCATTCTCTGTCTGCTGATGGATGTGCAAGAAGTTTAGAGAGTTGAACGATGGAGAATTGGATTGCTTTCTATTATTTTAATTTTGCTACGAGAGAAACGTTGGCATGGGACGCTTCACAGCGCTTAAAGTGAGATGAAGTGAATTAAAAAGGGATTCGTCAAGAAAAAAAAGAAAAGTACAGAAAAATCCACTCCTTTGCAATTTAGTCCTTTGAAATGCTCGTCTTCCTTTTTTCTTCTGCAACAGTAATGTAATCCTTTCTTTTTGAATTATTTGTCCTCTTATTCCCTTTTCGACACTGTAACCCTATTGCAGGACGACGAACATAAAATTTATATCCTTTTAGTCGATTTTATCACACTGGATAAACAACAAAGCGTGCATGCCGGTGAATCAGTGTGATGGTGTGTAGAGTCCTTTCACGCCAGACTCGTGTAAAAGTAAACTCGTGGCATATTTGATATTGAGAAATTCTCCTGTGGTTCTAAATGAGGCAGGGTATGGGTGCCACAGACCAGGAGACATTTTTTGAGCGATTAATGGCTTTGGAGAATTTAAAAGTATCCTTTTTATATATTTCCTTCTTCATCTGTCTAAGGACTTCGTTTGGCGTTGACGGGGCAAAGATGAATTTATTGAACGTGATTTCCAATTTATAGTGTCAGATTTTGTTGTTAAATGGGGGATAGGTGGGTCAAGTTGACAGCAGCAATTGAGCAATCGTCCTGAATGTTGAGGGTTATTGAAAGAATGCAGCACGATATCTGGTAGTACTTATGTGGGAATTCTCTATAACGAATTTAGAGACGGTGCTTCTAAAAATGGTAGTAAATCTGTCATTGGAAATTCGGAACGTCGTCAAGCGGGCAAAGGTTGAACATTGAGATGATTTAGATTTACAAATTGACGAGCACTTTTTGACACAATTATTTTCAAGCAAATCATATTCAATTTGTTGGCGGTATTGTGATGTGACTTCATTGGCCATTTTCGTGCTTTGTTGTTTTGAAAATGCCTTTGCATTTGCAATTGAAAGTGCTTCTTGAACAGAAAAGGTTTTAATGGACCTGGTTTATGATAGAGAATTGTTTCACAAAGCAGTAGATACAGGCTAGAATAGTCCTGTCAACTATAAAATAAATAAATAAATATTTGGCGCAACAGCTCTTTAAGTGCCTGGGCCTAGCTTCTCGCAACCACTCATGTTGTGTATGTTATATTTTTCACACGAATGGAAGGGGCATGCAGTTTAGTACCGTATCCGAAGGGCAATTTGTTTTGAGAAGCTTTTTCGTGACAATAATACTCTCGGATGTTTGTCAGACGTTCGCGAGAGGTGGGACCGCGAAAAAACTTTTTGGTGTTTTCCGGGATTCGAACTTGGAACCTCGCTCACAGTGATCCAACACAATGGTCCTGTCAACTATACTTTGTTATAAAGGATACTCCTTTTTTCAGATTCAGATCATTTTTGATTTCACTCCTTTTTTATGCATATCAAAAACACAACTCCAACCGTACGTATTGTCTACACGAAACGGATCCATTCACTATAAACGACTTCTGTCACGTGTTCGACATTCAATTTGCTTTCGATGACATTATTGCATTATATTTCGTTTGCCGCTTGCCGTCCCGTTGTATGCGTCACACGAAGTTATTTGTTTCGGGTTTTGAGGTAATGTCGATATTGTCAACGAAGAAAATTTGGAAAAAGAAGAGCTCAGCTCTTCAGATATCGACGCTGAAAGCTATTTTAACTGTGAAAATCAAATTGGAATTTACCTGCATCGGCTTTTATAATTTTATCAGAACTCAACCGGAGCTGTTTCGAAAAATTTCCATCCGGGCGAAGAACAATTTCAAACCAAAAGAAGGGCAAGCTTAGACAAGTAATATAAAGTAAAGTAATATATTATAATTACGTAGAGTAAAAGAGTTATTTAAAGAAAATTCAAACAAAAAGCGAGGATACAAGGATACAAAGATACAAATCAGAAGGATTCATCAATAATTTGTCTTCTATAAGCAATTGCTTTTTTGCAGTAGAAGAAAATGTTCCAAATCCAGCCATAGAGCCTATTGAGTATGTCGATCAGCGTGTGCGGTTGCACCTCATTTGCGTTGAAAAAGCCTTTTCTCGTTTCTTTCAGGATAAGACATACGGCAATGAAATGTAGGATATCTTCTCTGACTTGTAAGTTGTATGAAGAACATAAGATGGAAAGGTCGGGTCGATGCGGGAGGTAGTTCAGTTTTACCAGCTATCCTCTAGCTATAAATATAATAGAAATACGGTCTATTTCATGGTTGTCGTTGAAATAGTTTGAATCACACAGGTTATATTCTAGCTGCTTGTAGTAGCTCCTATGGATTGATGATTAGGCTTGCATTTCAAAATCGTTCCGGATCTTACAGTCAATGTCCTTTAGGAAATCATAGAGGATGATTTTCCGCTCGCCAGTGTTATTTGACTGAAGGACGAGGTTCACATTGTACTTCTGCGCAATTCTGTTACATTTTCCAAAAAAAAAGTGTATTGGAAGCAATTGCTCAAAGAGCAATTTGTTTTGGGATGCGATTGTCTGGCATCGCTATGACCCTAAGGATGTAGGCGAAATGAATTCTTAGTGTTTCCATAAGCAGCGGTGACAAACCCGATTCCAGATATAGCATGTAGTTCGGGGCATTGAACGGCAGCCTGAATACACTTATTAAATAGTATCTTAACAGTTTTTCTACTATCTCGTATTCCATAACTCCCCAGACGTGCGCGGCATAAAACATAACCGACCTTGCTATGGCTGTAAAGAGTGTATATTTTACGCAGGAATTCAGGAGTTTGTTGTTTATACAGGAGTTCCATGTCCAGTTTAGGGCTATTTTGGCAGAAATTAGTCGGTGGTTGAGGTGATGTTGCATATTCAGGTTTGATCTTATTAATACACCCAGGTACTTGTATTCCTTGACGATTTCGATGATCTGACCTTCAAATGTCCATTTTTCAGTGCGGGCGTAGCGCCCAAAACCTCTTCTGAATACCATGGCCTTCGATTTATTTAGGTTCACTGAGAGATTCCAAGTCCTGCAATATACTTCAAGCCTATGAATCATTTACTGTAGTAGATTAGGAGAAAAACTATATCGTCAGCATACATCAAGGTATTTATCTGTATACCGTTCCAAGAAACTCCTCCCTTTATAGAAGTCGGAAGATCATTGATGAATAGGATAAATTTAAGAGCGCTAAGAGTACAAGCTTGTTTTACACAGGAGATTGTTGGAAATCAATCTGAGAGCAATTCACCGTTCCACACAGCTGACTCCGTATTTTCGTAGAGATTTTGTAATACGTGCCATATTTTTGATGACAATCCTAGCATAGACAATTTGTAAAACAGCGCTCTTCTATCTACGGTGTCGAATGCGGCCTTGAAGCCAACATAGAGAACATAGAGAACATAGAGTTTCGATGCTCGATTAAGATAACTTTGCGCGATACTGGTAAGCGTGAAGATGTGGTCAACTGTGGAGTACTTTTTTCTTAATCCGGCTTGGAGTTCACTAAGCAGGTTTCTTTCTTCGACCCAGGAAGTCAGCCGCTTCAGTAGAACCAAAGAGAAGATTTTTTATCGAAGCATTAAATTAATTAGCATATCATTTTCGGGTTGATTACGGTCGCTTTTTTATAAAAGGGAAAGATTATTCCCTTACGAAAACTTTCCCGTACCTCACCAATTTGGAATATTCTGTTAAAGGCTTCAGTAAGATGGGTGATAAATTCAGTGCGGGCATACTTATATAGCTAGTAGGGAATACGATTAAGTTCCGGTGCTTGGTTTCCTTAATTGCAGATGCAACCTCACTGACCATGAACGGGACGTCAAGCAATCGTTTAAAATAAGAGAGCTTGCGAATGGAATTTGTAGTAGGTTATCCATTCTTGGGTTAAGAAGTGTGTTAAAGTAATCCTTAAGGATTTCCATACAAATTATACTTTCAATCGAAATATACTTATTTATTGCTCTTAACGTACAAGGCAAAGTCAACAATGTCAGTTGATGCGAATGGAAGTCGATAAATTGTTTCGATTTTTACTTTCAATTCATTTTTGAACTTAAACTCTGATGCTACACACAAATTTTCCACTAAAATACATGTACTTTTTTATCATTTGTTTTCAACGTAGAAACCATAGCCCCATCTTCAAAAAAGGAGATCCTAAGTCTTGTTATAACTATCGAGGCATCTCTGCTAAATGTCACATATAAGATCCTATCAAACGTATTGTGTAAACGCCTAAAACCGTTTTGCAATACACTAATCGGACCTTAACAGTGTGGCTTCTAGCCCGACAGATCGACAATAGACCAAATTTTCACACTAAAGCAAAAAAAAAGACCCAGGAATATAAAGTCGAAACTCACCACCTTTTTATCTAGTTTAAAGCCGCATTCAGCATCAAAACTTATCCAGATGTATCGTGTGACGCTAGAAAAGACGCGATGCTGTGTGCAACTTGGAACCAGCTCTTCCCAACTCTTCCAAACATGGACTGGATTAAGGGCAAGGAGATGCGCTGTCATATGAGTTCTTCAATATTTTGCTGGAGCAGATAGTGCGCAGGGCAGGTGTAAACACGGAAGGCACTATCTTTCATAAACCCATCCAGCTGATGTGATACGCCGACGATATTGACATCATCGGAAGATCCCGGCAAGCCATTGTAGAGGCATTTACGGCAATTGAAGAGCAGGTGAAACGAGTAGGTCTTGAAGTAAATAAAGACAAGACTAAGTACAATAGGTACATGTTGTCATCAAACAAAAAATTATCTGCTCAAAACCTTGGACAGAACGTCACGTTTGATGACTATAGCTTCGAGGTAGTTAAGGAGTTTAGGTACCTACTTCGAAGCCCCGCAAATGACACCTTCGTGGAGATCCGACATCTTCATCGAACGTTCATCTTACCAGTCTTGCTTTATAGCGCCGAGTGTTGTACGATAAGTAAGAAAGCAGAGCAAATATTGGGTACCCTTCCGCGAAAAATACTTCGTCGGATATTAGGTCCCATATGCGAGTAGGGAGAATGGAAGAGAAGATACAACCGCGAACTCTGTGAGTTGTACGAGGATGTGAATGTAGTCCAAAAAGCCAAGATCCATCGACTAGATTGGCTCGGCTACATCGAGCAAATGTACAACAACGCTCCAGCCAAGAGAACCTTTGAATTGCAGTCCCCAGGTTCGAGACGGCAAAAACGACCGAACCTCCAGTATAAAGACCAAGCTGTCGCGGATGCCAGAAAACTTGGTCTTATCAACTGGAAGCAGCGTGCCCGGGACCGCAGAGGATGGAAGGAAGTCGTGTCTCTGGCAGGAACTCTTCAGGTGTTGGGAGCCCTTTAAGTAAGTAAGTAAGTTTCAACGCAGATGTACTTTTTTAAACTTTTTTTTTTTGAAAACGAAATATCCTTTTCGCCCAAAAAGTGTTGGTAGGACTAGGCTAGAGGAAGTGAGGTAGATTTTTAGAAGATAACTGCAGGGCATATCGTTTGGCTTATATGAGGACACATGCGAAAACCACGGATAACATTAAGAACTGTTATTATAGGAAGGACGGGTAACGCAAGCTATATTACTTCAAAAAACTTACCACATTTGTTCTGAGATCTTTGAAAGGCAAATTGTTAAATATCCAAGTATATTACCATAACGTGGGTTAAGAAGATTTATCTACACCACAGCATGCCTACAAGGAAAAGAATTTTTTTTTTTTATCTCGTACCGACCAAGGATATCCTCATCCTCTTTTAATAAAGTCCATGTTTCAGCGCCGTAAAGCAGGACTGTGTTGATCAGGGTCTTATACAGAGTCTCTTTAGTTGTTCGAGATAGGGCTTTACTGTTGAATTGCCTTAAAAGCCTAAAAAAAACAGCGATTGGCAAGAGTTATTCTTCGCTTGATTTCTGCGCTTATGTTGTTCTCAGAGTTTATAGCAGAGCCAACGTAGACAACGTCCCTTACTACCTCGAAGTTATAGCTGCTCACTGTGAGGTTCTGTCCAATTCGTCGGTGTTGGCTGTCTCTTCTTGTTGACAACATATACTTGGTTTTGCCCTCGTTTATCGCGTATGCAAGCAGTTGTATAGACTTGTAACAGATTGTGCCTCCAGTGTTGGCTTGTGAGTTCCGCACAATCCGTTCAAGTACAATATAGAAGTCACATGACAGCGCGTCACCTTGTCTAAAACCTTTTCTGACACCAAAGGTCTCGGTAAGGTCATTACTGACCTTGATGGAGCGTTCTCCATCGTCAGCCTGCACAAACGGACAAGTTTGGCAGGGATGTCAAAACTAGACATGGCTCTATAAAGCTCTTCTCTATAGATGCTGTCATAGGCGGCCTTAAAATCCATAAAGAGGTGGTGAGTATCGATTTGGAATACTTGGGTTTTCTCCAGGATCTGCCGAAGTGTGAAGATTTGATCAATGGTGGACTTTCCCAGCCTGAAACCGCACTGGTAGGGTCCAATCAGGTTGTTGATAAAGGTTTCCGGCGTTCACACAATATCGCAGAAAAGATCTTGTATGCGATATTAAGGAGACTGATGCCTCTATAATTGGCACAGTTGGGGGGGTCTCGTTTCTTATGGATCGGGCAAAGAATGCTGAGATTCCATTCATCAGGCATACACTCGTCTGACCAAATCTTAGAGATGAGTTAGTGTATGCACTCTACCAATTCATCCCCAGCTGCCTTGAAAAGTTCGGCCGGTAAGTCGTCAGGTCCAGCAGCCTTGTTGGATTTTAGCTTGGATATTGCTATCCTCACTTCGTTTTGGTCAGGTGGACGGAAATTTTGACTATCATCGTCTATATTGAATGGTTCATTCTGCCTGACAGCGGGATGTTGGTGTTCGTCGCCGTTATACAGTCTGCATAAGTAGTTTTTCCACATTCTCAGCACCGACTATGATTCTACAACGAGGTTTCCATTTTCATCTCTACAGGTTTCTGTACGGGTATTGCTTCGTTTTACCTTTTGGTACAACTTCCGTACATTGTTCTGGAGTATAAACTCTCGATATTCTCAAACGCGCGCTTCTCGTGCTCTTTCTTCTTCTTTTGGAGAAGCCGATGTTCTTCCCGTCTCTTTTGCTCGTAGAGCACACGAGCAGCTCTCACCTTCCTTTGCAGCGCCGCTTTGTATGCCTCTTATTTTGATGCATGCACTCCCCGGCATTCTTTGTCAAACCAGGGGTTTCGCGGTGGTGGGTGAGCGAGACCCAGCACATCAGTCGCGGCGTTTCTGATGGCATGTTGGCAGCGTTGCCACTGGTCTTCGGCACTTGATGCTGGCGGCATAGGGGTGATTGAGAGATTTCGGGATACGCGTTCAGCGAAAAATCTGACGGTCTCTTGCGATTGTAGCTATTTGACGTTAAATTTTTTCACAATGATTCTTCTTTGTTGCTCAGATTGTAATATCCGCATACCTTGGCTACAACAAGGTAATGATCCGAGTCTATGTTGGCCGCTCGGAAGGTCCGGACATCCAGAATACTGGAGGCATGCCTTGCGTCGATCGCCATATGATCAACTTGGTTGATCGTTACATGATCATTGGCCCGCTATGTCTGCTTATGAATATCGAGATGAGGAAACCAAGTGCTTGCTATGTTGACATTTCGATCCACGGCGAAATCAATTTGCCTTAGTCCGTTATCAGACGTGGTGTCGTGTCGGCTATGCTTACCGACTGCTCTACCAAAGACGTCCTCCTTTCCTATCGCCCAATACGATTTTAACGTCGTATTTAGGACATTGCTCGTATGTTTTGTCGAGGAGCTCGTAGAAACACTCTTTGGTGGCAGGGTCCTTTTCTTCCGTGGGGGCATGAACACATATTAGGCTTATGTTAGCGAATTTAGCCTTGATCCGGATAGTCATAATACGCTCGCTAACGTGTCGGAAGCTTAAGACTTCTTGTCTAAGTCTGCCGCGTATGACAAATTAGCATCCGAATAAGCGTTGCCTGTTACCTCTGAAGCAATCTCAATCGCACAACCCCCAACCTGCAGGGCCAGTACCTTAGTTATTCCCCTAGGACGAGAGGCCGGGTACTCCGGTGCCAGTTATCCACTACGTTAGTATGAGAGCTGCGGTTGGCCCATTAAGGGCTCATCCGCCACCATCGGTATTCCAATGTCCTGACCAACATTGTAAATTCCTTATTGACCTGTGATTCGAATACGTCGAAGCAGCTCGCGCAAGGTATTCACTAAGTTCAACCTAACTGGAACTATAGACGCCACCGTTGACTCCGTCTAGGGAATTCATCCGCTGCCGCCTGGAACAGGATTAAGTGCTCTAGTGAGAAAGCACTCAAAATTATGGCTTCGTTTACCACTTTATCTCCTCTTAGAAGTCATAACCTATTTGACTACTATATATTTGTGAATTGTTACCTATTGATTGCAAGGTCATGTTACCATGGATCAGAAAGGTGTCCTTATCTAGTTCAAATACTTCTGACTAAAGTCTCTTATGTTACATTCCTACGTAATTTCAAAAACTTTGTCAGAATATCCCTGCAATTAAAACAATTTCCTATCAACTTCCCAACAACTCTAACAATTTCGGTCTGTTGTCATCGTCCCCAATTATTGTGACAAAAAAAAAAAGAAAAAGCACCAATTTGGGGCATCAACCTAAGAATGCAACGGGTTCCACTTGAATATTACTTTTTCCCGCCCGTCCTCTAACATAAAAATCAAGTTGTTTACAAGAACCCAATTAAATTCTAACAAACCACCCACCGATCCTGCGACAAAATGTCCTTACACTGCATGCAAAACTGCTCGCAATACAATTGTCTGGCACCTGCGGCGCAGTTGTGTAGATGCATTGTCGTGCAATAATCCCTGTGTTAACTATAAATGTCCTGTTATTTCATTGTGTCCAAGGGACAAAGGATTCACCACGGCACACTAATGCCGTGCGCTCGCACACCTACCTTCACGCCGGTCGACACGGCAACAAAATTAGCGTCAACTTCGTTACTGTCCTTCTCTAACTGATGCATGTACGAACAAAAAAATTTTAGCTGTACGAAGTGTCTGATAGGATATAAGACCAAAAAAGCAGGAATCGGAAAAATATGTTCTGGAGAAGAGGAGAATTTCAAATTCATTGCGAATGTCCCACCGAGCGAGAGATCGCAAAATGCTTCATTAAGAAATCGGATTTCTGCCCCTTCTCCCCACCCACATGTTATTTTTTCTGCTTTCGTCACATACCTGTGAATGTGCAACAGGATAGCGGAGATGAACACGCAAAAGTGCATACAAATGCACCTCCAGGACTTCGACGAACAGGCCGCTGTTGCTACAGTTACTGCGTAAATGTGTCCTCTACTTTAAAAGCTTCAAACTGAAAGAAGCGCTCCGCTCGATGTGGTGTGAAAAAGCTCCTTAAAAAAATCCTTTCCAAAGTCATTTCACCGCTGAACGACTCTGTATTCCATACACATTACACACGACGGCATGAAGTTCGACTATAAGGGCGCTAAAAGGACACGAAGGTGTTAAAAGCAAAGCACAAAAAACAAACAGAAAAAGGAAATTAAACTGCGTTTACGACCGAAGGTCCTTAGAATACTTACAAGGAAATTATCTCGTTTCTTGTGTCCTTAACATTCACCCATTGAAATGCAGACGGGGTACTGCGGGGAGTAGTGGGAGTACAGAACACTTTATAAATCCTCTTTTGTTTTTATGGCAGGCATTAAAGCATGTCCTGGTACAGGATCAGCATACACATGTATGAGCATAAATTAATCCTTGCTGTTTGCATAGCACACAGATAAACAACAACACTGAGCTAGAAGCAAAGAAGGCAGACTGAAGACAAATTTTCTAATCTGACAAGGAGTAGACTAAGAAGAATGCGCAATAATCAGATTGTGGTGTGTGGTATGATGGTGTCCTTTTGGGCTGGTAATGAGTACCCTTAGTCGCACACGCACTCCATAGACAAATAGAGAAGCGGAAAAAATTGAGTGAGTGTATGTCATAAAACACGTCACTTGAACGCGATTCGTTTTCGGTTCGCTCTCTTGAAGGAAAGCCGTACATCCTTGCGGTCGAAGTGGCCAAAGTTTATTAGAAAAAATTAATTAGTTTGTCCTTGGTCAAAGGACAACGCCTCGTAGGCCATCGACTAACATAAATATGTATCGGACTTTGTCGTGGGCGGGTGAATGGGGGGGAGTGGAGACAAATTTCATTAACCTAAGAGAATCATTAAAGGATTTTGCGTGGATTTTCTTGGGAAGCGATAACAAGAGCATCCTTTTGCGGCCATGTAAACATCCTTAATGTCATTTTCCTTCCAATGTAATCATAGAGAATGTATCTTTTCCACTTATGAAGTTTGTGTCGTCCTTCAGGCAATGGTCTTTTATGTTGGGTCCTTATGTTTGCCGCCGACGACGACGACATTGTCAGTCGCCGGCGATGTCCTTCGTGGTGGTGCCCTGTGGTACGTCCTTCGATTTTAATTGGATGTTGGCTAAAAGGCGATGAGTGTGTTGTGTCATTGTGGTTGTGGTTACTCCCTAGCGCAATTGTTGACACAACCACTAGTATAACTATATAATGCCGGGACGCCATGATTTTCTTTAACGATAATTTTGCGGTTAAAATTTGAGCTTTTATGAATTTCATTAAAGGTGGTCAGGAGGGTGTGGTGATCTGATATGATTTACATTAAAGTGAGTATTCAATAGATAAAATTACAATAATTAATGTGGACGTGAAAAATGTCAGTGCAGGCGTAGGTTCCGCCTGGCGGTAGATGTGGGTAAATGCAGACAGTCTAAAAACGTTTAAACTTACAAGCCGAGAACACATACTTTTTGATGCCTGAATCGTTTCAGGTAAGTTACTTTAAAAAAACTGGCCTTATCTTTGTAGTCGTTTTTGCCCCTTCTAGTTCACAACAATGATCCATTTAGTGAAAATATAATAAATTGCACCAGCACTACAGCTGTCACTTATGAAAGTACACAACATTGTTCCTTTAGATATTATTTAAGGCTGGAATTGGATTGACAGTTGCTCTTCCATTCTGAAGAAAAGGTCTCGATAATCCAACAATTTGCTATGAGTAGGTGCAAAAGCCCAGTGATAGTCTATATAACTCTGCAGGAATTTTTCTTCAAGACTATGTACTCGTATATGGGAAAAGGTAAACATGTGTACAAAAACAAAAGCATATGTGTATGGTGATATGGTACGTATAAATGTGATGTTAAGAAAAAGGTAACATTGGTTTTTTTGTCAGCTTTTTTTTTATTACTACTTTGTACTATCACTACTATTTATAAAAATACATCGATCAATAGGCTTTTAAACACGATCTCAAGCAGACTGCCAGGAACATTTTACAATCTTCCTCGAGGTAACATAACATCTATTTTGAGAATGAAAATTTGCAAGATTGCATTGCAAATATAATGACTGGAAACAAGACTGTGGGTAGATAACTCATATTCTGCTAAAAATATGTAAATATATTTAAAAAAAAAAGTTACAAGTGCCTTTAATACTTCATTTTTAATTACCTTATACAATTCGTATAATCCTTGTGTATGATTCGAATTCTATTTTTCCTTAATTATATTGGACAATTAATTATACAAGTCATTATACGTAGAATTTTATAGCCTAATAAATGAATATGATGTTGTTTTTTTATATGAAACTTTTGTAATTGAAGATGAATTTAAATTTTATAATAATCGTTTGCAAAACTTCGAATTTGTATGGATTCCTGCAACCAGAGAAAATGTAAGAGGAAGGGCGAGTGGTGGTTGCTTCTTTGGCTACAAAAAAACTCTTAAAGAAGTTAGTTGTGCGTTTCAAACTATAGAGGATATCACTCACCTAAATGTGGTACTGGGTTCCAACCAAATATACTATAATACCATCATACATAAATTGCAATCATTGGGAAAGGGATTTTAGTGCATTATATGATTTTTTGGAAAATAGCAATAACCATAAACTTATGATAATCGGTGACCTAAACGCAAGAATAGAAGAATAGGAAAAGAAGAAGGGAGAGAAAATAGATTTGCTGGTAAAATAAGAGAATCTAAAGATATGAAATGTAATACAAGAGGAGTCAAATTGTTAGACTTATGTGACTCTTTTGGACTGCGTGTTATGAATGGAGTATACAATTCTAAATGTGGCGAGTATACATTTGTGGGTCAGCAAGGTTGTTCAGTAGTGGACTACTGCCTAATTGGAGGCGATTGGATCACAATATTTGCTGATTTTAAAGTATTGAGTGTGCCATATTCGGATCATCTACCAATCACAGCAGAGTTCGCCTTAGAAAAGCTTCCACAAAATGAAACAAGAAATGTGAAAATACCGCCTGCACTGTTTTGGAAGAACACTAACGCAAGAAAGTACAGGAGCAACCTAGAGCAAAACTTACAAACAGAAGGGCAACTTACCATAAGCGACATTGAGAGTGTAATTAAAACATCTTATCCGGATCCCAGGTCATTCAATAAGAACATTTTCAAGAACAAAGAGAAATGGTTTGATAAGGAGTGTGAAATAGCACGGAAAAGATCATTTGCATGGCTTAAAGTGTTTCGAAAATGTAGCAACAGATACTTCAAAAGTATTTATATTCAAGCAAACAATGCATTTAAGAATCTATGCAAAGATAAACAGATCCGATTTTTCGAAACTGAGGCACTGAAGCTAACGTGTTGCAAGGATTCGAAAGAGTTTTGGAAGGCGATAAAAATAATAAATGAGAAGAAATTACAAATCGGTGTAGAGCTTAATGCCAATATACTTCTAGATCACTTTCAAATGCTTTTAAATCCCATTACATATATATCGCCTATACACTATGCCGTACCATCGTATAACGATGAAATATTGGATGCACGTATAACAAATGAGGAAGTACGCTTAACTATAAGGAAACTGAAAGATGGAAAGGCACCAGGGTCGGATAGAATTCCAGTCAAATTTTTTATGCATGGGACAGATGGGCTCATCAAAAAACTAACAGCGGCTTATAATGGAATTATGGACACAGGTGTGGTACCACAGCAATTCAAGGAATCTATAATATTTCGTATTAATAAAAAGGGAAACATTTCCGATCCAGCTAACTACCGTGGAATTTCTTTTCTTAATTGGTCATATAAAATTTTTGCAACGCTTCTAAATCACCGACTGTCGCAGTGGATTCATAGCAACAAGCTGCTGAGTGAATTCCAAGCAGGATTTCGCAGTGGCTATTCTACGGCAGATAATATTTTTGTATTGCAAAACATTGCTGGGACATTCATTACACAAAAAAAGAAATTATATACTTTTTTTGTTGATTTTAAGGCAGCCTTCGACACAGTTGACCGAGGAGCTTTCTTCTTTAAGCTCTACAACGCGAGAATGTCATCTAACTTTGGAAAGGTTCTTGAAAATATTTATAATGGTAACCAGTCATCTGTATGGAACGGCTTGGAAATCTCGAACTGGTTTGAAACTAAAATGGGACTCAAACAAGGGTGCACTTTAAGCCCCTCTCTATTTGCACTGTTCATCGACGATCTTATCGAGTTTCTACCGGGAGGAATAGGGTTTGCAAGAATCAGGATCAAAGCACTTCTGTTTGCTGATGATGTGGTACTGTTCGCGATTACACCTGAAAGCCTTCAATTCATGATAAATCGGCTTCAAGACTACTGCCAGCTATGGAATCTTACGGTAAATCTGTGCAAATCAAAGGTGATGATCTTTAAAAAAGGTGGAGGAAGGAACTGCAGGAACGAGAAGTGGTACTATAATAGAGAAACCATTGAACGAGTAAACGCGTATAAATATCTGGGGATAACAATAACTAGCAATCTGAGCATGGAAAAACACTTAAAAGATAAGCTAGTAAAGGCGAAGAGTGCGATCAGTGCTACTTGGAAAAATGCTTCTCTAATAAAAAAATTGCACATAGCGTGAAATATAAAGTATTCGTAGCAGTGGCCGAGTCTATATTGTTTTATGGAGCGCAAGTCTGGGGATACCAAAAGTATGAAGAAGTTGAAAAACTACTTCGATATTATGTAAAGAGATGCTTTCATTTACCTAGGAATACACCCAACTACATGATTATTATCGAAACGGGACTGTCGCCACTTTTTGTGAAAACTCTTAAGTTTCATGTGGACTATGTAGCCAGAGTTTTAGAAATGTCAGATGAGAGACTTCCAAAAATGTTAGCGTTGTATACCATTCAAAAAAAGAGCCTATGGTATGAGAAACTAAAGGACCTAGCAAGATACTGCGGAAGTGATTTCCATTTGTTAGAGGGACATAGATTGTGTACGAAAAATACACTATATGACCTCGTATCTAAGGTAGATGAGCAATATAGACAAGACTGCATCAATCAGGCTACTTAATCTATCCATCGATCAATATACAGCCGCCTTAACCACAATTTATGCGAAAGAAATTACTTCCGCAACGAGAACAGCCAAGAATTGATTTCATCAGTATTCAAAATGAGGGGTGAATTGGTAAAGCTCAATTATATACCACACCGCGAAGAATTAGCCATTTATTGTAGCATGTGTAATCTTTCGGAGAGAGAAGATATAATCCATTTTATAGGAAAATGTCCGATACTGAGGGAAACAAGAAGAAATCTCCTAGGCAGTAATGTAAAATCTGAAGCTGAGATATTGGACCTCCTGAACTGCGAAGACGATATATCTAAACTCTTCCACTATTACAAAATTGCAATGGCTTATCGAGACCGAATTATAAACGAATCCTTTTGAATTTATTGTCTCTACCACTGTACCAGCATTATATTACTTGCTATTTGAATTTGAATTCTAAAACAAATTTGTAAAACTCTTTCATACTTTTTTATTTTTATTTTTATTTTTTTTCCTTCTATTTGATATAATTTAAACAAATCTTTTATTTTATATTGTATTAATAAGAACAATTGTCAATCTGGCAGACGGCAAAGCCATGCATAAACGATTTTTATATTATAAAAACAATCTTGTAAGTTCTTAAAAGAAAATAAATCGAAATCTAATCTAATCTAAATCACCTATTGGACATCGGGAGGTAGGAGAGGCATGTCAATAAACGCCTAGATCACACAAGAGCGACGACATCGGCATTTCATAACCCTCAGTAACAGAATGATCCAAAATCGGGAAGCCTGCCGATATTTTCTGAGGTCAAATAGGCGAACCCCACAGGCGGATCAGTAGAAATGCGGTGAAGTGAGAGGGTTAATTATCACTTGTTTTCGGACCATAACCTCGCCGAAATAGGATAGGAAGAAGAAAGTATTGCATGAATCGTCTGCGATTATATTGGACGAAACGCCTTGGATTCTAAAGCATTCTAAAGCATTCGTGACGATGACAGGCAAAATAGGCCTCCGATTCGTTTATATGTAAATTCGCCAAAAACGTTAGTATTCATTAAATACAACCGTTTTGAATACAAGACAAATCGCCTGGATTGTTAGGTACATTTCCGCCACCAAATAACTCATATAGATTTTTCATTTTCATTTTGACCGTGGACAAATTCTGTCTTCAAGCTAATTGAATTTCAGCCGCGCGCCGCGATTTACCAGACACCGTCATGCAGCGCATTGCACTTCCATATAACATAGTTCGGCAGCTTGCCGCAAAACGCAAAAAGTGTCCGCTGCAATGGATTGAAGGCAAACCTTTTCAAAGTTTATATCTGTATGAGACCTTATAAAAGGCACCAAAACCTGAACACTCATTCCTCAAAAGCATTCAGATCCCCTGCAACATTTTTACAATTTTATTAGGTCAATGAAAGGAAAGAATTAGTTACTAAAGAATTTACTACGTATGTAGGTGTTTCGTCCACCCTCGCGTTCTCAAAGTATGTGTGTGATATCGTCTGCCATGCATAAATCGTGCTTGCTAAGAAGGCGGTGTCCAGAGAGGATACCTATTGCTATTCTCAAATGCAACCTATCTAGTTTCAGAATTTCCAATGTTTTCGTCCTATTTAATGACCATAAGGTCTTAGATACCCTATGTTTCTTTGTATTTGACCATTTTTGTTAGCAATTTCTGGTATACCATATTATCTAAGATAATCGCCTTAGCGGCATACGATGGTGGTTTAACATTTATGACAGCTTACCAAGGCAATTGACCCCCATCTGTTTTTAACTGATTGGCAAGCTCACTTCCTTTTATACTGCAATGTCCTGGCACCGACCATACTCGTAATCTACGCACATAACGCCTTAAACACTGTGCGGCAGTTCTCGACTTGTATGAATCTGATGACATTTGATTCTAGCGCTTTGAGCGCGGCCTGACTATCGACACATGAAAATAGCGATATACTTACCGAAAAAAGATTCTGATTCCAAAAGTTCGGCTGCTTTAAGCACGGCTAAAACCTCTGCTTGGAACATACTAAATATATCCGGGAGTCTCATAGACATTTTTTTATTTCTGGCTGCCTACAGTAGACACCAGCACCAGTTTCGTTTTGGGGCTTAGGAACTATCCGCGTACACAGCAATTTAATTTTTTTTTTTGTCGTACTGCAAACATATGCCAATCCTCTCATAGGTTAGATTAGGTTGAAATGGCTGCAAGCTTATGCCAACACACTTAGACCAGAGATAGGTCCTTTGTGATAGCACAAGAATCATGTAATCCATACCTTCTCCTTAGAACCGTTTTGAACTTCTGATGAAGGGGCTTCTAATAAGAATGTTTATCAGATCGCCTAAATCTTGTAATAGAAATCTTCTATGTGAAGCTTCCTTCCGTGGGAGAGATGTACAATAAAGTTGCGTAATGGTTTCTCCTCTTCTGCATTCATACAGCTTCTGCAAAAATCGCTTGAAAATACGCCTTGTTGCATGCTTGCCTATAAGACAGTGCCCAGCAACGGCACCTACGACAGCGCCAATATACAATCTGTTGAGAGAAATCAAATACTTTGACTGTTTTAGATTCAGCTTGGGCCAAATATGTTTTGTTGATAAATGTGTTACTCCACTTGTCCACCCAAATTTGTTCTTTCGGTATCATCCAGCTTTAATTTGGGTTTGCAAGTAGCTATTGGTATACATAGCAGAGTATCCTTATTTGGAAGGATGGGTATAGTTGTTCCTATTCTGGCGAGTTCATCAGCTTTACAATTCCTCGGAATGTCTTTATGCTCTGGCACCCAACACAGATGCTTACTGAACTGCTCCTTTATCTCTTTGAGAGACGATCGGCAATCTAAAACTACTTATGAATTTGTAGAGATCGATTCCAAGGATTCGATTGCTGCTTAGCTGTCTGAAAAGATGCGGATATCTTTAGCGGATATTACGTTTTTCTTTAGCCATCAGACTTCCTTAATCGCCATTACTTACACCTGGAACACGCTACAATGATTTGGAAAACGGAAGGAAAAGTTTAGATCAAGCCTATCAGAGAAAACACATCCACCAATCCCGTCCTTGGCTTCTGAGCCATTTGTTTCTTAAAAGAAATTTCAAAAAAGAGTACACTATGTGAAAGTCTTCATGTCAAAGAAACTAGCTCACGAAAAATAAAACGCGACCGACTGAGCTGGTATTGTCATGTTCATAAAAAGGCGATATTAATGAATATTCCACAGATATCGCAATAGAAAGGCATTCATATAAACTCCTGGATCACATACAATACATAAATGCAACAACATCAGCATTTGGTTTGCCTAAGTAATGACGTGATCCAAAATCGGGAAGCCTGCCGATATTTTTTAAGGCCAAATAGGCCGCAGTGAGTTGGAGGGTTATGATCCCTTCAGATTCATAATCCCGCCGAAATAGGAAGAAAAATATTACGTCATGTTTATGCTAGTGTCATATATTGCTTAGATATACATTTTGAGTTAAAAAACCGATCAGTAGGCAAAATACCATTATACCATGCTCTGATAAAAACTTTTCATATTATAACCCATGCCTAAGCAGACACAAGCATGAAATTTAAACAAAATATTTAGTTGCCTGGAGAAAGTCAATTTTTTCTAAAAACGTCCTTAAGTAAAGGGCCACTAATTTTGTGGTTAGAACGAAAGCTCCGATCTCGCCTCTAGTTGCTACCCCACAGACCCCAGTGTATGAAGTTTGAGCAGGCTAATCACTAACATAAACACCGCGGCGCAGTGGTTAGTGCGTATGACCACTGCGCGTGAAGTTCTATGTTCGAATCCCACTAAAAGTTTTTTCACGGTCCCACCTCCCAAAAACGTCTGATAAGCATCCGAGAGTAACTATTGTTGTCAAGAGAAAGCTTTCAAGAAACAAAATAAAAATTGGTCTTCGGATATGGCACTAAACTGTAGTTCCCTTCTATCCGTGCGAAAAATATAACGCACATAACACGAGTGATCGCAAATGGCTAGGACCTAGGCCCTTCATGGGCTGTTTCCATCATACATGTACTCAGTATAAATCGGTTATAACGATGTCGAAGGGACTATGAGGATTTCATCGTTATAAGCGGTATATTTTTATATCCGGTAAAACAAAAAAAGAAACATACACTTTAATATAAAATAATGGTTTCAAATGTTTAAGAAGAATCTTCGAGGAAAGAAATCACTAAATTGTGCAAAACATTTTTCTAAGAGAACTGCCCAATGTTTGGATTCCAACTTTTGGATTTGAATTTGAAACAAAATTTGTTTAAAATTGTTGAAATAGTTGGTTGGGATATTCCAAATTCTTAACACAAATCAGTAATTCTTACACCTCTTTCAATTCTTGAAATAATGTCATGTTTTTCAACAATGGAAATGGACTTTCACCATCTTGAGAAATATCTCCGAGGTCTCTTCAGATACCAGATATCGTCGGCCAAAGATGCAAACCTCGTAAATCCACTTTTTTCCAAAAATTCAATTTATATTCAATATATCAAGTAGGCATTGAAATGTATGTCTGGATTCAATAAAGTGCATTTTATTGTTGTATTAAATGGCAAAAAAAGACAAAAAAGAAAACATATTAAACCAAAGTATGCTATTCTAAAACGAGAAAACCACGTAAATCCACAGCTTTAGTAGAAAAAGTGGTTTGTCCACGAACAGTGAAATTAAAAAGCCTTATTTATCGGTAAAAAATTGTTTTTATTGAAATTGTTGTGTTTAATTCGAAGAAGGTAAGTGAAATTAATTGAAATCTTTTAAATGTATCAAAGTAAAGATAATATTCTTAGAGTAAAAGAGGTTTTTTATGAGCAAGTGGATATAGTTGGTTTTCTTTCTTAACCAATGTATATCAAAAATGGATTTACGAGCTTTTCTTATTTTCTCAAATATAGATATTTTTGATTTCTTATGATTTTTTTAATGGCTTCAGTCCCGTGTGGTGGGCGCCGTGGCGTAAGTGGTTAGTGTGTCGGATCACTACGCATGAGGTTCCAAGTTCGAATCCTACAAAACACCAAAAAGTTTTTCCACGCTCCCACCTCTCGCGAGCGTCTGACAAACATCCGAGAGTATTGTTGTCTCGAAAAAGCTTCTCAAATCGCCGTTCGGATACGGCACTAAACTGTAGGTCCCTTCCATTCGTGTGAAAAATATAACGCACACAACATGAGTGGTAGCGAGAAGCTAGGCCCTGGCACTTAAAAGAGCTGTTGCGCCAAATATTTATTTTTTTTTTTTTTTTCAGTCCCGTGTGCTTACTCTGTAACTATCCCATCGACGTAAATTTGCCGATAAACAATGGGAGATGAGAAGAAAATGTATTTCGTTACGGTTCACATTGCTTATCACCAACTCAGATAGTGACAGGCTAGACTAGGGGAACCGGAAACGAGTTCATATAAAGAAATTTAAAATCTTAAATTATTGTACTATTTGAGGATGTTAATCTATATCATCATAAGCGGATCTTTTACTTCGATTTTTGTATTTGTTTCTTTTAAAAATATAAATAACAAATTCATGAAGTTCATTGCTTTTAGATACCTACATAGTATGATGTTTCTTTATTTTTTAAATTCCCTACTTTCTTTCAACTTTTTTGTAAAGAATAATCATGTCAAGTGGATTGAAAATGCTTAAGCTAGCCTTACAAAAACTAATTATATTATCAGAAGAACTTCCAAATAATATCATTGAAGATCAAAACAGAATTTATGAAATAGGGAGTTATGTCATAAATATGCTAGAAGATTCTCACAAAATAAAGTTGACCGAATTTGTTCAAAATATTGAAAGTAATTCAATCTTAGGCGTGCATGATGAACTTGATAGTTTGGTTGAAGTTGAACCCATTTCAATCGTTCCTTTTCAAAACGATGACGCTATGGTAGTTATTGATAACTCAGAAAACCTTCTTCAGATTGATCCTGTAACCCAAGAAACTGAAAAAAACGAAAGTTCGGATGCAATTCTTCTTCTTCCACCAAAGAGGAACAAAAAAATAAAGTACATTGAAAATATATCGTTATATCTGGTTGATCGCTATATCAAGTATTGCTATAACCAATTTCTACTGTATATGTAAACATAATGTAAACATAAACAGCCAAAATTCGATGCGCAAGAAGGGAATAGGGATTCCCCCGGCAAACAAGGGAACGTATGTATAAACTGCTTTTATACGTCGTAATTCTTGCTGGCGATTCGTTTGTTTGCTACTCGTTTATTTGAGTTTTTAGGAGAGAAACGTATGTGGTGCCGTGGAAGACAGTTTCTCTCCTAAAAGCTCAAACAAACGAATCGCAGGCAAGAATTGCAAGGTTTAAAAGCAGTCATACACAGGGTTACTTCTGGGAATTTTCGGAAAGGGTCCTAAAAAGGATCCCACCGAAAGAAAGGAATACTAAAGAAGAACATTTGGTAGGGCAAGTATTATTTTCGTTATTTTACCGTAATTCATTTATTAATAATGAAAAAAAATATTAGTTCATTTTTAAAAAAAGTAAATAACAAAAAAGAACAAAGCAAAAAGTTGTTGTGGTTTCAAATATGGTATGTACTTCTGGATTAAACTGGAGTTAGAGACCCACTCTTCTGATTCGTCCTTTTGCAAAACATTCAATGCGGAGAGCATGGATTGGCAGTCATAATTTTTAGTTTATTTGTTAATCTATTTGAAGAGTTTTTTTTTTTTTTTTTTTTTTTTTTTCGTGGGTAGGTGAAAATCTTCATGAGACACTATGAGACCGTGTACTCATAGTAGTGTCAGATTTCTACTGACTAAAAACACCCTTCCCTTCGTTTTGTTTACTACGACTAAGTTTGACCTTATCAAGTAGTTTAAGCTTCAGATTTATATTCGCGTGAGGCAGGTAGATTTCCAATAAAAGCACCTGCTGAAACCGTCATGACATGCGGCTTTTTGTCTTATAGCGCTAATTCGAACGGTTTCGTTCTTTGAAGTCGGCGCGTAAGATTTGTCACATCCAAAGTTTGGAGTATGGCACAGTTGCAATGGCCATGAAGACGAATACGAAGCTTGCGAGCGAAGTTTTTTATTTCGTCCTCCACGGTAGCTATCCCCAAGTCTCTGTGGATATCATTGTTTCTGATATACCAGGGAGCGTTCACGATTATTCTTATAATTTTATTTTGCAATGATTGTATGAGATTCCTATTGCTTGGTTTGGTACAACCCCAGAGTTGTATACCGTACGTCCACACGGGTTTAAGCACTTGCTTATACAGAAGCAGTTTGTTATATACGCTTAGTTTGGAATATCTTCCAATTAGCCAATACATTTCTCTAAGTCGATTTTCGACTTCGTCACGTTTCTTTTTAACGTGAGGTTTCCATTTAAGTTTCGCGTCTAGTGTCATTCCCAGATATTTAGCTTCGTTTGCATGCGGTATTTGTACCGAGTTAATGAAAACGGGAAGGTTGATTATTTTCTTGTAAGTGAAGTTAACATGCGTCGATTTGGTCTCGTTAAGAACAATGCGCCAAGTTTTTGTCCACTCACAGATTTTATCCAAGGCTCGTTGGAGTTTTATGGTTGCTGACTCGATTGAACTTTCCGTTGCCAGAATAGCCGTATCGTCCGCGAACGTAGCTACAATAGTGCCTTCAGTTTGAGGTATGTCCCGAGTGTACAGCAAGAATAAGATAGGCCCAAGGACACTTCCTTGCGGAACTCCGGCGGCGATTTCTTTAAAATCAGAATATTCAGTTCCGTGCTTAACACGAAAAAGTCTGTTTTTAAGGTACGATTCTAAGATCTTATTAAGTTGCTCCGGAAGGATTCGTCTTAGCTTATAATTCAATCCATCGTGCCAAACCCTGTCGAAGGCTTGAGATACGTCAAGAAAAGCGCTAGAACAAATCTTTTTCTCCTCAAGGGCTTTTTCAATTTCGTCGGTTATTCTATAAACCTGGTCTATTGTGGAATGCTTGATTCTGAACCCGAATTGGTGGTCAGGTATTAGGCGTCTCTCTTCAATGACCGGAAGAATCCGTTTCAGAAGGAGTTTTTCAAATACCTTCGATATTATTGGTAGTAGCGATATCGGTCTGTACGATTTTTTGTCATTTGAAGAGTGAGTTTGGAAAATATTCATTCAGCGCAAGCGCTATTGTGGGGCAATGTCAGAATTTTAACGAAAAAGTAGTACGAATTTTTGAACAAATATTCGTTTAAATAGTTTGTTCAATTTCCGACCTTTAATCAAAGTTCGTGTACATCATTTAATTCAAAAATATAATCCAAACTTTTATCTGTTCCTTTCATATCAACTAATTTATATTCTTCTATTATTGCTTCGGATAGCTATCTGATAGTGAACTAACGATGAGCGTATGCTGAGTCTGACGATATACCATACTCGTATGTGTAGCTGAACATTCAGACCTGCGTAAGCACATCTGGGTGAACTTCAGCGCGCATAAGTTTAATCGGACGAGGTATCTCTTGTTGACCTGATTGGCTGAAATATGTGTTTCAGAAGTCTAACAAGAGCTCCTCAGAAGGAGGACGTGCGGCGGATGAATTCTCTCGATGGAATCAACCTTACCGGAGCTACTTCAACAAATTAGGAGCTGAGGACTGTAAGGATTTTCAATACTACGTCAGGGTGTTGAAAAAAAAATGCTGGAGGATGAACCCTTACCAACCAATAGCCTCGGATATGGATGATTCTACTGTTGACGACCCAATCAAACGCAAAAAGGACAACGATCTTCGTGTCTGCACGTGGATTGTCAGGACCCTCTACAAACCACGTGCAGCCGAACAACTTGCGGAGGCCCTAGAGTGTCTCAAAGCAGAAACTACCGCCATCCAAGAAGTGCGATGGGATGGGCCGGGCAAAAGGAGGATGAAAAACTGCGACATCTACTACGGCGATTGCTACAGACAACAAGGCCAGCGTCTACTTGGGTGCGGATTTGTCATTGGAGGCAGACTTAGTCAAGAAGTCTTTAGTTTCCGGCATGTGAACGAGCGCCTTATGACTATCCGTATCAAGGCTAAATTTGCTAACATTAGCCTAATATGCGTTCACGCCCCTCACGAGAAGAAGGACGACTTCTACCAGCTCTTGGACAAGACGTATGAGCAATGCCCTAGCCACGACGTTAACATTATCCTAGGTGATTTTATCGCGAAGTTAGGAAGAGAGGACGTCTTTAGTAGCGTGGTCGGAAAGCACAGCCTGCACGACATCATATCCGACAACGGACTCAGGGTAGTCGACTTTGCGGTGGGGCGAAACTTTGTTGTAGCTAGTACACGGTTCCCACGTCTCGATATTCACAAAGGAATGACTCCCCTTGATCGATAAACTCTCAACAAAATCGATCACATTGCGATCGACGCAAGCCACTCTTCCAATATTCTGGGTGTCCGGACTTTGAGGATGTTAATCTATATCATCATAAGCGGATCTTTTACTTCGATTTTTGTATTTGTTTCTTTTAAAAATATAAATGACAAATTCATGAAGTTCATTGCTTTTAGATACCTACATAGCATGATTTTTCTTTATTTTTTAAATTCCCTACTTTCTTTCAACTTTTTTGTAAAGAATAATCATGTCAAGTGGATTGAAAATGCTTAAGCTAGCCTTACAAAAACTAATTATATTATCAGAAGAACTTCCAAATAATATCATTGAAGATCAAAACAGAATTTATGAAACAGGGAGTTATGTCATCGATATGCTAGAAGATTCTCACGAAATAAAGTTGACCGAATTTGTTCAAAATATTGAAAGTAATTCAATCTTAAGCGTGCATGATGAACTTGATAGTTTGGTTGAAGTTGAACCCATTTCAATCGTTCCTTTTCAAAACGATGACGCTATGGTAGTTATTGATAACTCAGAAAACCTTCTTCAGATTGATCCTGTAACCCAAGAAACTGAAAAAAACGAAAGTTCGGATGCAATTCTTCTTCTTCCACCAAAGAGGAACAAAAAAATAAAGTACATTGAAAATATATCGTTATATCTGGTTGATCGCTATATCAAGTATTGCTATAACCAATTTCTACTGTATATGTAAACATAATGTAAACATAAACAGCCAAAATTCGATGCGCAAGAAGGGAATAGGGATTCCCCCGGCAAACAAGGGAACGTATGTATAAACTGCTTTTATACGTTGTAATTCTTGTTTGCGATTCGTTTGTTTGCTACTCGTTTATTTGAGTTTTTAGGAGAGAAACGTATGTGGTGCCGTGGAAGACAGTTTCTCTCCTAAAAGCTCAAACAAACGAATCGCAAGCAAGAATTGCAAGGTTTAAAAGCAGTCATACACAGGGTTACTTCTGGAAATTTTCGGAAAGGGTCCTAAAAAGGATCCCGCCGAAAGAAAGGAAAACTAAAGAAGAACATTTGGTAGGGCAAGTATTATTTTCGTTATTTTACCGTAATTCATTTATTAATAATGAAAAAAAATATAAGTTCATTTTAAAAAAAAGTAAATAACAAAAAAAGAACAAAGCAAAAAGTTGTTGTGGTTTCAAATATGGTATGTACTTCTGGATTAAACTTGAGTTAGAGACCCACTCTTCTGATTCGTCCTTTTGCAAAACATTCAATGCGGAGAGCATGGATTGGCAGTCATAATTTTTAGTTTATTTGTTAATCTATTTGAAGAGTGAGTTTGGAAAATATTCATTCAGCGCAAGCGCTATTGTGGGGCAATGTCAGAATTTTAACGAAAAAGTAGTACGAATTTTTGAACAAATATTCGTTTAAATAGTTTGTTCAATTTCCGACCTTTAATCAAAGTTCGTGTACATCATTTAATTCAAAAATATAATCCAAACTTTTATCTGTTCCTTTCATATCAACTAATTTATATTCTTCTATTATTGCTTCGGATAGCTATCTGATAGTGAACTAACGATGAGCGTATGCTGAGTCTGACGATATACCATACTCGTATGTGTAGCTGAACATTCAGACCTGCGTAAGCACATCTGGGTGAACTTCAGGGCGCATAAGTTTAATCGGACGAGGTATCTCTTGTTGACCTGATTGGCTGAAATATGTGTCTCAGAAGTCTAACAAGAGCTTCTCAGAAGGAGGACGTGCGGCGGATGAATTCTCTCGATGGAATCAACCTTACCGGAGCTACTTCAACAAATTAGGAGCTGAGGTCTGTAAGGATTTTCAATACTACGTCAGGGTGTTAAAAAAAAAATGCTGGAGGATGAACCCTTACCAACCAACAGCCTCGGATATGGATGATTCTACTGTTGACGACCCAATCAAACGCAAAAAGGACAACGATCTTCGTGTCTGCACGTGGATTGTCAGGACCCTCTACAAACCACGTGCAGCCGAACAACTTGCGGAGGCCCTAGAGTGTCTCAAAGCAGAAACTACCGCCATCCAAGAAGTGCGATGGGATGGGCCGGGCGAAAGGAGGATGAAAAACTGCGACATCTACTACGGCGATTGCTACAGACAACAAGGCCAGCGTCTACTTGGGTGCGGATTTGTCATTGGAGGCAGACTTAGTCAAGAAGTCTTTAGTTTCCGGCATGTGAACGAGCGCCTTATGACTATCCGTATCAAGGCTAAATTTGCTAACATTAGCCTAATATGCGTTCACGCCCCTCACGAGAAGAAGGACGACTTCTACCAGCTCTTGGACAAGACGTATGAGCAATGCCCTAGCCACGACGTTAACATTATCCTAGGTGATTTTATCGCGAAGTTAGGAAGAGAGGACGTCATTAGTAGCGTGGTCGGAAAGCACAGCCTGCACGACATCATATCCGACAACGGACTCAGGCTAGTCGACTTTGCGGTGGGGCGAAACTTTGTTGTAGCTAGTACACGGTTCCCACGTCTCGATATTCACAAAGGAATGACTCCCCTTGATCGATAAACTCTCAACAAAATCGATCACATTGCGATCGACGCAAGCCACTCTTCCAATATTCTGGGTGTCCGGACTTTCCGAGGAGCGAACGTGGACTCGGATCACTACCTAGTTGTAGCCAAGGTACGGATGCCGATATCCAGAATGGAGTGAAATCAACGAAATACTGTGAGGAAATTTGACGTCGAAAACCTACAATCGCAAGAGACCGTCAGAACCTTTGCCGTTCGAGTTTCTCTTAATCTTAACCTAAGTCCTACCAGGAGCAAATGCGGAAGACCAGTGGCAGCGTTGCGAACAAGCCATTAGAGATGCCGCCTCTGATGTACTGGGTTTCTCTCGCCCACCACAACGAAATCCCTGGTTTGATGAGGAATGCCGGCAAGCACATGCAGCAAAATAAGAGGCGTACAAAGCAGCGCTGCATAGAAAGACTAGAGCTGCTCGCGAGTTCTACGAGCAAAAGAGATGGGAAAAACATCGACTACTCAGAAAGAATAAAAAGGAGCATGAGAAGCGCTCGATTGAGGAGATTGAGGCGGTTTATTGCAGGAATGATGTTCGAAAATGTTACTAAAAGTTGAAAAGAACATGGCAGGGTTTCAAAGGTAGAACAGCGGCCTGCAGGGACGAATATGGCATTATAGTGGTAGAATCGCAGTCGGTGCTGAGGATATGGAAGGAACACTTCTGCAGACTGTTAAACGGCGATGATGACCGATATCCCGGTGTCAGGCAGAATGAGCCATTCAACAGTGACGATAACAGTCAAGATTTCCGTCAACCCGATCAGAATGAAGTGAGGATAGTGATATCTAAACTTGAATCCAACAAATCTGCTGGAGCCGACAGTGATATCTAAACTTAAATCCAACAAAGCTGCTGGAGCCGACGGCCTTACCGCTGAACTTTTCAAGGGAGGAGGAGATGAGTTGGTAAGGAGCATGCACCAGCTCATCTGTAAAATCTGGTCGGACGAAAGTATGCCCGATGAATGGAACCTCAGTGTCGTTTGACTGATCCTGAAGAAAAGAGACCCTCTGAACTGCGCCAATTACAGAGGTATAAGTCTCCTCAGCATCGCATATAAGATCCTGTCTGTTGTATTATGTGAACGCCTAAAAGCGATCGTCAACACCCTGATAGGTCCTTATCAGTGCGGTTTAAGGTTTGGAAAGTCCACCATTGACCAAATATTCACACTACGGCAAATCTTGGGAAAAAAAACACTGAGTACAAAATCGATATGCACCACCTCTTCATCGATTTCAAAGTTACCTATGATAGCATGTATAGAGACAGAGCGACGTCTAGTCTTGGCATCCCTGCCAAGCTCGTCTGTTTGTCTAGAATGACGATGGAGAACTCACGCTGCGCCATCAAATTGGTAAGAACATCACCGAACCGTTCGATGTCAGGAAAGGTCTTAGACAAGGTGACGCGCTATCATGCGATCTCTTTAACATAGTACTTGAAAGAATTGTACGAAACTCACAAGCCAACACCGGAGGTACAATCTTTTAGAAGTCTGTACAACTACTCGCTTATGCCGATGACATTGACATACTTGGAAGAACTCAGCGGGCAGTCAATGGGGCATTTAGAAGTATTGAGATCCAGGCAGCAAAGACGGGTCTAGCGGTCAATGAAAGCAAAACAAAATATATGCTGTCTACAAAAAAGGACACCCAACATCGGCGTCTTGGACAGAACCCCAAGAGCCTAGGCTCTATGGTGAGCTCCGCAAATGACATCAGTATGGAGATCACACGAAGCATTACTATTGCCAATTGTTGTTTCTATGGGCTAAGAAGGCAACTGAGTAGCAAGCCCTATCTCGAACTACTAAGATAACTCTCTATAACACACTAGTCATCCCAGTTCTGCTGTATGGCGCAGAGGCATGGGCTTTGACAAAACCGGATGAGGATGCCCTTGGTTATTTTGAGAGAAAAGTCTTTCGAGCGATCTTTGGTCCCGTCTGCATAGACGGTGAGTGGAGGAGAAGGTATAATGCCGAACTATACGGCCTGTACAAGGACATCGACTTAGCCAGAAGAGTTCACATACAGCGACTAAGATGGCTGGGTCATTTAGAGCGGATGGAGCCCAACGTTCCCGCTAAGAAAGTCTTCGAATCCACCCCGGATAGACGGCGCGGTAGTGGACGACCTCGTGGTAGGTGGCGCAAACAAGTGGAGGAGGACCTCAACCAACTTGGCGTGCGCAACTGGAGGCAGTTGGCTCGTAACCGTGCTGGTTGGAGAGGTTTGTTGTTTGAGGCTGAAAGTAAATACTTATCACAATTGCTGCTAATAATTTAAAATTCATAATTATTGAGTGAATATATGTATACCATTTCGAATGAATTAGATTTTTTTTTTTCCTAAGGTAGGGTCAACAAGACACTATGAGGATCGACAGCGCGTGCTCATAGTAGTGTGGGATTCTTACCCACTAAAAAATCTCCCTTCAAAACAGACTTGTTTTTATTTTTACTACAACTAAGTATTCGACTTAACAAGTAGTTTTCATTTCCCGAAATAATGACGTTTTGCAGGGACCTTCCCATTAGAAGTTCCTGCTAGCTCCGCAGTTTAGACGCGGTTACTTAACGCGCTAAGTCTAAAGGTTTGGTTCTTTGTAGACAGCGCAGTAAATTTATTTCTTCCAAAACTTGGAGGACTGTAATATTTACGTGACTTTCTAGTCGACTTTTATGCTTTCTCGCGTAAGTTTGAATTTCGTCTTCGATTGTATTAATGCCAAGATCTCTATGGATATCGCTATTTCTGATATACCATGGCGCATTTACAATACCACTTAGCACTTTGTTTTCAAAAGTTTGTAAAATTTTAATATTACTTATTTTGGTACAACCCCAGTGTTGTATACCATATGTCCATAAGGGATTTAGCACTTGCTTATATAAAAGCAGCTTGTTATCTATATTAAGCTTGGAATATTTTTCAAGTAACCAATACATTTCTCTATATTTATTATTTAGTTCTTTGCGTTTTTTCTTAACGTGCGTTTTCCATTTCCATTTCGAGTTTGATAAGATTGGCAATTTATTTACTCTCTTATAAGTAAAATTTACATGAACAGATTTGGTCTCGTTGAGTGCGATTCGCCAAACCTTCGTCCATTCATTTACTCTATCCAAATCTTCTTGCAGTTTTTCTGTAGTATCTTCGACCATTTTACCTACAGCGAAGATAGCAGTGTCGTCGGCAAATATAGCTAGCTCAGTGCCTTCTACTTGCGGTATATCACGGGTGTATAATAGATACAAGACTGGACCAAGAACGCTTCCTTGCGGCACCCCAGCCATTATTTCCTTGAAATCTGAACATCCTTTTCCACATTTGACGCGGAATAGTCTATTCGTAAGGTAGCTGTTCAAAATATTATATAGGTGCTCTGGCAGAACTTGTCGTAATTTAAACTTTAAGCCTTCGTTGCAGACCTTGTCAAAGGCTTGAGAGACGTCAAGGAATACGCTTGAACAAATCTTTTTTTCTTCAAGTGACTTTTCGATTACATGTATTTTTCGATGTACTTGTTCAACTGTAGAATGCTTACTTCTGAATCCGAATTGATGATCAGTGATGAAATGCCCTTCTTCTATTACCGACACTTTGGATATAATTGAAAGAAGCAAAATCGGTCTATAAGACGTTTTCTCATTCGGCGGTTTTCCGGGCTTAATTATGACTTCGGCGACTTTCCATTGACTGGGAACATATTCTAGTCTAAGTGCGGCGTTTATAATAAACAGAAGCTTAATTAGAGCTTTTCTTTGTAGGGCTTTAAGAACCTCTCCCGTAATTAGGTCGTATCCAGGAGTCTTCTTAGGTTTAAGTTTCTTTATTTCTTCCTTAAGTTCGGTAAGTGTTGCATTTCTTATTACGCTATTGTCTATATAAGACGTATTTATATTTTGGATAAGGGCTTGTCCATCAATCGGTTTGAAAGTTTCTTCCAGATGGGTGGCAAAAACTTGCGCTTTCTCTTTACCATGTCTGGCCCATTCGTCTTGATTTTTCCTAATTGGGGCGGCTTGAATTTGAGGTTTTTTAATACATTTTATAGCCTTCCAAAGCGAGTAATTAGAATCTTTTTCTGCCGTTAAGCTTTCTAGGTATGCTTGCATTTCATTATTCTTAAGGTTTTTAATAGATCTTTTTAGTGATTTGCACAAACGGTTAAGATGTGCTTTATGTTGCGGAGCACGAGTTTGTTTCCAATTTTTTGTGTGCTTTTCTCTTCTCCTTAATCATCTCTTTTATTTCCTGCGGATAAGTTTGAATGTAGCTTGCCGGCGTTTTCTTTGGTTTGGGAGTATTCTTCCACGCGGCATTCTGTAGGATTTCGAGGAAGCGATCAACTTCAACTTCAAGTTCATAGGGCGTTTTAAGTAATACGCTCAGCTCAGTATTTGCTTTAATATCTTTTTTAAAGCCATTCCAATTAGTTTTCGCGCTGTTTAATCTGACCGGTCCTACTTTTTTAATCAGAGCATCGCTTATCGTCATAATGATTGGAGAATGATCAGAGGAGATATCAAAGCTTTCTTCAAAGCCAGATATTCCTTTAACAACAAAGAAATCGATCAGATCTGGTATCTTATTTCTATCAGTCGGCCAATATGTTGGTTTACCAGTCGAGTGAAAATCACAACTGCATTGTATACCCGCATTATAAATCTTTCTACCTTTCTGAGAGGCGTACCTTGAACCCCAGAAGGGGTGTTTCGCGTTGAAGTCGCCACCAATAATAAAATTTGGTTTAAGGAAGTTGAAGATGTTTGTGAAATTACTTTCTTCAAGTTTATATCACAATGGACAATATATAGACGAAATGTTGAAGGCAAAATGTCTATTTCTAACACATACCGTGCTTACTTGCATTGCTTCTAATTCAATCTTTACTTCCGCTGAGTGTTCGATACATTCTTTTATAAACAAGGACGATCCGCCTTTGGCTCTTTCCGATGGGTGGAAGGCGTGATACACGCTATATCCTCTTATCTTAACATTCGTTTGTTTTGTCAGATGAGTTTCACAGACCAAGCATATGGTATATCAATGTCTTTTTCTCGTATAAATATTTCTAACTCGTCGAGTCTACGTATGAGCCCGTTAGCGTTCCATGTAAGAATTTTAAGCATTTCTTTCATATTCGGGTTGAAGTGCACCTGTTATGAATGTTGTTTTCTAGTGCAACTAGTCTCTCGAAAATAAGTTTGTTTGTTTTGCATTGCTCTTCAAGTTTCGCAAGTATTAGGGAGAAGACATTGGATACCGGATTTTGTGAGCTACCTCTATCACCGTTTTCCAATGTCGCAACATTGAATGAATTAGTATGGGCAAAACATAGGGGGGTCCAGGGGTCCGTGCAATCAAAGAAGAGTTCCAAAGATATCCCTGTTCATACACGCAGTTGTGTATCTGATGCCGAAAGAGTGTCGATATTCTCATTGAGTTATGTGCACTTTGTGCCAGACATACATACGACGTAATCCGTCATCAGATAACGTACTAAAAAGTTTCCGACATCGTATCGGATATGTGTGAAACAAACATTAGATATTTTTATTATGGTAGTATGTGTTCTAGGAACAAACATTCCACCTTCAACTTGCCAAGTACCCAGATCTGGCAACAGATCATCGAGGATATCGGAGAAAAGTGTTGGAGATCTTACAAGATCCAACTGACTGGTGCTACATCAGTCCTTTAAAGGTCGGGGTAAAGAGCGACCCACCATTGACAAAAATTAAATTATAATTGACTGAAACATTAACACAGTACGTTTACCTTATTTGTACACATACATAGGTATTCGTATAAGCATTTATTTGAGGTTGTGCATGCAAAAACAACATTCTTGAAAAATCAAAATTTTCCCAAAAGTCCATAATTCAAATGCGATCACTGCACCCTTCTCTTATCATTTCCACAAATCACTTGAACAACATTTTTCTGCCAAAATTCACTGTCAATCTTCTAAATCTCGCCGCATGCGCCGCATGCCGCTAACACAGTACGACATCTCGTTCCCATGAAAAATGATCCACATTAATAAGAGTCACATCCCCAAATAAAAAAATTCCACCGAGAGCACCCGCAATAACATCACGCTGTATATACGTAGGTATGATCACGTGCACTCATATCCGTGCGCGACAATCACAGTGCAATAAAAACCGATTCCATATCGCGACTTGCGAGTGTGACACTCACACACGAAGAATTGTCAGAGCTCCAAGAGTTTTCGAGCTCTGAACACCGCAAGCCATACTGCCGCCACAGCCGCCCCAAGTCCAACGTCTACCCAGCGAACAAAAAACATTGTCTTCTTAATCTGAAAATTTATGTAAACATTCCTCGTTGCAAAACACCTGAACCTGCTGCACAACCAGCAAGAGGTGCTCACGAAATTCCTTGCGCTGGAGACGCTGGCTGCCTGGATGGTACCACATCAACAGCGACCATGACGGCGACAAAAAAGCGATCACAGTGAAAGAATTGCAATTCACTCTGTCGTCGTTGGGTAGCTCGGCGGTACACAGAGTCCATATTCATCGTCGTCATCATCATCGTCGTCGTCGTCGTCGCCACACAGCTACACGAGTGTGAGGACTAAATTTCTGTTAGCCTCGTCGACTGCTGGAAAGGATTCCGCAGCACTTGGGAATTACATTCCACTTAGGCCACGCTACATGAGGAAGGTATGCATTCGCGTCCTGCTTGGATTGCTAGCTGGATCAACTCGAGCTGACCGAGTCCAAACTTATATCACGGGAGGTGGTTCGCTCTATGGGTGTATACGAGTATGTATGTCCCGAACCGGGTGCATTGCACAATAAAGTCGTGCAATTAATACATGATCCTGAATAGATTGCATTCGCACGACTTTTAAGTGGTACACGTGTTCCTGCTATCATACACAGTCATGGCGGTGGCTACAGTTAAGCGAGCATCTTCCACTGCCACCGAGGAGCAGATGATTGCATGTTGGTTCCATACCGCATGAGTTGGATTCTGGAAGTGATTACAGTTGAGTTTGGAGGGATTTTTAGACTCTGGCTACGATGTGGAGACTCGAATATGTAAAGCTGAGAAGAGCGTTGGCGGACGATGCTCGGAATCGGAATCACGATGAGCAATTTGGTGGTGTTGGGTGATCTAACAGCTATCATTAGGTGGCAATTCATCTATTGCTTTATGATTTAGGAGTAACTATAAATGAGCTGGTTGCAGGACTGAAATAAAGGGTGTTCTTTCATTATGTCAATGCTGTCGGTTTGAAAGAAATGTGAATTATGTTTTTTTTTTTTTTTTGTGCAAGGGGAACGTTTGTGCAATTATGTGACGGAACGATTGACATCATTGAAATCAATCAGACACCTCTGCCTACAATCATACGAATACATTGGACTTCTCCCTGTCCTCGTTTCGCTTTTTCGAAAGTATGTAGGTTGTGATTCTGGGATTGGTTTTTCACATCCGATCTTTTGCGACCTTCTCATTGTTACTCAATCCAACGAACTTGAACTTTAATACATATAGGAAAGCATATTAATTAGGTCGGTTAGGTTATCTAGGCAGGCCAATACTATCCTAGGATCCAAGCGTAGAACCTCAGCTGTTTTATGAAAGCTTGGCTGTCGGATATAATTGTCTTCCTTGTTGCTTAATTCGAGATTGAGTTGCTGTAGAATAGGTTGTTGAATCTTAACCAATAGCACGTTGTTCTTTTGCCTCAATTATTGCACTGTGGTACATAATTTTTCGATATAGAACAAATCCTCGCAGAGCAGAACTCAATTCCAATCTCTGTGATTTTACTGAGTTCATACTCAACGAAGACCTCATGAGTTAAGTCAGTAGCACCCAGAGGTACTTATTCTGCCGATATGATACTCAATTTGAACACTGACAATAGCACTATCAATTGATAAAGGAGTTTAATACCACGATAGAATTATTCATAGAAGCGACTGGATAAATTTGATTGCCGCTAATAGTACCTGAATTTGTAACCTTACAGATACGAAATGGACGTTGGTACTGATTATATCCTCGGAAAAACCAATCAACTACCATCGGGAGATTGTTCGCTGACAGCCAGGCGCTGCGCTGGTAGGTGGGTGACTATATTTTTCCATCGTCTTCCCCTTTCATTCTCTGGTTAACCTCAATCGCGAAGATGTACAAATCGCTATTGACATTTATGCTGTTATTATTCATACGAAGCGTCTCTGGGTATTTTAAGGAGCGAAGTAGATCCTGAATCTGTTCCATATCTGCTTTGCGAGTATTCTGCTATTGAATCAACCACCAGTGAGTGTGTGTATGGTTGGTTGGTTGGTTTAGGATCGGCCCACGATGAGGATGTACTTAGACCACAAAGGAGGTCCATTGTACTACCGATGTGTAAGGCGGGTGGGTCATCCTCTTACTCTTGGAACCATTTGCTTTGTTCAATGAAGGCGTGAATTTTAGCCCTGCAGGCGTTACCGAGATCATTAAGATCATTGTAGAAGTATTCACCCAGAGTGGCCTTCCTGATGTTGGCGAGCGCAGGACAGGCGCACAGGAGATGACTGATGGTCTCTTCTTCCTCTTCATCTCTGCAGCTTCTGCAGAAGTCATTATGAGGGATGCCTAATATTTGGGCATGTCTTCCTATGACGCAGTATCCAGTGAGGACATTCGTTATTTTTGAGAGAGTTCCTCTCTTGTGCATCAAGAGTCCGATGGACCTGGATTTATTGAGTATCGGCCAGAGCTGTCTGGCGGTATAACATTGGTCTAGATGTTGCCATCGATGATTGTCTACTTTCTCGGCATCAATTTGAATAAGGTACTTAACATAAGATGCTGGCGCTTCGATGTCGGTGATGCTTATGCTGTCTGTAACAGAGGAGCCTTGTCGTGCTAGTTCGTCGGCTGCACAATTCCCCGGTATGTCACAGTGACCTGGTACCCAGCAAAGGGTGAGGTTGTACTGACCAGCTGTCTCGTTAAGAGATATGCGACAGTCTTTCACTGCCTTAGATCTCGTAGTGCTGGATGCGAGGGATTGGATGGCTGCCTGACTGTCGACATAAATAACAATATCAGGTGTTGATAGTGTGCTAGCCGCCAGCCAGTCAGCAGCTTTGCGAACCGCGGTGATTTCGGCTTCAAAAACGCTGCAGTGGTCTGGAAGGTTAAAGGAGAGGTGTATGTCCAGATCTTCTGAGAAAATTCCGGCACCGACTCCGTCCTTGGTTTTGGACCTGCCCGTGAAGATTGACAGCGATTCGTTGTAAAGGACATTGCGTTGCGTCCACTCACTTCTGTCCGGTATCGAGTGCGTGTAGCTCTTGTTAAAATCATATTCAGTGGGCAGATGGTCAGTGGAATTGGGAAGATGACGGTGCATCGAAAGTATATTGGCAAGAGTATGTGTATGCTTTCCTGTATACGAGTACTTATACTTCTGCTTTCATGACACATTTCCATTCACATCTTCGTTTCACTCTAGTGTATGTCTATGCTACAAATTCCGTTTGTATTCTTCACTCAAGTTTGAATAGGAACACATAGGCACGCTATACTACAACTTCCGTTGGTATTTTTGTTGCACTTTGACAAATTTATTCTTCCGCTAAGAGCGAAGCCTTGTCTTCTGCTAACACTTTACCAATTCAGTGCTGACATACATATGCATATATAGTAGTAAGACTAACGCAATTATCAATCGAAAGGCTAACCTTGTAACGTTTCTATCTACCTCTGATATACAACAAAATGACTATAAAAAAAAATAAATACATACCCTTATGCGGTATGTCGTCATATTTCTCTTCAGTTCAAAAATTCATCAAAAGGTCCTGTGAAAATAAAAGGAACCTCTGCCCGGCCATTAATTAATTTTTTCCCCGTTTCATAAAAGAGAGACAAACAAAATAAACGGGAATTCCCTCGAAGCTTCCGCCGCTGTGTGACAAACCAACAACCCCACAAAACCAAGCATTCAACCCTGATGTGGCTTTGGATTGTGTGGTACACAGCACACTCTTATTGTCACAGAACCGACGCGGCGCGCAGCAGGAGGAACAAAACACTGACTTCCCAGCTACTGGAAGGAATTAGGTTAATTAGGCATTGAAAATGAAATTGTAATTAAAAGCGAAAGAGAGATAATTCAGTGCGGCGACAACAAGGTTCCTTTGAGCGTAAGGGGAAAAGAAAATCATATTTAGCTTCCTCTGTCACTCGTTGTTGAATGCATTCTGATATGTGAGAATCCTTCCACTCCTCCACATGATGCCAAAAAAGTTACGACAAGGAGGAGAAGGAAATGGCCATCATATAAGTTTTAGTTCTGTATGCTTTCAAGAAGTATGTACCTTCTTCACAGACGATGACGACGGCGACGAACGCGATGAGGACGCACAATGAACATGAAATCGTCATCACTTCTAACGAGAAAATGGGGAAACTCGACAGCGCAACCCGTCCCCTGAGGCCGATGCCGATTCAAGCAAGGTAGCGTCATTGTGTCTGCGAAATGCGTTTGCAGGATTCGGTCGTAAAAGAATACTTTAAGCGAGCGACAAGGGTGCAAACATGGGCGTGGCAGGTGGAAATGAAGGAAATCTCTTCTGCCAAAAGTCACAGGGGGTGTATAAGCTTAAGTGTCTGCATGGCAGTGTGTGTGGCATACAAACAGGATATTGGCACCAATCTACACAGCAGGGGTAACGCAGTTTGCTTTTTTTTCTATTTCACAGCATAACTATGAAAATTCTCAATGACGGCGAAGGGGGAAGTTAGTCTAGCACTTCAAGCAGACCAAGCTTTACCACTATCCCTTCTGCCGTTGTGTATAATATTGTTCGTGCTGGGTGAATTTGTGGCAAATTTTACTTAAGGACTCGAGAGGAGCTAACTACTGCAGGGATTGCAAAATATTGAAAGACTAATTTGCCAAGTGCACATGATGGAGATGAGAACTAAAAAAATGTTTCCATTCTCCCTAGGAATGAGGTCAACCAGTGCTTAAGAGGTTCCATACAGTTTAATGACTTTCCAACGGATGACAAATGACATAGTGCCGTATGAGGGAAGTTGGTGCCTACGGTAAGTATATAATTCCTTAGTAAAAGTAATTGAAGAAAAATGGTTTTAAATAAGAAGGACTCCTCAAAGTAGACTTAATTCTAATTCGAAACAAAAACGTTTTCAGTTCTTATGGAGATCCTATTTTAGTGCGGGCATCATAGATTGCTGCAATACAAAAAAAGTACTTTCAACGCTAAAGAGGTTTCAAAATAAATCCAGAGGTAGGTATACGTAAATTGATATATGTATACAACTGAACATTTGTACCTGCAGGTACAATCTGGGTGAATTTCAACAAATATGTATCAATCCGGACGCGATATCTTTTGTTGACCTGAATGGTGTAAAGATGCGTCTCAGAAACTTAGCAAGAGCGACCTCAGAAAGAGATCTTTCTCGATGGAAACAACAGTCGCGGTGGTGCTCAAATTCAGGTTAGAGGATACCTCATATGAGCTAAATATTTAAGTATATTCGGAATTCATAAGCATTTTATAACTGAGTTAGTATGTTGAAATGATTTGGTTGCTATACCTACTGAAATTACTTATGTCCTGTACACCCTTGTGGGTTAAAGGGCTTCTATGCCGTCTACGCCGCTACAGTTGTCATGACTTATTCCACTGTCCTTTGCCTAGGGTTAAAGTAGTAGTAGTAGTAGTAGTAGTAGTGGTGCGTACTTTATAATGGTCCCCTTTTCGAAGTATTTGAGCGATTTTTTTTAACTTTCGGCATCGGATCTGTGTCTATGGGTCCGTTTTCTTATAAATGTACTCTCTTCAGTCAGTTCAGACTAATTGGAGCCATATTGTCGACAAATGTTCCATTCAAAAACCTCATCAAAATGTTCCTTATATCGATTGAATTCAACCTGTGACCACCAGTAAGCTTGGAGATTCTATAATCGGGCCGAGACTTAGCCATCCGAAGCATATTTCCATGATACTGCAAGGAGATCTGCGCGCCTATTTCATTATCATTAGTCCCACAAATAATACTCTTAGATTTCGGGATACCTTCTGAAATAGAGCAGCACAGTCTTACGCGTTGAGGATTGGTACTTACAGTCTGACTTCGCCATCATGCCAAATGCGATCGCATTAACACTGCGGGTAGGCTTACTACAAAGGACGGGAAATTCGTTTCTACTCTAGTAGGATTCATCACATGTCACAATATGAGTATTCTCCTGTATTACGTGAATACCTACATATGTCGGGGTTGTGGATATGAGGAACCCAATTAAGACACAACCCATTTGCTCTGTCACAGTCCAGGTCTCATCCACCTCAGGAATAAATTCATCGTGCGAAAAGTAAACAACATTTTTAACTATATCAAATCCACTTGATGTTTAGTAAGTTCATCCGAGTGAGGACTTAAATCAGTAGCAGAAGAAGATTAACAGAGACATGTTTTTCCAACCCCTATGAGTATCACAATTGTTCTGCATTGACCTGAATGCGGCGTTGTAGATTACTTCCTACTTGCCTGCCCACATACAAACCTAACTTTTGACCTTTATGCTTCCACGGCTAAACAATCATCTACTCTCCCTATCCTCCAGTGCCAAGTACCTAGGTGTGGTACTTGATCCAAAACTAAGCTGGATGCTTAATATTGAGCAACGGGTAAAGAAGGCCTGTGTGGCTTTCTATGCCTGCAGCAAGACCTTTGGCAAGAAGTGGGGGCTTCGCCCGAGATGGTCTTATGGATGTACACTGCCGTGGTGCATCCCATTCTTTCCTATGGATCGCTAGTCTGGTGGGCTGCGCTAAGGAAAGCTTATAACATCAAACTTATCAACAGGGTACAAAGAACTGCGGCTATAGGCGCAACGGGTGCCATGAGGAAAAGTCCAACCGATGCCTTGAACGTTATCCTGCACCTTTTACCACTCGATCTTCACATTATGCAGCTATCATCATGTAGTGCGGTGAAGCTAAGGGAAACAGGATGCTGGTGCACCAATCCGTATGGTCACAGCAGTATCCTGAATTTGCTACCCCAGGATCTGGTAGCTAATCTGACCGACTATATAACTCCCACAGTGAACTTTAGAAATGACGTCACGGTCAGATTCCCAACCAGGGCGGAATGGGAAACTGGCGTACTGATAAATGAGTTCGAATCAACAATTTTCACCGACGGTTCAAAAATGGACTGCGGGGTAGGGGCGGGGATATTCTCTGATTCCCTCAATATTTCTAGGTCGTACCGGCTTCCTGATTCGTGCAGTGCCTTCCAGGCGGAAGTTTTGCTGTACGTGAGGCCTGCCGCATACTTAAGCAAACCTCTACACCTCTAAATACCATTTCCATCTTCATTGACATCCAGGCGGCTATCAAGGCTATAGTATCTGCCACTACATCCTCAAGGCTAATAGAACAGTGCAAAAAAGAACTCGCCTCGCTTGGTCACCGGCTAAGGATCTGTCTCCTTTGGGTTCCGGGTCACAGCAACATTGAGGGGAACGAGCGAGCTGACGAACTCGCGAGGCAAGGATCTGCCCTTGATGATTCCCTTGCAAAGGAGGTGAACGTCCCGTTGGGGGTCCTTAAGGGAGGCATCTTCGCGCACTATCTGCTAAAGGCGGATAATAGATGGCAGGGGGTGCGGAACTGTGTCATCTCCAGGCAGACGTGGCCCAAATACTCCCGGCAAAGACCGCAAGATCTACTAAACAGAAACCGTGCAGATATCGCAAGAGTTCTGGCAGTTAGTACTGGCCACTTACCCATCGGGGTTCATGCGGCTAAATTAGGCATTGCATTTAATGCACACTATCGTAGCTGCAATACTGCTGACAAGATAGAAACAATCTTACACTTCCTCTGCAAGTGTCCGGCTTGAGGCAAGGCCAGACAGCGCACCTTAGGTAAACTCTTTTTCGACAACCTTATAGAGCTAGCGGAAATTAACACTGGGGATATTATCAGCTTCCTTAATGTAACGGGGTGGATTTGAATAATCCTAGCCCATTGTTCTTCTTCTTTTCCCTAGTAGTTAACGTCCTTGTTGCATCCGTTAGGTCACTTGAGTTGTGGTATTAAAACGGCGCTTCTGCGCTAATTAAGTGTCGGCATGGTTTGCTGACACAATCACTTCTACCTACCTACCTACCTTCTATAATCGGGCGTGCTACATATGTGCTTCACTTCGCGGAGCATCCTTAAATAAGGAGCAACTTCTTTACTATTACTGCTCATCTTTTCAGGCACAAACCATCGGTGATATCACTGAGTAAAATCTGGCTCAGCAAAGACCTATGAATTTGCCATTACTGGATACACTCTGGTGCCATCATTTATGCTACATGATCCATCTCTTGAAAATCGGGACCCATACTACACTTCCCTATATTATATCGACAAAGTTTTTCCATAAATAGATAGTATTTTGTATTTTTATCATACAGTAAAAATATGTTGTAGAAGACATCAATGTCTAAAACACTAGTTCGGCGATGAAGACAAGAGGTTCTGTGGTTTTTCTTCTTCTTCTTCCTTTTATCAGCGAGGTTATGATCCACAAATAAGGGATCATAACCCTCCCACATCACTGCATTTCTACTGATCCGCCTGTGGGGTTCGCCTCTGAGGATCTGTGGTTCGACACTTAAAATCCAAAGTTAAAACGAAGCAATGTCCTTAGAGCGATAAATATTATCTGTCTTTCTCGAAAAAGAAAGCTCATCTACTAGTTTCACTATTCCTAGTGCATACCTTACCAGATACTTCTCTTCACCCAGTTACATTAAACCCGGTTCAATATTCTTTAGGACAATTGTTGCTCCGAACCCTTGAAGTAGTTTGAGCCCTTAAAGATTAAATAGAGAGCCCGAAGGATCAGATGGGATCCCTCTCCCATATTTACGGAAGCACTATGTAAGCTCTTCCGTTTGTCGTATAATAAAACCCTCTTCCCAGATCGATGAAAACTAACGTACGAGTGCGTACGTCCAAAGAACTGCAAAAAAATAGACGAATTAACCCCGTTCTAACTACTGAATCGTAGTTTCAAAGCCAGTGCTACCACTTTAGACCAACATCTCGATAGAAACTATCTAACCGTCAGTATGAGTTCAAATAGCAATATTCCTCAACGGACCATATAGTGTTACTTTGGGAAAAATGGTACCAAAGCATTTATCGTCACAAATGTACCTTTAAACTTTAGACTGATTGCAACTGAATACAATTTGCATAGCCCAAGCTTCTGCGACGTTTTTGATTTTACTGGACCGTGAAAAAAACCCTTCTACCTTCTTAATACCTTTCACCATAATTTTTCGAATGAAATTTATAGTTGTTTTCCGCCTGTCCGCCGGTTCACTAGCTGTACTCATGCGGCATCTTTCGCATAGCCTTATTCCTTGCAGTTTCTTTTGGGGTGAACAGTCAAATTCAGAAATTCTTTCTTTAGCTGACTGGAGCTTAATAACTTTCACTGTAGCGCGTACAAAAACGTACGCAGATGCCTTGCTTTGTTCGGTCTTTTGTAAGTTCCGGGTTAAACATATTTAGTTTATGGTAGGAGTTGATAAGAACCGATATTGCCGGCGAAAGAAGGTCAGTAAATATGCTGTGGCATCAAACGAAGCTCCTCAGTTATGGGACCTTTCAACCCCATTCAAGTATTCAAGTGCAGGGTTTGTTTTTTTTTTTTTTTACTATTTTTACTTATTTTCATTTTGAACGTTACAAATCGTGTTACCTGCGAAGCTAAAGGCTTGTCTGCAGGTGGTTGAGCTTACTGTTTTAGCATTGTTTGAAAGTTTTACAATTAATGATTTAATTTGATTTCAATAATTTAATGCTAGACAATTTCGTGTATTTATGTTATATTATACATTTAAGTTCTATAAATTCAGAAAATGTGATTTTATTAGTTTTTTACGTTTTTTAAAATTAGGAATTATTTTTAATTCTGCTGGTAGGGAGTTCAAATCTGTTGGAATTGCATGGGCAAGCTGTCGTCTCCCGTAGTTTTTGAATACTGCCGGTACTTCAAGAAGTTGTTAAGCTAGTCTCCTCGTGTTATGGCTGTGACTTATGGCTTGCTGGAAACGGAGGTCATCGTAGTACTCTAGGATTACTGTTATGCTATTGACATCCAAAACCTTGAAAAAAGCGTTTTTAGTTATGATTTTAAATAAACGTCTTTGGATATTTAAAAGCTTATCGACATGAGTTTTTGATGCATTCCCCCATGCAAGTATCCCATATCTTATACGGGATTCAGCTAAGGAAAAGTAGACCTGCTTCAGTACATCCGCGGAAGAGTATCTCTTCAAGTAAACCAACGCAAAAGCAGCACTCTTCAGCTGTATGCGTAGCTTGTTGATGTGTTCATATCAAAGAAAGTGATTATCTATTGTGATTCCGAGGTACTTGATAGACGTGACTACTTCAATAGGGTCGCTACTTCTCATTGTTGGGCAGTGTTCGTTATGGTGATAAACGTTTATAATATCTGTTAGTTGATTTGGTGTATGTATATGCATTATCTTCGTTCTCGTCGAGTTAATTACTAAGCTATCAGTCGTGACACCACTTTGAAACCTTGTTAAACTCCTCCTGCATGATTTTTATCGCGATATCAAGGTTTATGTGCTTGACAACAATGGCAATATCGTCTGCATAAGCAAAAGCCGTGCTATGTTGAAATACACGAAGAAGTTCGTTGGTGAAAAGAATGAATAACAATGGCCCCAACTTAGATCCTTGTGGAACGCCATATAAACTGTCTTTTTCGCTACTTATCTTATTGGATACTTTAACCCTCATCATTCTTCCTGACAAATAGTTTTCTATCCATTTTGCGGTGATACCTCGTACTCCAATGTTGTATAAGCTGTCAAGAAGTTTGTCGTGAACCAAAGTATCAAAGGCTTTGCTAAAATCCACGAACATAATTAAAATGTGGTGGCTCTTATTTAAGCCTATGATTACTAGGTTTGCAAGTTCACCTAACAGGCGTCCTGTGCTCTTCCCTTTCTGGAAACCATACTGATTCGGTTCGAGAATTTTGTGTTTTTGGATAAAACTACTTAAACGCTTCACTACAATCTCCTCCATGCACTTCTCTACGATAGACAGAATCGATATTGGCCTATAATTTTCAATTTTGTTTTTAACTCCTCCCTTGTATATTGGCAGGATTATAGACGTTTTTAACAAGCTAGGAACGCGAACTTGACGAAGACTTCGATTTATTATTGTTTTAACAATTGGTGTTAGTGTAACAGCATTCAATTTCAAATCAATTGGTCTTATATTATCTGCCCCTGGACCTTTATTTGTTTTTAGACAGCATAGCATTTTAAAAACTTCTGCATCACTGGCCTCTTCTAGATACATGGATTGTACAGCATACTTGCTTTTTTTTATAACAGCTATGAACAATTTGTGAAGCTTGATTTGAAGAATGATCAGCAAATTCATTCACAACGAATGTTAGCTCTTTGCTTCTGGAAAAGTTATTAACAATTGCCTCATCTATAGACTGTTTTTTCCTCCCTAGTACTTCATTCAGAACATGCCATGTTTTCCTGGGGTCATTCTTAGCGATGGAAAATTGGATCTTATAGTAATTAGACTTAGTTGTTTGAATGTTTTTATTTACAAGGTTCCGGAAGTGCTTATATTCATTTTGGTAGCATTTATTTGTGGGGTTGCTTTTCCGCCTTCTATGGAGCTTATCTCTCGTTTTGCACATTTGAAATAAATCGGATGTCATCCACGGCTTGTTTATGCGTTTCTTCCTATTTCCTACTGGTCTAGTTGATTGTGCATATATATAATTCATTTTTTCTGCGAAGCTATTATAGAGACACTCAGCATCAGTTACGTCACACAAAAGTTGCCAGTTAGTTTGTTCAATTAACTGATTGACTTTATTTTGTTGTAGTTGATGATATATTTCACTGACAGTTTTGTTCCCGTTGTCATGTTTTATAGCATAAATTATTGCATAATGATCAGAAATGTCAGTTTCAATGACTGCCGATACGATATCACGATTTGATATGCTGATAAATAAATGATCAATTAATGTAGCTGTATTCGCATGTAGATCCACACGTGTGCTTTGTTTGATTACATTTGTAAGCCCCTTAGACGCCATCATCTCTAAGTATGTTATAATACGCGAGTCACATAGATTGTGTAAATTGTCACCCAAAACTATCACTTTTTAACGTGCTCATCTAATTCTTTAATGAAACAGTCTACGTTTTGTTTCGGCGGCCTATATATGGCGTGAATATATTTTTTCCATTTTGCTCTTGAATTACTATATCAATACTTTCGTATGACACAGTCTCAACATATATTCTCTCATACAATAAGTTATTTTTTATATACATTCCAATCCCTCCTCCTCTGGAATCTTTTCTATTGTAAAATTCCGATTTGAATCCATCGATATGGGAAAATTCATTTTCTTCTTGTTTTAAATTCATCTCATTTAGGACAATAATATCGACATAGCGCAAAACATTTTCAATTTCTGTCAGAAACCATTCCATTTTTTTCTGATTGGCCGAATATTGAAACATAGACAACAAAAATTTTTATTTTATTTTTCAATTACACCGCATACCAAACTGTCACTCGTTCTGAGTGGAGAGATCTTTCATGAACTTCTTCTTCCTTTTATCAGCGAGGCTATGATCCGAAAACAAGCGATCACAACCCTCCCACTTCAGTGCATTTCTACTGATCCGCCTGTGGGGTTCGCCTATTTGACCTCAGAAAATATCGGCAGGCCTCTCGAGTTTGGATCACTCGGTTACTGAGACCAATGAAATGCCGATGTCGTCGCATTTGTCTGATCCAGGCGTTTATAGGCCTGCCTTTCCTACATCGCGATGCCTTGGAACGTGCATTGATATTGCCTTTTTAATAGGGTTCAAATGATCTCTTCTTTGAACGTGGCAATACCAGCTGAGCCGGTCGCGCTCTATCTTTTGTACGATGGTTTCCTTGATGTGAAAGCTTCCACGGATCTTCGAACTTCTTATTCGATCAAGCTTTGTCACTCCTGCTGTCAAGCGAGGCATCTTCATCTCAGCTGCCGTTAATTTACTCTCATACTTTTTGTACATCGTCCAACATTGTGAACCGTATGTGAGCACTGGACCCACAACTGCGGTGTAGAGCCTTCCTTTCTAAGGTGGCATTTTTCTGTCACAGAAGATAGCGGAATTTTCTCGCCACTTCATCCACCCTACGCTTACGCGATGATTGATGTCACCATCACAGGTTGCTTTGCTATTGATCACAGATCCCAGATATCCCAGATCCCAGAAGCACTGTTCCATTCAAATAAATGTCTGGAATAGGTCTGAGTGGATCAGAGAACGGGCAGCACAAGTACTCTGTCTTTTTTGAACTAATGCGATACCCATTTCCCTCCAGAACGCCCACCCACACATTAAGTGCTCTTTGCAGAGATGTAGGATCCTCACTTATGATGGCTCCATCGTCAGCAAAGAATAACTGATGTACCTTGGGGTCCATCACTTTACCTTCAAGCAGATAATCAAGAACTGTAATAAAGAGCAAAGGACTTAAGACGCTTCCCTGGTGCACCCCGACTTTGATTGAGAACTCTTCGGTTACTCCAGCGGGGCATCTTACTCTTGTCTTTACTCCCTCGTACATGTCCATGATCATCTGTACATAGGTTTCTGGAACCGCTCGATGTCTTAGCGCCACCCATATCAGATCTCGTGGTTGTCTGTCGAATGCCTTTTCAAAGTCAACCAATACAATATGCAAATCCCTTAAGGAATTACGATGTTTTTCCATTATGATCCTTATACTTTGGATTGCATCTGTGGTTGATTTACCCGAGACAAACCTGCACTGATTATCAGATAGCCGTATTATTTTTCGCAGTCGGCCACCTAATACCCGCTCAACGATCTTCATTGTGTGTGACATCAGCTTGATCGAACGGTAGTTATCACAATTTCGCGTATCACTCTTCCCTTTGTATACAGGGAGAAGGTAACTTTCCCTCCATTGATTCGGCATTGGGTCACCTCTCACAAATTTGGAGATGAGAATTCTGAGCCATCTGAACCCGATGTCTCCCTTCTTTTTCCAGAACTCAGAGGGCATCTCGTCTGGCCCAACCGCTTTTCGTTTTTTGGAGTATTTGACCGCCTAACTAACTAACTAACTTCTTCTTGTGATGTCGGGTATTTCTTCACAGTTAGGGGTGGCTCTTGGAAAGTATAGCCGGGGAAACAACGGGGAGAGATCTTTCGTGAACGTTATGAGAATTTTGAGGGGCCCAGTATCTGCAGTTTTGTTTGTACTCTAAACCATTCAAGTGTAAATGGGGTCCATCGCTCATTATCACTACTGCATTTGGATCATCTTAACGTGTATTTTAAACGGATGGAATTTTAAATTCAAAACAAAAAAACAAAAAATTGTTCTCACAGATTTACGTCGCACCTGTAACTCACGCGCATGTTGACGACCGCAGATCGACTGGGACGTTCTCGCAGTTCTTGCAGAATCAGGAAGCCTCTTCTTCATTACCTTTTCCTGTCGTTTTTAAAGCTTAAACCAATCTCAGGTCGTATTGTTGTTGGGAATTACGTCATTCCGATCCTTGGGGAAATGACGACGAAAGATCTGCTGTGCTGCTATGAGTGCTGCCAGCTCATAGAAACACAATTTCCCCAATCTGGAAAAAATGTTCGCCAAATTTGTACTAGGAGGAATTAAATTTCCCAAAAACAAGGGTAGGTACACGATATACTTGTACTACATATGTAAATGGATTTTTCGTCGATTGATAAACGAAAGAGGCAACTGATTTTTTTGCAACGATGTCTTGATTGATGTTGCTTCTAGTTTAGTTGTTTTTTTTTTTTTTGTGATTTGATTTTCGATTGCAGAAAATAATTTTGTTGGATACGATTTTCAAATTTGTTCTTTTGTGTTGCTTCTACATTTAGTTCGGTCTTTAGATAAATGCATTCAGTTGCGCACTCCAAGTTGGTAGAGGTTCACTTGAACTTGTGCGCCCCATCTCAAATGTCCCATACGCAGTTTTTTGACTAGGTCGATGTCGCTTTACAACTCGTTAGTTCGGCATTGTATCTTCTCCTTCAAAACCCGTCAACGCAAACGGGACCTAATATCTAACGAACAAGTTTTCTCTCGAAGTGACCAACGATATCTTCATTCGCTTTCAATAAAGTCCATGCTTCGTCGTAAAGCAGGACTGGGATGATCTGGGTCTTATATAGAGTCCCTTTAGTTGTTTGAGATAGGGCTTTACTGTTGGATTGCCCAAAAACAGCGATTGGCAAGAGTTATTCTTTCGCTTGCTTTCTGCGCTGAGGTCGTTTTCTGAATTTATAGCAGAGCCAAGGTATACAAAGTCCCTTACTACCTCGAAGTTGTAACTGCCCACTGTGACCTTCTCCCCAATTCGTCGATGTTGATTTTCCCTTCGTGTTAACTGCATATACTATACTCTATCGCCAAACCTATTTTGCCCGCTTCTACTTTATTGCTTGTAAACGCACCGTTGACAGCCCGCTGAGTTCTTCCAATAATATTAATATTAATATCGTCGGGGTATGCAAGTGTGCGCCGTGACGTAAGTGGTTAGTGTGTTGGATCACTATGCATGAGGTTCCAGGTTCGAATCCCAGAAAACACAAAAAACTTTTTTCACGGTCCCACCTCTCGCGAGCGTCTGACAAACATCCGAGAGTATTGTTGTCACGAAAAAGCTTCTTAAATCGCCGTTCGGATTCGGCATTAAACTGTAGATCCCTTCCATTCGTGTGAAAAAATATAACGCACACAACATGAGTGGTTGCGAGAAGCTAGGCCCTGGCACTTTTAAGAGCTGTTGCGCCAAATATTTGTTTATTTGTTTTGGTATGCACGCAGTTGTACGGAGTATTGATAGGTTGTGCCTCTGGTGTTGGTTTGTGACTTTCGCACAAACTGCTTAAGTATAATATTGAGGAAGTCATATGAGAGCGTGTTACCTTGTCTTGATCCTTTTGAGGTGAAAGGTTTCAGGCGTTCACACAGTATCACAGAAAAGATTCGGTATGTAAAGTTAAGGAGATTGATGCCTCTATAACCGGCGCAGTTGATGGAGTCTCCTTTCTTGTAGATCGGGCAAACGTTGCTGAGATTCTAATCATCAGGTATACATTCGTCTGACCAAATCTTAGAGATGAGTAGGTGTATGCTCTCTAGCAATTCATTAACAGCTGTCTTGAAAAGTTCGCGCAGTGAGCCGTCAGTTCTAGCAGCCTTGTTTTAGATTGGATATTGCTGTCCTAACTTCATTTTGATTAGGTGGACGGAAGTTTTGTCGTTCATCCTCTATGTTGAATGGTTCATTTTGCCTGACAGCGGAATGTTGGTCATCGTCGCCGTTATACAGTCTACAGAAGTAGTTTTTCCATATTCTCGCCACTGACTGTGATCCGACTACCAGGTTTCATTTTTTCATCTTTTCAGGTTTCTGTATGGCCTTTGCTCTTTAAACACCTTCCTTTTACCTTTTGCTAAAACTTCCGTGTAAATTTCCTGGAGTATGAGCTGTCAATATTCTCTCGCACGCGCTTCTCCTGATCTTTCATCTTCTTTTCGAGAAGCTGTTGGTTTCCGCTGGTCACCCTGTATTTACACCTCAATTCAAAACTTATTTTATTTGTATTAAATAAAGTTATATTATTAATCTATCTCTTTAAAGATAGGCAAAATAACAGTTCAACTTGCGAAAGGACTTTAAAGCATAAAATGGACCTTGAAAAGTAATCATAGAGTGGAAAACACACAATCATCGTTGTGTAGCTGCAGAAGCATCAGCTTTGTCCAATTTCATTCCCGCCCACGCACTCCCTTCTCGAGAAATAATAATTGCAGCAGCAATGTTGCAGTCCGCATACTGTTCTCTATGTACATTCGCATTCAATTTAAGGGCCGTGTCATTAAAAGCCTGGCATCCATGTGACCGGATAGTAGTACTACAGCTTGCTCGCTTGGAACTTTTGTTGGATTTCCTTGCACAGTTTCTCTGTTGTCACTGCTGTCGACTTTTGCTGGTGATAAATTCATCTTTTGCTGGTGACACTTCGCCCCCTGCTTGGATACTGCAGCCTCTTGTCTCCTCCGCTTAGTGCAACTAAATCTCCAACTGTGTGACATGGCGAAAAAGTCCTTTTCTGGCTCCACGTCTCCCATCTCCTCCACCAATTTGCAAGGAATGAAAATTCTTCTTCTTCTTCTTTTTCCAATTTTCACGTTTTTTCTGTTCGTTTTGTTGCTATTATTTGGAATTGTACATATACTTTTCAGCTCAACTCATTGTCGTCGTCGAGCGACGGTCGGACGAGCGAAGTCTAAAACGCTCCACCAGCCACCAGTAGGAGTAGTGGCACTCAAGTGGGCAATAATAATTAGCGCATCGGAATTATTAAGCAAATGAATACGATGAGCAAGTGTGTGATGTGAGTGTGAGTGTGAGCCGTCCGGGCTACAATGTGTGTCTTCATAAAGTGCCTTGTTAAATTCGTGTGATTAATTGGCAACATGTGATGCTGGAGAGTTATGAGTGTTTTTCACTTAATTTATGGTGCACGACGCGATGGGAATTATTAGTTAGGAGAAGGATGAGTAGTCCCTTAACTGCAGATGGGGACTTAGAGGCCCGTTGGAGACCACCACCGATTAACAAAGATGTGGGTATGCTCCATTCTAGCTTTTTTTGCAGACACATTTTGTTATTCAGCTCCAGTTGTTCTTGTTTTTGGGCATGTAATGCGAATGAAAAATTATTTGGGCAATCAGACGAATTTAATTGAGTGACCCCGATCATTTAATTGAGAGGCACAAAATTATTCACGGAATTAATTTACAAAGGCCACTATGTCTGGATGAGATGATTGATGAGCGACAGATGCTATATTTAGATTCAAATAAAGGAGAGTGGATATTGTACTGGAAGCGTTTTTCTTTCTCGGCATTTAGAGGAAACCTAAATGCAAAAGAGACTGACGTTCCAAAAGTAAAAAACACAATTAATCTCACGAAACAAATGCTTTTGGGATATTATTTTACAACTTACATATGATGGCGAAAAAATCATTTATAAAAAGTTTGCTTTCATCTCAAAGCTTTAGAGCCAGGTTATATAGGAAGCCAGAAGAGACGCAGAAATATGGACTTTCCTCACAAAACTGGGCATGATATTTCAGTTTATATTCAGTTTCGATTGGAAAGTGTCGTTTATTTGCAGGAAGAAGAGTCTTCTGCCGCTCTTGGGCTACAAAAAATGGTCTCAACTTGTCCTAATAGATTTAGGTATTTGCGCGAAATCCGACGAGACTTGATATTCCTGCAAAGAGAAACCTTCTTGCAAACCCAAATGGCATTATACCATCCAAGCTCCTACTCACTATTAAGTTAAAAATTATCTTAAGAAGTTGTCTGAATTTGGTTTATGTCTCTCAAGTTTGGGTGGAAGTCAATGTGGACAAAAGCTGAATAGTTCTAAGGACTTGGGAAACATTAACATTAATTGCGGACTAAGAATATCACTGCAGCACCTCCCAACAAATAGTTTACCGTAAGAGTCGACTAAGGGGACACATTAGATCTGCGCAATATAAAACCCAAGTGAGCCCAGCGACACATACAATACCTTGAAAACTCTCCCACATGCGAGTTCGTGGGTTGAGATGACTATAAATCACCGGTATAATAAAAGAATGATCAAACAATAATAAAAACAGGAGCACGTGTCACAGACAATCGCAATAAAATTGCAAAAAGAAAACATTATAGAGATACTTGCTAAGAGGAAAGCCACTACCACAGAAGGCATTTGGACATATTGAGTGTCCAAGAAACGGAATGGCAAAACACTGGAAATCGCTACGGAACGAAAAATGGAAGAAACGGAATCGGAATCATTCTTGCGGCAGAGCTACTTGATAACGTCTTGAACATTTCGAAGTCCAGCGATCGTTTGATATCTCTCAAACTAGTAATGGAAGGATAGGTGTGGATTATTGTCAGTGCATATGCCCCCACAGTGGGTGCGATCAGAGAGAAAAAGATGCATTTTGGCTAGATTTTCAAAGTCTCCTTAAGAACATCCCAAAGGGAGAATATCTATGTGTTGGATTTGATGTTAGATGTTAGAAATTGCTAACAACACATTTTTTTTAGCGTATCACGCTTCAAATGACAATAAATGGCATGAAGGTTTAAATGAAGCAAGGAATTCAGTTCGCCAAAACAAATGCGTCATTTATTTGCTGTTATTTGTGCATTAAATGCACAAGCAAATGCGTTAGCATTGTGGCTTGAATTTAAAATGATTATTTCTTTGCGAAGATTTCTTTAGGGAATTTAATGAGGAAATTTCTCTTAATAGAAATTGAAGATATTTTGAATGGTCACAATTTGGCATGTCAATTACTTGGATTACCTGTTCCTACGTTAATGCCAGAATTTGTTAAAGCAGATACTTTCGATCCAATCCAGGAAGAGCTACAATTTAATGAACTTTGAGAAAGAGCTAACTTTGAACAGCGTACTATAATTGATGCCGTTATTCGTGAAGTTCAGTATCATGACACTGGCTCAAATGTTTTTTGCTTAACTGCTCATTCAGGTTGTGGTAAAGCATTCACCTAAACTGCGATTATTCATTAATTAAATTCACTTAATCTTAGTTGCATTGCTACTGCCTTTAGTGGCATTGCTTCAACTCTTTTAATTGTTTAAGTTACCCATTCCAATTTTGGAAACTTCAGCCAATATTACAACAAATAGTAACTATGGTCAATACATAATTCATCTTCATTTATTCTTATTGATAAAGTTTCCGTGTGTCCATTTCAACTATTGAAAGTTATACCTAGGCGGATTATTTAGAGATTTTTGTACGGATGAAGCTAGCGTAGGTATATAAACTATTTGGAGGTAAAACAATTGTTTGGTGCGTTGATTTTCAACAAATTTTACCGGTTGTTTTACATGGATCACGTGCAACATTACTTGAAAACTGCGTTACCAGTGGGAATGAGTTTGCTGTATTTTGTCATGTCACTTTAACACAAAAGATGAGGGCTTTACTACATGAATTAGAGTTTATTGAATTTTCAAAACAAATTGGTAACGGAAGCAAGGCAATTTCCTCCGTTTGGTGAAAATATTATTGAAATACCACAGTAATTAGTTAGCGATCACAATAATATAATTAATGATATTTATGGCAACATTGCAGAAAACATTTTATCACAACGTATTTTAAATAAAGTTGGTTTACGTATAGCACCAACAAATCAAGATTGCGTTTCAATAAATAACGATATGCTCAATCGTATGCCAGGTGCAGCGAAAATTTATCACAGCTTTGATTAAATAATTTGTGATAATGATTATACAATCCAGTAGAGTTTTTGTGTATTTGTCTGTAAGTAGTTTACTACCATTTCTTTCAAATGGAATTATCATTTATCTTTATTTTTTGGTTATATTATTCTACCGTATAATAATTGAATTATTTACCTTTAAGCAATTTTATATGCTTACTAAATTTCTGTGATTAATTCCCTTGTGCTTGCTTTGCCTTTTCTCCCTCTTCCCTCATAGCGTCAATGCAAGAATTAAGAATTAAGAATACATATAAATAAATTCCAAATTATTACGTGAAAAATAAATTGAATTTCATTACTTTTTAAGCATAATTGGTCAAATTTCGACCACAGGCGATACTAGTACGTTTAAATACATGATGGGCACCAACAAAAAAAAAAGTTCGGGACAATTCTAGAAAAAATCGGCAATAAATCGTGGCCATGTTCAGAGACTTACGAGTATATACGTATAAGTGAATTTATTTTCATCGTTAAGTTCTTCTTTACAATTTTCAAGTACGTAATTCTATTAGCATTGGCAAATGCCATCAAATCATGATGATATTTCCACATAATATCTCCTAATGTCGAAGACAACTCGAACATAATAAACTAGAGCTAACCAATTTTCTCCATTTAGAATCGAAATTACTTCTTCCAATGATGAAATACTTGGGTTCCAATATACGATGGATTGCAGAATTGATCATCTGCTCTATAAAGTGGAAGGTGTCCACACAGTGAGAAAATAGCTTGCATATTGTTTCGGTCTGGCTAATAGTTAAGCGGTATTAGCTCTTCCCTTGACTTATGGATCAAGTAAATCTACTGAATTAAGTACTGTTTATTAAAATAACTCCTGTTCGTCAGAGTTCGTTAAGCAGTTTGTGGATACTACGGCTCCCCGAATTTGAAGCTACCTCCAAAAATACAGCATGAATCTTCTTATCTAGTTAAGACAGGATGTTGTTTAACGATGCATTCCATGTAAGCCTGCCTTCCCATCTTTGAGACAACTCTACGCCACATTCTTCACTAATATACCGTCATTTCGAGAAAAGGGTGGCTTTTCTGTTTAAAAGATACATAGCGCAGTAGAATTTTTGGGAGACGGTGATTGGGAAGGTCCAATAAATTAAAATCTTGTTGAAATGTAAACTTAGGGAATATAGACGGAGAAGAGGAATACCGGTTTCTACATAGAGCATATATGTAGGTGTAGTCTAAACAACTGTTTCAGGAAGTATCTTTGCAATCGTCCAACCGTATTAATCATAACCCAAGACTTGTGTAGCGTAGCACATGATTGACCTGCCCGTTGTATCATACAATTTGTATTGTACTTTGCCCTTACTGATACATCAGTTTTGCTGATCACTTTCCTCCATGTACTGTTTAACGCCTTTTTGCTTCTCCCAATTCCTCCTGTTAGTAACCCGAAAGGACACTTTTGGCGTTAGGGTAACTCCTAAGTATATTGTTTTACTACTTTTCTGACCAAATCTCCATTTCTCCTCTCCCGTATACCTTCCTGGATTATTTCGAAACAGGGCCGCTTTTACCTGGAGGCGAGTGAGGCAATTGCCTCAGGGGCCTCAGCTTCCGGACCCCCCAAAACAAAAAGTTGTGAAAAAACAAAAAAACAAAAAATATAAAATTGCTAAAAAAGCGAAAGAAAACAGTGGTATGATTTTACACTTGAATAACATTAGTTCGTTAAAATCGAACAGTAAAAGTAGGGGCCCCAAAAAAATCTTACCTCCGGGCCTCCGAAATATAAGAAGCAGCACTGTTTCGAAATATCATTATTTTAGATTTTGCCTTATTACCTTCTTTATTATTAGTTGAAGCATATTTGGCGCAACAGCTCTTTAAAGTGGTAGGGCCTAGCTTCTCGCAACCACTCATGTTGTGTGCGTTATAATTTTCAGACGAATGGAAGGGATCTACAGCTTAATGCCGAATCCGAACGGCGATTTGAGAAGCTTTTTTCGTGACAACAATACACTCGGATGTTTGTCAGACGCTCGCGAGAGGTGGGACGGTGAAAAAACTTTGTTCGTATTTTCTGGGATTCGAACCTGGAACCTCGTGCGTAGCGATCCGACACACTAACCACTTACGCCACAGCGCCCATATGAGATGTCTTTGATGATAATGTTATTAAATGTTGTTCGTCCTGTGCATTTCCAGGTCGCCTATGTACAAAAGGCTAAGCTTACACCCTTGCATAACTCCGGAGGTAGAACTAAACCAGTTTGACAGGGTATTTATGTTCCATACTGCAGTTTCGTTTTCTCTGTACTGGCTTTCAAAAACTTTTATCATTTTAGATAACACCCTCAAATTGTTGATCTTGTAAAAGAGTCACCGTCTGTTCGCTGAATCGAATGTTGCTCTTAAATTAACAAAAAGGCATACAGCTTTCTCCCATTATTTAGATACAGTTTTAAAGTATTGTACAAGACAAAGATATTGTCTACTGTCGAGTACTTTGATCTAAATCCTGTTTGAAATTAGAAGACCGTTGAATTTTACCCATGAAGCAAAGCGCTGACGTACAAAACTTGTGAATAATTTCAGCAAAGTAGTTGCGTGTTCAGATAAATTTTCTGGCGGTTCGTGACCCTGTTTACACGAGTCTTGGCTGTGTTTTAAAAAGTTGTGTCAGAAGCGAGAAAAAAAAAAAAACCCATAAATTTGCCTCAACAATTTTCTTTGCACAATAAAATAGGTCAAAAACTCCTTTTGGCAGCTATTTTAAAAAATGGCGGTTACATAATAACATTTTAATAAGACAGTTGAAGCGATAATATATTTCGAAACCCATGATGTAGATGTACGTATTGTACATAGATGTATGATGATTGGTGAAGTTTTTTTTTTGTTATTATTTGCGCGCACTCAAGGGGTTATGAATACCCTTACCACGTTTACACACAGTGCGGTCAAGATGCGGAGCGGAATTTTGCTATCTCTTAGGCAGGTTCTGTTTCTTTTCTGGTTGTAATTCTCCAGAATTTCTTTCGCCTGTCTCAATTGGGGATACCCCGACTACCCTCTTTGCTGTCTTCTTTTTTTCTCAGTTCGTTCTGTATTTTGTGTGGTCCTATCCCACAAAAAGGTTCAGGTCCAATGACCGGGGTGTCTAAGCCATTTCGTTTGTTCATCAGCTGCTTCGTGTCCCTCCACTCCTACATGTAGTGGTACCCAGCAGCGCTGTCGGAAGAGCTCCTTTGCTGAGCGCTGGGCTCCCCATAAATAAAAAAAAGGTTTCTCAAATTTTGAAGTTAAACTTGCAAAGAACAAAAATAATCAGCTGCTAAACAATGCTAAACAATATTCACATTCTATTACAACTTCGTAGGGGATATTCGTTGCATGCATAATTTGTACAACTCTTTGATACTTTTTCGGTGGCTCTTCTTTTCTTTCACAGAAATGGCTCCCGAAAAGCTTGAAATGGGCTCTTCTTTGAAATTGAAAAACGACAGCACTGGTACCCAGCAGAAAGTTACTTTGTTAGACTGGCCCAGCCTCTTAATCTTGATGGGACACTCCCATACCAGTCTGGATCTGATTTCATGTGAGTTCAGTGCCTTGATGGTGGCTTTCCAATCTGACATTATTGCTATGTTTTCCGGCGATATTTCTTGTCGAGGTCATATTGGTCACATCTTTCGATCACGTGAACTTTTGCTTGGAATATACTGGGGTAAATTCCCAGAGATTCTGAGTATCTGGTTCTGGGCCCGTACACACCTGCCTCAGTGCCAACAGATATTTTCGATCCATCCATGCCCCATTTAATTGTGTGTTGTTTAACTTGGTTCTTATCGGACTTAGGTACTGCTTCAATCCCTTTTAATACTTAGCTTTGAGTCGAATTTCCTTTCACAGCAGCATTTCTTGACCGTATTTTCTCTGGACCAGTCCAGAAGCGGAACCGATTTGGATATCATTTCTCGCTCTTTCTTTGCAATGCATTTCCTTTCCCGATGCCCTCTTTGATTATTCTTAATATGGTCTCCTTTGCGATTCTTTCTAGCACGATTTGTAGCGGAAGCAGTCCAACGATAACCCCTAGTACTGACGTGGGACAGGTTCTCATCGCTCCTGTTAAACAGGTGCAGGCTAATCTTTCCACTTTGCGTAGGGATGTTCTCGTCGTGCCTTGTTCTGTTGACCCATGCCATGACCATATGTGATGATGGGTCTGACTATCTTCATGTATATATTCAAAACCCATGGTTGCATAAAATATTTTTTATAAAGCCAATTTCTTGTTTAAAATGACTCGACTATACGTTCATACTTGCACACACGCAAATCCCCTCCAATAGATTGCCATAAACCATAAACAACTCGTATTCTTAGCCCTAAATCCGATTTCCAATTATTTTTTTGTTTTATGCCAACCGATTTTAATTATTTCTAAACATATCCAAACGTATCTGTTCTCTATGTGTATGAAATCTTTCTTTCTCTGTTTTTCAAAGTCGCCTATCAAATCAGAAAAGTTTATAACAAATCCGAACAAACCCTCCTCCAGAAATAATTTCCATTGTCTACTTGTTGTTGACATCGTTCTTGCCGGCTTTTGTCAAGTGGTGTTTACACCCATCAATGGTTGCATGGTCATCAACACACTCTCACAACATACCTCTCCCGAAAGGTCAAAAGTTACATAATGCCCAACGAATGTCTATTTACACAAGCCTAGTGGTGGAACTAAATGCGCGACATTAAGACAAGAGAGTCGGCTTATTAAAGTGCCTGTAGGCTCCCTTCGCTCCACACCGGCCACGTCAAATTCTCATCCATTAAAACGGCCACATTTGAATATGTAAACAAGATTATGCAAATCTTCCAAATGGCGAATTCCCATCAATCAAATTCGACAAAAGCGCCCAGTGCGGTTCCACGACAAGAACAAGCAAATCAACTCTGCACCCCGTGCCGTGCCGTGCCCTACATGATAAATTATAGATTCCAACCAAATTCAACGAAATTCAACAAACCGCTAATTTCAATTAAATTAAGTAATAGAAATGTCTATCAACACAATACAACACAACCATTCGCATAGTCACCGTCGTCGTTGGCTGGCCATAAAATATTCAGCCGTCATTAATCATGAATCGCGCTACAAAAGACAACAAATTGTCGCGCAGAGTTTACACTGCCGAACAAAAGCCAAAAAGACGCAAGCTGTCACTTGGAGTTCATATTTTATTCAGTCTCGCCGAAACGGGCCAGAACCAGAGTCAGAGCAACAGCTTTGCCAGTGAATGAGATTGGTACCCTACCATCGGTCGTCGGTGGCATCCCTGTCAGAGACAGTGGGTCTTCGTAATTAAAAATGCAAAAATGTAGAAAAGTCCAAAAAATCTTGGCCCCGCATTTGGCTCCACAGCAGGGCGGCAACAGAAACGGCATTAGGCAACCACAGGTTGAGCCGAATATTCTCATTCAAATGAAGTTGGCGGCGATTTAGTTCTCCATTCCGTCGTAAATAACTTTTCAACACCTTTATTCGGGCCTGAAAGGGGAATTTGCGAATTTTTTTTTGGTCATAATAAACCCGTCCAGCATCGATAGGAGGTGGAGTTTTTTTGTGGGAAATTATGGCGTGCATGATCCGCGATTATAACTGAATTTCGCTCAGAGGGTGTTTGATCTTATCGGCATCGAGTCTTTCATAAGACCAGCTTCCAGTTTGTGGAGCCACCTTTCTGGTGAGAAAATGTGTCATGTTGACTGCAGTCTTCACGGATGACAGTTCTTGAACGCGTATTATATGCAAATGAGGAACATTTCCTGTGTTGTTCTGGTAATAAAGCGAGCGGTTTAAACGGTTTTCGTTTTGTTCGAGATACGGATAGTGGCTTTGTTTGCGTTGGCTGATGTTGTTTTTTTTTTTATGCAGAAAGAGATAAATTGCAATTTGCCGGAGATTATCTCGTTTATGGGTTGATGGAGGTGTTACTCGTCGTTTTGCCAGATAATTAAACGAATGATGATTGTTTGTTAGTGTGACCGAGCAGTTAAAAGCGAACAAGAAAGCTGTCAATCAGGGAAATAAATATTGCAAGATCAGCTGTCTAACTGGCAATTAAAAAGAAAGTTAAGGCAATTAAAGAGGACATAAAGTCTGGTGGAACAATGCAGGGTGTTGGTAAGTGGGAGTAAGTTACGAGCGAAATTTGTTTGTGAAATCACTTCTGGCGAAATTTGAGTATGTACATACAAGTATACGACTACTGACAGAATGTAGGGAAAAGCGTTTTTGAGGATGGTAGCTACTGGGCGTTGACGAATATATAGGAACAAGAAGAGAGTGAGTTTCTTGTGACAAGATTCTCAGAAACAGCTCAAGTAATTGAATTTACTTGGAAATTGGATAACTACAAATTAATTAGAAAATAGCAAAAGTGACTTGTTTCCGAAAACTGGCAAATTTGACACCACTCATTCCAAGACCTGCAGTGCTGCATGATTTACCCTCATAGTGTATTAAACATGGAGAAATCAAATGTATCGCTTCCAGCATTCTTACCAGGCCTGAAAATCCACTTTCAGTTCCCTGTACTATGTAACATTCCCTCTTGACATCCCTTCATAGGAGGGGCTTTATAAAAGTGTTATATGTTTCAAAGTGTATGTGTTATCGAAATACGGTGCCACGCGGCACATTGATTAAATTCCGATCCTTGTTGTAGACGAACTTTGCTACGGTTATGTCAATGCTTTCTACGAAGCTATTGTGAATGTGTTTGTTTGAACGATAAGGATAGCTCAGTTGGTCGACCGTTGTCATAATTAAAGACATAATTACCGTTAGTTCGGTTCCTGCATCTGGATAAGGACTTCATTATTTATGGAATTTTCTGACAAGGTTTTATTCCTTGCTTTTGCGACATTCAGCCTTATCGTAAATACATTTTTTTTTGTTACATATACAGTAAAACCTGTCAAGTTTGCCACCCTCACAAGTTTGCCACCTGTGACGTTGGCCGGAATATTTATGCACGAAGAAAATTTCATACAAAATGTTCTTAAAGTGCCTGCATATGTTGGCCACCTGGCTATCATGGAACTTGCACTGAAATTTCGATATCCTATATCATCTCACATATTGAAAAACCTGTGAAAGTTGGCCACAAGCAATGGTTATCAGCAAATTTGTAAGCACATACATACTTGCAGCAATTTCAGAGAATAGCGGTACAATTACGATTAATAGGTGTTTTATCATTTGCAATAATATGACGCAGTATTTTCAGTTGTAGACTATTGGCTTCAAGGATTTAAGTGCTTCTAGTTTGAGTAAAATTAAAAAAAAGATTAAGAGACGGAAAAAAGAAATAGCTGTTTTTAGCGTTTGCATCAAGTAAGAGGAATGTAAATTTACATACATACTTTTATTTTCACCGAAAAGCAGACTCTCTTATTAGTCAGCCTGTGGGCGCCGTGGCGTAAGTGGTTAGTATGTCGGATCACTACGCATGAGGTTCCAAGTTCGAATCCCAGAAAATACCAAAAAGTTTTTACACGGTCCCACCTCTCGCGAGCGTCTGACAAACATCCGAGAGTATTGTTGTCACGAAGAAGCTTCTCAAATCGTCGTTCGGATTCGGCATTAAACTGTAGGTCCCTTCCATTCGTGTGAAAAATAGAACGCACACAACATGAGTGGTAGCGAGAAGCTAGGCCCTGTCACTTAAAAGAGCTCTTGCGCCAAATATTTGTTTTTTGTTTTTTTTTATTAGTCAGCCACCTGCATAACTTTGTCAAAAATGTCTGTACCGCGGGTGGCCAGCTTGGACAGTTTTCACTGTACTAATTTTTTATTTTATTTTTTTTTTTAATTAAATTACAGAGTTTTGTGCAAATAAGATATTATATGTTTTCGCCGAAATTTTTTTCCCAAGCAAATAAGTAGGTACTATACATTACTTGTGTCTTATTTTTCTGGAGAATTTTTTTCATCGTCTTAGAAGATATCTTCTTCTTCTTCCTTTTATCAGCGAGGCTATGATCCGAAAACAAGGGATCACAACCCTCCCACTTCACCGCATTTCTACTGATCCGCCTGTGGGGTTCGCCTATTTGACCTCAGAAAATATCGGCAGGCCTGCCGATTTTGGATCACTCGGTTACTGAGGCCAATGAAATGCCGATGTCGTCGCATTTGTCTGATCCAGGCGTTTATAGGCCTGCCTTTCCTACATCGCGATGTCTTTGGAACGTGCATTGATATTGCCTTTTTAACAGGGTTCAAATGATCTCTTCTTTGAACGTGGCAATACCAACTGAGCCGGTCGCGCTCTATTTTTTGTACGATGGTTTCCTTGATGTGAAAGCTTCCACGGATCTTCGAACTTCTTATTCGATCAAGCTTTGTCACTCCTGCTGTCATGCGAGGCATCTTCATCTCCGCTGCCGTTAATTTACTCTCATATTTTTTGTACATCGTCCAACATTGTGAACCGTATGTGAGCGCTGGACGTACAACTGCGGTGTAGAGCCTTCCTTTCAACTTAGGGGGCATTTTTCTGTCACAAAAGATGGCGGAATTTTCTCGCCACTTCATCCACCCTACGCTAACACGATGATTGATGTCGTCATCACAAGTTGCTTTGCTATTGATCATAGATCCCAGATATTTGAACTTTTCGCACTTGGGAAGCACTGTTCCATTCAAATAAATGTCTGGAATAGGCCTGAGTGGATCAGAGAACGGGCAGCATAAGTACTCTGTCTTTTTTGAACTAATGCGATACCCATTTCCCTCCAAAACGTCCACCCACACATCAAGTGCTCGTTGCAGGGATGTAGGATCCTCACTTATGATGGCCCCATCGTCAGCAAAGAATAACTGATGTACCTTGTGGTCCATCACTTTACCTTCAAGCAGATAATCAAGGACCGTAATAAAGAGCAAAGGACTTAAAACGCTTCCCTGGTGTACCCCGACTTTGATTGGGAACTCTTCGGTTACTCCAGCGGGGCATCTTACTTTTGTCTTTGCTCCTTCGTACATTTCCATAATCATCTGTACATAGGTTTCTGGAACCCCTCGATGTCTTAGCGCCACCCATATCAGATCTCGTGGTTGTCTGTCGAATGCCTTTTCAAAGTCAACCAATACAATATGCAAATCCCTTAAGGAATCACGATGTTTTTCCATTATGATCCTTATACTTTGGATTGCCTCTGTGGTTGATTTACCCGAGACAAACCCGCACTGATCATCAGATAGCCGTATTATTTTTCGCAGTCGGCCACCTAATACCCGCTCAACGATCTTCATGGTGTGTGACATCAGCTTGATCGAACGGTAGTTATCACAGTTTCGCGTATCACCCTTCCCTTTGTATACAGGGAGAAGGTAACTTTCCCTCCATTCATTCGGCATTGGATCACCTCTCACGAATTTGGAGATGAGAATTCTGAGCCATCTGAACCCGATGTCTCCCATCTTTTTCCAGAACTCAGAGGGTATCTCGTCTGGCCCAACCGCTTTTCGTTTTTTGGAGTATTTGACCGCCTCACTAACTTCTTCGACTGTAATGTCGGGTATTTCTTCACAGTTAGGGGTGGCTCTTGGAAAGTATAGCCGGGGAAACTGTTCATTTAAAAGCTCTTCACAATACTGCCGCCACCTCTGCAGAATTTTGTCGTCATCCACAAGAAGCTGGCCATGAGCATTGCTAATGAACTTTGGCGAACGAATCTCCTGAGCATTCTTCCTTCTTTGGGCGGCTATTTTGAAGATAGTGGCACTCTTGTTCATATTGTGTCTTCGCAGCTCCTGGATAGCCTGGTTTGCATCAGCAACCGTGGAAAATATTTTCTCCAGCTCCCGATACAGGCCCTCCGTACTCTCTGCTTGAAGCTGAGCGCACTTCTTCTTCGCTTTTTTCTTGCAGCATCTGTATTCCATTTCGAGGCGAGCTTTTTCGTCACTATTATTAGAGGGGCACTTTGACCAAGTTTTGAAAGCCGCTTTCTTCTCATTAATCACTTTCTTAGCTTCATCACTCCACCACCATGTTTCTTTGGCGTGTTGATGATAGCCTGTTGAAGCTCCTAACAGTTATTTAGCCTTCTTTAAGCAAGTTCGCTGTAGGGAATCCCACATATTTTGTGCTCTGCACTCTTCATCCTCAGCTCCGTTGATGGTGTGAGAGAGGTAATTTTTCATTACGAAAACAAAAGCCTCGCCTTTTTCTTTGTCCAGATTGTACCACTTGATTTTCTCAGAGACCCTTGTTTGTTTGCTTTTCTTTGGTGTTTTCATAAAAAATTCGGTTAGCAGGAGACGGTGTTGACGAGCGATTGCCTCTCCCAGGATCACTTTGCAATCTTTTACCCGAGGCTTCATGAAACTGCCTACCAAATGGTAGTCAATCTGAGTTTCATCTCCACCACTGCTGTAAGTGATCAGGTGTCGGCTTTGGTTGATGAACATGGCATTTAACACGATAAGACCGTGTGATTTGCACATGCTTAGGATGTCTTCACCAGGAAGGTTCCTGGTGCCATATCCTAGTCCTCCATGGCAGTCTTCATAGTCTTCGTTTGATTTCCCGACATGTCCATTCAAATTTCCTCCAACAAATAGAAATTCTTCCTTTGGGATGTTCTTAAGGAGATTGTGGAAATCTAGCCAAAATGCATCTTTATCTATCTGATTGCACCCATTGTGGGGAGCATATGCACTGACAATATTCCACACCTCTCCTTGTATTACTAGTTTGAGAGACATCAAACGGTCGCTGGACTTCGAAATGCTCAAGACGTTTCCAAGTAGCTCTGCCGCAAGGATGATACCGATTCCGTTCCTAGCCTTTTCCGTTCCGTAGTAGAACATCTTGTAATCTTTTGTCCTAACGTCCAAGAAACGCGCCCGATTCCCGGTGTTTTTCCATTTCGTCTCTTGGACACACAAGATGTCCACCCGCCTTCTATTCATCATCTCTTCCAGCTCGTAACTTCGGTCATGCTTCCAACGTTCCAACTCGCGACCCTTAAATTGCGTCCAAACTGTTTCATTATGTTGCTAGCCCCCGGAATCCGTATAGCTCTGACCCGAACATTTCTGCTCGGTCCAGGATCAGTACCATGCACAGCAGTGGTAGTGCCTGGCGGGGTAGTGCCATTCCTTTTTGCAAGTATTATCATAATGATACAGTTTTGCAATACAATTTTTGAACCATATTGCGATGGTGTTTGTTGTTTGACACGTGCATGCTCCTGTTTTAGTATTGTTTGATCTTTCTTTTATGACACCGGTGATCTCCAGTCGTGTCAACCCACGGAATCGCATGCACACTTGTGGGAGGGTTTTTATGGTAGTATATGTGTCGCTAGGCTCACTTGGGTGTTATATTGCCTAGATCTGATTTGTCCCCTTAGTCGTCTTTTACGACAAGCGCTAGTTGTTGGGGGGGCGCTGCAGTGATATTCTTAACCCGTCCCTGCACGGGGACGTCTTAGAAGATATCTATTTTTTGTTTGGGGGAAAGTACCAGTAGAAAGTACACACATTCGACTGGCAGGAGTAGACCTAATGCTAAGATCTAAAAACTATTATTAATGTGGAATTTAAAAATAAATATAAATATTTGCCAAAGCCTCTCTTATTAGATCCCAACCATCATTCTATTAAAGGCAATACCTTTTAAATACGAGTATGAGATCCAAAAGTGAATGAAAAAACCCCGCCGACGTTGTTTGCACACTTTATAGTTAGAATCCCTCCTGAAATACATACAATCATGGCTATGATTGGGGCTTATTTTGGAGCCTGGCGAAAAACTGGCTTACGACCATAGATAAGGTGATCCTAAGTCTTAAAGTCTTTCTTTCCAACTCATCCCCAAAGTTCAAGATACCTGCTCAAATGTTCTGCGCCGAGTATAATATCTCTTCGGTGCCCAGCTGTTCCATTTTATTGGATAGCGGTATTCCATTATAGGGAATGTTTGGCAAAGGAATTTCTTCGCACAGCAAGACGTGTCCAAACCACTACCATTTCCTTTATCGGATGGTGACGTTCCAATACAAAGCTGTTGGTTTACGATGCGTGACATCGAGAGTATTTGTTGTCACGAATAAGCTTCTCAAATCGCCGTTCGGATTCGGCATTAAACTGTAGGTCCCTTCCATTCATGTGAAAAATATAACGCACACAACATGAGTGGTTGCGAGAAGCTAGGCCCTGGCACTTTAAAGAGCTGTTGCGCCAAATATTTGTATTTTTTTGGTTTATGATGCGACTAGGCCACACAGTCCTAAGGATGATCATCTTTTCCCAAAAGATTTCAGTTTACGAATGAAAAGAAAGCTCATTTTATTCGGACTTACTCGACATTGGTGTGGAACAATTGCAGCCTAGTTTTGATGCTATTAACATTACTTCTCTAGATTTTTGAATGCAGCCTTGGTTTTGCTAAATTTGTTGTATACGTCAATTTCGTAGCCAGCTTTGGTTGAGACAATACTTCCTAAGAAAGGAACACTGTCAATTTTGTCGACCAATTGCCCACTAATGTCTACTTGAACGGTGGTATTTCCAAGGCTGAGAGCTTTTGTTTTGGCCATGATTTATGTTCATCCCCCACTTTCTTTGGTCGAGTTTCGAGACTATAAACCATTTGAGAGCAAACAATCGTCGTCAGCGTAGTCTAGGTTTTCAAGATAAGATGTCATTGTCCAATGCATGCCGCTTTTAATGCCTTGAGGCTCTCTACTGCGTCGTCCCTCCAGGTTAGATTCGAAGACTCTGCAGGCCGTACCCAATACACAGTTTTTTGAATAGAGCTCGTATAGTTTGTCGCTGAATCTCCTCCTCAAAATCCCGTCAAGGCAAACGGGACCGAATATCTTATGAAGAATTTTTTTCACGAAGCGACCAAGGATATCTTCATCTGCTTTCAAGAAAGTCCATATTTCAGCACCGTAAAGCAGGACTGGGATGATGCGGATCTTATATAGCATCTCGTTAGTAGTTTGAGATAGGGTTTTACTGTTGAATTGCCTTATTAGCCCAAAAAACAGCGATTGGCAAGAATTATTTTTTGCTTGATTTCTGCGCTGGTATCATTGTTAGAATTAAAAGCAGAGCTAAGGAGACAAAGTCCCTTACTACCCCAAAGTTGTAGCTACCCACTGTCACCTTCTGTCCAATTCGTCGTTGTGCTTCAATGCTTGTAAACGCACCGGTGACAGCCCGCTGAGTTCTTCCAATGATATCAATATCGTCGGCGTATGCAAGCAGTTGTACAGACTTTTTGATAGATTGTGACTCTAGTGTTGGCTTATGAGTTCCGCACAATCAATTCAAGTACTATATTTAAGAAGTTACAGGACAGCGTGTCACCTTGTCTAAAACCTTATGTTGGCATCAAAGGTGTTGGTGAAGTTATTACCGACCTTGATGGAGCAGCGTGTGTTCTCCATCGTCATCCTGCACAGACGAACAAGTTCGGTAGGGATGTCAAAACTATATATGGCTTTATAAAGCTCTTCTCTATAGAGCATCTCGATAAAGAGATGATGAGTAATGCACTTCTTAGGTTTTCTCCAGTATCTGCCGAAGTGTAAAGATTTGATCGATGGTGGACTTTTCTGGCCTGAAACTGCACTGACAGGGCCCAATCAGGCTGTTGATAAAAGGCTTCAGGCGTTCACACAATATCGCAGAAAAGATCTTGTATGCGATATTGAGGTGACTGATGCCTCTATAAGTGGCGTAGTTGGAGGCTATCATCGTCTATATTGAAGGGTTCATTCTGCCTGACATGGAACTGGCGGAATGTTGGTCTTCGAAACCGTTCTCCGTTTACAGTCTGCAGAAGTAGTTTTTTCATATTCTCAGCATCGACTGTGATCCTACTACGGGATTTCCATTTTCTTCTCTACATGTTTCAGTGCGGGTTTTGCTTCTCTGACACGTTCTTTTTATCTTTTGGTAAAACTTCCGCACATTGTTCTTGGATCTCTCAATATTCTCCATCGTGAGCTTCTCGTGTTTCTTCTTCTTTTGGAGAAGCTGATTTTCTTCCCGTCTCTTTTGTCCAAATATTCCACGTACAGATCCGAAGGTCGTTGTCCTTATTCCGTTTGCTGGCTTGCGGTTGTTTCTACACCAGTGTTTTTTAAGTGGTAGGGAAATTACACCGACGCAAAACATCCAACCTGGACGGGAAGTTCCGTTTGTTATACCCCTCGGACGCGGGGCCGGATACACCGGTGGTAGTAGTCCACTATTGGAGTTTGAGCGCTGCCGTTGGCCCAATAAGGGGCTCTTCTGCCACTATCTCTATTCCAAGGTCGTGACTGACATTAGAAATTCATTACCGGCCTGTAATCCGAATTTGTCGAAGTATCTCGCACAAGGTAATTACTAAGTTCACTGGAACTGTAGACGCCACCGTTGACTCTATCTTCCCCCTTCCTTTGCTGGCGGCAAAAATCCTCCAAAAGGGGTTGGCAACCCATTTCTCGGATCAAGGTACTAGGCATCCAGCGGTCACTACGTGAAGGTTGAGTGTAGGAGTTAGTAGGTTAGGTTAGGTTAGGTAAAGGTGGCTGTCCTGACAGGGTCAGGACACACTTAGACCACATGGGTCCATTGTGATACCACATGAGTAATGACCGGTCGAGTCACCGGTAACCAGGGGAACCTTAACCTTTCTCATGAGGGTGTTGGCTGAGAATGCTGACTGAAAAGCGTAGAGAGGGTGACTGACTCAGTCAACCCTGAAGTCAAGGTGTACCGAGTAGGTATAGTGTCCAGCAAGTGATGGGGGGTGATTGATTCAATCGAACCCCCTATACTGTGTATGCAAGTTATTATTGGCAGGTCCCATAAACCGTGTAGGCGTAGAGGTGCATACGTATAGTAGAGTGACTGATTCAGTCTAACTCTAATTACTGTTATGCATGCTATTGACTAGGTGGGGTGACTGATTCAGTCAAACCCTTCATACCTAGGTGGACCGTGTAGGTGTAGGGAAGCATAAGCGTACATAGAGTGACTGATTCAATCGAACTCTAAGTACTGCTATGTATAAAGTGTGAACTAGGTAGGGTTATTGTTACAACCGAACCCGTACCTAGGTGGACCGTGGAGATAGTGGGGAATGCAAAGTAGAGCGAGATGACTGATGCAGTCAATCTTGCACTAGTATGCAGTCGAACTTTAGGGGATGGTTTGGCTAGGTAGGGTGACTGCTTCAGTCAAACCCTTAATACCTAGTTCACCGTGTAGGTAGTGTGCATCTGAGTAATAGGGGGATTGATTGACTCAATCAATCTCTGTTACCTCTATGCCGTAATGTTATTTACAGGCACTGGTCTAGCGCTATGGGAGGGTTAGCTATCGATCTTGGGAGGTGTCTGTTGCAGTACCTCTTGGGGATTGATAGTACCCAATAACGAGGGAGGAGGTGTGGTGGTGATGTTGTCGGGGGGGGGGGGGGGGGGGGGGGGGGGGCATTTCAGCTAAACCAGTTGGATTTACCTATGTATCTATTTAAGTTTCTAATGTCTATGTTAGACAGGTCACTTAGGTCCTCAAAGAAGTAGCTAGTAGCTTTTTTCTTAGTGTGGCTAGCGCTGGGCATGTGCCAAGGAGGTGGAGACTATTCTCCTCCTCCTCTTCATCTCTGCAGCTTCTGCAGAAATCATTTGCTGGGACACCCATTCTAGTGGCGTGTCTACCTAACAAGCAGTGTCCTGTGACTATTCCTACTGTGAGGCTTCTGTTCCTTCTATTTAATGAAAGGAGATTTTTGGTTTTCTTTGCGTCAAGTAAGGGCCAGATCTTCCTGGTCGATGCACACGTAGTTAGATTACTCCATCTGTTGTTCGCATTAGAATGCGCTTCGTTAAACATTCGGATTTTCATTAATTGTATTGGTGGTGCCGGTGCCTCTCTATTTACATCGAGAGGAAGTACGGTGCCTTGTCTAGCTAGTTCATCCGCTTTACAGTTGCCTGGAATATCTCTGTGTCCTGGGACCCAGCACAGAGTAATGTTGCATCTGTCCGCAATCTCGTTAAGAGATTCGCGGCAATGTTTAACCAACTTAGATCTTATTGTTGGCGTTTCCAGAGCTTTAATCGCTTATTGACTGTCTATATAAAGGACGATAGACTTACCATCTATCGGGTATATAGAGAGTCTGCGCGCTGCTTCACGAACGGCCGATATTTCCGCCTGAAAGATGCTACAGTGGTCCGGAAATCGGAGAGCTACGTTTATTCTAGGTGATTCGGAAAATATACCTAGTCCTGTGCCCTCCGAAGTTTTGGAACCATCTGTATAGATTTCGATTGCGGCGTCATTTAGAATGATACCTTCCTCCCATGCGGATCTGTCAGGGATGGTGGTGTTATATTTGATATTGAAATCAATACATGGGGATATGTAATCTGTTACTCTGAGATTGGAGTTTTGTAAGATTTTCATGTGGCCAGGAGTTAGTAGATCTAGACTAAGTTAAAACGCTTGTGTTTTCATATAATAGCATTCACTACCGTTTGACCACCAAATGAAAAAGCACTATCCTTTCTCAAAACTCCAAACGATTTCTTACCTTTGCGCATAACAAAACTTCACAACGGTGTATACGTATGTATGTATGTATAATACACATATTATGTACTCTACCTCAGAGTAGATGTTAGACTACAACAAAATAAACTCATGATACACAAAGTACTGTTGTTTGATGGCATTCTTTGGATTTACCAATAAAATCAAACATATACGTTTTCAGATATTTTTTCCAGTCTACTTCCTTATATATGGAATTTCTATACTAGTCCAAGAGGAATATACAAGAACATACTCGTACAAATTCTCCGCCTCTATTATATTAAATAGAAAAAAACCTCCGACATCAAATATAAATATCGTAATTACTCACGATGTACTTTATAATTGCCTAAATAACCCAAACAGTTTTTGAATAAACTCAACTCATGCCAAGAATTCCACACGATACCCATGACCTCCGGCTCCGGCATCGCTTAATCATCGTCATTCCCCCCGAAGGAAGGTCGTCCAGTTACTCAGCCCCCAGTCACTTCACTTTTAACAAATAGCTAGAAAAACCACACAATCTTTTTTTACCCACGTAACGAAGCGCAAATGCTAGTAGTTCAAACGTACACACACCTCGCTCACCCCCAACACTCAATCCAATCCAATAAATTTAGTACCCGCCCATATCGAAGTCGAAAAATCATCGGAATCGGGTATTTCACAATCGGCAATTCGCACCTCCACTTCAATTACTCGTTCCAAATGAGGTAATTATCGCCACCAATACACTCTTCCGATACAATGCCGGCTGAAACCACTCCGCAGCACTTGGCCCAGGCAGCCAATAATAAATTCTCACCTCTTTGACTCCAATCAAGCAGCAGAAGTGATAACCTTTGGCAGCCCATATGTTTCCAAGTACAGTCGTTTAGGCCAAGTTAGTTGGACCCCTAACTATTGCGCAATGTGCGCGCATGATCAACAGCAGCAGCCGCAGCACCGCATGGAGCTATAAAGTCGGAAATAAATCAACTCACACAACGTGGTGAATATTACGCGGCTTACATTAGAATCAGAGTCGCATCCAACCTGAAGCTTGGAACCGCGAATCAATTTTGGAAAATCTCACGTTTTACAATTATTGCCATTAAGGTGAGGCAAGCAGGAGACAAATGGAATAGGAAGTGGTTGCGGTGGTAGTCGTCATCGTCGTCATCATCGTAAAGCCGAGTTATGAGAGAATGGTTGAACTTTTCCAAGAGTCACACAGCCGCGCCGGCCACCAGAGAGAGAGTAATCATGACACTATGACACCGATTGATTAAGTTGTCGGTTTGCCAGTTGGTGGTGTTTGCACACGCCGGCCGTCCGCTCCGTGCTGGTTGCAATGAATGCGAGAATCGGGTAAATGTGTCAATATGGATGATGTCTTATGATATTCAAATAATCATGGTCTTGTGACTCCCAGTTGAGCCGAGAATTATCTATGGTTTGAATAACTATAAGTGGTGGAATCTTAGTCCATTCGCAATGAAAAAATATAATACTTTTGCAGCCATATTAATAAACATGTTTATTTTTTCATGGTTTACGCAGTGTAGGTATATGCTTAAATCCTCATTAATAAAAAAAATTCAGACTTTACTAACGTTTGTTAACTTGTGGTTAACTAACACGCAAAACAGTGCGTGTGTGTAAAACTACTGCAAAGAAGATACGCAAAACGACGGTACGGAGATTCATGGCATTAGTCAACCTACCCTGAGCATTATTTGCGCTCATGTAGGAAAAGCATTTGTCTCACAAACAAAAGAACTTATCAAAATGCCACAAGAAACTTCAGCACAGAGCCAGGTCTTACATAATTATGTGTTCGGGGAACTAGATCTAAGCTAGATCAAAAATTCTCTGTATTGTCTCTCCCTTAAGAGTCGTTATGGGACATTGTCTCATTAGTAAGCACTCCAGAAGGCATGCCCACTTTTTGAATGATTTCTGTTGGAGGAGACCTTTACACTTGTCCCTCGCAGAAAGAAAACTACATATGTACTTCGAAACTTACATCTTCGACATCCTGCCAAATACGGCTGTCAGGTGCCTCCAGCGGTTTATAGGTACGTCTGGTTGATTCTGTGACTAGTTATGGGTAATACTTAAATCTTCGTGGTTTCAGAATGAAAACGCAAACGAAAGTATGCCAGAACTCAAACTGAATATGGTCTGGTCATTCGCTTTGTCTAGTTCCCCGAACACGTAAAATCAACACAACTGTTTATTCACAAATAAAGCTTTATTAACCTGCAAATTACATTCTTAACCTATGCAGTCCACTTAAGACAGCGTGTAACCTGGTAAGTGTGCAAGCAGAAATGCAACAGCATCCGATGCCGCACGCGGTGTAGTTGTATTTGAGGAAGTTGCCACACACAACACAGAAGTACCGAGGTGAGAATTTCGATTGCGGCGCCAAAGCCGTGAAGTAGTTGGAACCGTCCGGGTGAATTTGCTTTTCTTTCTCCAACAACTAGGCCAGAGTTTTCCTATATTTTGCCTTTGATTCGATTCCCTTGCACATGGGCTTCTCCTCCTTGGGGCTCTTGAGACTGTCCTGAAACTTATTTGACATCACTAAATCCGCGTGTGAGTCTTCATGAAAGTTGTCCTGCTCCAGAGCCTCCAGAGCTTTCCTTGCTCGTCGTTGTGTTGTATTCATGTAATATTAAATAAATAAATTATTATCAGTGGAATCATTATTAATTAACACTTGTCTAAGATGGAACACTTCTCAGATGTAAAAACTCTTTAGACATATTTTCGAAACGTACGGAAGACACATTTCAAAACACTTACCTAACCTCCATACCTCATAATATCTGTGGCAATAAGTTGAAGTAGCTAAATAAATAAATGAAATGTAGTAGTTAAATAAATAAATGAAATCAAATACTCTGATAGCCGTAACTCGGCAGTCTTTACAGATATGCAAATAAAAAATTGAGAAAGAATACTGGGAACATTTTTCTGTAATTAATTCAATTTTGATTTAAGTCGACTTAAGCTACTTCACCTTATTGGCACAGATATAGTCTAATTGAAACATTAATTTTTAATTTTTCTCAATCTCCTTTCTTATTTAAGATAATATTTGCATCATATTTTTCTTTTCATTACACTCGTGGATGGTCACTCAGTTTTCAAGACCTCCTTGACCTCGTATAAATGACGACATCTCCCATTTAATCCCAGATCATTTTCACGACTTCCACTACGGTTCATTTGCGTCGCTTTATTAATTTAAACTTTTTTCTTGGAACGTACCCGACTCGGGAAACCCAACCTCTACAGGATATACATTGGCATTCATGCAGGTAAGCGCACAGTGATCTGTAGCCAAGGAGCCGTAAAACTAATTAGAAGTTGTCACATAAAACAGAAATGACCTCGTTTAGCACTCATAGCACTAACCTTAAGAGTCTTCTTCACGGAATGGCTCATTCCATCGCTCCTGATGCTGCTGCGAGAGGTTTTGTTTTCGTTCCGTGAGATTATGCTTCCAGCAATTAGCTAATTGATTTTAATGTCTGCAGTTAAAGTTGCAAGTACTTACTATCTCTCCTATCCTACATGACCATGACCACTTGCGTAACGAGAACAAGGCTATTTGCCAAGCTTTAAGTCACACACATCACCTTCTCCCATTTGGCATACAATGGTCGGATGATTGATGGATTTTGCATAAGAAGAACTAAAAGTCACAACACATCCTCGGATGATGCAGAAGGACCTTTGTGTGAGGGAACATGACAACAACGACTATGATGGCATCACACCAAAATGCGGACATAAATGTAAATCCACGCTGTGACTGTGATTGCTATGCTGTGGTGTCCATTGTATTCAAATTTCATGTGCGGATAAGTTCTTGAGTAATGGTCGCTTTGTCATCATCATCAACATCATCTTGGTCGTCATCATCCTCGTCGTCGTCGTCGTCGGGCTTCCACTGAGGTTCTTCTGGTCGTTCCACTTGTCCACTCATTTGACATGAACGCTCATTTTGCTTATTTCGCGTGGAGAATTACCCGGAATGGGATTGTGGATCTGCGGCCTTTGAAGTGCTCCGCCACCATGACAGTTGCGCATTCGCACTTTAGTGCCATTGCGAATGGAAATTCCTGGAGGCTACAACGAATTGGAGTGCGTTGTCCGAAATTGGGGATTAGGTTGATTTTTTTTTTTTTTTTGCTTTCAGCAGAAGGGAAATTAAGAAATAAGATTTTATGGTTTGAGAGGATGTACCACACACTGAGTCGTGGAGGAGCGTAGCCAAATGGTGATCTAAATGAGAGTTTTTTGTGCAAAATGAGGAAGGAAGGGAATGTTTTATGAATTCCTTTTAAATTTAAATTTTTCCTTCTCGAAAAGAAGACTTTCAAATGTGTTGTGGAAACATTCCTGATAGGAAGTTGCCTGATTTATGTTCATCAAACTGTAGAAGGGAATGTAGATGTCTCCAGACTACAACAACTTTGGCCAGACGTGCGGGCCATGACTTGCACTGACTTAAACTATTTTTTTCCAGAGATTTCGAAAATGTAATCCACACCATACATTTGGAACGATTGCCGAATCTCGTGGTTAACAATCAGCAAACGGATTTGATAATACATCCTCGAAGGACTATCAACTTTAGTAAAAATACGATGAAAAGAAATGTGTATTCTGTGAGAATGATATGCATACTAGGGTTTCTTAATTGGGATTCGTTGCTTAAGAATGTCGCTCTTTTACAAATTCTCTGTCATGGGCTGTCAAAAACGATGTTGTATATCTTAAGTTGGTAATGGGTCTGCCAGCGATTGTCAGACCCATCCTTATCTACGGAATTATTGTATGGTGGAACGCAACAGACAAAACCAGCTATCTTAAAACACTCACAAAGGTACAAAGATTAGCATGCTTAGGCATAATAGTAGCACAGAGATCAACACCACAAGCGGGTTTAGAGATAATGCTAAATATCCCTCCCCTAGATGAGTACATACGATGTACAGCTGGCAAAAGTGCGATTCGTCTTAAACAATCGGGCGCATGGAACCAAAGCTCCTATGGACATGGATATATACTCAACAGGTATAGTATAAGCGATCTCAATAGAACAACAGATTATACCATACCCTTGGGCGGTCTGATATCTCACACCTCATAGGTTGACCGCATTCCTTAATTGTGGGATCGATACAAGTGTAAACCCCCTAAAGCGAGGTACAATAAAAGTTAAGTAACAACCAAAAAATGTTTACAAATATCATACCCTATATAGACTTCGAAAACAACTACTCCACTTTTATTCCGGAAAGACAAGATTGGGACTCCAACACATTAACTAATGTACAGGATATTCAACTTTACACGGACGGGTCTAAAATGGATATCGGAATTGGCTCTGGAGTTTTCTGCGAGTCACTTGAAATCAACGACTCATACAAACTCTTGGATGACCGTAGCATCTTTCAAGCTGAGGTCTTCGCCATTGAGAGGGCTGCACAGACTATACATAGCAAAAAACTAAATCCCTCCAAGATTAACATTTTCGTGGATAGTCAAGCGGCAATCAAAGCACTAGATAGCCAGGAAGTTAGATCATAAACAGTTTTCAGATGCCGTAACGCGTTGAACAGAATATGCAACACCCATGACGTAACTCTCTGCTGGGTTCCCGGACATAGCAATATTAAAGGTAACGAAACAGCAGATGAACTAGTCAAAAAGGGATCAGCATTGGATCTTCAACACACTCGAATGTCAGTAAAAACTCCAATTGGTGAACTTAAAAGGAAAATAGACAAATAGACAAATCTTTAAAACCACCGCTTCCATCATATGGGAAACAGGTTTTTGACGAAGTAGGGGATCTCATACAAGTCGCACTAAGGAACATGATAGGCTTCACAAAGAGCACCGGCTGGTACACAACAGAACCGACCGCAAGATAATTTTTTAAATATCGGTTCCAAAATACAAAGGGAAACACAATGGACCGAATGGCCTCCGTCTTCTTTCTTTTCTGAATGGTTTGCAATAACAACGAGAGTAAAGTATCCCTACTAAAGGTAAGGTGTCTCAACAATAGCAGGAAATCTAAATTTTAAGTAAAACATTGAAGCATCGATTTTTTTTAATACCGAAATTTTGATTTTATCATAAAGTAGACAGGTGCCAATAATGATGGAATAACACATCTGATAAATGTCCTCCTCGGCTTTACTCACACATTTGGGTTCTTTTGATACATTTTTTAACCACGGTTTGCAAAAGTACGGTTGGATTTCAGTAATACAGCGTCTAATTTAATCCTTCAAGGCTTGGGTAGTTGTGGGATTATTGACATAATTTTTTTTAATTAAAAAAATCATATTGTAGAGAAAGAAATCCAAAGGCACTAAATCGCACAATCTAGGCGGCCAATCCTGGTCGCCTAAACGGGAGATTACACGACTAGGGAATGTCTCGTGCAATGCTACAATGTCACTGTTTTATGTGATGTGTAGCAAGGGGCGCCGTCCTGTTTTAACCATATATCTTCGAAATCTATACCATATGTTTAAGGCACAAAAAATTGGGTAATGATTCCCCGATAGCGTTCTTGAAATGTTAAATTCTTGGCCACAATGCGGAATGACCTGGATGAACAAGTGCCGATGGTCTGACATCATTAATCGACCAAGTCTTCTCGAATTTTTCGAGTACATATCGTTTTCACAGCTGGAACAATTGTGAATCGCGGCAGTCAAACGTTGACCATTTTTGAAACAATTATTAACAAGAAGAATGCGTTATTGTGTCGAATAGCGATCCACTTTTAATAATGGCGGACTATCAACCATCGAAATACGAGTAATATTGGATCATTGCAAAAGTTTGTGCCCGGTTTGATAATGAAACACAAGCGATTACACTTTAAAGAAAACTATTTTATTAATCGATTATATAGTCACCGTTTTTTTATACAATTGCCTCTCAACGTTTTACAAGCTTGCGGATTCCGTTTTCATAAAAACAGCGTGGTTTTCCTTCAAAAAATGTCGTAAGGAAGTTTTCGACAGCTTCGGGGAAACCAAATTTCTTTCCATTCAAACCGTTCTGAAGGGACCGAAACATGAAAATCTGAAGGAGGGAGGTCTGGGGAATACGGTGGGTGCTGAAGGATTTCCCATTTTAACTCCTTCAGTTTTTGCAGCGTTTGTCGGGCGACATGTGGCGTTATCATGATGGAAGATGACGCCTTTTTGATTTGCCAAAACCGGGCGGTTTTCTTCAACTTTCTCATTAAGCTTAGAGAGTTGCTCACAGTACTTATTCGCCGTGATTGTTTCGCCAGGTGGAAGAAGCTCGAAAAAAATTATACCCCTGAAATCCCACCAAATAGATAACAGTACCTTCATTGGATGTAAGTCAGCTTTTCCCAATGGTTCTGCACCTTCACCTGCTTGTTTCCAGCTTGTTTTCCGCTACACCTTGTTGTACAGAATCTACTTTTCGTTACCGGTTACGACTCGATCCAAGAAAGGTTCGTTTTCATGGCGTCTAAGCAGAGATATGGCCACGGAGACGTGGTCCAACTTATTTTTTTCCGTCAAACAATGCGCCACCCACGTATTGAGCTTGGAAGTGAATCCAAGCTTCTTTAAATGACGAAATGCTGACGAATTATCTATATTAAGCCTCTCAGCAATCTCCTCAGTTGAAATCTTCGGGTTATTTTTTACTAAGGTTCGCAAAATGTCGTCATCAATTTCGGAAGGCCGTCCAGAACGGGATTGATCGTCCAAGGTCATATCACCGTTACGAAACCTACCAAACCACTTTTTAACGGTCCTAAGAGCAGGAGCACGATCCGAATAAACGCTCTGAATGTTTTTTGTTGCGGTTCCAACACTCACTCCTTTTCGAAACTCGTACAGCATTACATGGCGAAGGTGTAACTTTTCGTTCTCCATTTTAGACATTTTTTTTCACACACAATTTGACTTAATTCAACGAGGTTTAGCGATAAAATGACTTCTTATGCCACGACCTATCCATTGGTATATGGTACATCAAGTCCATAAGACAAACAATGGTTGCGTTATACCGCAAACTTTCCGTCACGTATGAAGATCCGGCACGAACTTTTGCAATGATCCAATATACTCGTAATGATTTGACTGTTAAAGCACAAACATTTCGCCACATTTAAATTTTTCGCTCATGTTGGGACACTAAAGTCTTTATATTCAGTAGGCTTTATTCATTTTGTTCCTGAATTATTTGAAAGCTTTAATTTTAATTTATTATCAACAAAGTACAAAACTTTCTTCGATAGAATTATAATGAGTTTTAAAAGAACAATTAAAGCAGTAAATTTAATAATAAAACTACAAAACAAGTAAAGAAATCAGCATTTGCATTATACAACTTCACAAACCCATTTATCGACGAAGAATGGCCGTAATTAGTTCGCGAGTGAGCTATTCTTGATTTCTTAAGCCAGCAGTTGGACCATTTATATTTAAAAGGCTTAAGATCTCAGGGGAATCAATCCGACAAATAAGTAGTTTATGAAGAAAAATGGTTCTAGCCGCCTCTCTTCTAATTTCAATCAGTTCTATCCTAATTAGCTTAAGTTTCGATTGGTAGGAGGGTATTGTGTTAGGGTCAACCCAGGGGAGTCTTCTAAGAGCAAATATCAAAAAAATGTTTTGATGGCTTCAATTGTTAAGATATGTAATGTACATTATAATACGGATACCACAATTGACGAATATTCCAAAATGACCTTACAAATGATTCATATGCTCGTAACATTTTAATAACGTACGGGTTGGTAAATTCACCAGCATAGCGTCTTATCTTTCCCCAAGCTCTATTAGCCTTATTTGTGATAAATTTTATATGATTTGTGTAGGAAAGTTTAGAGTAAAGCAAAACGCCCAAATCCTTAATTAGATAGACTAGCGAAATTTCTTTATTGTCAAGTGAAATTGTGAAGGATATAACCGAACACTTACTAACATCTAGGGACAACAAGTTTTAAGAGCACCAAAGAGAGAGTTTCTGCATGTTAGGATTAAGTATTTGGAAGTAATGAGTGTTTTTCCCAGATGCAAACATATTGAAATCATCCGCAAACATTAATTTATTACATCGAGGTATAAATTTAACAACATCATGTACAAACAGGACGAAGAGAAGTTGGCCAATGTGGCTTCCTTGTGGGACATCAGAAGTAACCACAATTTAATTTGAAATTATATTTCGGAAGTTTACAAATTGCATCTATTACATAAATAAGATGACAACCAATTAACAAAGGAAATCGGAAAACCCAGGCGTTTAAGCATGAAAAGCAATAGACTATGATCTACACGGTCGAATGCTTTACTAAAGTCCACGTACACGGTATCGACTTGGTTACCTTTACTTGTTTCAGAGGCAACAAAATTTGTAAATAAGATTATGTTTGTTACAGACGAGCGCTGTTTTACAAATCTATGCTAGTTATTACAAATAAAGGACTTACAAAGAAAGGTAAGTCTTTTGGTAACCAATTGGTCAAATTATTAATTGCAGATTGTTTGCTTATACCATGGTAGTTTTCAATTTTGTTTCTCCTGACAAATTTAAATATGGGCATTATAAAAGATTTTTTCCATGACAAATTAAAAGTGTGAATGTGAATTTTGTGTAAGGGTTGTGCACAATTCTTTAGAAAAGCAGAGGGTTAACCGTCAGGTCCAGCATTTAAGTTTGATTCCAATTTCAACAAACGCTTCAATGTACTATCCTCAAATATTTCAATATTATTGAAAAATAGGACACTCAGATTCTTGAGGATAACTAAGAAATTATTTATAAATGTTTCACACTTTATTCGCGTACACAGATCGGAAAAAATTTCCAAAATTGTTGTATATACTCGTAGATATCGATGAGTCGAACGATTGATCCTTGTAAGAAAGAGAGGTCGGATAACCGTCGGATTTATTTTTCGTATTAATGAAATCCCAGAGTTCATTGGGCTTGGATTCAATATAAGTTTCAATATTTTTGATATACCATATACATATAAGGTAAGCATGATATAGAGACGTCTTAAATTCAGACTTTAGTTTTAAGTACGATATGTATGATAGTCCTCATTCTTTAAACTTGATAGATATGATTTGTGGACGAAGAATCAAAGTTCTTATGTTCGTGGAAGGCATAGTAATAATTTCTGACTCTCCACAAGGACTCGCTCGAATGATTATGATAGATCTTGAAGAAAATTGTACGAAATGGAATCTGACTGTGCAAGCGAAAGGTAATGATATTCAGGAAGGAAGGTGGCCGCTTTTCTCGCAATGAACGCTGGAACTTCGTTGAAGACAACAAGCTATACTACGATTTGGGCGGACGAATTATTTCCGAGACGAGAGCAGTATTTCGAGTATTTAAATAACTCTTAAAGCCAGAGGGGAACTACTAAATCCTTAAAGCCGCATCGAGATGATATCCTTGTATTATACAGATTGTATGGAAGTAGCTTCTTATAGAGCCATTATAATAGATGAAGAATTTCGGCCATATCTTTTTTTTATATAGTTTACTCACAGTCAAGGGATAATGGGGCTTAAGGTGTTCAAGGGGTTTAAATATCATGGTACGGGCGTTAGAAGGGATAGATAGATAGAGAGAAAGTGGTTTGATGTAATGGTTTGTAACTCAGATGTTGTTTCAAAAAAACTCTGGGGGTAGCGTCCAGATAACTGGGGAAATTTATTGTTTGTCTTTGTTTCTAATTCACAGTATTTTCCCGGGCGCCTGAAAAGCCAACAGAGCGAACACTTTTTCCACTATTAATATTACTTAAACGTCTTTCCGATCTAACAATTTACCAAACATTTAACTTGATTTTATTTCATTATTTAATATTTAAATCTATTTGCTATTTATTGGCCACACCTTTTACGATTGTTTGGGAAAAAACCCTGTAAGACATTGTAAAGTTAGTTAGTTAGTTAGCTAGAATTTCCTTGAACGAGAGGTGGACCTATAAAGGCGAAATCATTGAGGTAGTTAAGGACTAAAAATACCTTGGAGTTTATTTTACGAGCAATTTAAGCATGGAGAAGCATCTAGAAGAAAGACTGATTAAACCCACAGTAGTAAGTTTTGTTATATGCAGCACAAGTATGGGGACATAAAAAATATGAAACTGTGAAAAGACTCTTACGGTATTATATCAAAAGGTCATTTCATCTTCCTGATAACACTCCCAACTACATGATAATGTTGGAAACGGGTCTGTGCCCCTTTTTATTAAGACCTTAAAATTGCATGTCGATTATATACTCAAAGTTCCTCGAGCTAGACCCGCCTCATCAATGAAGACACCTATACCTGCAGCCGTAACATCGCATTCAAAAAACGATTAAGTATCGCCAAATCTTTAGGTATAAATTCTAAACATAACTATACTTTATATTATCAAAACGTAGGCGGTATGAGAACTAAATTTAAAAAACTGTACCTTTCATCTTCATCATTTGATTTAATTTTTATAGAAACTTAGCTTTTAGACAGTCACTTTACGGCTGAATTCATGAGTGGCGCCTCCTTTAATGTATTCCGTAAAAATCGCTGGGTGAACACTACAGGTTTGCTCAGAGGCGGAGGAATACTGATTGCAGTTCGTAGTTGCTTTCCTTGTAGGCAGCTCGAGCTGCTTTCAAATAACCTAACTCCTTCTATCAATTTTGATGTTGATCAGTTAATTTTGAAAATTTCCTTTTCATCAGACTTTGATCTTTTTTGATTGCCAGCTACTTACCTCCTGGTAGCCCTTTAGAGCTTTTTAAATTACACTTCGATAATTGACGTAATCTACTTGATAATCTAGGACCATCTCAACATGTAGTGTTCACCGGTGATTTCAACTTGGCGGATATTGTATGGGAGTTTAATAAATTTGATAGTCATCTTATACCCTATAATGTTACTAGTGAAAGAGAGATTGAACTTATAGACTTCTTTTGTCAGTATGACCTAATTCAGGTTAATCCAAATAAAAGCTGTTATAATCATGTTCTTGTTCTTATGTTTGTTGATAAAGAATTTGTTGTTAATATAGAATTAGCTGATTCTCCCATTCTCAATAACTCTGTTTTCCATAATGCCTTTATAGTTGATTTCTCAATCTTTCATTATCAGAAAATTTCAAATGGTCAAAAATCTCGTAAGGATTATAATAAAGCTGATTTTGATGCAATGAACAATTACATGGATTCGGTTTAATGGAATAATATATTATCATCACTTGATTTGGAATCTATGTATGACACTTTCTTTTATATTTGAAATTCTATTATTAGTCGCTTTGTTCCAGTCAAAAAAAGCATTTTGCATGGACACCCGGTCTGGTTTAATAGGAGGCTTTTGAATCTTAAAAATAAAAAGAATAAGGCCTACAAGTGTTTAAGGAATGACAGATCTAATATAGAACTAAAATCTTGGTACTTACTTTGCCAAAAGGAATTTGATGTTCTAAACAAATTTTTGTACAGAGGTTACATATTATCGTGTGAAAATAAATTAAAATCGAATAGCAGATTTTTCTGGAACTTCATAAATTCCAAAAGAAATACTAATGGGTTACCAAATCTTATATATTTTAACGACTCTTCATCTAATGATACTAAGGCGATTTGTGATTACTTTGCTGACTATTTTAGTTCAGTTTATAGTAATTATGATAGAGTTGATTCTTTTTCGAATTTGGAATCAATGATAAACCTTGGTGATTTGCATTTTGATAGATTAGATATTGAAATAGCTCTTTTTGACCTTAAGGGTGTAAAAAGTGAAGGTCCTGATGGTATTTCTCCTATCTTACTTAAGAACTGTGCAACTTCTTTATCTTTCCCACTTCATCTTATCCTATCAAAATCAATCGCGTCTGGAAGTTTCTTAGATATTTGGAAAATATCTCACATTGTGCCGATCCATAAATCCGGTCCTAAACAAAACGTCAGCAATTACCTATTTGCAAGATCCCTTCCATTCCGAAATTGTTTGAAAAGCTAATTACAAACAAGATTTCTTCCTTAGTAAAGAATTTTATTTCCAGCAGCATGGGTTTATTCAGGGCAGATCTACATGAACAAACTTGTCGATTTTCTGCAATTTTGTTATAAAAAACTTCGAGATCGGCCTGCAAACTGATGTGGTTTTCACTGATTTTGCAAAAGCATTCGATAGGGTTAGCCACAAAACATTAATAAGGAAACTTTCCTGTTTGGGTTTCCACTCTTTTTTTTTTTTTTTTTTATGGTTGTGCCACACCCTGCACACTTCAACCACTCTCCCCGCGGGACTACCGTTAGGTATTACTTCGCGGGGCTGGTTAGCTATTTATGCTCTTCATTCGCTGTCTTCCGCTCCTTGTTCCAAAAGTGTTGCCGGTTGGACTTGGTTGCTCTCTCTGACTCTTTCCAGCCGCCTAAGTTCCTGCACGATTATCGCTGCAACTTGTTTCACTGCGTCCCATATTGCATTCGATGCTATCATATGGTGCACAATGTTTTCGGGGGTTGGTATTTCTCCAATTTTTTCCTCCAGTTCTCTGTGCTCTATATGAAAACGTGGGCACTGAAAAAATACGTGCTGTGCGTCTTCTGAGGCTGGGTTTCCACTCAAATTTACTTGATTGGATTGAGTCTTATTTGAGTAATCGGATCCAATTTGTGAAAATGAATGACACTCTGTCTAAACTTATTAATGTAACTTCGGGCGTCCCACAAGGTAGCCACCTTGGCCCGTTGTTATTCCTACTTTTTATTAATGATCTTCCGGACGTCATCAAGCATTCTGAATGTCTTTGTTTGCTGATGATCTAAAGATATTTCGTGCAATTAAAACTAAAAACGATTGTAATCTTTTGCAGGAAGCCATTAATGCAGTGGACAAATGGTGTGCTGTTAACAATTTGCCCCTGAAAACTTCGAAGTGTCAATGCTTCACACTTTCTAGGTCTTTTACTTCCATTTTGCATTGTTATTACATTACAAACAGTCCACTTGATAGAGTGACCTCAAAAAAGGACCTGGGTATTTTGCTTGTTCCTCGCCTAACTTTCAATGAACACATTGACTATATTGTGTGTAAGGCTAATTCTCTGCTAGGTTGCCTTAAACGTAACTCAAGAGATTTTACTGATCCCTACACACTGAAAACTCTTTTCATTTCTTTAGTTAGACCCCACTTGGAGTATTGCAGTATTATTTGGAATCCTTCTTACAATTTGCACTCCTATCGAATTGAAAGAGTACAGAGAAGTTTTACCAGATTTTTATTTTTCAAACTAAATTGGCGAATCGAAACGCCTTCCTATAAAACCAGATTATTGTTATTTAAATTAAATACTTTAAAATGTCGTCGTAAATATTTTAATTCATTATCAAATTCAGTGTCCTACCTTGCTATATATGCTTGATTTTTATTCTCCTTCTCGAATGCTACGCGCACAATTCCACTTCCGTGAAAGTATACACCGGACTAATTACGGTCAAAATGAGCCAATTGCTTGTTGCATCACTGAAGTTAACTCTATATTAGCATTAATAGATATTTTTCTTAATTGTTCCAGACTTAAATTTAAAAATAATCTACTATTAATCTTATCTGATTATGTTTGATTGTTAAGTTTCCTTTCTTATTTATTTAAAATAAAATAATTGTATGAGTTTACTTTATGAATGTTTGTTTTGTATCCAAAATACTTCTTAATTTTGTTATTTAGTCTGTAAGAGATTATTATACTCTGTTAGATGAAATAAAGAAAGAAAGAAAGAAAGAAAGTACTAAACATGTCAAATGAGAGACCTCCCAAGATCGCAGCCCTTAAGACTATATCTAATAGGAGCAGCTGGTATGGTGAATGGCTGGAGCTAGCACAAAAATGTGGATTGGTTCTAAACTACAGGGAAGAAGATACTGCAAGCCGGAAAGCTGCCTTATACCTTCTAATAGAAAAATTGGACGAACAATGCAGAAACGGATTCCTAGAGAATGCTTCGGGCTCTCTACATAGATCGATCTATAGCGGGGAAATCATGACTTGCAACCTAACAATAACTACTTTCGAGATGAGCTGAGTATTCACGAAATATCTATGATGATGAGATTGCGAGGAGAACGTCAAGACAAATCTTTGGAGCTGACTTTTTGCCAGACGATCAGGAGTTTGAACTCCTCGATGAGCTGCATGTCCACAAGCTTTATCCATACTGTAAAACAGCAATAGCATATAGGGACCAAATACCAAACGAAAACTTCTAATAAATCTAAATGTAAAAAAATAAAAATAAAAAAAAATTGGGTATTTCTCTGTTGTAAAGTAAATATGTATATAAATTGACTATCTTAAAAGCGCAATAGGTATATTAATTGTTAACAGTGTTGTCAATCTGGCAGACGGCATAGGCCATGTCTTTGATTTTTGTAAACTCTTAATATTATAACAAACTGAAGTATGATTAAAATCCATCTAATCTAAAAAAAAAAAAATCTAATCATTGTAAAGTTACTTTTACATTCGGAGAAGTAAAAAAATACTCGTATATTAATCTAATCTAAAGTATTGAAGTCATAACTCCGGGAGAGGAAGAAAAATCTATGAAATTATTTCAAACGTCTTGAGAAATACAGTCGTAAGCCACAAAAAATCGGTAAACTAAAATCTGGGTGTGAACAAATATTATGCAGAACTTCATATAAAATCTTTTGCAGACGCCACCTTATTGCCTAAAACTTTAAATCCGTTATGAATATGGAAGCTGTAACAAAATAGCGAACGGAAGTCATAACACAGATACGCCCACAAGTGCATTGAAAATGCAAACGGATGAAGTGAATACCATAGATACACTCACGTATATGACAGCGAGTAGCAATGCTATACCTATACATATATGTTGGAGTATGTCTTAGCAAAGTTGTCTTAAAATAAATGAATACTTTTGTATTTATTACAAAAATTACATTTTTTTAACATCTTCCTCTGGAATACCGAGATTGTGAAATCTCCGGCAAATGGGAGTATTTTGTTCATACGCTTGGGCCAAATGCCGCAAATTATATCTCTCTCAGACTGAAAAACCACATCAAAAGGAAAAGACAATATTGTGGAAGAGTTGTAGTGTGAGTCCAGAAGTATACTTTTGTAACTGACTGACGCGCTCGATTGTAATAAAAATGCGAACGGAAGTTATAGCATAGACGCACGCTCGACTGTAACAAAAATGCGAATTTATATTTTTCTAGGCTTAATACAAGCAATTAACTTAAAGCTAAGCTTAAGAACTATGAGAGAAGAACTTACATAACTAAGCTAAAGGGCATTATTTTTAAACTAACAGAGAAGAACTTATATAACTAAGTTAAAGGGCCTTATTCTTATTCTTCTTTATTTTTTATATTTTTTTTTATTTATTTATCTATTTTTTTTTTTTTGGCAAGGGTCCCAGGGCCCACCAAAATTGAAGACTTAGTGTAAGGACTTAGACTAAGAAGAAAGTGTGGGGAAAATTATGAGGAGGTGTGAAGAAGCTTTCTAGGGGAGGATCGGCTGAGATGAAAATCAAAGGTCATATGTGCGTTATTGGCCAAACGCAACATTCTGCACATGGGTTCAAAGTGGCCATAATTGGTCCGGTGATAAGCGAGGCGAAAGAGGGGTACAGATCTAAGGTTATGAGGGTAAGTATTTTGGTAGATCGTATGTTTTGCTACACGGGAGAGTCAATCGAGCCTACTAATAGTTGATGCACGAAGAGTATGTCAGCGAGATGACGGCGATTTGCAAACTAATCAGTCTTAACCGATCTTCGTATGGAGGCAAATTATATCTATCATACCAAGAGAGACTACGTAGAGCGAAACATGTAAATCTTCGTTGGACAGCTTCAATTCTCAAGGAATGCATAACTTGACTAGCATATTCAAGGATGGGTCTGACAAAGGTAGCACACAGGGATTTAGTGAAGGATTTGAGAGTTCTTTAGACCAGCGTTTGATGAAGCCTAGGGTGGAGTTGGCTCTGTTAATTATGTGATCAATGTGCGAATTAAAGTTGAGCTCTCGGTCATAAATGATACCTAGATCGCAGACTGAATTGACTGAGGGAATGGATTTGTTATCAAAGAAGTATATCCTAGGAGAGGGAGGAACACGCTTGCGGGAGAAGGTAACAGCTTGGCATTTACTCACATTCAGCTCTACGAAGTTAAATTTGCACCATGTGGAAAACAGATTCAGATCGCTATTATCTATTCGAAGGGGAAGCTATTATCTTAAAGATTTTTTTATCATCCGCGTACACAGATATTCGTAGGTCGGACTCCTTTAAGACGAAGTCAATATCATGAATAGTTATGATAAAGATCAAAGGCCCGAGATGACTACCCTGAGGAACCCCGGAAGTGGCTTTGATAGGGTTGGATACAGAACATCTGAAAAGGACTCTATAATGGCGACCCTCTAGATATGACCTAAGCCAGGAAATAAAGGATGATGGAAAACCTAGGGCTTTGAGTTTGAGGTAAATAATTTTGTGTTAGATTTTGTCAAAGGCTTTGCTGTAATCTGTAGAAATGATATCGACTTCATTGCCGTTCTTTAATGCGTGTAATGCTCGGGAGACAAATTCAGTTAGGTTGGTCGTGGTAGTTCTACCTTTTAAGATGGGGAAAAGATTGGTTTACAATGGAAGTACAATGAGTCGTAAACAATGCTTTCAAAGAACTTGGGGATGCCTGACAGTTTTGCAATGGGTCGGCAATTTGAGATCTCGCTTTTACTTCCTTTTTTGTGGGCAGGGAAAATGAAAGAGTCCTTCCACAGAAAAGGGAAGACGGTTTGAGAGAGTGAGAGCAGGAAAAGGGCACTAAGAGGCTGTGATAAGGCATTCATACATTTCTTTAAAACAATAGCGGGCAGACCGTCAAGGCCAGGAGAATAGTTGTCCTTGAGCCTACTGATCTTTTCAAGAATCATGTTTGTTGTAACCTCAATTGAAACAAAAGAAATTTGCGCAGAGTTGTTCAAGTAGCTGAAATAAATAGAATCCGGTTCGTGTAAGTGATCAGTATAGGACTGGCCGAAGAAGGTTGCAAAGAGATTGGCGATCGTTTCAGGGTCGGCTGAGGATCTGCTAGATAGTTTTAAAGCGGAAGGGAGGCCATCGGATTTTCTTTTAACATTAATGAATTGGTAAAACCGTTTGGGGTCAGAAATTAGACTCTGTTGCATTGGGTCAAAATATTCATGATAAAGAGATTCACAGAGAACAGAAAAACAATTATAAGCAGTGAGGTAGTAGGAGTAGTCACTAAACGACCTGGTGGATAGAAAAATTTTCTAAAGCTTATTCCTATTATTCCGAAGTGAGCGAATTTCTTTATTCTCGGTTTGTGCGACATCGAACACGAAATCAATCGCATCAACGACGAGTTGGTAGGACCTAATGGTTTGGGACGGGCGAATTTAACAGCAAAGAACAAAAATCAGAAATTAGAGAGATTAACCTTAACGCATACGAGTTCGAAGTCATTGGAGACTGACAGACATTGGGATATCAAGAGAGGTTACGTCGTAGCGGTTGTGAATTGCTAGAAGAACGCCATGACCCGAGAGGTCGTCTGCGAATGCCTCCCCGTCCTTACAGAAGATGATAAAAGAAAAAAAGGTCAGAGTTAAGCATACACGGGGTTAGGTTGGTTTCGGTTAAAGCATAAATATAATAATGTAATTTTTGGGAGTTCGGAAATACATGAGTGGTTTAGTACGCAGTCCTCTTACATTTTGATAGTAACAACTTAGATACTTGGGACTGTTGGAAAGTGTGTTAGGGAAAGGAAGCTTTAGCACAGGCACACGCTAAGTTTTAACAAATCAGCAAATTATGTAACCAAGAAGTTGGCAATTTTAATCACTTTCTTCTTTTTCTAACCAAGTTGAATAAGTAGGCTCCATGTCAATTCAGGCTTACACTTTTGTCGTTTTTATTGAACACGCAGAGAGCACATATGTGTATCTAGATCTTTTAGACACTCTCTGCGCATGGTTCTTCTCCTAGAAATGTCCCTGAGCATCAAGATCACCTTCTAATATCCACATTTCATTCTACGAAATTAAAACTACAACCGCAAGTGTTTTAGTTGCAGTCTGCCGATAAACTTCCTATAACCAAACTAAAGAACATCATTTAATGGCGGGGCAGCAGAATACTTTTCCTGAAACTCATTACTTCCACTTGTACATTTATTTTTTGCCTCATGACCACATAACCCACTCCGCGCATCACTACTTAGTATGCAAATATCCGCCTCTCAACAGCCCATTGCGAGCATCTGACCGCCAACGAGCGTACAAATATCCTCGTAAAGTGTTTGAATTTATCGATGCCGAGTGAGTTTTTGACACAGCAGATCATCTGTTCAGACACCGTCTGTAGCAAAAGATGACTGCACCATTATCAGGTAGAATAGGTACCTCTGCCCGACTGAGTCTCCATCCACCATCACATCGCTCCGGAGGCGAAGGTGTGCGAGCTTCATTAAGGCCCCTGAAATAAATAACACACTGAATTGCGTTCACGACGATTAAGTCGATGAACTAATGGATACTTCACGTCTCGACTCCTTCGGGTGTGTAGATGGGTACCGCTCATTAAGTCGCTCCCCGAACAACACACTGCTGCTGTGCCTATTTAATTTGTTTAGCCGCATTAAAACGATGATTTGACGATGGCCGCTGAGGGTTATACTCTGCTCCAATTAGAGATCAGGTCCAATGCACCTCGTCCTTCGTGGCGAACCTGTAAACTCTCATGCGGGGCGAGTGAGGATCACTTGAATAAGAGTGCGCGTGTGGAGGTATGGCGTCGTCTATAATAATTCGCCTACTTTATGGGATTCTGTGTTCCGTGTGACACTCGCTGACATCCTAGTGGAATGTACAGCCATGTTTATGGCGACATCTGGTGCTACTGCGTTGCGAGTTGCATTATTGTCCAGTAAAAGCGCCACTTTAACTTTTTTTTGTATTGTTTCAGCGTTTGCTCCACAGAAAGGACATTCAACTTTTTAAGGACCATAAAGCCATGGCCAGTGCCATTGGCCTGCGTGTACACTTGGAATTCTATTAAAAGTTTTTCCAACTCGCACTTGGTTTCTCGCCCTGTGTTTGAGTTCGTATGTGTGCGTGTATTGACTTTTCACTTGGTCCTTTTGAAGTTTTCGGACAGGAGAAAGTTTTAATTTATTTCATTTCCATCCTTTGCGCCTGGCACACTGGTGCTGGTGATGGTAGATGGTACGTCTCCGACGGCTTCAATGGGAAGAAATTACCACAAAGTGCCGATGGGAAAAGGAACCAAGTCAGTCATGCGAATCGAACAAAGCGAATCGCATGGCCTCGCCCATGCTGCTCCGTTCCGGGGCTTTCGATTGAGTGGAGTTGGTTCCTTTTTTTGTGCTGCGGGTCGATCCCAAACCCACCGTTGCTGATGATGTCCCATTTAATCAGCTGCACACGAAGGGTATATTGTGTTCTTCATTATCATCATCATCAGCATCATCATCGTTGTCGTCGTCGTCATGGTGCTGGCGGCAGTCCGATCCGGATGGGCGAGATGATTCTCTTGTAGGTTATCGCCTTGGGTTTGGTTCTTTTTTGGGTAACCAAAACGCTTTTTAATGTGAAGGTATGTGCATTTGGTGGCTTTGACTTTTTGGGGCGCTGCTCTCTGTCTTCAACCACTCCAGGAATCAGTCAACTGGATATCATTGAAAGCTATTCCTTTTTAATTGGGGAATGACGATGAACAAAGTGATGACGGTTAAAGGATTAGTTATACTGTCACTTGATGTGGATTTGATAATTTCTTTTACTAAGGTAGATGCCATTGGAATATGAGTAAATCCAATGGAAAAATGCTGCAATGTTTCTATCTGTATGTTGAAAGCACTCTTTTTTCCATTAAGTTCTGATAGGACATGCATATCTTAATAAATAAAATCTAGAATGGCTTAGTTTTGGTACTGATAATGATTTACTTAAATTTTTACTCTAGAATAGATCACACACTAAAGTTAAAAGGATGATCATGTTATAGCGCACCCATATACTCACACACACACTATTGCAGAGATAGCCACTCCTGCATGAGGGAGAAAGAGCATGTGAGACATCGGGTTCAGATGGCTCAGAATTCTCATTTCCAAATTTATGAGAGGTGATCCAATGCCCAATCAATGGAGGGAAAGCTACATTCTGCATGTGTACAAAGGGAAGGGTGATACGCGAAACTGTGATAACTACCGTTCGATCAAGCTGATGTCACACACCATGAAGATCGTTGAGCGGATATTAGGTGACCAACTGAGAAAAATTAAACGGCTATCTGATGATCAGTGCGGGTTTGTCGCGAGTAAATCAACCACAGATATAATCCAAAGTATAAGAATCATAATGGAAAAACATCGTGATTCATTAAAGGATTTTCATATTGTATTGGTTGACTTTGAAAAGGCATTCGACAGACAATCACAAGATCTGATATGGGTGGCGCTAAGACATCGAGGGGTTCCAGAAACCTATGTACAGATGATCATGGACATTTACGAAGGAGCAAAGACAAGAGTAAAATGCCCCACTGGAGTAACCGAAGAGTTCCAAATCAAAGTCGGGGTGCACCAGAGAAGTGTCTTAAGTCCTTTACTCTTTATTGCAGTCATTGGCTATATGTTTGAAGATAAAGTGACGGACCCCATCAATTATCCTTTGCTGACGATGGAGCCATCATAAGTGAGGATCCTACATCCCTGCAACGAGCACTTGATGTGTTGGTGGACGTTTTGGAGCGAAATGTGTATCGCATTATCTGATCCACTCAGACCTATTCCAGACATTTATTTGAATGGAACAGTGCTTCCCAAGTGCGAAGAGTTCAAATATCTGAGGTCTGTGATCAATATTAAAGCACCTGTGATGACGATATTAATTACCGCGTAAGCGTAGGGTGGATGAAGTGACGAGAAAACTCCGCTATCTTCTGTTGAAAGAAAGGCTCCACACCGCAGTTGTGTGCGCTCAGATACGGTTCACAATGTTGAACGATGTACAAAAAGTATGAGAGTAAATTAACGGAAGCTGAGATGAAGATGCTTCGCATGACAGCAGGAGTGACAAAGCTTGATCGAATAAGAAATTCGAAGATCCGTGGGAGCCTTCACGTCAAGGAAACCATCTCACGAAAAATAGAGCGCGACCGGCTCAGCTGGTATTGCCACGTTCAAAGAAGAGATAATTTGAACCCTGTTAAAAAGGCAATATCAATGAATGTTCCAAAGATATGGCGAAGCAGAGGGGGCAGGCCTTTAAACGCCTGGATCACATAATGCAACGACACCATTCGATTGGCGTCAGTAACGAAGTGATCCAAACTCGAGAGGCCTGCCGATATTTTCGGAGGTCAAATAGGCGAACTCCACAGGCGGATCGGTAGAAATGCGGTGAAGTCGGAGGGTTATAATCGTTTGTTTCGGATGATAACTTCGCTGAAATAGGAAGAAGAAGAAGTCACTGCTGCATGGCTGCTGGCAATGATCTTCCCCGAAGGTAAATTCTGGGCGATGATTTGATTAATTGTTTTGAGGATTGCTCAGCTTCAGGATAACGCGGAAGGGTATAAATTTATACCTTCAATGAAACAGCGACAAATTTGTTAAATTAAACATTTTTTATTTTTTAAATCCGACGAGCCATTGCTGAGCTAGGGCTGTGTAATCAACTTTTAGTGACGGAGAATTCAATCTCAACACTCTGTATGCCACTAATGCCTTGGATTATGGAAATCCCTTCTTATCTCGGATCTAGGTAAAATAAGGAAAAAATGTGCAAAATTTCGACGAAATAACGCCAACACGTCAAAGGAATATGCGTACTGAAGAGAATAACGCTGATGTAATCGAAAGTGTGCAAGGAGTTTCAAATTTATCGATTCGTCGTCGGTCGCATCAATTTAAGACGCTACCCATCCTCTACGTTGACAATTTTGCGCGAAAAATACGCCAATAAAGATCCAGCTGGGGCAAGAATTAAACCCACGAGACCATCACTTACGTCATTCCTTCGCTGATTGTGCTTTGGAGCAGTTTAAAGCTAACGCGTTGAATAAAAACATTTCTGATTAAAAGTAAAATGTTGCTCTTTTTAAATTTATAGTTCGATCGGGCTTAATTAAAAATACCACTTATATTTGATGAATTTTTCTAATGAATCGATAATTTTAACTTGTATCTATAAGGAAAAGTTATCGTGAACATTTTCGACCGCGAGACTTTTATCAATTTTTTGAAGAATACGTGCATATACAGTTCCCATTTTTATATTTTGCATATTGCATTATTAAGCTTTTAAATTGATTTGCCTTGCAATTTATTACATGTTAATAAATCCCGCGCGTAATCTTCTTATCATGTAATAGATTGCAAGGCAAAACTATTTAAAAGCTTAATAATATTATACTATGCCCAATAATGAAAAGCGAAATAATACATTGCAAAATAGCAAAATACGAATAAATCATAACGCAAGATAAAAATCGCGAGATGACAATTGTGAAATGATATTCTTGCTATACGATAACATAGTGAAATAAGAACTTGCTGAACAAAAATTGCGAATAAATGAAATGCGAAATAATTCAAATTTCGCGAGATAACAAATGAAGAAATTATCATGCCGAAATGATGAATTGTCAAAAAAAAGTGTTATAAGATTGCATACCAGATTTTTGCCCAAAAATATGTATGGCGGTGCTTTACGTACCAACGAGTTTTTGAGATTTTGTCTAACCCAATTTGTATCAAAATGAATATCCAAATTTCTTCTTCTTAACCATATTGAAAAAAAAACATATTTTAACACAGTATCTAGAACTCCAAATTTGAATAAATTGCAACCGAACAGCATATGACATAAAGGTGCAAGTACATGTGACCCAGTCGTGCACTACAATTCATAATCATATTCATTCAACTACTTATCAAAATCGAACTGACGATAAGAATTTTGATTTAATAGAAATTACGATTTATCGATCGATCAGGTGATCATATTAAAGATAACAGTCGAATATCTGAAAAGTCAAAAGCCCATTGATTTATCAGATATTCGAGTGTTGTCTAATTGTGGTCAATATCCTCCAATATCCTCGTGTATTCGACTGTTGTCTAATTGTGGTCAATATCCTCCAATATCCTCGTGTATAGCTAATCTTTTTTGCCGGAACATATCCGTGTTTTCGTACATAAAATTCTAATGAGCTGTTCTCTAAAACGACCTTGAAACGTTGCTTTGATTTATTTATGAAATGCGAAAATCAATTACCCTATGAAAGTCCACTTCTTGCTTCGTCCGCCGCCAATTATCATGCTATTCGTTTACTTTCTTAGCCAAGCATCTCTTATTGTCCGACGTCTGGAGAATTTATGTGGCAGTCGGCCGAGATTCGGCAGCAAAAGTGCTGCTTGCCCTACCCATAACTAACTCTCAACTTTAATGAACGTGCCTTAAGAAGAAACCTTTTTTTTTTTTATTGTCGTTCTCTTCAGCGACTGTCCACAGACGCACCAACACTAACTCTGGCGAAATCTGTACCAATATTTTATTTATCCGATTCGGCCACATAATTTAGTATGCGATCCACGGCCAACTATCCAGTGGAACAGAAAAACCTTTCGAATTATTATTACCCCTGCGAAGGGCTCGCCGAGAGGCTGTGTTTTTTTGCTCCAGCATTGATAGTCTAGGTATGCCCGTGAATGCTGCGGTGCCTCTCAGTTATTTCACCTGCTGTCAAAATATTCACAGTGGGTTCGAATGGACAAACAATTAAATTGACAGGCTGACAGTTACAAAGGGACGCGCAAAGAGCGCCGGACATCGCTGCAGAGTGTGCAAGTTCATTTATTTTTAGATGTATCTCGGGGGATACAGAGCGCAGGTCAATGTGGCTGAATTAGAAACAGCCATGACACACCACTCTCAGTCTCTCAGCGAGAATAGCTAATTTACAATAAAAAGCTAATTAATTTTGAAATTTTCTTTATTTATTGCCACTAAGTCAGTTGTTGTGGGTTAATTTACATTGTTAAGTAGCTAATTACGGACACGGAGAGAGACGCCTCTCGGTTTAGAGATGGACGATGGTGGTAGATTTTTAATTGCCGTCATCGTATATTTCTTAATCAACCTAACGACCTATTAATGCGCCCTGATTGATTAGTTTATGGATATTTCGTGAATAGCTAAGCAGGGCTGAGGCTGTTTACTTTCGAATTAGATATGAAAATTATTTCAGTCTTCAGCGAGTTCGGTGTGAATGGCTATTTAAGGAAAAATGTTGGTATCAGGTGACATAGTCTATTGGAGATAAATGGAAAATTAGATGCATAATCTGCAATCTTGGATTAGGGTCTTCTAGTTCGGACCAATAGGTCGATACATTTGTTTCGATAATTCGAACAAATAACCGCATGAGGTGATGTGAGTTATGGGATTCTTTTAATTAAAAGCGAATAACTGAATTTAACAAGATAGGAACCAATTCGATCGATTGGTTGTTGATGTGAGGCACACAAGACCCTGGCCCTGTTTAGACCTCGACCATCTAACGAGAGAAGACTGAGACACATCCTGAAAAGGAGATTGAACATTGAGTAAATACGTGCACTTTTGGCAATTTTTTGTAATTCAGAATGTTCAAGATTTAATATATAAAACTTTAATAATATCCCAAATACATAATGTTCGGGAAAAAAGAAAAAAAAAAAAAAAACATCAAAAGCACCAAGATGGTAGAGGTGACCTGTGGTGAACCTTCTTTCAAATGCGACGTCCCCCTGAAGCGGATTTGATCTGACTTTTTTGCAAATTTTAATCCAGTAAATTCATAGAAAGTACGGAAATATGATCTCATGTTCGTAAGTCTTACATAGATATGTATATCACACTGCATCATTGTATGCTTTTTGTAAAAGCTCTTAATTTTGTCATATGAAAGGTGTTTTGAATAAGAAAGCGGAAAAATGGTGACAATCTTCTCATGTAATAATTGGTCAGTGTTTCTGAAGCGGTTGGAATTTAGCCGGTTGTTTCTCAATCGTCCAGAGCCTATTAAAAACTGTTCTATGCCTTGCTGCACAATTAAAATAAAATTGCACCACACGAGATAGGCTAAGATATGGAAGACCTCGAAAAATGCGTTCAGCAGTGAATATCGATGCTGTTGGTGAAAGTGTTCACTATGCCGCAGAAATGTCAACAAATTTTTGACAATGCCGAGTAAAATGCAAGAAAAAGACCACAAATTTGCATTGATTTCAATGGCGGTTATTTATCAAATATTGTCTTTGTAACTTTTGATATAAAATTTATAGGTCTCAATAAAAGTTTAGCAAAATAAAATCCGACATTTTTTTTTTTTTTCTTATTTAAAATCAAGAAAATCCGATGATGACTCTTGTACTGCTCTCAGCTTACGCTGAGACTATATGTATATAGTTGGGGTAACTACGTATACTTATGTATAACCCTTCAACGTTAATAATACTCGAAACAGTCATAAATAATATAAGCTCAAGATTTCTTAGGAGAACCTAGCACTTAGCTATAAATAGTTTGCGGAGAAACTTGTAAAGCCCTGGGTGTAGGGAAGTAACTTTACATGTGATTTAAGTTCATTTTAAATGGGAAATAAATGCACATTTATAATGTGAAGTTATTTTTTACTCAAAGTGGGAAATAACTTCACTTTTCTGAGGGAATTAGTTTCACTTTTAATGGGAAATTATTTCTCACTAAATGTGGGTAATAATTTAATTTTATTGCAAAATTCCAAATTATTTTCTTATGTGATTCACTTTTGTAGTGTGTATGACTGTCTACAGAAGTCCACAATGCATAAACAGTGGTATATGTAAGGAGGGGCTCCCTGCTTGGGGTCAGTGTTGGATTTGGAGTAGGTGCGATGCTGGGTGTTTGCAAAGTTTCTTTATATCCATGTTTCGCATTTTAAGACCACAATGCATAAACAGTTGAATATGTATGCGAGACATAGATGTAAATGAACTTTACATACACCCAACCTCGAACATTTTTTTTATTTAATAAGGGGTTTCCTTTTCCCAAATCCCATAGCACTCAGCTGGCTGACGATTGATCTTCCCCGCTGGGGCTTGAACTTGCACACATCGGTTAACGAACAAACACACTATCCACTACACCATTGCCACTGCCAACCTCGCACTTACTCCAAATCTAATAGCGACCCCAGGCGGGGGTTTTGCAGAGGGGCAGAATGGCCCTCCATACATATTCCTCTGTTTATGCATTGTGGACTAATTTCCCACTTTAAGTGAGAAAGAATTTCACATCATAAAAAAACATTTATTTTGCATTTGAGGTGAAGTTAATTCCCATGAGAAATAAATACCCGTGAAGTTATTTCCCTATGCCAGTCCGCTGAACATAGTCCGCATACAAGTGTATTGAGGAATGCACGCGGAAGGTAAGTCATTAGGTATAAGTCATAGTCCGGTGCCCATAGTAGTATGAGGTTCTTACTCACTAATAAAATTGAGAGATATTAACCTACAGGTGGCTCTGAGACTTCCGGACATAGGCAGTGTATTTGTATTCCAATCAGAGGTTCTAGCTGTACTTAGAGCTGCAGAATTACTTGAGATGGGATCAAAATCGGATAAGAGTATCATCATCTATATTCACAGTCAGGCTGCGGTAAAGGCGGTGGAGTCTTACGTAACAAAATCAGAAATCATTAGGAGTTGCTGCACAATGCTCAAGGCATTATGTACGCAGAACCGTATCAGATTACGCGGGGTGCCTGGATACAGCGATATAGGGGGCAACAAAACCTTTGTTCGATCGCAGAAAATTTGGCGAAATTACAAAGCTAGAAAGATCACGGTTAAGAACAGCGATAGGAACACTCTCTGGCATAGGATAGTATATTGTCTTTTGAAAAAGCACGCTATGAGATTAGGATATGCATGTACTGTAATGACCAATGTACATGTTTCAGAGGACATAACACATATACTCTGTAAATGCCAAGGCATTGCCAGGACTAAGCTAAAGTACCTTGGAAGATACTTTTCCAGCAACTTAGAGGAGGTAGGGTCGTTGAACCATAACAATGAGATATTTAAGTTCTGACGGGAAATCAAGTGTATGAAAGAATTAATTTAGCTTTTATGCCGTGAAGGTTCCCTAGGGATGGCGATGGTGCCTTGTGTCAACCTGATGCCTGATGACAACCTCATAACCCTACTCAACCTAACCTTACCTAACCTACTCACTAATTAATACCTCGCATTTTGTTATTGATTACAACTGACTTACATTTTCAAGTAAAAAAATATTCCTGTTGTGCAGGTAGATTATCAGCGAAGCCCCTCCTGACACCAACTTTACATTCGGCTTCACCTTATTGAATTAAATCGAACGGTTTCGTTCTTTGTAGTGAGCGCAACAGATTTTTCTCGCCCAGAATTTAAAGTACATATAGCATTGTTACAATGATCATTAAGACGAATACACAGTTTGTAACCAAAGCCTATTGGATAATTGATCCTATGATTGATCTCTGAGGAATACCTTGTTTAAAAGCGTTCACGCTGTTCAGGTTTTCACCGCTGTTGCAACGATCGTCTAGGAGTCAACGAAAACACAACTAAATTAAAATTGTCGACAAATAAAGTAGCGTCTGTCCACAGTCAAAAAAAATCTAACTATCGACAGGTATATTTAGTTTCGAAGTTATGAGTTAAGGAAATAACTCTTCTGTTAGTGGAGATGCGATGAGAAGTTATTCTTCAAAACTGTTTCAAGATGGGTTCGACAAAACAATAGATTTTTTTCCGAAGGTAGGTGAAAATCTTAAATAGACATTATAAGAACATCAAGCGCGTGCTCATAGTAGTGTCAGATTCTTTCTGATTAAAAAACACCACGCTTCGATATAAATTTGTTAGATATCGCAACTAAGTAATAACTTATCAAGCAATTTTTCTATCACGAAATAAAAACATTTGGCAGATTGCTTTCCACTGAAAGATTCTGCATGTTCCGCAATCTAGACGCGGTTAACTCGCCAAGTCGAAAGGTTTTGTCCTTTGTAGTCGGCGCAATAAATTGCTCTCATCCCAAATTTGCAGGACTGCATTTTGGACATGTCCGATTAGTCGGTTTCTATGCTTTCTCGCGAAGCTTCTAGTTTCAGCTTCGATTGTCGGAATTCTGATATTCCCGTGGATATCGTCGTTTCTACTATACCACGGCGCTTGGATAATTTCTCTTAGCACTTTATTTTGAAAAGTTTGTTAAATATTGTCATTGGTTTTTTTGGTACAGCCCCAAAGTTGTATACCGTAGGTTCGCACCGGCTTAAGCACTTGCTTGTAACTATAAAAGCAGTTCGTTTTCAATACTGAGCTGGGAATGTTTTTCGAGTAACTAGTGCATTTCTCTATATTTGATAGAGTGCCAGGGCCTAGCTTCTCGCTACCACTCATGTTTTGTGCGTTATATTTTTTACACGAATGGAAGGGACCTACAGTTTAATGCCGAATCCGAACGGCGATTTGAGAAGCTTCTTCGTGACAACAATACTCTCGGATGTTTGTCAGATGCTTGCGAGAGGTGAGACCGTGAAAAAAACTTTTTTGGTATTTTCTGGGATTCGAACTTGGAACCTCATGTGTAGTGATCCGACACACTAACCACTTACGCCACGGCGCCCACAAGAAATACGCTTGAGCAAATCTATTTTTCTGTGCTTTCTTCTCTATTTCTTCTATTTTTCAAGTGCTTTCTCGATTACGTCAGTAATTCTATGCACCTGGTCAATCATCGAATGCTTACTTCTGAACCCAAACTGGTGGTCAAGGATAAGATTATTTTCGCCTATAACCGGTTGGAGACGCCTTAGTAATATCCTCTCAAAAATTTTGCATACGATTGGAAGAAGCGAAATTGGTCTATACGATTTTAGCTCATTTGGCGGTTTTCCTGGTTTTAAAACTATAATGACTTCCGCAACTTTCCATTAGGTCGACACGTGTTTTAATCTGAGCGCAGCATTCATAATATGGAGAAGCTTAATCAATGCATTTCTACGTAAAACTTTGAGAATTTCTCCGGTAATCAAATCATAACCAGGAGATTTCTTAGGTTTTAGATTCTCGATCTCATGTTTGAGTTCCCTTAGCGTTGCACTTGTGAGTGTTAAATCTTTAGATCGTAAATCCAGCCTATTGATGTTGTCTTAAATCAGTTGTCCATCGTACGGTTTCTTCCAGGTGGGCCGCAAAGACGTCCGCTTTTTATTTATCTTCCCTCGCCCATTCATTTTGATTTAATCTTTTTGGCGGCGCGGGGACTTTGGGCCTTTTGTTGCCTTTTACACCTTTCCAAAGTGAGTAATTGGAAATTTTTTTCGCTGTTTAACTTTCAAGGTAAGAGGCTATTGCACGATTCTTAAAACCCTTAACAGTCTTCTTCAACAGACGGCGAACCCCACAGTTGGATCAGTAGAAATGCGGTGAAGTAGGAAGGTTGTGATCCCTTTTTTTCGGATCATAACCCCGCTGAAAAAGGAAGAACAAGAAGAAGTCTTCTTAACAGATTGCACAGACGATTCAAGTGTGCTTTACGCTGCGGAGCACGACTCTGTTGCTATTTTTTACGCGCCTTTCTTTTTTCCTTGACCAATTCTTTTATTTCCGGAGGATATCGTAAGCCGTATCTGTCTAGCGTTTTCCTTGGATTGGACGTATTATTCCAAGAGGCGAGCTGTACGACCTTGATGAAGCGATCAACTTCAACCTCAAGTTTATATGGTGTTGTAATTGGATCGCTCAGTTCAACATTATCTTAAATTTCGTTCCTGAAGCATTCCCAGTTAGTTGTTCTACCATTTAATCTCGCTGGCTCTAGGTTATAGACTAGTTTTTCGCTCAATGTCAAAATAACTGGGGAATGACAAAACAATAGTGCTCTAAACTTCATAAAAAAAAAAAAAAACAAAGTGTTACTTATGTTACATAAAGTAGAATGTTGATTGATTGATTAAATCTTTTCACACCTCGAAGGGCATAGGGCGTCAACAACGCCTGCCCGCCATTTTGTTCGGAGTTCTCCAACGCGTTTGAGCTATCTGCAACTCATTCCCAAAGAGCATGATTCCTCCTCGACTGTCCTGAGCCTAGGGAGTAGGAGTAGGAGTAAAATGTTGAACAGTAAAAAAAGAAAAATATTTCGTTTAATAATCGGTCTTATCTGCCAAGGAAGAGAATAAAGTAGAAGATACAGTGAAGATGAGGAAATAGTAAAAGACTAACATTCGGCGACTCAGTTGACTCGGAAACATAAAACGAATGAACGTCAACGCTTAAACTAAAAGCATATTTAAATCCATGCTCTCAGACTCGAGAAAACAAGAAAGACCGAGGGCCAGTTTCAAGAGCGAATTAATCGTGAATGTCATGTACTCACGAAAGGGCTCTTCGCTGGCCGATAGCCCTTTCAGAATAATAGTTACCTATCTAATAAGCATTCAAAATGTCAATCGCTCCGAATATGGTGAGAGCAATCAACTTCGTATTACCTCCTAGTCCAATCCCCTCCCCTTACAAAACCATTCGGCGATTGTAGTCCTATGGTCAGCACTTAGTTTATGGTTATTGCTTTCGTGCCATCGTACACACCGAAATGCACTAGGCAAACAAAGTTTACCATCCACTCGTCATTGAAAAATCCTTTGGGGTATACACAGCTATGAATTAATTTCATTTCCTTAAGCAAGAATAACCTTTATCACATTACAAGCAGCTCTTCAATTCCCCAACACGTTTTGTATGCATTGCACCATGCACAAAGCCGGGTGCTATGCCTAGACTACTATGCTATTAGGCAAATATTCTATCCTGCCTGCCAGCCATTTAATTATATTAATCGAATTGACAAAGCTTCAGTGCATTATTAAAATAAATCTAAAGAACTAACAATGCGTTCTGAGATGAGACGCAACAAATATCTGGTATCCATCGGAGCGCCTCCCAGAAACGCAGAGAGAGAGAGAGAGATAAAGCGAAAGCTTCGGTCCCCAAGACAATTATGAAATTTCCCAAATGGACTGAAACAATTCATTGGGAAATTCTATCGAGCAACCACAACCATATTCTAAGCACATATTCGTACATACACTCTCATACTCGTACTTGGAGTTTGGCTATCGGGGTGAATGCAGAGGACAAAAACTTGCCAAAGGACAATGCAAGGAGTCTGTGTGAACAACAAACAGATGTTGAGATGGTAAAAGCCTCAGGCATCCTTTTGCATTTGCATAACAGAGGCAAAGTCGAACACGAAAAGCCACATACAGTCTGTCTTACAAGTAGGTCTGTCCTACAAGTATGTACGAATTGCGAGCCGTTGTATACCTCAATTCTTGCCAAGACAAATGATTTCTAAAGTCTCTAATAGGTAGGAGTAAGGTAGGGCTTGAGTAACCCTTTACAGCTGGGGAATACGTAGACCACTGTGATACGACGCGATCTACCGCTGTACTTAACTAACTTAAGAGTTAGATGTTTATATATAGTTGATGGAGTGCAACTGGAGTGCGATCTTAATAGCGTATTATGCGCGCCAAACTAGTGGACGAGATACTCGAATTCAAACCCTACCTCTACTCCAATCACTATAGGTGGATTCGTCTATGGTAAAAGGTGTGTATTTTTGCGAATTAATGCTCCCGAAAATAAGGGATCACGACCCTCCCACTTCACCGCATATCTACTGATCCGCCTGTGGGGTTCGCCCAGTTGACCTCCGAAAATATCGGCAGGCCTCCCGATTTTGGATCACTCAGTTACCGAGGCCAATGAAATGCCGATGTCGTCGCATTTGTCTGATCCAGGCGTTTATAGGCCTGCCTTTCCCATATCGCGATGTCTTTGGAACGTGCACTGATATTGCCTTTTTAACGGGGTTCAAATGATCTCTTCTTTGAACGTGGTAATACCAGCAGAGCCAACCGCTCTCTATCTTTTGTCTGATGGTTTCCTTGACGTGAAAGCTTCCACGGATCTTCGCACTTCTTATTCGATCAAGCTTTGTCACTCCTGCTGTCATGCGAAGCATCTTCATCTCAGCTGTCGTTAATTTACCCTCATGCTATTTGTACATCGTCCAACACTGTGAACTGTATGTGGACACTGGAAGCCCAACTGCGGTGTAGAGCCTTCCTTTCAACTTAGGGGGAATTTTTCGGTCACAGAAGATAGCGGAATTTTCTCGCCACTTCATCCACCCTAGGCTTACGCGATGATTGATGTCGTCATCACGGGTTGCTTTGCTATTGATCATAGATCCCAGATATTTGAACTTTTCGCACTTGGGAAGCACTGTTCCATTCAAACAAATGTCTGGAATAAGCCTTAGTCGATCAGAGAACGGGCAGCACAAGTACTCTATCTTTTTTGAACTAATGCGATACCCATTTCCCTCCAGAGCATTCACCCACACATCAAGTGCTCGTTGCAGGGATGTAGGATCCTCACTTATGATGGCGCCATGATCAGCAAAGAATAACTGATGTACCTTGGGGTCCATCATTTTACCTTCAAGCAGATAATCAAGGACTGTAATAAAGAGCAAAGGACTTAAGACGCTTCCCTGGTGCACCCCGACTTGGATTGGGAACTCTTCGGTTACTCCAGCGGGGCATCTTACTCTTGTCTTTGCTCCTGCGTACATGTCCATGATCATCTATACATAGGTTCCTGGAACCCCTCGATGTCTTAGCGCCACCCATATCAGATCTCGTGGTTGTCTGTCGAATGCCTTTTCAAAGTCAACGAATACAATATGCAAATTTTTTTCCATTATGATCCTTATACTTTGGATTGCATCTGTGGTTGATTTACCTGAGACAAACCCGCACTGATCATCAGATAGCCGTTTAATTTTTCTCAGCAGGTCACCTAATACCCGCTCAACGATCTTCATGGTGTGTGACATCAGTTTGATTGGACGGTAGTTATCACAGTTTCAGGTATCACCCGTCCCTTTGTATACAGGGAGGAGGTAACTTTCCCTCCATTGATTGGGCATTGGATCACCTCTCACAAATTTGGAGATGAGAATTCTGAGCCATCTGAACCCGACGTCTCCCATCTTTTTCCAGAACTCAGAGGGTATCTCTGCTTTGCTCTTAGCAGTGATTTGGCCTTCTTTAAGCAAGTTCGCTGTAGGAAATCCCACATATTTTGTGCTCTGCACTCTTCATCTTCAGCTCCGTTGATGGTGTAAGAGAGGTAATTTTTCATCACGAAAACAAAAGCCTCGCATTTTTCGTTGTCCAGATTATACCACTTGATTTTCTCAGGGACCCTTGTTTGTTTTCTTTTCTTCGGTGTCTTCATAAGAATTCCTGTTAGCAGGAGACGGTGTTGCCGAGCGATTGCCTCTCCCAGGATCACTTTGCAATCTATTACCCGAGGCTTTATGAAACTAGCTACCAAATGGTAGTCAACCTGGGTTTCATCTCCAACACTGCTGATAGTGATCATGTGTCGGCTTTGTTTGATGAACGTGGTATTTAACACGATAAAACCGTGTGATTTGCACATGGTTACGATGTCTTCACCAGGAATGTTCCTGATGCCGTATCCTAGTCCTCCGTGGCAGTCTTCAAAATCTTCGTTTGACTTCCCGACATGTCCATTCAAATCTCCTCCAACAAACAGAAACTCTTCCTTTGGGATGTTCTTAAGGAGATTATGGAAATCTACCCAAAATGCATCTTTATCTCTCTGGTCATTTTGGGGAGCATATGCACTGACAATATTCCACACCTCTCCTTGTATTACTAGTTTGAGAGACATCAAATGGTCGCTGGACTTCGAAATGCTCAAGACGTTACCAAGTAGCTCTGCCGCAAGGATGATATCGATTCCGTTCTTAGCCTTTTCCGTTCTGTAGTAGAACATCTTGTAATCTTTTGTTCTAATGTCCAAGAAACGCGCCCGATTTCCGGTGTTTTTCCATTTTGTCTCTTGGACACACAAGATATCCTGTTTAATTTTTTTGCCAGCCCCGGAATCCGTATAGCTCTGATCCGAACATTTCTGCTCGGTCCGGGATCAGTACCATGCACAGCAGTGGTAGTGCCTTTCCTTTTTGCAAGTATTACCATAATGATACAGTTTTGCAATATTACCATATTGCGATGGTGTTTGTTGTTTGACACTTGCATGCTCCTGTTTTATTATTGTTTGTTTGATCTTTTTTCTATGACACCGGTGATCTCCAGTCGTGTCAACCCACGGACTCGCATGCACACTTGTGGGAGGGTTTTTAAGGTAGTGTATGTGTCGATAGGCTCACTTGGGTGTTATATTGCCTAGATCTGATTTGCCCCCTTAGTCGCCTTTTACGACAAGCGCTAGTTGTTGGGGCCGCTGCAGTGATATTCTATTGCAGATTATTTAATTTTCTCTTTTTAAAATTTTTTTTTTCACTTTTTGAGTGCTTCTAACCCATAGAAAAGTCTCGGTTCAAAGAACGGGCTTCTAAGCTGTTTACGGTTAGGAGTATTGGATTATTTTAAGCCTATTACAGTTGCAGAAGCTAATGGTAGATTAAGCTTTGTAAAAATAACATTGCTAGTCCTTTTATGGAGTAACTAACTTGCGCACAGCAAATACACCGTTAATGACATCAGCAATAGATGCGAACCGATGTGTTTAAGTCTCAGCTGCATCGCTGAACAGTAACCAAAAGCCATACGAGCAAAGGCAAGCAACAAACAGCATCAACGTTTCTCCAAACACTGTACCTAGGAAGGGTGTTTGCCTAGTACTCAGTGACCCAGTCTCAGTCAATCTGGCTACTATTATTTTACCATACTTAAGATGTCACGATTAGTGTTTTGGTCAGCATTTGCTTCAACTGGGATACTGATTTGTTGATTCGAAATCAAACCCATTTCTAGACGCGCTTTCCTTGGGGGTGGCGATGGTGTAGTGTAGTGTACGCCGGACTCTCTCTCTCTTTTGGCTCTCTCGCCAAAAATTCAAACAGGCCTTGCAGTTAAATGAATTTGAATTAATTGAGCTTTTACTTTGCAAAAATGTCAACAATATAAAATAATTTTCAAGTACGTGCGAGATGGTAAGGTATTCTTTTGAAGTTCTTCTGTGGAATTCACTTGGTTTTTCCTCTTAGAGTTTCCTTTCTTGTCAAACAACCTATAAGGTTGAGAATTTTGGACAAACAGGCCTCTTTTCCATCCACAACATTACTTTAGTTAGCAACAACAAGGATATGCTTTCAATCCAGAATACACAACGGAACTATAGTTCTCTAGTACACACCATGTACATCTTGCTACTCCTCCGTCCGATTGAAGTGGAACTTTTCCCCTGGGAAATCGTTAGTCGCTAGTTAGAGCAGGAGAAGAGGTTAGCGGTATGAGGTTATGAACATTCAATGATGCCATGAACGGATGAAATTTTGATTATCATTTTCCATTCCGAATGCATGAAGGACATTACAACAAATGAAGCAATCATCCTCGTCCAGAGCTAATTCTATCCCATCCACCTTCCGATTGAAGATGTATTCGAAGTGAAGGCTGAAACAATCCCCAAAGCATAAACGAAAAAGAACTAGCCTATACGTGTATGTGTTGTGTTTTTTTATATTGTTAAATTTATAGCAGATTTGCTTTATGAACGTTCTGCAGATTTTCGACACATTTGCGGTATACTTCGTGCCACCCACGGGTGCGCATGGTGCGCATCAGACTGACAGCCAACGAACGCGACTACGACGGATGGATTTGTAAAGAAGCTATCATCGTCGCCATCATCATCACCATCATCATCATCATCGACATCATCAATATCAACGCTGTCAGTATCGTCAGTCCAGAACGGAAAGTCTGAAATAAATTGATAAAGTTTCAACACACACAAAGTCTGGAAGGATGGAGGTTTCTCTTTAGAGTTCTCGTTTCAAAGGCACAAAAAAAAAAGCGTTTTCTAATCAAAACCAATCGCTTTGAAAGCTGTTGCTATATCCTTCCTGCTCAGCCTGTGCTATTACATTTTGGCCACATAAAAACCACCATTAAAATGTATATAAATATGACCACGGGTTGGAAGCCAGTTCCCGGCCCGTTTGTGGTTCTTCTCTGATCAAATAAAAAAATAAAAAAATATCTATATATGTGTTTGCAATGGAGGGATCCTTAAACCACTCGTGGTGTTTGGTGTGTATTTAACTTCTTCCCCATCAATTACTTTTTGGGATGCCCCGAAATTAAAGGCGCCCTTCTCCTGCACTTTTCCTTTTATTCCGTTTGGGCCTGTCCTGCACCTTGGCACATAATATTTCATGGTCGCGTTTGTATGTTCTATTTCACTCGACGAAAAACTTTTTTAATAAATTTACAACCGCCCCACTTCTTACAAGCGACAGGGACACACAAGATACACACATATTTGCATCGGGGTTTTTTTTTTGTTGAGGAAAAACGCTTTCAGGAAAGATTCGCTATGGAATGTAGCAAAGAGAATGGGAAACTTTCAACTTTTCATCTCTTTAATTAGAGCTGATTTTTAAGGCTCTTCCAAAATAAAAAAAAAAGGATAAAAGGAACTAACTCACTCAGCTTCAGCGCTGCTCCACTTGATTCCCTTGGGAATCTTCGTTGGATGTGCGCGGCGCGCTGCTATATGTCTGCTGGATGCTGATGTAAAAAGTCATAAAGTTTGTAGGAATTCACCAGGATACGAGGATGAAAGCGAAAACTCTCGGAAAACAAAACGAAAATGTGTCCAAAAGACGAGTGATTAATTTTTGTTGTTTTTCCTACTTGTTCTGATTTCTTTTTCGTTTTGCTTTGCCTCTCAAGAGGAGGGAGAATAATTTCGACGATTTGTGGTTCAAAGGACTTTTTTCGTCGCTTTTTTTTTGTTGTTCTTTGGGCTTTTGGTGGAAATTGTTTTTTGCAAAATGGGCGAATGCCATTGAATGTTGATTTCGCGTATACAGCAGCACTGGTGTGCGATGGAAATTAAAATGAGCTCTTGGTTGCGTTTAAGGAGGATAGATGGAAGTAAATGGAAATTTTTTGTTTGCTTCTGAATTTGTTACTTTGTTGGACGTTTTGTGAAGCATCAGATGGTGGCATGGGCCTTGCTACATGTCTCTGGGGTGACTATTTTGGGTTTATGTGAGCATCAGAAGTTTCCAGACAGGCTTTTATTTTTCAGTTTCCGCTTAGAAAGAGTGTTTGGATGCGACTACCCAGCACATTTTTTCATTTGAACAAAATTGTCTTCCTGGTAAAAAATATTGCAATCTTTTTCGGCTTTGAGGCTTTGTGTGGAGCTAAATCGAAGAATGTAGTCTGACTTTAACTCACAGGAGTAAATATACATACACATACATATATAATGTATACAGATCGTTTAAAAAAAATGCAACCACCTTATGCCTGCCAATAGTAAGGCTACAATCAATTGAATCGGTGAGTGGAAGAACGGTATAAGCGCCATAAATTGCATTTTAGCCTTAAATAGCCAAAATGCTCTACATATGTTAATCTACCAATCAGCAAAATAATACTACATTAGAGAGCCAAATGTATAAAAAAGTGGAATACGCTTTTTGCTGATTGTATGGAAGCGCAGTACAAATGCGTTTAGTTTTTTCTGTTTTTCTCAAAAGCGATATTTTGTACATGTACTGTTCTTTCACTCACCGATTCAATTCTATGATCAAGGGCTTGCTCCAGTTATTTATCCCTCTACGACAATAGTATGCAGAACATCTAAGCTTTATTATAAGCGGTTTAGTGCCTTAATTACAGACTATATATTGTGGGTTGGCTTTCAGAGTTACCAAATGCTTTCGGCAATGATACTACGCCTCAGATTAAGATTAATCAAACGTTAAGGACGTTTGCCTACCACATACAAACAAAGATTGGTTTTTAGATTTCTAATGGCGCGAATTGACTCTGGAATGGTAAAGTAATATAATGGATTCCGGCCTCTTAGTATGCTCATCGTTCCTTGCACCTCAAGTGTAAGTACTCCAAGGAAGTTATATATGTACGAGTACATACTCGTATGTACATTCTTTCATTCTTTTTGCTGGCATAGATTGTTCATAATGAAAAGTTCTCGATAAAGTGTGGGATAAAAGTTCTCCAATTTATATACAATACATACATATGTACATATATTAAAAGATGGTGCTCATTATATCGGTCGTTTTGCCAGCAAAAAAATATGTTGTGTATCGCAAAAATTTGTTCAGTGTGCTATAATATACTCTGTTTTGTGGTGTCAGAGCTTCACTTATAAATTACACAGGGCAACAAAAAAAAAATTTTTTTCTACGGCCGTAGTTTTCGTAGTGGATTCAAATATTTAGGTTATTGAATAATCTGAGTACCTATATTTATTTTATTTGAATTGACTCTAGTTCTCATGAAAAACTGTCACTTTCAGAAAGCGACATAAGGCTCAGTGTTAGAATTTGGCCTTATGTCGCTTTCCCAAAGCGTCATAAGGTCACTTGGTCTTATGTCGCGGCACCACTTTTTCCTAGTTTTGCTTAATTCGAACGTGAAAAACCCACCCGGACGACTCCCGGGAGTTGTCGTGTTAGAGAATAGCACATTTTCGGTAGATTAAGAAAGGGTATCGTGTTTTTTAAATTTCATAAGCTCTATATAATAAAGCTGTTCAGTATAAACCTGGAGATAAGAACTCTACCATCTCCAGCCCAAATTGAAGACAGCTTCAAAATGTCACCAAACGCAAGCATAACTTTATTTCCCAACCAATCTTAACGAACCACTGGTTGAGTTTCCAATTGTAATTTCGGGAAATTCTTTATTGTGAGTTTATATTTCACCAATTAAAATTAAGCTATACCAATTTACTTCAAATTCTGTATGTGTTTGCGATCAACCTGTAGGCACAATAGTGAGGAAATTGATTTTAACTCTTGAAAAAACGATTATATGCATAACTAAAAGAGCTTTATTTTCTTATATTTCTTTTTCTCTCTCTCTCTATCCTCTCCAACGCCGCATTGTGTGTAAACATGTTAAAGGTATTCATAACCCTTTGAGTGCGCGCAAATTATAAAAAAAAATAATAAAATGCTTCATATTAGCGGAGCAAAAAGCATGCAAAATAATGTATGATACTCGTACAACAACTTTCATCAGCGTTTTTTTTGGACTCTATATATTTGCTGCATTGAAGCAAGTTAGTAAAAAACGCAAATTTTATAAAAGTCGGTTAACTAGTTCTGCATTTAGACGAAAGGCATATTAAAGACAGTTCGATGAAATGAAACTATGTTGCTTATAATGCTGCTTTATATGCAGAGCAGTTTTTCATTGAAACAGAAACCTTTTTGAATATCTATAATAATAGTGCTTTCAAATATAACCTAAATAGTTAAGAAGGCAACATATTAGCCGCGTTTTGTTTTCCCCGTGAACGAAACTAGTTCATTTCAAAATGAAAAAAACGCTCCTGGTTCACCTAGAAAATGGCGGAAAAATAGCAATCGAAGTTAGAAAAGTGCTTAATATATTTATATTTGTTTAATAATTAGGTGTTTTTAGATACTTATGTATGTCAGAAAGTGAGAATACCACAAATAACTATGATTTACTACTGCCATTCAGCAGAGCTGCCAAGCTTTACATATCATTTTTTTTTTTGTGAAAAGCCATCTAGTGGTGAAGAATGGGATAGAATTCTAGGTCGTGAAAATTCAACCACCTCGAGTGCTGGTTCAATTGATGTTTTTGCATCCTGTGTAAAAATTTGAACTGAACGAGTTCACGGGGAAAACAAAACGCGGCTATTGTTACGAACCTGACTGCCAACATCTTATCGCCTACCGGCACATTACACCTAACGTTACTACCGATGCCTAACCCGCCTCCTGAAAGTAAAAGAGTGTGCTGCAGGAACTATCACCACCACACACTATGACGTATGTACATGCACAGCCAACCGTACCGTACCGCACAGGTAAAATGAGTTACACCGAGCGCTGACTCAAGATAGGGAATCACTCACTCACGAAAAAGGTGCCAAATTGTCGCAACAACAGCGCAGACTCCAGAAACCACAGATCAGGGAGAATTTGTTGACAAACTCAAACATTATTTTTGACAGCTGTGTGTGTGATAAGAGTGGCTACGTTCGTGAGCCTCGATTACATTTTAATCAAACGGAAAGAAATGTAATTCAAGTGGGATTGAGCCGCAAATCGATCTGTGGAGTTTGCTGTACATATGACCCATCAAACGATTGGAAATTTTGCGCGGATTAAGGAAAAAATGGTTAAATTGGTGGAAAATGTGGGCTCACCCACTAATGGGAGTATTGGGTGTGGCAAATTTGGGCGAGATGGTGGATTCATGGAAATTACCAGAGAAGTGACAGCGCAGACTGGACTAGTGACTGGAAACTAGCGATGGGCAACAAAAAAAAGGCCGCTGCAAGGAGGTAAGAAAGAAGTTGGAATTCGGAGGTTCGAACTACGAACAGCTAAAGTGTAAAAAGTTGTGAACGGTAATTTAAATTAATAAAAAAATATCTTATTCACGAGTGATGGGAAGAGCAATGCCGAGTTATTCTGTAGAATTGGTCAGGCTGGATCCAATTTTAAGAGAGCTTGGTCAATCTGTTATAAGGAAGGCCGAACCTAGTATTGAAGCCAAATTATCGATTTTTAACTCGGTGTATGTTCCAACTCTCACCTATGGTCACGAAATTTGGGCAGTGACCAAAAGAATAAGATCGGGGATACAAGCTGCCGAAATGAAGTTCCTTCGCGGTGTTGTTGGAATAACTCATAGGGATCGAGTGCGTAATACCAGGGTACGCGAGGCGCTCAATGTTGAGCAGCTACTTCTCCGAATGGAACGATCTATGCTTCGATGGTTTGGTCACGTAGTGCGTATGCCCCCAGACCGGCTGCCAAGACGTGCCATGAGGTAGGCGACTCCCCGGTAAGCCTAGAAATAAATAGATGGTTGGACCAAGTCTGACATCTCTCCTGGAGTGGCGAAGGATCGCGAAGGATGGAGCGTCCACCTGAGCATCCTACCTCCGCGACCCTCATGAAGGATTAGCGGGTTATTGAAAATGTTGGGAGAAAGCGGGAGTATTGAACATATGGGAGACTTGAGCCACTCTCAATAATTCACTCAAATTCCATTCAAATCCAACGAGGGTTAGTCCATGCGATGCAGACAGTGACCCGTTACTTGCACACAAAAGGAATTCTAAATCGTCAGCTGACTTTGGTTGTTGGAAGAGGAGAGGTGTTTTTTAGTGCAAAAAGTAAACAAAAAAATGTATTTTATTTTCTTGATAAAATTTATCTGTAACGTGGTAAGTAAAAAAAGTTTATGTTAGCTAATAATATTGACATTTGACTTTGTAAATATAGACATAAAACAATGTTGGCATGCATTTTACAAAAGTTATTAATATTATTTTGTTAAAAAACGCGAACGGGAGACTTGAGACAGTTTCTGAAGGGAGAGTTGATCAGTGGCTCAAGTCTCCCGTTGCTCTGTTCTGATTAAATACCATATGTGTAAGTGTTTTAAAGGCAGCTATGTAATTTTATTTTCAGTTATTGAAAATGCCATTTACTTATAAGCCAAAAGAAGGAGCGCCAAGAGGGAATAGGATTCCCAAAGATGTCCTTGAAGCTGCATTTAAAGAAGTTGAAGAGGGGAAATCAGTCAGGGCATCAGGTATTAAAAATAATATTGACCGAACAACTCTCTCCCGGTATTTACGCGCAAAATCTAAGTTAGAAAAATTAATATTAACCTGCACAAATATGTGATATTGTTGAAGAAAAACAATTAGTTGACTATTTGCTTACATGCAGCAAAATGAGTTATGGATTAACAAGGAAAGCTGCCTTGTCATTAGCATATCAGTATGCGAAAGTCAACAACAAAAAATTCTTCCACGTTTGTCAGCGAAATAAAGTGCTGGTTATGATTGGCTTTGCGGATTTTAAAAAAGAAATCCCATAATAAAGCTTTCGCACACCAGAAGCAACCAGTTTATCAAGAGCAACAAGCTTCAATAAAAAAATGTTAAAGTTATTTTTACAGATTTAAAGGAAGTTCGAGAAAAGTTTGTTTTCGAGGCACAAAACATTTACAATTGTGACGTTGGACAAGTTAGCTCTGCGGAGAGAGGAACACTTGTAACTGTCTATTTTGCCTCGAATGCCATCGGAAATAGTCTTCCTCCATTTGTCACATTTCCCAAAGTAAAATTGAATGAAACTTTTGTGGCAAATGGACTCGAAGGATCTGCTGGTGGTGCGTACCCAAGCGGGTGGATGACTTCGAATGGGTTCTTAAAATATCTTAATTTTTATAAATTTTTTTTTTAAATTTGGTTATTTTTTTCTTTATAAAAACATTAAACAGAACTTTCTGTTCATTGATAATACCACAAAAACGATAAAAATGAGTTCTATTAAGATCGGAAGTGATTAAATTATTTGTTTTATTGTTTTTTCCCGGTGTGGCGGGAGACTTGAGCCAAAAATCTGTTGTCAAACATTTGGTATTTGACAAAAATCGCTTGCTTTTAGTTTAAGTTTATGAGACCTTTCTTAAAATAGATAAATGAATCATTTAAAAGATACATCTAACAGGTGGCTGTGGTTAATAGAAGAGTTTTTATGAACGATTTAACAAAAAGTGTCTTAAATCTCCCGCGCTCCCCCTATGTATGTACGTACATATGGTATGTAAAAAAAATATCAAACCTTCTCGGGAACCAAAATTGCTGATTTTTGACTTTTTCTTCCTCCATCTCAGGTCGGATTCTGCGTCGCCCCCTGCACTTTTGTAACAATATACATTTCCCACTGCAATAAGTGCCAATTCAATTCAATTCAGTACATTTATTAACAAGTATAAGAATAGTACAATAAGACCTGGTCTTTTAAAAGTACAAAACATAATATTAGTTTAAACATAGAAATCGATTAAAATAATATAATCTAAAATATATGGTAATTCAATATTATATAATTACAGAATAAATAAGAAAAATAGATAGAAAAAAATAAAAATAAATATACATATAGTTAACTAAATATAGAAAAGAGAAAAAAAGAGAGAGGGGTTATTGCTGCATTGAGAAGTGGCTTTAAATGGCTTTTTTGAAATTATGTGCATTTTTTAATCCTTTTATATGTATTGGTAAAGAGTTTCACAGCCCAACAGAGTGAATAAAAAATAACCGGGAGGAATTCAAATAATTATAAGAAGGCATATTGATATTAAGGGTTCTTCGAGAATGCGAGAAGGACAGCTTTTTGTAAAGGTAATCGGGTTTTTTCAGGTTAATGATTTTATGAAGAAAAATACAATTCCGAACTCTAAAGTATTGTTCCATAGCACAACCAAGTAGATTGGTAGAAAGATGTGAAATTCGAGAATATCTTTTTAATGCATAAATGTACCGTACTGAATTGTTAAAACAAACTTGGAGCTTATGCTGTGACAAGGAATCCATGTTACTATAAACTACCTTTGCGTAAGATAGTATGGGAACGATCATTGCTAAAACCAGTCTGCAACGGGTTTCCATAGGTGTAAAACTCGCAGTCAACCGCAGTTTTCTGAGACAGCCATAAATTCGACCAATGGCAAAGCTAATGTGATCATAGCAGGATAAACTACGGTTTATTTTATAGCCCAAACTAGTAACCGAATTAACGTAAGTCAGTTTCGAACTAGAAATATATATCCCAGGTAAAAGATTAGAGTCTAAAGATCTATGGCATATGGGTATAACTTGGGATTTAAGTGGATTTAAAACAAGACCATTAGATACAGATCAACGGTGAATTGCAGACAAATCTTCGTTAAATTTCGAACACAGTTGGTGTATGTTAGAGAGGGGACCAGATAAACAGAGTTGTACGTCATCCGCATACAAATGAGTAGATGCAAACTTACAAACAGACGGCAAATCATTGACAAACATACAGAACAGAATAGGACCAAGAATAGAACCCTGCGGTACACCCTGTTTTACAGATTTATACCCCGATCACTTATCAGCAACCACAACTCTCTGCTGCCTGTTACTAAGAAAACTAAGAATCAAACTTGACGCCAGTGAGCGTCAGCGTTTTAAAGTTAAAAAATCGCCGCAGTTTCAAGCAAAGAAGCTCATGGTTAACCGTATCTAAGGCCTTTGAGAAGTCGAGCAAGCAAAGAAAAGAAAGATGTCCTTCATCAAAATGTATCCTTATATCGTCCATTATATTGACCATAGCCGAAGCACAACTATGGCCCTCTCTGAAGCCTGACTGTAAGGGATAAAGTAATGAGTGATGGTCAAGATGACTACGAATTTGCAGTGCTATCACCTTCTCAAGGACCTTAGAAAGGCATGGTAGTATGCTTATTGGCCTAAAGTCATTAGCTGAATTTGCTTTTGACTTCTTAGCAACAGGCACAACTTTAGCTAGTTTCCAACTTTGAGGAAAGATAGAGGATATCAAACAAGAATTCAGTATGTGCGTAAAATGGTTGATTATAAATGGAGAAATCATTTTAATAAAGCGAATTTGAATTCCATCCCCACCAGTGGCGTTCGACTTTATGCTCATAATAATTTGGTGGACATCTAAACTTGTCACTCTTTTAAAGGAAAGTTCAGGCAGATTTGCATTTTGAATGCCTAAAGTTAAATGAGCATTAAAAGACTGTACATCATTGGAAAGAAAGGTGTCATTCAATACGTCAGCATCAATTGCGCAGGTCCCACTACCTTTACCGCTTATACCAACCTCACGAAGATTACGCCAGAGTGTTTTAGATGGAAGCGCTGTATTTAATTTTGAGCTATAAAAGCTTCTTTTTGAATCTCGAGTAGTGCGAGATGCAGTATTACGAGCTATTTTGTACAAAGCCCAATTAATTGAATTAGGCGTATGCTTCCACCTGCTGTAAAGTCTATTTCTGTTCCTAATTGCATTAACCACATCAGTAGTGAATATTTGGTCAATGGTGGACTTTCCAGGCCTGAAACCGCACTGATAAGGACCTATCAGGTTGTTGACGATCGGTTTTAGGCGTTCACATAGTACGGCAGACAGGATCTTATATGCGATATTTAGGAGACTTATACCTCTGTAGTTGGCGCAGTTCAGAGGGTCTCCTTTCTTCAGGATCGGGCAAATGATGCTGAGGTTCCATTCATCGGGCATACTTTCGTCCGACCAGATTTTACAGATAAGCTGGTGCATGCTCCTTACCAACTCATCTCCTCCTGCCATAAAAAGTTCAGCGGCAAGGCCGTCGGCTCCAGCAGCTTTGTTGGATTTGAGTTTAGATATCACTATCTTCACTTCGTTCTGATCGGGTTAACGGGAATCTTGAGTGCCACCGTAACTGTTGAATGGCTCATTCTGCCTGACAGCGGAATATTGGTCATCATCGCCGTTTAACAGTCTGCAGAAGTGTTCCTTCTGGCTGGTCAAACGGTAGTGCATGGGATCATATGAAAACACAAGCGTTTTCACTCAGCTGAGGCCTACCAACTCCTACTCTCAACCTCCACGCGGTGACAGCCGGGTGCCTAGTACCTTAATCCAAGAAATGGGTAACCAACCCCGTTTGGCGGATTCTTGGTGGCAGCAGATGAGAGGGGGGGGGGGAAGAGTGCTTTTCTCACTAGAGCTCTTCTTCCTGTTCCAGGCGGCAGCGGACGAATTCCCTAGACGGAGTCAACGGTGGCGTCTATAGTTCCAGTTAGGTTGAACTTAGTGAACACCTTGCGCGAGCTGCTTCGACGTATTCGGATCACAGGTCGGTAAGGAATTTCCAATGTTGGTCAGGACATTGGAATAGAGATGGTGGCGGAGGAGCCCCTAATGGGCCAACGGCAGCGCTCATACTCCCGTAGTGGACTACTGGCAGCGGTGTACCCGGCCCCTCGTCCTAGGGGAATAATTAAGGAACTGGCCCTCCAGGTTGGGGGTTGTGCCGTCGGGGTAACTTCCCTACCACGTAAAAACCGCATGGTTCCGAAACAACCAAAAGCCTCGGATAAGGATGACTCAACTAATGACGACCCCAGCAAACGAAATAAGGACAACGACCTTCGGATCTGTACGTAGAATGTTCTGTCCCTTTACAGACCACGTGCAGCCGAACAACTAGCAGAGGCCCTAGACTGCTATAAAGCAGATATTACCGCCATCCAGGAAGTGCGATGGGATGGGCCGGGCAAAAAGAGGATGAAAAACTGTGACATCTACTACGGTGATTGCTACAGAGGCAACAGGCAACGCTTATTCGGATGCGGATTTGTCATACGCGGCAGACTTAAGCAAGAAGTCTTAAGCTTCCGACACGTGAGCAAGCGTATTTTGACGATCCGGATCAAGGCTAAATTCGCTAACATAAGCCTAATATGTGTTCATGCCCCCACAGAAGAAAAAGACCCTGCCACCAAAGAGTGTTTCTACGAGCTCCTCGATAAAACATACGAGCAATGTCCTAAATACGACGTTAAAATCGTATTGGGCGATTTTAACGCCAAAATAGGAAAGGAGGACGTCTTTGGTAGGGCAGTCGGTAAGCATAGCCTATACGACACCACGTCTGATAACGGACTAAGGCTAATTGATTTCGCTGTGGAGCGAAATGTCACCATAGCAAGCACATGGTTTCCTCATCTCGATATTCATAAGCAGACATGGCGGTCCAATGATCATGTAACGATCAACCAAATTGATCATATTGCGATCGACGCAAGGCATGCCTCCAGTATTCTGGATGTCCGGACCTTCCGAGCGGCCAACAAAGACTCGGATCATTACCTTGTTGTAGCCAAGGTACGAATGCGGATATCCCAATCTGAGCAACAAAGAAGAATTACTGTGAGAAAATTTAACATCGAAAAGCTACAATCGCAAGAGACCGCCAGAATCTTCGCTGAACGCGTATCCCGAAATCTCTCAATCACCCCTTTGCCACCAGCATCAAGTACCGAAGACCAGTGGCAACGCTGCCAACATGCCATCAGAAACGCCGCGACTGATGTGTTGGGTCTCGCTCGACCACCACCGCGAAACCCCTGGTTTGACGAAGAATGCCGGCGAGTGCATGCAGCAAAACAAGAGGCATACAAAGCGGCGCTGCAAAGGAAGACGAGAGCTGCTCGTGAGCTATACGAGCAAAAGAGACGGGAAGAACATCGGCTTCTCCAAAAGAAGAAGAAAGAGCATGAGAAGCGCGCGTTTGAGAATATCGAGAGTCTATACTCCAGCAACAATGTACGGAAGTTTTACCAAAAGGTAAAAAGAACGTGTCAGAGAAGTAATACCCGTACAGAAACCTGTAGAGATGAAAATGGAAACCTCGTAGTAGAATCACAGTCGGTGCTGAGAATATGGAAAAACTACTTCTGCAGACTGTATAACGGCGCCGAAGACCAACCTCCCGCTGTCAGGCAGAATGAAACATTCAACATAGACGATGATAGTCAAAATTTCCGTCCACCTGACCAAAACGAAGTGAGGATAGCAATATCCAAGCTAAGATCCAACAAGGCTGCTGGACCTGACGGCTTACCGGCCGAACTTTTCAAGGCAGCTGGGGATGAATTGGTAGAGTGCATACACCAACTCATTTCTAATATTTGGTCAGACGAGTGTATGCCTGATGAATGGAATCTCAGCATCGTTTGCCCGATCCACAAGAAAGGAGACCCCCTCAACTGCTCCAATTATAGAGGCATCAGTCTCCTCAACATCGCATACAAGATCTTTTCTGCGATATTGTGTGAACGCCTGAAACCCTTTATCAACAGCCTGATTGGGCCCTATCAGTGCGGTTTCAGGCCAGGAAAGTCCACCATCGATCAAATCTTCACACTTCGGCAGATCCTGGAGAAAACCCAAGAATTCCAAATCGATACTCACCACCTCTTTATCGATTTCAAGGCCGCCTATGACAGCATCTATAGAGAAGAGCTTTATAGAGCCATGTCTAGTTTTGACATCCCTGCCAAACTTGTCCGTCTGTGCAGGCTGACGATGGAGAACGCTCGCTGCTCCATCAAGGTCGGTAATGACCTCACCGAGACCTTTGATGTCAAAAAAGGCTTTAGACAAGGTGACGCGCTGTCATGTGACTTCTTCAATATTGTACTTGAACGGATTGTGCGGAACTCACAAGCCAACATCGGAGGCACAATCTATTACAAGTCTGTACAACTGCTTGCATACGCCGACGATATAGACAGCGTAGAAATCAATCGAAGAATAACTCTTGCCAATCGCTGTTTTTTTGGGCTTATAAGGCAATTCAACAGTAAAGCCCTATCTCGAACAACTAAGGAGACTCTATATAAGACCTTGATCATCCCAGTCCTGCTTTACGGCGCTGAAACATGGACTTTATTAAAAGAGGATGAAGATATCCTTGGTCGCTTCCCGAGAAAAATTCTTCGTAAGATTTTCGGTCCCGTTTGTGTTGACGGGTTTTGGAGGAGAAGATTCAATCACGAACTATACGAGCTGTACAGCGACATCGACCTAGTCAAAAAACTGCGTATTGGACGTCTGAGATGGCTAGGACATGTAGAGCGAATGGACACCAACGCTCCGGCCCGCAGAGTCTTCGAATCTAGTCCCGAGGGACGACGCAGTAGAGGAAATCATCGCCGTAGGTGGCGCGCATAAGTTCAATGGGACCTCGACCAACTTGGAGTGCGCAACTGGAGGCAATTAGCTAAAGACCGAGCTAAATGGAGAGGCTTGTTGGTTGAGGCCCAGGTTCACCCCGAACTGTAGTGCCACCTAAGTAAGTAAGTAAGAAGTGTTCCTTCCATATTCTCAGCACCGACTGCGATTCTACTACTATGTTGCCATTTTCGTCCCTGCAGGCTTCTGTTCTGGCTTTGAAACCCTGGCATGTTCTTTTTATCCTTTGGTAAAATTTTCGAACATTATTCCTGCAATAAAGTCTCTCAATCTACTCGATCGAGCGCTTCTCATGCTCTTTTTTCTTCTTTCTGAGAAGTCGATGTTCCTCTTTTCTCCTGCGCACGTAGAGCTCGTAAGCAGCTCTAGTCCTTCAATGCAGCGCCGCTTTGTACGCCTCTTGTTTAGCTGCATGTGCTTGCCGGCATTCCTCATCAAACCAGGGGTTGCGTTGTCTTGGGCGAGAGAAACCCAGTACATCAGAGGCGGCATCTCTGATGGCTTGTTGGCAACGCTGCCACTGGTCTTCCGCATTTGCTGCTGGTGGCATAGGACTTAGATTAAGATTAAGAGGAACTCGATCGGCAAAGGCTCTGGCGGTCTCTTGCGATTTTAGCTTTTCGACGTCAAATTTCCTCACAGTATTGCGTTGATTTCGCTCCGTTGTGGATATCCGCATCCGTACCTTGGCTACAACTAGGTAGTGATCCGAGTCCACGTTGGCTCCTCGGAAAGTCCAGACACCCAGAATACTGGAAGAGTGCCTTGCGTCGATCGCAATGTGATCGATTTGGTTGACAGTTTATCGATCAAGGGGAGCCATGTTCCTTTGTGAATGTCGATACGTGGGAACCGCGTACTAGCTACCACAAAGTTTCGCCCCGCTGCAAAGTCGTTTAGCCTGAGTCCGTTGTCGGATGTGATGTCGTGCAGGCTATGCTTTCCGACCACGCTACTAAAGACGTCCTCCCTTCCTAGCTTTGCGTTAAAATCACCTAGGATAATTTTAACGTCGTGGCTAGGGCATTGCTCATACGTCTTGTCCAAGAGCTGGTAGAAGTCATCCTTTGTCGCGTCGTCCTTCTCCTCATGAGGGGCGTGAACGCATATTAGGCTAATGTTGGAAAATTTAGCCTTGATACGGATAGTCATAAGGCGCCGGAAACTCAAGACTTCTTGCCTGAGTCTGCCTCCAATGACAAATCCGCACCCGAATAGACGCTGTCCTTTTTGTCTGTAGCAATCGCCGTAGTAGATGTCCCAGTTTTTCATTTACGTTACGTTAACATTTACATTATTCAGTTTTTTAATAATTCTGTATTTATTATTCGAATAAAAATGTTAATTTTTAAATGATGAACACAATGCGAACGTAGCGATTGTACCTAATCAACTAACTCTTTATTTCACATTAACTTATAATAAAAGGTATTAAGTATAATGGTTAAGATAATATTAATATGAGATAGAGCTAGATAGATATATGAACATACGAGTAGTATACCGTAAGTGGGTTTCCAACACTTTCATAAAGAGAGTAGAAGTTTAAGGTGGGCTTTAAGTAATACCTGCAGGCGCTTTGATTGTGAGGATTGGTTGTATTTTTTTTTTTTTAATATTTACTGTAATAAAAATACTTCTAGAGCAAACCCCACCGGCTTTTTTTTTCTTTCTTTACTGCTACCAAAAACGCTGTACTACCTTCTTTCTTTCACTTAGTGTCCAAAACCATTATATTTTCTATAGTATTCTAATAAGTACTAGAGCTTGAACTATTTTAGAGGATTTAGTATCTTAATGTGTGAGACTTATACAGAATAAATGAAATATGAATCACTACTGTCCTAAAAGATGCCCCTGGCATATAATTTGATCTAATTTGGTAGCAGTACCTAAAAAAAAATAACAAATAATAAATCTGAATTAGATTTTCAGAATATTTTTGGCACGCATTGGAAAGGTTCAAAATATTGTTTAAATACGAGCCCTTACATTATCTAATAGTCGAACATTCCAAAGATGTATCCGTAACATTTGTACATACAAGAAATAATTTTGTCACGCAAGCCGATTCTTTCGATTCGTGAATTCAATTAATCAACGAATGGCATGCGAACAAAACCCATTCGCGGTCCATGTTTGCATCATTGAAATTGAATACCTGTCAAAAAAAATTGTGTAATTTCAACGTGTCCTGATAATACTAAACCGATACACCTTGGAAGAAGTCCGCCATCGTTCGTCTGTTTTCCGAAGCACTAGCAACATTGTATGTTGCCAACCAAAGCATGTCCAATGTCCATCCCCAAAAAATTCTCTGCGGCTTGCCGTATCCATTTGGGACCATGTGGTCCTTCTGGTTTCAGATCAGGTTGCTCCCTGCAAATGGCATTATTAATAGCATTCTCTTCTTCGGGGAACAGCCATCTTCAAAAGACCATCCAAGAGGACTTGGATCCTCCCTTTCGTCTTAGCGCTAACGTCATTATGAACTTTTCAAATTCATTTATCGTGACAGGTGTGATCATAATTATGTTTGGAATGCTGTCTGACGTTCGGATGGATTGCATCCCATTGTAGCTGAGGGCGCAACAAAAGACCTCTCAAATCTTAACGCATTGTCAAGTGGCACGTTGACACCACTTTTCCCCATTCTCGACTACGACTGACATGCCGCATCAATGAACGATAAATCATCATTAGCTGCCGAATGCTGCCGCGCGGCAAGCTCTCTTTGTCAATCGACAGCGCAATTAATTAGCGTTGACAGATGAAAAGCCCCGTAGGGGAGGGTCAACCGATTTCTTTCATAAATACAGACGGAACATTTTCGGACTGCATCACGTGTCATGTCATTCGTGTTCAAAGTTCGATCGTGAGCTTCTGCTGCCCGCGTCTCCAACTCAATGGGCTTAATTAATGAACAATGATAGCGATACAGCGCGCAGCGCTATGCTCCCCAGGCTTGGCCCCTCATGGCTTGCATAATTGGAGATACTATGTCAAATGTGTGACCGCCGCTGACATCTGTACAAATGTCATCGATAGATTGCTTCACAACACCACGAGGTGGAAAATGATTTGATTGATAGATCACGAAGACGAGAATCGTGGTAACTATAATTTCAATAAAGTTGTAAATTTTAAATTCTTTTTGGGGAATTTTTCACGGACCTGAGTCAGTTCTTGTAATTAGAGCACACATTCCGCAGGTAAAATTGTGTTAATTGTGGTTCATAGGGAATGGAATTTTCGATCGTTAGATACTCGTGTTCGAGCATTTGAAAACGGAAATGCTCCATTTCTGAACTTAATTAGTAGATATACCTTTTATATATGGAATGTTGGGTTATGTTAGCACTTGAGAATTGAATTGACGAATATTGTCATAGGACAAATGATATTGGAAAGGGATGCCGTTGTGTGTTTAATTTGATTATTTTGATATCTTCAGACTCACTATATGCGCCGAGGACAGACCAATTGTTTAGGTGTTGTACCGGCGAACCAGTGAATTTTTTTTGTTCGCACCAAGTTTAGACAATTGCATAAAAGGCTGTTCACAACAATACAATGGTTATTCTCTACTGGTTTAAAGTGCATACAGAGCTTTTTTTTTTATTCCTGCGGAAATTTTTTACTTGAACTTAAACATTTTCCATCACTTTTCTCAATACTTTCGGTGGTACGTCCTCTTCTTGTTGTCTAATGTTGTCTTTGAGGGCTGCGATAATCTGTGACTTGTTCAAATAGACTAATGACTTCAAATAACCCCAAAGGAAAGAAGTCTGGAATAGTCAGATCGGGCGATCTTGCTAATTGCCGAAACGAACCGGAGAATCGTCCTTCACTAGATCCATTGTGTGGGCAGTGGCACATCTTGTTGAAACTACTTGTGCTCACGTAATGTAATTCACGTAACATGTTTCTTTAGTACAGGTCAGCGATAGTTATCGCGTTGCGCCAGTTCATTGATTTCATTTTTTCTAATTATTATCTATTCTAGTTGTACGGTGATTACTTTGTTTTGTGAATGCAAAGCAGAAAAAATAGACAAATAAAAATTAAAGTAGCAGCCTTACATTTAACAGCCGAACACAGCAGCATTGGGCTTGCATACTATTCTCAGTTTAATATTTAGTCCTTACTCCAATTTTGAAATAAATGTGGATTTCTATTCTGAACGGAAAACAGTACTGAACTGAAAGAGTTCCGCATTATTTTTTGGAATTTGGGCTCGGTTTATTATATTTGTCCTGCGGAGATTTTAAAAGAAAGCATAAAAATTCAGTCGAAAAACCTCAATCAATCAATTTCTAAGAAAATGAAACCTGACCGAATTCAGCTTTCCTTTCTGATTTAGAAAAGAACATGAACAAAATTTAAGTTCACTTTTTATCAGAATATAACCGAAAAATCGCGAGTTTTCGGATAAAGCCATTTCAAAGTCAGCATTTTTCTCGCTGTTGACGACATAAAAAAAAAAAATAGCAAACAAAAATATCCTGACTTGGCTGAAGTCTTGTCACACAAGTACGTGGAAGAAATCACGAAGAAGTGTGCGGAGAAAATTGACCCGTGGATGAAAGTTTTACGAGATCTAATGGAAAAACTTGAGATGTACTCAACTTCGACGGAAGTTTTAGTCTCAGGATTAGTACTGTAAAAGTAGAGATAAAATGAATACTCGTATGTATGGGTTACTTCAGGTCCGAGTACCCGTTACAAAAATATCGTTACTCGTTGCTTTAGTTACTTTTGCTTTACTTGATTTATACGCTTATCACGTTATTTTTCTTAAAACAGGTATTCCGCAATACAATGAATACTATTGTAAAAGCTATTACGTTCGGTTTGATTTAAATTTGCAATAAATTTAGAATTCACACACTCAGCCTCTGCATAGAATGTTTGATTAAAAGATATAAATAAATACAACGCACCTAAATTGTTGGGCAGACGATTTGTATTAAAACCAAAATAAGATTTGCTTGTCGCCTTATGCGTTCGCGCACTACACAAACTAAACCAAATGAGTAGAAAAATAAATCAACTCACACCACCATTACACTTCAGTATTCACACATAAAAGATAATAGAAGCGTTACTTCTTGGATGCGAAATCATTTGTGTGTGGATGTTTTCGTTTGGTATATGCTTAGGATATGGTACTTATGCAAAAGTAACGAAATGATGCGAGTAACTATATTGTTTGGGAAGAAACGTTTCGGTATTGGGTATGAAATAAAATGCCCGGTACTAAGTAACGAATACATACGGTTTGTTACAGCCCTACTCAGGATACAACACTGTTCAAGACAAGATAGACCAGCAGGCATTTCGAGAAGTACACACGCAGCACACGGTGCTTGGAGCCAACTATAATGTAGAGAGGTACTTCGAATTACAACTGGAAGATATTACCAAGGCACCAATACATTTCACAAAATTGAGCAAAGTGAGGATTGTACTCTCCAGTAGCTGTACAAGAAACTGTCTTTTGAGAGATATCCAACCGGAACACTTTAATTAACTCATACCATTTGGAAAGAACTATGGACGCACAAAACGTGGATGTTCATTACACCACTGGAAGCCACTGTTTTCATAAGTTGTGAAAGAATTCGAGAAGAAGTTATCCTAAACAACACGGGCCTTGTTCACCTCATTGCGGACTGCGTTATTCAATCAGAATTCGTACGACTGGAAGCAAACTTATTAAAGAAGACAAGAACACATCAATATAAACTCAGACCCTGGTATATTTCACAAGCGAAACAGTGACCCAACTGAATAAGAATTTAATGAAAGTATCGAACTTCAACAATCGACAGGGAATCGAGACACTTAACCTGCTACCTGAGCACAACCGGAAAATAATTAACCAACACCAGTATTGAAAAATTGGGTTTTTGATTGCAATGGTCATCATCTGTTTCTTGGTTGTGGTACTAATAACATATACGGTAATTCTCGAATTAGGTCTAAGTACTCTGCCAATACTGAATTAAGGGAACACAAGAGCACATCAGATCATCGTTTTGAGATTAATTGGCAGACAAAGCCCAAGGAGGCAAAATGTTGAGGAAATCAACAAACAAAAATATGCTGACTTCGCTTATTGCCCTTGGTATGCTGCAGCAATATTTGTTTATTGCATTTGGCATAACGCGTTGTCATTAAATTTTAGTTTTTCGTTTTATTGTATTGTTTGAATCTTTTTCATTTTTAAGTAATTTGCACTTTTCTCTTTATGTTATTTGCACTAGCTAGCACTAATTTTTTATAAATATTAAGGTGAAATAAAGAATTTTTCATTACTATGTGATCAACCAATCGAACCAAGCCTTTTTTTATTCCTAATGTGAGGTTGCATTTTACGATTAGAACAAAAACCTATCAAAGATTATTACTTGCTATAAATTAGCAATTCTTCCTGCTTTTGTATATATTTAATAAGAAATGGATTTAAACGCTTTCTGAGGTCTTATGTATCACTAGCTGTACCCACGTTTCGAAAACGTATTATGTTTTGATGCGTCAAGCACATGTTTCCATATCCCATCCCACTACCGTGTTTATTAAAAAAACAAAAACACGACACAGAAAGCACACAGTGTGACAGCCATATCTAACCCTACCCCTTTTCAAGGGGAATTTAAAGGGGTGTGATTGATTACAAACTTTTTTTAATAAAGCATTGGAAGGGCCAAGATAATAGCCAAAACTGTATTCAAAATCATACAAAATAGTTGTATGTAGCAAACACTTTTTTATTTATTTATTAAGAGACTTGATTAAAATTTAACAATAATAGAATTGTGCTGTAGAAATTAAATTATATTTCTTTGTCTACTTCGTCTATATAATATTTCTCATAGGTTATATGCCATTTTAAAAATTATAAATTTTGACTTAAAGACCTGCGTTGGATGCTACAAATAGCTTTCTGATAATGTTGCGTCGTGATGCACATATCCAATCTGTATTACAGTGAAAATCCGATAAGAATCAGTTCTGTGGTTTTTAAGTGATGTGAGGAGATACGTATGATACTGGTACGTACAGAAAATTGAAAAGTTTACGGTCTTATTATACATTACGCTTACGGCCACAGTGTAGAGTAGTTCTTGAAAAATATTAATTTGCTTAAAATCTGAAATTCTGTGGTGGTTTCCGGTTCATTGATATAATGTTTTGGAAAAAGAGTTTGCACACGGAAACTTTCTATTTTTACTACTTACTAGTAGTACCACTACTTCGTTGTCGGCACCGGGGCGCAGTGGTTAGTGTGTCGGATCCCTCCACGTGACTTTTTATGTTCGAATCCCAGAAAACACCAACAAGGTTTTACACTGTCCCACTTCTCGCGAAGGTCTGCAAACATCCGAGAATATTTGTTGTCACGAGAAAGCCTCTAAAAAAGGAACAGAATTGCCTTTCGGATACGGGACTTAAGTACTTAAACCCTTGAACCCCTCGAGGGGCATAGGGCGTGAACAACGCTTGCGCGCCATCTTGTTCGGAGTTCTGTAACGCGTTTGAGCTGCCTGCAACTCATTCCCAAAAAACTTGATTCCTCCTTGACTGTCCTGCGCCACGTTTGCCTAGGGCGTCCCGTTCTACCTACCTGGGTAGGCGGATTCCACTGCATGGCGTGTTTCGCAAGGCAGTTGTCTTCGTGCCCAAGTGTGTGTCCTATCCACTGCCACTTTCTCCTTCGCGCAGTTATGTCTATAGGTTCTTGGCCCGTTCTCAGATAAAGTTGTTCGTTGGAGATACGATTGGGCCAAAATATTGTCAAGATGATTCTTAGACATTTGTTTATGGACCTCCTAAACTGTAGGTCCCTTCCATTTGTGTGAAAAAACATAACGCACACAACACGAGTGATTGGGAGAAGCTAGGCCTAGGTACTAAAAGAGCTGTTGCGCCAAATATACATACATACAACTTAGTTATTCGTTAATCTAACGTAATAAGAACTTTATTGGAATATCTGTCTCTCTAACTGCTTCTAAATTGCAGCTTGTGAAATCTGCAACAAGCCTAGAGACTCAATCGTCACCTAAATCATGTTGTTGGCAGAATATACGGTTGCCTTAGGCAGCTTTGGCTGACTGCTGATTTTACTCCTGTAAAAACCCGTAAAAGATTGGTAATTGCTCTGATTTTACCTCTAATTACATAAGCAGAAGTAGTCTACAGTAGACTTGATTCGTTGTCCCAACGTAAACTACAGGTAGCATTAAATGACGCTGTCCGTTATATATGTTATATGGTCTGCGAAGGTCTGACCATATCTCAATTTACTCTCGAAGTGTATTGGGGTGTTCACTAATAGAATATCTAAACGCAAGAAACTGTATCTTTCTTCATACCATCTTGAAAAACAAAACACCAACATATTTATTATATTCAACAAATGAATTTTTCCACGTTCACTAAGATCTCAACACTTGCTTCTCCCAAGATTTAAATACTTAAATTCGTCTCGGTTATTTTTCATAAACGCTGTGAGGCTATGGAACTCTCTACCCGTACATATCAAGAGAATACTTAATTCCGATAACTTTAAAAAAAAAAACAATCTTACACTACTATAATATCAAAAATCCCTATCCTTGAAGTATTTAATTTAATCTCTAATTGTGATAATATTAATTTTATTATTTACTAGCTGAACCCGTGCTCGCCTTGCTTCGCCCTCTAAAGGCTTCCTCATGTGAACAAATATGTAATATCAGAGCGAGTGAAGAAACGTTAAAGTATTTGTCTAAGTCCATAAAATTGTTGTGTACAATAAATTTTGTGGATTAATTGCATATTATCAATGTCGTTCCAATGGGTAACTTTCAGCCCCTAAGTGCGGATTTCATAGTACTCAAAAACCAACATTCTCTAAAATATTATCAAACTTAATAAAAAAAACAATTCTTTAAATAATGGACAATTGTATTTTATTATGGTAAACAAATTTTGCAAAGCTTCTTCGTAAACAATGTTTTAGGTTGTTTGTTTGTGAAGCGCGAGTCGTAGCAAGACGTTCAACTACCTGACCTACTGTGACGTTCTTCATTTGTTTGATGTGATCGGACTTGACGAATTGTCCTAGCACGTTTTGAGCTTCGAGAAAGATTCGATTTTTTCCTCAAAGGCATATTTTATAAAATAAACCGCGTTACCTAAAACAAACAGTAAGCCCTGTTTCAATCAATAAATAAAAAATATTAACTCACCTAAAAGAAACGCCAATGTAAAAAAAGAAACTCGAAAGTTGTGGTGGTGGTTTGAGAAGAAATAACAATAACATTCCGCGTAGATTCTATTGAGGACAGTGCAAGAAGATACATATGTACATACATATGTACACTCATTAAGAGGAAACACCAACTACATATGTATAAAGTTTCAACATTATGTGAGTGAGTAACAGATTTTTATTAAACTTGACGAAAACAATTTTTAATCACATTAAATGGATTGTTTCTTCCAAAAAGAAAAAAACTGAGAATACACTTGCACTCAATTTGTATTTACACCACCACACGTGCGCATACCTCTACTTCTCGTTCCGATCCAACAGAGAAAACGACACACAGTATTTGCTGAAGTGAATGTGCTTTCGATGTGCGCCCACCACCAAAGCAGAACAACGATCAGGAACAATCGTTGTTAATTTCTTTAGATTTGAGCGAGTAAATTTAATTTTATCATGTTAAATTTTGGTCGGTAGCTCAGCTTCTAGATGAAGCAGAAATCTGATGCATAGCCTAAAATATTAAGGGATGTGTTGACCCCATTATACACTCTTCTTTTTTGTATTGATTATGAATTACCCGAGTAATAGGAGGTTAAAGGCAGTAATGTCAGTAAAAATAAATAAAAACTACAGAAACGCTCCTAAAAAGTAAGCTGGGCAAACATAGTAAACTGAGCGACATAGCCTATGTCTTAAGAAACATTTCAAAAAAAGTTTCATTGAAATCTGTCCAGCGGTTCTCACGCCATTAGGTAACAAAAGGAAAACCCTACAGTTTTATTATATGTATAGATTTGCCATAACATCATGAACATAATTGAGTTTTTTATATTCTTTCATAATAATGTAAATCTAAGCTTAAATTAAAATAATAGCGCAACAATCAAGTTCGTGATGAAGTGCTTAGTTTACCTCATAGTGGTGATCCCCGGGCAACTATACGTATAAACCCTTATACGTATAGGCCAAAATTGTAAGTGCGGGTTGTATAGGGCCTTGATTTTAGGCTAGGTAACGTGGGCCAGCAACCTGCGTTGCCGAAAATTCCTTGCTACAGAAACCGACACTATGCCTCGGATAAGGAATGATCACATGTTGACGACTTTTGGCTATTGTACCCGGACAAAGATAGGTTTCTGGAATGTAAAAACGCTCCTCGACTCGGGAAGCGAAGGTCCTTACAATGCCAGATTCCTCCAATTGGAAAACGAATTCATGCGATATAAACTGGACATTTTGGGGGTAAGTGAAGTAAGATGGTTAGAAGCGGGCGAGTACCAGTCTCCAACGCGTAACACTGTACTACTCTATTCTGGAAGACCATCCAGAAGTCCGCGGGAATATGGAGTCGGACTACTGCTAACAACAACAGCACGCAAGGGCCTAATTTCCTGCCAGCCTCATGGTGATAGGATTTTGACGGCCAGATTCTGGACTAGAGTACGACGCGTCACCATCATACAGTGTTACGCCCCAACGAATAGTTCATCTGAGGGCGAAAAGGAGAGCTTCTACAATCTTTTAAGCGCCGTCGTCAACACAACACCAAATGGAGACATTGTCATAGTGATGCCAAGGTAGGTAGCGACAACGAAGGGCTCAAACATGTAATCGGGAAGCATGGACTAGGCAACCGCAATGACAACGGCGAAAGGTTTGTGGATTTCTGCAATGCCAACCGCCTTGTGATAGGTGGCACCATGTTTGAGCACAAGACCTGCCACAAAGTCAGCTGGGTTTCCAATAACAGGCAAGCAACCTCCAACCAAATTGACCATTTTGCTATCAGCCGCCGCTTTAGAAGTAGTCTCCTGGACGTCCGAAACAGGCGAGGGGCAGATGTGGGGATAGTACGTGATCACCATCTTATGATAGCTACTCTCCAACTACGCACTGCTGCAGTTCGAAGATCCCACGACAACACAAGAATGCCCAGGTTCAACGTCGATAGACTTAGTGATCCCTCAGTGCGCCAACAATTAAGGGAGCACTTTTCGCAAGGTGTGGAAGCAATGAGCAGCTCAATGCCCGCAACCATCCAAGACCATTGGTGTGCTGTGAGAAATGTTTTTACATTTGGTGCTGAAAGAATTGTCGGTCGATCGCAGGGAAGACATAGAGCGTGGCTTTCCGGGGATACCTGGAGATGGATTGACGAACGAAAACAGCTGAAAGCTCGCGTTGCAGCTACCCCAGCAGTAGGGAGAAGCGAGCTAGAGTCCCTATATCGCATGAAGATGAGAGAAGTTCAGCGTAGCGTACGACGTGACAAGCGCAACTACATCAACGCGCTGGCTACAGAAGCAGAAGAAGCTGCACGGAGGTGCGACAGCAGGACCGTCTACAGAATCACGAAAGAGCTGACAGGTGGTCGCAGCTCCACCCAACACCCAGTGAAAAGCCTAGACGGCTCCTTGCTCATTTCGGATGAGGACCAGCTCAAGAGATGGAAAGAGCATTTTGCTACGGTTTTGAACCGTGTATTCGCTAGCGATATGCTCCCAAATCAGACTGAGATGCCCGAGGTGAGAAGTTCCCGAATACGCACCACGACTCCCAGTAAAGATGAGATCATTACCGCGATCAAGGCACTCAAAACCAACAAGGCGGTAGGACTTGACGGTATTCCAGCAGACCTCTTACGAGCAGCGCCAACAACATCGGCTGAGCTTCTGCTTCCACTTATAGATAGAGCTTGGGAAGCTGAGAGCTTTCCTAACGAGTGGAAAAAGGGAATGATCGTCAAGCTTCCTAAGAAAGGAAATTTAATGGAGTGCTGTAACTGGAGGGGTATCTGCGTGCTGCCTGCTGTAGCTAAGATAATAGCTAAAATCATCCTTGAGCGAATCAAACAACATCTCGAAGACACACTCGATGCCGAACAAGCAGGTTTCCGCTCTGGATCCTCCTGTGCCGACCACATCAACACCCTGCGGATTATCATCGAACAGTGTGTTGAATATCGATCGCCACTGCACCTGCTGTTCATCGATTTTGAGAAGGCGTTCGATAGTGTCAACAGGGAGTTTATTTGGCGTGCCTTACGCAGGAGAGGCATTCCCGATAAACTAATTGCTATTATCAAAGCTACATATGAAGGCTCCAAATGTCACGTTCTGCACAGGGGAAGGTTGTCTGAGGAATTTGAGATCCAAAGTGGGATAAGACAAGGCTGTATCCTTTCACCAATATTATTCCTATTGGTGATTAGCGATGTGCTTCATGCAGTTTTGTCGACGGGAAACGGAGGAATTCGATGGACTCTTACATCTCAACTGAAACATCTTGACTACGCTGACGATGTATGCTTACTCTCCCACAGAATTATGGACCTCCACCAAATGACAGCAGATGTGGAGAGGGAGGCAGGTGTCGTCGGGCTGAAAATTAATATGGCAAAAACTAAAATTATCAGCCTTGGAACAAACTCATCGGCTCAAATATGCATTGCTGGACAAGCGGTAGAGAGATTAGAGGATTTCCAGTATCTTGGGAGTATTGTCTCGACCGATGGTGGAACCGAACTGAATATAGCCAACAGGATAGCCAAAGCAAAGTCCGCGTTCGGGATGTTGTCCAAAATATGGCGAAGCAATGCAATCAGTTTGAGCACCAAAATAAGACTGTTCCGCTCCAACGTTGAATCCGTGCTGCTATATGGTTGCAGCACATGGAGAGTGACCACTACTATCACCAGAAAGCTGCAAACGTTCGTTAATAGGTGTCTGCGCAATATCTTACGGATTTTCTGGCCCAATCGTATCTCTAACGAACACCTTTACGAGAGAACGGGTCAGGAACCAATAGGCACAACTATCCAACGGCGGAAGTGGCAGTGGATTGGTCACACGTTCCGAAAGGGTGACAGCTCCATAGCAAACCATGCTATGCAATGGAACCCTCTAACTCAGGATGGCAGAAGACCTGGCGGTCCGAGGAGAACATGGCGCAGAACAGTCGAGAAGGAAGGGAAAAGTTGGGGAGAACTCAGACACATTGCCAGAAACCGTACACGATGGCGCGTATGCGTAGTAGAGGCCCTAGGACCCACAAGGGGATACAGGACATAAGTAATCTTAAATTTAGTACTATAAAAGACCATGTCTTAATGTACAATTCGAAATATTTGTAAATAAATTGAATTTAATGCCACAAAATAGTTGTACAGTGGATTGTGGTGACCATAGCTAGTGCGATAATTGACAAAAGTGAATACAGGTACAACCCTAGCGTTGTGTGTTAATACCTATGTATATTAAGGGAGATTATTTGAAGTAATTTGGAACAGTTCCAATATATGAGGCGGTGAAAGTCGTAGTAGTGTAAAACGCATTTTAAAAAGATTTTTTTTAGTCCACAAAGATCAGATATCTGCATTTGCCAAACTGTTGAATGAAAACGTTTAGAGAACAATTTCGATGAATATGTCCGAATATAAATATCAGTCAAAGTATGACATCAAAGAAGAAGAAGATGACGATCGATTGATTCATTAATTTTCTTTTTTTTAGTTGAAATCGCATATCCATAATATAATTTAGCATAACTTCAATGAATATATTCTACCCGATGTCAGCGGGAGGAAATCAACAAGCTTCTTGAAGTCTTTATTGGATTTAAGAACACCTTCATGGGCTCTTCTTAACATTCCATATTATTTCGCTATTGGCCAGATTTTTTTTTAAATTTAAATCCATCAACAGTTCAGTGTACATTCGACTTGCAAATGCATAAGTAAAATATTGTCTATAGTACGTTCACTCGAGTCATTAGCATTGGAATCCGCGCCCTCTAGCTTTTTTATAATTCGATCTAAGCGCTTTAAGATATATAAGAATGTACATGCCAATTGTCTTCAGATTCACACTGAATACCTTGTCTGTTATTCGCAATGTGGAATAATTGATCTGGTTGTTTTATATAAGAAATACTGCCTTACAATGCAAAAACTTTATTTAACACTTGCTCCAATACCACCATAGTTTCTATAAATCACAGCGTCCTTCAATTGCAACTTTTATGAAATATGGCGCCACCATATTCTCAAGTACCTTGAAACTTCTATTCAAGTACTTGGAATAAACTTGTAAATCTGGCATTCCAAAGTTAAGGATGCTATAATTCAGAAATATGTACATTTTGACTTCTTTTCATCGATTCTATTTGGTCGTCGATATCTTAGGGAAATGTATCCTTCCTGGGCGGTGGCAACGGTCCTTGAAATCCCTTTCTCTCCCACATACCTCGGTCACACCGAGAATACATAAAAATTCCATATCCATACAATGTATGTATTTTCTTCGTCCTTTTGAATACCACATGAAAAGGGGGCATTTTTAAGAAAGGTGGCGGATGGGAAGTGTACCACAAGCTCTGTCGTTGACCATCGTTTACAATCCGCACACGAACCATGACCAGTCGGGAGAAATGCACACATTTGCTCAGATTGTGCACATATCCCTGGTCTAAGCACAAAATCGCAATATCAAGGACTAACAAACAAGAAACGAATGCGCATTTTGCAACATAAAGAGGGTGCCATTCCGGGGGGGATGAGGGCGACTGAACCAGCCTCTTGCGAAGTGTTTTCTGTGGTCATTGGTCTCATAAAGTACACGCAGACACTCAAGTCCAGAATATCATCTACCAAGTGAAAAGGATAACGAAAAAAGAAAAAGAAAAAAAAAATACATCTCAAATGCATTGCAAGGATCTCCTCTGGAAGGGACATTGCATCCCGAAAAGTTTCTCCTACAGAACACAAGTACTTTCGGCTGCAGTACCTTGATATATATTTTCATCCTTACCGGACTTTAGCCACAGCCAAGTCCAGTGAACTTATTTATTCGCATTTTGCAAAGTTTTAATGGTTTGTTGGACCTGAATAGAAAGACCCACCCAGTAGCATCCCGTTCTAATATTGTATTGTGTCTGGTCGTTCAGCCCCCTAATAAAGACATGTTTCTGAGTGCAGCTCGTACCGTCTTTTATCACTTTTTGTTGATCAAAATAGCGGAGCACTATTCACCCACCCATACTTGTGGATAGTGCTTCGGACGTGTTTCTACGCCTCCTCTACATGGTTCATTATCCTGACATCCCGATGAGAGTAATTGCCAAGGGAAACATTTTCGTACAAATCCTCCTCCCAGGCACACATTCCCAAAAGGATACTACATGTTGCATGGATTTTAATTGGTTCCGATTGGAAGATGAAGTGCAATCGGCATTGGACACTTATTAGGAACGAACGAATTTTTTAAGAAAAAAACTTCTCCAATTAAACCTTGCAATCATTGTATTCCGAAGGACAATGTTTATAAGAGAATTTCTCAAATGAAAATATAATTTTCCTTCTTCTATAGTTCTTCGGTGTTCTTCCTCATCCTCCAGACCGGCATGTCCTTAAAGAAAGCCAATGTTATTTCTCACCTTCGGAATATCCATTAAATCATCATCAAGGATAAATTATGAGGGTAAAATATATAAAAAAAAAAGGATACACTATAATGGGCAAAAAATAAGTGCTCCCCGCAAAAAGCAAGGTTGATGGTATCCTGTGTACAGGATGATGGAAGTTTAGCGGTATTCGCTTTGCTTATATTTTCACACCTCCTTTTGGAGGGTTGAGTGTGAGCGGAATAAAAGCTGATTAGGAGAACTTGCGGATATCGATATCGGAGATTGCAACAATTTACGATGAGTGGGGAACGAAGTGGTTTATTTGGTCCAATTTGTGTGTGTTTCAGAAAAAAGGAGGGAACGAATAAATTACTGTCAAAGGGAAGTGTCCTGAGTGAATTTTGTAAGATGGATATTGACCACTGTGAGAGAATGAGAATGAGAATTAGTAGATTTTAGGTCCATTATTAACTTATGGCCTGTAATCGGATGAACATTTGAGAGTGGATATGATCTGTTGAAGATACTGACGTTGCCCTTTACTTGGAGCTTCCAAACCATAATCGTGTGTTGCAAACGGAGGTCCTAGCCATTGTGGAAAAAGCCCGCTTACAGTCTCAGGCTCTATCGCAGAAAAGGATATCGATATTTACATAGACAGCTAGATATTTATTAAATCCATCCCATCGACAGTCGTGAACTCAACGTTAGTGAAGCAATACCGCGACGAGCTAAGAGCACTTTGTGTCAGTTACAACGTAATACTCTGCTAGATCAACGGTAACGAGATAGTCGCATAAGTCGACAACTCCTTCCTGACTCTCATGGTAATTACGAAATACTGAATTTCCTGTGTCCTTTAAAGATTATAAATGAAAGATGGAGTAAATGTCCAATAGGTATCATCACAGACTACAACTAACGGGGTCTTAGAAGAACTGGAACTTAAAAGAAGGCTGTGTCGACAAACGAGGAGATGAGAGCACTGTTCATTTTCTAAAAGTCTAAGCCTTAGCAGAACCAAAATAATGGCCATCGGAGAATATCACTTCAATAATTTGGGTTATTTGTCAACAAGGTCACAAAAAGCCATTCTAAAATTTATACTGAACTCGGCATGATTCAGGAAGGAAAGAACTAACTATCCTGTTTTTCTTTTAACATGTTTTCCATCATTGGGGAACACAATAGATTTACAGGGATCCGATTCACAGTGTTTTGCTCGAGGTTATAGCCGTCTTAGTATTTATCCCCTTTTGTTCGAGGATGAACAAGACAGTCGGCTGGTGGAGAAAAGTACCAAACAATGCTAATATGTTGTTACCCTGTTTACTTGAGGTTCATTGGTTTCGCAAAAAAGATACATTAATTGGTAGTCGAGATCCTGCTTCTTAAAGCCTTTAAATTTATACTTGTGAAGTAACGTTAAAGTTCCTGTCCCCGCAACTAAATTAAGGACAATGGAAATAAAAGAACATTGACAAACTACTACGCAGAGATAATGAAAAGTATTGCTATGATCGTGATGATTCCAGTTGCACACAATGGGTATTAGAATGCCGCTGGCCGTTTCTTTAGAAAATGTCTTCAAGTAGCCTTTGGTCCGGTCTTTATAGATATCGGATGGCTGAAACTTGTGAAGCGGATGGACGTCAACAGCGTGGTCCAGTATGCGCAACTGGATGCACTTGGGTAATAACTTTCGGTTCATTACTTTTTTCCACTAGAAAGGACATTCCTCCCTTAACCTAACGTGTACTACTGTATTCTACTGAACAAAAAATAGATTTTTTTTTTTTTAGCTTCATACTCGTATTATATTTTATCCTTGAAAGTTCAATTGCCTCACAACAGCAATATTTTTGAAATTAGTGTAATTTTCCTGCCACACTCTCCAAACTATATGGACTTATTACTAGTTTAGTCAGCTAGAGCAAGGGCTTTTAGGTACAATGGACGCAAGTGCTTCCGCTGGTAGAATAAGGGCTCATCTGGGCATTCATTTGAAGATCTTGCGAATCTGAGCTTCTAAATGTTGAGGTGGTTAGTTTAAGGTCGATAATTCGTTCGAACAACCGACAATGTTTTATTTTTTCTTTTTTATTTACAATTTGAGTTTGAGAATTACATTGAAATGGTCGCAATTTAATGCAGTGGCTTGTAAAAATAAAAACAATTTAAGTTTCACTTGAGCGTATAGTCATGACATGGGCATATAGTTTTATCGTCCGGTAAAGTTTGATATCCAAAGAGACTCAAGTACCACGGTCGAGTTACAACCTATTAACTCGGTAGAGACTCGTGGGTAAGAATTACTTACTTAAATGGCCCATCGAACTGGTCCACAGCCAACAAGCTCTTTTAGCTAGCCCGGTTACGAACCAACTGCCTTCAGTTGCGCATGTTCGTTGGTGTCCCCCTCCGCTTACTTGCTTAATCTGCCGTGAAGCCGTCCTCTACTGTGGGATCCATCCGGTATGTATTTGAAGATTTTCCGGGCTATAGCGCTAAGCTTTATCCGCTCTACATATCTCAGCTTTCTTAGTCGCTGTATGTGAAAGTTCGGGATTGTACCTTCTTCTTCACTCGCCATCTATGCAGACGTGACTAATGATCACTTGAAGAACTTGTCTGTCAAAGTAAGCAAAGTGCATAAGTGTTGGACAGGCCTATTCTACATGCATCCATGAAAAGTGCCTTTGCCAGTTTAGATAGCTATTTATTCCTTTAAACGTCCTGAATGTGTCTAGATTCCACTCTTTTTTTTTGTTTAACAAAAAAACCGTAAGATCGGGAATAAAAAATTTCAAATGAAGTTGATCAAACAGAAGATTCTTATTGTAAATTCACTTCCATTACACACCAACCGAAGAATCTGGTCCGCTGTTTCCTTTTATTCCATCTGAACACTCAACGTCTTCCATTTCCACCGTTTAGAGCTGACAACCTGGAAGCACTTGGTTGAAGACTGCGTTCAAATCGAACTGCACCGCTGTATAAATCAGTATCTCAAAGTCCCTACAACAATACAAAACTTCTAGGTAATGAGCACCATCTTTACCTTGGCGTCATATTATAGTCGATTACGAACTAATTTACTTTTATTATTTCTCTGTTCTACGTGTTCTGTTCATAAGACTTTTCATTTAAAATCGCCCTTATCCTCCGATTGCGCCATATCGGTACTTCCAATCAGTTCAGCCAGCAATCATTTTTCTCCACTTAACAGTCCATAAAACGTCACCACCACAAAAATCTGCATATCCTAAATTATCATTAGCAAACGTCCTGATAACGAACCGCGGATCCTGTCTGCAATACATGGCAACCGGTATCTCTTAGAGATTAAATTAAATTCATTTTATTTACATGAAATGAAAACATCACCTCACGACGAGGTGGACGTGGACAACGACGATGGCGATATCGTTGTCGTTGTCGCCACATCGTTTGGTATGAAAGAAGAAAAAGGACGAGGACCAAATCAGAGCTAGTGGATCGTCGCGCGCGCAATCTTATCTTAAGCGACATTCAATAAACGATTACTACCCATGTTCCAATTGTGATTACCCTGCCCAGTGCACTGGAGAGTGGAGGATTCCATGTCCCACTCACTACTAGCGCACTCTTTTGTCCGGTTATCTCGCACAGTTTTGTTGTTCGTCCGATATTAACTTGTTCAGTGTTTTTGTTTTGTCTTCAGGATAAAGCCCCCCTAACCTCCTCCATCTGTGTGTTTCCAACATGCGAAGACATCGATAAAGGGAAATCAAACAACAACAACGATAACTGCCCGTAGTCTGGCCGTATAATTATCTCCCAGAGACTTTATTCGGTCCATTACCATTTTGTGGTACACATTCACATACTGGTGATGTGTGTGTGTGTATGCGACAGAAGGAGAGTGAAGATCAGTTGGGGGCATCTCGCATAAGATATTCGTCTAGATTTGAGATACCTGGAAACCGGGGACGATAGGAAGATGGAAATATCACTGGCGATCGTCGTTTATGGCCTCAACAGGAACAACAATTTATGATAAGTAAATGTTATGTCCAATTTAAAATTGGAAGCACAGGGCAAATGGATATCAGTGTTTGGTCGTAGGAATGATATATGCGGAGCTCCACTACAGATATAGACTTTAGGTTGACACCTTGAATGGTTTTCAACTAGAGTTCTGAAGAAATTATTATTGTCAGGTGGACCGTTGGTAGTTTAGAATCCGTTTTTGAGAATATGACCACTTACCTATGCCATCTCAAGTTGATTATGCTTCACAAAAACTTTACCAAATGCTTAATAGCATCACACAAAACAGAATTAAAACTTTCAATAAGCATGGGAGAGACTAATTATTGGAAAAGGATTTTCTGAGTTTTCAGAAGGCTGCAGAATGGGTGCCTGCCTATTCGGTAAAATTCATTTCGCAAATCTTACTTCGTATTTATTGAAATACCTATTATATTTTTTGTTTGTCTCGCAATAGTCGTTTCGCAAATTTTCATTTGGTCTTTCATTTATCTCACAATGTGATCATTTTGCAATGCTTTTCCTGTGCTTTTCCATTAGGCAGATTAGACAGCAATTTGTTGCTTTGAAAGGATTTATTTCGCTAACTGTCAGTTCCCGTTCGTTTATGTAATGAGAAAAATGACACTTAGCATTCATATGTTTTACGAACGATTAAAAGGCAAAACAAGTTAAAAGCTTAATAATACTATGCAAAATAATAAAAAGCGAAATAATACAATGCAAAATAGCAAAATGCGAATAAAACTGGACAAAATTGCGAATAAATGAAATGCGAAATAATTAAAATACAAGACAACATATTGCGAAATAATAGATTGCCAAGAAAAATCCGCGAGTAGACCTATACCCCTGCGGAATGACGGTTTACAATCACTCGTATTGCTGTTGTAGTCACGTAATCCACTCAACTTAAGATCAAGCAGGCAACATCACCCTAGTGATAGGCATTGACGCCAATGCCCACTACAGTCTTTGGGGAAGCAGTGATACTAATAATTGAGGTGAGCGTCTTTTCGACTTCACTCTAGAAACTAACCTCATGGTATGTAATATAGGTTCTGAACCTACTTTTACTAACAAAATCAGGCAAGAAGTATTAGATATCACTTTAGCCACCAACTCCTCAAAGCTAAATATTAGTAAATGGATGGTATCGAGAGATGTTTCCTTTTCGGACCATAGCTACATACAATTTAGTCTGGAATTTACCAATACTTTAGAAATCCTAGGAATACTAACCATGCCCACCATCTGAAATCGACCAAATGGTTGACAAAGTGTCCAAAACAATGAACAAAGCGTTTTTGAAAGCTTGTCCGATAAGCAGACACAGAAATGGTAGCAAACCAGCTTGGTGGAATGCTAACATAGCAAAACTCCGTAATGATAGTAGGAAACAGTTCAATATAGCTAAGTCTTCACGATCTCCAGAAGACTGGGATAACTATAAGAACAGTCTCAGGGTTTTTAAAAGGGAGATAAGGAAGGCTCAGCGAGAATCGTGGAGATTATTCTGTAGCAAAATCGAAAGGACAAACGATTCTAGCAGATTGAGGAAAATACTTTCCAAATCTTCTCATATCCCCAGCTTTATCCAAAAACCTAACGGAGACTGGACCATGTCCACAGAACAAACATTAAACCTTCTCATGGAGACTCATTTTCCAGTTAACTCTAGAGATACAAACACATCTATACCTCAACACCACCCAATCATGGACGTTCCGGCTGGAATAATAAACACTCATAAATTCCAATGGGAACTAATAGTTTCCTCCCATATAAATCTCCAGGATTAGATGGCATAATATCAGTAGAACTGCAAGAGGGCATAAAACCCTTAGCCACCTGGCTCTACGAGATTTTCAATAGCTGCCTTATATTCGGCTACACCCCCTCCTCATGGAAAAAAGTTAAGGTGGTCTTTATGCCGAAATGCGATAAGACCTCACACTACACTCCGAAAGATTTCAGACCAATAAGCTTCTCCTCTTTCTTACTAAAAACTGTAGAAAGGCTAGTTGATAACTATATTCCTTCAAAACTCAAGGTACAAACCTTTAGTGTTGGTTAAACATCGATAGTCTATCGATAGTATCGATAGTAAAAAACTATCGCGTACATTGTTAGTTTAAAAACACTATCAAAAAAATTATCAATAGTTTCAATACTTCCAAAATCCAAAGTATTTTACCACAAACCACAGCAGGGCTATCTTTCTGAACGCACCCAAGCCAATGTTCAACGTTCAACTAAAACACATTGGAAATCTATTGGAAATCTACTGGAAAACTTCACCCCTCATCATTGCAACTTGAGATTTTTTGGTAACGTTGTCATTATAAATTATATGTGATTGTGATTCTCGTTGAACTTTATTAAATTTGTTTGCAGATTGCAGTTTGGTAGGTAGTTTTTTTTTTAGATCGTTCAAATTTGGTACACATAATCCTTGTTCCAAGAGTAAGGCTAAGTTCTTTACCCGATAAGATTCACCCACAAGCACGCCCAAAACTATCGATACTATCGCAAATGGAAACTATCGATGCTAAACCAACACTGCAAACCTTATCTAACTCCCAGCATGTTTACCATAAAGGCTTTTCAGTGGAATCAGCTCTACACTCGTTAGTAGGCACCATTGAAAAATCTCTTACCGTTAAAGAATGTACGATGATGTCTCTCCTTAACATAGAAGGCACTATCAATAACGCCAATACAGAATCTATCATAAGAGCGCTCGTTGACCTGGAGGTTGATTACTGCCTACGCATCTGGATAGAACGAATGCTGAACAGTAGTCAAATTCTGTCCGAGTACAGATCGATAGTTAACCCTCTCAAATAAATACCACTGGACTAACACTAGTAAATACAGATAACACGACTGCATAAGAGTAACAGAGATTGATTGAGTCAATCAACTCTATTCCTCCCATGCACCTCTCCTACACGGTGCAACTAGGTACTTAGGGTTCGATTGATTTAGTCACCCTACCTAGCCAAACCAATTACCCATATTTCGACTGCATAATAGTGCAAGTTTTGATTGCATCAGTCACCTCGTTTTCTCTTACTACTTCCACGGTCCACCTAGTAATGAAGGGTACGATTGAACAGTTACCCTACCTTGTCAACACCTTATGCACAGCAGTACTTAGAGTTCGATTGAATCAGTCACTCTATTACGCTTATGCATCTCTACACCTGCACGGTTCACTTAGGCCCTTACCTGCCTATATACCCCCAACACTTGTTTGTACATTGTACCTTGACTTCACGGTTGATTGAGCTAGTCACCCTTTCTAGCCACTTCAGGCACAGCTATTCTTAGCCAGTACCCTCCTGAGAAAGGTTAAGGTTCCCCAGTAACCGGGGATTCCTCGGGTCTTAACTCTACGTGGTATCACAATGGACCCAGTGGTCTAAGTGTATCCTGACCTTGTCAGAACAGCCACCTTACCTAACCTTACTTAATCTCACCCATTCAATTTTGTCAAACTGCATTTCTTCTAAAATCTTTTATTATTCAGAAATACTTAAGGTAATAAATGGATAGTGGTCCTTGATAAGATTGAATATGAAGCAGGGATTTTGATACTCTTACTTTTGTTGTTATATGTATACCCTTGAAGTGCGGGTGATGGAAAGGATAGATAGAGAGGGAAAGAGCTGAACCTTCTTCTCACAGATTGTTTAGTTAAGTTTAGCTTATTCATCTACCAGCTTTGCTTTATAGATTACATAGAGATAAGTATATTCTCGGACAGATTGTGAAAAGGCTTTCGATATACGGGGAGTGGATAAGAGAACATGTGCTCAACAGAAAATTATTATAAATTATAAACTATTTTGATATTCAACTATTTTGATAAGATTGTGTCCTTACGTGCTTTAATGCGAAACGATGTAATGGAGTTTAAAAGCCTATCTCAGCGAATATAATGTTCACCTACTATCGCACAGAATATTAGACTTGTACCATATTATAATCACCGTTTAGTGAGAGAAGCACCAAAGCTAAGATTCACAGCCTTAATAATCGCAATTAAGCAAGTAAATTATGAAGCTTTCGATACCCTTTGAAGTACTGTTTTGGTCGATGGTGATATTGAATTGTGGAATTTTATATGTAATCGAATCAGAAAGAGCAACACCGTTTTTACTTTGCTGTTGACGATTTGAAGAAACAGTACCATAAGTTTAGACATTAAACTACGGCTACTCCGCTCAAATGCGGAGTCAATCCTGATTTATAAGGAGCTTGAGGCTTCAAGCTTTTGTTAATCGTTGGACATTCATTCAGAAATATTAAAGCCAAAGTAGTCCTCATGTGTGTGTATACCATATACATAGGTAGAAGCTACAGTGTTCGTCACATCATCTGAAAGGGCGAAGACTGCCTAGCTTTTGTGGTTACGCAATGAATTAACCTAAGCATTCGTTGCCCAAGAAAAACTTAAGGGAAGACGGTCAAACAAAAGGCACATTAGTTGTGCCTACCCCCTTCGGGTAGGGGTTAGAATATACCCGAGGTAGGCATGCCTGTCGTAAGAGGCGACTAAAATCCACCCTCCGTATACCGAGCGTAGTGTATACACAAAATGTAATGAACAAAACAAAACGATTGATTACCCCAAGTGGCAGCCCAGGTTCACTGGAAAATCCACCCTCTTCGGAGGTCGGCTCTACGGATTCTGGGGAGAGCCAGTTATTGCAACTAATAATTCCCTTCTTAAAAAGTACAAGGGTATGTCGATCTCCTCCACCAAGATCGAATAACTCCGGAAAAAGAAGTCCACCGGGAGCGCCAGCGCACGAAATTCAGCACTCAGCGAAATACAAAAGTCTTGAGGAAGAAAATAAAACACTCCGAATCAAGCTTAACGAAATGGATCTACTCTATCAAGATCTTAAGAAAGAGATAGACTTATTAAAAGAAGAAAATAAGGTCCTAAAGAACACACATTTCAAGAAAGAACGCGAATGTACTCCAGCACGCTTAGCTAGTCTGGAATATCACACAGACGAAGAAGAGCTTAGAAAAGACCTAGTAAAAAACGGAGAGCCGGTTCATCGCCCGAAGTCGAGCCCGTGAAAGAAGAAAATCACAAAGAACCGCAAGTAAAGCAACTTCGAGCGCAATTTCGTCCACCCCCACCAATAAACATCGTCGGGATAACGGAATACAATAAGTTGCAAAGCCTCCTTAAAGGAATAATAACATCAAAGTATAAGGTTACGTCTTTCAGGGATAATGCGTGGAAAGTCAACGTCGATGACTACAATAACTACCGAGCTGTGTCTCAAAAGCTAAATACCGAAAAAATTCAGTGGTATACTTTCGAAATCAAGTCAGAAAGGCCACATCGTGTCGCTGCAAGGGGACTCCACCCCTCATGCACCAAAGAAGAGGTTATGACCGACCTTCAAGCCAAAGGCTTTAAAATTCTTGATGCCGTTAATATCATCAAGAAGGAGAAGCAACAAACAGAAATAGATAAAGACGTCTTGGTAAGGCGTGGACTTCCGCTTTTTATGCTTACCTTCGATAAATCGGATAATATCGACAATATCTACCGAATTAGAGCCATACTAAATATCGTGGTCAAAATCGAGCCCATGCGTAGAAATTTAAGGGTTATTCCGCAGTGCGTGATGCCTGTCGCGGAAACCTACCCGCACGCCACAATTTGTTTTATATTTTTTGAAAATATGTTTATACATCTTTACTTTGGGCATAGTTTTGAAGCCAAGCCAAGGCGCATTTAAGAAAATAATGAATAATTTTGTAGGCCTTCTGAGACCATAGAGATAACAACAATTTCAAACAGGGTTCTGAAACATGAATACAATAAAGAAAGTGGACGTACGAGTAGACTTACAAAGTCGGTGGCTACTTTTTTGAATCCATAAAAGTACCATTTGGGATCACATTGGTCGGGCTTAGAAAAGATTCTGTGGTGCCCTCCATTTTCTCACAGAAACTGCTACTTTCGACTTTCCTGACTTTCGTTCTGTAGAGTGCAGGGTCTGCTTTGTATGTTCCCTGTACGTGCTAAGCTCGCTAGGTTGACATATTTTAATAGCAAAATGGATAGAATTAATATCTATATATGTATGTATCCCTTTCCAAGGCCAAGGCATGATGTGCTAGACACATTTTAAAGACAGAAGTCAAGACAGTTTTTAGCCTATCTAAATAGCAGGCATCGTGCTTGGCAAACTACTCATGCAGTTTGATAAATTAACAAAGACGATGTTAGTGTATTTGCTCCAATTAGAGACTGCGAGGGCATTCTCCAGGCTATATGCATAAACCAGTCATCTGAGTAAGAGTGATTTCAACTTGAAAGTTTCTTTAAACGAGTAGTTAGCTTCTGGAACAACGAATTGAATTGTTTGCCTACCTACGTCGATCATTGATTTCTACTTACCTATAGTAAGTGTGCTAGTATTTCCTGCTTTCACTGAGAAGTGTATATCCAAATCAAGACATTCCCCGTCTCGTGCACCCAGAGGGCAGACGTGGCATGAAAAACAAACAACCTTAAACAAATTAAACCCCGAATTCAATTTCATGACGCTAGCCACAGGGGAATCCAGCTAATAAATAAGAAAAAAATGCGCTGCACAGCGCAATTCACCGCATCCGCCACGCCGCGTACCGTCAAATCGGTGCGAATTTACCCCGCAAGCCATCGAACTAATCAAACCGAAACAGCAAACCTCTCACGAGGGGCTCGCTAAATGATCTTTCTTGCAGTGGACTCTGGTGTAGGATGTCTTTTAGGAGATACACACTATCGGGCGCTCCAGAAATCGTATTTAAGATCGCAGCAGGTAATATTGACAGGTGATCGCGAATATTTCATTAAATCTTATTTCGGCCACAGAGAGGAGCGCGCGTAGGTCGATCCTTTGGTGCCGGCGTGAGGGTGACCACCACCGGGCGACTATACGTAAAGGGTGAGGGCGCATTTAAATGATGGCCAATCCGAGAAACATTACCACCATTATGAGCTCGCCTGGCATTTCTCTTATTTCTTTTATTCGTTTGGCCAGGTAATCACGTTAGTAATACCAAAGATTTGATGTTTCGTGCTTTTGTTGGTCATTTTATTGCGTGATCCTTGTCCCCGGTCCCGGCCAGCGGCGGCGACTCACTTGCCATATGGAAACGTCGCTCGTGTATGCTAAAGAATTATTGCCTGGCAATAAAACGACTCATATTGGAAATTTATTTTTACGATTGCAGTCGCTTGTATTTGTATTTTTTGCGAATGTTGATTATTCGCCGCTTGGTGGGGTGTCGCGGGGGGAGGCAAAAGTTTATTACTTCCCTTCCCAGGGCAGCGTGCATGGTAATTATAAAATTTGCAATAGAAAACAGACCCCGGGTGCTGTAAGGGAGAGGAAGAAATTTACTGATTGCTTTGCAAACATGCTCACTGGAGCAACTTTGTTGCGGATGCTAATCGTTTTATATATGGATGGTTGGATGGATGTTGTTTGGATTGAGTTTCCGAACAAACAGATACATCATCCTACATTTGCTCGCATGGAGTAATGTTCATGACTTCAAAACGGAAAATTGCTATTTTTTCGTTAATTAAAATTCCGTTTTATGTAGTACCATCCAGACAGAAAGAGATGAATGTTGGTTCCTGTTGCTAGTTTTATCACCGATTTGCATTCCTTTATGAGATGCAGAATGAATCGTTAAATGTTGTATGGAAAGAGTCCCTTACCTATGGAATTTGAAGCTTCTATGATTATGAGGAGCATAAAAATGAACAATGTAGGGACCTACTAATTGGCAGAACTAAGTTCATACTCTGCAAGACTTGGGTTGTGGATATGATTTTAAGCATAAAAGCTGATGTACGGTTTGGCAGGTATGATTCATTCTACTCGTATGTCTTACGGAATCCATGAATTAAACGGATAAGTATTTACGTAGTACTGTCTTTTGCTCAGGTGGATGTCCTATGTCTCACTTAGACTAACTACTGCGTCAATTGTGCAGCAGCAGAGTGCTCGGAAAAACTGTAAGGAGATTGCCGAAAGTGAGCTGTTGTAGCTCTTAGTTGCCACGTCTCGGAGCGTATAAAGTAAGCTACTTGCAAATATCTACAACTTTAAGCAGGGTGGGGCATTGGTCACTGTCGCTGAGTTTATACACTTTACGTAAGCCTGTCAGCGTTTACACTGATATAAAGATCTTTTCATGACAGATTTCTGAGTTTGAAAGCCAGCTCTTCTTTATGACTTCTCTGTTTGTTCTGTTGGCCCTGACGGAATTTTAGTAAGAAAATTTTCCTCAAAAGGCACCAGGGATAAACAGCTCGGAATAAAGTTTGACTGTAGGTTATTAATGACTAAAATTGTGAGTCTAAGTATAGACATAAAATAATAAGTACATATAACGTAGTCTCTATTGTGAAGAAATACCTACCTTCGTACCTTGTATGATAAGAATACTAACAAGCGTATGCAATAGAAGAAGATGAGTATATATCATATAAAGTGGCACTGCATCGATGGACGAAATCAGTTAACGTCACCCACACTCAAAATATTTACTGGAGAAGTATCCTCAGGAAGAAAAGAAAAATTACATGAAGGTTGTGGCTGAAGAATTTGGAAAAGTTGTAAAACGTACCAAAGAGTACAAAAAAATTACATGTAAAGCTATCAAGGAATTTAGCCCTGTTCTTTATGCCTTGGATAAGAAATGGTAAGCTTGAGTATCAATACTGCATATGTGGGAGGGAAGTTTAGGGTAGAGCACTTCGTGGAAAACGTAACTATAGCAGCGCATTCACTCAGAAATTCCAATTATATGCGAAAGTAGAACCATTTAAATAAACTAATCATAGAAAGGTAGCCAGATCAACAATCGGTGGAAAAGTTGGTTTTTTATGGGTTTTCAGATGAAGATCAGCTAAGAAGATAAGGAAAGCGCTTCCCAGCCGTTGTAAACTACATTATACGTAGAGGATGATCCTCGTCTACCTTTCTTTTTCATGTTTACTTACTCTGTTTTGCATTTTAAGAGTACCCTGGCCTTAACCGGAAACACTACTCCATTTTGTATCAAAATTTTAATCAAAACATGATGATTTTCTTGCACTTTACTACTTTTCATTGCAGTTTACTCTATAGTATGCATCCAATACGAGTATATTTTGCTTCTTCCAATATTTGAGGTTCTACTCCATTTAGCCTCGGAGGTTTCCAAATGAATTAAAAAGAGCCAATTTCGGTTATAAATAAGGAAACCTATTGGCAGAGATACAATCTGTATTTAAAAATATGAATTCTGCCATACATAAAAATATGATCACTTTCGTTCAGCTATCCAGAAAGACGCAGATACAAGTACATTACAAAGCGAGTTGCTTGTTGTTTTGGGAGGGGTCTTAACCCGACTGTTGCAGGACAGTGGCAAAGGAGATGTGCTGTAGAGATCGTCGTTTCTATCAGCCCGAGTCTGATAGAATGATTGTTGAGCTTGATATGCGCACATGGCCCAGCCCCTAGTCGTTGGATGTAAACTCTTATGGCTAAGTCATATTGTACCTTCTCATCCAATCGCCATCTATGCAGACAGGACAAAAGATTATTCGTAGAACTTTTCTCTCAAAGCAACCAATGGCATTACCGTCCAGTTTTCATAAAGTCCATGCCTCTGCGGCATACAGCTAGACTGGGATGATAGGTGTCTTATACAGAGTTACCTAGGAGTAGTTCGAGATAGGGTTTTGTTACTCAATTGTTTTCTTAGCCCACACAAACAGCAATTGGCCGTACAGAACCCATCTTTGCTGTCTCTCTCTTTCTATGCACGCAATTGAAGTATCATAGGTCAATGTCGGATTTTTCCGGCCTGTTGACAAGGTTGTTGGCAATGTTGAGGAAACTCTGTAGTTTGCGTAGTTTAGAGGATCGGGCAAATGATGCTGTGATTCCATTCATCGGGTATACTTCCTTCCGAATAAATTTTACATATAAGCTACTGCATGCTTCTTACCAATCAACTTCTCCTGCCCAGAAGAGTCGGTTGCAAGGCTGTCAGCTCCAGAAAAGAAAGAAAGAATTTTGTTGGGTTTAAGTTTAGATATCGCTATCCTTACTACATTCTGATCGCGTTCACGGGAATCTTGACTGTCATCATCCCTGCTGAATGACTCGTTCTGCCTGACAGAGGGGGAAGGGGGATCAAAAAATGAATCCTCATTCCATACAGGTTGAATACATGAAGATTATCTACTCGTATACAAGAAAAATATTTTATTCTTAGGGCATGAGACTTCCGAAAGCTTCCAAGGCATCTAAAGTTGCTAAGGTAAAATAGTTAAAGTTATTAGTATTGAGCCCATAACGGCGACATTCACATTCGAAAAAATTCTAGAGGTTCTTGAATTTCGTATAAATACACTTACTACCAGCATTGCGCATCAGCAATGTTTCAGTGAATTTATGTATATTTTACGCACGAGCTGATTGTTCATGAAATCCAGCATTGTATATCGTTCCCACTAATCCCACTACGAATGAAATCATTAAGAGCCGTATTTACTTTACAACTTATATAGTCTATTACACCTCCCTCGGGCACTTGCAAACGAATGTAACCGTGCATGGTCAGTCATAATGTAAACCACATCTAAGTGTTGTTAAAAGTGGTTTAAACATTATCGTGTCGATGAAACACCCATTTGCGTTGCGCGTTGTTTGTGCTATCGTATCGGTTCGGTTTCAATGGAAACACACCAACAGGAAAGTCTTATAATTCACTGCCACGATTTGATTCATAAACCTAACCATAAACCATAAACTTTTAACTCGCGCATGATTTACTACTGAATTCCACACTCGTTCTCAACCATAGACCCGTTCCATAACTCAATTATGCAACCAAACACAACACAGAATTCAGCAGAAACGTCATGCATGCACTTGCATTCGCAATAAAACCGTCTAGTAGTGGTGGTAGTGGTGGCGTGCAAATGCAAACTGCCCTCATCAGCATTTTGCCCACGCACTGGGCACGTGCATTCCCATAATTCACACAGAATCACGCTTCTTTCCTTATGACTCATAATTGACCCGTTCTGAACAGGATACCAATTTCCTCATCTTTCCTATCGACCTAGCTCGAGAGAAAAATTTCCTCAAAAATTATTTTCCAATCATCTTCACCGCCGGCGCTGCTGAGGAATCATCATCCCCTTGAATGCCCCAATACCAAAAGGTTTTCCGGATGAACTGACTATTAAGTGAGATAGAAACCATAGATATGAACAGCTTAAAAGTCCCTCCCCACCGACGGATTACATTGTTTACTATCGGCCGCCGCCCACAATTCAAGTGGCAACAATGGCGCAAAATACTTCGGAATCCCTCAGGAAGGACATACTCTCAGCAGCAGCCACCCTGCCCTCCCCACCTACATATTACAAAGAAACCATCCATTGTAAGGTGCTATAGCCTGTAATAGGACAGCTCAGCAGCAGAACACCAGGACTCTACGTATCGACAGCAGTAAAAGCTGTAGAAGAAGTTTCCTAGTGCTTCTGAGGTGCTCTTATTTTATTTGCAGCACCCCAGAGGATGAAAAAGATCCTTTTGTGGTGTGACTGCTGCGAACAAACTTGATGATGCCCTATTATTTCGGACAGGTACACTCCACACAGATGGTAGAAAAAAAGGAGGCGGAGAAGAAGATGAATATGACAATACATTGTCCTCCTACTGGCTTCGTTTAACAAGGAAAACTCCTAAATTATCCTTTCTCAAGGTGTCGTCGTCGTAGTAGTAGTCGGCGTCATTGTCATTGTCATCATTGTGCTGAGTGTCATGTTGGCTGTGTCACTTCCAATATCAAATGAACTAAAGACTCTCTTTCGTCGTCCTGACTTACATAATAGTTGAGTAAAGTGGCTGTCTCACAGAGGTGGATTAGATCCTGTTTGTAAGGATGTCACACTGCTCCAATTTCACTTCTTTTACACACACAAACACCGACCGGGGAAAGTTTGACAAATGAGGGTGATTGCTTTGTTGTGTGTGACTTTGCCTGCCTGCCGATGACAGTCGTCGAAGGAGAGTGTCTTAAGTAATGAGTGTGATTAATTGATGGCAATGAGAACAGGTCCTGTTGATAGGATTCATCCTAATTTCTCACTTGAGTGGGTCAATCATCATGTGCATAAATTTATAACTCAAAACCCTCACTCCCACATTAACCCACACCTCCACCTACATACTCGTAAAACTACTAACGCTCAATAATGACTGTGGCGCAGGTTGTATACTATATGAGGTGGGCCTCCTTGCATACTTTCAGCTGCAGTTTCATAGCCTGTGAGTGGTTAAATGCAGCGCATGCTTTCCCTGTAGCAAATTGCCCGTGAAATTTACGAGTGCACCGGAAAAGCGAAGAAAATGTGAGCAGCATGAGAAGCTTAAATCGCATCGTGTATCCTTCTAGTGAAGCGTATCCTTTAGGGAAAGAGAAAGAATGAGTTTTTCTTCTTTTTTTTTTTTGTTCCATTGCTATCATAAAATGGCAGCGGTACTTTAGTGGTATTACCATCATTTAGCTCTTCCTGTCACTCATTTCACTTGCAGTAATGCTACGTCCACCCTACTGCTCTCTTACTGTGTGATGTTATTATCGTGCTTAACACTTTCAGGATGCACTGTGTAGACCGAAAGAGGGCTGAAGGGATGAAACAATGGATGAATGTGCTAGTCGGTTGCATTGTACTTAGTTGCTTTTGAGTCTCCATGGAATTCCTTGTGTTGCTCCACCATTATTACTTTCTCGAAAAAAGGATAAATGAACCATGAAGAATATTATGAAGAAGTATTCGCGAGCTCCCGGAAGTAGTACTTGGAATTTCAAAGTAACTTGGATTAAGCATCAGGAAGTCAGGAATGAGATGCATTGAGAATGTGCCAAATGTTGATGGGAGATGAAGGTTTTTGTGTATTAAGTGGATATTTATCTGACAGATGGGATTCCTTTAGACATATTGAGAGGAGAGCCATGCAACAGTATAGATGAGCTGTAAAGAAAGATTGCACAAATTGTAACCAGCGGTCGTGTGAGAGATTTTGTAAAACTTTGTAGAACCATACATGTTTGGGTGAGTTAAGTAGCTTCGAGGCAAATTGGGAGTAAATAAATAAAAGCTTAAGCTGCTCAAGCACTTACAATGTATATCAGATGGACACACGTAATAATAATATTGAAAATAATTTTCAAAAAGAAAAGATTAAACAAATAAAAATACGGTTCACTTAAGAAAGAGTATCGTGAAGAACGTGGCAGGCCTCTACTTCGAATGTCATTGACGCTGTGCTAATTACACTAGAGGTAAATACAACTGCTGATGCTGTATGAACAAGGATGTTGAGTCATCCTCGGACATATTTTTGGCTCATATCAAAGCAATCCTGAGTATCGGATTGTATCAGTGGAGTCAATTTAAGCTTGTCCATGTGAACAAAAGCAAATCTTAGACTAAATCGTTTCTTCGATGTTGCCATTATGACATGTTTCAAGTGAAATTTTGTTACCGAGGTGACTTGCCAAAAAAAAATTGAGAAATTAACCACTACTGAGCATCACAAACAGTGGTCAACTGTGAACGGGTGTAGATAAGCCAAACAGCGGAAACACTCAAATGGTTAGTAGAGTTGATCATAGGACCTTCACATATCATCTGGAGAAGATGGATCTTCTGGAAGATTGATATATGTATATCCAGCGCTGCCATCGGTTTTGAGTGTACATAAAGGAAATAAAAAAAAAATATGTATATATGTACTGCAAAAATAATTTCAGGTTAATGAGAACACATATTAAGTTTCCAAAACGCAGAGATAGCGTTCCAATCAGCAAAAATTTATGTTTCCTGCTTGGGTACACTTCTCATTAGTTCGTATGACAAGTTTCAACTTTCAACTCAAGTAGTTTGTTTTCGCGAATTTTTGCAGTAGACCTCTTGCGTGTTTTTCGTTAAAATGGATAAACTTGAATATCGTGCGGTCATAAAAGTCTTCGTTTTGGATCGGTTAACCCCTAAGGAAATTCATCCAAAGTTGACAAAAGTTTACGGGGAGTTTGCTCCTTCCATGTCAACCGTTAAAAAGTGGGCAGCTAAATTTAAGCGTGGTCACACGTCCCTCGAAGATGACCTACGTGAAGGACGGCCGAAAACCGCTACCACACCCGAAACCATCGAAAAAGTGCATGATATCGTGTTGGACGATAGGCGAGTGAAGGTGAGTGAGATAGCTGAGGCTGTGTGTACATCGGAAGAGAGGGTGCGAAACATCTTGCACAAAAACTTAGGGATGCGAAAGCTCTGCGCAAGATGGGTGGCGCATTTGCTGAATGCCGATCAAAAGCAAATGCGCAAATGATTTTCGCGGCAATCTTTGGACCGATTCAATAGGGATCCGAGCGATTTTATGCGGCGATTTGTCACCATGGATGAGACATGGGTCCACCACTACACGCCAGAAACGAAACAGCAGTCGAAGCAGTGGGTGGGAGCCGGTGGTTCAGCGCCAAAAAAAGCGAAGTCGATCGCATCTGCCGGAAAGGTCATGGCCAGTGTGTTTTGGGATGCGAAAGGGATCCTGTTAATTGATTACCTTGAGAAAGGCGGAACAATTACAGGCGAATATTACTCCGAAATTCTTGACCAGCTGAATGCCAAAATTCGCGAGAATAGGCCTGGCTTGAAGAAGAAAAAAATCATCTTTCACCAGGACAATGCACCTGTACACAAGTGTGCGTTCGTGATGGGAAAACTGCGTGATTTGGGGTACGATTTGCTCGGCCATCCCCCCTATTCACATGATTTGGCACCCTCAGACTTCCATCTGTTCCCAAACTTGAAGAAATTTGTTTCTGGGAAGCGCTTCGCATCCAATGCAGAAGTTGAGAGGGCCGTAGATGAATATTTTTACAGCCTTCTAGACTCTCACTCCCGAGAAGGAATACTGATGTTGGAGAAACGCTGGACTAAGTGTGTTGAAGTCAAGGGAGATTATGTAGAAAAATAAAATCATTTTTTAACTGAAAATCGCAGTCTTTCATTGTCAGGCCGAGAACTTTTCATTTTCCCCTCGTATAAAATACAAATCCGGATGATCGCTTCGTTCGAACAGGATAATCGGTGTTCTTATGTAATTCGAGTGCATTAATTGAACTTGAGAGCCAATAACTGTGTTTGAAGCATAAAGGTCTTTTAAAAGCAAATATTTTGGCGCACACCAATCCAACATTTAGTTCAGAAGCCATTTGCAAAATACTGGGAGAGTTAAACATTTTAAGTAATGGGTTTTTTTATAGATAACTAGCGGGTACCTGGCGTGAGTTGCTGCGCCTAACAAAAATAAAAAAAAAGGCAGGCGCCTGGGGCAACAACTGTCAGGCAGCGCCTACAGCTAAGTCTCTAAAGCACTAAAGTAGTGGACCGATTTTGACCAAACTTCACAGGAAGGACTTTCGGGCCAATATCGAGGATTGCCTGAAAATGTGAGCTCAATCGGTTTGGTGGTTTCGGAGTCCATAGCAAACAAACATAGGTATGTACATAAATACTCGTAGCGGAGTTGTGAATTGGTTACATACTGACATGTATCTACTTTCTGTGATCACAAAAGGTCGGCTGCCCCCATATAATGTATGGATGGAATATATGTAGAAGAGATCAGTGCATTCACTTCTACTGCTTCGAGCGCTGAGAAGTCCATACATATATGTATGTAACATATCCTCGCTGGATATTTAGGACACAAAAATATATCACATACGGGCGGACGAACATGGCTTAACAGATTTGGTGGTTTGTATTGACCGTTTATGTGTAAATGTTACAAGGCATCTATTAATATAAATATAGGCTATGGAATAGGGTATACGTGAATATGTGTATTGGTTAGCTTTTGACATGGAGTAAGCTTTGTGTGTAGTAAAATTACAAGTTCTCTAGACACATAAAAATAGTCAAAACGATATGATGAGACTTCTTGTTAAAATGGCACTAATTGACACCGACAAATTTGTCTGGTGCTGCAACACTGTAGAATTAATATTCGCTGTTCCACGTCGCGAGGATGGGAGGTTTAATAGCGGCGTATTTTAAAATGTTTAAATTCTCTTAGTTGCACACTTAGCTCAATTAAACCGATTTTGATGAAATTTTGTTTGCTTCTTGCCGGATGTGTAGGTAATATTGCCTGAGATTAATCAAAATCAGACCAGGGGTAAAATATGAGAGGCAAAGGTCTTCAATGTTTAAAGTCTTTCCTCTAAAAGGGAATATAATTCAATAGATCTTGTTGAGGTTTACATCGTAAAAAAAGATTACTCTCGAAGCAATTCATTTTAGAAAAGAACGAAGTTGAAAGCAATGGACGTTAGATACAGGTTGGCGTTTCAAAACTTCTAAACGGCTAACAATGAAATTAGTATATGTATGAAATTGTAATCCAAATCACGTAAAATAATGGTGGTGTGAATAAAAAGCGGTAGATGTTAGCTTGCCCGCAATGTACTCCCAATTTAGAATGTGTTTGGTGCTCGCTGAATTTCGAATACTTAAGACCTGTACATCTGACTTAAAACCATGCATTCCTTACGTAAAACTATGATAAAGCTTAACATAACTATTGACTACATGCAATCGACACTCAACACTGAAGTCTATAAGGACCCATCCAAGAATTTTTATTTTTTTTTTAATATGCCAATACCATCTCGACCAGACATTGTGAACAGTATGTGAGCGCTTGACGCACAACCGCGATGTAGAGCCTTTCTTTCCACCGTTGCGCGTCCAGCGCTCACATACGGTTCACAATGTTGGACTATGTACAAAAAGTATGAGAGTAAATTAACGGCAGCTAAGATGAAGATGCTTCGCATGACAGCAGGAGTGACAAAGCTTGATCGAATAAGAATTTCGAAGATCCGTGGAAGCCTTTACGTCAAGGAAAAATAGAGCGTGATCGGCTCAGTTGGTATTGCCACATTCAAAGAAGAGATCATTTGAACCCTGTTAAAAAGGCAGTATCAATGAACTGACCAAACACATCGCGAGCCAGAATAGGAAGGCCTGAAAACGCCTGGATGACACAAATGCGACGACATCGGCATTTAATGGGCCTCAGTAACAAAGTGATCCAAAATCGGGAGGCCTGCCGATACTTTCTAGGCGAACCCCAGAGGCGGATCAGTAGAAATGCAGTGAAGTGGGAGGGTTATGATCTCTTTTTATCCGGATCATAACCTCGCCGAAATAGAAAAAAGAAGACCCCGTATTTGGTGATCAAGACCAATGGGCACACCCTATTCGTGTATTCCTTTTTTTGCATGTGGGTAAGGACTATATGTAGCCAATAAGACTTCAGCCTTAATCCGGCAACCGTAGATGAATATTCTATTATGCTAACTTCTAGTATCAGGTGTACTTAGTCTTCTTAGTATAATATTTTTGTACGTTTTCGCGCTGAACGATGTAGATGTCCGAACTCAAATTGGCACTAAATCTCAGAGCTTTAATGACTGAGCATTGTAATAGGAACTTCGTCATTTTTTCAGTAGCTGTTTTTGAGAGTACACTGCCAACATTTTTATGGAATGCACTTCCCTCCTTGCTTAAGTTCGTTCACCCTAAAAGGGGTTTAGGGCATCCACAACCTGTGTTCTGCGCCACATTTTTCGAGGAAGTCCAATGCGTTAAAGCTGTCTCTAGATCATTCCCAAGGACCTCCATTCCTCCTTAATTGTTCTGCGCCACGTTTTCTTAGTACTGGGTGAGTAGACTCGACAGAGACTATGTGAGTTGATTCGACTGTATGGCGCATTTTGTAATGGAGTTGTCTTCCCGCCGTTAAGTACGGCCGATTTGCTCCATAAATCAGTCGTCGTACCGAATTTAGAGAACTATCCAGACATTGATGACTATGACCGACTTTGCTGTACATACAGCTTTCCTTCTACACATTTTGATTCAATATTAAGGAGAAGTTATTATGAAATTGAAATGGACCCAGCTTCCCAGTCTACAAGTTTTACTACAGTCTGCACTTTCTTTGTAAATAAAACACACGATTAAATTTCATTTTATTTATTTTTGTTGTTTTTATTTTATTTCTTTAAATTAAAATTACTTTTTACATAGTTTTATGGTAGCCCTATTCTTTAGGTGTATATAATCATAACCCCATACTTCTTCTTTCTTTTCTTCTTCTGCCTACTCATGTAATATATTTATTTATAATTCTGATTACTAAATTTACAACTCAATATCTTCTGAGATTTGATTTTCTTTTATTTCCCATTTCTTTAATTTAAAAACTAAACAAAAATATAATTATAGCGTAAACCAGCAGAGATACTTTTTGAATTTATTTTATATACCCTATATAATATCTTAGTACATATGTATTTCTCAGTAGTAAAATTAGTAATTAAAAGTTTTGTAGTTAGGTAATAAAATCGATATTTATATAATATATTTATAAAATCTTTTATGTACAGTCTTCGTAATAATTAAAAAAAAATGTAACTCTTTCTTCTTCTTCAAATTGCTTTTTTCCTTTGTATATTTTGTTCAATTTAATTTTTTATTTTTATTCATATTCTTATACAAGACTCTCTCTCAGTTAGTTTGCAAAGTGGTTAGAGAAAATAAACTATTTATGTAATGCTACTTTGTGTGTAGGACTTAGGCTTATGGTTTGGGAGGTGAAAAAAATGCAAATCAATATTAAGTTCTTAATTTTAGCCAAACAGTTTGATTTTTGAAAATAATATGAAAATTTAAATAACATACCACAAATATAAAATTGTTGTATTTTTATAATTTTGTTAAAATAAAAAATTGATTTTTCACATAAACATTTACAGAGAAATGTTTGATTTTCATTTTATATAATTTTTTTTAAGGAATATGATCGTGCTCGTTTTTGTTTCTTATGTTTTTTTTTTTTTTTATATTTTTTTCTTGCAATTTTAATATATTTACAATAAACATCGATAAATTGGGATTTTCAATGATTTATTTATTCACAATCAGGTATAAAACAAGAAGCGTTTAGTTAAGTTTAATTTTGATTTTAAACACCAATATCTAAATTTTCTTGTGTAATTTTTTTTTTAATAAATTAGGTATGGGGAGCGAAGGATTTGGAAGGAGTTAAGGATATGAAAATTTATAATTGAGCACACATTTGTATAAAAAAAGATGTATTTTAGTTTACTTATTAATGTAGAGGAGAACTTTTATTGGGATATATTGGGGATGTATTGTTTGTTTTAATTATCTGTTAACCCGAAAAAGGTTTTTGGACTAGTTGGAAATATTTTCATTTTGATTTCAAATTGGAGTTATTTTCTTATAATCTATTTATTTATATTTTTAGATTTTACGCTTTTTTTCATACATTAGAAGAAACTATCATGGGAGAGCAGAGGGTTTGAGCTTACATATTCTTTGGATCCTTCTTGAGTCAAGGGTAATAATTTTGGCACTACTGAGTAGAGATCGAAGGGTGGTATGGTTAAACTTTGCAAAGTGAAATTTAATTTAACGGATAAACTTCAAACTCCCATATAGAAAAAATGACATGTGAGCCATTTCCTATAATACCGATAGGTGCTATTCTGGTGGCGGTGTAAAGTGAAGAGTTAATCTGTTCACCTACCGCGGCAAGGCTTTATTGCATAGAATTAGCTAGATCATGATGGCAATATTATTGGTTGACTAGTTGGCAGCCTCTAGGAAAACCTGACGTTGGAATTTAAATGCACGCTGCATTGTTGCTTTTAAACACTTTGCGTTTCGAAAGAACTACAACGATGTTGTGTGTTTAACATGTTGCACGTAAAACAAAAGTTGACGTTCAGATCCTAGATGCATGAAGCAAATTGCGCTATTCTCCTCGTATTCCGAATTTAACGTTTGGGTCGGTTACCTGATGCTTAATACGAGTAGTATCTATATGTATACATATTTACGTGAAAAGAGTATAAAAAAAGTCCAACTAGTTGCAGATTATCAACTCTAAGATATCATACTATTAACTGTTTACTATGGTCCGGAGAGATCAAACTGGGACCAAGCAAATAATTTCGAATGTAAGAAAGTTAAAGAAAACTGTGCCATCTGAAAGGTCATTAATGCTTATTAAAGATCTTGGTCGTTATTTCAAGAATGAAAATTTCTGCATTTGGAAGCCAATCGAGGTATAAGTTAAATCAGCTGCAAGGGTACCTGAATGTAAAAATAGGAAACATTTAGTGGACCCATTTGGACATGCCCAATATCGATGACGCTGTAGCGAATTTAATATGAGAAGATGCCTCTTTTACAAGGGAGTTACATTCACCCTGATTGTCGTTTCGTTGGCGTTTGTCGTTTTTTGACGATTGTCGTTTTATTCATAGCTACGACCTGCTGACTGCTAAACATTGCTAAGCAATTTCTTTGTCGTGTAGAATACTACTACAACTCTTTCATTGTGAAAAAGTTAGTTCGTGCTACATCTGAAGAATAAAACGACAATCGTCGAAAAGCAACAAACGCCAATGACAATCAGGGTGATTATTTCTACCCAATCAGAGCCTCCCCGGGCTGGTCCACAATGACAAAATGGTTGACTTGCAATTGCCTTACTCTGGTTAATGAGAGATTATCAGTTCCCTTGGCAATTACTTCATGTATCAGCTGAGGATCTTACTTAGCTAAAAATGTTTTAAGAAAACATACTTCAGGGAGTTTTAAATTAGTCACCTTCAGACATTTTTCAGGGTCCAACCAAATTACACTGCAATCTAAAAAGTCTTTTGTGGTTCCCTTAAAGCACACCACCAAAGTGTTGCAATTGACAACCTGTGATCCATGGACAAAATAATAGGCTCTGCTTTCACATATGGTGGCTCACTCGAATATAATTTATTCAGCAGTTTCTTGATCTTTGATGGACGCATGTTGAACCTCTGCAAGGTTGGCAATCTGTTAATGGCTCTCTATCACGATGGATCAATACAAGAAATTCTTGACTTCTGAAATTGTCTGAGGGATTATTACGTTTTTTGGCTTGACGTAGTAAAATTGTTTTTCTTGTAACGTATGGCTTAGATAGCTGAGACATAAGGATTTAAGATCGATGAACAGAGATTGTTGAACTCTTGCTGCAAGTCTGCAAGCAATGTCTTTACCGTCGATGCCTTGATATCGTAGAAACTTAGTAAAAAACATTTTATTGCGAGAAAAAAGCTGCTTAGTGTGTGGTGATACAATGGATGATCATTATGATATGCATCGATGGGGTGGTATATAAGCAAGGTATCTGTCCATAGTAAGCAAACAGACAATATAGGATGTAGTTTCTATTTTACTACGAAAGAAAGTTCGTGACAAGACGTAGGTAAGAACTGTTTAACGTAAAGTAAACGCCAATTAAAACAAGAGATTTGAATTCTTCAGAGCTTCATCAACCAGACCTAATCCAAAAGTAAAGCAGTAAAGCAGATTCAGACACATTTTAAAAAAATCAATGAGTATCCAAGTCCATTTTGGGACTACAAGAGGTGCCTACAAAGCATTGATATTTTCAAGAAGTTCACAATAGCTGTTTAGTGTTGTCGTTAAAAGCGTTCGCGACATTTTTTTTTACCACGGCATCGTGGGAAGATGATGACTGGTAACATTTTTTTTTTTACCACATGCCAATAACGCAAGGCCCTGGCACTTTAACCCTAGAAAGATAATCTACGTCTGCCAGACGTATGGCGCGAAAAAAAATGTAATATCCTTTTAACTGTAAAACCGCATCGGGTTTACTGAATCATTGCTTCATTTCTCTTAATATGAACTACATTAATAAATAAAACATTAATATTTTATAAAAAGTTCATGGGTTTCATTTAATACACTAACAAAGTGCCATACGTCTTTAAGACGTATGATTATCTTTTACGTCATAAAAAATATGATTATCTTTCTAGGGTTAAAGAGCTGTTGCGCCAAATATTTGTATTTGTAATAACGCAAGTGACACATTTCTTGAGCAACATCTCCAACAAAGTATAACGGTCCACGTTTTTGCGCTTTTTACTTCTTTGTGTAGGACAAGAATATCGTGCTGCACTTAGTTTCGTAGTTTCAAATACTTCAGCATGCTTATAAATTGTGGACTTTTTATTTTTATTTTAAAGTGCCAGCCGCGAAGGCAATTCATCGAAGGTTTAATTACTGTCTTGAGACAAACTTTCTATGCGAAAGGTCATCCCCAACGATTTATTGCCTAGCTTCGGATGAAAACACGGACAATGTTATGTATGAAACGTCATATAGTCACGTTGATTAGTTGTGCATTAGTCCAGCTCTGCATCTTTTTACAGGTTTAATTGAAAGACTTTTTCCATAGTGAGTCTAACGTTTCAACCTGCTTGTCTTATTTTAAAAGTTTTAATATAGGTTGACGTTCAGTATATGTATATAATTCTGGGTTTTATAGAAAAAATCTTTATGGGAGATTTGCACGACGTAAAATTCTTCTATAGAGTGTACCAGAATCGCTCAATAGTTTGAAGTACATACTTTCTTTTCCATGCAGATTTAGTGAAACAAAAGGGCTTTTATGGTCGACCCGAATCTTACTGTAACCTTGGAACACTTCTCTTATATTCCGTTGAAGGTACAAGTATTACTTAAAATTCACATCCTTTCTACTTGCCAGTTATTCATCAAAGAATATAATTTATTTGACCCAAAACCTTGTCTTCTTTGCCCTATAAACCTTTGTCTTAATTACCACCATCATGATATATGTTTCCAACAGAAAAAAATCATCAAACCATGGCCATTTTGATGTCAAAAAATTGGTCACGCCAAAAGCTTGTTAAATTAATTCCCCCAATTATGAGGCCTTTCACCGTCGTTCCATCCGTAAAATTCCAAAATTAATTACTTATAAAAAAAAATCTGTTTCTTCATTTCTCGACGAATCATTAATTACGTTCTTTCTGCTCGGCATAGCGCTTCAGATATTGATCTTAATAGGGGCCATCAAAACTCCCACAAGTCTCATGTTAGTTTCCTTCGCTTGTAACTCTACACTTTTTATTACAGTTTTGTTTCCATATTTTTTTTTTTTCTTTTAGTTTTAATAGTTTTTTTTTCTTATTTTATTTTTTATTTTTTTTTGCAATTATATAGCTTGCATTATTATGGAAGCTAATTAATGAATTCTTGCGATTAATATCATCAGGCTATCTACAGATGGAACAAATAAGGAATCTGTATGCGCAATCATTCTCAGCAGAAACAAATTATTTAGAAAAAAAGTATCTCAAACTTTTGTCAATCAACACACATTCACTCACTCCACGCAAACACGCATGCACACGACAAAATTAAATGAAAAAAAATAATAATAATAATAATACTCTACACAAATGTAGCTCACTCATTCACATTGCAGTTTGTTTTTTTTTTTCATGTTTTTTGCTTAAGAAGGAAATTCTTTTGTTTTTTTATAAATCTAAGCATCACTCAAGGTTAGGTTTATGATTCTGACCTGACTCGAAAAAGCGCATTCGCTCTTCCGCGCGCACTAAATCTATCGGTTTTTCGTACGTAGTAGCATAGATTTGCTTGTGTTTATTGTATTTATTTTGTAGTTGATGAGTTTTTTTTTATTTTTGTTTTTAGTCGTAGTTAGTTACTTTGTGTAGTTGAGGGGGAGATGGAAGCCGTGTTTGGCTGTCAAGGAGACGCTTACACCTTAAGCGCATTCCTCGAACAAATCGTTGGATTCTTACACAGTTCTGGTGGTGTTATCGATGATGAGGATGATGCTGATGTTGTTGAGTTACACTGAACCGCAGTAGCGACTGGCATAGATACACCGAGATATGAATGAGAATCATCCTCGATGAGAGCGGTTTTATCGCTTGACCGTCGGTGATTGCGCAGAATGCACACGTAAAGGAACAGAATGACAATAAGGATGATGGAGCCAGCTATCATGTCGAATAGCAGAGGGTTTTGCATTTCTGAAAGGGATGTGATTCGAAGGATGTTGAGGTCTGGCTTGGACAGTGGTTCGATTTTGGAGATGTCACTGTTTTTCTGATGCCAGTTGAAGATAAAGTTTGTGTGTTGGTTGATCGACTCGCTGGATTGATCGTCGAAGGGAACACCTCCACTATTGGTGTTCGATGAAGGAACTGTTTCTTGTACTGCATTTGAGAGTTGAACGGTTGATGTTGGCATAACGGTTGTCTTCTGGGATGTTTGAACATTTCGATCGTGGCTGACAGTTGCCGCTTCAGAAGTGTCGATTGATAGTGGCAGGGAACGACTCATTGTACCATTTTGCTGTAAGTAAATAGAAGAAAAATGTTTTATTAATGGCTTTGATAATATTATCATTTGTTAGTAGAAATCTATTTATTTATTGCCAACAGCAGTAAGATCAGACAGATGAGAAAAGTCCGGATTAGTAGAAACTCTTGCAAAACGGCCAATGAAATAACGGACCTTTGGTAAAGCCTGGAAAATAGTGCTTAGTCTTAAAGGTGATCATTTTGGAGGAATGCTGTGAACGCTACGAAGCTGGGCAGTCGAAATTGGTTTGGATAACGAACTGGATTCAGAAATCCTAACTCGGCATATGAAATTGATGATCTAGAGAACGACGATCTTATTAAATTGCGTCTACTACTGAAAAATAACTAAGAAAGCAGAGCAGAGAAAGATTCTTCTTATATTTGATCCTGTGTATGAGAAGCACAAATGGAGGATAGGATTCAACTGAGTAGTCCAAGAAATGTTGCCTAAAGAGCTCAGATACTTCATGTTGAGCGTATGAATAAGGATGGAAGGCAACGATTCCCCTATTGGGACTTTTCGCGGCGTGAACTATAGTAAGTACGTAAGGAACATAATATGGATGAACACGTAGGGAGCTACGGAAGACAGAATGATGTCGAATACCGATTATCACAAGAAGCAAGGAATCACGGAATGAAATCAGGAGAACATTTTAGGTCTGAATACCTTAGGTATTTAAGATTCCATAAACGACGAGTGGAACTTCCTCTTAAGGGCAGTCACAAAGAACACTGAAGATTGTGTTCATAAGAAGAAAATAGTGTCAGATTAAGGAGATACTCTATCTTGAGCTTAAGAAAGACGTAGATTTACTTAGGCAAGAAAACAATGCCCTAAAAAACATCTATCTACAAAAAGAAAATACATTTAGTCCACATCGCTCACCTAGTCGCGAATACCAGACGGATAAGGAAGAGCTAACACGTGAAACGAATTGGATTGAAAAGAAACGACCTAGCAATAAACGCAAAGCTGGTACACCAGTCGACACACAAAAAGATGAAAAGCGCAAGGAGTTGCAAGAAAAGCAACAACAAATAAAATTACGTCCTCCGCAACGGATAAACGTCGTTGGAATTACGGAGTATAATAAGTTACATTGCCTCCTTAAAGGAACGCTGGTATCGAAGTTTAAGGTTACATTCTCTCCGAAACAATACGTGGAAAATCAATGTCGAAGATACCGACGGTTACCGAGCAGTGTCCCAAAAATTGAATGCCGAGAAGATTCAGTGGTATACTTATGAAAATGCGTGTTGCAGCAAGGGGACTCCACGCCTTGCTAGAAAGTGCACTAAAGAAGATGTTATAAGCGATCTTCAAGACAAAGGCTTGAAAATTCTTGATGCCGTCAACATTGTCAAGAAGGAGAAGCAACAGTCGGAGGGAGATCAGGAAAAAATGGTAAGGCGTGGACTTCCACTATTCATGCTAAGTTTTGATAAAGACGAAAATAAAGATGTTATACATACCATTAAGACTATTCTAAACATCGTGGTCAAAATCGAACCTATGCGTAAGAGCTCCAGATCGATCCCGCAGTGTAAGCGCTGTCAAGGCTTCAATCATACACAGACTTACTGCCAGAAAGAACCGCGATGTGTGAAATGCGCAGGTAAGCATCTCTCGGAAGAGTGTCACCTAAATAACAACCCCAGCCACTTGTATTAACTGTAAAGGAAAACATCCTGCGAACTATCGAGGTTGCGAAGTGGCGAAAGAACTCCAAAAACGGCGCTTAAAAATTCCATGCGCCCGTTTCCGAAACCAATTATGAATAGACCCAAAATAGCTACGAAAAAAACAGCGAAAGATAGAAAATCCGTCAATATTGACTTAAGATCAGGTAATGAAGGAAGACCCAAACGTAGTAGAGAAAAGGTGACAGAAGCAAAATCTTCGAATATTGGCGTGCAGTCTTATGCTCAAGCGGCGATAACAGTTAATGGCAAGTACATGACCGACAACTCATGGGAGATCAAAGCAAGAAACCATCCAAACTTTAACGTAAAGACTTCTGCTCAAGTTGCGACATTGGAAAACGATGATAGAGCTAGCTCACAAGATCCTGTATCCCATGCTTTTTCCCTAATTCTTGCGAAACTTGAAGAGTAATGCAAAACAAATAAACTAATTTTCGAGAGACTAGTTGCACTAGAAAACAACATTAATAACACGCGCACTTCAACCAGAATATGAAAAACACGCTTAAAATTCTTACTTGGAACGCCAACGGGCTCATAAAAAGACGACGACTTAGAAATATTCATACGAGAAAAAGGTATTGATTCGCACCCTGAGATGACAAGTATCGTAATTTCCAAAAAAAAAAAAAGTTTTGATATAATTGCACAACAACAGTCTTTTTTTTTGTAAACTGAAAAATTGTTGTTGGCTGAAAAGCACCTAAATGTTAAAAGAAATTAATCTTGCAATTAAAAGACAGTTAATAATATATGAGAACCAATCGAAATCTCAAAATTATCATTTTGGAAGTTACGACAATTGTCATCTCAGGGTGCGGTGCGATATGCTTGTTCTGTGAAACTCATCTGACAAAACAATCGAATGTTAAGATAAGGGAATATAGCGTGTATCACGCATTCCACCCATCGGAAAGAGCCAAAGGCGGATCATCTTTGTTTATAAAAGAATGTATCGAACACTCAGCAGAAATAAAGATTGAATTAGAAGCAATGCAAGTAAGCCCGGTATGCGTTAGAAATAGACATTTTGCCTTCAACATTTCGTCAATATGTTGTCCACTGCGATGTAAACTTGAAGAAATTGATTTCATAAACATCTTCAACTTTCTTAAACCAAATTTTATTATTGGTGGCGACTTCAAAGAGAAACACCCCTTCTGGGGTTCAAGGTACGCTTCTCAGAAAGGTAGAAAGACTTATAATGCGGGTATGCAATACAGTTGAATTTTCACCCGACGGCTAAACCAACACATTGGCCGACTGATAGAAATAAGACACCAGATCTGATCGATTTCTTTGTTGTTAAAGGAATATCTAAAAATAAATAAATATTTGGCGCAACAGCTCTTTAAGTGCCAGGGCCTAACTTCTCGAAAACACTCATGTTGTGTGCGTTATATTTTTCACACGAATGGAAGGGACCTACAGATTAGTGCCGAATCCGAATGGCGACTTGAGAAGCTTTTTCGGGACAACAATACTCTCGGATGTTTGTCAGACGCTCGCGACAGGTGGGACCGTGAAAAAACTTGTTGGTGTTTTCTGGGATTCGAACTTGGAACCTCATGCGTAGTGATCCGACACACTAACCACTTTCGCCACGGCGCCCACTAAAGGAATATCTGGTAACTGTATAAAAGTTGTAGAAAGCTTTGATCTCTCTTCTGATCATTCTTCAATCATTATGCGAAGCTCTGATTAAAAAAGTAGGACCGGCCGGATTAACTAGCGCGAAAACTAATTGGGATGGCTTCAAAAAAGATATTGAAGGAAATAAAAAGCTAAGCGTATCACTTAAAACGCCATATAAACTCGAAGTTGAAGTTCGAATTGTCGAAATCTTACAGGATGCTGCGTGGAAGAATACTCCCAAACCAAAGAAAACGCCGGCCAGTTACATTCAAACTTATCCACAGGAAATAAAAGATTAAGGAGAAGAGAAAAGCGCATAAAAAATGGCAAACAACTCGGACTCCGCAACATCTTAACCGTTTGCGCGACTCACTAAAAAGATCTATTAAAGTCCTTAAGAATGATGAAATACAAACATACCTTGAAAGTTTAACGGCAGAAAAAGATGCTAATTACTCGCTTTGGAAGGCTATAAAAGGTATTAAAAAACCTCAAATTCAAGCCGCACCAATAGATAAAATGAAAACGAATAGGCCAGGCATGATAAAGAGAAAGCGCAAGTTTTTGCCACCCACCTGCAAGAAACCTTTAAACCGTTTGATGGACAAGCTCGTATTCAAAATATAAATACGTCGCATATATAGTAGACAATAGTGCAATAAGAAATGCAACGCTAACCGAACTTAGGGAAGAAATAAAGAAACTTAAGCCTAAGAAGGCTCCTGGATACGACCTAATCACGGGAGATGTTCTTAAAGCACTACCATGGAAAGCTCTAATCGTCTCATCTCTAAGCTTCTGTTCATTATAAATGCCGCGCTTAGACTAGAATATGTTCCCAGTCAATGGAAAGTCGCGAAGTCATAATGGTCCTTAAGCCCAGAAAGCCGCCGAATGAAAAAACGTCTTATAGACAGATTTCGCTTCTTCCTATTATATCCAAAGTGTTCGAGAGAATATTGATTAGGCGAATACAGCCGGTAATAGAAGAAAGCAATCTCACTCCGGATCATCAATTCGGAGTCAGAAGTATGGAAGTATTCTACAGTTGAACAAGTGCATAGAATAACACAAAAAATCTCTTCGAGAAAAAAGGATTTGTCCAAACGTATTCCTTGACGTCTCTCAAGCCTTTGACAGGGTCTGGCACGAAGGCTTAAAGTTTAAATTTCTGCCAGACCACCTATGTATATCATATTTTGAAGAACTGCCTTACGAATAGACTATTCCGCGTCAAATGTGGAAACGAATATTCAGATTTTAAGAAAATAATGGCTGGGGTGCCGCAAGGAAGCGTTCTTGGTCCAGTTTTATAACTTTTATACACTCGTGATATACCGCAAGTAGAAGGCACTGAGCTAGCTATGTACATTTTCCGATGACACTGCTATCTTGGCAATAGGTAAAACGGTCGAAGATACTACAGAAAAACTACAAGAAGCTTTGGATAGAGTAAATGAATGCTTTGGCGAATTGCACTCAACGAGACCAAATCTGTTCATGTAAAGGTTACCTATAAGAAAATAAATAATTTGCCAATCTCTTCAAACTCGGTTTAAGTTCCGTTTGCAAACGAGGGTAAGTATCTAGGAATGACACTTGTTGCAAAGCTGAAATGGAAAACGCATGTAAAGAAAAAAAACGCAAAGAACTAGATAATAAATATAGAGAAATGTATTGGTTACTTGGAAAATATTCCAAGCTTAATATAGAAAACAAACTGCTTTTATAAAAGCAAGTGGTAAAGCCAGTATGGGCATATGGTATACAACTCTAGGGCTATGCCAAAATAAGTAACATTTAAATTCTACAAACTTTTGAAAACAAAGTGCTTAAAGGGTATTGTTAATGTACCATGGTATAAAAGAAATAGCGATATCCACAGAGATCTTGGCATTAAAACAATCGAAATCAAAAACTACGCGAGAAAGCATAAAAGTCGACTAGAAAGTCACGTAAGTATTATAGTCCTTCAAGTTTTGGATGAAAGGAATGTACTACGCCGTCTACAAAGAACCAAACCTTTAGACTTAACTGCGAAGCTAGCAGGCACTTCTAATGGGAAGGTACCTGCAAAACTTCCTTTTTTTAATGAAATGAAAAGAAAAAATAAGTCGAATACTTATTTGTAGTAAAACTAAAAACAAGTTTGTATTGAAGGGAGGTTTTTTAGTGGGTAAGAATGCCATACTACTATGAGCACGCGCTGTCGATCTTCATAGTGTCTTGTTGAAGATTTTCACCTACCCTCGGGGAAAAAAAAGATTAAGGAGCAAGGATCTTCAACATAATAGAAGAAAATGAATTTCTTGACCGACGTATTGTAAATACTCTTATAGAGTATGAGCGTAGAAGAAAAGCCTACCTGGAAAAGCATCAACATGATCTGAAAGGAGGCAGTGATATTGTTTCGGAACTTAAAAATATTCTGTAAATAAAAAAAAAAAATAATCAAATACTTGGCGCAACAGCTCTTTAAGTGCCAGGGCGCAGCCTCTCGCAACCACACAGTTTAGTGCCGTATGTGAAGCTCTTTAGAGCTTCCAAAGTTTGCGTATGATGTTTGTACACCTGGGCTTCCCCAGAGAAAGAAATCGCAAGGCGTCAAATCAGGCGAACGCGGTGGCCACCCGATATCACCACGTAATGAGACCATACTCGCAGGAAACTTTTCTCTTAGAATCGATTGTTGGAATCACACATGTTCTTGTCCATGTTGATCGAATAGATCACGCAATTTAGGCCGAAGGAAATTCTCCAGCATTGCACAATAACGATCGGAAGTTACAGTAACGGTAACACCGTTTTCTTCAAAAAAGTATGGACTTCATACACCAACATAAAAAACAGCACACCAAACTGTAACCTTGGGACTATGAAGTGGTTGTTGGTGAAGTTCCCTGGGATTATTTTGAGACCAATACCGGAAATTTTGCTTATTGACTGTGCCTGAAAGATGGAGCTTCGTCGGTACACATTAAAACATCTGTACGGGCAATGTTCAGAAGGAGGTCTCGATACGCAATTGTACGGGTTTCCCAATCTCGTTCATTCCATTTTTAATGAATTCATCGACAACAAACGTACGGTGTACTCCCGGCAATACCATTATGACAACTGAAAACCGCACGATCGCGACCTCCCGCGCTTTGCTATCCCCACCCTAACCTTATCTATGTTCTCTTTAAATTGGGGAGTTCATCACCCTATATTAAGAAGCGCCAGTTGGAGTTCCTCAAGGAAACGTTTTGCTGCATCAAAAGAACCACTGAGTGAAAAACGGTGACACACTCTTAACGACTATTTTGAGCAGGGTATCTCACCCTGCCATTAAGTGCGTCATGATAGCCATAGCTCTATAATATATCTGTAACAGCTCATTAAGTGCCTATACCTAGCTTCTCGCAACCACTCGTGTTGTGTGCGTTATGTATTTCGCACGAATGGAAGGGACCTACAATTTTATGCCACATCCAAATGACGTTTTTAAGAAACTTTCTCGGGACAACAATACTCTCTCAAATATTTTATATGTTCAATGAAAATGCATTATTTTTTAATTCAATGGCAGTCATTTTTTATATTTGCATTATAAAAATATACATAATGTGTACGATTCGCCATATCTGGGTACAAACATTTTTCTTAAAGTAGTAGATTTAAAAATACATAAGTGACATCTCTGATCGCTCACTTACGCTCATAAAATCCGCCGCGCATATCTACATTGACGTATATTTCTTCGCGCACTCTACCTACGTCTATGGCGATGACAGTTCTCAACATTCTCTCAGTGCTTCCACCAATGAATGTGTTTACTCTCAATTTGTGAATGCATGGTTCCACCCATGAATGTGCTTACTCTCAATTTTTGAATGTGTGAACTTCAACGCGTGAATGTGTAAAGCTGCCAACGAATCAACGGACGAAAAAAGTATGTGAAGAGAGTGGTGGCTTTACGCTGTACGTGTGATTTGTGTATTTATTGCATGCATATACGTACAGTACATGTATACATATGTGTTTGTTTACATATTTTCATATTGCGATTGCAGCTTTGTTATTAACTTGATCTTAAAATAAAAAAAAAAGGTGCACTCCGCTACAGAAATACTTTTCCAACGGTAATTTATGAAAATCGCTTCAGTAGAAACGCCGTAAAACGGAAAAATATATTCGCGTTTGCCTATTAATATATAGGATTAGCAAAGATGCCAGTATTCAGATGAACCGTCAGTAAGAAAACTGAGAATTTGAGAACAAAACTCGAAAAGGCAGACCGAAAAAAATCAAAAGTTAATAAAAACAATTATGAGGGGTGTTTAGATTCCATACTCTTAATACAGGGTCTTTCAATAGCCACGCCTGGATTTTGACTGCCGATTGTGATTATGTCTGAAATGAAAGTGCTATCATTCTATAGCAATAGATCTTTCCGCCTGCTTGTCAAAATTATGACGTTTAAGTGACAAACCACTTTTGGTGGCGAATGAGTTTTTTTTTGCGTTGTTTTGCGCGCGAAAGTGAAATTTTTGCAACAAATTGGTCCAGGCCTATGCCGAAGCTGAATTCCAAGCTATACTCATAAAATGCAGTCAACTGGCCAAGGATAAGAAGTACAAGGAAGCGGTGGAAGTGTTGAACAAGTATGCAGCTGAGAATGAGGAAACCTTATTCGCAACCAAGTTTGCCATCATCCAATTGTTCCTGTTGCCGGTTGGTTCTGCTATTGCTTGCACCGAATTTCCTCTTAATTTTGAGTGTAGGGCAACCGTAAAGAAGCTATTGAAGTTCTCCTGTCCCTTGGAGAGTCCAAGTACAAGCCAGGTGTTGTATCGGCCTTAGTGGCCCTCTATCTGGGCACCGACAATAAACAAGCCGCCTCGGCTCTACTGAAATCCGCAGTGGGCTGGTACAAGAAGAACAACGTAAGTTGGACCTATTGCTGACTTCCCCGACCGCTTACACTCGTTAATTTCAGGTAAGCAGCGCCGATTTATCAGACATGTGGCGCCAAGCCGCTGAATTCCATTTGCGAGGGGGTGCCACAGAAACTGCTGCAAGTTCTCTCGAGGAGCTCCTTAAGTTGAAGCCGAATGACATGAAAGTTCTCGCTCAGCTGGTCATCGCTTATGCTCATATCAATCCTAAGAAGGCCTTCGAAGTCAACAAGAAACTACCGGCACTTGAAAAACTGACTACAATTCCGAAATAGACGCCTTGGAGGCAGCAAACTGGGTCATGAGTACTAAAGCGGCCAAGATGTCAGCCGATGCCAAGATCCAATGATCGCCAAGCACGCCAGGAGATGTGCAGAAGAAAAAGAAAACCAATCGCAAGAGGAAGGATAAGTTGCCGAAGAATTACAACGCTGAAATGCCACAAGATTCAGAACGCTGGCTGTTCAAGTATGAGAGAACTGGTTTCAAAACGATGAGGGATCGCAGGGCGAGGGATATCATCAAGGGTTCACAAGGAATGTCCACTGGAGCTGCAGATCAATAGTTAGTTAGTTTTAAACCCATCGTTTAGATTCGTTTACTTATTTCTCCTTTCAGTGACATGTCGAAGGCTCGGAATCTGAGTAAGAACTCTCCGGTTACTCCGGTGTACCAAGAGGTTGCACCTGGACCCCGTCAGCAGCACCGTAAAGTCGGACACAACAAAAAGAAGAAGGGAAGACGCTAAATCATCTTTTATACAAAAAACAAAGAAACATTAAAAAGTTGACTTGCATTCTTAGAAAGTCTGAGTTTTATTGTTACCAACCGTTTGGATAGTCTCCTTCTATTTGGTTGAGTTAGTATGAAAAAAAAGCAAGTGGATCTGTATTCTTAGATAAATCTACTTTTATTGGGCTATCTGCTTAATAATAACCGGTGACGTTTGAGTTCACATCCTTGTTTTCCCTTGCATGGTGCGAATGCTAGTTGAGAGTGTCTAACCACTCCAACATTGACTTGTCCTTCTGTTCCATTGCATAGATGTTGGAATAGATGTACTTCTCGACAAATGACCACGGCAATGGCTACACCGACACATTTTTCTAATCTTATGGAGCATGAAACTCTGGCCTTTCACATTGAGCGTGAGAAATTCAATGCCCTGCGGGCTGAGGAATGGTTCACCGCTTGTGAAGGACATTATGAAGCGCTTCGCCGACGGATCCAAGAAGTTTCTGTAATGGAGAGGGAGTCAAGTTTACCAAAAATTGCTGCTAATTCCTAGTTAACTCACTTCTTGCTCGTGAAGTTGTGATAGTTCGTTGTGCCCTCGTAGAGTTTCAAAGTCGAGTTGACCTTCTCCAGTATATCGGCGGGTATACGATAGGTCTCCATGTTCGCATCGAAACAAATACTGAAAACTTATTTTAAAAATTCCTGCAGCCATTTGTCAGCCCATTTGTCTTCTGAATGAGAGAGGCTGTCAATGGCGAAAGGTATCGAGAAATGGTAACCGATTGCTTCCAGTGAATGAAATAATGGCGTTATTGTGGGAAAATTTCAAGGTTGCGTTATTTCGAGAAGTGGTGATATTGAATGGCCACCACGATAGTGCGATTTAAAGCCCTTAGACTTTTGTTTTGGGGCTACGTATGCCAATAAGCCAGCAAAAACAATTAACGAACAATGTCATTCAAACCATTGATGAAACCCAGGCCGATTTATTAAAAAAAAATAAAAAATTGACAACGAGTTTGCACGGTTTGTACCAAACTCGCAAGGAGGCCTCGTTTCCAAGAAAATTTTAGTGATTGGATGACGGCTAGAAAGATTTAGGACGAAGGCAAGGGGCCTCATCATCATCCAATATTACACTCTGACGAGGCCAGCGACTAGGGAAAAGTCGCTAAAGGCAATATGCCGGCAATAATGCCATACCAATTGTAAATATTTGGTATGGCAAATTGACCAGTTGACGGCTCATAAATTGTCTCTTGAAACTCCACAAAACACACGAAAGTGAGCTACGTTATGGTCAGCACTGCCGGAGGCTACCAGTCGAAAGTTGGTAATTTTTAAAAGCAAGACTTCAACGAATTGTCTTGGTTTTGCATGTCTGGTATCATTTCGTCCTTGCTCACTGTTTAAATATGAGAAAATGTATGTTGGAGTGTAGGTACATACCAAGAATCGTATAATGTATAAAATATGATATAAGAGAAGTACAGTGTCGATGAACAATCCGAGGATGTTTTCTTCTTCTTCCTTTTATCAGCGAGGTTATGATCCGAAAACAAGGGATCACAACCCGCCCACTTCACGGCATTTCTACTGATCCGCCTGTGGGGTTCGCCAAATGAACAATCCGAGGATTATGCCAGTATATACGATAGTACAATAATTCGCTGAATTGAAGGGTAGCCACAGTGTACTATTCTTTCATTGAAAACAGTAGCACTGACACTAACCCAATGGGCAGTGACATAGTCAGTGAAAGATACGTCAAATGCTCTATGCTCGATCCATGTTTTCAACAAACCACGCTGATTGATGGCATTCAAATTTTCATTTCTGAGTGAAAATATTGAGTTATCATCATCATCGCACTCCCCAACCCCAGCATCCATTTTAAGGCTTGATACATTTGTAAATAGAAATTCTACTTGAAATTCTTTTTATCCAAAACTACAAATATGTCTTTGCGATCAAAATCAGTCTAATCCGGAAAGAAAAACTAGAAACAATAATCAAAGCAAGGCGGATAAAAGAGGCAACGGTTGAGTATAAAATTCTTCTATGTTCCGAGTTCAGTAAAAGACTAAACACATTGACCTTTCCGATGTCTTTTCTTCGTTTCTTGAACAAAAACCAAATCGAAACATTTCAATGTAATCTTCTTCACGGTAATTTGGTCAACAAGCTGTCCGCCTTTATCCGACCTGACCCAAATAAATCACGATTCTCTTCTCAATCACATACAAAGCAAACAATGATGCGACTGATTCTTTTTCAAGCCATACTTCTCTGGGGCGCTAAAAAATCATCTCTCGTCATCTTCTGTGTCCACTCTTGTTCTTTAGTCGAAAGGCGCAAGTCACCCGATGAATTGTTCCACCACTCGAATTCCTCGCAACAAGTCAACCAATGTTATTACAACTCCCAGACAATTAGAGACTGTGGTGTGCCCTCGAATGCCCACCGGACCCGCATAAGTGTGTAATCTCTAAGAAAAACAGATCAATCACCACATTCGAGGCAATGGCTACTCGTCGAATCATTATCTCTAGAATCATCAAAGCTGCTCCCCTTTCCTCTTCATCAAAGCACAGATTGCCTCAAGTACCAAGAGATATTGAACTTAACTCTCTTTAATTGATGATCGGCTCAGGCATCAATAGCCGGGATCGACAATTCATTAACCACAATGGCTTCTCGTGTATTTGTTGCTGCAGATGTCTACGACAACGACGACTATGGTTACATTTTTTTTATTTTTTTGTGGTTTTGTTGTTCCATCATTGTTTAGGGTTAATACACTTCCTAACCACTACCATCATCATCATCATCATCTGGCTGACTGCTTCGCGCTCTCAACAAAAGGCAGCAGCAACAGAAATGAAATATTAATTCACAACGCGCCCCAAAACAAACAAAGGAGCCCCCCATCTGGCCCGTGTCGTCTCCAGCCCTCAGCCGACCAATCTGCTTACAAACAACAAGCAGAACTGACTCGGAGGTTCTCATTGTTCGCGGGAAATTAATTGTGAACGTGGAGCACAGATCCAACCCCCCGGGGGAGTTTGTTTAAAATTTTGCACAAACAATTAACCTGACTGTCTAAATACTGTCAATTGTCTGTGTAAGCCCGGCTAAATTGCTAAATATCAGAGAAAATGGATCGATTTGGTGATGGCAAATTGTTGCTGGCATTTTACTCACCTTATTCTTGCAGGTAACTTGCACGCGGTACTTGGTGTCTGGCCAGAGCGACAGTTGTACGTTGAATGACTCTGTGAGGAGATTGCCCATAAGTCCGCCACCTGCAACTTCCCAGGTTACAAGGCACTGGTTGGGCGTGCTGAGTGGAGCCCATGCCACGTCGACCAGAACCAGAGAGTCTTGCTGCAGCATCGAGACAGTGCGTAGAGACCATGTCTCTTGAATCGATTTGTTGATCTTGGACTGTGGCCGTACGGCGCATTCGTCCCAGCACTGCAAAGAGATAACAAGAATATGGGAATTAGAAATTGTTTTTTAAATTACATATATTTTTTGGGTAATGTATTTCAGAGCATTAAGGTATGCACAGGTTTTCACGTCTTAGAAACTACTGAGACAATTTATTGTGTATTTTTAAAACATACAGAAAGTTACAATCAATCTGAAACGAATCGTACAATACACTTACAGTTTAGCCACACCCTTTTAAAGTGGGCATGTGGTTGTGAAATGAAAACATTCCCATCAGATTCGTCGATACAAATGCAAACTATCGAATGATAAAATCCCTGGTTTTTAGGAAAGGCGAAAAACAACTCTGCGCATTGTATGTTCATTTGCATATCTGTACATGAAATAAATAAAACAATCAATGCTTTTTTGTACGTCATTGTATGTACGTTACAGGCTAATTGTTGTGTTTTTCCAAATATTAATTATTAACTAATTATTTAAACGCTTTCGATACATTTTTTATTTTTCGATACTTTGCATTTGGATCGACGATATAATTTCTTTGACTTTGCAGAAAATTTCATTTAAATGTCTTTCTTTGAAGAAAACGCCCCCAAAACTCCGCGTACGTTGTATAATATAGAGAAAGATTATAGAAAAGATTCACGCTTTTGCAGTTCTTTAGTTCTTCTTGATAGGGCTCTGCTTTCCAATTGCCTTCTCAGCCCTTAGAAGCACCCTTTGGCTAGAGTTATATTGTTTAGTTTATTTATTCTGCCAAATTAAGACAACAAAGTATCAATTATAATTGAAATAAATAGATTAGCAAAAAAAAAATATATGTACATATATAATGTGACAATAATATAAATAAATAAATAAAATGTTAATATAGTTAATATTTTAACAGTCATTTGGAATACACATTTTTTTATTTTTTTATTTTTTTGTAAAAAAAAGTCATGAGGAGTATTCAGCCATCATTCTATGCAAGACTTTTTTTTTAAAGCTGTCTCTGTTAATGTTTAGATTAAACAAGTCGTAGTATTCATTAAAAATCTTTGAACACGGATTAAAAGTTTCGTGAGATGCATTATTAGTCATTGAGTTACTTTCCTTTATAAACCTGGTATGTCTTAAGGTGCGAACATTTGATAGATATAGATAGATAGCTTGGAACACAAGAAGACTGATTAAAAGGTAAAACGCAAACAAAGCCTCAAACAATACCCTACGATTAACAAGACTTCACATATTAATGAGCTTTAGACGTTGAGAATAACGAGGTAACGAAAAACAGTCAGGGCTCCACGCAAGACCTCTCAAGGCAAACAACATAAATTGCTTCTGTAGAGATTCAAGTTTCTAAACATCAATATCATAAAATGGAGACCATACAACACTACAATACTCTAACAAAGGCCGAACCAAGGAGTAAAAGATCGCTTTAGTGATGTAAGGATCGTCAAATTCTTTCGATCTTCGTTTAACAAAGCCTAGGATGCACATGTTTTTATGGTGTACTTTGTTGATATGGTGTTTAAAAGTAAGTTTTTCTTGTCAATTGTTATTCCCAAGTCCTTTGTAAGGCTCTTTCTTACTAACTTTTGTCCATTAATGGTAAAATCAAAATTTATTGCACTTTTTTTCCTTAAGAATGAAATAATACTGCACTTTTCCACGTTTAGCATCATACCGTTCATTTTACACCAGCATACAAGATTGTCCAAACATTGGTGCAATGAGTGTCCGTCAAGTGTATTATTCACATTATGGAAAAGCTTAAGGTCATCGGCATATATAATACCATAATAGAATATATTTGCACCCTCCGAATAATAAGGGCAATTCATTTAAAATAAGTAAAAATAAGAGGTACCCCAGAGGTGATATAAATTTGACGAGAAATTACATCATAAAACCTGACACACTGCATTCTTTCTGACAAATACTATCCACTTTAATAAATTTGCATGTATGCCATACTTTTTTAATTTAAGTATAATACTAATAGACCGTGGTCAACTTTGTCGAAAGCTTTGCTGAAGTTGGTGTAGATCGCATCAACCTGGTTCCTTTTTTCCATTTCTAGAAGAATGTAAGAGGTATAATCAGCAAGGTTAGTAGTTGCAGATCTACCCTTATAGAAACTATGCTGATGACCACTTATGGCAGACTTTAGTTCAACACTCAATTTGCCAGTGACCATTTTTTCAAAAAGCTTCGGTATAGCCGGCAAGATTGTACCCCAGTAATTTTTAATATTGGATCTATCTCCGTTCTCAAAGGCTGCCGTTAAATACGAATTTCGCCAAGCGTTAGGAAAAGCCCCACTGGAAAGTGAACGATTTAAAAGTTCGAGCAACGGTTTGGTTCGGGGTGGCAATGGTGTAGTGGTAACATCGTCAATTGCCACGCTAATGGTTCATGGTTCAAATCCTGATGTCAGCAAGCATTTATTTATTTCTCATGAAATATGTAAAAAGTCAGTCCGATCATTTGCAAAAGCTTCTGTGAACACTACTGCGAAGGCATAACACTGGCAGTAGCTTCGTCATGTGGCTGGAAAAATCGTTCGGTCTGTTGATGATGATTTGCCCTTGACATCGATTATCGGGAAAAAAGTACTGTGAATCAGAAGCAATGACAATAATAACAAACAAATCTCCCCAGTTATCTGGACGCCACCCCCGGAGAATAGCAGAAGCATAAACAACTGAGCTTCAAGAACCACTACACCAAAAATCTTTCTCTCTCTCTCTCTCTATCCATCCTTTCCAACGCCCGCAGTGTGTGTAAACATGTTAAAGGTATTCATAACCCTTTGAGTGCGCGCAAATTATAAAAAAAAAAAAAAATAGTTTCGAAGCTCGAGTAGGTACTGCTTCGTGAACTTCAACATGTTGACTTGGATGAATGTAGCAACAGCCAATGTAAATATTTTTATCTTCAAGATCAATTTTGGCCCAAACTTGTTGGTTTAAGTTATTATCAGGTGATGAGGGCTGGGTAGAATCATTAACAGGAAAGCAGGGCAAACATTTAATATCGCTAATGTCATTAGCAGAATTAACTGTGAAGCCAATGTTGTTATATAAATTCCTTGACTAACTCGAAGTAATAGCTATTCGTCGTGACGTTTTGGTCAATGGTGAACATCATTTTTCTGCTCCAGGTTCTTCTCCACGATTTGGCGTAAGATCAAAATTTGATCAATTGTTGATTTTCCAGACCTAAAACAGCACCTTCAGCCCACCTGGACTTGCGGCTTTGTTTACCTTTAACCTCGTTGATTTCATTCCGGTCGATATAATAGAAAAAATACAAATATTTGGCGCAACAGCTCTTCAAAGTGCCAGGGCCTAGCTTCTCGCAACCACTCATGTTGTGTGCGTTACATTTTTCACACGAATGGAAGGGACCTACAAGTTTAATGCCGAATCCGAACGGCGATTTGAGAAGCTTTTTCGTGACAACAATACTCTCGGATGTTTGTCAGACGCTCGCGAGAGGTGGGACCGTGAAAAAACTTTTTTGGTATTTTCTAGGATTCGAACTTGGAACCTCATACGTAGTGATCCGACACACTAACCACTTACGCCACGGCGCCCCATAGGTCGGTATAATAGTCATCATTAAAATTTAGTCGATTAGACTGCCTGACAGCCGTATTCTGTTAATATTTACATATTTTGTTAACACAACTTTTTTATGATTTCTGATGGAATAGTGGCCGTGTCGGTGAGCGGTTTCGAAAATGTTTGCACTTCTGAGCAACCCTTATGTGAAATTTCATCTTTCCAGGTTGAAATTGAAGGACCAAAAACACAGATGGATGTAGGGATCAGCGTCGATCTGTTCACTCGGCTGTTGGTACTGATCATTTATATATACATGCACTATTTTTCTATGTGACAAAATATATATCAAAATAATGTATCCTAGGGTATAGTTTATAAAAAAAAACACTTATTTTTATCACTATACAATGTTGGGGTGCCAATGGTGTAGGTGTAGTAGCAACGTCGTCAATTGCCACGCTAAAGCTTCATGGTTCAAATCCTGATGTCAGCAAGCATTTATTTATTTCTCTTAAAATATATAAAGACAATCCGATCAATTGCGAAAGCTTATGTGAAAACTACTGCGAAGTAGTAGCTACACTGGCAGTAGCTTGGTCACCACACCAGATCTTCCTCTCTATCTATATATCCTTTCCAACGCCCGCACTATGTAAAAAAACATTCAAAGGGTATTCATAACCCCTTGAGAGCGCGTAATTATTAAAAAAATGGAGGTGGGGTGAGGAAAACATCACTGGGAACCTTAAAGACGGCGCGTGGGCATGGTAGATGAACTATTCTACATCAGGGTTCAGACTGAAAGTATTTGCTTCTGGCCAGCCAAGAATTGCAATGACATCTTCATTTATCTTGTCGACAAGGTCTTCAGAATGACCAATGATTCTTAATATGTAGATTTGGATGACGTCGGCATATACGAGTACATAGATGAAAACAAACGTTTGACAGACATTAGACAAATCATTTATAAACACACAGAACAGAATTGGGCCTAAGAGAGATCTTTGGAGTACACCCACAAAGAGCTTTCTGGGTTCAGAAATGTTACCATGATAGATTGTCACCTATAAGACGAGCATCCTTATTACTAAATCCGAAAAGTGCGACCAGTTTATGATATAAAATATAATGTTTGAAATATAGCAGACAAAAATATGACACATAATTCTTATCATCAAATATCTTAACAATTGCGGCGGTGGATCAGCTATGGTTTGACCAGATGTTGAGTAAAAAATGTTTCGCTTTAAGGGAAAGAACTAGGTTTAAGGTGGTAAGCTGGTTTCAAAGAAATATCTTTTTCTAAAAATGTGCTGCCAAATATTGTATCTCTGATATTTGCTTCATCCGTTCAAAATAGATCAAAATTCTTTACATTCTGAACAAAGTAGTGGTAGACTAAAAATAGGTTTCTAAAATTAAAACTTTAAGAAACAACCACCATCTCTTTTCTAGGAGGCACGTCATCGAACAAATTTCAAATCATGAATTCTATTTCCTCCAAATCTTTCGAATATTTATTCACTTCCCTCAATTTTGAAGCACAACAAAGCCACCCCAAATGATTGGTCAAAATTTGACTGTTCGCACAATTGAAATATCCCAAAGTGCCCACTTAATATCCGTTTCCTTTTTTTTCCGACATTCAATTCATTTTCTTTTTCTCGTCGGAGGTCCCCTTCTGGTGGTGTTGCGAAATAAAAATGTTCCCCCGGCGCACAGTGTAAACAACACAACGGAACACAACCCAGAAAGATACATAACTTCCGCTGATGAATTGATGAATGGCATGTAACATCTTGTTACTGTCGAAATGATGTTTACCTTCCGAGAGTTGCTCTGTGTGTTTGTAACCACCCCCCGCTGCTGGTGTGCCATTCAAAAGCAATTAATCACGACCTGACAATAATGAGAATCTGCTTTTTTTATTTCCTTCCTCCTCTCAGACCGAGTCTGCTGGAGTTTTTACTTCCTCGCCCCTTTTTTTGCGCGCTCCTTCGGTCATTCATTTGATAATTGGATTGGGACTTACGAGGAACTCTGTTAATGAAGGTTCAGTGGGTGGTGGGCGAAATGCAATGCCAAGGGATGTTCGAATTTTAACACAGGCGCACACACGTCCGTAATTAGGACGTGAAATTCTACTACGGATCGATATACCCTGAAAGGTTGGAGGCGGATGTAATCCCTATATTAATAAAAACGAAGGCAAGTTGTCATCTGTGATTAATTGCAGAACCCGGTAGAGGAGGCGTTCTTTCGATTACGACCGCAATTTGAGAGGTCATCGATTGTAGTGGCAGTGGTGGACTGGAATTCGATCGATATTGTCTAGGACAATGAAGAAGGCAGGCCTGTCGTCTTGATGACACCAATAATGGCCACTGACCTAAGGCACTGCATGGTCCGGCCCCCTTCCTAATGGATTTCACTTCCTCAACGACTTGGCTGACAAATTGGTCGACAATTTTCGACACATTTCTTTACAGAGGGGTGGACTGCCAACCGACGGCTCGTGGTAATGGTAACGAGCGTGTTAACTACAACAATTCATTATGTGAATATTAGCCACACAGCAATTTGGTGGACAATTCGAGGACGATTTGCATGGCGGAATAGGTTGCGTGATTTGAGACGATTTCGGACGTTAAACCCCCGTCTCCGTGGAGAAGGAAAACAAGACTCAACTCACTTACAGCGATTCCGTGCTTATCAGATGCGCGGTTTTGAAATTGCTTTGACACAGTTATCGTGACTTATCTGCGACGATTGCTTTGATGGATGAAGGCTTTTTTTTGCCTTGTGCCCGCCCGTGATTTATGCAAATTACTTCGGGGGTAGGTATCTTTTCTCTGAATAAAACAAAAAACAATGAAATTCAATTTTCATCTACTATCAAGAGATTGAACATAAATCTCAAACCCTCCCGGCTGACATTTAGCATTTGCCATTTCATTAGTTAGTTACTGGCGCTAAAGCGTCATGAATGTCTGTCTCTCTATATCCTCCGAAAGGCAAAAGTTCAAAGTTTAGCCCCTAAAACGTCGAATAATTCATTCGTTCAAAGTTTCACTTAACCAAAAGTGTAGACGTAGAAGTTTGTCAATTACCAACATTTAAACGTTAAACGTTTTATACGCAAATTGCGTGAGCAATAAAAAAAAAGACGACGACAAAAAAAAAAAAACATTTCGAGAAAAACATTTTTATTGTCTTTGGAAAAATTTATGAGGCTGAAGGCTGAAGTTTTATGGGAAGTTTTCCCTTTTCTTTTTGTGTGGTTGGTAGGTCGATAGTTTTAACCTATAGTGCGTGTGTGTGTGTGTATGACAAGGCAAACTACGATGATTGATAATGAGTCAAAAAGGGGATATAAATGTCGTTGTTGATGATGTATTTCAGTTTCACTACCGCCCGTATGCCTGCCCCCCTTAAATGCTAAATATGATTGACCTTCAGTTTTGACAGGAACATAAAGAGGTGCCTATGTTGACGAAGGCAAACCGGGGAAAGGTGAAACCATGGTGAGTGGGTGGTTAGCTGGAGTCAGACATTATGGGGTACTAAAAGATTGTTATTAGCCTTTCTTCGGATTTAATGACCTAACTTCTGATTTTTGGTTTACATTGGAGTCGATGTGCCGATAGCAATAAAGGAATAAACTTATCGGTTTTGAGATTTGGTTGAGAAAGTAATTTCAAGTTTAATTAAGAAAATTCGCGAAAGTATTAAATAGGGGATGGGGTGGCTTATTTCCTTAAGCCAAAGTGGAAGTAATGACGAATTCTCTTCAAGTAGAGTAAGAATATGCCCAGGTGTAAAAGACTATTATAGACCTTTTATGCTGCAACGAATAAGGTTTCAATAGAAAAGGAGAGAAAGTTTGCTTTCTTTGATAAACGGGCCCGAACTGGGCACTATTTGTTTGTCGATTGAGTATGACTCCATTATGCATGGTGCTTATGAAAGATCAATATGTTTTTTTTTTTTTTTTATTTTATTCAGTGTATCAAGTATCCATATCGTTACTTTTTGAGTTCATATGTTTCAACAATTTTGAAGGCATCATCCTATATTCTCTCAACATGGAGTAAAATCAAAGGACTAGTCCGGCAATACAATATGGTGTAAAACACCTGCATTGTATAGCGTTTTTACTCATGTAACTTTGCGCTTAGAGGAAATTTAGAGTTCAAGTATCTCATCTCAATAAAACATCACAATTTCGACCTATGGATGTTTTCGTTTCAGTGCCATAATAAACTCATTTGGTGGACAAGGAGAGGTCTATTTCATACCAGAACGTGAACATGTATTATACGGATATGTGCATTGGAATGTAAGAAACTCGAAAAAGCAGCAGTGCTACAGTATGTACCACCACAGTAAGTTATATTAAATTGCACTACTCACTGTAAATACTACAGAAGCTTTGAACTACTATTTTAAAGCCATACCCTTCGTTGTCAAAATTTTAATATATTGATTTACTTAGGGTGTAGTATCGACAGGTTTTTTTTTATAATTGGCGAGCACTTAAGGTGTTATGAATACCCTTTACATTTTTTTTTTTACATATTGCTGGCGTTGGAAAGGATAAATATATATAGAGAGAAAGATGTTGTGTAGCGATTTGAAACTGTTTCAGAAAATCTCCGGGAGTGGTGTCCAGATAATTGGGGAGGTTTTTTGTCATTTTTATCTTTGCTTCTGATTCACAGTATTTTTTAACCGGCTACCGATGTCATAGGTATATTAATCATCCAACGGATGGAATAATTTTTCCAGTCATATGAACAAGCTAGACCAAGCCAGTGTTATCCCTTTGTAGTAGTGTACGAGTATACACAAGTTTTCGCAATTGATCGGACTGACTTTATATATTTCATGAGAAATAAATGAATGCTTGCTGACATCAGGATTTAAACCATGAAATTGACGACGTTACCACTACACCATTGCCACCCCCGTTTAGTTTAGTGAGACTCTCAAGTTTACCCTCGAAATCAAAGCTCAGTTGGAACCCAACTATGAAGAATAAGAGCTCTGTTCTGGGATACCAGCTATCAATGATAAGAAGTCCTCTGATATGATGAGAAAACTTGGGTCTACTGGAAGGATTTGCTCTAGCTGGAGGTTTTGATGTCTCTATATCTGAGACAAATAGATATAGAGAAACAATCCTTCATATGACATTTGCCTGCATAAGCAGCCAAATGAAGCCTTATGTCAAAAGCCTATTGGAAAACGATCCATCTGACTTTAGATCCTGCGACGCGTTCCCATCAAAACTTATTCGTCTGAACAAAAGGACATTGGCGAAGATATGCCATTTTATTATTTTATACACACGGAAGTGTTATTTTGTCCTTGTCATTTTCGGAAAAGATGTATGCATGTATTGTTCAGATGTATTTTACAAGACAATTTCGTACCTTGTATACCCAGATTATATTGAATTCCAGCTTTATTGTGGGTGACACGGCAGTAGTGGTAATGTTTGGTCACGTATTCGAAACAAATACTGCAAACCAAAACTAAATACAAAAATAAAAGCAAACTCTTCCCAATTAGTGCGGATACCAATCATGGCGTAAATATGCGCTGAAATCAAATTCCACCTGGGTTTCAAACCCCTACACCAAATTTTCTTCTCTACCTCTTTCCTCCATTCTTAACTTATGAATTGTAATTGCATTAAAAGATTTAATTTCTTAGACGTAAGTTAATATTTAATAAAAAAAATATAAGACACATTGGAGAACAACTTACGAAAGCTCAATATCCACAGTTATCGTCTTCTTTGTGAATGGTGATTCACATGGGTAGAAATGAAACTGATAGTTATCAGTTTGTTATACTTACTGAGCAGGAAACAGTTGTGATTGCTCTGTAGTACGACTGCTTGGCTGCTCACCGCTATTAACTGCTTCGCGCACTGCGGACGACTCCACATAAGACACGCACTGCTTGCTCATTATTTTTCAGTAATATCGAACAAAGCAAACGTACCTTTCATTCTTGCCCAAATCATTCATATATCCGTATTATGCTCCCCACGACGTGATCGAACTTTTAACTGCTAGGCGGCTCAGTACTCAGGATAGGTGCATATATGTACTTATATCATAGTTGTAGTTGGGATTGCTCAGTCGTTATCTAAGGTAAGTATAATATATGCATGCTAAATGGTTACGCTATCGTCTCTTTTGACTTTGTACACACTTGCTCACTGAAAATCACTCTCTAAACACTCTCTTCAAGTGCAGCGGAACAACCTAACGGCCCGATCACTCTTCAACCCTTGTACGAGGAGATTATTAGCATGAACAAAATTAACGCCGAATTTCTGTCTACTATTCAGGAGCTGAAAGAAGAGAATGTAGAACTGAGACATAAAATAATTGGACTTGACTGCAAATTAAACTGGAGGGAACAGCAGCTGATGGAGGCAATTGAAATTGCGGGCATTCCAAAGGTAAACAATGAGAATGCTCCGGCGTGTGTGCAGAAAAGCAGTCTCTACCGAAGAAATAAAGAAGAAGAAATTAAATGCTTCGCTTTTTGACGGCGCTAAAGAGAAGAACATCTTTATTAACAACTGTTTGACAAGATACACCCTTACCCTGTTTATGGCAGCAAAAAAGTAAAGTCAAAACAACTTTAAGTATTTATGGTTTAAGACTTCGCAATTACTTCTTAGGAAGGTTGAAAATGGTAAGGTTATTGTTATAAGATCTTTTGATGATTAAGCTAAAATTTCAAACTACTTACTTGATCATAAAAATCTTGATCTTATTAACAACAATCTCACCATACCTACTGTAAGAAACAATTGTGATAGCATATTTAGTTCTAGCTCAAATGACCTCAAAACTTTCTATGTAGTTCATCAAAACATTCGTAGTCTGCGCAGTAATTTTGATTTATTGATTTCCAATCTTGATGCCTTTGTAAATTTACCTGATATAATCTTTTTGTCTGAGATTGGAATTTATTCTTTCGAAATCAAAATACAAATACAAATATTTGGCGCAACAGCTCTTTAAAGTGCCAGGGCCTAGCTTCTCGCAACCACTCATGTTGTGTGCGTTATATTTTTCACAGTTTAATGCCGACTCCGAACGGCGATTTGAGAAAACTTTTTCGTGACAACAATACTCTCGGATGTTTGTCAGATGCTCGCGAGAGGTGGGACCGTGAAAAAACTTTTTGGTGTTTTCTGGGACTCGAACTTGGAACCTCAAGTGCGGACATTTTAAAAATCTCTTGCTGTGTATGCAATAAATTGATCACCTTTATTAGTGTTTATAAATTCCACTTAGATTTCATTTTTATAAAATGAGGGAGCGGCAAATTTTATAATTTTGGGCGACTTCAATTTAAACTTGCTAAGTTCTAGCTGTGTTACTAACTCGTACAGTGCTCTTATGTCTGAAAATGGCTTAACGTATTATATAAAGGAACGAACAAGATCAGTATCTGGAACCTGTTTTGATCATATATTTGGACGTTTTTCTAAAATAATCTGAAATCCGTGTGCGTGAATTGTTTTTGACCTGAAAATTACAGATCACTGCATGACGAGTATTGTATTTAACAGCTTGAAAACTAAAATAAAAGACAAGTTTATTCCTCGAAGATTTATCAAAATTGATTTCAACAAATTAAACCATGACATACTTCATGCTATTTGAGATGAAGTCTATTCTGAAGTAAACCCTTCAAAAGCATACGATATATTCATTAAATACTTAAAGGAGCATATATCTCATTCTTCCCATTTCATTATCAAGAAAAGATCAAAAATCAGAATGAAACCATGGATAAATACTTCTCTTCTTAACAAAATAGATTTAACCAAAAGCTGCGTAAAGAGTGTTATAAACATCCACATAATATCAGCTTAAAGCACAGATTTAATAAAATTTGTAAGGCAGTTAACAATGAAATGCGATTAAGTAGGGATAGGTATTTTCATATTTAGGTCAGAAATTCACAGAGCAATTTAAAAGAGGAGTGGAAAGTTATAAACAGTTAATAGAAGAGTCTCCAACTATTCAAATAAATTCTTGCTGGAAAGCGGTAGTATTGTTATTGCAGATCCTACAGAAATAACAAATGAGTTTAACAATTTCTTTGTTACGGTTGCAAAAAATAGTTTTTCTAGTAATGTTGCTTTATTTTGTAGATGCTGTACAAACTTCAGCCTCTCAAATAGTTTTATTTGCAGAAACAGTTTCTTTTTTGAGCCAATTTCCGGGTTGGGACTCTTAAAAGCAATTAATTCTCTTAAGAACTCTAATGCATGTGGAAATGATGGTATTTCTAACATCGTTCTTTAAAAAACCGCCTATAGTATTGTTGACATTTTAGTACATATTCTTAACTTGAGGTTTAGTCTTGGTGTATTTCCTGAAGAATTGAAATGTACAAATGTCATACCCCTTTTTAAAAAAAAAGTAATCAAAAGGACAAATGCATTCATTCATTCATTCATTTTCAATGGCCCGCTAATCCTTCATGAGGATCGCGGGGGTAGGATGCTCAGGTGGACTGTCCATCCTTCTCGATCCTCCGCCTCGCACCTCGCGTACTCGATCCCTACGAGTTATTCCAAGAACACCGCGAAGGAACCTCATTTCGGCAGCTTGTATCCGCGATCTTATTCTTTCGGTCACTACCCAAATTTCATGACCATAGGTGAGAGAGGACAAATCCAACTACGGACAAATTTCATTATTGCCTGCAATTTCAAATATATTTGAAAAGTCAGTTAAACGTAGAGTTTTGCAGTAGATACCTAACAAAGATGCATTTTTTAAGTCCTTTGAAATTTGGGTTTGGGGCATGTTTTTCTACTGAAGATGCGCTTTTGAACTTCACTTCCTTCATTCAAAAAGGTTTAGATGACAAAAAAACTTCTGCTGCACTTTTCGTAGATATAACCAAAGCATTTGATATGGTTGACCACAATATTCTCTTAAAGAAGCTGTATAATATTGGTTTACGTGGCTTTGCTTTCGAGTGGTTTTCGTCTTATTTAAAAAAAAAACTCAAAAAGTCAAAGTGGGTAACATTTTTAGTGGTGTCGAAACATTTAATCTGGGTGTTCCGCAAGGTTCCATTCTCGGTCCGATTCTTTTCGTTATATATATAAATTCAATTTTTGAGCTTCCATTTGTAGGAAAAGTAAAAGCATTTGCAGATGATCTTGCTATCGCTTATGACTAAATATACCATCTTTTTTTGGCCGAAAAAAAATTAAAAATCCACTAAATTCGGCAATTTCGCCGGATATCGAAATGCAAAAAAAAGGATAATAAAAGGATATTAAAATAAAAAAATGCCTGCCGCAAATTCATATTTTATTCGTCAAAAATACTTATTCGCTTATACCAACCAATCAACCAACATTGTTACAACTTCATCGTCATCGTTTTCAACGTCAATCGTACTCGCATTGGCATCACTTCTGGTAGAATATCCTTTTTAGCAATTTGGTTTCGTTTTCAAAAAGTGGAATAACTCTACGCATCGAATTCCATTTCACCCTGAGAATCGCTTTCAATGTATCGACTCTCGCGAACTTTTGCGTTGAAGATGCATTTTCCTTTCGGTTTCGACATTCTTTTTTTCTTTAGATTAACGAAACACTGATGCGAACAACAAAAAGTGACGGGCAGATGAATGATAGTAGTAATGTGTATGGTTTAAAGCTGAACTATAATATTGTAGAAGAATGGTTTCGTACGACCATTTCCGAAACAGTGCATATACAAAGGGTTTGTATTGTGCGACCATAATAGCTTTTTGGTTCGATGTGTTAAGTTTCGTTCACTTTTGGTCACTTACGAAAGACCGAATCCATTCGCTCTTTCATACGAAAATTTGACAGTTGCACAGCTGTGAATGGCTATGAACCACACAATTGCTTCCGAACACATAAGCCTATTATGGGCTATTTGTGCAATTGACAGGACTGCAGGAAACTTAACGCAGAATTATGACATTAGCGTCCGATTGCTTAGGACTTTTATAATTCAGCCTTTACTCGTTCGCTGTGAACGTGTACAATATTCGCCTGGTGTCAGTCTAATGTTCGCCACATATCAAATTCAAAATATTATATACGAGTACGTTAGGAATTTTGTATGGAAAAAAAAAATTTAGAAAATTTTCGGGGGATAGGTTTCTGGGAGTTGAAAAAATGGAGTATCCCACGAAAAAAAGGATAGGTGGCAGCTTTACTTATGAATCACCTAATCCCTTGAATGCAGTTGCCGACATTAACCATGATGTTCACTTACTTAGAACTTGGTTCGCTGAACATACGCTTATGGTCAATATAAGTATTATATTTCATGCTCCGGATTGTTATAAACACTTATTATTTAATGCCAGCTGTCCAGGACTAAACTCTACTCTAAAAAAGTGTTTGTAGTGTCAATTGCTTTAATATTGAAATGGTTCAGAATTTTAAGTATTTGGGATTGACAATAGATAATCAACTAAACTGGACTGAACACATCTTTAGTTTGAAGCAATATCTTATCTCAACTATTCGATGTTTTTACCATCTGCGCAAGTTTGTCTCTAATATTACCCTTAGAATCATTTATTTTGGAATTTTTCATTCCAAGTTAGAATTTGGAATCTGCTAGTATGCTTCGAATTAAATAAATAGTGGGCGAGTGAAAGATTAGACAAAAGCTATGTATAGAAAAATTGGAAGCCTATCACAATGTTGCTTCCTTTCAGAGCGCTTGAATTCTATATCAATGGCATCATTATACACTAATGAGTCATTGCTTGTTTCAAAATGAGACTTTGTCAGATGCATCTTATAAAATAATCTAACCAACTAAAGAAACGTTGCTTGAATCTCGACTTAAGAACTTTTAAATCCTGAGCGAAATCAAGATCAAATGCTCTCATTTTCTCGCACGCTAGTATAGTTTCCATATTAAAGTTTGTTACTCTACATCATCATCATAAGGTATAATCAAAAACCAAAATGAATTGCTGTCAATTTCAAATTTAATTACTTATTCACTCCTACTCTTTAATTTACTAAATTCCCATGTCTTGCCCACCATTTATTATACCCATTCTCATTAAACAATGAACCACTTGATCTACCTGCATTAATAAACGCTCATTTATGGCCCCAAGATACCGCGAGTGCAACGAATTTCAATAAATCACAGGTGAACCCAGCGCCAACACAAGCAAACGTGAAAAACTACTGAAAATTAATTTGGAAATCTGTTTCCTTCGCGGTAAACTGATAAATACTTAAATGGAATGTACCTCTCTTCCTGCAGAGGTAGGTGTAGGTAGACATCCCCACTAATAATTGATCACCGATCGGTATCTTGGATTTTCGTTCATTCCTGCCCCGGGGTCGATAAACCATCAACGATGCCTCGCCACTATTATACTGATCAGAGAGAGAACTTCATTGATTTATGGGCTTAGAAAAACTGTCACCATGCGGATAGGAGGATGATGACGACATTTCATCAAAAAAAAAAAAGAGAAAAAAAAAAGGTGAAAAAACAAGGTACACCTCAACGAAACCAAAAACCACCTTTCCTGAATACTTTTACGTGTACAAGCAATTTTCCGCAATTATAATGGATAGATTCTGCGATGGTATATTATAGTAGTGGAATTTGTATTAAAAGATCCATCTGAAATTTTTTTTTTCCTTTGCCTTAAAAGCTGTCACACGTAAAAACCCTTTCAATACACAGAAAGAAGCAGATAGAACGAGAGGAAAGAGATACGCCTGTCTGGTTGTCCCTTCGGCTGATGCCAGCAGCAGCCCCTGGCTCACTGCGTCTCATGATATGTCCACGACATCAGATGGAGGAGCTTAATACTTTGATGGGTATAAATTTCAACCGAAGACATTACAAAAGACTACACCACCTTTTGCCGAGACAGGGGAGAGGATGTCCGAGAGTGCCTGCGCGCCTGTCTCGTTTACCTGAAGAGGGCTCTTCTTGATTTTCGTACACCAGGCACATATCGGGTGTCATGTTTTCGTTTCGTTCTTTTTTTTTCTATCATCTTGAGGATGGTTTCTTTTGCTTTTTGGGTCATCATCATCATTTCTTGTTTTTTTTTTGTTTTTCTTTGGCGTTCCATTGTTCTTGGGTTGTTTGGTTGTTGGGACGCGATATTTGGACCTTCGGCTTGATGATGTGTCATGAATTTACGATGAGCACGAGTTTGATCTCATCTAATTGTCAATTTGAGGGAGTAATGAGAATTCCGATTGTCCTTCGTATTGTCCGTGGAATTAGGTGGACAGAAATTTTCTCATCGTTTCATGAATTGTCGAGTTATGAATGGGATTTCTGGTTAGAAACGTGTCATCCGGGACACAATGTTGGGAGGAATTACTAAGTGTTTTCCCATGGAGTTAAAGCAATGCAACGGCGCCAGTGTAATGCTAAATATCATCATCTTCTCCTTCCTTTTAGAGCAAGGTTATGATCTAAATTTAAGGAATAAAAATCCTCAAACTTCAATGCATTTGTAATGATTTCCCTGTGAAGTACACCTGTTTGACCTCAGGAAATATCGGTCTGTCTCCCAATTCTAGATCACTTCGTCACCGAGAGGCAAACCAAATGTGGGTGTAGGTAACTACCCCTTGTGTGATCCAGAATTTCTTGGGCCTGCCTCTGTTTTGCGGAAGACCATTCAAATTTCATGAGTTATAGAATTTTAGAAATTCGGGATAGGAGTACTTAAGTCGAGAAATAGATTTAAGTGTCCGTAAAAAAAAAAAAAAAATTAACTTTATTTAATTCAATACAATTTATTACATATTAAAAGTTCTTAAAGGAATATACGATTCAAGACGGGGGAGCGAACTACGTATCATCCACCTTTTTTCCATACATTTATCCTCACTCAATTTTGGGAATCGATCGAATGATCGTTGCAGACTTTAGGGCAGCACAATTGCATTTCGCATGAAATGAACTGAATTGATAAAATTGCTTACTTTGCTGTGCTGCTATATTTTTAATGAACTCGTATGACCTGAATTTATAACATTGCTTATTTAGCTGATGTTGTTATGCTTTTGATGAAATCATCATATATGTCAGGTGCTGGGTGATACGTAACTCACGTCCAGATTCTCAATTCACTGTCATGAAGCCGACTAAGCGCCCGTCAAGAAAGTGTAATGGAAAAAGCCTGGCTAGAGAAATCAGCCGACTACAATACCTGCTATAGAAAAAATTACCGGGAATAAGAGTAGAATAGCAAAGAAGTAGCAAAGCTCAGGATGGAAGATTGTAGCTGAATAAATTAACTACAGGGTGTTTCTGTAGAACTTGTCATCAATGTAAACGCCATTTGTCAGTGCCATGCTGCCGCGGTAGGCCTTAACAAGTCAAATGTACACCAAGATAACATCCACAGACTGACAAATGTCATGCAAAGACGCTGCTTCTTCTTCGGCGATCTAAAACATCTAAAAACAATATCCCCTGCCTGGCTTTCTAAAGAGGGGCATCAGTAGCAGTATTAGATAACGATCAACTCGGCTACACTTTACAGCACGAAGACAACTACATCGCAAAATTCGTCATACGAGCAATAGAATCCAATTTAGCAGTAGAGCCGTCGCCCTAAGGAAATGTGGTGCAGAAGGTTTGAGACGGAATACATATCTTTTGGAATAACTAAACGCATGGCAGAACTCCGAATAATACGAGTATAGTGCGCAGGTGTTGTTCCCGCTATATGCCCCTTGTGAAGTGATATGACTTAAGTATAGTAAGTAAGTAAGATAAGTCCATTCTTCGACTCCTAAGAGCTGAAATCGTTTAACATGTCGTTCGTATCGCAAAATACACTGTGGCTACATAATACCATAGCCGTTGAATTTTGCCGAACTCGATGTAAAACTGTCAAATTAAAATTTCTGCAGTCAGTTTGCAATTTAGATCAGCTACTGTCACATATCCTGATACTACCAGTCACCGCCAAAATACACTCCCATTGCCTACCAAATACGGCCGACCAAAAACAAAGGTGTGCCTCCATTCGATTGTTATCGAGAAACTAAAGCCCCATTTGACTAAAACACCAAATACATAGATTTATGTCCTCGACTTAACTATTTAATAATGTTTCAATGTTGACAAAAAAAAAAGAAAAACACTGCCGTCTCTCTAGACAAATGTCACATGGTTTGCTTATGCAAATTACCATCGTCACCTCCTAAATATGGAAATTCCCTCCTCCAACTCCTGGTCCAGACGCAACCAAGAGAAGGAAAAACTTCACGAAAATTGGTGACAACCAACACGGCGAGAGCAGCGGCCGCGTGCAGTCGCATAAATTCCACAAAGGTGCGAAAAACACTGTAGCGACGTTAGCTGTCGCTTAGCGTCGCGCTTTATAAATTAAAAGCCTGACTGCTGCCGCTGCTGCACGGATAAGGCCATAAACCATACCCGGTCGTGGCATAATTTAGTGAAAATGTTGTCCAACACCAACTCACTCGCAGACACAGAGTGCATCTAATAAATTTCCCATTGGAATTTTTCATTGAAAGCGAAAATTATGGTGAACAAGTCGACAGCGACAACAACGGTGCTAGACCTAGACTACCACCTTTGAGAGAGGTGCTAGTGACATAGTGGTGCCTTGACGGGGTCTGTGTGGTAATTGTGGCGCCCATTATTGGCCCAAACTTCACCAAATTTGGAGACAAACGATTTTTCTTCGTTGGCCTTTTATCTGAGGTGCTCATCTTCAATCTGTCAGCGCGTTTTCGTGAAGTCAACAAATTTAAAATTAAAATTTAAATTTAAATTAAAAGCCCAAATGAGAACAAGATGTGGTTCGAGATAAGCTATACGTTCTCTGTTGTCGTCGTCGTATACGACGATGACGATTTATGAACCCAAATGGCCTTATAATGCGTCTGACATGACATGAAATTTACGACTTACTCGACGGACTTACGACTCTTTTTTGAACTGAAGTGTGTGTGTGTGGTTTTGCACAAAATGTCTGTCGTGCGGAACGGATCAAATATCATTCATGTCGCGAATCATGTAATTCCATATCCTTGGATCGTCGCAATTCAAGGAATTCGAAATAATTAAAAGTGGAGATGGTCATCAATCCTCTGACTTACATGGACCTTGTCTTTGGTTTTTTTTTTTTTTTGCTGTTCGCTTGACATCTCAAGATCTTCCGTCAACTGTAAGTGACAGTTGAGGTTGACAAGAAATTCGATGCCTAGCTTACAACTGTCAACGTAAATTTGATTTGAATCCCTGCAAGGTGTGTGGGTATTGGGTTACACTTTGAAATCATTAGCGACATAACAGGCGATTTTTGAATGAAGATTATCACCATTACAAGACCTGGTTTCTATGTATTGCGGTCAAATGGATGTAAATTACCAAAAAATAATAAATAAATAAAATATGAATCCATGTTAAGAAGGGTTTTCCATACAGATGCATAGAACAAATGGACAGCACGTAGCAGCGCAGTGGTGCGCACAAATTAAGTGGTCATTTAATTTTTCTTTACGTACGTGACTATAATGCGGCATTATGACGCTTTGCTTCCATTTGCTCCTCTTTATTACTTCTTTTTTTTCTGTTAGGATTGATACATAAAAATTAACAACTTCCTTGCAAGACGACGAGGACGTGCTCGTATTGGAGTAGAATGGCAGTGGAGTGCACTGGGGCTACTGTTTTCTATGGAAACAACGCGGTGCGATGTATTGAAATCAGATTTTGTGTGTTGGACACATGTGCACGTCGCGTCGCATCGTGGAATGGGTTGTAATTTGATGGGCTGGCTAACACACAGACGGTACACGAGAAAGTCATGTACGAGTTGGTCATTTGGTTGATGGGTTGACACAAGGAAGAAGAAAACAACGGCAAATGGCCAGTAATGTCCGAAATTGCCATTGGAATGGTATGAGTTGGATTAATGGCGATTTCCTGTCGCGAGTTTTTTTTCCAGGAAAATACTACACCCGGAAGGGTGTGTGAAACGAGTATTATCATTCTCAGAGTTTTACTGCTGGAAAGGTTGTGCTATGTTGTTGGTGACATAGCACGTTTTAGGTTGCGAATGCTTTTAATATCTCCCAAAAACCAAAAGAGGTCTTGAGAATACGAGTTGGTAGATCAGGAGGTGCCAAGCCTTAGAACTCAGCATCAGAATAAGTATAAACAGCGCATGTGTGGTGATCTAAAAAAATGTTAGCTGCTGAGTCGACCAAATAAATATGACATTTCTATCATTAGTTTTCGGGACTCTACATACAATGCTTAGAATCATGTATCGTCAGTACTCCCATATTTTGCATTTTCTCAAATATTGCTCTGCGATGTTTTATGAAATTATCAACAATTGTTTCCCTCGTATAGCGGATAGTGAAGGAAAGTGTAGATGATAGTCATTGACAGGTTCCACTCACTCATTATATAACTGTTAGCAGATTATAGATACTGTTTGTTGGTGACCTACCACAAGACGTTTGTCTTGAAAATAGTGGACATCTTTTGACGTAAGTAATTGTGAATTGGTAGACTGATAAAAGTCCAGAATAAATAAGTTCAAAAGATAGGTGATCTGATCACTAAACACTTACTGCTTATGCGAAAAACTTTTATCTTGCTTGCTGTTAGGTATAAAATGATGAGATGGTTGATCACTTAGATATTGATTGGATTACATTTAAGAACAATCCTCCATACGGTTATCATCAGCACTCCATAGTTCACTTTCCAATATACATTTTTCTCAGATCCTTGGAAATAGGATGCATAGGAAAGCAATAGGAAATGACAATACTAATTTGATCTGGTGGTTACAATGCAAAAAAAAAGCTGTAGGAGCTGCTATGTATGTATATGCATATATACGTACATATGTACATTCGTCAATTAATATTAATATGGTAGTGATAAGTCATCTAGCAAACATAATACGACTTACAGGAATTTTTACTGTCTTGCGAATAAAAAAATATCGTAAAGACATGCAATTCAAGTTGGTAGATCGATTGAACATCATAGACTGGCTTCTCAAAGCTTAGGATTTATCATTCCTTAGACTGTTGTGAAACACATACATAATTAACTTATTTCAGATAGCTTTCCAGTTTTGTACATACGAGTACATATATTCTATGCACGAACAGAAGCATTATTGTTCAACAGATACAACCATCGTACGAGTATTGTCTGACCCCGTACAACTATAACCCCATGTAACCTCTTCGTTAAGCCATATAATCACACTCATCGTCATCCGCAAAAATTTTATTGATCTCACGCCCCATCTATTTCCCCAGACACAATACGTTTCCCAAAATTAACTTCAAACAATCAAACATAATCCTCCCCTCCGTCCTCGTCATCGCACGACATTCAACTCAGAGAGCCGGATTCGTGTGTTCGCGCAAGTATTTACCAATCAAATATCGCTGACAAATTTGTTTCAAAAACACAAAATTCCCGTGTTTCTCCTGCCACTACTTCGCACGCAGATACAATGGGTTTCAGATTTCTACCAAAGGAAGAGAGGCTGTGAACGAGAGAAAGGAAAAATAAATAAAAACAAAAAATTTAGGCACTTTAATGACACACATAAGTATCTCAAGTTACGTCAAACAATGAAGCAGAAGTAGACACCAGCAGAACGACACCATAACTTGGAGATTGTATCTATCTATCGATTTGAGGTGAAATTTTCCTTTGAATTCGATTGTGTGTGTCCACAATGAGCTCAATCAAGGAGATTTCATTTCAAACCCCTCTACCCATACCGCTCTATTGATAAGTAAACGAGTAGACTTGAAGGCATAAAAGGAAAGGGCCACCTCCACTGAGAGATCACAACGAGCAATGATATCTGGAGTAAAAGGAGATGAAGGAAGGGAAAGGTTAAATTTATGAGTGTGGCCCCCCAAGCTCTAGGAAGGATTTTATTTAAGGACGCACATACACATTCATGAGCATGGGGCGAATGAAAATTTACTGCATTTCCATTGATTTATACGACAAGGAATGGGGATCCTTTTCTGGATCCCATGTCAGTCCTTTTTCGTGCGAAGAACGGAGTTCTTTCCCCTTTCCGAGTAACGCCAGGATTTTGCAGCATCTTTGATGAAGTATTTATCTGAGAGAACATCCTTTGCCTTCTGCTTCCACTGGTATTCCCTTTCAGCTGGGTGATATATTGGGGCGCTCCTGTCAATATGAAAACAAATGAAAAGCGCACAAAAAAGACGATAACAAGAATGTGTTGTGTGTGTGTTTCTTAAAGGATAACAAGTTAAATACGATTTTGAGGATTTCTGTGTCTCCTCTTTCGTTATTTGTTCGCCGCACCACACATATAAAGACACACAAGAAGAGAAATAATGAATTTAATCGGAAAGCTTTGATGTCCTTCCGTCTGAACAATAGCGAGAGATCATAAATCCTAATTAGGGGCTTCTACTGAAAAAATTCCTTTTTTTTTGTTTTTTGTCTTAATTTCTGTTCGATTAAATTTTAATTATTTTAATAAATTACCAACGCGTAGTGGGGGAAGGACTGAAACCCAAAAGCCAATTAGGAAATTGACGGTAATGGTGTTGATGGTGGGTGGTATAGTGATGGTGGTGGCGCTGGCGGTTGTGATGGTGGTCGTGGCGGTCCTGGTGATTGTTGCGCGCGTAATTGATTTTCCTCTCTAATTACAGCGGCGCACAGCGAAAAACAAAAATATCAAAAAAATAAAGAAAACACTTTGCCTGTAATTACAGCCTTTAGCTTGAACCGCTTTAGAACACGCACCCAGCCCGCCACCTTACCTAGGATCCAGCCCCCCAAAAATACTATCATTAGAAGTAAATTAGTGGGCATTACTGTAATTTCCTTCGCATTTGGAAGTCATTGCGGAGCTTAGTGAAAATGTTTCCCATAATTTCCAAGCAATAAATGACCGAAACACTATGGCAGAGGACTCTCTTCAATGGGCTATCCCTATGTCCTTAGGAATTTTTATTCCACCCATCCCCGCCTGTCGTTGTGTTTTTTTCCCGCTCCGATTTACTTCGGTGTCTAATGAGCGTTAGCCAAGGTAGTGGTAGGAGTGGGGTGAGTTGTGTGCTGGGAGTATCCTTTTATTTCCGTTTGCCATATATTAGGATGAAATGGAATTGTGTTAGAAGGACTATCAGGGAAGTGTAATAGCGTTCCTCGGAATGGTAATTGATGGCCTGGCAATTTTCAGTAAGTGGAATTTCTTCACTTCAAATGTTTTGGTTTTTTTTTTCGTTTATTTGGAATAAAGCGGTAGGTGGGCGGTTTTGAGGAGGGAAGTGTAATAGCAGTGGAATTACATGTTGTGACGGAAGTAGGAGGAACTTATTGTGATAGATACATTGAAATAGGGAAATTCATAAATTTCAGGGTTTGAAGGATCTTTTATGGAATAAATTGAATGCTGTGTTGGTGTCGGCTCTTTTTTTTGTTAATATCTTGACACTGTCGATAAATGATGGTACTTTGCCAGAATGGCCGTTCAGTGTACTCTGCAGAACTATACTTAGTTATCCGTTAGAATTGATCAGGCCGGACCAATTTTCAAAGGCCTTGGTCGATCTGTTATAAGGAAGATTTCTTCTTCTTCTTCCTTTTATCAGCGAGGTTATGATCCGAAAATAAGGAATCATAACCCTCCCACTTCACTGCAGTTCTACTGATCCGCCTGTGGGGTTCGCCAGGAAGACTGAAGCTATATTCTCAGTTTTTAGCTCGGTATATTATCCAACTCTAACCTATGGTCATGAAATCTGAAGAGGGATCGAGAGAATAAGATCGCGGATACAAACTGCTGAAATGAATATCCTTAGCGGTGTTGTTGGAATAGCTCGCAGATATCGAGTGCGCTATACCAGAGTGTGCGAGGTACTTAATATTGAGTAGCTACTCTTATGAACGGAATGATACATGCTTCGATGATGACGTGCCATGATTTCTATGCCCTCACGTTGACGACTACTTGGTAGGCCTTTGAATACCTAGATGGTTGGATCAAGTCCAAGTTCTCTCCTGTGAATTCTTCCTAATGAGTTATAGTCGATGGCGAAAGATCGGGATGGATGGAGATTCCACCTGAGCATCGTACCTCTGCGACCCTCGTGAAGGATAAATGGGTCATTAAGAAAGATGATGATGACAAAATTGGTTCTGTGTGCATGTTTTTCACTGTTAGATCCCTGTGAAAAAAAGTAGTATGGTATCCAACTCACCACGAAGCTAATGCACTTGCTTCATACCACATTTATGAGAACCAAACTCAACTACTTCTGCATCGTGTGGTAGACTGTTCTGAGTAAAATGTAACTCTATGCGAAGCTTTTCGATAGGTAGGTATATTATGACATAACACAACAGGAATGGATCTGGTCGAATTACTGCTCCAAAATCAATGGAAAGCCAAAGGGAAGGTCAACTGCTTAAAACTATAATATTTTGTTAAAGCATTCTGTAGATTAAATTTGAGTACTCGTAAAAGTTAAGTTAAAAACCTTTTGTTTCGTTGCACCATTGCTAGAATGGTAAGTATCGCATCTAACGGACAGAAAAGACAGGCCTGCCATTGAAAAGTACGTTTCTAAGGAAATCTTACTTAGTTTTGCTGTTCGAAAAGCAAATTGAATTTTGAATTAACAACTAATCGTAAGGGTTTGTGAATAATTTCAAAGATTACGGAGTACATTTCGACTTTTACTTCTTTTTTTTTTATCCACACATTGAGAACTAAAGACAATGCTAAGCTTCTATAAGCGAGATTCAACTGATTTTAAGGATCCGTACACACTATAAGCGATCTAGAGTAGTACTTATTACAAATTTGTTCTGTCCTTTGAATCGAAAGGTAAAATTGTCAGCTTGCAACATAACTATTTATAAATGTACGTATCAAGGGTTCACTAGTCAAATAGAGGACACGACGTACTTGCATCTATGTATGTACATAATGCTATAAGTTTGCAAATTATATAGGTTCCAAACTTAAGAAAATTTGTTAAAAGGACAATTTTTTAAATTTTCGATAAAAAAGGAAAAAAAAATACTTTTTTACTATTTCCCAAAACTTGATTTGGTGCTCGTATATCATTGCATATGTTATATAATGCGTATGCAATAATTTTGAACGAAATCGATAGGGAAATAGCCAGGAAATAGAAATGATAATTTTTCGAAAACGCCCAGTAAGAATTGTAGTGGTCAAACGGTAGTGCAGGCGATATCATGAAAATATAAGATCCCCATCTCCACGTTCGTGATCTCTAGATGCCTATTACCTTGATCGGAGGTTGAGTTACCATCCACGATCCCCCACGAGAGACGTGGGAAGAGTGTTTTCTCACTATAGCACTTCTTCTTGTTCCTGACGGCAACGAACGAATTCTCTAGATGGAGTCAACGGTGGCGTATACAATTAGGTTGAACTTAGTGAACACCTTGCGTGAGCTACTTCAACATAATCGGATCATAGGTAGGTAAGAAATTTCTAAGGTTAGTCAGGATCTTGGAATTGAGATGGTGGTGGAGGAGCCCTTAATAGGCCAACTTCAGAGCTCCTCGTCCTAGGGGTATAACATAAGGAACTGGTTCTCTAGGTTGGGGGTTGGTTCGTCGGGTTAACTTCCCTACTACATAAAGGGACAACGATCTCCGTGTCTGCACATGAAATGTTAGGTCTCTCTACAAACCACGTGCAGCCAAGCAACTCAAACCACTTTGCGGTGGACCTAGACTGTTGCAAATAAGACATTACTCCAATCCAAGAAGTTCGATGCGATGTGCCGGGCAAAAGAAGGATGAAAAACTGCGACATCTACTACGACGATTGCTACAGACAACAAGGACAGTGTCTATTCGGGTGCGAATTTGTTATTGGATGCAGACTAAGGCAAGAGGTCTTGAGTTTCGAACAAGTGAACGAACACCTCATGACAATTCGTTTCAAGGCTAAATGCCAACATTAGTCTAATATGCGATCACCCCCCACGAGAAAATGTATTTTTTTGCAAATTTTTCCTAAGCAGTACCAACAACTTACAAAAACACCTTAAGAATCAGAAAAACATGCGGGTTTTATCGCAGAAACTATCGGTTCTTGCAAATAGTTATAAGAACAAGTTATTATTATGCTGTTCTGTTTATTTTTCATTTGATATAAAACTGGATATCTTGAGAGCGACTCAAACAACAGAAAGTCGTTCCAGTCGTTAAAAAAAAAGTTTACCCCTGAAAAACGACTTCAATTTTATTCGCCACTAGTAATAAAAAATATTAAAAAACAAAACAAATAACAAACTTAACAGAAACAAACTCACTGCAAGAGGAGAACAACTCGCAACTGAAAGCAATTTATATTCAAATTTCATTGCACAAACAACGGTGCGTCCTTCACACGCGGTTTTTTGTAAATATTTATCCGAAATACAAAAACAAAAAAGTTTCCTGCGCTGCAACAACAGCATCAGTAACTCTCAAGTACCACCAACTGTATTCAGTGTATCAGCATCATCATCATGCCTGTCCCGAGAACAAAAACCAACAGAAAACTTTTTAATGACCATTGTAGCCGGTGATTAAAAATGTCCATTCTCCTCTCCTCGCATCCATGGCTGCGCATCAATGGAGTCTACTTCCACCACCGGAATTGCAGTGTTTTCCACCTATTTTCCTTTTTTTATGGCACTCGCATTAAAATTTATTACATTCCCGTGGATACACAGACGGATGTGGTAGATTCTCAATGATGAGGACCCATAATGAAACAACTCCACGTGCAATACAATCCATTATCCTTGCTGCAAAAAAAAAAAAAAAATGAAACCAATAAAAACTCATAAAGTATCCTCTCTTTTGAAAGTATTTACATTCCCTGACAACTAATTCAATTTAACGACTCGCAAGGAGTGTGGGCCTTGAAAGAGTACCCTAACGGCATTGTCTGCCTCATTAATATGTAATGCGGATGCAAGCGAACACCTCTGTTGTTCCTGTGCTGTTCAACTTTTATCTTGGTCAGTTTTCCATTGATTCTCACACATATACTGGAGGCAGGATAATAAACAAAAAAAAGCAAGCTTCGGGGATAAAACATTCATAAATCGGCATAATAATGCAAACAAAAGATAAAAATTCGATTCAGGAAAAATTAATAAACTCTCGTCAGTACATATCCTTGTGCAGAGAACGCGCACACTGATTTATTGCAATTTAAAAGCTTTAATTCTGTTTGCAGAACGGATTCCATTCATTTTATAATTATAATTCCTTTCCTGACGCTGGCTACACCTAGGTATGTCCGTGAGTCAACGCGCACGCAAACAAACCTCTACTCACTACTCAGCCGGACCAAGTCCACTCACAGACGCCCGTTTAACAAGCTCACCAACTGAGGTGGCTGATTCGACCATCAAATCAAAGTGCTTGCGTATGTATATTTTTTTAAACATAACCTCAAACTTCTCTAGCCTTCTGCTTGCATATATGCATAACCCCTACCTCACATAGTTTTCAGCATTTTTTTGCTATACTTTCTCATGCATGTCGTTGAACTGGGTTTCTGGAGAGCGACGGGGAGGACAGAATGCATTTTTTTTAGGACAACAAAATTGAATCCTGGTTGCATACAGGACGGAGTATTCTGAAAAGCTTAAGGTGACCTTTTTTTTTTGGTTTGTTGGTTGATGTAGATTTGGTGCATAAACAACATGCGATCCCAGAGAACTACAACTGAAAAATAGTTTTCCACTGGTATTGGCATCCATTTTTCCAACTACCAACCACAATTAGTTTTCGAGTGCTGTGGGGGGCTTCTACATACACGTATAAGAAACGACCTTATCCGGCCGATCAATAATATGAGTGTACAAGTCCAAGGATGGATTGCAATGCACTTCGTTGGAAGGGGCCACAAGGTAAATATGTGGCAAGATAATGATATGCATTAATAGTATTTGCTTAGAGAGGGGGTGCAACCGACAAATGAGATGTTATTTCTAATAAATGAGATGTGGAAAACCGGATATTGGTACATGTCACGAGCGAGGTTTAAAGCTTAAGGATACTTTGACTGTTTGAAAATCTTTCAACTTTAAGTATGGACAGGAAGAAAATAAATGCCTTTTGACATATGAATCTCTTCATAATATGACTAATAAGCTCATAGCTTATCTTAACTTATCAGAGTTTGGCATTGTTCGTGTGCGGGAGCTCAAAAAATACACTTATCAGACGATTAAAAAATAAAAATAATAAAAAAATAACTTATACATTTTTTTCCTGAATATTTTACCATGTAGGAAGAGTTGCATCGATCGGAAAAATGGGGCGAGGTCTAGAGATAATGATGGATGCGATAAAACTACGTATCCTAGAGTATGGAGTTTTTGAGTGGTAACTAAAAAGGCATGAGGTGATGTATTTGGCAGATGAGGTACAGTTTATGTTTGCAAATTTCGGTCTGTATGGAAATTCGGTCTGCAAGATTTTTTTCACAAAAAGTGTGAAGCTTTTTTTTTTGAAGATTTTTGAAAACTATGTCGACTGATACAATGTAGTATTTGCAATTGAGGCGTCGTTGTGACAAAGACTTCATTTAAGCTGTTTTCCTCGATACTAAGCCGGACTTCAGCACCGTCTTTGCAGTCATGGCTAATGCTCCATGGATTGCGTCCATGTTCTAAAGGCTGTGATAGATCGTATTCGCTAAGGCCACATCCTGATTAACTAAAACAGGGTTATGGTCAGCAGCAGATTACAGCCACTAATCCATTCTATCGCGGTGAGGGATTCAATAAAAGTTGGTAGCCAATAACTACCTAGCTCCAACATAACAGGCTCCATTTGGTAGAAACTTTAATACTTAAGAAAAAAGAGAATGAATACTTTAACGATTGGATTGGTGATTGGACATATCAGATTCTCTGTATTAGTGCCGAGCTAGTCTTATAAACTGATGGATTCAACATAGACGTTAGTATAAGGAAATGAGTCTTCTTTGAGACTTAAGGGCATGTGCGCTCCCACAGAATTGTAGATCATTCAAGTGTTTTAATCAAGGATGGCAATGTAGTCGCGAAGACTATCACCCTGACGTGAACAGTCATGCCACGATTAAGGATATAGTATCGCCAACAGTTATGCATATCTTTGAAAAACTTAAAGCGACACCAGATATTAACAAAGCAATGCGGTGACCTTATGTCACGACCCGGGCCATATTAAGTATTATGTTTTATGGGTAATGTAAGGAAAATATTAGAACTAGAACTTCCCAATACTTTCGCGCTGTAGGTACCTATATGGTACACTCGGCGAAGTTAATTGAATAGGCATTATCCGTCAAGATAGTATCTGAAAAAACTTCAAAGAATCATAAGGATGCAAACAGTGTTTATAATGTAGCCGATGATATTGAAGTATGTAACGGGAAAACAAAGCATATGCAGTGAGATAAAGATGCATTTTCGGTAGATTTCCATAATCTCCTTAAAAACATCCCAAAGGAAGAGTTTCTGTTTGTTGGAGGAGATTTGAATGGACATGTTGGGAAATCAAACGAAGACTATGAACACTGCCATGGAGGACTAGGATATGGCACCAGGAACCTTCCTGGTGAAGACATCCTAAGCATGTGCAAATCACACGGTCTTGTCGTGTTAAATACCATGTTCATCAAACAAAGCCGACGCCTGATCATTTACAGCAGTGGTGGAGATGAAACTCAGATTGACTACCATTTTAGTGGACAGTTTCATAAAGCCTCGGGTAAAAGATTGCAAAGTGATTCTGGGAGATGTGACACCGTTTCCTGCTAACAAAAAATTTTATGAAAACACCAAAGAAAAGCAAACAAACAAGGGTCTCTGAGAAAATCAAGTGGTACAATCTGGACAAAGAAAAAGGGGACGCTTTTGTTTTCGTAATGAAAAATTACCTCTCTCACACCATCAACGGAGCTGAGGATGAAGAGTGCAGAGCACAAAATATGTAGGATTCCCTACAGCGAACTTGCTTAAAGAAGGCCAAATCACTGCTAAGAGGTTCAAAGGGCCACCATCAACACGCCAAAGAAACATGGTGGTGGAGTGATGAAGCTAAGAAGCTGATAAATGAGAAGAAAGCGGCTTTCAAAGTAACGAAAAAGCTCGTCTCGAAATGGAATACAGATGTTGCAAGAAAAAGGCGAAGAAGGAGTGCGCCTAACTTCAAGCAGAGTACGGAGGGCCTGTATCGGGAGCTGGAGAAAATATCTTCCCCGGTTGCTCATGCAAACCAGGCTCTCCAGGAGCTGCGAGGACACAATATGAACAAGAGCGCAACCATCTTCAAAATAGCCACCCAAAGAAGGAGGAATGCTCAGGAGATTCGTTCGCCAAAGTTCATTATTAATGCTCATGGCCAGCTTCTTGTGGATGATGAGAAAATTCTGCAGAGGTGGCGGCAGTATTGTGAAGAACTTTTAAATGAACAGTTTCCCCGGCTATACTTTCCAAGAGCCACCCCTAATTCTGAAGAAATACTCGACATTACAGTCGAAGATGTTAGTGAGGCGGTCAAATACTCCAAAAAACGAAAAGCGGTTGGGCCAGACGAGATGCCCTCTGAGTTCTGGAAAAAGATGAAAGACGTCGGGTTCAGATGCCTCAGTATTCTCATCTCCAAATTTGTGAAAGGTGATCCAATGCCGAATGAATGGAGGGAAAGTTACCTTCTCCCTGTATACAAAGGGAAGGGTGATACATGAAACTGTGATAACTAACCTTCGATAAAGCTGATGTCACACACCATGAAGGTCGTTGAGCGTGTATTAAGTGGCCGACTGCGAAAAATAATACGGCTATCTGATGATCAGTGCGGGTTTGTCTCGGGTAAATCAACCACAGATGCAATCCAAAGTATAAGGATCATAATGGAAAAACAAAGTATTGGTTGACTTTGAAAAAGCATTCGACAGACATCCACGAGATCTGATATGGGTGGCGCTAAGACATCGAGGGGTTCCAGAAACCTATGTACAGCTGATCATGGACATGAACGAAGGAGCAAAGACAAGAGTAAGATGCCCCACTGGAGTAACCGAAGAGTTATCAATCAAAGTCGTGGTGCACCAGGGAAGCGTTTTAAGTCCTTTGCTCTTTATTACAGTCCTTGATTATCTGCTTGTAGGTAAAATGATGGACCCCAAGGTACATCAGTTATTCTTTTCTGACGATGGAGCCATCATAAGTGAGGATCCTACATCCCTGTAACGAGCACTTGGTGTGTGTGGACATTTTGGAGGAAAATGGGTATCGCATTAGTTAAAAAAAAAAAAAACACACTACTTGTGCTGGCCGTTCTCTGATCCACTCAGGCCTATTCCAGACATTTATTTGAATGGAACAGTGCTTCCCAAGTGCGGAAAGTTCAAATATCTGGGATCTATGATCAATAGCAATGCAACCTGTGACGACGACATCAATCATCACGTACGCGTAGGGTGGATCTGTTGTGACAGAAAAATGCCATCTTAGTTGAAAGGAAGACTCTACACCGCAGTTGTGCGTCCAGCGCTCACATACGGTTCACAATGTTGGACTATATGCAAAAAGTATGACAGTAAATTAACGGCAGCTGAGATGAAGATGCTTCGCATGACAGCAGGAGTGACAAAGCCTGATCGAATAAGAATTTCGAAGATCCGTGGAAGCTTTCACATCAAGGAAACCATCGTACAAAAAATAGAGCGCGACCGGCTCAGCTGGTATTGACACGTTCAAAGAAGAGATCATTTGACCGTTAAAAAGGCAATTTCAATGCACGTTCCAAAGACATCGCGATGTAGGAAAGGCAGGCCTATAAACGCCTGGATCACACAAATGCAACGACGTCGGCATTTCATTGGCCTCATCATATCTTTAGTGCTTACATATATAGATTTTGCTATTTTCAAAACGTGTCAGTCATACTATTGTCTTCCATGGTACTCTTTCCGAAATGTCGGTCATTTATTCTTACAACCATAACGATTATCTGTAACAAGAAACTCTAAAAAATGAAAGAATTTTGAAACGTAGGATCTATTGATTTGGTTGAAGTTCTGGCTTTTTATATACACTTCTTCATTGGGACCAATTGAATCCAAACCAAATCCCAAATATCAATCCATCAATCGCACTTGTCTAGCATCCAAGCCCCTATAATCGCCAACACGTGTCATCTGTCGCATTTCGACTATACCCGTCGTAAAAACAAAATACAAAAAAAAAAAATTGCTCTCCTCGCTACCATCCCATTCATCAGAATCTTTCGGAAAGATGTGACTTTCCCGTAAAAGAATTCCTTAAATATTTAATCCATTATCCGTCCCATTTTATCCCAAGGCTTTTTGTCTTCGTGCGTCGTTTCGTAATGATAGCAAACAACTATAGCCAACGCCAACACCACCCACTCCTATTCTCCACTACCATTTGATGTTTTTCTTGAAGAGAGAGAGAGAAAAGAAAAAAATCCTTATTAGTCCTCCTCAGTCACAAACAAAGGACCAGGCAGAGAACCAAAGGAACGAAAATCAAAGACATCCGTTTGTTCTTCTACTTCTAAGGATCTCTACATAGATCATAATCAGGACGCGCACCAGAAGGACCAAGAAGACAACGCCAACGACAACGACGACAACGACAAAAATATCTAATAATCTGCTTTGTAAATATTTCCGCCCATTGAGAGCGAGAAGAAAATCCACCAACCGCCTCCTCACAATCGGAAAAAGACAAAGGCAAAGTCTTCGACTCCACGATGGGCTATATACTCGTACATACATATTCGTAGATATAATTTACAGACAATGTCCGGAAATCCTATTAAAATCCCTTTTTTATCATAAGAAAGTCCTTTTCTGTTTTATCGCAGATAATCTCCTAAAAATAGAGACAAAATAGAGCGAAGCTTTCGCCCTGGTCTACGGAATGGCAACCTGCTAGCCCCAACCGATCGATTGGCAGGAGAAAGTCATACCCAGAACCTAGAAAAAACAATTTTTTACCTGCACCAGCCGACGCTACATAACGACAGCACACACAACACGAAGTCAAACAAAAGTTACACGAAGGGGTGACAAACAGTCGCCGTCATCCCTTTCAACTCAACTTGCAAACCGATTATTCCCATCGCCTCCTTTCGTGAGCAAATATTTGTCAACCTAATTAATAATTATGCTCAGCCCAAACATGTATACAAGCAGATAATTTCGTGTCATACACGCGTCCTAGTCAAAGCAAGACCTTGCTTTCCCGCACTCCGCCCCCCACCCATACTCCACATATAGCAACCACCCCCTCAGAGAGCTGAGGTACAGGGGCAAACTTTCTGCAAAGCATTACCGATCTGTGTTTGGTTTTAATAAACTTTGGAACGTAATTTACCCTACCGCCGCTGCTGCTACCCTCGTCGTCGTGTGTACACTCTTAGAGGCACACAGAATGGGGTTGAAAAATTGTTGGAATCCTTTGAATGTGAGACACGGAATGGAGTTACTGGGAACGGTGAAGTTTATGATGTACCCGGAGATAAAATATTGAAATAGGATCCCTCTGCGACTCGGTTAATACTACCGTCACTACCACCATCGTCATGCAGAACATGAAACTCCTTTGGGCAGAGGGTGAAATGCTTAGGCGCATATCTGTTTGTGAGGCACGATGAGTTATGGCCTGCGGTCCAGTTGCCAGCACGTTTGTACTGTAAATTGCGTGGAATTGTTCACTCTAGGCATGGAGTAGCATCAAAGGAAGGCAGATAAGTAAGAGCGCTTTAACAATTTAAAAAAAAAGGTTGAAAGACCTTGGAGTAGTTCAATGAAGACGGGCCTTTTTGGTTTATTATTATAAATGAAAGGAGCCATATTCGTAGTTAAATGGCATTGAAAGAAGAATTCAATAATGTTTAGTTGATTGTGGGTAGTACGAAGTTCAATGTAATCTTACTCCTTCTCTTAAATATAAAAGACTATAGTATTTGTCTTTCTATTTCAATAACATATAAAGAGACCCTGGCTGGCGCAGAAAGCGAAAAATTATTTTAAAAATTCATAGACCAAATGCCTCGTATACGTATAAGGAACCCCTACCGTAATAAGTAAGTACAAAATTGAAGTCGAAAAGACACTTATAGCAACCGACTCTGCTTAGTCTGTAAAAAGGGTGCCAAGTGACCTGCTTTAAGAATAGGATGCTACCCCACGAAAGGGAGGATGGAACGAAGCCATGCGATATCATAGGCGGCGTTCCTCAGAGCTCTGTGCTAGGTTCTTCGGCTGTGTAACATAATGTCAAAAATAGTTGGTTGCACTAATAACATTGCAAGCGTAGTGAAAGCTAAGCACTAGCACCGAAACTATTATAGGGTCGTGCGGGAATAGCTTAGGGGTGGCAATGGTGTAGTGGTAACGTCGTCAATTGCCACTCTAATAGTTCATGGTTCAAATCCCGACGTTAGCAAGCATTTACATATTTCTCATGAAATATACAAAGTCAGTCCGATCAATTGCGAAAGCTTGCGCAAACACTACTACGAAAGCATAAAACTCGCAGTAACTTGTTCATATGGCTGGAAAAATTGTTCGTTGATGATTTGCCTATGACATCGGTTATCGGGAAAAAAAATACTGCGAATCAGAAGCAAAGACAATAAATATCAAAAAATTTCCTCAGTTATTTGGACGTTACCCCTGGAGTTTCCCTGAAGCATAAACAACTGAGCTTCAAACAACTACACCGAATCTTTCTCTCTCTCTCTCTCTCTATCTATCCTTTCCAATGCCCGCACTGTGTGTAAACATAACCCCTTGAGTGTGAACAAGCAGAACTAGAAACAAGCACAGCAAGAAAAACGCAAAGAGATACCTACTCGTCAGCGGCAGGAGAGTAATAAGCACCATAATGGTAACATGCGGGAACCTCTAGGCTAGAATCCAACCTAGAAGCAAGCCAAAGACGGCAAAGGTAAGGTCTTTATTTTCATATATAATGCGAAATATTAGCGGGTTAAATTATGGAAGTACATTACTCTTGGCATGAGTTACAGCACCAATAATTGTCTATGGATCCTAAATCTAGACAATGGCCATGACAGTTAAAACCTAAAAGAGGAAGACGGAGATGGTTTGCGGGACCAACATGTCAAACGGCGAATAGCATTCTAGTAAATGAAGCGTATGGGAAGTACAAAGCCAAGAAAGTAGCAGCAAGAACACCACACGATATCTGGCAACAACCATTACTGACCAGTTTAATCGAATGATAACGGAGATGGAATACCCCTGACAAAGGCAAATGGACAGCCGACATCATACCTAACATCGAAACGTTGATAAATCGTAAACATGAAAAGCTGAACTGTATTATAACTCAGATGGAAACAGGCCATGGGTATTTCAGGGCGTATTCAAGCTATACAGAAACCACTGAAGGTACCGAACACGTCATATTTCATTGCATAAGCAACTGGGGGAGAAATTGGAAGACGCTATCACCCCACACGACATGCCCAGGCTCAGGAAAGCCGGGCTCACAATAATGCACAACGGGTTTCAATTTCAAAGCATGTAGTAAGAATGCCGCGCTCCAGTATGTGACAGGATTGCACGAAGACTGTTAATATATCCCCTGATCGGTTTGCCTTAAGGGCACATTGTTGTAACATCACAAGATTAGTTGGGTCTCAATTGATAAGGAACGAAAGTCCACGAGATTGACTACTTAAGGAATAGACTCTTCAAAACCTTTGTCACGAACACCCAAATACATCAGCGTACACCTAATAACGGCACCGTTCGTTCAGATCAGTAGGGAACAGAGATCTAGTATATCGATATCCAACGAAAATGAGAAAATTTCTATATAGAATGCAGCAAGCACATCGGCTAGGTAAAGAAGCAGAGACAGCAACTTGTAGGTTTGCAGTCATTTATCATTACAAAGCCGATAGTGGCTATAATATCTAGCAACACGATTATTTATCTTATTGTTCACTTCGGATGAAAACTAGCTTAATCCATGAAACCAGCATTTCATGCTTTTTCTAACTGCAAATAAAACACCTTTTGATAAAACTTGTGAGACTAAGAACTTTCCTGAAGTATAATATATCACAATGACTTGACCTCAATGACCTTAACAAGTACATTGAAGAATTGCACACAAACATCACATATTGCACAGCCATATATAAAACAAAATCAAGATATAACTTTAAATGACTTACGATTTGTGACCTAAATCATCTGTCGCATTACACAAGCACATCAGAAGCAGCCATATGGAAACATTTGCAACATAAAATTGTTCATTTAGAACGATAATTTCCCTCCATCCGTTGTGAGTTAAAATTAATTAAATCCACTCACCTAACACATTACCCACTCCCACCGTGTGTTGGGATGTCGAATTCGATAACAAACATCAGATCGAAAATATTTATAGCAATTATCCCAAAACAACATCCCAAATCATCAATACTCATCGCAATTAAAGAAAACGCAATGTATCCCATTAAATTTCAATTAAAATCCACCCGCCTGCAGGTGTTTCTGAACGCATCCTATTCTACACACAGGGCAATATACATTAAAAATTTTGTTTAATATTTATCGAGGCCATATACATATGAGTATGGTACCGAAAAAATCAATGAGTTCAAAGCCATTAGCTTACATATATGTACGTAGATTAAAAGGGTTTCCTACACACACAGTGGTTGGCAGAAAAAGATATTGTAGGTATATGGAAGGCCATTTTGATAAATATAAATATTTAAATTTGCCCAAACGACTAAGTTCCCAGAAAGCATTGAAAAAGTTTTCAGCATCCCATGTCTTGTTAAGTGATCCATCTCAGTCGTTTCCGACGACCACTTGTTAGGCAATGGTTGAGATGATTATTTATTATTTTTACTTTTTTATGGTTCGCTAGATAAATAATTTCATTTAAATTTTTCGAGATATGTAAGATATGACGATGGATTCCATGTGACTACATAAACTGTAGTTTAGGTAAACCAACAGTAGACCTGATGTTTCGTAATTCACATGTAACGAGTATTCGGTCTCATAAGCTATGTAAACAAGTTGACGAGTATAACGAGCTATAATAAATTGAAATAAATTCGTATCCTGGCAAATGTTCGAAGGACGCTTCATGGTGCAAACTTACAGAGCCTTAAATATTACTAGAATCAAATCTATTAAGGATCTGGGATCTCAACACATAAAGGGTTTACCAATAAGTGTGTCAGAACTTTAAAATATCAAAGCGGCAACAATGACTGAAGATCAAAGCCAAACTTTTACAGCTGTGATCAGTAGTATATGACAAATTATCATGAAAAGATACTCGATTCAACACCGTGTACAAATATTTCGAAGTGGAATTGAGACAATGGATTTATTGCAAGAAAAGTTTCCTGGACGAGTTATTTCGAGGAATGGTACTATCAATTGACCGGCAAAATTATGCGATCTCAGAAAAAATGGCCACAAGGATCGGTTCTGGGACCCATTTTTCTTTAATTCTCTTTTCCTGCTTAATTTTAAGGGCGTCCTGACGGCATTTGCCGATGATATAGATTGCGTATATGGGTCTGTCTCTTCTTTAGACCTTAGTTGCGATTATAAATTGAGATTTGAACTTGCTTAAAATTGGTTTGCTGATCATAAGTTGGTTATTAGTTCTAAAGCTAAAATTATGTTATTCAAATTTATTTGGCACTTGAGTGCCAAAAATGTAAGTTAGATGTTTGTTCTTGTAATACCTCGTCTATTTATTACAGCAATTTTTAGTGTAGTGGAAAGTGCTTTCAAATTGAAAAAGTTAATGAGTTTAAGTATTTAAGGTTGGTACTTGATTCCAAGGTGAGCTTTTCAAACCATAACGACAATTTGAGAAAATATTACCCCTAAACTTTGAGAAATTTCTTCTATGTAAGAAGAGCTTACTCTTCTGAGGTTTTAAAAACCAAATATTACGGTTTATTCCATACTAGATTACAATATTGCATCGCAATCTGGGGAGGTATCTAACATATCTAAATAAAGTACAGCCTCTACTCATCTTACAAAAATGCGTAATAAACATAGTCTCTATCCTTCCTTTCCTTTATTCCGTGATTTGAAAATTCTTCCTGTTCGCCACTTACGAATACACTGCTTTAAAGTACTAAGAATATTCTCCTTTAGATCTGCCAATAATAATTTTAGAGTCCTGGACAACCATAATATTCGCCTAAATTCTTCCCATTCTCTCGCTGGGCAGTAACCCCTGTCCTGTCAATAAATTACCTCAGTCACTAAGAACTCTTGATTCGTCAATTAAGTTTAAGAAAGTTCTTAAAGTCTTTAATCTCTTTTAACTATTCGGATGTAGATATATTTATAAATGTTATGGTAGGTAGGTAGAAGTGGTTGCGTCAGCAAACCATGCCGACACTTAATTAGCGCAGAAGCGCCGTTTTTTTACCACAACTCAAGTGGCCTAACGGATGTAACACGGACGTTAACTACTAGGGAAAAGAAGAAGAAAAAGGGGCTAATGATTATTCAAATCCACCCCGTTACATTGAGGAAGCTGATAGTATCCCCAATACTAATCTCCGCTAGCTCTATAAGGTTGTCGAAAAAGAGTTTACCTACCTTGCGTTCTTTGCCGGGAGTATTTGGGCCACATCTGCCTGGAGATGACACAGTTCCGCACCCCCTGCCATCTACTATCCGCCTATAGAAGATGCCTCCCTTAAGGACCCCCAACGGGACGTTCACCTCCTTTGCTATGGAAGCATCAAGGGCAGATCCTTGCCGCGCGAGTTCATCAGCTCGCTCATTCCCCTCAATGTTGCTGTGACCTGGAACCCAAAGGAGACAGATCCTTAGCCGGTGACCAAGCGAGACGAGTTCTTTTTTGCACTGTTCTACTAGCCTTGAGGATGTAGTGGCAGATATTATAGCCTTGATAGCCGCCTGGCTGTCAATGAGGATGGCAATGGTATTTAGGGGTGTAGAGGTTTGCTTAAGTATGCGGCAGGCCTCACGTACAGCAAAAACTTCCACCTGGAAGACACTGCACGAATCAGGAAGCCGGTACGACCTGGAAATATTGAAGGAATCAGAGAATATCCCCGCCCCTACCCCGCAGTCCATTTTTGAACCGTCGGTGAAAATTGTTGATTCGAACTCATTTATCAGTACGCCAGTTTCCCATTCCGCCATGGTTGGGAATCTGACCGTGACGTCATTTCTAAAGCTCACTGTGGGAGTTATATAGTCGGTCAGATTAGCTACCAGATCCTGGGGTAGCAAATTCAGGATACTGCTGTGACCATACGGATTGGTGCACCAGCATCCTGTTTCCCTTAGCTTCACCGCACTACATGATGATAGCTGCATAATGTGAAGATCGAGTGGTAAAAGGTGCAGGATAACGTTCAAGGCATCGGTTGGACTTTTCCTCATGGCACCCGTTGCGCCTATAGCCGCAGTTCTTTGTACCCTGTTGATAAGTTTGATGTTATAAGCTTTCCTTAGCGCAGGCCACCAGACTAGCGATCCATAGGAAAGAATGGGATGCACCACGGCAGTGTACATCCATAAGACCATCTTCGGGCGAAGCCCCCGCTTCTTGCCAAAGGTCTTGCTGTGCCACACAGGCCTTTTTTACCCGTTGCTTAATATTAAGCTTCCAGCTTACTTTTGGATCAAGTACCACACCTAGGTACTTGGAGGATAGGGAGAGTAGATGATTGTTTAGCCGTGAAAGCGTAAACGATGGTATTTTGGTGATAAATGTTATTAATTACGAAATTTTCTCATATTCTTATTAGTTTTTTTGTTAATTTTTCTCCGTCTTAATCTAACTAAATTTAGGTATGTATCTTATTTTTTATTTTGTTTGTTTTGAATTATATTATCTTGTTAATTGCATTTATCTTTAACTTATGTTATTAATGTATATATTATACATAGGTACATTTTTGCTAGGTACATTTTTGCTGGGTGGGTTATAAGTTCACAAATTATTTGTGGACTTATAACCCATCCGGGTGAACCAAAAATCCACACGAAATTACTGTGGACTTTTAGTGCATTGATTGTGGTCTTATGGCTCACTAAGCTTGGTCATAATAAAAACGTCCTGCTTTTATATGGAATGTCTCGATACGGTATAAGTAACTTTCTGGCGACGTAGAGTTGCGGAATTACAAGTAGATTCCATAAACAGTGCAATGTGTATGTATGGGGGCATGCTGCCCCCCTGCTACCAACCTTATTGGGGTACTGTTGGATTTGAGGTGGGTGGGAGGTTGGGTGAGAAGCATGGATATAAAGGCACTTTGCATACACCCATCCTCGCACTCATCTCAAATCCAACAGTGATCCTATGTATGCGCCATCTTCGACAAAAAAAAAATCTTGACTTACATATGTCCCTGCGCTCATATTATCCTATATACGTGAACACGAAATTTATCGTACACTTTTTTAGTCTTCTTCTTCTTCTTCCTTTTATCAGCGAGGCTATGATCCGAAAACAAGGGATCACAACCCTCCCACTTCACCGCATTTCTACTGATCCGCCTGTGGGGTTCGCCTATCGTACGCTTTTTTAGTATTTGTTATAAAAGTAAGGGGATGAAACTTATATCATTCGAAAGGTACTGTGTCATAGATATGCAGAAAAAAAAAATATGTGCGTATGTTACCGTTAAGTCAGGCAAAATAAAGTGAACATTCACATGTGATTCCCCATACAAAACGCTTTAACCAAATAAATGGAAGCATTTTGATCACGTTCATGGTTGTATAAGCCTAAAGCCCTTTGCCTTCCCTGCACAGGGGAATATTACAAAAAAAAGTTTAAACAAATACATAGCGTTGTTTCTCTTGATATTTGTTTTTTCCCCTCGGTCGAATTTCGACTATACGCGATGCTAGTATTCATTAAAATACGACGCCTAATGGACATTTTTTTTAATAGATATTAAATCTCCGAAAATTTGTGACTTATGTCCCATTTTCGTAAAAAAAAATGTTGGACTTTATGTCTCGATGGGGTGGGACATAAGTCCCTAATTCGATTTGGGTCTTATATCACACTTAAGTCAGACATAAGTCCCAAAAGAAAAATTTGGGGCTTATGTTCCTGGGACTTATGTCCCTGCGCCATATAAGTTATAAGAACAGTTGTGTCACTTCTTCTTTAAGATTATGAAACTATGGCCCAAAATGTTGTGGACTATTGGCCCACAGAATTGATTTGCGGACTTATAACCCACCCAGGTGGGTCAAAAGTCCATGGTGGACTTTTGGCCTGTGGACTTATGACCCTGCACCGTCTGTGCCTTAGTACACACAGCCACTCTACTTGTAACTTACTTGTATGTGAAAATCAATCATATTTTTACATATTTATTATTTTTTACTGTACATGAAATTCTCATTTATAGAACAAAGATAATATAATATATATTAGTCGTGTTTTTTTGAGAGTTTATTGTTCTCACTTTTAAAATCTGAAAAAAACTACATGTACTCACTTTTAACTTATTTCTTGAAGTAGAAGCATCTGAAATTTAGCTGGCGCTAATTTTATCGATAGCAATAACCTTTAAGCAACAAAGCGCAGAAAAAGAAACTATTTTGTTCCGTGAAGGTTGCTGTCATATCTTATTTGAGCGAAGGCAAATAATTTTGATGAACAAGCCACCTACGATTCAGATTAAAATTGAAATCAATTCGCCGTACTCACTTTCTATAGCCACTTTGTTTACTGACTAAATTATATTCATTTTATACTCATTTTTGTTTTGTTTTTGCTTTGTGTGTAAAATAAAAGTGAGCTGAGTATAGATTTGTCAAAAAAACACGCCTATTATAAATGATGTTAAACGGAATAATCTATATATACATAATAAAATATATATATACAATAATACAATATATATACAAGTATAAAACTAAATGGCAAAATGCCATTTTTTTTTTTTTTTTTTTAATGTAGATAATTACGGTACAAAGGTGATAGGCAAAAAGAAATATTACAACAAAAAACCTTTTTTTTAATGCCTGGCAGAGCGGGCGGCGTTTAAACTAGTAAATACTGAATACTAAATACTAAATACCTTTAAAATTGAACTGCCTGTGTTTGACACATCTTTCTACAGCGGGTTCAAAGAATGGTCTTAAATTTGTAATCAGGGTCAGTGGTTTGATTGAAAAATGCCAGCGGCATCCAGCTCTAGGGTTCTTTGCTGCTAACTGCAAAAGCTCGTGTGGTGTTCCGTTCTTCAGAAGGGATTGCATTTGAAATCTTAGGTTTTAAGAAAGAAATAAACATGGTTAGATATTTACTTCAGAAGGATGAATGCCTACTTTTCAGATGGTTTTGAAACCTTGAACCAACCCAGGCAATACTTACACCTATGATATTTCAATCTAAAGTCAAAGTCAAGATAAATAAATCTGTTAAAGAGGCAATATTAATTTCCAACAACAATAAAAACGCACATTTGCCGAATGTCATGTGTTGCAACTGGAATATGGTGCATAGCTGCAAGACATCTAAAGTGAAAATGAAACGCTCAGAAGTTCATTGACCCTCAGGGGGATGTATAAAACTCTAAAATAAAACTGTCTCAGCTTAGCCGGTGAATTCCAAAATGTTTCCTGATTAGGAAAGCTTTGAAGCTCTAGCAACAACTACGTAAGACCAAATAAAGCCACCGAACATATCGCAAGAGTTATAAGGATGGTTCAGAGAAGCGTGCAATAATTATTTTTTGACCGGTAGCAGAAGTGAAAACCATTATTGAGTGATATCATCGTCAGTATATGTCGTCACGTTGAAAAAGAACCTATATATAATTAGTTTAAGGGAACTTAGGGGCTCCTATGTGCGTTTCCTTTCTACGACTGATATAGCCTAATTTGGTTATGCGCGACTCAATCAATTGCGCCAATTATAGAGGCATCAGTCTCCTCAAAATCGCATATGAAATCTTTTCTGCGATATAGTGTAAACGCATGAAACCTTTTATCGATAGTCTGATTGGTCCCTACCTGTCCGGTTTGGGACAGGAAAGTCCAACTTCGATCAAATCGCCATACTTCAGCAAGGCCGCCTATGACAGCATCTATAGAAAAGAGCTATATAGAGCCAACTTCGAGGTAGTAAGAGACTTTGTCTACCTTGGCTCTGCTATAAATTCTAAAAACGTCTTTAGCGCAGAAATCAAGCGAATAATTATTCGTACCATTCGTTGCTTTTTTGGGCTAATAAGGCATTCAACAGTAAAGACATTCCACGTGTTCCTTTTGGCCTGATCTTCATTAACATTCACATCAGCCTAACCCATATGTCACAAACCCGTTGACCCCGACTTTCAAAAGATTCACATAGAACTGTGTGAGAGTTCTGAAATCCTCAAGTTAAGACTAGACTGTCCTCTCTGCTTGCTTTAACAAAGCTTGTACTATTGTCTTTAGGATAGATTAAATGATTAGACATCAAGGCAAAATCAAACATAGCCTCGTCTCAAGAATTAATATTGATGCTATTCCATAAAACGATGGGCGTTAGTATCACAGTCTAGAACTAAGTTACTTTTACTTGGGTTGATCGCTAAGACCATGTTTGTAATTTTTTATTACATACGATACTTCGACCTAGCTCGCTTTGACAAGCCGTGAATACACCGTAGCACACAAATTAAAGCCATTTTAGGTTCCAACCATATAACGAATAGATACTAATCCTACAATGTGACTTCCTTTATCTATCTACCCACCAACTTTCACAATGCACTTTAATAACCAATTTTTAGCATCTGGTAGGAGTTAAGGTCATCCACAAAAAAAAAAAAGATACCTACGTCTACCCAGAATAGGATGCCGAAGAATTTAGATTACATCTCAAAACGAATGCTGTTCGCTTAATGATTCCTCTCGTCCGACTACCACACTTTGGTGAGCCGCAAGAAAAACTCTTTAACATAATTAATGCATTTGTATCCCACACAAAAGATTTCATAAAAAAAAATGATTATATGCCCCCTCAAGCCACTTCCATTATGTCGATTATTGAGATGGAAATTTATTTTCGGACAGACAGACAGAGAGTGGTTGTTTGTCTACTTTTCGAGTATCTCACAGTTTTGGGCGGCTAATTGATATAAGCTCCAGATACACTGAGATTCAATTTCGAGCCCTTTTCTCTCTCCATCTCCGGCTTCTTAGAGCGAGGAGAAGACGAAAAGAATTAGTCTGTCCAAGTGCATTAGAGTTATTGATGGGTCAGGCGGCTTAGAATTTTGTATTTTCTGGGAGCGACAACGATGGTCTTTTGTCATTCAAGCCGTCGTCTGTCGTCCGCGGCTTAAGCGCGGTGGCCGTTCGTTCGTACTATACACCCCGAGATACAATCCAAGATACAAGAGAGACAATTTGTACTATGATATGTTTTACGAGTATTTGGCATGGTGTTTCAGCGTTCAACACTGGAACTACCGGATTTACATTCTCAATTCGGGGATGGGGAACCTGAATTAATTTAAATATTTTCTGAGAGTTAATTTTTGATTTAGGAAAACAATCTTCTTAGTTTTGACAAATTTGTTAGTCTCGTCGCATGTAAGACGTGTAATATTTTACACTAATCGTGGGCATTAAATGGTTCCTCTTAAGGAGTTCTGCGGCCAGGCAGACTGCTTATTGGGGAACACACGCAGTATGTGTTGATTGTTGTTGGGGGCTTCCTCAGTTGTTTCCAATCATAATCTTGATTGAAGAATTTTGAATATATTAGAGACGTTTTGTTGAGTTCCTCTTTTTTATGGTCATGCTTCATAAAAGGCGATTATGTTGACGAAGTGGCCCCGAAATTTAAATCACATCCCACGCGCGTATTGTGAGAGAGAAATTTCATTCAATTAGCCCAAGAGGTGTGTGTATATGGAGTGTGCTAAGCGGCATCATCTCTTTTTTATTTTCGCAGATTAGTAGAGAATTGGTAGATAAATTTCAGCCAAATTTGCGTTCTAAAAATGGTTTTAAAGAATTCTTTAATATATTTGTTTAAACAATTAATGTGTTTCAATGACATTTGGATTTGTATAAACATATAATAGGGAATCGGATAGAGCAATATTATTGGGGCCCACACTTGATACGATGTGTAGGAGTCCGCAGATCATTAGGCTTAGAACTGAGTGGGGTAAATAGCTCAAATTCTCAGTGAGATGGTGTTTGCAATTTTTTTTTTCGGATCTACGAGATATGACCCAAATATCGATTGCTTTTCATTTTACTCAGTCGCTCCGGTTGGAATCTTTCAAAGCCCGAATGAGCTGATTATTAGAGACCAGATAATTGCTTGTAACATAGATGGAGAAAATTTAAAGACGCCCAACACCCATTATTGCAGTTTGTTTCGATTTTAGATCAAATAAGATTGGGTGACGATTACATTTTTTTTTTTTTTTTTAAGGAAACCCAAATCCCAAAGCACTCATTATTCGTTTTCCTTTTTATGCTCAGGTAGCTGATGATTGCTGTTCCCCGTTGGGACTTGAACTTGTAAGCACCGGTTAACGAGCAAACACATTATCCACTGCACAAGTTAATTTCGATCAAATCCATGATCCCCTCCTAACTACGGATGAGTCGTTTTACTACTATTTCATTTCTCCGAATTCTATTTCACACAACCAGCCTCCTATCTCAAAAGCGAAAGATCTTCATCTGAAAGTTTAAGAGCGGGTTTCAAGATAACTATGTTTTGGTTGATGCAGGTACGGCTAGGAACCGATTTCAGTATGCGAGAACTTCGTTGCGCCATTTTATTTCCTTATATTAGGTAACCCTACAATCTGCAACTAGCAACACTTTTTATTCATCCGAGTGGTACTTACATAGGTGGAATCACAAGAAAAGACTCGAAGTCTGTTAAGCTGTTTTCCAGACACCCGGCGCCTTCTGGAATAAATAGCCCCATATGGAACAAAATCTTTTTTTTACAATGAACAACAAAAATATGGAGGTCAATGTAATATTTAAGAAAAATAAATGATGCAAAATACCCTCCACACGGATGAGCAATCAAGGCCTCCCACTACTTCAAATAATAGAGACCAAGCAACCGAAGTCCCTGCAAAATCATTGGAACCCAAATCAGACAGCGCCAAAGAACAATCGGGTTTTGATAGTAAGCACACCGTTAAAAGTATAGTATCTTTGTAGAGTTCAGAGAGAACCGACAAAACTGAAGCTTCTAATTAGATGCAACTCTTCTCTGGAGCTATGTACAAGTAGCCGTTATAACTAGGATGTGAAGATATCAGACAAAAAATGGCCAGACATAAAAATGAAATTCTTGCATGCGACGCTTGAGAGGGAAGAAAGCGACGGCGCTGTGGACATCGACAGAGCCGAATGTCAAAGTGGAGTCAAGTTTGTACCAACAGGAAGTCTCTGAATTCTCCACGCACAGTGAAAAGCATCTCCAGGTCGTGTTTTTCTCTTCGTCAATTGATCTTGACATAAACTCCAAGGAGGGGAATGAAACTTATACCATTCGAAAGGTATTGAACCATAGATGTGCACGTGTATATTGCCGTAAAGGCATGTCAAATAAAAAACACTTTAACCAATCAAATGAAAGCATTTTTATCACGTTCATGGCTGTATGAGCTCACATCCCATTGCCTTCCTTGCGCGGAAGCATAAATTGCACTTAATTATGTGGACAACAAGTTGAATTTCACATTTCGAGACAATTGATCGAATTTCGAACACAGACTATACTAGTAAAGAATTAAAAACTCAAAGCTGGAGGATTAATTCATCGACAAGGATTTGTTGATGGGGCGAGATACCTACGTGTCAGTCTGAAAAAATGTCTCCCCTCATCATAAAATGCAAGGAAATAGTTTTATTGTTGAGTGTTATAATGCTCATTCCCCTTACAAGTCTGAAACTGTTTTTCCTTTTGTTCTGAACACAACTGCACCTCAAAGAAACATAATCATAACTTTTTAAGGAGCTCAAGCGGTTACATAAAAGCTCTACTAGGTTACGGAATTTAATATTCATAAGTAATTCAAGTCCTCGAAAGATTTGGGAAACTCGTGGGAACAAAATTTATGGAAAAACTCACTGACTGATGCAGAAAATAGTAGTCTCCAACTCCCCTCTTCATACCCTTTGATAATCTAAGACCATTGAGTAAATTTATGAAATTCTATCCACCCAGCATATTCAAAAAAAAAAAAAAAACCCCACAAAAAACGGGGCAAAATAACAAAGAAAAGGCGTGGTGACTATTAATAAACAACAAACCCCTTTTTCCCCACAAATCAGCTCATTCCACCCTCCCACCCTCCTCTCACACATGCCCTTCCATCCTCTTTATATCCCTTATAATGCCCAAATGATTAATTGCATTTTGTACAGGTCATGTTATATGTATGTTAAGACAGATGACGTGAAGTGGATACACACCGAGCTGGGTTCGAAAAACTTTCCGCCTCCCCGCCCCCATCACTCCAGAAACACACTAACAACAACAAGGAGGCGAACGACTTAACAGCACAAAACAAATATAGAACAACAAACACTAACAGTTTAGATGAGAGGGTGGACAGGGTGGGCACGATAGGTGGAATCCTTGCACAAACCATTGGAGCACGCAGAGTTCAGGTCTGCTGCTCCGTTACAAGGGTCACATGAATACACACATGGCAAATGACAGCAGCAGCAGCATAGGAATTGCACAAATCTGATACCGTGTTTATGCCCTTATTATACAATACTTTTTCCAAATACAAACACTTACCACTGGTTACGGGGGTGCGGTGTGCTGAAGGAAAACATAAAGAGGAGCGAGAAAACAAAAAGGAAGAAAGCAGAAAAACAAGTTACAAGTTTGCGTGTTTTGTCAATTCTAACTTTTCCACTTGTCCACTTCTCACACACCCCATCCGCTGCCGGGTGGAGGACAGACGTTTAAGCAAATACAAAGCAACCCTTAACTTTTTGTCATCTGCGGAAAAAGTATCTGTAAGAAACTTTTACAATATTGTAGCTATCTGCCATTTTTTTTCTCCATCCTCCAGATTCCTGATGTCTGTCGCAGGAGCAAAACCACCCACAACCATCACCTCGGAGAAAATTTCGGGGAAAGCGTTGTTGGCATTGCCACCCTCCCTTGAGGATCTAATTGAGAGGCAAACAGGCTCTCAAGCTTTTGAATTATCAAAACTTTTTAATTAAACACATTTAACTATCGTTTCCACTCATCGTCGACGAGCATATGTTTGTACTTGTGTTGTGGAAGGATATGCGATAACTGAGCGGGTGGTTGGGTGGGTAACTTTAAGGATTTAATTGGCAGCCCTATTTCACTGCACCGTCTGTGTGAGTGTGTAAAAGATTTAGTGTGCGCGTAGGGTGGCTGCAATGTTCCACTTTCCGAACACGAATCCTGTTGCTGTTGCACTTCACACTTTGCTTTGATAAAGAGCTGCGGATGTGAGAGAAAAAATACACACCCATCCGCACCCATCTATCAGCAGCAAAGTCATCGTCGAGGTTCAGGTGCAATTATACGTTGTTTTTTTTCCATTCTTCATGTCCTTGGTAACATAAAAGGACGTCATACAGAGTGCACACACATGTGGGTACCGTACACTCCCGTTCCACTCATGCTTTTAATGTGATTTTCTTCTTTTAAGATGAGATACTCGAGAGAAAAGAAAAAAAAAAACTAGGCGAACAGGCAAAAAGAAAGGAACAGCAACAAGTTGTCATGTCCTAGATACACTGGATGGATGCTCCAGAGCTTCATAGAGTTTGTTCAGTGACAAATTACATTGAAGCTCATTTTCTTCTTTAATATTTAAGCAAATTTTTTCTTCTTTCTTCATATAGAGAGCAGCAGGATGCAACTTAAGAGATTTATGCTGAAAGGAAGGATGATGACTGTGGGTGGTGGGTAGGTACAAACATATATATATACACTTATAACGTATCCACTATGCAAACTCAATGAAGTACATCAACGGGATGATGAGAGGATTATTTGCTTACACACACACTTAGAGCGAAGAATTCTCTCTGAACGAGGAAATAAACAATTTGTTATCATTTTTCACTGAAAATTTCACTGCAAATTGGAATTTACATAATGCTCCAGTTTATCGTTGTTATACTAGATTTTGAGATTTTTCGCTGCAATAAACAAAATTGGGTTTTGCTTTAAAGTCGTTTTCACGTTACTCATGCTAATGGATATTTATGCATTTTTGTACAGAGTGGCATCGAGAATACCGCAGGCAACGCTATCACAGTTATTGGCCAGCGGTGTAGACAAGCTGAAAGACTACTTGGGAAGTGAATTGGATGACCAAAGCAGAGAACATGTAGTTTCAATTATTTTAAAATAACGTTATAGACTTTATTTAAGTGCAACCTGTGCAATGGGTGAACGGGAATCATGGCTCATGGAAACATGGCTTTAAATTCCTTTTAAATGCTGGCCGAATAGTAGTGATAAGGTAGTGATAATCAAGAAGAACGATGGATTTATAACATGATTAAATACGTTATCACGTGAAGAAACTGCGATGGAGTATAGCTGTACATGGTTAGGTAAATTGGGATGAGGCATCAAAAGTAACCAATTGCTCAAAAACATTTCTTTCACTTTCTTGCAAAATTTTAATATTTTATTTTGGTCAATGAAACTCAGTTCCTACAAGCTACTAAAAAGGAATTTATCAAGTGTTTCATCCGCGTTTGAACTACTGTTATATCTTTCGCAACATATACATAAGGGATCTATATGTGACTACGGCTATAGGTAGTATTCTTCTAATATATTTTCTCAGAAGGCAGTGACCAAACAGGTATCCTAAGGCTATTTTATTATTCTACAAACACACTTTAAAGTTTTCTTCTATCAATGAACAAACAAGTACTGAGAACTTTCACTTATTTCACACTGTTAGAATTCGAATTTTGAAAAAAAAAATGTTGGAGGTGATTTTTAAAAGTATAAGGATTAAGAAAATGCAAAAAAAAAAAACCGATTTTTTGAAATTTACAAGGTTATAACTAATACGAATATATTCACATCTGCATAAGCAGTGACACCAACATTAAAAAAGAGACAATTTCATGAGAATGAAAATGACAACTCTACCTTTGGGAGCGTATCTGGTTACTTATTGTCTTAATGAACAGTGCCCATTTAATAATGTCAGTATTGAGCATTTTGCATAACCAATTTACTATGCCTTGCTTAACTTTTGCATTTTCTAGAGCTTATGCGATAGCCCTACCTTCGGCACTGTTAAGGGCTTCTTTATATCCAAGAAAGCATTTGAGGATGATCTCTACTGGTAAGGACTAGCTTCTATCTTCCCAACTACATCATGCAGGGCTCTTTTCCTTGATTTTTCCTTTTGAGTAGGTATGCGTGGTGCGATTTACTCAAGAAACAATTTTCACATTTACTTCTAATTTAAGCATCAAAACCAGTTCGGTCTTTGTGGGGTAAATACTGAGACCGCAACCGCAAGTCTAAGTGGTCAGTTGATGAGAGAAGATAGCAGGACTTCAGCAAGTGTCTGAGGGTAATTAGTTAATTAAATTAATACAAAGACGTTAACATCGTCTGCAAAACCTACAACTTAATAACTGATATTCTCTATTTTTGCAAGAAGTTCGTTGAGAACTAGGTTTTGTGGTGAAGGAGAAAGCACTTCCTCTCGACGAATCCCCTGGTGTGCTTGGCAGAGGTGGCTCCTAAAGATGCATTTATTTGGGGAGGAGCTTACCCGAACAGCTTTGATTCTCTATTGACAGCTCATAAGCATTTAATAAGAATTATCTCGGGTAGAAGCCGCTTCGCTAGTAGGTGGCCGCTATTTCAAGAATTGAGGATTCTCCCTCTAAGACACCTCCATTTTTTGAAAGTTCTGAGAGAATTCTATAAACGCAGCGGCAACACTTCAGTAGACTTTCTAGAAGTTATAGTTTGAGTATAAATAACATGGCTTTAGTTAATGCTCCCTTTGTACATAGTTCCAAATATACTCATATAAATATACTGTACCTAATTCGTTCAACAAATTACCTGTTTCTATCAGAACAATTCCGAATTTTAATTTTTTTTTTTTTTAAAGTAAAAGATTGGTTATTTTCATTAAACTGTGCTCGCATTGAATTATTTCTACGAATTGTATCTTAATTTAGATTTAATTATTTCACATTCTTTACTTATGTACATCATACTTTTTTTTTTTTTTTTTTTTTGTTAAATCCTTATTCATACGTTTAAATCTGATTTTTTCTTGTCATTTTGCATTACAATAATAATACTTACTGACGTACCCTACATTTGAACTTTTTATTATTGCATTTCAAATTATCGAGGGTCATTCAACTTTAACTGCTAACAATTTTATAATGATCTCTATTTTGTTGCATTCCATTATGCTACTTTTATTGTATTAATGTTATTTTGAATTTTTTAAGTTCCAAATAAATAAAAATGTTCATATATTGAATTGAAATTGAAATTGAATCACACAGCATTCGAAATAAATAAAAATGTAGCTATTCTGCTATGGCATGTCGGACGAGAGAGTAGATACTACTAATCAGACAGACAGTGTCTGCAACTAGGATATTACAATCTACATACGTACGTATATGTACGCCTTGAGAGCACTTTAAACCCAGAAACAACGTAGAAACTTGTAAAATACATAAATAGAAGAAGATCATTTCCCTTTTTGCATAACTAGTATATACAAGAACGTAGGATTTATAATTTAAGAGCAACTATCGTACTCGTATACCCTAATAGTTCTTTGCTTCGCAAATGCGTACAAGTGCAACCAAAGATTTACAATTGAGGCAGCAATAGCCGCAACCAGTTCTCCCTTCGATTAAATACAACGACTTTCCAGACCTACACCTGTTCCTTCAATCGTCTCTTCCTTCCAATAATTACACCCAATCCACGTGAGGTCCCGCATCTATATACTTTATGGCCAATAAATCCCTTCGACTATGAATGGAACAACAAACCTCCTATTATTTAAATACATGCTTAATTGTACCTCATTCGCCTTTAGAAAACCCTCATCGGGAGCCCATCCATTTCAGAATACCTAAAAAAAAAAAACGGCTCAACCTCAGCTTATTGAATTAAATTCCGCGCTTAAAATTAATAAAAACAAATTTATTTCCTTTAATCACAAACTGCTTGGCCAATAAATAGTCGCGCGCGAAACCCACTCGTGCAATTGAATTGCCGAGGAGACCCCGAAAAATTTATGAAGACAACATCACACATGGTGTGCAGGCCTGCGGCATCCCAATCATTCCCCCGCCCGCATCCGCACCATCAAATATTCGCTTAAAGCTTTAATTTCTGATATGAAAGAGCGGACAAATAAGAAAGAACAAACTCGCATACATAACGTAACCACCAACACTGGACCGCAATTTAATTCCATAAAACTCCAACAAATATTAATTCGGACCGCACCTCACCGTGCGTCGTCCACCAGGCCAGGTCGGTCGTCATCTCTGGCTGTTCGTCGTTGGCTATTCCCTTTTTGCGCGAGGAACGAATCAATTACAGCATCGAATGTCCGCCGCAAGAGTGTAGAGATACAAAAGTAATATATGTATATACAGGTACACACACCCTGCGAGGATGGATGCAAGGTTCGACGGATGGTTAAATGGATGGATGGATATCGAAAAAGGTGCTCAAAGGAGAAAGACACACGAATCGGTAAACAGGCGTTTCGTTTTCCTTGTTTTTTTTTTTTTTTTTTTTTCGGGGTGCTCTCCTTTAGAGCCGGTCCCCCTTCGTGTAGAATATATTTCCAGCGAACACACGTTGTAATCAACAAAGTTTTTGGATTTTACCTATATACCCATACGAGGGTGTATGTCATCCTGACCATCACGTGAAGGCAATCAAAATCGTTCGCATCCTTTTGACTTCCATCGCACAAAATCGACCAATAAACAAAAACAAAAAAAAAAACACGGCAAGAAACTACCGAATAAATCGAAAAAAACCTCCAGTTTACTGTTTTTTCCCGAGAATAATGGGGGCGATGAGCATCCGACGCGAACAGGATCGATGCTGGGTAATGCGATTTATGTGTCATCATTCATCAAACGGCTTTCAATACACCCAGCGGCGACTTTTTGAATAATTTTCCAAAAAGATACATAAATTCTCAGCTTTAGATGCGCGGCAATTAGCATGAGACCTCTGAAGTGCTGCAGCTTACTATAGTTGACAGACGATTATGATATACAGCAGAGGTATCATATTAATGGAAGGCTTAGGAGGGGGCAATGAGCTTTAAGTCAACCGAATCTGTGACACGACTTGCGGATTTGCTTGAACACATTTTAGTTGTGTGAAACTTAGTGACACTTATCCTCAAATTAACTGACATGTATGGGAAATTTGCTACTTACCGCTGCGCAGTCTGCACGCAGAACACAGGAGGATTCTCTGACCATGAACTGAAATGACAAAAAGAGAAAGGTGTTAGGTTAAAAGGTTGAAGCTATTAACTATTTTTAAAGCACAAAAACAAGTTACTATTGCGACAATAAAATCATAACGTGTATTAGGATTGGGGTCAGTCATGACGCTTTGCCGAAGGTACTTGGTTTCGCGATTGTTGACACACTTCATTCGGGGTACTGAAACCGTTTGATAACTGCTGTGCGTACTTTGAAGTAAGACAGCTTCCATAACGCATGGATTTGTGCAGAAACTTAGGGATGAATCTATGTAAGCGTATACTTTAGCACAGCCATTATAGTTCTAGATCTTCTATCAGCTGCAAATTATATATTCGTAATACTCAACTAGATTTTGACTCAGAGTGGTGTCAATGGAAATGAAAAATTTTACTTTTTGACCAAACCCGACGACTCAACATTCATTGGCCCCGAATACTTTGATGCAGTTGGAAGAAGCTATTATACTTAAGAATGTAATGTTTTAAAAATCAAAGAAGCACACGAAGACAGAGCTGCCCAAAGCTACTATTCAATAGGTTTTCACAAATAAACTGAAACAGTTTTAAGCCCTGAAAGAAACCTTAACTGATCACTGGTGGATCTTTTTGCGAACTGAGTCTGCAGACAATGGCTCTAGAATGCTAAAATCTCGTATCCAAAGTGAGGCTCGGAAATATTACAAATATAAAATGCCTGTAGTCCTTGTAGTTGCGAGTTAGAAGGCACTTGGAATGAAGTATTAAAGAACGGATGACTGAGCGAGAGCAATAGGACAGAATGTTCAACTAACTTTTAAAAATGAATAGAAATGGGGTAAGATCTTTCTAAAGGTCTCCTAAACTATTTCGATCTTTTTGACTGTTAATCACTGCATTGGTCTTTTGTAATTACATACGAGTACATACATATTTGGCGCAACAGCCCATTAAAGGCCTAGCGCATAGCTTCTCGCAATCACTCGTGTTGTGTGCGTTATGTTTTTCGCACGAGTGGAAGGGACCTACAGTTTTGTACCGTATCCGAAGGTCAATTTTTTATTTTGTTTTTGAGAAGCTTTCTCGTGAGAAATATTATTCTGGATGTTTGTCAAAAGTTAGTTAGTTTGTTAAACTAGAGTGGCTTCCAGCATATCAGCTACATACATATATACTTAGATGAATACTCGTAAGAGGTGCACAGTGTTCCCCATGAAAATTTGGATATGCATTGTAGCACCATGATTGGCAAGCTCATCAGCCTACAAAACCTAGCATAGGCGTATATACTGCTTTGCCGCCTGGACGTTAGATGAACGACAATCCAAAGAGAATATTTTCCTGAGATTTGTTTGTTGTATTTAGGAGTACATTCTTAACTGATACAATATTTATTTTCAACCAAGAAAAGGCCACTATTTCGTTCTGGAATGTACTACCGTAATCAGGACCGCGAAGGGATGAACTTTAATTTTAATTTATTGGAAAAAACCCTCTTGTCCCTCTGTTGGCTTCAGAGCGATTAGTATCACCGCGTATTAACTCGCCTTTTGTTTTCATGTCTTCATCGTAGAACGATCACTAAATGATAGTGACTTGAAAACTTTGTCGAATTTGAGCAATGGTAAGAGGTAATTTGTGTTTTCAGAGATGACATGGTTATTTAGAATCATATACCGTTGTGAGATGGTTTTAGGAAATTCAACAATAATGCATGCTTTACTAGATAGATTTAATTACAAAGGATAGGGTGCAGAGATAGTTCGCCTCCACGTGGTGCACCCTAGGTAACGCAAAATTAACTATCAAGAAGGAGTAAGCCAAACTTTCTAAACTACACCTACACGAAGACCTAGTATTCACAGTGAACCAAAATTGAACAAAATTAAACAAAGCAACTCCAAGGAAATTGCGCCACACAGCCAACCTATCGGTACCTCTCAGCACCACCTGACTAAAGACATCGGACCTTTAGTCCGTATCTGGCAATTAAATATCAAGGGCATTAGTAAATCTTAATGCGACCACCTATTCTCATGCTCGTCAACTCCAAGAAAAACATACGGAAAATGACTCCGACTTCGCGTCACGGGGCTAAATAGCAGGCTAAATAGCAGGCTACTTCGCAATTGGGGTTCTCCACCATAAACACTACGGACTAGCAACGTTTGTACGTTTAGACATACCCAACCCAAGCCTTCTATCTGAAGAGTCAAATAACGATGTACACTAAGTCACCATCACTGTTGCAGACCTAGCAGTTGTTAACATCTCCGGAGTCTTCAATAGCCACCTCACTAGCTGGAGATATGCAGAAAACGACCAAAACGGGGTGAAACTCACTGAGTGGGCTGATGCAAATCACCTGCACTTTGTATTTGATGCAAAGGACAAGCACACATTTTGGTCGGCCAGATTGAGAAGGGGGTATAATCCTGACGTCTTTTTCGTCACTTCGGACAACAATCGCCGAATCTACGATGTTTCTAGAGTTAAATCGGAAAAAAACCACTCAAGATCAATCAGGAAAGACTTAAAGGACCTAAAAGCTGCATCAGCTCCTTGCTCAAACTTGTCCAAACCTTTCTCGCTAGCCGAAGCAGCTCTGGATCTCCTCAAAAATCGTAAAGAAGTAGGCCTAGATGGACTGTACCCGTAGTTCCTTAAGAACTGTGGAGTAAACCTCGAGGAACTGGCTTGCAAATTTTCCAGCAACATTCTTGAAACCGGTCACCTACCATCTGCTTTTAAGCCCACCAAAGTAATAGAGTTACTGAAACCCGCAAGCCAAGTGACAAGGCTAATGTTTACCGTCCGATCGCTCTACTCAGCGTGTGTTATAAGCTCCTAAAGAGATTGCTGTATAATCGCATTTACCATCAACACGCACATCCCAGTAGAACAAGCCGGATTTAGATCAGGACGAAGCTGTACAGACCAAGTCCTCGTACTAACAACGTTTATCGAATCCGGTTTCCAGAAGGAGCTAAGAACATTAGCTGTTTTCGTGGATCTGACAGCGGCGTATGATACGGTGTAGAGGGATGGCTTGTTATACAAAGTGCTCAAGGTCATCAAATGTACTAAAGTTTCACCACTTAACAATATGCTGTCCAACCGTTTATTTCAAGACTTCATGAGCAACGCTTCCAGTAAGCCTAGGAGCCGTCAGGTCAACAACCAAAGAGTGGCTTTCTCAGCAAAATAGCCCCTCCCGAGTTACGGCGTAATAAAGCCTTGATTCATGAACACAACCAGATCTACTCCAATGCCAGCCTCCCGATTCACAGTGATGTCCCATCAAGTCAATCTACCAGACTTAGGTCAAGAAATCCGCGACTGAAGAAGGTCGAACACCCACTAGCCTTAAATTTTGAAGTTACCACAGCTTGTTAAAATGTATGGAGTAATTCACCTCTCTACAACCAAGCTCTGATTAAGAACCCTGCAAATGATGTGCCTGGCTTCAACCTTCGCAGGAAACTTTGGGTCACGATCAACCGCATCCGGACTAACCATGGTCGCAGTGGTAGCAATCTCTTTAAATGGAGAATGGTATCTTCACCAGAATGCGACTGTGGTGCACCGTATCAGACACTGCATCACATTTTAACTGAAGGCCCCATCCGAGCTTACCCGGGGGATCCTGCAGACATCTTCAACGCCACCGCTGAAGCAATTGATTGGCTCGATAATCTAGACCTAAACCTTTAAGTCTCCTTAATAATTGTCATTGTTACTTGTATTATTTATATAAGCTGTACATATTTTTTCATTTTGTTTGTTTGTGCACTGTAATGTAATAAACTCATACGCTAATAAAAATAATTATAAACGATGAGATAGCCATGATGGCTTTTTTTTAATCAAGGCTATCTCATACTTTTTAACCAAAATAATGAGGCGTTAAGGCAAATAGTTTTCAGACAGCATAGGTGATGGCTAGAACTTCCGCTTTGAATACACTGCCATGGGTTGGAAGAACTATTGAACGGGGAATTGTGTACCCGTCCGAAAAATACTTCTCTTCTGTGTTCGGATCACCTGTGTTTTTTTGTACCAGAGAATGTTATTATATACTCTCCGCCAACCATATTCTACTGCCAAACCAATTTAGCTTGACTCATCTTACACAATCCATATCATTGAGGTTCATCCCTACTTATGCTCAAACTGCATTCTGAACCCACCAGATAAAAGTTATATTCGTATCGGTATTCGATAGTAACATAACCCATAACCTATAAACGGCCCACTCCTTTCACTTAAATTTAATATACCATATTTTTCGACATCTAAGTTGAAAGCAGCTTAAAAGTAAAACAAAATTTTCTTTCGGGTAAGTACTTCGTTTACAATTTATCCACAATGAGTTTCTTATGTGCAGTTCTTCTCAACTCAAGGAAGCCTCGGTTCCTCTTACTATGTATCGATACTAAGCAGTATTATTATTCAATAAAATTTCAGTATCGAAACATGAGCACCAGCACATTGTATACAACATGCAGTCCTAGACTTATCGCTAAAAGCCAAATTCCACTGTTTAACAACATACCATAAACATCATCACCCAGCAGACGCAATTTCAATATTTGTAGCCTCACTCTCAAAACATTCTCCCAGCATTTTCATAGCCCTGTCGACTATTTTACAACACTCTGCAAACAATATTATTCTTCTAAACAAAAGTCGTAAAATTCCACATATTCACCGACCGGAAATGCATATACATTTCCGCCATCAACGCACAAGACGATACAATCCTCCATTGTGTTATCCACAATCAACGCAGCCAACAATCAAAGCTCAAAAACTACCTTTGCGGTAGCTGATCACATACAAAACTCCACAAAACAAGCCGATAAAGACGAACTCAGAGAGAGAGAGAGAGACTAACAAAAATACAGTTGAAAAGTATCTGATAGATACTTTATGCGCCCATTCAAAATACCCAACCCCGTGTGCGCGCAACTACACACCACTCATTGTCCCCAAAGATGGATATCAAATGACCACAATACACGACAATAACTCGTCCATGTGAGTCCACCACGCAGCATGCTGCTTGCATGGGGTATCTCGCGTGGTTGTTTACCTCGGCAGCTGGACAATATGGGCAGACAGCCATCGAATTGAATGACCAGTGAGAACATTATAACATAATGAAAATTGTTACGAGCCAAAGGAGATGCCGTTACCACGACACTACGAGACGGAGGACCATAACCACAATACGAGACGCAACGATGGCCGAGTGTAAAAAACGAACGATCCCCGGATACTTTATATCACAGTCAGAAAATTGCCGTAAAGAGGTAATTTATTTATCGCCTACACACGGAGCCCCCTTGACCCGCTGCCGTCGCACATTTCGATTCATGTCCTAATATGAGTCTTGCAAAACACGTGCTTACTGCATCTGCACGAAGTATATACAGGGTTCGGTCATCTCGTCGCGCGAGTACGTTCCCCACATGGGTATCATTCACACTCGATGGGAAACCCAATATTCATCCCTGGGATTTATATTCAAGGCCTAGAGCCCATAACATTGTTGCAGTCTTCTTCTTCTGCTACGTCTTCTTCTCTTCCTGTGTCTTGGTAGTGTGAATGGTAACCCAAGACGCGTACATTACCTATCCTCAGAGCAAACTTCCACCACCATCATCACCGCCACCTTCGACATGGAGTAGACGAAAAACAGAAAAGGAGGAAGCCCAAGGAATTTCCATGCAACGTCAGGATTACCCCGACTTGTCTCCCGTGCCGCCGCACTTTCACTGCTACAGTCCATATTCTTGTTTCATGCATAATTTGCTTTAGGTCATTGGCATAGCGTAACCTGTGCCGTGAGGTGCCTGTGCCTATGCCTGTGTTTGTACTGTTTTTTCTGTTCAAGGCACGTTTTCCGCTAAATTTGAGCTGATATTCAGTTTTCAGGACGGCTAGCTGCACGAAGGTGGTGTGAGAACGGCCGCACGGAATTTTTTCGGCGGTGAAAGTGGGTGTAGAGGTTTAACTCATAGAAAACAACTCGTTCCACAAAAAGCTTTTACTGGTCGGCGCATCTATTTGTTCTAACAAATCCGGTACAATGTCGAAGTCGGAATAACTTTTTTTGTTTATATCTTGTTGTTCTATTCCAAATGGTTCGGTTTGGCTTTTCGAAGCCATATAAGCGTCGAGAACTATGTGTCCAATGGATTGGAATGTTTCTAGTGTAATTCCTAGAATTCGTAAATACATTGTCTGGGGTATTCCTAGAACAAACGTAATGAGTGGCTAACAAATCTGGTGTATTATGTGGCCATGCCCCCTTACAGCTTAGTAGCTGTACGTTGGTTTAGTTTTCAAAGTCCTCCAGAATGCTGTTTCTCTCACTGGAGGCTCGCATAGCACCTGTGGTACTAACAGTTCTTCACATTCGTAAGTAGAGAATGACAAAACGAAGTCGGTAGATCAATGTAGGATGACACAAATCGTTTAGTTAATTAAATATACAATGAAGTTGAAATCCGTCGGGTATATGATACAGTATTCTTTATCCTTTAAGCCAGCCCTGTTAGAGTGGTAAGGGTGTTGTGAAGTGTCCACTTTCTCACATATATTTTGAAAGTTGTTTTTTTCTTTACGGAAACCCCTCTATAGCTCTACATATTCTTCAGTATAGAACAATATAGAAAAAATAGTTTATCTTCCTATCACAACATTTAAGCCCCAACAAATTGAGACATACATGTATGTGCAAATGAACTGACGAACGGACTTGTCTTAATCCACTCTACTAGTTGTACTGATCATTGATACATAGGATAAGGGATGATTTTCGTGGCTAGATATACCATAATCAATGACTTGGACAATGAGTTGTCGCAATTCTGTGTAGAATTAGGAGAAGCTTTTTCCTTAAAGAGATCATATCTCCACCAAACTTAAGGAACTCCTTCGCAGCTGTAATTATCGCTTTCATGAGGAGAGTAGAAGTACTGCTGTCCTAAAAGTTGGCCGCTGGCACAATAGATCTATTTGGTCCCAGTGCCTACACGCCATATGCGTGTGGCCACAAATATGTAAAAGAAAAACAAAATGTATGACGATATGCGTATATACCTACTGGTATGTATAAAGTCACAGGGAACAAATGTTCCAATGTAGTTGACACACAAATTTCAAAATAAATCTTTGGATCTAAAATGAGCAAATGTTTACGTCTGAAACGGTTTCCTAGATAAGACATTTTTAAGTTTACAACGATTTTTTCTAATTTTACCTCCGCTCTGAGGGCCTAACTTAGAAAAATATGTTTCACAAACATCTAACAAAAAAAAAAAAATAAATAAAAATTACAAGAGACAAGTTCAGGAAAATCGATCAATAATTTAGAAATAAAAAAGATAAAAGAAATAATAATTTTCGAAAACCTCTCTAACAGTGTAAAAACATCCCCGCACGCATTATTTTGTCGTATACTTACTTAATCGTATTTTAATCCCATAACACATACGCGTTAACTTTACGGTTTCTGCCAATGTGGCACAGAAACCCAACTTTTCTCCAACTGCCGTGTCTCCTTCTCGACTGTTCTGCGCCATGTTCTCCTCGGACCGCCAGGTATTTTGCCATCCTCGGTTAAAGGGTTCCATTTTCGGACCGTGTGACCAATCCACTGCCACCTCCGTCATTGGATGATTGCGCTTTTTGGTTTTGGACCCATTCTCTGGTAGAGGTGTTCGTTAGTGATATGTACGGTTAGGCCAGAAAATCCTTAAGATGTTGCGCAGTTACTTGTTAACGAACGTTTGCAGCTTTCTCGTGATAGTAATGGTCACTCTCAACGTACTGCATCCATATATCAGGATGGATTCAACGCTAGACCGGAACAGTCTTAGCTTGGTGTTCAAACTGATTGCATTGTTTCACCATATTTTGGACAACATCCCAAACGTGGGCTTTGCTTTGGTGATCCTGTTGGGTTTATCCAGTTCGGTTCCACCATCGGTCGAGACAATACTCCCAAGATACTGGAAATCCTTTACTCTCTCTACCGGTTAGGTTAGGTTATGTTAGATTGGCTGTCTGCACCACGAAACAGACACACTTAGACCAGTAAAGGTCCATTGTGATGCCAAGGATCTACCATTAGACCACTCAGGGACTGATAAAACCAACCGGAGCTTTTGATGAAGCGATGGATGTTCATGACGTCTAAGGACGCCAAATCTCTCTACCGGTACAACCGAAGCAACGCATATTTGAGTCGATGAGTTTGTTCCAAGTCTGATAATCTTAGTTTTTGCCGTATTCATTTTCAGACCACGCCTGTCTCCCTCTCCACATCTGCTGTCATTTAGTGGAGGTCCATAATTCTGTGAGAGAGTAAGCACATCATTATCGTAGTTAAGATGTTTTAGTTGGGATGTAAGAGTCCGTTTCCCGCCGAAAAAGCTAATCCTTAATAGGAATATTATAGTATAAGTAAAATAATACAGCCTTGTCTTACCCAGCTTTGGATCTCAAATCCTGAGACAACCTTCCATTGTGCAAACATTTGGACCCTTCGTATGTAGCTTTGATAATAGCAATTACTTTATTGCGAATACCTCTCCAGCGTAAGGCACGCTATCGAACGGCTTCTCAAAATCGATGAACAGCAGATGAAGTGTTAATCGATATTCAATGGACTGTTCGATGATAATACGCAGGGTGTTGATGTGGTTGACACAGGAGGAATCATAGCGAAAACATGCATGTTCGTCATCGAGTACGTCTTAGCTACAGCAGGCAGCACACAGATATCCTCCAATTTCCGTCCTCCACTTGTCAGGAAAGCTCTTAGCTGCGAAATGCGGTTTCACATTCTTGACATGGCTAAAGGTGGAGATTCAAAATGTTTTGCTTAAGTTGTCTTAGTTGTCAATTAATTACGGGTACCTGCAAATGTCCCTTGCATGAGGGTATTCTGTATCAAGTTGAATAAACCTTTTTGCAATGTCCTTATACATATTTAGAAAAAAAGGTTTTGGTAAGCTGTATTGAGTCCTCCGTCCAGAAAAGCATCTAGCCTTAACCTGTGCTCGTAACACATGGATACAGTAAGTCAACTACTCCCAGGAACCATTAACGCCTACTTGATGTAACTATATATCAAATTATTGGTCTGCCTTGTATATTTCTATCGGTGACTCCTGACGCAAGCGAGGCTCGAATTCAAATGTTCACTTTCCATACCAAAGCAGAGAGCTATTTCCAGTTCACCTAATCCCACCCAGATTAGATCTACATATTTAACAGCTCGTAAGAGCGTGTTCCCAACAAAATACTGTCGCATTTCTTACATTGGTGTTGTCGCCGCGCATACGTTAACCCTATTCCAGAGCGGCTGGCTTCGCCCGAGGTGCATAAATTTCTACCGACAGAAAAACATTCTCCAATCTAAAAATATATATTGTCCCCCCGAATCAGAACAATTGGAGCGCATCCACCTAGTCGGTTTGCATGCGTAACATGCGAAGCGAACGTGGAGAAGAAGATTCACTTTTCGGGATTGCTTCGGACAGATTTGTGGCTCCTTTGTGTTGAGCGCTCACACAAAAACGAATGCAAATACCAAGAAGTCCAGCAGCAGGAGGAGGAAGGAAGACACACAATCACAAGCTGGGCACATCCCATTGTGTCCGCTTTGGCACATTTCAATGGAACCATAACTCTTTCGAGTCCGATCTTGTCTAATTTGAAATCGTTTGGCCCTGGCTCCAGTTCTCAAATTCTGGTTCTCGTTGTATTCGCCGGGAATTTATCTCGATTTCGCTTCGGGTATGTAAATCGTGGTCAAACTATTCTTTTTGCTCATTTTCGTCTGGTGGGCTCTGTGGCTTGAGTTCCGCTTTTGTTTTCGGGTGGCGACGGCGGTGGTTGTGCACTGTGCACCCAACGATAGGGAATCTAACATTTTTGGACATTCTGCTTTTTGGTGGCATTCGTAAATGGACACTAAATGTGCCATTGGAGCTCTTTTAATTGTGTGATTGATTGATTTATAGATGGATCACCAGCAGCAGGAAGACGACAATGACGTCCGATGTTAATGCTGACGATGATGATGATAGCAATGAGGTGGTGGGTCGTATCGCGGGGTTGGATGAAGAACAATTGATTGACTTTGGGGTAGGACTTTGGAAACTTAATACACACAGAGGCTGGATGAGGACTCCTCCGGGAATTGAATTCGATTTTATTTCTCGATTGCTTTTGGTTGTTGTTACCATTTTTTTTTTTTTTTGTTGTGTGTTCCTTTTCATGGTTTTGTGGAGAAGTTCTCGTATTACCACGGAGCAGCAAGTGTAGTAGTTCATCCTGATGTCGCTCTGGATGGTTTGGGTGTGTATTTGTTGTCGAGTGGTACTCGTCACCGCCAGGAATTCGATTCGCAATTTCTTTCACATTTAATTTGAGTTGCTGATTGATTCCCGGAGGGCGGTTTTGTCAGTGTAGTCATTGGCTTTAGGTTTTTGAGGACATGTCTCGTGTGTTGTAAGTTCATCGTGTAACTGGGGCGAGAAAATTGCTTTCAATTGTGTGGGCGACACACGTGGTGGTGGAGGTAGTCGTGATGAGACTATTGAGTGTAGGAATGTGAGGGTAAATAAGTGGTTTTTGCACAATTTAAAATGTAGCATGAGGGGAGACTTAAATGTTTAGATGTAGAATTAAGGGGAATAGACTACAGAGTAAAAAAATGAAAGACACTTTATTGTTATTTTAAAAAGATATGATACACATATGTAAGTAAAACCGACGGAAAATCTCTTGTTATTAAATTTCTCGAATGTGTGAGAACTCGTCAACATATGGTACTTTTACCTGAGTTGCGTCAACTCAAGCAAGCACTTCAAGCCGTTGACTATTTCCGCTTAAAATTTCTGCATTAAAAGCTCTTTTGCTAACATCTTCTCTACCTAGAATATACAATATACATGTGTGTATACGTAACTCGTGTGTAATATTGTCGACTCTTTCTAGGTTTCACTCAAAAGCAGCCAGAAACCCAGCGCAGGATGATACTGTTAATGTTACCTCCATGTCTGAAAGCTTCACGCATTTTATCAGACTCCATACCATTGTTGTCGAATGTCGTGAAATTATATAAACGCACTTAAACTATGGTTCTGCTGTCGGCGTTCAGCCTAAATCTACTGAGCTTTGTAAACCTTTCATATGTACATAAGTATATGAGCTTCGTTCTTTGGGCTAGAATATCAATTGAGTAGCAGCATTACATTACAGCATTAGCTGCCTTGAAAAGAATATCCTTCGAGTGTTCATTTGTGTAAACGGGAAGTGAAGCAGACGATTAAACGAGCTACAGGGATCGAATCAACACGCCGCCTACGATGTCTTGGACACCAGCATAGTATCCCAAAAAGTTTTCGCGTATAACCCAGTAGAAAAGGGATATCAACTAACTTGACATTTAGCTGACCTCCGGGTACCGGACCATAGTGCCATCTAAAGTTAAGTAAGAATTCCTCTATGAATGCAATGACATTACATTGTCCAAAATGCAAAAAATCTTGCAGTGGTGGGACTAACTAAACCTTAGTTAATCACAATGCACCACAGCCTCAAATTGGCGTACAAATAATGAAACCCAAGGTGTCTATAAACCAAAGAAATGCATTGTACTGATATCAGGTGCTTGTCTTATATAAAACGGAGCTTGGCTACTATTCTTCGTTGTCGAACTCGAGCCTCAAACTCACTATACAAATCCTACTTGACAGGATCAGTATCGTTGTTTAGATTATATTCTTTGAGATCTAGACCACTAGTACCGTTCTATAGTCGCAACGAAAGATTTTAATATCCAAAATGGTATCTCTGAATGCATGCTAAGTTCTGCTGAAGTTGTTGGTAATGTAAAGATCTGTAGAGATACCATGAAGTCCTATCGTTTCCTTCGTGAAGGAAAAAATAGCAGAAATGCCAAACATCCCCTTGGTCAGCGCTGATGATTTCATACAAATCTGTAACGAATTCGGAAAAAAACACGCACCAGAGTCGGAGAGGATTCCCAACAACGATCCTGAAATGTTAATCAAAACACACCCAGACATGTTAGCCAATGTGTACCACTTGGTCTAAAGTAAACAGTGGATAGGAGATAGAAAGAACTCTATGACCCTCGATACAAAAAATTCCTTCAACACCGTTAGCTAGGGTTATATCTTGCATGCACTCAGAAACATGCAAGTGGTAACGTTTCTCATCAAGATTGTGACGCACTATTTCCGGTACAGAACAACACCGACAACAGTTTTGAGGAGTACAAGGCCACAGGTAGTGTACCAACAGGATCCGTGCTAGGTCCACTGCTATGGAACATTATGTATGACGGCGTCAGTAAGCGTACCATTTCCTGAAGGTTGTACCTATTTTAGACTTCGCGAACGACATTGGTATCGTTGTCACTGGTAAGCTGTTGGAGGAGATGCAATAGGTTATCAATTTTGCAACGTAAGGCACAGTCGAAGACAACAGTTAGTCAGAATAGCTTCATCCATAATCCTTTACGGTGCGATAAAAACAAATAGGTTAAACGTTTTCTTGTGTATATCGAATATGCGTTTCGCACTTCCTCGAGCGATGCAGCCTGCGTAATGGCAAAAATGTCGGTTGTAAATCTGACATCGCGCGAATCGCAATGAGAAAGCAGCAACTAATTAGGCCGGAGAAATACAACTAACTCAAAGAGTTTGAAATATAAGGGATTAACAGAACGCTGGAATGCTTTCGACAGAGGCAAGTGGATTTAGTGATTTATCCCTCAACTTCAGCCACGGATAAAAAGACGTCAGGGTGAACTAGACTATAACCCAACGAGTTCCAGGCAGCTCACGGACATTTCAATTCGTAATAATACAAGCATGATGATAACCTTTATTGTCCACAATGCTTGGATCGCATTAAAAATGCCGAACACGGAGTGGTGTAGTGGTAACGTCATCGATTGCCACGCTAATGGTCTATGGTTCAAATCCTAACGTCAGCCGGCATATGTTTATTTATTTCTTATGAAATATAAGTATAAAGAGCCAGTCCGATCAATTGCTTATATCAACACTATTCCGAGGGCATAACACTGGCAGTAGATTGGTCATATAGTTGGAAAAATAGTTCGCCCTGTTGTATGATTAGTAAGTCTGTTATGGTGATAAAAAAAAAAAAAAAAAAATACTGTGAATCAAAAGCAATCACAAAAAAAAAAACAAACAAATCTTCCTGGCTACCTAGACACCACCTCCGAAATTTTTTTTAAAACCCTATCACTCTCTCTGTCTAACCTTTCCAACGCACTGACTGTACAAAAACATAAAAAAATTATAAATAAAAAAAACAGGTGTTTCTATGTGCGAAAGAGATGCACCTGAAAACATAGTTGGGGAAATACTTAAACGTTAAGAGGCTTCATGAGCTGATATAAATACAAATGATACCTATGGATACGTCGAAACCCCCTTGCGGAGGTACCGGAGGGTTTATTGGGTGGAAATCTCACAGTATTACTGTGTACGGGTTTCTTCTTTGAAAGATTCTCACATCCCAAAGCTAAAAAAAAAAAGCTCCTACTGGAAGTATAGCACCAATTGAGCTTACTTCGACCCCGAAGCATCTACAATCATTGTTACAAAGGATGCACGTAAATTAAATTACATGTTTTTAGCTCACTTCTCTTCAATTTACCTTTAGAGTTTCTGGTCGTTTTGAAATAAAATACTACCAAAGGTATGCAACCCTCGACGTTCTGAGATACACTGTTTAACTATGTCAACAAATGAAAGAGTCAAAAAGCGAGTTATTGGCCCGTATGCATGTAGGTATATGGTATGCGGGCCAGCGAGTAAACATTCCAGAAGTATAATAGTTTCACACTAGTTACAACTAGTCTATTCAACAATAACTGACTAATTATACCCCCTTATTTATGTCCCTATGAAAACACTTAATTATCCAAGAACAGACCCTAACACACAATTATCTCACCAGCATTTTTTATCACCGCCACATGCAAAACTTGTCGAATTATATAACACGCACTCACTTCTATTCCTCGAAGTGATCTCCTCTATTAGTGCAGCGATTCACCTGCGCATGACCCTTGTTCGTGCCAGACAAAGTCGATTCGTCCATCTTACGTGTGAACAATCAGAGTTCAACTCGCCCGGTCCATTTATCATGCTATTGGAATGCTCAACAGTTTAAGGCAATCTTTCCCTCATTTCTTTCTTTTTCCTTTTTTTTTTTTTTGTTAATAACTAGGAAATGCTGTTCACCTAGGAAGTCCCTTGGGATGATACGCACTGCTATGTCATTTCACTACTTCCATCCATCCATCCATCCATCTATCCATCTATCCGTTCAGCTCATCACCATCATCATCATCATCTTCATCATCATCATTATCAACATCTCATCCATGTCATGTTCGGTGAGTTCAGACGGGGGGAGTTGGGGCGATGCATACGGACATGCATTTCAGTGCAATTATCCTAAAACAGTTATGAAACATGCGGCAAAGCACGCAGCGCACGCTACGAGGCTAGCCTCCGGGCATCCACATGTGAGTGCGCATCTAAGACGACGTGCTGTAATAACACCACAACTGGCCGAGAAGACGGAAAATTGCACTCAAACCGAGCCTAAAAGACAACACATAACACAATGTGCCATTGATGCTTGATGCCTGATGTTGTTGCTGCTACGGTTGCTACTTCTGGAGCTCTCCAAAGGGAAATGTAAATAATCCCAAAGTGGGAGTTGTGATGTGTGCGGTGCGGATGCACTACGTGTAATCTGCATCGCAGCCAGCAAACAGAAACATCATGCAACAAGTGCATCAATGCCGATCATGACCATCTCCATGATGATCGAGGTACATGCAGATGAAGGTGTATATCTGGAGAAGAGTACAAAATTCTAGGAACTAGCCCAAAAGCGTATTATTAGAGAGAAAGAGCCGGAGAGCCAACAAATGTTATTCTAAAAATTCATCCGAGGCTAAGCGTCCTTCCCTGCTTTGTTCGACAATAAACCATAACCCATTCTTTTCATTCTCCTCCATTTTCAAAGCAATAGCCTCCGGGTGCCTCGCTCACAGTGTGGAGTGTGCCATCGTACACAATGGACCGCAGACAAAAGGCACAATCACACTGTGGTTCTAGTTGTATTCGCTTGGCAGCGTGGAGTAGCTCTGATGATTTATGGAGAAATGTTTGGCTTATTGAAAATGCCTCAGCACTCGCCCGTCCATTTAAGAACTCCTTGGGCATCGATCATGGTAACCCCAAGCCGATGACAACTCTGAACTTTAAATTATGATCCCAAGGGAGGCAGAGAAAGGTTTATCACACACCGTATGTAAGACTTGCCGGAGAAAGTGAGCGGCAACCTGTACTAGTATATGATCCAACACTTGCGGCACCCCATGACGTAATGTGTTCTTCCAGACAAAAATGCAGCTTGTGTCCCGATCATTTATCGGTAAATCATTCTCCATTGGTGTTGGAGCATCATACCTGCGTTTCGATATTAATCATCTGATAGTGCGCGTGCACCAACAGCAACGAGTACAATACGATGTTATACCACCCTGTGGGGCTGCCATCGTCGGTCGGTGCCGCCACATTGGACTATTCACTACCGCGACCTCCATGGAAAGTTTTTTCCTCCAAACAAAATCACGGTAGCAATTACGAGCGCATAAGTTGCAATGCATGAGGACGCTCACTCATTTCATTGGCCCAAACGACAAAACATATATAACTCGCCGATGGAGGAGTTGTTTGAGGTGTCTACTATTCGGCGAGGTAATTGCAAGGATTGCAACATAGTTGTGGAATTGTTTGCGCGCTCTGTGGGTTCCCGCGAATTACAAAGTCTTCGTGGTGGCAGACACCTGCGGCTGGCTGTGATCTGAGACAAGGACATAGCCAAGAATTATGAGGGATACGCTGTAAAATGGTCTGCCTCACCGATGTAAATGAGAATTGAGGTGACGAATGTGATTTGCTTTTTGCTGGCTGGAGGTTAAGTGGTTGTTGATTGTGGTCGGGTGAACTAGTAAGCAAAGGAATCGTTGAAAGATTATGACGGATGTCGCTGCGGTGACTATGTCGGGGAGAAATGAGTTTCACAGCTAATATGACAACATAGTAGCAGCAAGTTGGTAGTAGAAATGGCAGAATAGATGACTAGGACTTATTCTATCGGGAAAAAACATAGATTCTTCATTTGAATAGCGCGAAGCTAAGAAGAAGTGAAAATGGGATCCCGAGTGAACAGAAAAAAAAATGATATTAGGATACTATTTCATAGACTTTTCAAGAGGAAAACCTTCTTTTCGTCTAAATGCAAGACGGGTAAAATCAAGGTCAGAGACCACTGAGACAGTTCGCGTTCTGTTTCAAAAGTAGAGTGCATTTCTATATACGATCTGCCTTATGCGGGGACACTGGGAACACAGAAAAGGCTTTTAGTGGGTAAGAATTATTCCCGCAGTATTTTCTGGGGTCTATCAAATCTTTGACAAGGCGTGACACGAAGGCTTAAAGTGCAAATTACTGCCGGTTCTGCCTAAACACTTATATAACATTTTGAAGATGGGTATACATACTTTTACTACGGTCTTTAGCCAAAGATGCGCGGAAGTATATCACTCACAGCAGCTTTTAGCAGCTAAAATCAAACAGCCTCGGTATTCAACAAGCAAAACAGTGCGTCTAGATAAAATTTGGTGGTAGGAACCAGATGTGTACATATAAGAAAATGAATATTATGCTTATCCTTACAAACTCGATCTGTTCCCGTTTGTGAACGAAGATAAATGGAATGACACTGCATGTAAAATTTAAATGAAAGTTGCACGTGAAAGAACACTGGTGGTAATGCAATTATGTCCCTATGCAGGAGCTCTGCTACTCTTTTGGCCAGCGCGTCGGCCTTTTCGTTGCCTTCAATAATATATTGCAGTGTCCAGGTACCCAACATAATCTGACACGGTTCTGCGTACATAATGCCTTAAGCCATTCCTGACGATCTCAGATTTATTGACTTAAGACTCTAGCGCCTTCAACGCAGCCTAACTGTCAATATAGATGGCGATATTCTTGTCGGATATTGATCCCATCTCAAGTAATTCCGCAGCTTTAAGTACAGCAAGAACCTCTGCTTGGAACACACTGTCACCTGTAGGTTAATATCTTTCGAGTATATACCTGACCCTGTGTCCTCTCTGGTCATAGAACCGTCTGCGTACATATATTACAATCTCATTGTGGACAGAGACTGTCTTCCTTTGCCAATCCTCTCTAACAGGATACATTACTTCGTATGTTGTGACGAAGTTTAGGGTACCAAGGATGTCATCCGATTCATCAGGGATATCTAAAAATTATTCCTTAAGAATGGAGCTAAGTTCCACATTATAAGTCTTGAAGATGCCAACGTAAGTGAGCCGAAGCGTACTGTTGCCCACTTGAAATTTGATTTGTAGGTCAAGTGGTAAAAGATACAGAAAGATCTCGAGTGCAGCCGTCGGCGTTGTGTGTAGAGCACTGTTGATTGCAATGCAGGCTGTTCTTTGTACCATGGCCAACATATCCCGTATGTTTTTCGTATTCGTTGCCTTCCGTCACACACGAGCCTCATACGTAAGAATGTATAGCCAGTACATCATTACAGGCTTTAGAACCCATTCCGAAAGGGAAAGCTCCTCCCCTGCTAGTTATACGAATAAGGTTTTGGTTTGAATTCTAAGACTGAAGTAAGAGCTTTCTGGATTTTTAGCGAAATACTATATATGTACTGAAAAATGTATAAGGAATATATGAGTCTTGTCCTTTTACAATATATGCAGAAAAAACATTATGCAAGCTTTGTCTTGCTAGGTTATGCAAGGTATCTAGATTCATGTGATATAGCTTTAAGAACCTACTTAGAGGAACTACATGTATACTGGATATATCGAAACCAGGTTTACAAGGAAATACGATTGGAAAAAAGAAAAATGTCTGCAATTGCTTTTTCTGATAGGCATTCAACAAAACAACTTTGGTCTAAATTGAATGGAGGACCAAACAAACTCTTCTCAAGGCTTGAATATTGATATTGGGACAAATACTCTCTATTCCTCTTTTGCTTTCTGCTCTTCTCGATCTAACTCTATATTTCATGCGAGGAATCTCCGGTTTGATTTATCTTTCGATATGTATCTGAGAAGGAACTTTTTCAAGTGGTTTCTACTATAACGTCAAATGCTGTTGGTACTGATGGTATACCTATCAGATTTGTTAAATTTTGTTTATTCCAGCTTTAGGGAAATACGAGTAAATTTTTTTGTTTTTATAATTTGCGTGCGCTGAATAGTGAGGGCGTTTGAAAGGATAGATAGATAGAGAGAGAAATATTTGTTGTAGTGATTTGAAGATCAGTTGTTTATGCTTCAGAGAAACTCCGGGGTGACGTCCAGATAACTGAGGAGATTTTTTTTATTTTTGTTTTTTGCTTCTGATTCACAGTATTTTTTTCGCGACCACTGATGTCATAGGCATATCAATCATCTATCAGAGCGAACAATTTTTCCAGCCATATGATCAAGTTATTGCCAGTGTTATGCCTTTGCAATAGTGTTCACACAAGATTTCGCAATTGATCGGACTGACTTTATATATTTCATGAGAAATAAATAAATGCTTGCTAACGTCGGGACTTGAACCATAAACCATTAGCCTGGCAATTGACGGCGTAAGCACTACACCACTGCCACCCCTTAATATGCTTTACTTCATAAATGCTATTCTAACAAAACTGGAAAACCGTTCGAATTTGTCCGGTTCTTAAGAATAAAAAACTACTTTCACCTTCAGATTTTCGTCCTATTAGTATTCTTCTAGCGTTTTTCAAGGTTTGCGGAAGCATTAAAAAGGATCAAATACTTACATGTATGTTATGTACTTTGGAACACTCTGCCAAATACAATAATTTGAGAAATACTGTAAAGTGGATTATTGCTTTAAATCGAGATGTATTTATTGCTAAATTTTATAGCCGTAGAACGTATGGTTGACTTATTCAAGCACAATACGTCTTAAAACGCAGGTAAAGCCGCTGGTGTAGCAAAGACTAAATTATATTATGAGTTGAGCCTTTCAGTTACAGAATACGATTTTTAAAACGTTTTATGCCCCAAGCTGGTCGTTGGGCCGGTGCGGCGTATTTGAGAACATATCTGGTGTAGTCTACTGTAACAAAGAGCTCTAAATCATGATGTGTGCATTGGATTGGTATCTTTAATTTACATAGGTAGCCTACTTATAAATTAGTTGGAACATGATTATTATTTAAAAGGTTCCTACAAATTTGTCAGGAGAACTTAACCGCATCCATCCAACATACTATTGAGTAGCCACTCAATTTAAGGTGAATAAAATGAATCGGATCTCAAGGTACACAATGACATTGTATCATGCCTTGGACTACAATTTAATCAATCCAACGATACTGTATGAATTTTAATTTGCCGCACCGTTGAATAAATTTTCCATCCCCATCGCATCGCCGCAAAACTATTCATTTAAGCCACTACCACTGACTGGCACGTTGCTCTTTTTCTCTCATCAAAAGCCAATTTTTTTTTTTATAATTAATTCTTCTGTCAGCTTGACAGGCATTCCCTTCAGCCACTACCATATCCTATCCTTTGGGCGCTGCTTCAGCGTCCGTCAAAACAGCGAACTTGACATCGTCATGATATTATTATCCCTAAGGCATCCTTTTGAGTCCTAGAACTTCTGCGAACTTCTGAGACTTTGAAACCAGCAGCGGGCAAGACTCCTGCAATAGACAGAATCAGTGCAATCAGGAATGCTGCTTCGCCCTTCTTTTGACTTGTAAACCCTCTGCAATCGTATCATGCTCCTTTCATAGACCGCATAACTACGACTATACGGCTACATCTCATGCGATGTGCATTGCTATGCTATGCGAGTTTATGCTTCCCCAGGGAGTTTGGTGTGCGCGCTGATGCACCTTTCCACTCAGTATATGTTGGCAGTTTGTTGAGACTTTTGGCGAATCGAGCTGAATTTCTAATTCCTTCCTCGGCTTCCTTTCGGTTTTAGCCAAGTGCATGGGTTTATCTGTCTGTGCACTTGCTATGGAACTTCAGCTGTTCAATGGAACGCTCTGGATCCGACTCTACGTGCAGAGACAACGTGTAATTATTTGCTGCTGCTGCTTCGTCTTGGTATCTTCGTATTAATTACATATCTTGCCATACCCGCACGTCTTACACCCAGAGCCCTCACCTAACTAGGCGCAGAGCACAGGGTTTTTGGTTTTGGACTTCCTTCAAGTGTCCATCATCATTACCGCGTGCGTCGCGTTGTGTATCTCATAGATATCAATGCCGATTGTTCGGCGTCGCGGTCTCCAGCTGCGGCATAGTTTGTCGTAAGTCAAGTGGACACCGTCAGTGCTACATCGGGCAAAACGAATTAGGCTCGCTGTACCAGCAGCAACCATGATGGACAATGACACTGCCAGGTTGTTTGGAGGTTGTTATGCAGTGTGTGTAACAAGCATTACCAACCACAGAATTTGTTTTGCAGTCGATTTTAAGTAGGTTTTGCCGTAATCGTTGCACAAAACGTAATAGTGTCGCCACATTGTTTGCTGTTTGTGGTGAGATAGTGAATTGCGGGAATTAATAGAGCGGATCAACGTCGTCCTCGGTTGGTCGTCTTTATATTGGCTGTTCAACGATTGCGGTTTTGTTGCGAGTAAAACCGCAAAAATTCTACTGGTGTGCTGCTGGTTGCCGGATTGTTACAAAATTCGATTACGAAACAAAGTACTCGTAGCGAAAAAGGTGGTGGTATAAAAGATTCTAAAATGCAAGATGTTCAGCTTTCGCTTGAAGGCAGCTGGTACTTGAGACGTGTTCAGTTTAAATCGCTAAAGTATATAAGTACGTTCCGACCTTAAAAAGACTAATTAGCTGCAATAAAATCTTCGAAAAACTTCGATTTCTATGACGTTTTCACAATGTCATCAATACCAATATTTCTTTTTTGCGGCATTCAAGGTCAAGAAAAAGGCATGTTTGAGTTCCATAATAAAGTTGTGTTAAACCACATTTTTGATTGGAAGGATCTGTCAAAAATTTTTGCAGTTAACTACAATTGACGAACTCCAACTGTATGGGATTTTGACGACAGTGCCAGTGTTCAATATTTTCTTTATTTTTTTATAATTTGCCTATATTCTAAGGATTATGAATAGCTTTCAAATGTTTTACACAATACGGGCGTTGGAAAGGATAGACAAAGAGAGACAGAGGTGTAGGGTTTGAAACTCAGATATCTATTTAGTTACAGAAAAAGTTCGGAGGTGGTGTCTAGATAACTGAGATATTTTGTTTTTTTATTTTGTCTTTTGTTTCTGATTCACAGTACTTTTTCCCGACCACCTAATGTCATACTTATACTTAGGTGGCACTTTAGTTCGGGGTAAACCTGGGACTGAACCAACACCCCTCTCAATTTAGCTCGGACTTTAGCAGGGCAATTACCTCCAGTTATGCACTCCAAGTTGGTCGAGGTCCCCTTGAACTTGTGCGCGCCTTCTACGGCGAGAAGGCCCTCTACTGCGTCATCCCTCCGGGTTACATTCGAAGAACCTAATGTCATAGACATATCAATCATCCAACAGAGCGGTAAATTTGTTCATCCATAGGACCTATTTACTGCCAGTATTATGCCTTCGTAATTGTGTTAACATAAGCTTTCGAAATTGATATGACTGACTGTTTATATATAATACTAGTATTTCAGAAGATATAAATAAATAAATGCTGGCTGACATCAGGATTTGAACCATGAACTATTAGAGTGACAATCGATGACGTTGCCACCATCGCAACCCCCATCGTAATAACCAAAGCTTAACTAGGAGCATCTTAGGTGGGTGATTGCATTACAGTACTACTTCGATAATGTTAAGTAATTAAAACAAGGGCCTGTTCACAATTTGGGGGAGTTCACATTATCGGAACATTTTTTTTCAACTAAAAATAAGAGAATTTTCGAATAACGATTGCCTATATATGTACGATGAAAAAGGTTCTTCCCCCAATAAAAAACAGGTGGTATAACATGAAAAACTTGTCTTAGAAAATAACTGCAAATTTAAAAAGAATAACAAAAGAAGAATGCGAAATATTGTGGATAAGTTCACATTATAGTGGTGAGAAAATTTCAAAGTTCACATTATAGAGATAGTAATGTGTAGATTTGTAAGTTCACATTGTCGGGAAATTCACTTTATTGAAGTTCACATTATCGAGGTAGTACAGTATTTTACTTTAGGTATCTTCCCCGCGCCTTCGTTGTCGATTGGCATAGTTCTTTATGTTCTCATGGTCATTTATGCGAAGCATCCTTAAAATCAATTTTTACATATGTACTTTCATTTCGTGATTTAATCTTTACTTTTGTTTTCACTGATCCAGGTCAAAAGAGTTACTAGGCAAACCAAGACCAGTTATTGCCAAAATCGTAGCTATTATCACAGACCACTGGCCAGTTGGAGACCATGCGGCCAAGCTTGGTATACATTTTGTAGGAGCTGCAATGATAATAATGAGAAAGAATCTCTATGTCATTTCCTTTGCAGATGTCCGGCCCTAGCGAGGATCAGACAACAAACTCTTGGCAAACCCTTCTTCGAGGATCTGAGAGAGATAGCAGACAAGAGGATTGGAGAACTAATCCTCTTCCTGAACTCCACGGGCTGGGTTTAAACTTAACATCCCTTTTTTAACTGACCACTACAACAGGTAGACACGAGTCCGTGGTAACAAAACGGCGCACTTTAAGCGCTAATTGGGTTCTTTTTGGACCGCCACTTTACCTACCTACCTACCTTTCACTGATGTTCCTCTGCCTAAAGTTGAAGATGTGTATATGATGAGCAAAATGAATAATATGCTCGTTTTTCTCAAGAATTAAAAAGATTATGAGTATAACTCCCAAATTGACTTGAATACAAAGTTTGGTCAAAATCAACTCAAGCGTTTCTGCGATACAGGTAGTTTCCGAATAGCGCTGCAAATGTATGAACGCAGCGCTATTGAATTTTATTGCTGCACTGGGCATGCTTTCCAAAACAACAACTTGCATAACATAATTCGAACCGTGTGTGGCCGACTTATAAACTATGTTTTAAGTGAGTCCATACAGCGAAATGAATGTGTAACCACCAGGATATGTGTCTAAGTTTTCTTGGAACGTTTGAAGTTATGCATTTTGTCCGCGTATTGTTTTCTCGAAAAAGCTTCTCAAAATAAATTGCCCTTCGGATACGGTACTACGCTGTAGGTCGCTTCCATTCGTGTGAAAAATATAACGCACAGAACATGAGTGGTTGCGAGAAGCTAGGCCCTGGCACTTAAGGAGCCGTTGCGCCAAATATTTTTATTTTTTTTTTTGTAAGACCTCATGAGTGTAGATCTAGTTATTAAAAAGTATACCTACATGTCAAAAGTGAACAGATGTAAAGATGGACAGTTACTGGAATTGGTATACATGCAGGACCACTTCGTAGGAACTTTTCAGCCAGTCTTTTTTTAGGTGATGATGGAAATATTCAATTAACAAGCGAAGTTATTTTTAAAGCAATCGGCTAGTCTATAATAGAACCTAAGCGCGTTATTTAAACCTCTATGATGTTCACTTGGAGGTGAGGGTGTGCTGTGGTTCCCTTTTTATATACTCGTACAAATTCAAATGAGACTGGATAGGGAGTAAGTCTGAATCCAGTTACTGTTCTATAAACAGATTGAATTAAGATTGAAAGTATATCAGAGTTCTAACTGGTATAATAAAATCGTATTTGTCCTCCTTTCTTTTGTAAACACTGTGGAGGTAGTACTCAAACACTATTCATGGGTGTAGTGTAAAGAAAGTAGACCTCTGGTCTGGTCCCAAATTCTTAAGAACAGACTTATTTTCTTGACATACCCATATGTATGTACTGTACGAATTTCACTAATATCCTCTAGATTCTGCACTGGTTCGTACTTCACCAAAGCTCATATGAGTTTTCTGGAAACAGGCTGTCCAAATTTGAATTGAAGTATAAAACTTCTCCGTTATGCTCAACTTCAAGCTTTTGTCTTTGAGTTGGGTTCCAAGTGCCATGGGAGTCATTTCCTGCAAAAAAGCAGTATCACGACTGTATTAGTCACACTGAAACACACCATACTTTTCCCGTCTGATGTTGACTCTCCTCTGTTTATTAAAATAGAATATTTCTTCCAATTCGATACTGACGAATAACATATGATTCAGCTTATCCTGCGACTTATAAGCAGTTCGAAGACTCAGTCCACTACAAGGTTAGGTTAGGTTAACTAGCGCCATAAATCAAAGATTTTATAAAGCACTAAGTACCAGACGAAGCCCACGGCGATGCCTGGAAAACACTTATAAGAAATGCCAAAACCTGAAGCTCTTTCCGAACATTTAATTTCCTTACGAAATTTTAAGATTTTACTCTAGTCGATGAAACCAAAATCCTTCGAGATACAAAAGAATTGGTTTTCGAATTGTTTCATGCTGTTTTGAGCTCTACCCTCATATTTACAGAACATGTGTGTGATATTTTCTGCAACATACGAGTACATACGAGTATGTACGTATATGAGAATTTGATTGCATCATCTATAAGGGTTGCTCCAGAGAGGATTCCTAAGACTACGGCCAACTGCGACCTACCTAGTTAAAAAATGTTCGGTCATCTTTGGTAAGCCATTTTGCCTATTAAGAAATTCTCCTTGATCACACATAGCGGTGTTTGCCTTTGACTGCTTCGCCTTGCGGCAAGTCTCCCCGTTTCATCCCAGTTAATCGGCGAGCGCAATGCACCTACGATGCATTCATCCACAACTCATGGATATACTTAGCTCTGGATCCACCTAGTAAATACCGGGGTTTTAAAACCATCCGTCCAACCAGCAGTTTCTTTTTGTTGCATTATAGAGTCTCTTTGCCCTTTCTTCGAGGATTTCGATTTATATTTGTCAGTCCAGTGGAAAAAGGTGCAGAAACGTTTCCAGTGCATAAGCACCTGTGATGGATATGCTGACCGTTTTCTATACTTCGCTGGTTTTCTCTCCATATATTCTGCTGGTGACTTTCCAACATGCAAGAGCCCCATGGGTATCTAGGTATGGGTTTGACTATCATTAGCTTATGCATCGCTGCTGGCCTTAGCCCCGTATTTTCCCTGCTTCCATCCGATATTGTTTATTAGTTGAATAAGAATATCTGCTTGAAGACGGGTTAAAAGATTAACTAGTGTTTCGAGATGTTTACCCTGCAGTTCATCGCTTTCTTTGTCAAATCCATTCTAGAGGCTTTTGAGGACTTCCTAACCTTTTAGCGGCTTTCACTGATATTTCTGGATACTGTTATCGGTAATGTAGGTCTTGTAGATCTTCTGTTATAATTTAGTTTGCCACAAGCATCTCTAGTCTCACAGCAAGGTCTAAAGAGCTTCAAGAACTACCTACATTTTAACCCTTCTGTCAATGAGTAGGTTTGGCCAGACCTTTTCCATTTTCGAAACCATTTTTTCCTAATTGATTGTGTAGCTATCTTTACCAAATTTCCTGACTTTGTCAGCGTACATATTTTTAATGCTTTAGTGTGGACAATGAATTGTAAATCTAAGTGGGTGAAAAAAAAAATAAAGTTTTTCTACAACAACCCTTAGAATCAATGGAATAGGTCTGGCCAGACCTTGCTACATATTGTATGGATAAACGTATTTATTTAACATTTCATCCGAAAAAAAAACTCTTTTTACCTAAGTCCGTCAAGTAATTATTAGTTTTTTTTAGTGCATTATATATAAACAAAATAATTTATTACGGTATTTTGCAAAAATATGCAACTGCCTGGGGTTGTCCACTAATTACTTATGTTTATGACGTATGCAGGCCATTATGTCACTTGAACTTTCCGTATTTGATTGAAAATCGTTTATTGCCTACGACTTACAGATAATTAGATCATTAGTGAATTTTACAGTTAGTTATTTTTGTTCTGTTTGTGGGTATATATGAGTGAAGCAATTCAGTTTTACAACAAAAATAAAGTTGGCGTCGACGACATGGATCAAATGTTGGGAGAATATACATGTAAACGACAGACGAAGCGATGGCCATTGGCTTTTCTCTACAACATGTTGGATGTCGCAGCATTAGCATCTTTCATAATTTACAAAAAAGGAAATGATATGAGTGCAACGAACAAAACCAATCCACGTCGACAATTTTTGCATTCTTTGATTGAGCAATTATTGACCCTCAGATCGAAGCAAGGATGAACGATCCAAGGATAATCGGAGTGTTTTCGTTCGAAATGGCATCGAATCTTTCATCGGAGCACCATTGGAAAATAGGATTCCATAGCCCAGCAGTAACCAGACATCAACGGGCCAGAAAAAGTCGTGTAGAATTTGCAGAATAAACGATAAATTACAAAGGAAAACCAGGTTTGCATGCACTGCCTGCGAAGAGCCTGTCTGTTTATAACACAGTATTCAGTTACATAAATGCCATAAATGTGTAAATCAAGAAAATACTTCGTAATATTAATGTTATGTAAAAAAAATTTTAAATTAAAAATAAAAATAATAACACGTCCAAAATAACAAAAAAACTTTTCATTGAGTTCGATCAATTTTCATACAAAATGTATGAAGGTCCAGCCAGACCTATTCCATTGATGGGAAGGTTTTAAAACATCCATTGACAGAAGGGTTAAGAAAATGGAATAAGTTTTTAGGAGCAACGACTGTATAGGCCTTCACTTTTTTTTTTTTTTTTAATCACACTGCCCTTCTCTCCATCTCTAGTCGGTTTATCATTGTTCAACAAATCTAAGTAAAATGCATTTGCACCTCACGCTCATTCGCATTAGACCTCATTTTGCTACTGCTAAACGTACATTCAACTACTTTCACTATCCGCAGCAAATTGAACTCATTGTCAGAGTTCACCAGCTATTTAGTACCAATAAAATGCATTCTTTATGTCATCATTGAACTCAATGGTATGGGAAATTTCAGAAGAATCCCTTAGATATCTTCCAGGCCGTAAAACTTTAAGACGCTTCCAGTTTTATTACGAGTTCCAATTTAAAATATGCACTCACACACACACATGCATCCACCCAATCATCCAAACAAGTGTGTGCCATAAAAACGATGGGACGATGGGATAATCAACGCCTGGTAACGTCTGAACTGCATTAAGCTTTAATCCAATATCCAACAACGACGACGACGAGCAGTGGAGTGGAGAGTAAGTATAACCAAACAGCATGTGAGGAAATTCCATCGATAATTCAGCGAACAGACTAAAAATAGGAATTCTTAATGAAAATTTCATTTCATCGATAAAATAAAAAACAAAAAAGAAAAAATTATGCAGAGGGGAAAAGTATCTGCTCCCCGTTCTTTTTTGTTTCCCTCCCCCACGCAGCAGATGATCTGAATTGCAAAGAGGTTCCGAATTTTTATTTGAAAATTTTTATGAAAGTGCGAGTAAACATACTTTCTTCCTTTCGCAGTTGTGCCAAAACTCATTTATGCCCGGGTGTTTAAAGTTATACACTTTTTTCTTGTTTTTAATGTAAACAAATCAATCGATAGTTAAGTGAGTTTATCGGTTGTTTATATCTTCATTGGGTTGAGTAGGTCATTTGCAATGTTTTAATGGTCTTTGCCGCCGCTTTCGTCATCGTTGCCGACTTTGATCGGGCAGTTGAACAGATCGTGGTGTTTATTAAATGGATCATCAACTAGGAATACGGATGGGAGCGAATATGTATACTTCCTGATGTGCAGAATGCTCAAGTATACGTACTTATCGCACTCGTTTATAGCCTTTGGTCACAATTTAAAAATTATACGGATAAGAATTTTAAACGGCGGTTTATAGAAATATACCAAAACAACACTATTAAGTGTTTATGGTATGTTTCAAAAGATATTATTGGGTGCTGTTAGATATGCTTTCTCACACAAAAAAAAAAAAAAAACATTGTGGGAATGAATGAAATAAATGTCGAAAAGTTACTTATTTAAGAATAAGTCCTAGCAGTGCATTAACTTAACATTAATTCCTCAGCACTGCAAGTACCTATGCATTCTCTATTCGATCTTCGGTTTTCTTTTCTTAAGCGCAAGTTATAAGTATACTATTAAGGAAGGAAACATCAAAAAGCCTATTATAATCACTTAAATGAATCTCCGGAATACAATACAGCGTATCTATACAATGCGATACTCGTATCTTGAATGCTAACTTCGGCCACTAACAGCGTAACTACGGGTTAGTTGGGTTGGCAATTTGCCATAGCCATCAACAGCAGAAATTGTTACTTCCAACAATATCTTTACATACTCGTAGCTTCATAGCACCAAGTTTGAAGTTTGAATTTTACATACTTAAATAACTTTAAGGGGACTTTGCTGACTGGCATGCAGTCCTTGAATGCTTTGGAGACTCTCAGAGATTATATAGAATACATTTGTAGGCAATATAAAAGCAACAGGAAATATTTATAATCATAAAGTCTATGGATGAATAGATACGACTCTAGTGCGTGCGTTAAGGTTTTCCTTATTAAATTGGGAACATTTGCATGCGGAGTTCTTTATTGTCGCGAAGGGTAAAAGTGTGTTTGTAAGGACCGATATGGTTAACATTATTTAGATTGAAGACATGTTCTGATTGAAGAGACTTGCAAGCTCGAGAATCAACTAGAAGATGATAAACTGAACAACTCCTAAGAAGTTTGCACTTTCTGGGTTACTGGTCACGGAACAAAAGCATAGAGAAGTTTATTTAGCAATAGACTGTATGTACATTTGAAAGACTGCAAAAATCATAAAATGAAGCATCTGCTCCTGCCATACTTAATCTTGACAAAAGAAAACCTGAACTGTTTATGGAGGAAACCTTAAACCTAGTTGTGTTACAAAGCCTTGTGAATACTTTAAATCTCAGGACTTAAGGGCATATCTTGTAAAACCTGTTGACATTGAAATTTAATTGAATTCTTCAGAAGGAGCAATCATAAAAGTTTTAGCACAGTCTGAACGTTACTTACCGATATGCGCTTGGCACCAACTTAAATGTTTCCTAATATTGATAACCAAAGTATACAGAGTACACCTGACGATAAATTGTTCAAGTATTGTTTCTTAGTTAGAAAAATAAAATGAATTCAAACTAATGTTGCCTGTTGTTTTCATTGTGAGGTACTTACTTACGACCAAGATGTACAAATTTACCCTTGTTGTCTAAATGAGCCCTTCTTATCAGGGTCTCTTACAAACGCTCGTCTGCTATAGTAAGTTGTGCTTATAATATATATATAGGTTCGCGGACGTATTCGACTAAGCCGACTTAGGCTTAGGCTGTCTTTGCTTGACTAACTACCTGTAATCTAAGCATATCTACATAGTTATGTCCTAAGTTTTTGATGAAGGGCAAACAAAACCAAAATACTAAAACCTTACGTGCTTTAAGAAGGAATGACAACATACACAAATGCGTTTCCTGAGAAGTATAAAATTATAATAAAAATTGACTTAGACTGCAGGAACTTATTTCATATAATTCTGACAGCACTGCTTATGACATTGACTGGTACACCAATTGCTTATAACGTCTTTTTCTTCTCTTCAATTTCCTAATTATTTATATCTATTTCTAGTATATCTATACTCTATATGGTATACCAGCACATACCATATAATAAAAACCGTAGAGGGTCGAATGTTCTTGTCTTTTTGTGCACGCATTACGCGGAAACTAATGCACAGATTTTGATGAAACTTGGCGTAGTAATAGCTTATATTCTGAGTCAACATTAAGGATACTTTTATCACAGGAAATGCAAGCGTTTCTTTAAGATAGTCAACACCTACCCATAAATATAGTAAAACTGTAAGTGTAAAAGTGTTTCAACACTCATCACGCTAGAACTACTACAAATTGAACGGCGTTTTCGCAATTGTATTGTACGAGGGCAAGGTGAAAAGTTCTCGGCCTGACGCAGAGATAGGATCCCAATCAGCAAAAATGTATGTTTCCTGCCTGGGTGCACTTCTCATTAGTTCGTATGACAAGTTTCAACTTGTTCTCTCAAGTGGTTTGTTTACACGAATTTTTGCAGTAGACGTCTTGCGTGTTTTTCGTTAAAATGGATAAACTTGAATATCGTGCGGTCATACAATTCTTCGTTTTGGATGGGTTAACCCCTTAGGAAATTCATCCAAAGTTGACAAAAGTTTACGGGGACTCTGCTCCTTCAATGTCAACCGTTAGAAAGTGGGCAGCTGAATTTAAACGTGGTTGCACATCCCTCGAAGATGACCCACGTGAAGGACGGCCAAAAACCGCAACCACACCCGAAACCATCGAAAAAGTGCATGATATCGTGTTGGACGATAGGTGAGTGAGATAGCTGAGGCTATGTGTATATCGGAAGAGAGGGTACGAAACATCTTGCACAAAAACTTAGGGATGCGAAGGCTCTGCGCAAGATGGGTGGCGCATTTGCTGAATGCCGATCAAAAGCAAATGCGCAAACGATTTTCGCGGCAATCTTTGGACCGATTCAATAGGGATCCAAATGATTTTGTGCGGCGATTCGTCACCGTGGATGAGACATGGGTCCACCACTACACGCCAGAAACGAAACAGCAGTCGAAGCAGTGGGTGGGAGCCGGTGGTTCAGCGCCAAAGAAAGCGAAGTCGATCGCATCTGCCGGAAAGGTCATGGCCAGTGTGTTTTGGAATGCGAAAGGGATCCTGTTAATTGATTACCTTGAGAAAGGCGAATATTACTCCAACCTTCTTGACCGGCTGGATGCCAAAATTCGCGAGAAGAGGCCTAGCTTCAAGAAGAAAAACATCATCTTTCACCAGGACAATGCACATGTACATAAGTGTGCGTTGGTGATGGGAAAACTGCGGGATATTATTCACCTGATTTGGCACCCTCAGACTTCCATCTGTTCCCAAACTTGAAGAAATTTGATTCTGGAGAGCGCTTCGCATCCAATGCAGAAGTTGAGAGGGCCGTAGATGAATATCTTCACAGCCTTCCAGACTCTCACTTCCGAGAAGGAATACTGATGTTGGAGAAACGCTGGACTAAGTGTGTTGAAGTCAAGGGAGATTATGTAGAAAAATAAAATCATTTTTTAATTGAAAATCGCAGTCTTCCATTGTCAGGCCGAGAATTTTTCACCTTGCCCTCGTATGGTGTATGTTTTATTGTGATCCACTATCCAGAAGCTGAGATCTTATCAAAAATGTATTTTGCAACGAACAAACGAACAAATTGTATCGCTGACGTATCGAAATGTATTGTTTTTAAAAGCTTTTGTTTTTATGCTAAAAATTTGTCTTGCAATCAAAATTTCGACTAGTTTTAATTGAGCTAGAGCTTTAATACTTGCACATTTGTATAAGTCGCATGATAATGCAATATAGAACATATAATATTGTTCTAAATTCAATATGGCAGATGCCCCAAAAATACCGTATTACTCGTACCTTTTTCTTCACAACCCCCTTGATATGGCTATCAAATGAAAGGGTTTGACAAGTAGCATACGATAAACTCTGTGATGTCATTCTAAACTCAATAAGGCGCACGCCTCAATATGGTGGATTACCTCCTTCTTCACATCCCCCTTGCATGGGTATCAAATGAAAGGGTTTGACAAGTAGTATACGATAATGCATGGGTTAAGACGTAACTAAAGATTTTAAAACAAGATTATATTTTAAAAAAAAATACTTTTTAAAGCAAACTTTTATTATTTATATGTCCTAAAACGAAAAAAAATATTTCAATGTTCAATTTATTGTCTTAAGAGCTCGTCGTGTGAATAGGAAAGCAAAAAATACATACTTAGGTACTTACTTAAGACTTATCTGTCAAATAAAATTAGTGCATGTGTGAACTTCTCGCGCGTGACAAGCTTTTGAGGTAATACTTTCAACTTCTTTTTTTCGTCTCAGTACATCTAATTAATAAAAGTTAATTTTTCAAGTCTTTTTTATATATAATTTTATTTGTATTATGCTACCATTCAATTCTGTTATAGTTACTTTGGCATCGGATTCGCATCTTGCAAGTTGAAGAACGAGTTTAACATTCATTTACAATATTTTAAAATGGTTATACCGTTGCCAAGCTGAATTAGTCTGAACGTATAGCACAAAGTACCTTGTACCTTCCTTGGATGAAAGTAATGCTACACAAGATTTAAGAACTTTTGTTGAGAAAAATTTACTTTGTTACCTTCAAAGCCTTTGAACGGTGTTTGAAAAAAGTTTCAACATGTGGGCTATTTAATTAATCCACTACTCGTATATCTTACACCATCTTTGAACGGTAATCAAAATTTACCTAAAATTTTACAGTTTAGGTAGTTCTATACAAATAGTTTGAAGCCCTTGCCCTAAAGTATGCGAGCCCAATTGCTTTTCGATCAAATATGTATTTATTTATTTATTTTTAGATATCAGTAACAAATGAAAATTTATTACTAATAAATAGATAGGGACACCAGCAGCAAAGGGTTTCGGCTCTGAGTTGTTATATACGTAGTTGCTCAGTAATTATATTGAATGTAACTATCGGTTTATTTATTGTGGTTGTATTTATCGCTTTGGGTTTGCTTAATATTTCCAATATACTTAAGTCTCCATTAATAAAGTAGATTCTTGTCTGATGACAGAAAACATATATATGTATGTTCATTAGGTGTACTATGGTAATGCTAGAGCTGCAGTTTTGGCATGTAAGCGGTGTTTGTGTATTAAAAATGTATATGACCTGTTGTAGAGGTACAAAATTTCTAATCAATATATTAGATATATAGGTATTCAGTGGGTAGATAGATGGATGTTCTTCGGATCAACTATTGTTTAGTGGTGTTTACCTATATACTTCTCATTTATGAGTTCATTATCTCCTGTTTCTACATACGTGAGAGCCACATTATTTTTAGTTTAGAGGGTATCCCTATAATAGTGTCCCGGACTTAAGATAAAAGTAATTTTTTTTTTAACAAGTTTGTGGCCACGCCCGTATGGCGTGAAGGCACTGTGACCAGAAAGATCTATTGTGCCAGGGGCTAACTTTTAGGACAGCAGTACTCCGACTCTTCTAATTACGACTGCGGAGGAGTTTCTTAAGTCTGATCTCCTTAAGGAAAAAGCTTCTAATTCTACACAGAGCTGCACACTCACATAGTATGTGTTCTGCGGTTTAGTCTTCTTCTAGGCAGAGGCGGCAAATGATATCCTACGAGATTCTTATTTTGTTGAGATGGTAGAGTAATTGACAGTAACCGGTAAAGCAGCTCACAAGCCTTTTTAAGACGTTTCTATTGTATTTAAGGATATCAACTGCCTTTTTATGGAAGTGTTGGACAGCTCTTTTAGCTTGTCTTAGATCTTGTGAGTTATTCCAGCGGGAAATGCACATGTTGCATTCCCAACTGTTTAGGGTATATTTTAAAACAGAATCAGATATTCCGCAAATGGGTTCAGGTCCAGTGAACAACTCTGAGGAGCATTTTCTGGCTAGCAGATGTGCAGTTTTGTTGCCGTCAACGCCTGCATTACCCGGTACCCACCACAACTTTACTTTATTGTATCAGGCCAAGCTTTGTCAACTGTCATAGCAGCTTAGAACTGATTTTGAACTGATCAAGTGGGAGATCAGAGCTTTAACCGCCGCTTTGCTATCGGCGAATATGTGGATAGTGGCAGCTTTGATGCCTGAGTGCAAGTTTATACTAGCACAAGTCTCAATGGCGTAAAGCTCGTCCTGGACAACACTGGGACTCTTTCAATGTGGTTTCAAAACATTATAGTTGGATAAATATGTACACTCCGGCGCGAACTCCTGAATCCATTTTTGATCCGTCGCGTCGGTATACAACACGATTCCTTTTGGATCAAGCAACGGTCCGCCATTATTCCATGTATCACGGCTTAGGATCTCAATCTTAAACCTTTTACCAAAGTAGAGTGATTTAAGCGAAAAGTCGGAAATCGTGCTGAGCATACCTAGCTCGGGGAAGTCGGTTAATAAATCCATGAGATCCGCATGATCCCATGTACTATTATCACCCGACTTTCGAAGACTAGCTGCACGGCGAATTGGCACTTTTTTTTATGAATATATGGAGCGCAGGAAGTCCGATTATAGCCTCTATGGCTGTTGTGGGACAGGTATACATAGTGCCTGTGATTCCGAGGCAAGCTTATCTTTGAAGTTTAGTGAGTTTGTTGATGGTTGTTACTTACTCACTAAGGTGGCGCTACAGTTTTGGGTGAACCTGGGCCTCAACCAACAAGCCTCTCCATTTAGCACGGTCTTTAGCGCCCTCCAAGTTGGTCGAGGCGATGATTCCCTCTGCTGCGTCGTCCTTCGGGGTTAGATTCGAAGAGTCTGCGGGCCGGAGCGTTGGTGTCCATTCACTCTACATGTCCTACCCATCTCAGACGTCCTATACGCAGTTTTTTGACTAGGTCGATGTCGCTGTACAGCTCGTATAGTTCGTGATTGAATCTTCTCCTCCAAAACCCGTTAACGCAAACGGGACCGAAAATCTTACGAAGAATTTTTCCCTCGAAGCGACCAAGGATATTTTCATCCTCTTTTAATAAAGTCCATGTTTCAGCGCCGTAAAGCAGAACTGGGATGATCAAGGTTTTATATAGAGTCTCCTTAGTTGTTCGAGATAGGGCTTTACTGTTGAAATGCCTTATAAGCCCAAAAAAACAGCGATTGGCAGGAGTTATTCTTCGATTGATTTCTGCGCTGATGTTGTTTGTAGAATTTATAGCAGAGCCAAGGTAGACAAAGTCCTTTACTACCTCGAAGTTATAGCTGCCGACCGTGACGTTTTGTCCAATTCGTCGGTTTTGGCTTTCCCTTCTTCCGCCTAAATGCTTGCAAACGGACCGGTGACAGCCCGCTGAGTTCTTCCGATAATGTCTATATCGTCGGAGTATGCAAGCAGTTGTACAGACTTGTAATAGATTGTGCCTCCGGTGTTGGCTTGTGAGTTCCGCACAATCCGTTCAAATACAATATTAAAGAATGTGACAGCGCGTCACCTTGTCTAAAACCTTTTTTTGATATCAAAGGTCTCGATGAGGTCATTACCGACCTTGATGGAGTAGCGAGCGTTCTCCATCGTCAGCCTGCACAGACGCAGAAGTTTGGCAGGGATGTCAAAACTAGACATGGCTCTATAAAGCTCTTCTCTATTGATGCTGTCATTGGCGGCCTTGAAATCGATAAAAAGGTGGTGAGTATAGATTTGGAATTCTTGGATTTTCGCCAGGATCTGCCAAAGTGTGAAGATTTGATCGATGGTGGACTTTCCTGGCCTAAAACCGCACTGATAGGGTCCAATCAGGCTGTTCATAAAAGGTTTCAGGCGTTCACACAATATCGCAGAAAGAATCTTGTATGCGATGTTGAGGATACTGATGCCTCTATAATTGGCGCAGTTGAGGGGGTCTCCTCTCTTGTGGATCGGGCAAACGATTCTGAGGTTCCATTCATCAGGCGTACACTCGTCTGACCAAATCTTAGAGATGAGTTGGTGTATGCACTCTACCAATTCATCCCCAGCTGCCTTGAAAAGGTCGGCCGGTAAGTCGTCAGGTCCAGCAGCCTTGTTCGATTTTAGCTTGGATATTGCTATCCTCACTTCGTTTTGGTCAGGTGGATGGAAATTTTGACTATAATCATGTATGTTGAATGGTTCATTCTGCCTGACAGCGGGATGTTGGTCTTCGTCGCCGTTATACGATACAACGATGCTGAGGTTCCATTCATCAGGCGTACACCCGTCTGACCAAATCTTAGAGATGAGTTGGTGTATGCACTCTACCAATTCATCCCCAGCTGCCTTGAAAAGGTCGGCCGGTAAGTCGTCAGGTCCAGCAGTCTTCTTGGATTTTAGCTTGGATATTGCTATCCTCACTTCGTTTTGGTCAGGTGGATGGAAATTTTGACTATCATCATGTATGTTGAATGGTTCATTCTGCCTGACAGCGGGATGTTGGTCTTCGTCGCCGTTATACGATACAACGATGCTGAGGTTCCATTCATCAGGCGTACACCCGTCTGACCAAATCTTAGAGATGAGTTGGTGTATGCACTCTACCAATTCATCCCCAGCTGCCTTGAAAAGGTCGGCCGGTAAGTCGTCAGGTCCAGCAGCCTTGTTCGATTTTAGCTTGGATATTGCTATCCTCACTTCGTTTTGGTCAGGTGGATGGAAATTTTGACTATAATCATGTATGTTGAATGGTTCATTCTGCCTGACAGCGGGATGTTGGTCTTCGTCGCCGTTATACGATACAACGATGCTGAGGTTCCATTCATCAGGCGTACACCCGTCTGACCAAATCTTAGAGATGAGTTGGTGTATGCACTCTACCAATTCATCCCCAGCTGCCTTGAAAAGGTCGGCCGGTAAGTCGTCAGGTCCAGCAGTCTTCTTGGATTTTAGCTTGGATATTGCTATCCTCACTTCGTTTTGGTCAGGTGGATGGAAATTTTGACTATCATCATGTATGTTGAATGGTTCATTCTGCCTGACAGCGGGATGTTGGTCTTCGTCGCCGTTATACGATACAACGATGCTGAGGTTCCATTCATCAGGCGTACACCCGTCTGACCAAATCTTAGAGATGAGTTGGTGTATGCACTCTACCAATTCATCCCCAGCTGCCTTGAAAAGGTCGGCCGGTAAGTCGTCAGGTCCAGCAGCCTTGTTCGATTTTAGCTTGGATATTGCTATCCTCACTTCGTTTTGGTCAGGTGGATGGAAATTTTGACTATAATCATGTATGTTGAATGGTTCATTCTGCCTGACAGCGGGATGTTGGTCTTCGTCGCCGTTATACGATACAACGATGCTGAGGTTCCATTCATCAGGCGTACACCCGTCTGACCAAATCTTAGAGATGAGTTGGTGTATGCACTCTACCAATTCATCCCCAGCTGCCTTGAAAAGGTCGGCCGGTAAGTCGTCAGGTCCAGCAGTCTTCTTGGATTTTAGCTTGGATATTGCTATCCTCACTTCGTTTTGGTCAGGTGGATGGAAATTTTGACTATCATCATGTATGTTGAATGGTTCATTCTGCCTGACAGCGGGATGTTGGTCTTCGTCGCCGTTATACGATACAACGATGCTGAGGTTCCATTCATCAGGCGTACATCCGTCTGACCAAATCTTAGAGATGAGTTGGTGTATGCACTCTACCAATTCATCCCCAGCTGCCTTGAAAAGGTCGGCCGGTAAGTCGTCAGGTCGAGCAGTCTTCTTGGATTTTAGCTTGGATATTGCTATCCTCACTTCGTTTTGGTCAGGTGGATGGAAATTTTGACTATTATCATGTATGTTGAATGGTTCATTCTGCCCAACAGCGGGATGTTGGTCTTCGTCGCCGTTATACAGTCTGCAGAAGTAGTTTTTCCACATTCTCTGCACCGACTGTGATTCTACCACGAGGTTTCCATTTTCATCTCTTCTCTTTCATTGGTTCTCTGACACGCTCTTTTTACCTTTTGGTAAAACTTCCGTACATTGTTCCTGGAGTATAAACTCTCGATATTCTCAAACGCGCGCTTCTCATGCTCTTTCTTCTTCTTTTGAAGAAGCCGATGTTCTTCCCGTCTCCTTTGCTCGTAGAGTTCATGAGCAGCTCTCGTCTTCCTTTGCAGCGCCGCTTTGTATACCTCTTGTTTTGCTGCATGCACTCGCCGGCATTCTTCATCAAACCAGGGGTTTCGCGGTGGTGGGCGAGCGAGACCCAACACATCAGTCGCCGCGTTTCTGATGGAATGTTGGTAGCGTTGCCACTGGTCTTCGGCACTTGATGCTGGCGGCATAGGGGTGATTGAGAGATTTCGGGATACGCGTTCAGCGAAGAGTCTGACGGTCTCTTGCGATTGTAGCTTTTTGACGTTAAATTTTCTCACAGTGATTCTTCTTTGTTGCTCAGATTGGGATATCCGCATTCGTACCTTGGCTACAACAAGGTAATGATCCGAGTCTATGTTGGCCGCTCGGAAGGTCCGGACATCCAGAATACTGGAGGCATGCCTTGCGTCGATCGCAATATGATCAATTTGGTTGATCGTTACATGATCATTGGACCGCCATGTCTGCTTATGAATATCGAGATGAGGAAACCATGTGCTTGCTATGGTGACATTTCGCTCCACAGCGAAATGAATTAGCCTTAGTCCGTTATCAGACGTGGTGTCGTGTAGGCTATGCTTACCGACTGCCCTACCAAAGACGTCCTTCTTTCCTATTTTGGCGTTAAAATCGCCCAATACGATTTTAACGTCGTATTTAGGACATTGCTCATATGTCTTCTCGAGGAGCTCGATGAAACACTCTTTGGTGGCAGGGTCCTTTTCTTCCGTGAGGACATGAACACATATTAGGCTTATCTTAGCGAATTTAGCCTTGATTCGGATATTCATAATACGCTCGCTCACGTATCGGAAGCTTCAGACTTCTTGCCTAAGTCTGCCGCGTATGACAAATCCGCATCCGAATAAGCGATGCCTGTTGCCTCTGTAGCAATCACCGTAGTAAATGTCACAGTTTTTCATCCTCTTTTTACCCGGCCCATCCCATCGCACTTCCTGGATGGCGGTAATATCTAATCTAATATCTAATAATAGCAGTCTAGGGCCTCTGCCAGTTCTTTGGCTCCAAGTGGTCTGTAAAGGGACAGAACATTCCACGTACAGATCCGAAAGTCGTTGTCCTTATTTCGTTTGCTGGGGTCGTCATTAGGTGAGTCATCCTTATCCGAGGCTTTTGATTGTTTCGGAACCATCGGATTTTTATGAGGTGGGGAAGTTACCGCGACTGCACAACCCCCAACCTGGAGGGCCAGTTCCTTAATTATTCCCCTAGGACGAGAGGCCGGGTATACCGGATGGTTGTTACTTGTTCTATTAGTATAGAATAATGATTAAAATTGACAATGGCTTTTAACATGGAGAGTCTATCAGAGCATATTGCTCATTTTCTTACAGATTTTGGAACTAGCGTTATGGTCTCGAACATAGTTTCTGGTTCAGCAGTAAATATTGAAGCGGTATTTGGCAGAACTATTCAGATATATAATAATAAACGTTTTTTTCTTATAAGATGAACTTTATTATTAAGCAGAATATCCATTTTCGAGTTGGCTAAGACTGCTTTTATCGCCAGCCAAGACCTACTCTCAGTATATTTTTGAACATGTTGATTTCATCCTATATACTCGTATTACTGAAATACTCTTGCTATTTTTAAAAGTTCAAAACTTGGGTGTAAACAGGCAAGTTCACATTTTAAAAACGTATGTCCCAGCATTTAAAGTTCTAGATTTATTACATACACATATCTTTGTCGAAACTGAGTTGAAATTTCATTCCGACTATCCGCAGGAGTGAAATATGAACAATTCGTAAGTCCCTATTTCACTTCTTCTTCTTCCTTTTATCAGCGAGGTTATGATCCGAAAACTAGGGATCACAACCCTCCCACTTCACCGCATTTCTACTGATCCGCCTGTGGGGTTCGCCTATTTGACCTCAGAAAATATCGGCAGGCCTGCCGATTTTGGATCACTCGGTTACTGAGGCCAATGAAATGCCGATGTCGTCGCATTTGTCTGATCCAGGCGTTTATAGGCCTGCCTTTCCTACATCGCGATGTCTTTGGAACGTGCATAGATATTGCCTTTTTAACAGGGTTCAAATGATCTCTTCTTTGAACGTGGCAATACCAGCTGAGCCGGTCGCACTCTAATTTGTGTACGATGGTTTCCTTGATGTGAAAGCTTCCACGGATCTTCGAACTTCTTATTCGATCAAGCTTTGTCACTCCTGCTGTCATGCGAAGCATCTTCATCTCAGCTGCCGTTAATTTACTCTCATACTTTTTGTACATCGTCCAACATTGTGAACCGTATGTGAGCGCTGGACGTACAACTGCGGTGTAGAGCCTTCCTTTCAACTTAGGGGGCATTTTTCTGTCACAGAAGATAGCGGAATTTTCTCGCCACTTCATCCACCCTACGCTTACACGATGATTGATGTCGTCATCACAAGTTGCTTTGCTATTGATCATAGATCCCAGATATTTGAACTTTTCGCACTTGGGAAGCACTGTTCCATTCAAATAAATGTCTGGAATAGGCCTGAGTGGATCAGAGAACGGGCAGCACAAGTACTCTGTCTTTTTTGAACTAATGCGATACCCATTTCCCTCCAAAACGTCCACCCACACATCAAGTGCTCGTTGCAGGGATGTAGGATCCTCACTTATGATGGCTCCATCGTCAGCAAAGAATAACTGATGTACCTTGGGGTCCATCACTTTACCTTCAAGCAGATAATCAAGGACTGTAATAAAGAGCAAAGGACTTAAAACGCTTCCCTGGTGCACCCCGACTTTGATTCGGAACTCTTCGGTTACTCCAGCGGGGCATCTTACTTTTGTCTTTGCTCCTTCGTACATGTCCATAATCATCTGTACATAGGTTTCTGGAACCCCTCGATGTCTTAGCGCCACCCATATCAGATCTCGTGGTTGTCTGTCGAATGCCTTTTCATAGTCAACCAATACAATATGCAAATCCCTTAAGGAATCACGATGTTTTTCCATTATGATCCTTATACTTTGGATTGCATCTGTGGTTGATTTACCCGAGACAAACCCGCACTGATCATCAGATAGCCGTATTATTTTTCGCAGTCGGCCACCTAATACCCGCTCAACGATTTTCATGGTGTGTGACATCAGCTTGATCGAACGGTAGTTATCACAGTTTCGCGTATCACCCTTCCCTTTGTATACAGGGAGAAGGTAACTTTCCCTCCATTCATTCGGCATTGGATCACCTCTCACGAATTTGGAGATGAGAATTCTGAGCCATCTGAACCCGATGTCTCCCATCTTTTTCCAGAACTCAGAGGGTATCTCGTCTGGCCCAACCGCTTTTCGTTTTTTGGAGTATTTGACCGCCTCACTAACTTCTTCGACTGTAATGTCGGGTATTTGTTCACAGTTAGGGGTGGCTCTTGGAAAGTATAGCCGGGGAAACTGTTCATTCAAAAGCTCTTCACAATACTGCCGCCACCTCTGCAGAATTTTGTCGTCATCCACAAGAAGCTGGCCATGAGCATTGCTAATGAACTTTGGCGAACGAATCTCCTGAGCATTCTTCCTTCTTTGGGCGGCTATTTTGAAGATAGTGGCACTCTTGTTCATATTGTGTCTTCGCAGCTCCTGGATAGCCTGGTTTGCATCAGCAACCGGGGAAAATATTTTATCCAGCTCCCGATACAGGCCCTCCGTACTCTCTGCTTGAAGCTGAGCGCACTTCTTCTTCGCTTTTTTCTTGCAGCATCTGTATTCCATTTCGAGGCGAGCTTTTTCGTCACTATTATTAGAGGGGCACATTGACCAAGCTTTGAAAGCCGCTTTCTTCTCATTTATCACTTTCTTAGCTTCATCACTCCACCACCATGTTTCTTTGGCGTGTTGATGGTGGCCTTTTGAAGCTCCTAGCAGTGATTTGGCCTTCTTTAAGCAAGTTCGCTGTAGGGAATCCCACATATTTTGTGCTCTGCACTCTTCATCCTCAGCTCCGTTGATGGTGTGAGAGAGGTAATTTTTCATAACGAAAACAAAAGCATCGCCTTTTTCTTTGTCCAGATTGTACCACTTGATTTTCTCAGAGACCCCTGTTTGTTTGCTTTTCTTTGGTGTTTTCATAAAAATTTCTGTTAGCAGGAGACGGTGTTGACGAGCGATTGCCTCTCCCAGGATCACTTTGCAATCTTTTACCCGAGGCTTCATGAAACTGGCTACCAAATGGTAGTCAATCTGAGTTTCATCTCCACCACTGCTGTAAGTGATTAGGTGTCGGCTTTGTTTGATGAACATGGTATTTAACACGATAAGACCGTGTGATTTGCACAAGTTCCTATTTCACTTAACATAAGTAAAGGCATCCAAGCATACATATACCTATGCATATGTTTGTAGGGATACGGGTATACCCGCTATTCACGTGTATATCGTCATTTTGTGCAACAAGGAAATTAAAACTTTAGAAACTTCATTGAGGTTATGAAGCCCTTGGTGAATTCTTAAACATAAATGTCAGTTAATAGAAGGCATGCAGTTTAAATTCAAAAGAAGTTTTATTTTATATTTCATTTGTTTAAGGTAGATACCTACCATTGCCACGCGCTTTTTACACTCTTTGAGTACCTACTAAGCCTCTTCAATACACACATTTTTGAGTCTTTAAATAGGAATGATGCGTTTTGGATTTATTCGCAATTGTTTGCGATGCCTTAATCGAACTTGTGATAGCTTTTGGGGAATGGCGTTGATCACCAACTATAGATGTACATACATATGTACATATGTACATGTGTAGGTACATATATTGCCTGACCATCGTTTGATATCTTTTTTAATCAAATCGGTTTATTTAATTAGGCACCAGAAAGGCACCAGGGTGGCTCCGAAACCCTACTCTTTGTATTTTAAGAAATCTTTGATTTTGCATTTACAGTTTATTACTACTGATTTTGAGTGACAGGACTTTAAGATAAAAGCGAGTTTAAATTCATTTGTCATGTTTTAAAGGTCATTCACTTTAAAAAGTTAAATATTCTTCACAAATAGCATCTCGTTATACTCATCTAAGTAAGAGTACCTATTTTCCAAGAAAAGGTTCCGAAATAGATACCTAAATATGTAGGCGTGTATTCTTTCTTCAGTTTTCGACTACAGTTTCGGGGATTTTACAGTATTTTTAGCTCTAAACGACCTTTCTCTCCACACATACAGTGGCGAGCAAAACTGGATACTAAAAGTATTAAATTGCATACAAACTTTAATATTATTGTCATTTTAGCAGATAAGTATGTCTAGCCTTTTTTCCTCAAGTATCACATTATTTGTGAACACAATCGTAGTATATGAACAAATAACGGCTTTTGGTTTCCACACATCGAAGGAATTGTTTCGCTTGTTCCATGTATCCAGTTTTGCACGTTTTTTTATGAGTAGTTTCATTCTAAAGGTAGTTTTCACGGAACTTGAAAACATTCTGTCAAATGAAATTTATTTATTATTTGGAAGCCGAAGAAGAAGGTAGACATTAAATTTCTTTGTTTTGAAAAGTATTTTATTAAATGTAATTTGTAATAGGGAAAAGATGAGAACCATTTTAAAAGACGTCGAAGATAGCATCGTAGCTTTGTGCGAAAAGGGGTACAGCTCACGGAAAATAGCTGAAAAGGTGAAATATTAAAAAAAAAAAAGAAATTGCAAGGCTGCGCCAAGCACTGGGGGACGCCCCAGATTACTATCCAATGGTGATGCTCGATTAATGGAACGCTTAATAAGATCACAAAAATCGAAGAAGCCCAAGGAAGTAGCTAGGGCTATAAATAAGAATGTAAGTGAGTGGACCGCTAGGAGAGCCTTACAAAATATCGGTCTTATATCGGCCATTAAACAAAAAAAGCCTGCATTATCAGACAGGAATGTTAAAACTCATCTAAAATTTTGTAAGCTTCATAAAAACTGGACGGAGGAGGATTGGAAGCGGGTTATTTGGTCTGACGAGACTAAAATTAATCGCTACCAGTCTGATGGAAAGGAGTACTTTTGGCACCGACCCCACGAAAGAATTTTAAAGCACCAAGTAAAGGAAACGGTAAAACACGGTGGAGGAAGCTTGATGGTATGGGGATGTTTTACATGGTGGCACGTTGGGCCATTAATCAAAATTGACGGCATCATGAGGAAGGAGAACTATCTCGATATCATCAAGTCAAATTTACCTGATTTTATTGAAGATTGTGCCTATCCCACTGATGAGATCATTTTTCAACATGATGGTGATCCCAAACACATGGCAAAAATTGTGAAGGAATGGTTGTCAGCACAAATATTTACAACGTTTTAATGGCCAGCACAAAGTCCGGATTTGAATCCAATAGAAAATTTGTGGGCCATCGTAAAACGACAGCTTCTTCAATATGAAAGACTCCCATCGAATTTAAATGAACTGTGGACCAGAGTTCAAGCTGAATGGCAAAAAATTTCCCATGAAACCATTCAAAAGTTGGATGAATCTATGCCTAGACGCATAAGAAGTGTAATAAATAATAAAGGTCTTTGGACAAAATATTGAAAGCACTACAATTTGCGATCTATGGAAACGTGCAAAAGTGGATAAATGGCACTGAACTGAATTTTTACATTTTATTTTTTTTTCTAAAACATTGAATTAAGTTTTGTTTTCCTTTTTTAATTAGTACTTAGTTATCTCTTAATAAACATAACATTTTTTGTTTAAATTCTTTTTTGTTTTCTTAAAATATGGCTTTGAACAATTTCTCTCTTTTTCGCATCCAGTTTTGCTCGCCACTGTATGTATAGGTACACACCCCAACTGCCTTCACATCTGTCACAATTACGTATTGACATTTTGACAGACGTTAATGCAAACAATCTCACGAATATGATTTGCAATCTCAATGACTGTTATCAGTTTCAACAAAAGAATAAATTTCACTACAAAACTAGTTTTCATTCTTCGATAAACAAGCTAAAAGTAAACAAATCGATGGCAACCTTTATTGGTTTGACAGGAGTATAACTACAACTTCGAAGTATTTGCGGACGAATCTCTTGGAATACAAGAGCCCAACACAAGACAATGGCAAATCCCACATATCTATCCAACTTATCATGTCTTCCGTTCCATATTCGCACTACACATAATACACCCGCACGTCTGTCTGCATTTTTATCGGCTCTCGAGCTATCTGAGTTGTGGTCACTTTTGTGTTTTCGCTCCCCTACATAGCGCCCAGCCAGCAAAAGATATATTTTGTTTGTTTGCCTTCGGATTGGTATGCAGCCAACAAAGTTTATTTGAAATGGATACCATTTGAGGGAATAGGAGGCTCCTATTGGGACATGTACAACATCTGGTTTAGTTTTTAGGCATCCATTTGTTTTAAAACCAACCCCTTACAGCAGCTGCATTATTCGCAACCCTGATGTGTCTCGTCGTCTCGAATTCTAATTTGCATTCCAATTCCAACTAGAATAAGAAGCTTAAAGTGACAATCGCCCGCCCCCCCAGAAGCAACAAACAAGTCTTTCGAACATTTGGACTTTCTGCTGTGTAAGGTTTCCCCCTTTGGGGGTTGCAGCAACGAGCCCTACACCCACCCTCTCTAGGGATTCGGCAATTAAATGCCAAATCACGTACAACCTCTAAAAGGAAATTGCTGTTTACATTCACTCCCTTCCCCGTCCCTGTGAAAGGTTTCGAAAAGAAATTGCAAAACATGATTGTACGAGCATTTACCTTGGCAAAGCATCCAGCCCGACACAGATGCACTCGCTCGGTAAGGTTCAGCCTCTCTTCTCGGGTGGGACTACTCGCCGCCAGATGGGTGCATAATCCAAGCAGAAGGACCGCAAAACTGCTCTTGAAATACATTTTTCGTTTTGTCTTAATAGAAATAAAAAGGATTTTTCACTGGTTTTCCTTGGAAGGACACTCGACTTTCCAATCGATTGGGATTGAAGAAGATACAAAAAAAAAAACAAAACTTGTTTACACTGACACTGACAAGGGCAGACAAAAAGACAACTATTCACCTCTAAGCGAATGAGAATGCAGTAGTAGATACTTTATCTATTTTTTGTTTACACTTACACAAACACACAGATAGAATGGAAATTCGTAATTTATTTTTTTTTATTAAACTTAGTTTCTCTCTTCAATGAGCCGACGGCATACGTCACACAATAAATCGACCGAAACGTTAGGGAGTCTACGCTAAACTGGAGCTTGCAGACGGCTCAATTATGTCCGGGGTGTTCCGCTCAAAAAGGGAAAATCAATTGGGAATCTACTCTTAGTTTTCGGGATCCAATTGGAGGAAAGAGATACTTTATCGGGAAATCAAAAGAGTGCGTTCTACAGACTGGTATTGGTAATTTTGTAGAAACTGTGAAAAATAAATGAATTTTATAAACAAAAAGATACAGATATAAATGACTGCGGGTGCGAAGAGTGAGATGCGTTTTCCCCATTTAAGAGAAATTTGTGCGCTGAAAGAGTGTATTTCCCCTCACTGTGCAGACGCTGTATAGTTTCGAAATTCGGTCTACGCCGAAGCGAATCGAACTCGAACATACTGATGGAACTGCTGCTGCAGATGTATCTGAAGAAATGTTCCTAGATTCATAGACTCCTGTTTGGTAGCAAGTGTGTTGCTTCGTGATAGATGATGGCTCTAAGGGGTTGGAGTCAAGCGTATTTTGGCTATGCTGCCTGTTGGTGAAGTACTCTATCGGGGAAATGTGCTCACAGTATTTTGAAAGAAATGAGGAACAAGTACCGGTTTCCAAAATTGTTAGTTCAGCATACCAAGGAACTAATAAAAACTTTCAAATTGTTAATAGTTCTGACTAGATATATAATGAGTAGGTACATAGATGCAATCCAATCGGAATAATTATTATATTTAGACTTATTCTACGAAGTATGGATGGAGGTGCCTATGTATTTTAAACACTTCGGGACAGATACTTTTGTTTGGTCTGCATTTTTTGTCTTAGGAAGTAAATCATGTTAATTGAGTAAACGTATCAGCAGACATTACACGTACTGTTTTCGTATTCACATTCGTATCTTTCGTTACAAACATTGAGCGAATGCTTCGCATATAAAAGTAGATTTTATGTCACTTTCAAGTAGTTCAAGACTACCTTTGGAATTTATATGTATAGCAGTGGCATGTAACATAATCATACTTTACTTAACTCAAGCAAAGCCGAGAAGTTCGAAGTATTTTTTGGGGAAATTTTGGACACAGAGGATCAGTAGTTCCATTCTGGTCTTAATAATCCAAATAACTAGTTAGAGTTCAGCTTATTTGAACACAGTAATATACCAGAACATTAAAGTGGAAACTGAAACGACGCTTTGGGCTTTTGCATCAGTTTTATTTGAGTGGGGTATATTCCCTTTTCAGTAGCTCCTCTCTTTTTAGATAGGTATCCGTATTCCTATCAGGAAATACTTTCTATAGTAAACTGTATCCATATCCGACGATATATCGCTATTATTATCCGGTGTATCCCTAGAGTGTAAGTACGGGCCTTGTGGTTAATGGTTCTGCGAATTATAGTTAAAAGCGATAGGAGATAGGAAGTTGCAATAAGGAAATTCTTCCTCAACAATGCTGAGTTATTTAGGAGAATCTTTAAATTACATTTGCTTACTTAGGTGGCGCTACAGATTGGGGTGAACCTGGAGCCAAGCCTCTCCATTTAGCTCGGGCTTTAGTTTATTGCCTCCAATTGCGCACTTGCAGTTGGTCGGGGTCCCCTTGAGCTTGTGCGCGCCGGAGCCTTAGTGTCCATTTGCTCTATATGTTCTAGCCATCTTAAACGTCCAATACGCAGTCTTTTGACTAGGTCGACATATACAGCTCGTATAGTTCTTCATTGAATGATCTTCTCCAAAACCCGCCATAGCAAACTGGATTGGATATCTTACGAAGAATTTTTGTCTCGAAGCGACCAAGGATATCTTTACCCGCCTTATATAGAGTCTTCTTAGTTGTTTTCGGGATAGCGGGCTACTGTAAAATTACCTTATTATCCTAAAAAAAAAAAAAAAATGATTGACAAGAATTATTCTTTGCTTGATTTCTGCGCTGATATTATTGCCAGAACTAATAGCGGAGTTAAAGACCCTTACTACATCGAAGTTGTGGCTGCCCAGTGCCCACTGTGACGTTCTGTCCAATTCGTCGGTGTTGATTGTCCCTTCTTATTAATAGCATATACAGTAATGTCTCGCTAATCTGAACCACCTTTAATCCGAATAGCGCGCTTATCGGTATCACTCATTACTTCCCATTATGTACTCTACAGTCCGTATCAGTACTAAGTTATGTATTTTGTAATCCGAATTTCAGTCAAAATGCATACAATAATCTGTAACATACCTATTACATATTATAAAAATGAAAATGTACAGGCTAGTGCTTCGCTTCTAATTCGTTTAAGCGTTTTCAGCGATTCACATATTCTTCTTTAACCGCCTCGATCCTTCCTTTAAGATTAACAATGATGGAAACCTTTTCAGAATACTACTGTTTCGCCTCTCATTCGATTATAAGCTCACCGCGAACATTAATGTTCGTCAAATACAATCGCTTTGAACGCAAGGCGAATTGATTGATTTTTTGGGGTTCGTTATATTTTTTGTACGAATATAAAGCGCATACATTTCCAAGCCGTATCCGAAGGGCAGTATTTAGCAGTATACTCTGCTTATGACACTTGCAATCTGCAATGTTTGTGAATTGGGCGTCCAAATTTGCTCATGATTCGCACCTTTTTACACTTTGTACACAAAACAATATTCTTATGTATAATCCCGTGGCGTGTAGGTCCATACTAATTGTTTCACCGCTTAAGGCTATGTACTTACAAAAATACAAATATTTGGCGCAACAGCTCTTTAAAGTGTCAGGGCCTAGCTTCTCGCAACCACTTATGTTGTGTGCGTTATATTTTTCACACGAATGGAAGGGACCTACAGTTTAATGCCGAATCCGAACGGCGATTTGAGAAGCTTTTTCGTGACAACAATACTCTCGGATACTTTTAAACCGGAAACATTGCGATTTATTGAAAAAAAGTTTCAATAATGGGGCTTGTAAACAAAGGGAAACCAGAAATTGATTTGAATGCAAAACTTATTTCTGGGGCGAAAAGGGTGAGTGATTTCCATAATTCAAGCTTACCCTTGTAGTTTTAGACAAAGAACAAGAGTAGAACGAAATTCAAAACGAAAAAAAAAAACACCCATTGACCACTTTTATTCGCACTATTATTCGCACCCCAAAATGCAATCAGCTGTTGCTCTTTTATTAATTTACCGCTGCTGGTGTAACATTTTCCAGCATCTTTTGTTCTTACTTTAATCTGAGTATCAATTCTCAATTGAAATCGATGCACAGAACAAAGTATCTACATAAGAAATGGATATCTTTTTGGAGAAATTACCAAAGAACAGAGACAATGTACTATTCTGTGATAGTTCTGGTTTTTGTCACTAACGAGCAAGACCATAGTAGGTACATACTCGTATTTGTTGGCACTCTCATATCGAACTAATAAAGTTTCTCATTGATTCGTTTGATTTGTTTACTGTCAGTGTGTTGAAATTGATTCTTTGGATTAAATTGATATCGGTTTCCGAAAATGCAAATCATATTCGTGAGATTGTTTACATTGACGTGTGCCATATAGCCAATAGATGTATCAGATGTCAGGAAACTTCTACCAGGAATAATTTATGTGGCATTAACAAGTATATGTATGTAGTTTTGATGCCCAAAACAAAACTAAGCACAACTCGGAATTGGCTTTATGGATTACCAGTAGTCAAAGTGCAAAGACTAAGACTAAGTAGGCGCCATGGGAAACGGTCCCTTAACAGCCCTCCACATAAAGTGCTCGAAAGAGTCGCTAAGAAGAGCTTACTAGAAATAATCAAAGAGGGCTACAGGCAAAGAAAATGTTTAGCAAACAGAGAGCGAGAATCCCTATCCAAATCGGTGCCTGCTTTGACTGGCTCAGGGTCGATATATTTTTTTTTTTTTTTTTTATGTCCTGTATCCCCTTGTGGGTCCTAGGGCCCCTACTACGCCTACGTGCCTAATATTGGTAAAATGATACAGCCTTGTCTTACCCCACTTTGGATCTCAAATTCCTCAGACAACCTTCCCCTGTGCAGAACGTGACATTTGAAGCTGCTGACATTTGGTCCTACTGTCGCACCTCCGTACAGCTTCTTCTGCTTCTGTAGCCAGCGCATTGATGTAGTTGCGCTTGTCATGTCGCACGCTACGCTGAACTTCTCTCATCTTCATGCGATATAGGGACTCTAGCTCGCTTCTCCCTGCTGCTGGGGTAGCTGCAACGCAAGCTTTCAGCTGTTTTCGTTCGTCAATCCGTCTCCAGGTATCCTCGGAAAGCCATGCCCTATGTCTTCCCTGCGATCGACCGACAATTCTTCCAGCACCAGATGTAAAAACATTTTTCACAGCACACCAATGCTTCCACACCTTGCGAAAAGTGCTCCCTTAATTGTTGGCGCACTGAGGGATCACTAAGTCTATCGATGTTGAACCTGGGCATTCTTGTGTTGTCGTGGGGTCTTCGAACTGCAGCAGTGCGTAGTTGGAGAGTAGCTATCATAAGATAATGATCACGTACTATCCCCACATCTGTCCCTCGCCTGTTTTGGACGTCCAGGAGACTACTTCTAAAGCGGCGACTGATAGCAAAATGGGGTCGATATGGTTAAGCAATACTGCTTTTTAAAGAAAATTTGACACAAAGGTAAGCAACTAAAGGTACTGAAGTAGTGAGTTCGTTAAGTATCAATTCAAACAACATAGGTAGGACATCCACAAATTCACGCGATTGTAAGATGTGCCCAAATCAGCGACGACAGGAAATATAGCATACAAGATGTCACAAAACTATCAGATACCTACGCCACAATCAAAGCACTGAGACCACACGAAATCAGATCCAGACTGGTCTGGGAATACCTTATTAATATCATCAGACTCGATCAGGCTAATAAAGCTACTCTCTACTAGTGAGCAAGTCATGTGGAAGGTGCCAGAAATAACACCGTATCTGATCCGACTCGGAAACCTAATTTTTCCGACCGGAACCTTTATGTGGGTTAGGAGAGCATAAAATAGGGAAGAAACTGAAAAGAGAGGTAGACAGGAAATGGGCGAAGCATTGGAATTATATTCCCACAGCTAAGATAGACCAATGAACTTCTGGAAAACTACAATAAGAAAAGAAATACAACCGACTATCGTATCCTGCATGATGAGAAACGAAGGAAGCTGATGGACACTTAGGCAAATTATTATAAAACACCTAGCCTACTGTGAAGACGTGTGCCTTCTCTTTTTTAGGATTATGGACCTCATCCAAAGGACAACAGACATGAAGAGCGAGATTCTCGTCATCTAGCCAAACCATAGTAGAAGAAGAGTCACAGTAACTGGTTCAGTTGAATACAACTGAAAGATAATGGCAAAAACTGAACGAGATAGCGAGGAGTGGTAGTAGAGGCCCAAGGGGCTACAGGCCAGTAGCAGAAAGCGAAGGAAAACCATCACACTCACAATAGTTGGACACGGTTTATACCTAAAACAGCCATTGAATACTTGAGAGTTATGATTCACTCAAGGATAACTTTTAAGGAACACCTGAAGTACGTATGTAGTAAAGCCTCATCATAAGTGCCTCGCTTGTGTGAATTTCTTTTTTTCTCTGAGGGTAGGTGAAAATCTTCAACAAGACACTATCAGGACCATCAACGGATACTCCTAGTATTGTGGGATTTTTACCCACTAAAAAAACTACCTTCAAAATAATACTATTCATTTTACTACAACTAAGTTTCTCGACTTAGCAATCAGTTTTCATTTCAAGAAATAAAGATGTTTGGCAGGTACCTTCCTATTGGAAGTTCCCGCTAGCTCCCCAATTTAGACACGGTAATTCGCTATTGCGCTAAGTCTAAAGGTTTGGTTCTTTGTAGACGCTGCAGTATATTTATATCGCCCAAAATTTGAAGGACTGTATTATTTACGTGACTTTCAAGTCGACATTTATGCTTTCTCGGGTAGTTTTTGATTTCGTCTTCGATTGTTTTAATGCCGAGATCTCTGTGGAAATCGGTATTTCCGATATATCAGGGCGCATTAGCAACTCCTTTTAGCACTTTGTTTTAAAAAATTTGTAAAATATTAGTATACTTGTCTTGGTACAATCCCAGAAATTTATACCATATCGCACTAATAATACAATACTGTTGTAACTCAAAATATGACTTTTTCAGAATCAGCGAAAAACTGATTATTCACTTCCTGTTATAGATTATAAAAAAAACTAAACAATAACTCATAGTGCCACCTCTTATTTTGTTTCTTGCACTATTCTAACGACAGTCTTATTGACGCGTAGGGAATTGAATTTTACGTTTGAATATGATGTTATGTCAAATTTGTATTGTATTATCAGTGCGATAAAACCAGCAGTATATTCTCTATATTAAGCTTGGAATATTTTCCAAGTCATTAATACATTTTTCTGCATTTATTTTCTAGCTATTTGCGTTTTTCCTTTACGTGCGACTTCCATTTCAGCTTTGCATCGAGCATCATTTCACGATACTTAGCCCCGTTTGGAAATGGGATTCGAACCGAAGTTTAAAAATGGGTAAATTAAAATAAATAAAGCAATATTCTTTCGAATACTTTGGATAAATTGGAAGAAGCGAAATTGGTCTATAGGACGTTTTCTCGTTCACTGATTTCCCTGGCTCAAGAACCATTATAAGTTCCGCGACTTTCCATTAACTGGGAACATATTCTAGTCTAAGCGCGGTATTTATAATAAAGAGAAGCTTAATTAAAGCGTTTCTGATTAGTACTTTGAGAACCTGTCAGGTCAGCTTTCTTAGGCTCACGCTTCTTTATTTCAAGTTCGGTTAGCGTTGCGTTTCTTATGTGCGGCTTGAATTTTAGGTTTTTTATATCCTTCCAAAGCCAGTAATTGGAATCTTTTTCTGCTGTTAAACTTTGAAGGTAAGTCTCTATTCCACGACTTTGTTGCCATTCGCGGCTAGACTTGGTATCTCATTCAATGCACCTCGTCAGAGCTGTAATGAGATTAGAGAAAGGCTTCACCATTTCCTGTGCAATTGTTCGGCTCTAGGTAGGGTTAGGCAATGCACTCTTGCTAAACCTTTCTTTGACAACTTATTAGAGATATCGGAGAAAGGTACAGGCGAAGTAATCAGCTTTCTAAATGCCGCAAGGTGGATCTAAAAACGTTTACTCCAATTTCACGTATGTCTGTATTTTAAACATCCAAAGCGTTAACTAGATTTCAGCATAGTTTGCTGTTACAGCCATTTCTCTTTACCTTACCGACTTGGTTGGCCGCCGTGGCGTAAGTGGTTAGTGTGTCGGATCGCTACGCATTAGGTTCCAAGTTCGAATCCCAAAAAACACCAAAAGGTTTTTTCACGGTCCCACCTCTCGCGAGCATCTGACAAACATTCGAGAGTATTGTTGTCTCGAAAAAGCTTCTCAAATCGCCGTTCGGATTTGGCATTAAACTGTAGGTCCCTTCCATTCGTGTGAAAAATATAACGCACACAACATGAGTGGTTGCGAGACGCTAGGCCCTGGCACTTAAAGAGCTGTTGCGCCAAATATTTATTTATTTTCATTTACCTACTTTGTTAGTCTGGTTGCTCCTGCTTTTCTAATCAAAGCTTCACTTATCGTCATAATCAATGGGGAATGATCAGAAGAGGGATCAAAGCTTTTTTCACTTTTTATACAGTTGCCAGATATTCTTTTAACAACAAAGAAATCGATCGGATCGTGCATTGTATTTTTATCAGTCGCCAAGTATGTTGGTTTACGCGTTACAACTGTATTCTATACCCGCATTATAAAGGGTTCTACCTCTTTGAGAGACGCATCTTGAACCCCAGAAGGTGTGTTTCGCCTTGATGTCGCCACCAATAATAAATTTGGTCTAAGAAAGTTGAAGATGTTTGTGAAATCACTTTCTTTAGGTTTGCTTCGCAGCGGGCAATATCTAGATGCAATGTTAAAAGAAAAATATCTATTTATTACGTGTACTCTGTGCTTACTTCCATTGCTTCTAATTCAATATTTATTTCTACCGAATGTTCGATACATTCTTTTATGAACAATGATAGTTCTTCTCTGATGGGTTTCACAAACCAAACATACGAGTATATCAATATCTTTTCCTCGTATAAATATCATTTGTCTAATTCGTCGAGTCTTTGTATGGGCCCGTTGGTGTTCCAAGTAAAATTTCTTTAATATGTTAAAAATAGTTCTCTCAAGAACCAAGGCATGGCAAGGCATGTTTGGATCACTAACTTTGGCTAGAGCCATGAAGATCGTACAAGCAGAAAATTAAAGGGATAAGCCAATTATGTGCATTTAAGAGTTTGTAGCGCATTCCGCACAACTTCGGACCAGGCAGTTTGCGTCATTTTATTTATTTTTTATTTATTTATTTATTTCAACAGTAATGTGCCAAAGAGATTCCTCTCGTAGGTGGCTATATACAATGTGTTTTGAATTAAGAATATATTTAACATAATTAAGTTACAAGCAACAAAATAGTAAAATTACAATTAGAAAACATGCAACAATATTTGCGGGAAGCGCATTTTAGTACGAGCAAAAAAAAAAAAATTAAAAATTATATGGACAAAAAAAAAATAGAGAGAAAGAGAGACAAGATTAAGCTTCCAATCGGTATACTGGTAGAAGAGCTGTAGATAAAGTACCAATGACAGGAGATGCACATAACGTACGCCGATACGAATGCAACAGAGAGACATGGCAGTACTCGTATAAGGGAATGGCGGCTGGAACAACTCACTTCGTCGACGGGCCTACTGTTTCATCCCAAATACTTAGACATGGATTGGTCGCAGATATTGCAACGTTGACTTTAATGTAACACAGATGCTAACGCGACATGCTTGTTTCCGCTTATATCTTTATCGCTTTAAGCACAGTGACTCTACCATATGTCTATCCTGCAATGATACTTTCGAAGGTATTAATTCTTCCACTGCTCAGAATTCGAACTACAAAGGGAAGCATTGTGGATAGAACTTGAAGAAGCACCAAGACCAGAGAAGACAGTACGTGATACATGCTACTGTCTCAGAATAAGTGGAATGCAGTGTGTCATTATGCCAAGGACATATGCACAAAGTTAAGGCGGCTTTAACTGGAAAGAATAGAAAAAAAAAATGTATAAAAGACGCGATCAGCACATAATGGTAACTCTGCTCTCAAAGATGAAATGTCAAGTGGCGGTATAGTGAAGAATAAGAAACAGGCATGAGAGGTGGATTTAGGAGGTGAAAACTCCACACTCCTATTACTACTACTGTACGGGCTCAGTCTCGTCTTTTAACGATTCCCACCTTCCAATGCAAAAAAGATATGCAAGTTCAAAGTTCTCCTTCACTATTCCATTACACCTGAACAAAAACTTAAAGTGACTGATGAATGGTCAAACCTTCTTGAATTCCAAGACATTTGCATTGTACGAATTTTAAATTTATTTTACAAGGCAGGTTCATACTTTTCGAAAGTCTATTAGTATTGGAAGGACTGTCTTTGATGACGTTCAATATACTAATATTGAATTGAACCACCATTCCAATCTATTACCTGTGATGTTTAGATGAACCGTTGATAGTAAGGAAATGTCATCAACATTGGATCACTGAACGCTCGATGTAGGTACGTAAGATATCATGGATGGCTGATTCAACGTCAAATCGTTGATGCTCGTCAAAACTGTTAACCATTAAACTACTCCTCAACTTATTTATTTACTAAACTCTCAGAAATATGCAATTTTTTATGATAATAGCTTATAAAACTATAAATCACGCATGGTTCGTGATGACTCCCATCAAAAAATTTCACAAACTGTGCAAACTAAGAAACTCCTGTATAAGATCCTTTCAAGCGCATCGAATTGCTTCAATAAGTCAATCAAACTCCAAGCAAAACCGAAAAAATCACAAATTAATTGTGCATTTAAGGACGACCTTATGCGCCCTGAGTCACCACACAATTTTCTGAATATTCGGCTGCCCTTGCATCCATAACGCAGAGACGAATCCCAGTGATTTCCTAAAAATTCCTCTGCGTCGTCTGTTCAATCTAATCTCTGGACCATAATTAAAATAAACGGTGATCCATCAATTTTTTTTCTGTGCCGCTCCTCACATTGCCCCAAATTTCGTTCCCCAATTCCGCGTCGAAAATTGGACTTCAGCAACCCCTGTCAAAATTCGTTATGAAAAAGAAGCAAATTGGTTCACCATCACTGGACACCTTGCTTCCTAGAAAATTCATTTAAGGCATGAATCGGGCGGTCCTTTTGCAACACCGCTAGATAAAAGTAATTTTGTATTCTGGTCATTAACCACTGAACCCCCATCCTTTTATAGTCCCACGTCCGTGAGTGACCCAAAAAAATCACCGATCCTTTGCCAACATCATCTTTTTGCTGGAGCTCCTCCAATTAAACGTGGATCCGCAGAATGTGATGTTGTCCGCTCGACATCATCGTAATCATCAGAAGCACATGATCGTCGTCATCGGTCCCGGCGATGATCGTGTATAGTACGGTACTCTGTCTCTCTAGGGCTACATTCATCTTCGTCATAATTATGTTTTTGGGCGGTTGTCGTAAGTTGTTTTGCATGTTTTTGCTTCGTTCGTCATTTCATGGGGCAGACGAAGGGCAGAGCAAGGATAGACAGTCTTTTTTGTCAAAGGATGGCAAAACTCGAATGTCTCAGATTACCCGCGCGCTATGTGTTTTCTGCTGAGAATCTTTTCAGCGAACGTCATCAGCTTGTCGTGCCGGTGTCATGCTACAAAAGAAGAAAGATGGAAAGAAAGGGCTCACTGCGCATCCACCAGAGATGAAGATGAAGATGAATTCCATTCCGTGGCTAATCAGAAGAAGATATTTTTACCTGATCTCATAAAGAATGGAACTGGATTACGTTTGAGAATCCTCCGGAGAGACCCAGCTAATTGTGTTCACAAAGCGACGGATGTGAAATGTTAAATAAGGATATCTATTGTCAGGACAAGGTATGTCATCGTAGTAAGAACACAACAACAACAACTCGATCGTAATCCTCCTCATTTTGTTGCGAAATGGCATGGCCCCTGTCCTACACCGTCGTCATCATCGTCGTCGTCGTATTTGCTTGTGTTTGCAGAAAAATAAAAAAAAGGAGAATAACATGTGTATCTGTCGGTTTGTTTGTTTGTCCAACTGTCAATTGACTGTACGGATGGATTAACCAAATGAATTGCAGATACATTTTCCAATTTTCAGAGTTAAATTGTCTGTGTGTTTGGGGTTTTTCGAAATATTTGCAAACACACAGAGCATCTTATTTGGGGGAAGACTGGCAACTACTCTGTGTTAATTGCGTATGAAGAAGGTTCATATGCGTATGTATTTACTTGCCAAACGTAGAAGTAAATATGTATGTAGACGAAGATGAATTGAAACCGAAGGGAAGCGCTATAGGGTGTGAGGTAATTTAGTAAATTCATGTTTGCGGGGGAAAATATGTTTTCCCAAAATTTCGATTACTTTTCATGTGTAATCAATCGACTGTACTTAAATTAAACTTCTGAATGGCATGACCCGAAATTATTGGAAATTTTTCATATCCCGGAAATATTAAATAGATCTGCGGATATTGTGTGCATAGTGCACATAAGTGTGTACATTTACTGCTGCATTTGATATTGATCTATTACGGTACGGGTCACACGGTTATTCTCAGAGCGAGTTCAGACAGCTTGAACTGAAATTTCCTATAGTATAGAACACACCTTGAAAGTAAGTAAGTGAAGCGCGATACAGGTGGAATACGCTTTTCTGATCTATTCGTTGGAAGATGTGGGCAAGCAGAGCATTTGAAATGAATTTCATGTGGGATAGTGTTGCTACTAAAGAAAGTTCAGTCTGAGTTTTGTAAACCCCTTTTTAGAAGTTCGGCGTAGGATTGTTTCTGTCACTAAACGCACTTTAATGCCTTTAGGTGGCCGGGCTTTAATAGTCAGATTTGAGATAAAGGTAAGAAGTGTAGCACATAAACATTCTATCAGACAGCCTTGTAGTGCTAAAAGCTGTTAAACTTTTCAAATGTGAGTCTAAGCTTGTTTAGAACTGCCTACACTTATGAACGGTACAAGGAGTGCCATGCTGGGGTTAATCGATAGGCCCTCGCCAGCAAACCAGTCCGAAACTACAAGGAGTGCATCTTGCATGTTTGCCCTTAATAATGATCACAAGATTATCTGCATAGTCATCCACCACTAGAGACCATAAGAGAGGCGAGAGGACGTCGCCTTGTGGGCAGCTTTTAGCTGCAGAGACCGTCACAGAGACCTCTCCAGTCGTAGATGTTATTACGCGGCTGTCGAGCATAGTCCTAACCCATCTGGTAGTAGCTTGGTCGATTCCCCTACGTCTCATGGCACTAGCGATGGAGTCATAACCAGTGTTATCAAAATGTCAAGGAATGCACAAAGGGTGATTTCTTTGGAACGGTAATCTGACTTTATCTCTGTGACGAGATAGTGAATGTTGTCTTCCGTAGAACAACCTTTCCTGTATGCATATTGACTAGAGTGCAGAGGTACAGTCTTTTCAACAATACCTCTAATATGAATGTCTAGCTCTCTAAAACGGTGTCAAGTTGATTGTTCGGTAGGATTTGGGAAGCTCGATGGGCTTATTACGTAGCTTAGGGATAATCACCACATTTATCTCCCGCCAAATTTGTGGAATGTATCCTAGGTTGAAGCTTGTTCTTAATTGAGCTACCAAGGCGGACAGGATGTAGGTCAGGTTGAAGTGGCTGCCAGCTGAGAATCACTAATAGGCAGGATGTAATCAAGGCCTTTCTGGATAAGGGCTGGAAGAACACCACTTCTGCCCGGTGCCGGGACCGATTGCCCATTTAATTTTTTTTGTTTGACTGAACAAATTTCCAAACAAGCTGTTGGCTCTTCTGGAGGTACCACATGTGGAGCGTTCAGCAGCAACACGTGTGTAACCACTTATCATCATCGAAGTGTACATCGAGCAAAGTTTCCAGGGTTTCTCTTCGACTGGACATATAGGTACCATCGGTGCAGGGTCATAAATCTACAGGCACAGTTGCACTGTTTATGGAATCTTCTTGTAATTGCGCAACTCTACGTCGCCAGAAAGTTACTTATACCGTATCGAGACATCCCATGAAGCAGGACATTTTTATTATGACCAAGCTTAGTGAGCCATAAGACCACAATCAATTCGTCAAAAGTGCACAGTAATTTCGTGTGGATTTTTGGCTCAACCGGATGGGTTGTAAGTCCACAAATAATTTGTGAACTTATAACCCACCCACGTGCAATCCCACCCCGTTGGAATGTTCCTTTGAGAGAGCGTTTTGGAGACGGGCTGCTACTGGCAGGGATTCAATGTTTTTGCAGTTCTTTCTCCATGCTTTTCTCTTGGATTTCCTCAACTCTATATTGAATTTAGTCAATGTGGACCTACATACATCCCAATTTTTGATGCGTTTAGCGGTGTTGAAAAGTTTGCTCACCCTTTTCCGGAGTATCTCTAGTTGGTCATTCCACCACGGTACACTTCATATACCCATATTATAATTTTTGAGACACATCTACTCTTAAAGGATGAAATTAGAACGTCATGAAGTTGGCAGGCTGTCACATCAACGTCATATTCAGACCTTAAAGATGTGAGCATCATGTCATCTTTGACCGCGAGATTTCGCGAAATAGTGCCCAATTAGTTCGCTTCAGTACGTAATGTATGCTCCCGTACACATGCACACCTCCGGTGCACATACTCGTAGGTTTACCGTAATAAACCAACAGAATTGGACCTCGGGTCTGTGCATGATACATAGAGACGGATTGAAGTGCAGAAACATCTAAAACTAAGAATCGCAGCCACTCATGTCAAGTTTGGATGTGAACTTGGTTCCCAGTACTGCATAATTATAAGAGGGAGGTCCTAGGTAATGCCACCAATTCAAAGATACAATGAGTTGATGGGATATTTAAACCATTCTTAGAATCACAAAAAAAATTGTTATCAACATCAGCTGAAGAGTTTAGACGGCTCACTACTGTTCTGGTATCAGCTAAAATTTTGAAGGGAATACCTTGTCAACCTTCTTAGCCACAATGTGCAGGGCGAAGAAAAGGAATATAGCTGGTACGATTTGATGGCATTCCTGTCGAGTTCTGTAAAGCTTAGCTGGGAATTTTAGCGGACCTTTTGAATCCACTTACAAAAACTGAGACCTCTCCCAGCGAGTGGCAGAAGCAAATCAGTTTAAACTCCCAAAGAAAGGTAACTTAACTAAGTGTTACACCTGGCGGGGTATTTCTGTACCTACCGCCTTGCTAAAATTATATATTACCCCTGAACAGCGCGTAAATTGATTTTCAATCTGAGCCATTCTACGTTAATATGCCATACCTTAAGGGTGATGTCCGTTGTGCCTACTTTCTATTGATTTTGAATAGACTGTCTAAGGTGTAACCAGAAGGTGCATATTACATGCTTTACACAAGAGAGCTATCTCATCAAGGCGAGCCTATAAGAGCACGAAATGTATTAGAGTAGGTTACTCTTTGAGATTCAAAGTGGTTGACGTTTGAGGTTTATGGTAAATACTTATCAGTGACTTTATTTGCAGAGTAAAACTAATGTAAAGCTTATTCTATTTGCCTACTATTGCACAGGACAAGGCTTACCGTCAGAAGCAAACCTAGTGCCTTAAAGATTTATGGTTTGGATTTCAAACAATCCTAATACTATTCCAAGGAATTGAGTTAAATATATTCGTTCCCAAAACGAACACGCAAACTGTATCACCACACCTCCATCCATTGGTTATCTCTCGCAAAAAGTAAATTCGAATTTCCATAAAATCTCCTTTCCAATTATGAGCTCGGCAAGGACCATGCAAACCGACTTAGAGATAACTGCTGACGCAAATATTGAAACAATGTGCCAAAGACTTCCTTCCTCCATGCTCACCCAGATTATGGCCATTTCCCAGCTTTGCTTTGGCAGAAGAAAACCAGGCAAACGAGGCACTTTCACCGCCCAATCCTCCGAAAAAGCGGCTTTTGAACAAATGTTACTAATACCTTACCGAGCTACTACTCCCGATCCAGGTAGGACAGGATGACGATGACAAAAGACAACGACACGACGACTACGACGACGAAGAACTTCAGCCGCAAATTAAAAGCAAACTTTATCCTTCGCTTTGTATTAATTTAAAGAAGGTTCCTCCTCTTGAACGGTACACAGCAGGTTGTAGTCGGGCGCTGGCTGGCTGGATAAAATCATATTCAAACAGGTGTAGCCGCCGCATAAATATTCACACCGTAAATCCTCGAAGCTCTAAGATGTAGAATTGCTACAATCGAATTTCAAAAAGACAAACTTTTCCCTCCAGTCCCCACACATACACACACACACACATGCTCAAATACATACATAACGCGCATAACTTCCCAAAGAGAATGACAAATGCGTGCACACAGTTCCGCAAGATTCTGGCCAAAAGGAAAACAAACCAACCACCAACCAAAGGACCAGGCACAGTAGCTCTACTTGTCGACATGAGTTATCCGAGAAGATTCCAACACCGCCACCTGGTCTAGCGGAGCGGGCGGAGGTGGATTCCTCTGGCAGTCTCCGTAATCCACAGGCACTTGGGCGATATCAGCGCAAATGACAGCGAAATGATGCAAATTGGGACAAATTAGTTTATGCTACTTCCGAAATGTAAATCTCACCTGAATGGTGTGTATGTGTTCTTCGGAGCGCCTGGAACTTTTACTAGAGAGTGGTGCAGACGACGGCGGCAGCACTGAGGTAATGGAATCTTGAATCTTGTCAAAAACTTTGCCCCAGTGCTGCGTACTTAAAACAACGCAAATCGCATGATGATGGAGCACTTTGTTACCCTCTGCACTCTATTTCAACCCCCACAACCCACTTCACTATTGGTGTGTGTGTGTGCGTTGAGGGGGTAGTTGCAAACTAAAAGTGGAAATAGAAAATTAGAGATAAAAGTTTATTCCCATCTTCTCGACGACGACGAGTGGGTGGATGGACTAAGACTGGTACAAGTTTCTTACATGCACTTTCTCCCTCTTCGTCTCCATCCTTGGTGAGCACAACATGGCTTCCATCTCGAGGGAGTTTATGTATTGTGAACAACTTAATTAAGAATCCCAATTCCGCCGACGGGTGACAGCTAGGCATGTTAGTCAGGAGAACGGAGAAGGCTGGTGCTGCTCTAGAAATCCTTTTAGTAGTTCTCAGTGTCGTGTTCTCATGTTACTCATGTTCGATAGCATGTTTAGTCGATGGTTTTAGAATGGATACACTACCACAGCACTAGTAACTTCACAGTGCAATTGATCTAAGAATGAGACACGAGTACACACATTTACCCGGAGGAGTGCGACAAGAAGAAATTGTATCTCTGCGGAAACAAAGAGCGCAAGTGATTCTCTAGATGTGTTTATCCTTTGAAAAATTACGAAGGATTATTTGCGGAGAGCTTTGCAGTGGCGGACGGTTTTTTTGTTAGTTAACTGAGAAAATCACTTAAAGTGATTTAAGTTTTCGATTGGCTGTTGTTTGAATGGGGCTCTAAGCCGATAAAGTGTTGAAGAAGTGATTTAGTTTCTCCTTGAGAGAGTGCTAAGATGCGCTGGTTTCAGGGAAATTTATAGAGGTTCTGCTACGTAGGTCGGTAGGACGTTGACAAAGCAAAAACGGATGCAAGGGGTCCATGTTTTTCTTTATTAATTAGCTGTTTTGTTGCGGTTAAGGCGTTTAAGTGAAAAGTAGGTGGAGGTCACGGCTATGCTGACGATGATTTCAAATTTAAATGTGATCTATGCCTGAAACTGAAGCGCTCGAATCTCTATACTCTTGGCAGAAGATGAAAAGAAGTGAGGCCAATCACAAGACATAGACTAAGAAATTGTCAGGGGAAATTTTAAAAGCTGAAGTACAGAGATAATTTTAATAGATGTCTCTCTGCAGACTGCAAAAGGACAAGAATTGTTCCTTTCTCCCTCGATTTTTAACAAGACCATCCACCACGTTGAGCGCTAATTTATCCTGAAACTCACAAATAGACCAGACCACCACAATAGCCAACCGAGCAAGAACTGGGGATTAGGTCCCAAGATGTTGCTGCTGTTCTGTATACCTTGGTCCTACCTTATCCTACACTACAGAGAGCAAGGACTAATGGAGTTACAAAAACTCCGCTTCTCTCAACAATATTCTCGCCATCTGGTACAGTTCTAAAAAAAAAAAAAATGGAATTCTGCAAAACTCACCTCAGCAAGTTCAGCAGTGTATAATAGTGATTATGTAAACATTCTCCTAAGTAAGGACTGGACAAACTAAAGCAAACCTAGAGATCCCTATTCTCAACATTCATCTGAGCTGCGAACTGGTAGACTAAATAGCCAAGATACTTTCTTCGCATTCAATAAAGAGATGAAACGGAGGCAGGAAGAACAAGAAGTAACAGTTCCTCTCATCACGCCTGTAATGCATAAACACGTAAGGTCTGAAGCTTCCATAATAGATTCTTCAGTATGTGGACTCTTGGGCACTAAAAAACTGCCGCATATGTAAGATACCGTCTACTCATTTCTACTCAAAACGATGGAAAAGACTGTGGAACAACTACTTAAGAGACGAAGTATTCTCTTCATTATCATTAACATGCATATACAGATCCAGGGAGACGGCTCTGTACAGCTGACGGAGATTATTCGTGCTCTTGAAATGACTGATATAGTGTATTTTGTATGAGACTTATATGTCTCAACGAACAATCAAGTTGAACATGATAAGAGGATGCCCACTAGATGGAGTACTATCACCCCTTCTGTGGACTTCAGCGGATTGAGGTTAACCAACCTCGGCATTAATTGTCAAGCTTATACTGACGACATAGTACTGATCGTCAGATGAAAGTTTGAAAAAACCCTTTATGATATCATAGAGGGCTAAAAAGTAATCAGAAATGGTGCTATATGGCTGGGCTAAACATTAACCAAGTTAAAACAATGATAGTACCATTCACGAAAAGAAGAAAACTTGAACGGCTGAAACCTATCACATTGTCAGGTACGATACCGATAGCAGTCAAAGAAGTTAAGTATCTATGACTATACCTAGACAGTAAACTTAAATGGAAAACACATTCATAAGAAATATCTCTGAAGGCTACTCGCGCTCTTATGATACGCAGGACCTTAGCGGGCAAATGTCAGTTGGTCTGGGGCCCAGCGAGCCTCAACCGTAAAAAAAACATATTTCGAAATTAGCGCATCGGATACAGACGGATAATTTGATGGCAACCATTGGCTATCGAACACGGACAACGATCGGATTCTAAAACGTTAAGACCCTCCTGAATTTACTCCAGGAAGGGCCTTCTAATGCCAAATTTATCCAATTGGAACGCGAACTTGCACGCTATAAAATAGATATCTTAGGGCGGAGCGAGATAAAATGGTTGCTTGGGAATACATCTCCCCAACAAAAAACACTGTCATGATCTACTCTGGTAAACCAGATGGAAGTGCACGGACGTCCGGAGTAGGACTGGTGCTAACTCCAGCAGCATGAAGTAGCTCTATATCCTGGAAACCTCACAGTGACCGGATATTGACAGCTGGGTTCCAGAGTAGAGCTAGAAAAGTTACAATCATACAGTATTACGCTCCGACTCAAGACAAGACAACCAAGCGCCTAATGGGGATATCGTAAAAATAATGGGGGATCTCAATGCCAAGGTAGGTAGTAACAACACCATGCTTAAACATATTATGGGTGTTCACGGCCTTGGAGACCGTAATGACAATGGTGAGCGGCTTGTGGACTTCTACAATACCAACCGCCTAGTCATTGGAGATACGCTATTTAAGAATAACACCTGCCACAAGATCAGTTGGCTCTTAACTGATAAAAAGCGAACATACAATCAAATCAACCACACTACGGTCAGCCGCCGCTTTAGAAATTGTCTCCTGGACGTCCGAAACAGACGTGGAGCTGATATCAGACAAGAATAAGATCACCATTTTATGGTAGCTCAGTTACGCCTTCGTACTGCACTCGTCAACAGCAACCGCTCAAACTTACTTAATTTCACCAGGCTTAATATCGACAGGCCCCAAGTGCGCCAACAGTTTAAGGACCACCTTGCCTTAGAAGTAGAAGCAATCAGCAGCACAATGCATGAGAGCAAGGATGACCATTGCAATACTTTGAAAAATATTTTTGCGACTGGGGCACACACCTATGTCGGTAAAAGGTAGAAACACCACCGCACATGGCTTTCTACAGACACCTGGAGATGAGATCGATGAGCGTACAACAATCAAGGGTCGAATTGCAATGCCCTTAGCAGTAGAGAGAAGAAGAGCTAGAAGCCCAATATCGTGCGAAGAAGAAGGAAGGACAGCGTAGTGTGAGACCTGACAAACGTCAGCATATCAACTCACTGGCCTCAAGGGCTGAAGAAGCAGCGAGTAGATGCGACAATAGGACTATTTACAGCATCACTAAGGAGCTCATTGGTGATCATAACTCCAAGAGTCTAGACGGTAACAGCTTTCGAATAAGGAACAACTCATTAGATGGAGAGAACGTTTTGCTACAGTGCTAAACCACTTATACGATGGCGGTATTATCTCGAACTTGAATGAACAGTTCGAAGCAACAAATTCCCGCACCTCCCAGTAAAACCGAAATAATAACAGCAATCAACTCCGTCAAGAAGAACAAGATATTGGGTATTGATTGCATCTCTGCCGAACTATTTCAAGCGGTGCCAAATACATCCGCAGATTTGCTACATCCGCTAATACGGAGAGCTTGGGATAATGAACAATTTCCACAGGAGTGGAAAAGGGGGATGATCATTAAGCTTCAGAAAAAAGGGAAACTGGAGAGGTATATGCATTCGTCCAGACGTATCCAAAATAATAGCTAGAATAATTCTACAACGAATTAAAGAGCATTTAGATTCAATTCTAGATATCGAACAGGCAGGCTTTCACGATGGATCTTCCTGCATCGACCACATAAACACCTTACGGATCATAATCGGGTAATGTATTGAGTACAGATCTCCGCTACATTTGCTGTTTATCGACTTCGAGTAGGCTTTCGACAGCTTGAATCGAGATGCTATCTGGTTGGTCTTGCGCAGGAGAGGCATCCCAGGAGAAATTATAGCTATATACGAGGGCGGTAAGTATTACGTCGTACACAATGGTAAGGTGTCGGAGGATTTTGAAGTCCAAAATGGAGTACGTCAAGGGTGTATACTGTCACCGCGAAGGCAACTATGGAATTCGTTCTTGCCTAAACAATTGCCTTAAGAATCATCTTGATTATTTTTTGGCCGAACCGTTTCTCCAACAAAGAACTTTATCTGAGAACGGGCCAAAAACCTATAAACATTATTATACGAAGGAGAAAGTGGCAGTGGATAAGACACACCCTACGGCGCGAAGATAACTCTATTGCGAAATACGCCATGCAGTGGAATCCGCTCACCCAGGCAGGCATAGTAGCGGGACGCCCTAGGCAAACGTGGCTCAGAACAGTTGAGGAGAAATCGAGCTCTTTAGGAATAAGTTTTAGGCAGCTTAAACGCGTTGCAGAATTCAGAACAATATAACGCGCAGGCATTGTTGATGCCCTACGTCCCCCAAGGGGTTAAAGGACCTAAGATAGCGGACAAATCTTGGGGAAGCAGTCTAAGCCACTGGGTATACCCAGCCACTGTGAAGGCAATGATCACCTATGAGGCCATAGCATTGGCAAAACGAACCAGCTTAGACACAACGAGAGAAACATTCAATAAAGTGCAACGGCTGGCTTGCCTCTGCATTACTGAAACTATGAGAACTTGCCGAACCGCAGCAATGAAGGTACTCCTGGAACACAATCCCTTGCACCTTGTGGTTGAAGATTGTGCAAAAGCAACGATTTCAAGGATAGCGCAACAAGGAATAGGAAGAGAAAAGTGTATCGAAGCAAGAGAATTCGATATGCTTGTAAAAACTTTCTCTTCTAGCGATCCTTAAGGACGACACCACTGGGAAATTCAACTTTGAACAGAATTTCCTTTCGAAGCTTAGAAATAAAAAGAACTGGAGCAATGTATCCACAGTCTATAGGATGGATCAAGAACTGGGGAAGAAATTGATGCAGAAGTATTTGCTTTTTTTTTTATTATGTCTTGTATCCCCTTGTATCCCCTACGCGCCATCGTGTACGGTTTCTGACAGTGTGTCTCAGCTCTCCCCAACTTTTCCCCAACTGCCGTGTCTCCGATCAAGAAGTATTTGGATCAAGCACAAAGTACTCCGAACTCATGGGTAAGAGAACTAGCATCTTTCAGGTAGAAATATGCCATAGACAGATGTGTCCAAATCAATCTTAAAAGAAACTATAGGAATTGCGATATAACAATAATGTCACACAGTCAAGAAACCATCACTGCACTTGACGGCCATGTCGTCAAGTGGGAATGCCTACACAAGCTTAACGAATTGGGCAGAAGAAATAAAGTAACCCTCTATTGTATACTGGGCCATATTGGAATACATAGAAGGTGCTCTAGCAGAGAATTCGCTAAAAAGACAAGGTATGAGGCAAACAATGAGACTACTAGGGAACTACAACAGAAAAACCATGTATCAACCTATACGTAAGACTAACCCTCGCATTCAAACAGGTTTCCTAATGGGCACTGTAGACTCAAGGAACACCACAAGGAAACTAGGTATAGTTTCCAGAGAAGGACTCTGCAGATTCTGTAATGATTCCAGTGAGGCTCCGCATAACAATCTGGAGTTTTGTGGCCCACTGACCCAAAAAGAATGAAATAATTGGGGCAAGTACCAAATTCTCCTTGAGGATACACCAATTATAAGCCCACTTTTCATACTCAAAGAAATTGGACTAGAAAGGGTGCTCTAAGGGCGGTCTATTTTCGCCGAAACTACTTTGCTGTTGTACATTCCAAGACTTACTTACTTTACTTATGTCCCGTATCCTCTTGTGGGTTCTAGGGCATTTATTAAGGCTACGCGCCATTGTGTACGATTTTTGGCAATTTGTCTCAGCTCTCCACAACTTTTCCCCAACTGCATGCCTCCTTCTCGACTGTTCTGCGCCATTATAGATAGTAACCTTAAGGTACATTTAACTTTGCAAGGCCTACACTGCTACTGCTATCTCCTCCTTCCATTATTTAGATACGTCATATCGTAAATCCTTCCGCTTAGCCTTCTCAGTGTCTGAGAAGCCTTCAACTATGTCCATACTCATGCCCAATATTACCACATGAAATAGACTCCTAGCCGCCCTCCAACTAAAGTTTCGCTAAACTGCCATAACGCCCCTGCTTAATTACTCAAAGGTGTCAAACCGCCACTTCACTCCTTCTTTTTGATGAATGGATTCACTTCAGTTTCCAACCAATTCATCCATCGCTAATTGCCCATAATTGTTCCCTAATAAATTTCCCCGCATGATATGCCCGCGCTCTGCTGATTGTTTTTCTGGTGCGCTGGCGTATCAGTGCCCTCGCGATCGCCGGTAATGACACCTACCCACATTTGGTAGCATCGGGTGGGAACCAGTTCCCCCCGCAGCATACTTTACACCTCGAGACACACTAACTCAGCCCAAGCTCAAACCCAAGAAGACGAAGACGAATTACAACTTGTTCCATCACACTTCGCAATCGCGCGTACACACAGAGCACTGCAACTGCAGAGCACATGAATTATGAGCTCCATATACGCGAGCGCACCCCCCTGTCGCGCGCATTTTTCATCACTCCTTGGAACTACCTGGTAGTGACCGATGTGACAGGGCCACCAGAGTAGTAGTGCCACCGCACAGAACACCACTGCACTCTTCGACTATTTGGTATTCCAAGGATGTAGCCTCCGCGAAGTGTCGTACATTACTTGTTTTATTAATTATCAATTTATTAAGGATTCGTTTGCGCTCCTCCGAAAGTGTTGTGTGCGACTCAAGGAGAGATGCTGAATGCGTGGTTTTTTTTTTTGCTCTCAACTGTCTGCAACAACTGCACTGGAATTTGCAATGCTTATGGCCGATGTACATGTAATTAGGCGATAAAAAGTGTCGTACAGTCCGTGTGTGGTTATCATTGTCCACAGGCGCAGGAATTTCCTACAGAGATGAATAATGCGTTGTCTGCCGGGAGGAGGGTGCCCTCGGATCATTTTAGGCGGTGTCATGTGAATACCTGAAATTGTTCGTGTTGCAGTGTTTTTTGGGAGCGCTCTCTTCTGCCGTCTGGAGTGGACATGGACAGTCTGCGAATGTGAAGCGGCCGGCCGGGAGCGGTTGCATTAATTTAGAGGTGATTTCAACACCAGCGGAATACTAATGAATCGTATAGGAGGCTTCGCCGAGTTGGGAAAATGGTCAGCGTGTACGTTTATGGGACCGAGGAAGGAAAGCACAAAGTGGCGGCGAATGATCGATGGGTTGTGGATTTGTTTTTCTGGTGAATCGTTCACGTTTGTCTTACCACTCTTCTGAGGAGGATGTTGTGTGACTTGGCATTGTGCACTCCTGTTGCAGTGGCTGTCAACTGACAAGCGACACAATCGATGGTGTGTGGTGACAGTGATGTTCTGTGGGAGATGAAAATTGTTGATTTTTTTTTTGTTTTTGTTTACGAAGTTTCTTATTATTTTTTACTTTCTGCGAATGGGGTTGAGAAGTCAAGTAGTTAAGGTTATAGTAGTTTACGGAGTAAAAAGCGAAAACTGACTACATGGACTTAGTTTGGATTTACTCATATTTGAGTTAACTGTTTACTGTTTTTAGTGCTCCCGGTATGAGTAGGTAATTCAGTGAACATCTCTTTTTGTAATCTCTCCAAAAGTTGAAAAATAACTTCAACAAGGGCTAAAGGCGTACAAGAATCATAAATGTTTTATTATATAGATCGAAATTGCCAAGACAGTGTTTTTAATCAGGATGAAAACTTATCGCCTAGGAATGCACAAGGGGGGCAAATTTGTTGGCCTTCACCTGCCGTATATGATAGAAGCTCTTGCCTCTTTGTCCTGTAGTACTCAAATGTTGGACTGGACTATGTGCCACATTTCTTTAGTAGTTGATTTGTTTAGTTTCCAATATCTTTGGTACTCATCTATCTACCTACTACGTATAGCTCCTCAGAAGATGTTAAACCAGCCGCAGTTGGCATGTGTATGTTAAGTTAGTACGTAAGAGAGTCCTAAAAATTAAGTCAAGCTGGTTGGAAACAACTGTTCTTTATAAACAATACACTAGAAAGTAAAAAGACGGCGCTGTTTCTTATTGGACCTGAAAGCTACAAGAAAATGAAAGATCTAGTGGTACCGGAGTCTCCCACGACAAAAAAAAACTCGGAATTCGAACTTCTGGAAAAAGAGCAAAAAGAACTCGGTGTGCAAGGCAACTTAAATGCAATCAATCGGTCCCAACCTTCAAAACATCAACGAAATAAGATCTTTAATTGCAAAAAATGTACTTCTACTCATTATATCAATTCGTCACCTGATTTCAATAACTAGGTAACTTGGTTTTTTGCATTTTTGAGTTAACAACGTTTTTAGGTATGAAAATGTAATTAAAAAGCAACCGTAGTCATATTCCTTCCCTGTTAAGATTTATTGAGGAGTAAAAAAACTACACAACCGAAATAACCTTTGCCATTCAGAGCAAGAAGACTCAGATCATTGCCTTGTTTTAGCCAAGGTACGAATGCTGATATCCCAAACCGAGCAACCAAGAAGAATCACTGCGAAAAAATTTAACATCGAAAAGCTACAATCGCAAGAGACCGCCAGAGTCTTCGCTAAATAAAGCTCTCAATCACCCCTATGCCGCCAGCATTAAGCGCCGAAGACCAGTGGCAACGCTGCCAGCATGCCATCAGAAACGCCGTGAATAATGTGCTGTGCCTCGCTCGACCACCACCGCGAAACCCCTGGTTTGACGAAGAATGCCGGCGAGTGCATGCAGCAAAACAAGAGGCATACAAAGCGGCGCTGCAAAGGAAGACGAGGCATGCTCGTGAGCTCTACGAGCAAAAGAGACGGGAAGAACATCGGCTTCTCCAAAAGAAGAAGAAAGAGCATGAGAAGCGCGCGATCGAGAATATTGAGAGCTTATACTCCAGGAACAATGTGCGCAAGTTTTACCATAAGGTAAAAAGAACGTGTCAGGGAAGCAACACCCGTACAGAAACCTGTAGAGATGAAAATGGAAACCTCGTAGTAGAATCACAGTCGGTGCTGAGAATATGGAAAAACTATTTCTGCAGACTGTAGAACGGCGACGAAGACCAACAACCCGCTGTCATGCAGAATGAACAATTCAACATAGACGATGATAGTCAACATTTCCATCCAACTGACCAAAATGAAGTGAGAATAGCAATATCCAAGCTAAAATCCAACAAGGCTGCTGGACCTGACGGCTTACCGGCCGAACTATTGAAGGCAGCTGGTGATGAATTAGTATAGTGCATACACCAACTCATCTCTAAGATTTGGTCAGACGAGTGTATGCCTGATGAATGGAATCTCAGCATCGTTTGCCCGATCCACAAGAAAGGAGACCCCCTCAACTGCGCCAATTATAGAGGCATCAGTCTCCTTAACATCGTATACACCATCTTTTCTGTGATATTGTGTGAACGCCTGAAATCTTTTATCAACGGCCTGATTGAACCCTATTAGTGCGGTTTCAGGCCAGGAAAGTCCATCATCGATCAAATCTTCACACTTCGGCAGATCCTGGAGAAAACTCAAGAAGTTCAAATCGAAACTCATCATCTTTTTATGAAAGAGTAAATGAAGACGAGGGCCAAAAGAAAGTCACTGAAATAGAAAAGGACCAGAATCAAGATAGTGCTAACGAAGTAGAATTAGAAGGAAAAGTTGATCTACAGCCAAGGAGAGTGTTAGGACTGCGAAAAGCAATATCTTACAAATTTTAAATATTATACCCTAATAGTTAATATAAATTGATTGTACATTATAAGATTACAACAACAAAGCAACAAAAAGAGAAGAAGAAATTGATGATATGAACATAGATAAAATAAAACTCTTTTATTTACTCACACTTAAAACTTACATTAGTATTAAAGATAGTATTAAGATAAACGTATTGGTATAATGTGTATGGAAGGTGCTAACTTGTGGCTAACTTGACTGTAAGACAGTCCAATAAATAAAGTCGGGCTGGTAAGACGTGTTTGATTGACGAGTGACGAGAGACATACTACTATTCAAGACAGGTGGAAATGTCTTAGTAAAGAGCATACACGAACCCATCTCTGAGTGTTAGCCAGATGAGCTTATGCCTAGTGCTGATTTCAGCCAGCAAATTTTACAATCGAGGACATTTTAACAATTCCGAAGACCAGAGAGCCTCCGAGTTATACTATAAGGAGTTGAGGGGTAAGCTCTCTGCTTACACGTGTGTCTTTCAAGCTACCTTTATATGCCTGCCAGAGGACAAGTCACTTTAAAAAAGTTTGCATTCAATTGTTATTTCCTACGCAATAGCCTACTTCAAACCCCAAGTATTTTGCAAGAATTCTTAGTTCTTCTTCTTCTTCTTCCTTTTATCAGCGAGGTTATGATCCGAAAACTAGGGATCACAACCCTCCCACTTCACCGCATTTCTACTGATCCGCCTGTGGGGTTCGCCTATTTGACCTCAGAAAATATCGGCAGGCCTGCCGATTTTGGATCACTCGGTTACTGAGGCCAATGAAATGCCGATGTCGTCGCATTTGTCTGATCCAGGCGTTTATAGGCCTGCCTTTCCTACATCGCGATGTCTTTGGAACGTGCATAGATATTGCCTTTTTTACAGGGTTCAAATGATCTCTTCTTTGAACGTGGCAATACCAGCTGAGCCGGTCGCGCTCTAATTTTCGTACGATGGTTTCCTTGATGTGAAAGCTTCCACGGATCTTCGAACTTCTTATTCGATCAAGCTTGGTCACTCCTGCTGTCATGCGAAGCATCTTCATCTCAGCTGCCGTTAATTTACTCTCATACTTTTTGTACATCGTCCAACATTGTGAACCGTATGTGAGCGCTGGACGTACAACTGCGGTGTAGAGCCTTCCTTTCAACTTAGGGGGCATTTTTCTGTCACAGAAGATAGCGGAATTTTCTCGCCACTTCATCCACCCTACGCTTACACGATGATTGATGTCGTCATCACAAGTTGCTTTGCTATTGATCATAGATCCCAGATATTTGAACTTTTCGCACTTGGGAAGCACTGTTCCATTCAAATAAATGTCTGGAATAGGCCTGAGTGGATCAGAGAACGGGCAGCACAAGTACTCTGTCTTTTTTGAACTAATGCGATACCCATTTCCCTCCAAAACGTCCACCCACACATCAAGTGCTCGTTGCAGGGATGTAGGATCCTCACTTATGATGGCTCCATCGTCAGCAAAGAATAACTGATGTACCTTGGGGTCCATCACTTTACCTTCAAGCAGATAATCAAGGACTGTAATAAAGAGCAAAGGACTTAAAACGCTTCCCTGGTGTACCCCGACTTTGATTGGGAACTCTTCGGTTACTCCAGCGGGGCATCTTACTTTTGTCTTTGCTCCTTCGTACATGTCCATAATCATCTGTACATAGGTTTCTGGAACCCCTCGATGTCTTAGCGCCACCCATATCAGATCTCGTGGTTGTCTGTCGAATGCCTTTTCAAAGTCAACCAATACAATATGCAAATCCCTTAAGGAATCACGATGTTTTTCCATTATGATCCTTATACTTTGGATTGCATCTGTGGTTGATTTACCCGAGACAAACCCGCACTGATCATCAGATAGCCGTATTATTTTTCGCAGTCGGCCACCTAATACCCGCTCAACGATCTTCATGGTGTGTGACATCAGCTTGATTGAACGGTAGTTATCACAGTTTCGCGTATCACCCTTCCCTTTGTATACAGGGAGAAGGTAACTTTCCCTCCATTCATTCGGCATTGGATCACCTCTCACGAATTTGGAGATGAGAATTCTGAGCCATCTGAACCCGTTATCTCCCATCTTTTTCCAGAACTCAGAGGGTATTTCGTCTGGCCCAATCGCTTTTCGTTTTTTGGAGTATTTGACCGCCTCACTAACTTCTTCGACTGTAATGTCGGGTATTTCTTCACAGTTAGGGGTGGCTCTTGGAAAGTATAGCCGGGGAAACTGTTCATTCAAAAGCTCTTCACAATTCTGCCGCCACCTCTGCAGAATTTTGTCGTCATCCACAAGAAGCTGGCCATGAGCATTGCTAATGAACTTTGGCGAACGAATCTCCTGAGCATTCTTCCTTCTTTGGGCGGCTATTTTGAAGATAGTGGCACTCTTGTTCATATTGTGTCTTCGCAGCTCCTGGATAGCCTGGTTTGCATCAGCAACCGGGGAAAATATTTTCTCCAGCTCCCGATACAGGCCCTCCGCACTCTCTGCTTGAAGCTGAGCGCACTTTTTCTTCGCTTTTTTCTTGCAGCATCTGTATTCCATTTCGAGGCGAGCTTTTTCGTCACTATTATTAGAGGGGCACTTTGACCAAGCTTTGAAAGCCGCTTTGTTCTCATTTATCACTTTCTTAGCTTCATCACTCCACCACCATGTTTCTTTGGCGTGTTGATGATGGCCTGTTGAAGCTCCTAACAGTTATTTAGCCTTCTTTAAGCAAGTTCGCTGTAGGGAATCCCACATATTTTGTGCTCTGCACTCTTCATCCTCAGCTCCGTTGATGGTGTGAGAGAGGTAATTTTTCATTACGAAAACAAAAGCATCGCCTTTTTCTTTGTCCAGATTGTACCACTTGATTTTCTCAGAGACCCCTGTTTGTTTGCTTTTCTTTGGTGTTTTCATAAAAATTTCTGTTAGCAGGAGACGGTGTTGCCGAGCGATTGCCTCTCCCAGGATCACTTTGCAATCTTTTACCCGATGCTTCATGAAACCGGCTACCAAATGGTAGTCAATCTGAGTTTCATCTCCACCACTGCTGTAAGTGATCAGGTGTCGGCTTTGTTTGATGAACATGGTATTTAACACGATAAGACCGTGTGATTTGCACATGCAAGAATTCTTAGTTGAAGCTCCAAAATATAGTAACCAGATATATACATCCATCTTCTAGGCTTGCGTGCTACTGTCCAAAGCCCAAAACCCGTGCCAGGTATCAAATTGGGCATCTCCCCTCACTGCACACTGAAAATAAATTTCAATCACACACGTTAATCATATTTCTGCTATTTCAGCCTATACAGGAGTCCCCAATACGCATTCAATCTCTTCATGATAGCTTTTTAACGGTCCGTCAGCGCACTTTATCATGTCACTGCCTAGGACCGGGATTGAAAGTTGCAGCTTGTAAGACCTCGGCGAGCGACCCGACACACTAAATCAACTCCACGTCGCGAGTCCTTCCGTCCCGCGCCGACCAGCTTGGTCTCATCAAGTTCACAGGCAAAAAATAAATAATGGACCAATTAAAAGTTTCGAGGTCCCATCCCCCCATATAAGCAAAGAAACCAGCCAAACACCATAAAAAAAAGTATCTCCACTGGAATTTGTAGCAAAGTGCAAGATGCCCTTCATTCACACTTGAACAAAGTAGTAGCTGTAGCTCCTCCAGTGCGCAGAGACAACATTTCATTGCGTGACATCGGTCCATTAGTTTTGCTCATGACTCTAGAATTTTTATACCGAACTTGGTCGCTGGGCTTCCTCTCTTTCTCTCGCGCGGTTGTACGAGTATCGGTATCTCTTCTTGTTTGGGAATTTCTGTGCAAAATGCTTTTTCGCGCGCGCATGAGTTGAGATTTTTATCAGGTGCGATCCACAAGGTGATGGTGATGCTGCTGCAGCTTCTGTTGCTCCCGGTGGCGGTACTGATGATGGTGAGGCTGGGACTGCTGCTGTTGATCTAGGTCTGCGCGCAAAAGTTTGTTTATTTTTCCTGATCTGTGTTTGTTTTCGCTTTGCTTCCATTTTGGTGCGCGACTCTTAATGTTCTGCAAAATGAGATAAGTCATTGAAGATTTGTTTTATTTCTGGCGTTGGTGTTGTTCGTTTTCTTCTTGTTGTCGTTTTTTATTGGGCTACAGCAGCGGGAATCCTTAATTAAAATTAATGCAAAACTTCTGAGTCATTTTATTTGCTCGGCTTTCTGGGTTGGGAGTTTTAATTTAATTGCTGTGTTATTTGTGTTCTCTGAAGTTGAGCAGTAACGCGACGTGGGAGATAACAACGCACTAGAATTTCACGAATCCAATCACTTTGGGAGTGTATGTGTGAAGAAGACATTCACATGAGGAAAGAAATGAACAAATTTTAATTGCAGATTCAAATGAATCTGTCAGATTTATTATCACTTAAAAGTATCTGTTAGTCACTGTTGTGGGCGTCGGTTCTTATCGGACAATAAAGGCAAGTAAACAATTTCTGCAAAAAAAACAGAATGTATTTGTCAGTCATTAAAAGATTGTAGTAGGTACTAAGGTTGAACAATTTTTGGCACCATCTTCCAGACAGTGCAGGAACTTAATTTGGATGTCGAAAAGTGCTTTTTCTTTACACTAGGTAAAATCAGTATATTGGTTAATGTCATTAATAATGGCAAACTACTCGTAGGTTAATTGGAGTCACTTCGGGTTATTTGATGGCTCCTTTATTGAGATGAAAGCGAAGACTTTTGGTCTTCTGCTGGAGACTCACTCTACATGCAAATAGATAAGAGCTAGGTCACAGCTTGGCTCACTCATTCGGCACGTCAGGTATACTGCATCGGCTTTAGTTATGGATGAGTCTAAATACGCTATTGAATCATTTGAAGGCTTCGAATCGCCTGGTACAGATGGAATACAACCAGCAATGCTGCAACAGAGTATAGGCCTTTCGTATCAAAAAAATGGTTAAGAAGTAGAATTCCTCTACCTTTAATATTGGTGACTCTGCCAGACAACACAGGGTAGACGAAACATTAGTATTGTGGATCAAAGCAATGCTAATCAACATAACTTTGGTTGTGGATGCGGATTTCGGGCGAGATTTTATTGCAGGGGAAAATAGGGGCTGTCCGCAAGGCGGTATTCTATCTTCAATGCTATGGTCCATGATAGTCGACTCTTTGCTGAACACTCTAAACAGTTCTTACGACTACGATTAGGTATTCGCGGATGATGTTGTCGTACTTTCTGTCGCGCCATCCCTAACAACTTTCTATGCTAGGCCGCTCGCAGGTGGCCCTAGAAATGGTCAATGAATGGTGCATTAGGAAAAGGCTTTCGGTGAATCCTGTCGAAACCGGGTTTGTTAATTTTACGAGTGCTAAAGTCAGTCAGTGCTTAAAGGCGTCACTATTTGAATGTCTTATTAAGCCAAATATTAAAGAATTATCGCGGATAAAAAAAAAGTCGTTGGTCTAAACGTATCGGGTCGAAGGTAGCCAATGCGCTTTCAGTTTTCTGGCATTGTAAAAGTGCTTTGGTAAGACATGCACCTCTTAATTTATATGGCTGTGACAAAACCATTCCTAGCATACCCAGCGGTTGCTTGGTGGAAATATGTGACTGCCAGCTGGACGAAAGCTTCTCCAGAACTTCAGCTGTAACGCAAATTTAAAGTCGACTTTCCTTGTATTCAGTGCTGACTCCAGTCAGAGCCTGAACCAGGAATTTATTGAATTTTTCTCAATAAGTAAATATGTGCTTATTTTCTAAGCAAAAACATATGCAATCCTATCGGTCATAAACTATATTGTACGGAGTAGGTTTGAATGGTTGAAGTATTTGCCCCTATAGTAAACGTCAGCCTGTGCTTAAGGCCTCGCTCAACTCTATAACTAAGTGCTTCCAAAATAGGACGTGAATGTAAACTCTTTGGACTCAGTCGCAAGACTGAATTCCTTGAATTTTGATTGAATTTTTTTTAGCCCCTATGCTTTTGCTAAGCATCTTAAGGCGTTAGGCTTATATGACTCTACAGTCGGTGGTGTTTGTGAATAGGGCGACGACACTGCGGAACATTTCCCCTTCAATTGTCTTGCATTTGCTCGTATCAAATGGGAAGTTTTGGGTGGTAATGTGATGAGTGCTGATATCGTGAGCTCTTCATCACTACAGCATTTACTTAGCTTTAAACGAAAGATAAGATAATTTCAGTAAAATAGGTAAACCCGAGCTTTTTTCCTCATAATACAAGTGATCAGTAGCGTGTAGTGCTCCAGAATAATTATTTTCAGTAAAACATAACAGCGCATCCGCTCTCCTTAAGCCGCCATCATAGGGTCTATGGCATTTTGAATTAATGTGTAGGGCGTTTTGTGGTCTTTCACTTGCATCTTTTGCAGTTGCGCGTATCGAGTTCAAAATTCTAAAAGTACCCCTCTCCCAAGTTGATGTCATATAACTTTCTCCAACCTGGTAGCTTATATTTTTCAATTAAAAGCTTATTTGGGACATATGATGTATATTTGAAGTCCCATAGTCAATAAAACGTTCAAGAACTTCATTCGGTATATGTGCAACCCTGTCAAGTTGTTCATTATTTTCAATTAGCAATGCACTGGCTCCCTTGGGCGTTTTTGATACCAACTTTGGTCCGAACTGCCACTGAAAAACTTTCCAGACGAAACAATAAAATCCCAGACATTTAACTCCATTGGGTTTTGTATTGTAAATTCCATTACCCCACTTGAACGAGATTTATTTACGAAAAAAAAAAAAAATATAAAAAAATTTGAATTCAAACGCATATGGCAGGATATTACGTTTATGTCCTCGAGGTGCTTCTGCATCTTTGATGCATTTTCTAAGGACATCGTGACTTTACACCGGCAAATGGCAAATATACCGAGGGTGTGTCAGAGTAACTTTACTTATGCAGAGAGCTGCCATCCAGACCCACCCCCATTTGAAGTGAGATGATGGCGTTCTCGGTGGCCTGGTGGTTTTGCCAACAGATGTTATCCTGAATATATGTGTTTGTGTGCCCTAAATAATTTATTATTTTCCCCCAAACTAAAAAAATATACACATCTCTGTACGCCGTAATTCTTTCCTTCCACTCGCCCCGTCGCCCACTTTTGGTAGCTCACTGGTGGCTGGTGGCTGGTGGATGTAGCTCACAGCCAGCTTAACGCTGCTTTATAAATTTCAAATGAAATGTTGTTTTAATAACATGGTGAATTTTTGATCCGCCATTGCTCTCCATGCTGCCAAAAGTTGAAGCTGGAGCGTAATTTGTACCGGATTCCCACTCGTTTGTTACGCTAAAAAGGATAATGAATTTTTAGTTGTTGCATTATTAATGCGCTTAATATGAGTATACCTGTGGGATCTGCTGGTGATGAGTCCGGAAATTAAATCAAAGTTATGGAATTCATTTTGAGCAACCCTGGCCTGTCAGCAGCGCGATGAATGATGGCTGAAATGAGCTACTGCTCCTGGTGCTGCTGCTTTAGCTGGAGAGGTGTAGATGTCTGGATTTTGATGGAAGTGTTTTATTTATTTTCATAGGAAAACATCATCAACCACTGGGCTCTGGATTTGGATGAGTTCAGGAAATAAGGAGAGGATTTGCATGAAAGAGGGTCGAAAGGATAATCGTTAATTATTTATGTAGTTGATGCCTTAAGTGCTTGGACCGCCTGGAAGGATTGCCGATGGGATTGGGTGAAACTGATACCGGAAATGAAAATCTTTGTATAGCTCTTGACATTTAACCCTTCAGTAGAAAAGGAAATCTAGCTTTGGAGAAAACGTAAATTAAAATTACATCGGTCCCCTGTCGCACAGAGTGCTTTTGGAGTAGTATAGGGATCCAAACTACTTTCACCATTTTAAAGAGAGGGCCCCGACATTTTCCACTGCACCATGGGAGAGTGTCCGTAAAAGTAGTTGATACTCATTCGGATTCGGCTCCAACTCTAGCCCGAGGAGGTTTTGCGAATGAAAGTTTTACATCGAAGGCGAGAATACAACAAAGTATTTTGTCTGAAAGCGTTCTGCTTTCGCAAGAGCAAGACTGCATATTCTGTGTCTCGATGTCATGGGTAGAATTTGAATCCAATCGCATAAATTCGACTAGTTGCTTCTCTTACTGGTATGGCATGATACTCAAGATTCTAAAGTGAGAATGAGAGACTTTGAACAAAAATAAGGCGGTCATCAAGGGAAGAAAACACACCAGATCTTTGCACGAGATGTGGGATTCAGTCATATGGAAACGATTATTTTGAAGAAACTTCGCTAAACAGGGATAGCTGATTGAGGTAAAGCAGATGTTCAATTTTACTTCGGTAAGATACATCTAATGGTAATCTAGGGACTTTTATGCGACAGCGAATGGAAAACGGAAGTCAGATTCAGTTGTTAAGTGCTCATTGATGTCGTTGCCTTCTTTGATGTCCTAAACTTACATTTAATAATCCTTCTTCGTTTTGCCGATGCTTACAATCTTCAAAGTGTCAAAAAAAAAAGCAACGAATCAACTATATCTGTCATAGACATAACAGTTTTCAATGCTAACATCAATTGCTCCGCTGCTTTTCGCTTAACATTCCTAATTTAGAAGAGAAGAAGAGAAGACTTAGGAGAAAGTTCTGTTCCTCATCAAATGTTATCTGGTCTATCTGGAGTTCGTTTTTTGAAAACTCGAAATGGGCTATCCTTGGATGATCACCGCTTTTCTGTTTGTTCCTATGCAGACAGGATGGTTTTGGTTTGAAAGTAGATGTCCCCAGGCATTCCCTCGGCCATTTAAATTTCAATTCAACTGGCGATTACTTAGGGCCCTGGAAGTTAACTGGCACTCATTTCTAAAAAGGACCGCTGCATTATTTTTCTTATGCCATCTAGTTGCAGATATACCTCAGACATTTACAGATAAAATTCACTGCGCAATCACCATTTAATTACACTTACTTGACAAATTGCAACATGTTGCAAACTTCTTTCTACATCTTCTTCATTCATTTCTCTGAAGGGGTATCCCTGTTCCCAACAATATGGCGAAGATGCGCTATAAAGTCATTAAAGTCCGGTGAGGAATTAATTCCAGCATTTGTTTCAATGCATCTTCAAAGAACGCGATGTCGACGATGATTCCTCGCCGATGTCTCGGCTCTCCGGAGTTGGCCTTCAAATTATTTTGAGTATTTCCGTTCACCGCCAACTGACTACGTTGTCATCGTCTCATACGAGTGATTTATTTGATATGACGTGTTATGTTGAAGCAGGAGGACAATAAAAAAAATCGGCTGCTGTTGTTGAAGATGGGGAAAGATCCACACACATAGCACATACTACTTCCATCCCATACCTAATCCAACGCGACATCTTAAGTGTCTTCTTTATTATTTTGATTAAACAAATTTTAATCCGATTTTTACGTTATTCGCTTTCAATGAAATTTTAATTTGTTCGTTTTACTCACGCATAATGAGGAAAGCACTGGCTGATGTGACGAAGACTAGTGATGTAGATGAGACACGTTCCGTGATGGTAGTGCTTCAGAAGCGCAAGTACGCATCGATAATGACACGGTGGCGGTGGTGGGTAATAATCCTTAGATCTTGTGAATTGCATCTGTCACTTTCAGGCTGATGCTCGAAACTGGAGGCTGAATGCCATTTGAAAGGAATTAGTGCGCTAGAAAGGCAGAGGAAAGGATTATTTTAATTTTAATTATACACAAGTGTGATTGGGAAACTTACCCTTTGGAGGATTTTGTATTAAGCGTTTGAAGAAGGGGAGATGAATACCGACTGACAAATTCGGTTTAAATGCTGCTCACTTTGTGTTTGGAAAATACGAACAAACAAACAGTTTTACTTTCACGAAAATATGTTAAGAAAAATGACTAATACTGGATTTTCCGAGAGTGGCAAAGACATATCGATTCCCAATGTCATTGATATGGTGCTTTCGTAATAATAAATCCCGTCATGTGTATAAAAGGGGCGCAACGTGTGCATTATAATTTTTACCAAAAGACAGATATACGCCTAACTGATAATACACTTCAACTTATCTACACAGAAGTTATACTTTGGCGAGAAGTAGGTCTGCCGTGCTGCCGTTAAGTAGAAACGAGGGAATCACACCACCGACTCATGGAACCATTTACTCCTTAGAATAATAATGTTAGCTATACAGGCGATGCGGATATCACTTAGATCGTTGAAGAGGTATTTACATAGGGTAGCGTTTCTAACGTTAGGAATGGCCAATACGTGGCAATGCAGTAGTTCAGAGAGGGTTCCTCTTCTGTGCTTCAGAAATTTGATAGATGTTTTCTGATTGACTGCTGGACAGAGTAGTCTAGCGGTATTGCATTAGACTAGACCAGTCATGGTTAGCACCGCGGACAAGTCGCTGAGCGTCATGTGTTTGAAATGTCTGGTCTAGAGGGTACTATCGGTGATTTGCTCTACCTACCGCATCGGCACCAGTGTTGGGACTTAAGAATTTAAATGTGTGGTAGATTTAGAAAAACAAAAGGTGGTAGATTTTAAAAAAGAGTGGTAGATTTGAAGTTTAACTGGTTCGATTCGAATCTCCGTGTGCAGTGTGAAATTATTGCAATCAGCACAATTTTCATAAACGAAAGGCAAACAATTTATATTCCTATTGTGTTCTTAATTTTTGTAATAGTATGTGTTCTGTGTCATCAGAGAACAGAAGAACGTTCTATGATTCTGTTTATGTATTGTAGTATCAAGTACATCGTCAGGTACTGCGTGGTTTGTGTAAGCAACGCCATCTATTGCCAAAACCTGCTAGCAGTAAATATTCCCACCCGATGTGCTTACATTATACAATTGTTCCACACAATATCCCAATTATTCCAGGATCGCCAATTCATCCCGAGTGACATCTAGTATATTCTAGAAGGTCTTGTATTTTACGTAAATACACATACCACAACCACCGTGGACACAGTTGTTTATAAGTGAATACAGCGATTACAAGAGAGATTGGACCAGTGGTATAAACAAGCGACATTGTGAAAGTAAATCGGTAGCGACAGTTTAAATTGAAATAAATAAAGAATAAAGTGATTGAATATTGTATTAGTAATAAACGGTTAAAATACATAAAATACGGTTTTATTTAAACGAGCCCCAGCAAGAATATTACAGTATTAGATAGATAGATAGATAGATCGATTTTTATTTATGTACTTCACTATTAATACAAAGTTTTAACAAAAAATCAATAAACATGGCTTTGCCGTCTGCCTGATTGACAACATTAAATAAATTCAAAATTAAAAATTGACTAAAATATGTACATATGTATGTATATTTGTGTATTTCTTTTATTTTAAGCGATTTTAGAAATCTTCATTAATGATCCTTTCACGACAATTTAAAGCAATTTTGCAGTACTGGGATAGCTTAAATACGTTTGGTTCGTTCAGAAACATAGAAACTTGATCCACCGACAGAACATTACTTCCAAAGATATGTCTCCTAATTTCGCTTTAAACTGGACACTTCCCAACAAAATGTATGACATCTTCTCTTTCTGCCAAGTCGCACAAGTTGCATTGCACTGGTAGGTCTGCTCTGTGTGGAATATAATTAAGCTTTAGAAGCTCTCCCCGTAAATTAAACACAGTCGCTATTTCCAATATACTGTATTCATCGCGGAAGTAATTATTTCCCTGCAGGTTATGACTTAAGCGGCTGTAGATCATTCTATGCAGTGATCCCGAAGCTTGTCTAAATTCCTGAACCAAGCCTTTTCGTCCATACTTGCGATGAGTTGATAAAGTTGGGGTTTCCAGTCTCCGCTATTACCCAGATGCAAATGTATCCCACAGTCCTCAGCAAGTTCCAACCACTCCCTGTACCATCCTGTCCTGGATTGTATTGCTTGCAGAGCAGATTTTTTCGGCAGTCTAGTATCCGGCATATTCAAAACCTTTAGAATGTAGTCCACATGCAATTTAAAAGTTTTGATGCACAATGGGGGCAAGCCTGTTTCCAGCATTAGCATATAATTGGGAGTGTTGGGTGGAAGGTGAAATGCTCTCTTAACGTAGTACCGCAGTAATTTCTCAACAGCCTCATACTTCCTTACTCCCCATACTTCCGCAGCATAGAACATGATGGACTCTGACACCGCTACAAAAACCTTATATTTACTGCTGTGGGCAATGAATTTATTACTGAGACATTTCTTCGATACAACATTGATGGCCATTTTAGACTTTGCTAGTTTTTCATTTAGGTGTCTCTCCATATCTAAACTTTTTGTAAAGTAGACCCCAAGATACTTATATTCCTTCAATACGACTTCAATACTTTCTCCGTTGTAGTACCATTTCTCGTTTCTGCAGTTCTTTCCGCCCCCTCTCTTAAATTTCATAACCTTTGACTTGCTAAGATTTACGATTAAGTTCCATAGCTTACAGTAGTCATACAGCCTGTTGACCATTAGTTGTAAGGATTCAGGTGATTGCGCCATTAGTACTATACCGTCAGCGAACAGAAGTACTTTGATCAATAGTCCTGCATAATCAACACCTCCAGGCAGAATATCTACGATGTCCTCGATGTATAGCGCAAATAAGCTTGGACTCAGCGAACAACCTTGTCTTACTCCGGACAATGACTGGAACCATCCCGACAGTATTATTTCCATTGGAAATTGTGAGAAAGAAAGAGGAACAGGAATAAAATGTGTAAAAAAATATGGAGATGAATGTCCATCTCCATATTTTTTTTTATTTGGACAAATTTGGAAGTGCGAAAAAAATGTAATGAAGAAGAAATAAAAAACGTGGTAGATTTTTTGCTTAGAGTGGTAAACGTAGTAGATTCAAAATTTATTGGAAATAGTGGTAGATCTACCACAATTGTGGTAAAGTCCCAACACTGATCGGCACCAAGAAGTTACCAGAGCACCAGCGAAACCTACCCAGGCTACTTCGTCAGATTTTTCAAATTATAGTGAGTACCCAGCTTCCATCTCATTAGAAGCTATTTTTTACTGCCTGATTGCCGATATATACTCGTAGTATGTACATATGTGACTGGATGAGTTAAAATCTAATTTTGTAGACAGGCGGTCAGAGACGCTGGGAAGATGACGATATATCGATAGAATATCAGTCTTTCGCGTACTTGGTAGCTTGTTGTTTGCTGACTACGTCAATACAGTACATACTTGTTCTGGAATAAAATGCGTTTGGTGGAGAGATGTTCTCGTGGTTCGTCATGTATGCTGTGTGCTCTAGTAGCCTGCCTGGAAAAACGTTCAAATGTTATGTTTCTACGGATCATTCCAAATTAAAAATTGAGGCTTTTGATAAACCTTAATAATGTCTTGGGTTCCATGTTCCTGGTATCCGCTGGGCCCATCGAGACCCGCTTTAGATGGATTAATCGTCTCTTTGCAGTCTCTGGACATTCATTAAGAATGTGTTCTGCTGTTTCTCTCTATTCCCCGTAGAGTCTGCACATCGGTTTATTTGATAGCGTTATTTTATTTAGATGGTATCTATGTAAGTGGACAGTGCCCGATTAGGTAGCCCGTAAGAGTTCGCAAATCGTCTTTGCTTAGTTCAAGTACCTTGCTAGCTCTATTTCTGTTGGGGTTTATGCACTTCTTCGCTTGTGTTAGCCCAGTCTTCAGCGAGTCCTTTAGCTTCCCATTTTGTTATTGTGGAGTGGATATTACTGGGTGGTACCCCGAAGTATGATTCAGGTCCGATGGGTATCCAGTGTCTCTCCTTGCCAGAAAGTCTGCTCGTTCGTTCCCCTCAAGGTCTTCATGTCCAGGAATCCATGTTACGGTAACCTGATTTGTGGATGCGAGGTTATCGAGGAGATAGAGACAGTCCCACACGAGCTTTGACCCTACCGTATAGGAATTAAGGGCCCTTAATGGTGCCTGACTATCTGAATAGATGAAGACGCTGGTTCCGGTAGTGTTTCTCCGCAGGCATTCCCGAATACATAGTTCTACTGCATTGACTTCTGCTTGGAAGATGGTAGGTGATATACCAAGCGCTGCCGCACGCTGAAAGTTGGGGCCATAGACCCCAGCTCCGGTGCTGACATTTTTCAGTTTGGAGCCTTCTCTGTACCAGATTTGGGCGTTGAGTGGTGTGTTAGGACCCTTGTTTCTCCATTCTTGACGGTCACTAATGACCACTTCGAACTTCCTGGAAAACCGAAATCTCTTGAGCATTGTATCTGAAATCTTGAAGATTTGGTTGTTTTGGGTTTAAATTTTTGTATCTGAGGTAGCCTAAGAGCACTTAGCATAGCTTCTTTCTGCACTGTGAAATGCAGCGGCGTGAGATAAAGTATTGTATGTAGTGCTGCCATCGGGCACGTTTTCATTGCCCCAATAATGCCGACACAGGCTAATTGCTAAAGGTTTCTAATCCGCTCATTTAGCTTATTATCAAAAATATCTGATATGTATACCTATTTTTGCAAGTCAATAAATTAATTTCCGGCGATTGCGGTGTCCTCGCTGATCGATTCCTGAGGAATTTCGGTTTATGAACGAATAAATCATAAGCCCTGCGGCCGCCCGTGGTCTCTTCCTTTTACGACTTATATATCAAATTTACAGAACAGCTAGCAGTTTGTTCAATGAAACAAGTGTCATTACACGCTAACGTTTTTTAAAAATATGCGACTTCAGGCTTCATGCTTATGCCCTAGAAACTTTTTGTACTTCATAAAATTTCGTAGGCAGGGTTCGTATACTGTCGCTTACTCATTCAGCCATTAAATGTATTTCCCCATGCATCCTCAGCCGGGGCATATCACAGATTTACAGTGAAGCATGTAGCCATCGCAGCTTATTGTCCACGCAAAATAAAATTATTTCTCAACTTAAAACCCCCTAGAGATATCCGTATAATTATTGCTTTCACAATCGGCAGTTAGTCTATCGGATACTGCTTGGTTTTGCGAAATAGAAAACGGAAAGCCATCCAATCAGTATGCAATGACGTGTCACCTTAAGTACACCATAAATCTTATAGCCGCTCCAATAAAATCAAAACTCGTACCCTAGCCCGTAGACAAATCACGCTCTTTGATCGTTATTTCTGCGAAAATTAAAAGTACCTCGCATAAATTCACCTTGACACAGTTACAACCTACTCGGTGGAATGAGAAATAACTCCAATTGGCTTTTTATGGAACCATTAACTGGATACAACATCACATCACCCTCCTCATCAACATGAAACATCATCTCGTGAATGCGACAGGGAATGCAAAAAGTTTGCACTAAACGCGTTATTCTCAGAAGAGCCTGCACTCAGAAAGGACCATAAAGTGAGTTTATGGCCAGTCGCCGCCGTCGCCGCACGGCTTGGATGTGTAATTGTCCTCCATCCTGGGTGACATATGACATCGGCCATCCGCAGGGGTCGTTGCAGGTCGCCGTGTAGTAATGATGCAGTTTCTCTTCTCCACGGTCTGGCATATTCCCTGTTGAGCTAATCATTCAATCTAGATGACGACGAAATCAACGTATAATGTCGGCGAAATTACTTACCATCATCATCATCATCATCAGAGATAAGTGCAGAACGAAAAGGACGACACAGCCATACCACACTCAGACCGTCTTCTGCTCCTTGAATAATTTTTTTTTTTTTAGGAATCTGTTTTATTGCTCGTCGAGCTGGAGCTAAGGAATGAAGAATGCCTGCGATGACTTTTTAATGGTCACCTATCTTTATAAACCAAGGTACGTCAGGCGAAATTCGGGCCTGCTTCTTCTTCCCGTCCCACCATCCCGAGCAGAGTCAATTAAACGTTTTACATATCACTGCGCATGCAATTTGATAAGCAAATAACCCTCAGCTTGATTTCGAATGAAACCATCTGCTATCCGAACAGCAGCCACCCAGATAGCAATCTGTGGCCGTCCGACTTTTGGCCGAGATAATCCGTAAGCCGCGCGCAGCCGTAATAACTCAATTAAATTTCGAAAATGGGAAAAGCACCGTCCAACTCACCGCCGACCAATCGACGTGTAAAAGCGTTCCGCGCCGGAAGGCGTTTGTGTAGGTAGAATGCGTCTCATACCGGTCCTGGGCGCATCTAATTGATACTCAATTACGCGCGATCATGTGCTTGTGGTCGGAGTTTTTGTTTGGATTTCCGAGGATATTACTCGCCTGCGGTTATCAAAGAGAAATGGTCACGAAATGAATTGTGTGCATAATGTGTGTGTCTACATTGTTCGATGATGAACTTGTCCCAGAGTTTAATCATGCAAGCTGTCGAGGTCATCACGGCGGCAGGCAGCGAGGAGGAGGGCGGCAGCATATTTTAAGACTTCCTGTCAGCAATGCGCACGCAATTTATGTGACCTTTGTTGTGCGAGGAGGCTTTATGATCGCTCACAGCTTTTCATGTGGATTTTATTTATACTGTAATTGCATGCATGGAGTCGGGAGGGGGATAAATTACTTTGGCCAACATCGTCGGAGGTCTGTGGCTGCAATTCGCTGGAAAAATCGTCGTCGTCCGTTTTGCGTTAAATTGGTGGTGCACGTTTTTTCATCCTGTGGGCTGTACAATTGTTCCGCAATAACAGTGATTATCCGCGGCGAGAGATGCTGGAATGAGATTCAACGAGCACAGATTCAACGCACAGAACGCAGTACAGAGGCTTGCTTGCAAATGAAGACCCAAAAATGGAGTCTGGTTGTTGGTTTTACTAAAGGTCCTGTGCATGGGGCAGCTACAGGAGTTGCTTGCTGCCGTTAATTGTACACCATTTGAAATTGCAAGGTAAGCTTCTGAATAATGCAGGAAATTTTCTAGTGATTTCAAGTTATGAGCGCACTAGGAGAGCAAACTGAAATCGTGGAAGACTTATGTTGAAATTTGAACCTGTGCTGGTTGTGAAGAGTTGATGTGCAATGTGCATATGTTGGTTGGGACGAAACTGCAATTATAATTCAATAATGCTCGCTCGCAATAGGGTGAAGTAGATTGCTTGATGTAGTTAATCACTGGACATTAATGCCTAAGTTATGGGCGTTTTTAGGCTTGTATCTTAAGCTAGGAATCAGAGGACGTATTTGAAGTGTACACATCTAGCACCACATTAGAACAAGAACTAACTCTTAGCAAATTATGAACAATTTTATAGGTACTATTTAGCCAGGTCTTTATTAATCGGATGTGGAAACTACGTTCGGAAAGATTCTATCGAGCCTGGAAAATTTATCTGAAGCCGAGCTTCATATATGTAGCACTGCATACCGTTGCGTTTTCTTTCAAGAATATGACAGGCTTTCTGAAATATACACTAAATTTAGCTAGTACTGAATACTCAATACAAGGCTAGCAAGTAAGTTCATAAAAGGTATGCACAAGACTTCAAATCAGACCTATTGATCTCTCGTCATTTTTATTAAATACATTCGAGAGGCTTTAATAAATGAACGTTAACTTCCAGATCATTCTCTGCGTCGTTATACATATAGTTACATATACTAGCATAAACAGCTTTATAAGGTGTTGTAAATATAATAAAGGCAAGTATTAATCAGAGAAAAATTACTATATGTAATCCCCTGCATAATTATTGATTAGGATACCCAGCAGAGGTGACAATTTGTGAATAGTCGTACATCGCTGCATCATCACTGTTTTTCAATGATTGTTGCTTTATTGAAAAGAGTACACCACCTATTTATGGGAAATAAGTAAGATGGTAAGTAATTTATTTCGAGTTCATGTAAAGGCACATCAATTTTAAATACAAATAATATAAATAAACTAAATTTGGCCTTGGTTTGAAACCGTCTGCCAGATGCCAACTTTCTATTTTTCTCCTTATTAATACAATCCTGACTAAGTTATTTGTGATAACAAAACTATAAATGAAAAAATATATTGTAAAACAAAATTCAAACTTTTGGTTATTGGCGTATAAATTCAAAATGCTTGTAAAAGAAATTTATTTACCTAAACAAAAATGGAGTTTTAGCTAACAAGATATATTCTATAGGTGAACGTTTGGGTACAAATCTGTTAAAAATCAATATAATCTTTTTTGTATATTTGGGCTTCAATGCAATATTCAGCAAAAAGATTCCAATTCCTCCCATTCAGAATACTTATTTAATCTGCTTCGGTTAATTTTGGCTTTTGGAAATATACAAATCTTATTTCCTTTAAGATCGGATACACAGATAGAAAGTGATAAGAGGTTTCCTGTTCTTGTGTGTTGCATAGTGAGCAGAAAGAACTTCATTAAAATATTGCCTATGATTTAGATCGAGGAGCTCTCCCCTTAGACGGAAAATTTGTGAAATCTCATAAAAGCTCCGTTCATTTGAGAAATAGTTTTGGTCGCACAGATTATGGTCAAGTTTTGGGTACATTGATCTGCGGGAGGAGCCTTTAGCTTCCTCTATTAGATCTGATCTTATTTTTTTCATTTAATAATATAAGAGCATTTAATAAACTTTCTCTTAGAAATACATCTTGCATGCCTAATAATTGCACTGAACATCCGCATAATAAAAATATATCCTCAAAGTTCTTAAACCAGCTGATAATTTTTTGAATGCTGTGTTTCGCAATTAGTTTCGGAAGACTATTAATAACATATTCGAAATGCATTTTTACAATGAATACAAATATAGGTGAGAGAGCAGCTTCTAGGAGAAGCATGTAAATTAGGAGTTACTTGTGGTACACCAAAAGTTTTTTTTTGTTGAGGAAAACGCATTACAATTTTTCTACCTCATCATGCTGTTGACATCCCCATACTTGAGAACCATATGTCATAATAGATCTTAAGGCTGCTTCAAAAACTTTGAATTTAACGCTATGTTTTTCCCGAGGGTAGGTGAAAATCTTCAACAAGACACTATGAGGATCGACAGCGCGTGCTCATAGTAGTGTGGGATTCATATCCACTAAAAAACCTCCCTTTAAACCAGACTTGTTTTTATTTATACTATAACTAAGTATTCGACTTATCAAATAGTTTTCGTTTCACGAAATAATGACGTTTTGCAGGTTTTGATTCTTTCTAGACGGCGTAGTAAATTTCTTTCATGCAAAACTAGCGTGACGTCGACTTTTATGCTCTCTCGCGTAGTTTTTGATTTCGTCTTCGATTGTTTTAATGCCAAGATCTCTGTGAATATCGCTATTTCGGATATACCATGGCGCATTAACAATACCTCTTAGTACTTTGTTCTCAAAAGTTTGTAAAATTTTAATGTTACTTATTTTGGTACAACCCCAGAGTAGTATACCATATGTCCATACAGGCTTTAGCACTTGCTTATATAAAAGCAATTTGTTCTCTATATTAAGGTTGGAATAGTTTCCAAGTAACCAATACATTTCTCGATATTTATTATCTAGTTCTTTTCGTTTTTTCTTTACGTGCGTTTTCCATTTCAGCTTTGTATCAAGTGTCATTCCAAGATACTTAGCCTCGTTTGCAAACGGAATTTGAACCGAGTTTGAAAAGATCGGCAAATTATTTACTCTCTTATAAGTAAAATTTACATGAACAGATTTGGTCTCGTTAAGTGCGATTCGCCAAATCTTTTTCCATTCATTTACTCTATCCAAAGCTTCTTGTAGTTTTTCTGTAGTATCTTCGATCGTTTTATCTACTGTCAAGATAGCAGTGTCGTCGGCAAATGTAGCTAGCTCAGTGTCTTCTACTTGCGGTATATCACGAGTGTATAATAAATATAAGACTGGACCAAGAACGCTTTCTTGCGGCACCCCAGCCATTATTTCCTTAAAATCTGAATATTCGTTTCCACATTTGACGCGGAATAGTGTAATCGTAATGTAGTTCTTCAAAATATTATATAGGTGGTCTGGTAGAACTTGTCGTAATTTAAACTTTAAGCCTTCGTGACAGACCTTGTCAAAGGCTTGAGAGACGTCAAGGAATACGCTTGAACAAATCTTTTTTTCTTCAAGTGATTTTTCGATTAGATGTGTTATTCGATGTACTTGTTCAACTATGTTGCTATGCGCAACATATCTTTTTCTGAATAAGCATTTCTATGTTAAGTTTATTGCTGTCAAAGATTTTTTTCAACTTATGTTGGAAATTTTTTTGGCGATTAAGTTGTAGTGTCAGTATCAGATAGCTGTATTGTTCGACGACTTCCTTATTTTCTCCACTTAGAACCCATCTCTCATTTCTGCAGTGTCTACCTCTCCCTGTTCTAAAGATCATTACTTTATACAGCGAGGGATGCGTTCCAAAAAAACACCGCGTATGTCCAATTCGCGTATGTTGAGACTAGAAACGGTATGAAAATATGAAGGTACATATAGAGATGCGTTCCAAGACAAGCTATTTTAAAATAAATATTTTATTCAGTTGGTTTGTTTTTAAGAAGAAACTTAAAAACAATTCAACATAGGAAGAACAAAAACAATGACAAAATTTAATAAAAAACGTTTTTTTTATGTTTTCATTTTCCACAACACGAATTGAATCACGTTGAATCGCGTATAAGCACCGTGTATGCAGCGGGAATTTCGGAAAAACTTAATCGCGTTTAAGCGAAATTGCGTATGCTGAGACCGCGTATGTGGGGGTTTAGTGTACTAAGATATATTAATCACCAAATCCCAACAGTTTGCAATATATTTATAGTTTGTTTATCATGGTTGGATGCTATCAGGCGAATCAGCGAGAAAAACCAAATCATCGGTATATATAAGGCTTTTTATAATCAGTCCAGCACTTTGTATCCCATTTGGCAAGGTGTCAACTACTCGTTTATTGATAAATACAGCAAAGAGCAATGGCGATAACAAACAAGCTTGCCGCACTCCACTTATGGTTCTAAACCACTATGACAATTGCTCACCATTCCATACCGCAACATAGTATTTTCGTAAAGATTTTCGATTATAAGCCGAATACATTTAGCTTATAGAATAATACTCCTCGAATAACGCTGTTATAAGCGGCTTTGAAATCGACAAACATTGCATATACTTTTTCTATGTTTTTGCGGTAGTAATCGAGAAAAGGTGATCGATCGTTGAGTAGCCTGCGCGGAATCCAGCTTGGAACTCATTTAGCAATTTGGTTTCTTCCAACCACACTTCAAGCCTTTTATGGGAAATAATTTCATTTAAATGGTTGTCGCGGCTGGCAGTATTCCAACCTGTCAACACGATTTCGTAGTACATTATTTATTGTTTGTGGCTCTATATAACGGATATTTTAATGGATGTTTACTTTAAGTGAGTCAATTGTTTGCGGATCGTTGGAGTAATAATAATCCTTAACATTTTTCCATAAAAAATGCCGATTTACGTTAAATCGCAACTGCGCGACGACTAAGCATGTCTCCAAAACGGCTGATAACACGGTTACAGAAATTAGTATGTTAAGACGTTGCGCCATTTCAGTGGAGCAAACCCCGTCTAAATCCAAGTCGTCAACTACGGCCGCAAAAAATTATTTATTACGGCTCTGCACTCAATTCGTTTTAACGCTATTGCCATTTCATTTCTTGCCTCCTCTACGACTACGTGTAGATTTTTGAAACCCAAATCCCAATTTTGCTTGTTAACAGAGCCCCCGAGATATGAGTTTGGTCCGAAAAGATGATTTCACGATCTTAATGGTTGGTCATTTTCCTTCAAATTTGAGTGTAAGAAATCTTGTAAGAAAATAATCCGAAGTATTCATACTAATATTCTTCTTAGAGAAGTGCGACTGGTGTTTAATTGTTAAGCGTTGAGGTTCTTTGGTTTTCACGCACAACTTGGGCGACAGCAGCAATTCTTTCATTTTATTTTTTGTCAACCACAAGCATGCCAGTTGCACGAACTTTTTTTTGAATTTGTTTACACCAGCCTTTAAAAAGGCATCATTTAGATCTTATCTTATGCAAGATTTACGAAAAAATGGTTAGGGTTTTTCAATTACGTATCATCGGTTAAATCTGCCTGTTATATGCTATCAGCTGCAGAGAAAAGTTTGCCTTGAAGTTACTCGCGCCATGAGCGCCACTTTTGGCAACGCTCTTAATACGCTACTCAGCTTTCTACCGCTGGACTGGAATCGGGGTCTGGTACGAAGGACATGGCACTACTTCGTAAGATATCATAGCAATGTGCGTTGATTATGATGCCTATCGATAATATGATTACTGTCGTCATGCTCGGTAGAAAATTAGAAAATCAAAATAAACTTCTTCAGGATTGCACTAATATTATACACTGACGCCTCTGATACCACTTATGGGACTGGTTTGGTTGGTGTGTGGGCAATGGGACCAAATTCTTTTGCACTCTGGGCAAATAAAGCGATTGTCTTCCAGGCGAAAGTTTTAATTGATGAAAATCAGCATTTGTAATAACAATTAAAGATTCTTCTAGAGTGGCTGAATTGATTAAACAAGCTTTTCAAATAGAATATGGTTTAACTTATTTGGGATTGTAGGCAATGAAATCTCTAAAGAGCCTGCTAAAGAGGGTTTTAAAGCTCTTCCTCTACGTACGCAGCCGATAATTTGTGTTAGTTTTATAAAAATTCTGTTCTGGATCGATTTTCATATGGTGTCTGTACATAATGAAGGATGGTCTATTTTCTTGCACAATCAACACGTATTTTGTCAAAGGCAAAGCATTGAAAATTGTTTGCTGAACCTGAGTAGGAAGGACTGCAGAACTGTGGTTGTGCTAATCACAGGACACAATGCATGTAGTCATCATAGGACCACTTATTCTGTCAGAGTCCTGCTTTTGGAAGAACAGAAGTGCGGATCTTGGGCCTCGATGTCATGGGAATGGGTTCCATCCAATCGCTTACTCTGCTCGAAATTTGGCGTTTCAGTAAGAGTATGCATAAATTTGACTAGGCGCTTCCCTTACTGATACATACAAACATCAAGCTTGGATCAGTTAACTAAGACTCGTTCGACAGAATAATGGCCAATCTAAGATCTCCAGCTGATCTACTGGTTTCGTCATCTTTCAGGAGTTCTGTGTAACGCTAGATCACCAGAGTATAGCTTAATGGTGTCTTGGGGTCTCGGCCACTCGTTCGGTCTTCGCTTACAGATAGTTCAAGAGCGGGCAGATCACCCTGTGAACTGTGTCAGAGCCTTATATTCTCTTACCTGGATCAGAGGTTGGAGAAGTGGCCCTTACAGTCACGACTACGGATGTACATCTTTGATAGAGTGAACCTTTTTTTTTCTGTACGTGTACTCGGAGATGTATTTTATTAGATATGAGAAATGTAAGGTCGATAAACATAACATTTGTTCGGAGCAGCTTTTCAAAATTGGTCCAAAGGTTGTTGAAGTACATTTTTTTTGGATAAAAAAGCTCAAGACTTAACCAACTAGCTCACAGTGACAATTCAGACTATCGCTGTAAATAGCTATGTAAATAAGTTAACAGTCATATAGGAAACCGTTTGTATGAATGCCATCCTTCCTGAATCATATATTACGCATTCTTCAGCACAAACGAGGAGCAAACAATTTTTACATCATAAATCAAAGCAAATGCAACCTCACATCTCTACTCCTGCACACGACCAACATTATCTTCGTTTGTTTGTCGAGTGAAATGCACGATGTGCGAAGGAACACTTGCATCTTTTAATTTATTCAATTTAATTTATCTCTTTGTCTACGACGAGGACAAACATAAACGGAAAACGTCATCTGACATAAAATAATGAACGCGCTCCGAAAGTGTCCTCGCAAGACTGGCGTGCAACAAAAAAGCCAACAAAAGTCCTAAGAATGATATGCCCTGCTGCGCTTCGAAAACGCTTTGTTCATTATTTCTTCTTCTAGGAACGGGGTGAATGGTCCAAATTTAGACTGAAAAATATGCTGCCACCTCGCTGCGAAGCGCATGAAACAAATTGGTTACATTTGGAGAACTAAGGAGCACCAGGAATTGTTTTTCATTCATTAAAACGTCTTAATCCAACTTATAGGCCGTATCTATGGGGGAGCCTCTTGGAAGATATTTTCAGAACATTATTGTAGGATGGGAAAGGGTTTTGGAGGGCGCCTGCTCAGTTTTGGGATTTTCTTGAAATTAATTTGATTGGAGTGTTACACGAAATGACTGGCTCGTCGTAGACCCAAAACTTAATGAAGATCTTTATTCATGTAATTGCAACTGGCAGTCGGTCCAGACGTCTGTCGCTTGATTGGCGAGACACTCCACTACATAGTGTGCCTAGTGCCTCTGAATGAAATGCCAGACACCGGAGAACGAGTAACAGTGTTGTGTTTTTTCAATGAAATTGCCCGAGTCTCGGTGAGGATTCGATTAATGATTGCCACGGTATGTTAAGTGCGAATTCTCATTTATTCAAGAAGCTGTGATCCTCGGTTCAGCCTTTCGTTTCTGAATATTTACTGTCTGCCACTTGACGAATTGCATCCATTAATCTCCTTTTTTGTGTGTAAAAATGGAATGGTGCGTAGTAGAAGATATTTGCAATTAGCTGCGTAAGTAGGTACGGAGACGTTTTATTGGTGTGATGGGTCTTGTAAGAAGAGTGAGGGGATCATGTGTTTAGAGATAAAAAAAATAAATGAAATTCACAGTTCAAGTGAATAATGGCGGAGAAGAAATGGGTGTGACAACGTTCGTAAGCCGGAGTGTTTTTAAATCTCACCGACAAGGATCGGAATTTGCGAACTTATCGCGTCTTATCACGAGGGGTAATATTTAAATGCTTCTATCCATCCCAAGATTGCATGCATCATACAGAGTGACTGAAAGTTAAGGAATATCTTGCCAACAATTTAAAAAACCTTCAAAGAGATGGGTACCGAGCATAAAGTTTAAAGTTGAGAAGAACAGAGCATGATATAGATTGAAAACAAATGAGCTCTTAGACTTTGGTTTCCTTCTCAAGTCTTTCTTAGTAAGTGTGTTTCTAATTACAAATATCTCAGCACGGAATTGAAGACCAAACAAGATCTATGGATTGAAACTTGAGCTAAATTTAATATAACTTCGAGGTGTTCAAATCTGGAGAGCTCTGTGGATCTGCTTAAGTTCTTATGGAGGTTCTCAATGGTCCTAAACAGTAGCCAGTGGTTTTCTGTCATTAAGGTGGAAAAGGTATACAAAACGTGGTGCATTGATGGCAAAAAAGCGATTTGATGAAAACTGCCGGTGAATAAGAAGTACATAAAACTTATGCAGATGGTGTCTGCGAACTCTGATGTTTAATCGATAAGTACGGATGTGGTTACGCGATAGACACAAGAGAGATGGGAAAAACTCATAAAAGGCGGATATGAATTCCGCCAAAGCTATTGTAAAATAGTAGAGAATATCAACATGGTTTTCTGACCTTACATCTGTCTAAACAAATTTACTAATTGAGGCGGTTAAAGTCATAGCGGTGTAAGACATATTTAGCTCAAAATAAGAACTTGAGACTTTCACCACTGAAACTTACAATAAAACGATTATTCCTTATATTTATCAAACTTTTGCTAGAATCTGTCGACGGAGTAGTGAAATTATACAATAGCTTACTTTACACTTTCATGCAACTGCTTGGCATGTGTAGCATCATTCCTGGACAGGCACCACTTACAAAACTATGGCTTTAACCACCTCAATTCTTACTAGTTACTACCTTTTGCGTAAGTATAGAAGTGTGCCTGTAGATAGATTATATTTATACTGCCCTTTCTATCGTTTTCATTAGTGAAAATTATTATGAATTTCATATTCTAATTCTATTATGAATTTCATGTCTCGTAACCCCAAAGACTTTCAAGCTTCTTATGCCCGGTGCTGCAGTGCGAGTTTAAACCTCGGTTTAATTAAACTTGCATGCGAGTTTAAGCCAAGCACTTAAACCGTGAGTGTACTACAGTGGACTTTGATCGAACGTTTAGTTTAACTTTTCTCGTCTCTTTGTAGGCGACAAATGTCAATGTCAAACTCAAATGTTTTGAAGTTTTCCCGTATACAGCTGTGTATATTTTGGGTTGTAGCTCAGTTCTGTAGTGGGGGTCAAATAAAGTACAACATCTTCGTCAGGCAGCATGGGTTTTAAAAGAAGTGTAAACTTTACTTCAGAAGAAGTAAACAAATTGATGGATGATGTGGTTTTCACTGATTTTGCAAAAGCATTCGATAGGGTTAGCCACAAAACATTAATAAGGAAACTTTCCTGCTTGGGTTTCCACTCAAATTTACTTGATTGGATTGAGTCTTATTTGAGTAATCGGATCCAATTTGTGAAAATTAATGACACTCTGTCTAAACCTATTAATGTAACTTCGGGCGTCCCACAAGGTAGCCACCTTGGCCCGTTGTTATTCCTACTTTTTATTAATGATCTTCCGGACGTCATCAAGCATTCTGAATGTCTTTTGTTTGCTGATGATCTAAAGATATTTCGTGCAATTAAAACTAAAAACGATTGTAATCTTTTGCAGGAAGACATTAATGCAGTGGACAAATGGTGTGTTGTTAACAATTTGCCCCTGAATACTTCGAAGTGTCAATGCTTCACACTTTCTAGGTCTTTTACTTCCATTTTGCATTGTTATTACATTAAAAACAGTCCACTTGATAGAGTGACCTCAAAAAAGGACCTGGGTATTTTGCTTGATCCTCGCCTAACTTTCAATGAACACATTGACTATATTGTGTGCAAGGCTAATTCTCTGCTAGGTTTCCTTAAACGTAACTCAAGAGATTTTACTGATCCCTACACACTGAAAACTCTTTTCATTTCTTTAGTTAGACCTCACTTGGAGTATTGCAGTTTTATTTGGAATCCTTCTTACAATTTGCACTCCTATCGAATTGAAAGAGTACAGAGAAGTTTTACTAGATTTTTATTTTTCAAACTAAATTGGCGTATCGAAACGCCTTCCTATAAAACCAGATTATTGTTATTTAACTTAAATACTTTAGAATGTCGTCGTAAATATTTTTGCGTTATGCTGGTCAGAGACTTAATTCATTATCAAATTCAGTGTCCTACCTTGCTATCTATGCTTGATTTTTATTCTCCTTCTCGAATGCTACGCGCTCAGTTCCACTTCCGTGAAAGTATACACCGGACTAATTACGGTCAAAATGAGCCAATTGCTCGTTGCATCACTGAAGTTAACTCTATATTAGCATCAGTAGATATTTTTCTTAATTGTTCCAGACTTAAATTTAAAAATAATCTACTATTAATCTTATCTGATAATGTTTGATTGTTAAGCTTCCTTTCTTATTTATTTAAAATAAAATAATTGTATGAGTTTATTTTATGAATGTTTGTTTTGTATCCAAAATACTTCTTAATTTTGTTATTTAGTCTGTAAGAGATTATTATACTCTGTTAGATGAAATAAAGAAAATAACTAGTATAGGACAATCTTAGAAAGTAAAAAAAGTGATGCGGTTTACCTTAGTGAAAAGTTACATACGAGTACGTGGAAAAAAATAAAGGAAGGATATAATAGTCCGTTCATTATACATAGAGAAATGCAAACACTAAAAAACAAAAATGAGAACATAAATAAAACATCAAAGAAAAAGTTATATGCTACGGGTGGTGGAATTTCTGAACCAGTTGAAATTAATGATGTGGATAATTTGGTTCACAAATTGTTGAAGAGCAAGTTACTGACCTAATCGACTCATATACTGCAAATTTAGGTAAGTGCATTGCTTCTCTCCGGGTACCTATATTATCCGAGGACCTCAAATCCCCACTTTCAACAACTATACTGTACCGCACTTGGTCTTCAATAAAATTGTCCAGAGCTGGAACATCGAACTCATTTTAATTGCAGCAGATATTGTGCAAAATCCCTGTCGCTACAAAAATATATTGAACGGTGCTCAGCTGCAATCGGAAACCCAAGGCAAGATAGGAAAGCGTCTCTTCGACACACCGAAAAGTCTCTCTACAGGATTCCTGGTCAAATTGTCTGAATTTATAAATGAATTACATCAGCAATTCCACTGTAATATCAAATCACTGAAAAATAATTGCTATAGAAACATATCCCGTTTGCATCACATACGTCAGTTTAAGGTTTAAACGTAGTTTAAACCCTAATACACTGCCGTTTAAGTTGAACGCAGGTTAAACGAGCACTGTAATACACCACTTCGCCTTAAACGACAGTTAAAACTAGATCTCCGGTTAAACTGACTTTAAACTTGTACTGAAATACCGGGCATTATAGTTCGAAGTCATTATACAGGGTATGCTGTAAGTAGCGATGGGGCTTACAAATTTAATAACTTTTTCGTTTATATATATTTTTGTTGGGCGCAGCCGTGGCGCAGTGGTTAGTGTGTCGGACCAATGCGCGTCAGGTTCAATGTTCGAATCCCAGAAAATACCAAAAAGATTTTTCACGGTCCCATCTCTCGCGAACGTCTTACAAACATCCAAGAGTATTGTTGTCGTGAGAAAGGTTATTAAAAAGAAAATTACCCTTGCTGTTGAAAACCGGCCTGAGCTGTGGCTTAAACTGGATGGAGCTCAAGTACTGCTCCAGCTGTCCGACCCACAATGGCTATGGTTAGGATGGGTTAGGTTGAGTACAGTTATGAGAGATTATCATAAAATACTAGGCACCATCGTGGGCACATGGCGATCCCTAGGGAATCTTCACGGCAGAAAACCGAAACCAATTCTTCCCAGCACTTTATTTCAGCATTTAAATGAATCATTGTTTTGATTCAAAGACCCCACCTTTTTGTAGTTATGAAAGAAGTATCTTCCACGGTGTTATAGTCTACTTCGGGCAATACCTTGACATTCACAGAGTAGTTGTATTATATCCTTTGAGACGTGTAGTACCTGCGAGCATCCGTATTCGATAATTCTAATTTGAAAGCGTGCTTCCTTCCCTAGATGGCAATATTCAGAAAATATCTATGTAACCGTGATTTGCCAAGTTTTATAATCTCCCCAGATTTCCTTTGTCAATTCTTCCTAACAGGGTACACTACTTCATTTGGTGGGTCGAAGTCTAATGCACCAAAGATTTCATCCGATTTATCGAGGATATCGGGAAATGTTTCCCTAAAAATAGAGCTATGCCCCACATTACTGGTTTTGGAATGCCCTACGTTGGTGAGCCGAAGCTCGCTATTGCTCATTTGAAATTTTATTTGTAGGTCTGATGGTAAGATACAGAAAAATCTCGAGCACAGCCGTGAGGGTTGTGTGTAGACCATCCGTGATGGCAATACAGGCTATTCTTTATACCATGGCCAACAACACAGAATGTGTGCTTTTCGTATTCGTTAACTTCCACCTCCAGAAGAGTCCCATACAATAGTACTTACAAGGATAAACTTTTAAGAATTATTTCTAAAAATTTACAATTTAATTGGTCAGATTTGATAGCAGCAGACTTTTTTCCTTGGGGTTATCTTAAAGAGCGCGTATATATGAGTAAGCTGGAGGCTTTGAGCTCAAAACTAATATTGAAGCAGAAATTCGAGCGGAAAACGCTTTGAATTATGTCCATTATCACCAAACCGTAAATATATTTCAGAAGACAAAAAAACAAAATCAAACAAATGTATAAAGAAAAAAGTTATTAAATTTCTAAGTCCTAAAGTCCAAGTCCAAAGATAAACTTGAGATTCAGTGTCAATAATAAATAACTTTGGTACAGAAAAAAAGCGCATGGAGTCCTTTGCTGAACATACTTGACCGTTTAAGGAAATGTTTGGTCAATGCGTAAGTTGTGAAAATGCCGAGCTGAAACTCACGAAAATAGCAGAAACTCATCCGATGGAATACCAAGAACCACCGCAGATTTTTTTTTTACTCCAGTGAATGTAACCGTCATCCTTTTTAAATTGTGAAACAAAGTGCACAATTTTATGCTTTCCTCTTTATTAATTCAACAACATGTCACGAACTTATTCCTTGAAGTATTTCGTATGAAATGGAACCACTTTCTAAGTGATTCCCTTGAAACCGATAAATGCGAGAGCGCACCTCTTAAAGGCTATCACGTTCGCAACCGCTACCACAGATAAACTGCCAAATTAACCTGTCAAATTAGTAGCTACAAAGGAACGAAATGAATTTGTACTACCACTGAAAATATGTCACCGAATGAAATTGGAAAATTCCCTAAACGGGGGTAACCACTTAAAACGGTCTCAATTTCGCCTCGTCATCCTTTTGCATGCATCTCTGCAGCAATCGAAATTCCAAAAGTGCCATTCAAAAAACACAACAAAAACTAAAAAAAAGCATCTCCCCTCGCCAAACAGTTTAGGTCCCTTAGCCAAAATTCGTTACTCCAACAACTAATGAACTTGCCGTCATCGTTGGTATATTTCACGAATGACAAATGGCCCTTCGGATTCAGAATTGATATGTCGATACAACAACAATGAGGACTATATTCCGCTCCAGTATCATATCAGCAATTAGGTTTCGCCTTTTAGCGACTGAAATTCTTACAATTTTCAAAATTCTATCATGCCGTGTCGTGGCGCACCGACCGGCGAACCAGCGAGCTCATTCACGGGTACAACTAGCGACATCTCAATTATTTATCTTAATTACAACAGCGGAGCGGAGTTTCTTTCTGCGAAAACCAATCCCGAGGCATGGAGAATGTTGTCCAACCGTGCAATGCATTACATTGCATTGCAACCGGCTACGGGACTTTTGAAGTTGTGCTAACAGCCTTGTACTGGAGATAAGACGAGGATATTTCAAACATTCCACTACTGGACCAGGATTGGCTGCGAAAAGGAGAGGGTGCCGAAGTAGATGAAAAAAAATAAGAAAAACAAAAAATGTCCAAGCTAAAATGCTTTGGTCAATTCAGTTCTTTGTTACCACGAAATACAATGGACGGTGGGTGGTAGGAGGAATATGCATTCGAAATGGCGCACAATTTCAATTTATATTTGCTCCAGCAAATAGACAAGGTCATAACCCACATGCTAGTGGTGTGAAATAACATGAACTGACACATTTCCTAAATATAAATGGCTACGTTTTTGTTTTGTGTCATCTACGGAAAGTGGAAAATTGAATTGTACTCCGGCGGCGGAGAGGAGATGAGAATAAAATAAAACTGTCAAAATGTTATTGGCAATTTTTGAACTTGAATTTATTGATTTAATCTCCGTGTTTATGTGTTTGTGTGAAAGCAAAATATGCACTGGAAAGGTATCTATTTGTAAATTTAAAAAATGAGCACGTCCATGAAGCACACAATAGCTCATGCTGTTCTGGGCGAACTGAGGTGCATAAGTGGCTAATTGGCTTCGACCTTGTCCACACTTTCCATTGTGCAGCGCCGTCCAAATAATTGTTGTATGGTGAACTTGATTGTGTTTAATGACTGATGGCAAGAACAAAACTGTCAGGAAAAGATTTAGTACGTCAGATGCAGTCCATGCATATCCCTTTCCAAAGTATACTTATGTTCTTTGTTTGCGGGGCTGTTTCTTTCAGGGGAAGAAGGGAATTGAAAAGCCTTCTGTTACTAATGAAACGAAGTTGTGGAAGCTGTATGTGCAGTGCATGCTGCTGGAACTTTTGCACGAAATCATGAAGCCCAGGAATTACGTGACAATATGCATGAATTACATAACTCATTATTTTAAAATATTTATTCTAGACACCTTTGGATTCCTTATTAGATGACAGTAGCGGAACCCAACAGGAGGTGTTTTTTTCTTTTTCATCACAGGATACACCATTCAATTTCCAAAAGCATCCAGTAACACCTGCCTCTGCAACCAAATCGAAAAGTCCCCGAACAGGAGAGTTCCTTGTAAACGAATTTCTTGGAAACTTATTACAAACTGATATAACTGAACAGAGATACATATATCTAAACAACAAAATGACTTATAACAGCGCCATGAACCGTCGACATCTGGGTGAAATTGGTTTCCTGCACGATGGACCAGTTAGTTCCAAAGTTATGCCAAAAAGAAATTATGTACCTAATTAGTTTTGTGATATTCTCTAAAAATGCTCAACACCACTAGTCTATTCCGTTGACCCAAATCCCCTCCGCCCGTTCGTTCGCACACAAATGCTAATGCGGGAAGATTTAATCTTTTATATTAGCTTTCAAGAGTCTAAAGCAGTAAAAGTGAATTTTTAATAATAATAATAACATAATATTTTGGTATTAACTTTCTTTACGACAACTTTTTAAGACCTTTTTGCTTTGTTCATTTACACTTTCAAAGTGCTGGGCTTACAGATAAAGGATTGGGTACCATACGATTCAACCGTAATATATTATATACTCCTATTTTCTGTATAGTTTGAATAGAGACGAGTTATACAGAGCCATGTTTAGTCTTGACATCCTTGCCAAGCCCGTCCGTCTGTGCAGGATGACGATTGAGAACTCTCGCTGCCCCATCAAAGTCGAAAAGAACACCAATCAACAATTTGATGTCAGGAAAGTCTTAGACAAAGTGACGGGCTATCTTGCGATATCTTTAACATAATACTCGAAAGAATTGTATGAAACTCACAAGCCAACACCGGAGGTACAATCTTTTACAAACCTGTACAACTACTCCCTTACGGCGATGACATTGACATAGTCACAAGAGGTCAGCGTTTCGTCTCAGTGTGGAGTTTCCGAGTATTGAGACCGAGGCAGCAAAGAAGGGCTTATTCAATGAAAGCAAAACAAAATATATGCTGTTTACAGAAGAGGACTCCCAACGTCGGCGTCTTGGACAAAACGCCGCAATTGTCAAATATAACTTTGAAGCAGTAAAGGACTCTGAATACCTAGGTTCCATCATAACTCCACAAATGACACCATTATTGGGGAGATCAACCTTAAGGTAGGAGTTAGAATTGTTGACCTTTTATCATTTCTCAATTATCGACTATTTTGAGCCTGTTGAGTCATATAGTTAGACTGGACTCAACCGGACTGGGGAGCTAGTCCGTCCATACTTCTTAGTACATCTTAGTATGGAAATATCTCTAAGTTTAAATAAAAGTATCTGACTACGATGAGAAATTAAAAAAAAAATGTCGGAACCCTATGGTTACGATATCTTCGTAAAAGAATGATGAACTTGAATTCAATTATCCCCGCAACCAGATACAAGAAGCAGAAAATAAATACATACATACATACATACATTTTCAATGGCCCGCTAATCCTTCGTGAGGGTCGCGGGGCTAGAATGCTCAGGTGGACCCTCCATACTTCTCGATCCTCCGCCATTGACTCCAACTCATGGGCCTACCGGGGGAGTCGCCTACCTGATGGCGCGGCAATCATTGCACGTCTTGGAAGCCGGTCTGGGTCGAGGTCCCCTCGAACTTGTGCGCGTCACCTACGGCGAGGAGGTCCTCTACTGTGTCGTCCCTCAGGGTTAGATTCGAAGACTCTGCGGGCCGGAGCATTGGTGCCCATTGTGCCCAGTCATCTCAGACGTCCAATACGCAGTTTTTTGACTAAGACTCCGTGGTACTTAAACTTATCCAACTGCTTCAGTGAAACTCTACTAACATGCAAACTGCACTTATTGGGTTTTTTTTGGAAAAGACAATTACTTCCGATTTGTTCACGTTGATCCTCATTCCAGCATCATAACAAACGGCTACAAACCTTTCGAGTGCGCGCTGAAGTTCGGTTTGAGAGGATCCAAGGATGACCAAATCATCCGCAAAGAGTAGATGACTAATCCTTAGATCTCCCACTTTGAAACATTCCCCGCCACGGCTGCGCTGCAACATCCAATCCATATATACAATGAAAAGAAGAGGTGACAAAACGCACCGTTGGCGGAGTCCAACGCCCACAGTGAAATGTATTGATTTAATACCGTTTATCCGAACACCGTTTCTATAGTTTGTATATAAAGACTGAATCGCCCTTAACAGGGAGCCATCAATCCCATACTTTTGCAGAACACTCCAGAGTTTGCTTCGAGCAACCCTATCATATGGTATGCTTTTTCCAAATCCACAAACAAGTGTAGACAGGCTTAGCATACTCCCAGGCCTTCTAAAAAACCATTCTGAGTGTGAATAACTGATCGGTTGTGCTTCTACCGGGACGAAAACCGCACTGCTCATCCCTCAAACTATCCTCAACCATAGCTCTGAAACGCGTTCCTTACACCTTAGCGAAGGCTTTTCCAGGGAGACTTAAAGGAGATATATGTTACTTCTGTAATTGGCGCAATCTCTTTTATCCCCTTTTTTAAAAGAGGAACAATCACCCTTATTTGCCAATCACCATATTCCTAGGGCACTTTAATCACACGTGAGAGCCATTGCTGTCCCTCTTTACCTAAAGCCTTGATCATTTCTGGCCGGATTTAATCCACACCAGCAGATTTTCCAACTTTTAGCGCTTTGATCGCCAAAGTTATTTCCTCTACCGTATGACTACTTTAAGAAAAACCCTGACAAATAGGCTGTGCTATTTGCAATTTGCATGCATTTGTGATCGCTTTGCAAAATGTTCGAAATCCTCTCATGCCTGTAGAAATACATACCTATAAATACTGAGAATAAAAAGAAAATTGAGTAAATGGTTTTCCAATTTAGATCGTATGTCTCAAATATTAGACATCATGCATTTCAGTTTTACCGTAGATATTATACGTACATACATATGATTTTATTTTTGTTGCAGCGGTAAATTACGCGATGTTTCATGCAAAACATTCCCTCACTGATAATGAAATATTGGCAATAGTTAATGATTGGACTGAAAGTGAGGACGACTTTAGTGGTTACGAAGACGTTCAGTTTAAAAATCAGTATTACGGATGTACAATACTTTCTTAACACGATCCTGATTTAGAAAGCATTCTGAATCTATTGGATGAAGATTTTCATGAGACGGAATTAGAAAAAGATTTTTAAGTTCATGATAATAAAAACCTACCACCAAAGCAGGAAGATATTAATTTAATAGCCGACAATGAGCTTGAAAATATAAAGCAATGTGGAAAGAAAGGAATTCATTGTGGATGATGAAAAAGCGACTCAGTCCTATCATTAACAATTTTGGAGCAATTTCAATTTTTTTAAATTTTTATTCACTGGTGGAATATTTTCTTTCATTACGGATCAGTCAAACCTATATGCTTGTCCATGGAATATACAATAGAAAACCCGATAAGTGTAACATCAAATAAAATCAAGGATTAATTACAATGACATCAATCCATCAGGTCCCCAGCATACGAGTTTACTGGAGTGCCAAGGTAGGTAACATAATTATTCAAACAGAGATGTCTGTTAACAGAATCGAACGAACTCTAAGCGTGTTATACATTTCAATAATAATGAAACGATGCTTGCCTGAGGCTATCCGCAGCACGATCGCATCCACAAAATCAAACTACTTATTACAAACCTAATAAGCAGATTTTAGCAAATTCCATATGAAGAACATCTTGCACTCGGCAAACAAATGTGTTCAACAAAAGCTCGATAATAGTCTTAATAAAGACATTAAGCATTCGAGAGCTAACAGTGTGCAAAAAAAATCTTCTAAATCAAATACAAGGTGTAATGCATTTAAGGGTTAAATCCCCAAAATTCGATTGAAAATTTCAATTCAATTTATTTTTATTCATTGCCACTTACAACTTATATATTATGTATAATTTTGTTATTAAATTAAATATCAAATAAATGGAAAAGAATAAATAAAACCCATTCTTTGACATTTATGTTAGTGTTAAATGGCTACTTATAACTAAAGATAACTGACATGGGGTACTATCAGCTTTTCTCATTTTAGCTAAGGTACATTTTCTTTAATATATTTTTCAAATAATTATTAACTTATGACTTTCAATTTCATAAAGGTCTACAGTAAAAAGCCAGGTTCTGATAAATTTAACGGATGAGTGAAAATTGTGATTATATGCTTCTGAGCAATTAAGAGCGACCCAAAAGTGTTCATATAAGAACCTCGCCAACTCACTATACCGTACTGCAATTAGAAAATTAGCAAGGTCATAATAAGTCATTAAAAGAAAACGATGAGTACAGTATGGTTTTAAATATATCTTACGAATTCAGTAGAAAAACGCGCCAAGTCGAAAATTTCTTTTGAGTGACAACCGCTTACAGAAAATCAGCTATCTCCAAAAACTCATAATATTTCCAAATTCGGAGGATTTTCAGTTTTCTTCAAATATGAATATAAACGATTAAGCACCGTTTTTTTTGCTCTCCTGAAAATTTTCTTAGCACATTTTCACCTTAAGTCGACGATATGGCGTTCTTCGGACACTATGGAGTGCTCAAAACCTTACGCCAATCAAAACAATACTACTATTATACTTATTAGTAGCACATCCGCATTAACTCTAGGTATTCCTGTACTTATTTACGGATGTGAAATTCCCTATTAATGTCACACTGAGAGCAAAAGAGAACAAGTAGCATTTAAAAACCACCATGCAATATATTTACTATCTAAAAATACAATATGTGACCACGTTTCACACTTTGCTAAAAATTTAGTAAGCATGTCACTTTAAAATTATATTAAGATTCGTTTAACAGATCTGCTAATCTACTACTTCGTTTTTCATGTTTAATATATGAGAGACAGTTCTATATTGCTTTCGAGAGCTCATTTAGCACGATGATTTAGAAAGGAACTTCAAGATTTCGTTAAAAATCAGAGCAACTATGTAGCTTTACCCGATCATTTCCCCTTGCAACGTAATTTCAATTAAAAATATTTTTTTCAATTTAACATAAGACATAAAATTAAGTAAATCACATTTATATTCAATTAATTTAACTTACCTTAATAAAATAAAAATTAATAATTTCTGTAAAAAATTCAAATTCAAAATACAATAAAAACTGAAATGCAATTACTGTTTAACTTTCACAGAACTATAAGTGTATTCTTACTGTGTTAGCACGAGGCAATAAAATAAATACTAAGATACTAAAAATATAATAGTAAGTGCTCCACCAGAATTGAGTGCTTACAATCGCCTCTTGAACAATTACTGTTGGATAGTGAATACTGAAATGTCAATAAGGCGATGAAATAAGGAAGAAAGCCAGTTACTTTGTTGCTAACAGGGACCGTGTTGATACCAAGACAATAAGCGTAAAAAGACAAGACGGTCTTGAAATTGAAGAGTGTATAAACCAGAGATGAACTGAGCTGCGAGACCGGTGGTCTGATTTTAATTTTTTCCCGGTAGTTTCTTGGAATAACATCTTCATCGCTTCCTGTCCTGATTGATTTCAAATATATGGCAATGTATTGCAGTATCTATCTGTTGAACTGTGTGATTCCCGGTCTTTCATTACAATTCCTATTTTCCTTTCGACTTTGCCATTCACCGGTTTTTAATTATCATCGTCAATTTATTAAGACACAACGAAATCCATTGGGACCGGGATTCAAGCCACTACCACGGTGGGTAAGTACGAGTTCATGTACGTACATATATGGGATGAAAACTGAGAATTTGCTCTACATGCGAATCAGCAGCGTTCGCTAAATAACACAAAGTGTTCCTCGCGATTTTTACATTTTGATAAGAAAATCCTCTGCTGACTGGTGCCGTGGTTTGCTGTTTGTTGCACATGGTGTGTGTTGCATGGTGAATGGATTTTCCTGAGAAGGTAGAAGTTGCCGTGTTGCGCATATTGAGTGCAAGTGGAAAGGAATCTCGATTTAATGAGTTCGGTTACAAATTGTCTGTTATAAATAAAATAAAAAACACAACTGGGAATTAAAGGGTTTAAGATAGTTACGCTATAGCTGGAGTTTATCAGCGTCCAGCAAGTGGTTCATCAGGCTTAAGATGAAATGTTGGTATAAAGGTTTATCTTAACTGTTGGGGAAGACTCTGAGTTAAGGGACTTGACAGTCCTAAAATACTGCCGAAATTAAAATACGTAAATTTTGGTTAAAACCCTTGTCTATGGGTTGCCTTTTTAGTTCAGCAAGAAGCATTTAAAGTATAAGACAATAAGAACGGCTTAAACAATATGTCATTTGTGTGACATAAGAGCCATTAAACGTCTTTGATCACAGATTTGACAAGATTATTTAATATTCGTTATGAAATTGTATATTCCTGTGAAAGGACGAAAGGAAATGATGAGACGTATTGATACTCTCTAAGAGGAGTCTGAAAACTGGAGCAGATGAGGACATCATATGGCATGATGAGTTCTTTGCTTTAAAACCTTGTACTTCCTCTGTAACATACACCTTATCATACTTTATTCGACTTGAATGCAGTTGAGTATGTCACTTGTATAGTCTTTTACCAACACTACAGAAGCGATCAGTACATTCTATAGTTCTGAGCAGGTAAGTTAGTCCCTTCTTTGCGCTGGAAAAGAGGTTTGCTCTTCTTGTAGATGACGTTACAATATATTTTGCAACAGGCACTGCTAATTGGGATGAATGGGAGCTTTTCTTGCAAGTGCCTTAGCTCTTTAATTTATATTGATGTCTATACGCTTTGGTACGCTTTACTTTAAAACAGTGTAATATAAAGTAGAGTGATACAAGCTGCCTGCCTTGGTGATACAGGCTGCCTGCCTTAGACTTTACTCCTAGCAGGTTATGCATACATGTCCACTATGATAGTTTTCTATGGGGCTACCTGTAAACAAATTCTTCGTCGACGAACCAAGAGAAATTCAAAAAGTTGCAAAAGAAATTCAAGAAATGTTGCTGTTTTTCCGGAATCATTACACAATTCTAAGTCATACAAACTTTCAGATTCTGCCAGGGCCCCCCAGATGGAGGTACTGGCAATCCGAAAGCTTGCCGTCAGATTAAGTTACAGGGGAGTTTAACATGTAAGCAAAATGTTGCTATCTTCATCGATAGTCAAGCTGCTTTCAAATCTATTGATTCGGTTACTATGAATATTCAAAAAAACCTGTTCAAAAGTGTCGACATTACCCAATTTGTTTTGATGGTCAGTTCAAGATGCTTTAGCTTTAGTTTCGGCATCAAAGCGATATTGAGAAAAAATGGCACAGTGACGTACTTAATAAATGGCCAGGCATGGCTCAACAGGAATTAAAACAAGCATCAACTAATAATGTGTTTGTCGATTGAAACAGTGTAATCAATTAATATCAGTACACAATACTCTTCAACATTTAAAACTTAACAACTTTATAAAATATATTTTACATTTAATTACAAATTAAATTTAGTTTCAGACCGTCGGATGAATCATTGCGGTCTGTCGATTCTTTTCTAGTCATTAGACTAGATACTTAATTTAATAAAACTTTTTGTCCGGTTTCCTGTGCCTTTGGGATAGATTGATTCTGCATTGACACCTTAAACTTAATCAACTGTACCAACACTCATGCTCTTTCCCATAAACCAGCTGTTTTGGCACTTTGTGAAACACAGGTAGTCGAAGAATCGTCTGATTTCAAACTGGCTGGATATAACTTAGTGCCATTATTCTTTCTACATTGCGGCCTCGCCATTTACATTCGTAGTGATATAGCTTACCAAGTTCCACCACAGTATGGCAACAGTTGAAATCCGGAATTTAGTTACAAATGGCTAAAATTCAACGTCCGTAGGTCGATAATACACTACTGTTTTATTTAGGAAGATAGCAACTCAATTGTTAACGAATTTGATGCGCTGTCCGATTCCATCACACGAATTGTCTCCCTGTACCCTCATACTGAAATTGTCATTGCGGGCGATTTCAATATACACAATTCTGATTGGCTACAACCTTCTGGCCATAAACCACCTGAAGGAAGGTATGTCGAACTTTTCGCTGAGATAAATAATTTCACTCAGCTTGTAAATGAGCCTACACGCATACCAGACATTGAAAGTCATTCCGACAATACGCTGGACTTGTTTCTTACTTCACACCCTGATAAATATACGATCGATGTTTAAGCGTCTGTAGGCCGGCCTGACCATAATACCGCATCAGCTAAATTCTCGTACTCTGACCACAGAGTTAAAAAAAAACTACCAAAAGAAAAGTATGGCGGTACGAGAAAGTCAACTGGAACGGCCTCAACAGTTTCTTTAGCAGATTTAATTGGTCGCTATGCTTCCTCAATTGGGCGCCTTGACGTAAGTGGTTAGTGTGTCGGATCACTGCGCGTTAGGTTCTAAGTTCGAATTCTAGAAAACACCAACAAGTTTTTTCATGGCCCCACCTCTCGCGAGCGTCTGACAAACATCCGAGAGTATTGTTGTCTTGAAAAATCTTCTAAAAACAAATTGCCCTTCGGATACGGCACTAAACTATAGGTCCCTTCCATTCGTGTGAAAAATATAACGCACACAACATGAGTGGTTGCGAGAAGCTAGGCCCTGACACCTAAAGAGTTGTTGCGCCAAATATTTATTTTATTTATTTATGCTTCCTCAATAGCGACATGGATGCCGCTGCTCATATGATTACTGATACCATCCTCTTGGGTATGAATGGGTATATTCCTAACATTATAAAGAGCATCAAACCTAAGGTTGATCAGGTTGAAAGAAGTAGGTTGTTGGTCTTATAAAGCCAAAAAATCGGAGGAAAATCGAACGAAGTTTAATCAGGCCAGAAAAGACTGCAATACTCACATTCGACATGACGCAAAACAGGCAAACAATTCTACAATGTCCCAAAGGTAGTAAACATATTTGGTCAATAATTGTCAAGTATAATTAAAATTCTGCATAGTCTGCCATCCCAATGCTCATTTACAATAACATTCTAGCTGTCAGCTCCTTAAACAAACTTAATCTGCTTGCTACTCACTTCGCAGCGAACTCCACCCTGCCAGATAGTGCTTTGTCTCCGCCTGTACTTGAGAGCGTCCATGGGACAAGTCCACTTTCGCACTTGTACAGTTGCAGGAGTACTCAAAGGTCTCAACGTACACAAATCCGCTTGTCCAGATGGTGTCTCCCCCATAGTTCTGAAGAGATGTTCTTTCACGCCGGCAAAACCTCTGTGTAAGCTTTCCTGTCTGTTTTAATCTTCTGGGCTCTTTCCGAGAAAATGGAAAACAGCATTTGTCCAGCCTGTGACTAGAAAGGCGAATTTTCCTCCCCGTCTAGTTACCGACCCATTGCATTTACGTCCCAGGGTCATGGAAAGGCTTATAATTCGTCAGTTCATGAAACATCTTGATTTACGAATACTCCTGAATGACCGGCAGTATGGTTTTCGTAGCAACAGGTCCACTGGTGATTTGATGGCGTATCTCAGCGAGAAGTGGAACTAATCTCTCCATCACTTCGGCGAAACAAATGAGGTTGCGCTCCGTATTTCTAAGGTATTTGACATAGTTTGGCATCAGGCTCTTTTGTCAAAAATGCGTACATATGGCATCGATGAGTCTCTTCTTCAATGGATTAAAAATTATCTTTCAATAGAAATTGTCTTGATCAGCTTCAAGTCTGTAATCCACCATATTCATAAATGCCGGTGTTCCCCCGTTTTATCTCCGACTCTCCTTCTCATTTTAATAAATTACATCTTGTCTGTAACTTCTAATCCAATCCATTCCTTCACTGATGACAGTACCCTCAGTTTTTCATACTTGTTCCCTAACTCACGACCCTACTCTTTAGCCGTAGAAGAGGAACGACAAACTATGTTAAACACATTGAATTCCGACATCCACAGCATAATTAAATGGGGTTCACACAATAGAGTGGAATTTAATGTATCCAATGCGAAACCGAAACCTTGAACCATTATCCATGAATGGTACTTGCGTCGTTGAACCCCACAGGCGGATCAAGTGGGAGGGTTGTGATCCCTTGTTTTCGGATCATAACCTCGCTGATAAAAGGAAGAAGAAGAAGAAGAAGAAGAAGAAGGTACTTGCATCGTTGAATCCGAAAGGCTTTCCATTTTCGGTATGTGCATTAATAACCATCTCTGACGGAACGATCACATATTCTAGGATTCCATAAGCGGGCAAACAAATATTTTACGAGTACCCCTTCTGATATGGTCTCAATCTATAGGGCATTCATCCGCCCAAAGCTAGAATATAACGCTCACATCTGGTCTGGTGCATCCAAGTCCATTCTGCTCATTCTAGATAGAAAACCGCGCGTTAAGACTTTTACGTGATAGAGACATTGTGAACTCCATAGTTTCACTTGAACATCGTAGAAATGTCTCGTGTCTTTCCCTCTTTTATAGCCAGTTGCATTCCTCCCCTTCAAAACTTCACCCGCAGTATGCGTCATGCTTTGAATGCACACCAGTTCACCCTCAAGCCCAACTTCGGACGTACTGTCAAGTACAGGGATACGTTTATAAGCCGAACAACACGATTGTGGAATGATTTACAAGCTCTGTATTTCCTCATCATTACAACCTTCAAACATTTAAAGCCAACGCAATCTCTTCTGTTAGTCTCCCCAGTTTTCCCTTCCGAATGCGCCCTGAGAACCAGTATAAGGCCTCGTTCACACGATGAAGATTCTCATTCTCTAAGAATTGAATCGGTTCATCCGTATCGGCATACTGTCTTTTCTGGGCTGATAGATATAGCTTGCCGGCATACCAAGATCGGCTAAAACTATTATATTTGCAAACTCTAGAAAAATGCTGTCAAGTTGTTAAAAAAATATATACCAGTATACATTTGGCGCAACAGCTCTTTAAGTGCTTGGGTCTAGCTTCTCGCAACCACTCGTGTTGTGTGCGTTATATTGCTTACACGAATGGAAGGGACCTACAGTTTAGTGCCATATCCGAAGGGCAATTTGTTTTGAGAAGCTTTTTCGAGACAACAATACTCTCGGATGTTTGTCAGACGTTCGCGAGAGGTGGGACTATGAAAAAACTTTTTGGTGTTTGTTTTGTTATGTAAGGCCAATAATGTGTACAACGACGTAGATTTTCCTCGGTACTACCCCCTGTCCGAAAATGAATAGTTCATGTTTTCTTAATCTTAGTTCTAGCTTTATAGAATAAATGAATCTAATCCATCTCATAAGAGAACTACATGTTTAACGTTTCTTCTGTTGATTCGGTGGGACACAATCTTGTGAATCGCAGGTAAGGCTTGATTATGACTTGGTGTTAGCCTAGCTTTGAGCTCCACTTGTTTTCCAAATCACTTTTTGTTAAAACTTTTTGCTTTAATAGGCTTAGGGTACCTTAGAATCTGTTAAGCAACATTCAATCTAACAAGTGTATGCCCACAGCTTGGATGTTCCCGTTTTCAATAGCGCACCAAATGAGTTGGATCAACAAAACAATTTCCAATTTTCGTGCAAACTACCGAAGGCGATGACTTCAACTTAACACGGGGAATCCATTGCACATTTAATGAGATCTCAGCATTGGATTAGCGCACCCGGAATCAGACTCCTCTCCATTTCGAATCCGAAGAAGACCTGCCGCAATTGTTCATTGTTACTCTGCATAAACGTCGCTTACCGCTTCCAAGCAGACTACCACTTCATCGCTCCAGCAAAGCAATGCTCCAAATGTCATTCTCCTTCGCGATGTTATCATGGCAAGCAATTCTCACCTTAAAATTGCACATCCTGTGCATTCCGTTTAATTTTTATAGCCGAATCAGTTCGTGACAAGGGTTACGAAGCAACCAGGCTAGGAAGAACCAAGACAATGGCTAATAACGCGGCGCGAATAAAATTCCTGTCGTCGATTAATTGCGATTATTACGATGCTTTGTACACACATGGACTTTAGCTGTGGGAAAACGGATGTGGGCTTTCGTTTGTCGACCCTCCCACGGGCTGACAATGGGAATCTGGTGCGTGCAATAGATGTGGTCGATCCCATTTGACTCAAACGTCCAAAGTCCTCCGAACGTGTGTGCTGGAAAAATATTCCAATTTCGTCAAATAATCGAATCGAGCGAGGCGAATCATGAGGGTGGAAATTCCTTGGCCTTTTCAGGCATTTTCCCTACCGAACAGAGCAGTCACGTCTGCCTGTGCGCCTACATGTATTCCCCATTCTACATGGAGCCGAACGTGAGGAAGTACGAAATTCACTTCCACCACTCAGACTGCCGACTGAGTCCGAGAGACCAAAGGAAAGAACACAGTGTTGTTAAGTTCGAAAGAAGAAGAAAACCCTCATGCATGGTACCTTAATGATATCCTTAAGGCATATTAGCCCCGTACGTGATTGGACTGTCGAACACTGCTCACCTTCGTCCATGATGAATTATTGACAACATCAATCGGGATGGCAAGCAGGCGTCGAGCGGGTGGCATAAAGGACGAAAGGCCACAAGGTCCTGCTATCTGTAAGTATTTAAATAGTTGGTACTACCACAGTCAATACGGTTTGATAAGACTGCACAAAGTTATGTTACTGCTGTCGTGTGCATGGAGAGCAGAGAGTTGTATGTGTGAGAGGTCATAGGTGAGAGAAGATGTCAAATATCGAATCAATTGGGGCAATTCAACTGACTTTGAACAACATCATTAAGTAGAACAAAGTTAACTTTCAGGAAACAGAATTCAATTAAGTTTATCAGACAATGAAAGGATATCTGTCAAATAAATTTCAGGGAAAAACAATGGCGTTTGTATTGGGTGAGTAGTAGACGGACTACGTGGGAACAGCGATAAAGATATTAGGAGTGGATAATGGCTTAGCTAGAAAATGTGGTGGTACAGACTGAAAGTCAATTATCAGAAACCTCATTTCATTATTGGCGGCGATTTTAATCCAAACATACGTTCTGGGGCTCAAGATACAGCTCGAAAAAAGGTAGAATGCTCTATGGCGCAGGTATGGAGTACAATTGCGATTTCGATTCAACTGATACTTCGAAAATACCTGACCTAATAGATTTTTTCGTTGTAAAGGGAATATCTACCAACCACATAAAAGTTAAGGAGAGCTTTGATCTGTCGTGTCTGATCATTCTGACATTGAGCGAAAAACTTGTGTATAACCTAAAGCCAGCGAGATTAACTGGTAGAACAACTAACTGGGAAGGCTTTAAGAACGAAATTAAAGATAATGTTGAACTAAGCGTTCCACTTACGACACCCTATGAACTTGAGGTCGAAGTTCATCACTTCGTTAAAATCGTACACCTCGCAAGGGAAGAAACCTTTAAACCGTACGATGGTCAGGTGATTTACGACAACATCAATAGGCTGGATTTACCATCTGACTACTTCAATGTTTGTAAACACACTAGTGACAGCCCGCTGAGTTCTTCCAATAATGTCAATATCGTCGGCATATGGAAGCAACGTATGAAAAAGCTGTACACAGTAAAGAATGGTAAGTTCCCTAAATTGCGGAAAATGTTTGAATTTGGGAAAGGCTTGTGTTTGCGGAAATTTTGTTTGCAACACTTTTGAAAATTGCATCCAACCTCCCAATTCTTTCCTGCATCATAAAAAATCAAACAACACATTGCACACCAGGTAAAACCTACCCAAAAAAATGTGATACTGCATAAGAGGTCAGACAGAAGACGGCACTAAGTCCAATGGTAAGATAGGAAGATGGAAGATGTCCTTTGACAATTAAACTAAGTCTGGGGCAAGTTATCTTGATCTCACAGTTTTCACTTTTTTTTTTGGCTGAAGCTATTATTTAATTTAAAGATAAAAATGAGACTGAAGAAAATATATTAAACTCTAAAAAAAAAAAAAAAAATAGGGCATCATTCTATGATTCACAAATGTTAAATGCGAAAAAAGAATGCACAGTAGAAAGGTATTCTTGAGGACGAGTTTTGAAGTTTTTGGGATTTTTCAGCATTGTTACTTCAAGCGAGACAAGCGATAAATTGGTGTCAAACAACAATAGCTATGTATATATGTAGTTTAAAATAGTACACGTGACTTTTGCGAAATGTTAACTTGATGACCAGGTATAAAGGTTGACGGGTTTGCATTATTTTATGCTGTCTAAAATATCAGAGGTTGCTAATAAAAAATAGGAAGATTTTAAAAGACCGACCAATTGCTTTGACTTCAGTTAAAAAAAAAAATAAATAAATAAAAGATTACAAGTATGTTAACTTTAATATAAAAGTAGTTTTAAGCATTAACCACAATGGTTATAAATTATGGTGAGTAAAAATGTTGTTAATTTCAACATTCCTCGTCAACATTTTTATTCGAAATCCATTCCAAATTTCCGGAAACAGAATAAATGCTTGTCTCTCGGGACTGCTTTTGTCAGCTCATCTGCTGCCGTAAGTTTAGTTTGAAGTTAGTCGATGTTAACAGTACCATTCTCGATCGCCTGTCCGACGAAATGGTACGTATAGTCCATATCCTTCGTTCGTGACTGCTTGCCCCCATATTTTGCAATTTGTTGTGCACTCTGGTTGTCGCAATAGATTAACGTAGAATCTGCTAGAGCAACATTTAGTTCTTCCACCAAGAAACGTAATGAATAGGCTTCTTTTGTACCTTCGGATATTACTCGGATCCTGCACTAGACGTTGCCACTGTTCGTTGTTTTTTAGACTCCCAGCAGACAGCAGCAACTGCAAGTATAATAAAGAAACCATTTTGAAACATTCTATCGTTTATATCCTCTGCCCATCTTGTATCAACATAGCCTATCATAGGCCACCCAGTTTTTTGATAGGCTAATCCTGCATGCCTTTGTGACAATATGATACCGCATCAATCGCAGAGCAGCATTCTAATGCTTTTCATTAGGGTTTTGGGCAAACTGGGCTAAGCTACTTACGCTATATACAACGTTAGGTCGGCTGAATACTGCAAGATGCATCAAGGATCCAGTTAAGGTCTCATTCTTCTGTGTTTCAACAGCAATACGTTCTCCAGTGATAGCTGGTTTCTTTTCAAGTTTAAGCTTCACCTGAATGGGAACAAAATTTGGTTTGGCGTTTTGTAAATTGTAATTGATACAAAGGTTGTTAATGTATGTATCGCGTTTGAGAGAATGATAAAATTTGATTTTTTTTTTTTTAGATAGATCTTTATTTCGCATATTAATATGTACAAAGGTGTTACCACACATTTTACATTAGTACAGAGATATGATATTGTATATACCTTTCTGCTGAAACATAATTGCAGTTATTCTACAAATAAATATAAGGACAATAAATAAACAAGAAAAAAAAAAAAAAAAATTACTATATAATAGATAAGTAATTAAAAAAAAATACAAAATCAATATATATATAAATAAATCGATAAATAAATAAATAAATAAATAATAAATAAATAAATAAATAAATTAATAAATAATAAATAAGTAAATAAATAAATAAATAAATAATAAATAAATAAATAATAAATAAATAAATAAATAATAAATAAATAAATAATAAATAAATAAATAAATAAATAGATAATAAATAAATAAATAAATAAATAAATAAGTAGGTAAATAAATAATAAATAAGTAAGGGAATAAATAAATAAATAAATAATGAATAAATACATACGGAAATTAATAGATAGACATAATCTGGAACATATGTATTGAAACATAAATTTTGACAATTTACATACAAACAAGTATAACAAATTTAAGTAAATAAATCATTTACTAAGCGATTATCAGCAAAAACACATTTATTTTTAAATTTCATCATAAGCTTTTTCATAAGCAGATATCAGTTCAACATTCGCTCTTTTATGAAGATTCAAAGTTGAGTGGTGCCATGAAAGGTCAAGCATCATTTTGAGGAGTTTATTTTGCGACACTTGTAATTTTTTTATTTTTATCTCAAGTCCTATGCAAAGAGAAGGATGTCCAAGATCTCTTATATTCAAATTTTAGAAATTTTTTGCTCTACCAACTTAATCCTTGTTTTGAAAACGAAAGCTATTATAATTTCATCCAAATACCATATACTCGTATTCCTATAATAGTTGTTTCTTCTTCATTGATTTTAAAATAAATGATTTAAAGCGCCTTATTTAAACGACATACATTTTGCATACACTTGGGTCGCTGGCTATAGAGTATCATCTGAGTATTATCTGCACATATCCCAATCCCCGTTCATGGGCGCCGAACCCTACCATAGCTTGCCTACCAGCCAAATAAAGATAGAGCTAAATAAATGGGAAAAGAAAGAAAAGCTTGCAGATTGGTACATGCTAAGTAATGTTGAAATTTTTCAAACAGAAGACCTGAAGTGATTCTAGCAATGAGCAAACATAATACCAAAATCTAAACTGACTTCCTAACTGGTCTCTCAAATACTATGTACCTCAGAAAATCGGCATTAGTCATTCTGATACATTCAGGCTTTGGCTTGAGGATACCGATTCGGCCAAACATATTTTATGCGAATGTTCTGCTATTGCTCTAACCAGAATTGAATGCTTTCAAAAGGGGTTCACTTCTCCAATCCACTTCTAAAAATCATAAGCTTTCTACGTGAACTTGGTTTAAGCTAGGAAGCCAATTCACGCAATGTGTCGCAAAAGGGGACAGCACAAAAGATCTCAATGAGGTCGAGGTGCTCCATTTGGTTATCTATTCGCCTATCACCCCAGTTTACCTTAAAAAAACCTATTGCTGTCGATCACTCATCGGTCTCTTTGTCTGTATATCTGTTTCAACTTTTTAGCTGATACATGCATGATTTTTATACAAAATATTCAGAGCATTATCCCTAGATATAGCCGTTGCTAAAACAACCTTTATTTAAGGACTTTAAGAAGAAGGAGCAACAACAATTTATTTCCATTGGATGTGCCATGTATAAACGAAACATTTTTTTTTTGTTTTTGAATTTATAATTGAAAATGGATGCTAACAGTGAACGAATTTTTAGAAAAACAATGTGCGCTCCACTCTTTGTTCGAAATGTTAATTGATCGAAAAATATGAAAATATAGCCAGTAACAGAGCATTATCTGCACATATCTCCAATAGTTTCCGAGATTTTATACGTTTGCGATGATTTTTATACCTTGTCACCTTTCATGAGGGATAAATTTGTATCCGAAGATTTTCCAAGGAAGACCTATAATTGATGAACAATATTCCACTCATATCGATTCAATGATTAAGATGTTGGAAAAGAAAATGATTGACGAAACGATCTACTTTTTTTTGCAATAATAGTTGCAATGCTACCCCTGGGTGGCGATGGTGCAGTAGTAAAGTTATCGATTGTCACGCTATTTTTTCCCTTAACCAATTGTTGTTCTATTTTCGAATGCCTGGTATTGAGTGTTCCTCCATTTTTCTAGCGAAGACTTCAAAAAGTGAAGAGTGAGCCATCAAATGTAATAATACACGGCCTTGACTGATTTTCTTTATAAAAGTCCCAGATAACATCTTGATCAATAAATAATGAAGGATGTTAAATTGGACTTTCATTCGGCACTTGGGATTGGACTTTTATGTTGACTGTCTCGTTAGGGTGTATGGGTGAGCCTAAATGAGAACCTGCCTCAATTTATTTTATTTTATAGACCAAGAGAAAAAAAAAAAAACAAACCAGAACGATACTTAGTTTATAGTAGCTTGGCCAGACCAGAATGTAAATACATAAACTAAAGGGAAGTTAACACATATAATAACCACACTAAAAAAAAGTTGGGTTTCTTAAGATTCAGGACGCCTTAAAGAAATTATAGCACTCTTATAAGAGCATCAGTTAGAAACTGCATATAATTATTTTAAATCCAGCGCGTTGTGGTATTTAAAATAATATTATCTCTGACTACGATCTTAACAGAAGGGTTAAGAAAAACATTTGCGATTCCATACCATTTCTAGACCACCCACGCCCGCATAAAACACCTTTACAGCAATTTTATCAGCCTCGAAGTCATTTATCTCCATCAGTCAGGAACTACACTCACGCAACAAAAAACCACCACCACCACCTCAGGCCCATTCCATAGCTCATCTCCTTGGCCACATACATATACCGCCGAAAATTTAAATTTGATCGTACTTGGGGGCCATAAAAATCGTCACCCTATGAATAACTAACGGATGGCAATAAAGACGGCGACAGTAACCCGAGAACACGCTTATTTCGGCATCTTTTACGATGCGTAGGAGGCACACCACCTCGTTCACCATTTATCCTTCTAAACGAATCCAAGCCTTGAGGATTATTAATAAGCAACACCCGAACGGCAGCAGCAGCCGAGTGTGTCTTGCGCCTCCTTCACGCAATTAAAATGCTGAAATTGAATGCGGTTTTCCGTTTTAATGGTGCCATTAAGCAGCAGTCCTCTCACATGACATGTAGACCCTCTAGATATGAATGGCATGGGGTTGGTAGTGTGTTTCCCTCATTAATTAGAGAACAAATCACGCAAAAGTCGCCTCCGGTTACGTTGCTTTATTAACTCGATGAAATTGAATTAAAATCCTTCGTCTGAACCTGAAGCAAATGCCTCAAACCATAATCGAATTAGCAAGAATCCCACCGTTCAATTGGGCTTTCAATTAGCAAATTGTATCGCAATTCCTATTTTCTTTTCCATTGAATCTACATAAACACCATCCAGCTCCTGTTGAATTATTTATCTGGCGAGGCCGATTATTATTATATATTATCCACATGTCCATCAGCAACAGGACATAAGGATGCCCACTTGTGACAATAGCATGTCAATTGCTCAACGCTTCGCTTCCATTCCACAGACAATAGAACGTGACGGCGCTTGATCGAATGCAAATCCGCACACGAAGTCCCTCTGCATAAATGAATTTTCAATCATCTTCCCGTCGAAACATCCTAGTGCCCTCAGGATGCATGATCACACCAACAGCAGCAACAACAGCACAGTCTGTAAAGAGGAATGACAATTGGCCGGCTGACAAATGACGTGTGGGGCTGGAGCAACAAAAAAATGGGCTACATAGGCCATTTGACTGGTCAACATCATTTCGCAGGAAGTGATCTTGTACCCAGTAGCCTGTGTAGTAGCTCATCTGAGAAATGAACTTGTCCAGTTCGGCGGGAAATGAATGTGCGCGAGCGCACAAACGCACTCACTACTGTTGCAGGGCATTCTGCATATGACGAGTGTTGCGACTTGGCGAAGGATTGCATTTCATTTCGGACAGGAGGTGGACAGGAGACAGACTACTCAGAGCTGAATATTTATGGCCTTATCCTGGGATTGTGACAAGTTTAAGGCAGGCACTTGTGTTTGACTGATGATGGATCCGGCGATGATACGACCAAACCATCGCATGTTGTGTTGTATGTCGGAGGGATAATGAATTGTTTCAAGTGTTTTGTTCTGCTGGTGGGATACATGGTGCATGCCCATTTAAGAAGAATGTGCACTTGCGAACACTTAATGATGGCTGGCGTGGTTGTCAGTGTCTTGAAGCTGTGCAGGCAGAGGTCTGTCCTATTTAAATAGATCTGACCAAGTACTAGCGGGTCATAATAGTGGTAGTGTTTACAGTAACATCCATCTTGTTGTAGAAATCGACTCCTTAGTCGGTTTAAGATTCCAGGGAAACTGGAGAAATTCTTATGCTTCTTAAGATATTCCAACATCTTGACCCCTTACTATGGTCTTTTTAACATGTTGGGGCCTATATTACTTATTTAAAATTAAGCTTTGATCGAGCTTCCTGGAAAGTCATTTATGCCAAGAGCTCAGCTTTGATTAGGAAGACGATCGGCAGCTCTGGGTAAGCTGAAAATAAATGTGTTCTCCGAAGCTATTTCGTTATTATGGGCGATGTTCTTATAAAGAACTTCCCTCCAGGTATTGCGCAGAATTGAATCGTCTTTTGTGATTCTCTTGCTGGCACATCTATTGTCAGATCCATTCTTGTAATAACATTGTCACTATCGCGCTCTATGCTTTTTTTGTTTTGCTATCATACTTATTTTTAGGGAGCATAGAGTTTTAAATAGTAAAGAGTAAACGACCTAAAAAGACGCCTTAGGAAATGCCGCGATGTTGTACTGCTTTGGTCAGTCTTTTCTTCATTGTTATAGCAACACTAAATTTTTTTAAAACGGTCCTATATTAACTCCTGTATATATTCCAGCACCCTTTTGGTAGGAAACGTTTCCCATTCCCAGTATTAATAGTTGTAAGAGGAATTTGAGAAAGAAAGATGTCACACAAGGCTGTGTATACATAGTATCACCAGTACTATTTCGGGGAGTTACAAGTGACACGTTTCGCAGTGCTTTATCGGTGGGCACAGGTGGAATCCGGTGTAGTCTTACAACCTATGTGAAACACTTCGAATAAGCTAGTGACATTCACTTCTTATCGCATTAAAAAATGGATTTGCACCAAATGACCACCAATTTCATGAGAGAAGCAAAGCCCTCAACATCACAACTAATAATTGCTGGACAATAGGTCAAGTGTTGGTTGTATTTATTCGGAAAACTAAAGAAAATCATCAGCTTAAACATTAAGCTGCGGCTTTTCCGCACTTGAAGGTGCTGCAAACGTTCTGGCCAAACCGTATCTAAAATTAAGAGTATATAGTATATGTATGGTATGGAAATGGCCAGTGCCAAGACGGAGTTGGGGCGAGTCGCCCTAGAAAAATATAGAGCGGTCGAGAAGACGGCACGACAGTAGGGAAAAAGCTGAGCCGATAACTTCTTCACAAATCATACATATTAGAGCTCCACCAGTCGTCCAAAACTACCATCAACAGTCTCTAAGGCCAGACATATTTCTTGAATGGTCTGATATGTTATGACAGTTAAGATGTCAACTTGCTTACGCCTAAAAGCTTTTGTTCCGATAAGACCTTTAACTGATAAATTCTTTATTGAAAAACAGTGGAATTCCGCTTATACCAACTAAATATTATCAACTAGTTGACCAGCGCTCGCCTTGCTTCGCTGGCATTTTAGTTCACGCAATGTTTCTATGTATATAAGTACGTACATAAGTACGCGTATATTGCCAAATCTCTTAACTGCACGAAGTTTTGATAGCGCATGCATATCCTAATTAATAAAATTTATTATTTATTATTATTTATTTATTTTTAATAATTTATCCTAATTTTTAAATTTTTACTCTAGAAGAGATAACGCACTTAAGTTCAAAACATAATCATGCTATAGGGCGCCCATATACTGACACCCACACTATTGCAACGATAGCCGCTGCTGCATGACTGCTGGCAGTGGTCTCCACTGAACGCACTGAAAGAAAATTGTGGGCGATGATTTAATTAATTGTATTTGGCATTGCTTAGCTTGAGGACAATGCAGAAGGGTGATTTATACCTTAAATGAATCAGCGGTAAATTTACTAAACTTACCTGTTTATTTATTTTTTAGATCCGATGAGCTATTACTGATATAGGGCTGTGTGATCAACTTTTAGTGACGGAATATTCGATCTCAACCCCCTTGATGCCACTTAGACCTTAAATTTCGAAAAATGCCTTCTTGTCTCGCATCTAGGCAAAACAGGGAATAGCTGTGCGAAATTTCAAGTACCTAACATAATGTACGTCTAGTAGTTTTGGAGAAACTGTCTTCACCAGGAAAATCGTGTTTGTTTTTATAGTATTTAAGATGGTATTCCGAATAATCGATAGTCCTGAACATAATTTATTTTATAGAAAAAAAATGTTTCAAATGATGGAAAAGACGTCGGCTATGTAAATACTGATTCAGCAGCTTAAAATTTGAAAAAAACGGTAGTTCGCTTTTAAATTGCAGTTATAATTTTTTTTTAAATATAGAAGATGTTGGTTCCCAACAAAACCAAAGCATAAGCGATGCGCGCACGCGAGACTGGTAGCAGGGGTGGAACGCTTGGTGGGGTTATCCTTGTGGGTGATTCTGCTGATGCTCGTGCTGCTGTTTTGGCGATGCTGATTTTTCTGATCGATAGACGATTCAACCGAACTGTCAAATCCTGGAGAACATGCCGATTCGCTTGCACATGTGCTAATTCCCCAAAGTGTATAGCTCGGGTTACTCTTACCACCTCTAAGGAAGTTGCAGACCCACCAAAATATGAAGTGAGAGAACGGACCAATATAGAGTTATCTCGGTCCAACAATAACCAATGCATTATGGGACATTGTTAATAAATGTTGAACTTTCTGTTGTCATATTATTAGCACCATTTAAGGTCAACATTCATTCATTCATTCATTTTCAATGGCCCGCTAATCCTTCATGAGGGTCGCGGGGGTAGGATGCTCAGGTGGACTCTCCACCCTTCTCTATCCTCCGCCATTGACTCCAATTCATCAGGAGGAATCCCTAAGCGGCTCCAGGAGAGATGTCGGACTTGGTCCAACCATCTATTTCTAGGCCTACCTGATGGCACGGCAACCATGGCGCGTCTTGGAAGCCGGTCTGGGGGTATACGCACTACGTGACCAAACAATCGAAGCATAGATCGTTCCGTTCGGAGAAGTAGCTGCTCAACATTGAGTGCCTCGTGTACTCTGGTGTTGCGCACTCGATCCCTACGAGTTATTCCAACAACACCGCGAAGGAACATCATTTCGGCAGCTTGTATCCGCGATCTTATTCTTTCGGTCACTGCCCAAATTTCATGACCATAGGTGAGAGTTGGAACATACACAGAGTTAAAAACCGATAGCTTAGCTTGAACACTAAGTTCGGCCTTCCTTATAACAGATTGGCCAAGCTCTATCAAAATTGATCCAGCCTGACCAATCCTATAGAATAACTCGGCATTGCTCCTCCCATCACTCGTGAATAAGACCCCGAGGTACTTAAACTTATCCACCTGCTTCAGTGGGACTCCACTAACACGCAGAGTGCACTGAATGGGTTTTTTGGATACGACCATTACTTCGGATTTGTTCACGTTGATCTTCGTTCCAGCATCATCACAAACGGCTACAAACCTTTCGAGTGCCCGCTGAAGTTCGGTTTGAGAGGACCCAAGGATGACCAAATCATCCGCAAAGAGCAGATGACTAATCCTTAGGTCTCGTACTTCAAAACATTCCCCTCCACGGCTGCGCTGCAACATCCAATCCATATATACAATGAAGAGGAGAGGTGACAAAACTCCTGCAGAACACTCCAGATGTTTCCTCGAGGAACCCTATCATATGCTTTTTCCAAATCCACAAAACAAGTGTAGACAGGTTTGGCATACTCCCAGGCCTTCTCAGGAACCCTTCTGAGAATGAACAACTGGTCGGTTGTACTTCTACCGGGACGAAAACCGCACTGCTCGTCCCCCAAACTGTCTTCAACCACAGCTCTGGAACGCTTTTCTAACACCTTAGGGAAGACTTTTCCAAAAAAAAAAAAAAAAATATTTGGCGCAACAGCTTTTTAAAGTGCCAGGGCCTAGCTTCTCGCAGCCACTCATGTGTGCGTTATATTTTTCACACGAATGGAAGAGACCTACAGTTTAATGCCGAATCCAAACGGCGATTTGAGAAGCTTTTTTCGTGACAACAATACTCTCGGATGTTTGTCAGACGCTCGCGAGAGGTGGGACCGTGAAAAAACTTTTTGGTATTTTCTGGGATTCGAACTTGGAACCTGATGCGTAGTGAAGACTTTTCCAGGGAGACTTAAAAAAGATATACCCCTATAGTTGGCGCAATCTCTTTTGTCCCCTTTTTTAAAAAAGAGGAACTATCACCCCCATTTGCCAATCATCAGGTGTTTCACCGCATTCCCAGGCCACTTTAATGACACGCGAGAGCCATTGAACTCCCTCTTTACCTAAAGCCTTGAGCATTTCTGGCCGAATTTCATCCACACCAGCAGAATTGCCAACTTTTAGCGCTTTGATCGCCAAAGTTACTTCCTCTACCGTAGGACTACTTTCCGCCCAACTCTCGACCATAGGTCTGTCATCTTCGGTGCCCTGTTTGAGATTGAGCAATTCTGAAAAATGGTCGCTCCATCTGCGTAAGATGTCCTCCTCATTGGAAAGAAGTCTACCGTCTTTGGATTTGACTCCTTCAACGATATTCAACTATTTTCCTCTGAGTCGGCGGACGGTCTGCCAGAACATCTTATTTGCAGATCTGTGGTCACGTTCCAATTTCTCGCCAAACTCCTTCCAAGACTGTTCTTTCGCTGTTTTCACAGCTAATTTGCAAGTTCTTCGCGCCTCAGTGTACCGATTTCGAGAATCGGAGTTCCCCAAGTGAATCCACACCTTAAAGGTTCTCTTCTTCTCTCTGATGGCTTCTTGAACTCCAGGCGTTTTAGCTAAGCAGTTCTTTTCTCACCACCAGCCGCCACACTAAGCCGCTTCACTCCACAAACATCTGCTGCAGAGGCAATAACCGCTGTTGAAAACAGTTGCCATTCTTCCTCTACATTTGATGGAACAGTTGGAATTCGTTCAAACCTTTCAGATATTTGCCGCGCAAATGTCTCCCGTATCTCACCGTCCTGTAACCTCTCCCATCGTATGCGTGTAACCATCCATGCTTTACACTTTGGTAGGGGAGGCACTCTCTCGCTAAGATACAATTTGCACAGCACTAAGTGATGATCAGTTGACAGTTCGGCCCCTCTCAATACGCGAACTTCACAAACCATTCTCTTCAGACACGATGGTACCACAAAGAAATCGATCAGCGACTTCTGCTGAAGGCTCTGACGGTACCACGTGTATTTGTGAATGTCTTTGTGCGAAAAGATAGTGTTCATAATGGATAAGCCATTTTCACAACAAAAATCTAACAACCTCTCTCCGTTCGCGTTTTGATCAGGATCACCGTTCCTCCCAATCACACTCCCCCATGTCATAACATCTACACCCACATGAGCATTGAAGTCACCCATCAGGACAAAAGAATCCATATCTGCAACCTTTTCAAGGCAACATCAACTTTATCTAAGAAAGCTGCGTTCTCTGACTGAAGGTTCGGTGCATACACCTGCACCAATGCCAGAGTTGATCTTTCAAGCTAGAGCTTTAAGATCGCAACTCTTTGAGGGTGCGACTCCTGACAGGAAGAGCTTCCACCCACCAGAAAGGTCCACAGTTTTAGAACCTCTCTGCTTTATTGAAGAGACGCCAACTATATCTAGTCGACTTTTAACAGCCTCCCCAACAAGCTCAAAATCCTTCCCTGTGAGCGATGAGACGTTCCATGTGCCTATCCTAAGTCGATGTCGTTGTCGAATCTCAGAGAGTCCATCTGTGACCCTATCGGTGCACAGCGCGTTCACCCCTTGAGCCCCGTAATGGTTCGCGAGACCATTGACAGGAAGCTCGTAGCCATTTCGGGTTTGACCCGGCCGGCTGCCGAGCGGGAAAAACAAGGAAAAATCCAGCTGATTTTGGTACATAGGAGGCACAGTGATTACGAGGTTGGTGCGTAGAGCAATTTAGCGCATTCGCATCATCCTCGCCAAACAATAAGGAACCACGTATATATACTTATATTGATGCATCTATTTCTAAAAGAGGAGGTGCGGAAAATTTATTCGTCCTTTTTTTCGTGTTGAAAACAGCTTCTTCAACCAACTTTTATAAAAACTATTTCTCGGCTCAACAACCCAATAACGGAAGGACTCTTCTATAAAAAATGAATAATCCGGATAATTGATCATCCAAATAATGAGGGCCCAACTATATTTCGAAGACAATGCTGTGAGAAACGAGGTGTCTAAGTTTCAGTTTCAAGCCTAGGCATGTAGTTGTTAAGCTCTTTCTCAATTCTGCACCCAAGTTGGGATATTTAAAATGGCTGCTGCCCTCCGTCCTTCTTTTCCGAATGAAGTTCTGCAGTTTCAATTCGGTGTTATAAAAAAAAACACAAGTGTTTCCTGGTTCTTCACTATTTCTCGTCCTGATTGGAGGATTAAAGCCGCTGTTAACTGCCTTCACTACGGTAGCGTCAAGTGGTGATCGGTTTCATCCCAAGACTTTATAATTTGTAAGGAGTCAATTGTGAGACTTTTCGGCAGCAACGTATCTTTACACAAAGGAATGTATACTATTCTCACTAGCCTTAAAGAAACTAACGCACAAATCATGTTCCGTTGATTTAAATATAATAAACATCTAAATGACAATAATTCCATTACATTTTTAATCTTCAAATTATAGTTCTGTCGCCATGTCAAGTGCAATGGAATATGCTCGGTTCACCTTAAAGCACTGATTGCACCTATTTTGGTCATGTCTTAAGAATTTCTTCTCAGTTTTCCAGAATTTCCTTTAGATATTCATCAAATAAATCCGTTAATTGCGTTGCGAAAAAAAGTCCACTCAACTAATTCCGAAACGATTGCTGCTTGTTCACACCCTCATCCACAAAAGGCCAAAAATAAACACCAACTTGATACACAAAGCGTTGACCTTATAAGAAACTTGCTCTTGCTTCCAGTTTCGACCTTTTGTGTTGAAACACGCCTGCTGTCAGCTCTCTGTCACATCAATTAAGGTGAACAAAAGACAAACACCAAAAAATAATTGCGCAATGCTAATGAAAAGACCTGAATCCACCACCCGCAACCACATCGGGATAGATGGGCACCAATCCATTCCAGAAGTCGCCCGAATTATGATTATGAATTTCGAGATGAGATATATTCGTATGCGTCGAAGTGTGGGTATAGACTACCAGGAAAAGCAATCTCTGCAGAAAACTTACGATACGCCAGAGAAATAATATTATTTTGCTGATTATTTTTTTGCGGTTCAAGGATTACAAGGACCCTACGCGAGAGCAATATGTATGTTTATCTGTCTGTGTGCAAAGAAAATAGCAAAATTTCTCGAGATGAATTCTATAAAGACGACGAAGACGAGATTTCATCGGTGGAGACGGCTGGCAGTAGAAGAACGGTTCGCCTGTGTTGTTCATAAGTGATTCCGAGTGAGAGAGTTTGAATGACATAAGTCGGATTTTTGGGGGTTCTGCATGTATGCCCCTCTCGTAAGAGGGACGACGATGATATATCCTTTTTCGGGTCTGGGATGATATGGAATGTGATGTGTACTTTTCTCTCGCCAAGCAAATTGCTTTCGTAAGATAATTTATTCAAAAGTTGGCATTGGACTGACTCTACGAGACGAGAGATGAATGAAAGGATGTTTTCCCCCATTTGTTGTTTTCTTTTTATTTGTTAAGAAAATTTTCAACTTGATCCTTAAAATGTTGCAAGCATAGAACGGAATTCAATTCACTTCTCGACTATGCTGGAAATGTGATGTGTAATGTGAGACAAGGTCCGTCAAGAATTTTAAAGCGCTCAAAGAGGATGTTCAAAAGAAAAGTTGAAACGAATTGCACTAACTGGCGGTATCTTCGATTGGTTTGATTGTATGTGCGGATTTAAGCAAGTTTTTTTTGAAAGATGAATTGCAGAGGAATTTACAAAAGCTTTCATTTAGAGGAAAGTACGGATCCAAGTCGGGCGCAATGGAAAATACCTTGCTATCAATTCAAATCATTCTGTTGCACGGTAAAAGTGGAGAAACGTGCTCTACGCATGCCTCGAAACTAAAAAATCAGCTACATGGTTCATTTACAAAATAAAAAATTAATAATTTCACGGCAGGGTCGCAGATACATGCATCTATAGTGATCAGCGCATGTACTCGTGTTGCGACAATGCAATACTGATACGAATTACACGAAGTAAATAGTAATTTTCACAATTTAAATTTTGCCCGCAAATTTTATGTAGAAATACAACAATTCAATACAGAAAACAAAAGTAACTATATTACTGCAGGTCTTATATTTTTAAGTCGGAAATACGGAGGGTCTAACAAAAGTATGCTTAGTTGGTGGAAATTTACTATTTCTTGAGAAATAAAGGTTGTGCCAATATATTGACTCATAAAATTAGTGATGTAAGGACGGGAGAAATTTCAAGACCAGCACAGCAAGAGATTCGCTTTGCCATTCTCTTCGGAAATCGACGTCAACTCAAGCCCGTACTTATTTTAAACGGATGTACGTGAGTGCTTATGAAGAAAATGCGCCCTCTTTTCCATTCCATTGGAAACAGGTCAGACCGTAACCGCCAATTGATATACTGAAACGTATTTAAAAGATTTCAAAAATTCTTTGCGAAACCCGATGAAAGGAGAACTTCGATGCTTTTTGCACTACGACAATGTGCCTGCTCACACAAATAAAAAAACAATTTTCTGACGCTCTCAGGGATCAATGAAATTCGGCCAGCGCCTTATTCCCCGGGTCTCTGATTTCTTGTTGTTTGCGAAAGTAAAAAAAAAAATGTGAAGTGAAGGGTCTTTGTTTCAAATGAGGAGATAATAGAAGCAGTCAATGCCCGAATTGGATCATTCTCAAAACACGATTTTGAGAAGTGTTTTAAAAGGTGGCAAGCTTTGAAAGGTGGTGGAAAGGTTTTACTAAACTTTTATTTTTTAAATCAAAGTCAACTAAGGGCTTTTATTTTACCGATCTGAAATAAGAGTTATTATTACTTTCATATTATTTCTTAGATGCTCTACAGTTTTAGTACTGAGCATTGCTGTCGTTTTTCAATTTCCAATGGTAGCCTTTTTAAAGAGTTTGAGCAGCCTTTTCAAAAAATGTCTTTTCGTATTTCGTAATACGAGTACCAGTAACATTGTAAAAAAAAACTTACTTAGGCGGCGCTTCGGTCCGTGGTAGACATAACTTAACAACAAAAATATTCTTACCTAGAACCCATTCACAACTAAGAAGTTGTTGCATCATCATAAATTTGCACCTTTGCTTCTCACGGTGAAACCGAACCGACATATGAGTATTTTTGCTTGATCAGCTGCAATTGGAGTCTGCCAAAGCATTTGAGCTGATGTCTGGAGCATTTCCGCTGCAGACAAGCATGTCAGCATTTTGATGTGGAAGACTATGGGAATTTATAAATAACGTAACTCGCGCGTTGCGTACATTCAGCGACGACGCTCATTTTTGGATGAACAGGAACGTCAACACGCAAAAATGCCGGATTTGGGACGATGTCGTCACTATGGGAACAGTTTTTATTTCGGCATTGCGCCTTCTCCCCCACTCGTCGTCTGTGCAGACGGGACCAAAGATCACTCGAAGAATTTTTATATCAAAGTACGAGTAATCAAGTGGGCACTGTGGCGTAAGTGGCTAGTGTGTCGGACCACTGCGCGTGAGGTTCCAAGTTCGAATCCCAGAAAACACCAAAAACGTTTTTCACGGTCCCAACTCTCGCGAAGGTCTGACAAACATCCGAGAGTATTGTTGTCTCGAAAAAGCTTCTCAAACCAAACTGTCCTTCGGATACGGCACTAAACTGTAGGTCCCTTCCATTCGTATGAAAAATATAACGCACACAACATGAGTGGTTGCGAGAAGCTAATATAAAATATAATTTTTTTTTTCTAATCAAGGGCATCCTCATCCGATGTTGACAAAGTCCATGCCGCTGCGCCATACAGCAGGGCTCAAATGATGAGTGTCTTGTATAGAGCTACTTTAGTAATTCGTGATTGGGCTTTGTTACTCAATTGCCTTCTTAGCCCATAAAAACAGCGATTTGCAAGAGAAAGTCTTAGTCTGATTAGTCTGATATCCCCACTGGCATCATTTGCGGAGCTCGCCTGTTTATTCAGGAATAGATTCCGGCCCAAATCCACCTAACCAAATCCAAATCTGAACTTACTTACATCTATAAGTACCCTTGTACTCGCAAATTCTGCGCTTAAAATTGAAAATTTAATGTTTTACTTCAAAGCTACAGTAGAGTTTCATCGTAAATGCTCTCCAGTATACCACAGCCACATAGCATCAGTCCAAAATCTTCAGTCTACTGTACCCAAAAAAATATGTTCCTTAACTGAGCTCTTTCACCCTTATCACTCCGTCATTTCGAAAAAAATCATGACGCAGGATAGAACAGAGACACGGAGGCAACCTCTGAAATTGCAGAAACACACTCAACTATCTAAGCGAATTTCAGCAAAAAAACAAAATGTATCAAGATTAAGGTAAATCATACAATTTTCCAGATGAAATTAAGACTCCACATATAAAAATTAATATCCCTTTCGTGGAACACATTTCTCTTGGCACAACAAGGACTCTTCAGGGATCTTTTTTATTTCCTTTTGAAACAGAAAAAGAGTAATCCTGGCACGAATCGCGCAAGGAATCATATTAATGCATCATACTCGTATATCTGTCTTTTTTCATAAGATGACAACTTGCAGCAGAGCATTGCATCCCACTCCACCCACCCGCCAGTTCCCTCAAGGCGTGTCCTGAATTTAAAATGACTGTAATATGTTGTTTGAGCAAACCAAAGAAAAGGAACATAATTCGAATGCAAATGTCAAGTAAAAAGGGCGATGGCATATAACATAACGAAGTAAAGCCATGTACATACTCGTCCTTGTGTTATCGGAACATCATCGTCAGCAGCATCTTTGTCATCGTCCCTTGTTTAACCGGCTCTACCCCTTTGTAAACGTAATTATGCAGCATAAAGAACAAATGTCAGGACATTCAAAGTGCCATTAATTCTATTTGTCAATACGATTCTAATTGACAAACGCGTGCGTGTGTGTGCTATTGAATTGCCCCAAGGATCGATTGTGTGTATTGTTGCGATGATAGAAACTTTTCTTGAAGTTGCATATCCCCGAGGGAGCGGTAATTGTCATTAAATTCAACTAAACAAAGATCAAGCAGCAAAGAAATGGGAGAACACAATTCATTATAAGTGGGGGTTTTAAACGCATATTATGCGTGACGGGGCGTTGGCTTTGTCTAAGTGATGGATAAATGACGACGGTTTAATAAATAATGAGACGAGGTGCATATGTACATACATATATACATACGTGTATCACAATGGTGGTGTGATGGGAAAAATGTTGTTAAAACAAATGCACTTTATGAAAACCCTTAACGAGAAACCCCAGACCAGCAAGAACCCAATCGCCGTATTGCTGTATTTGGTGTATTTATTACTTGATGTTTAGATACGACAAATTAATATTATAATTAAGAGTGTATCCAAAGATTGGTTTAACTAGAACTAATTGGAAGCCTTACGTATTGACAGAGGAGTTGTACATACTTGTGAATCAGAGATCTCTTCATTAAGCTATTTCGTTCGAAGCCTAGGTAAAAAATTATCTGGTATACAAGATCAATCGAAATCCAGTTACTTTAACGATATAAATTAAATAAAGATCATCTGAGAACATGCGAATCTGAGTTAAAAAAACAGGAAGGCATGCAACTGCTACTCCAGCAGGCGCAAGTCTAAGCAGGAATGTATAATGGACTTTAAGAGTTGAACGGGCTCACCGGACTACCTAAGTAAAAGAAGCTTTAAGAAATGTATCACAGTGAATATAAGTTCAATATAACCGCAAGGCTTGGTGAACGACTTCACATTTTCAAGGAATTGCTTTGAAATGAAAAACCATTCAAGAGTAATATAATGATGATTTGAAGGTTCGATGAAAGGCTTCGGGAGCAGTATCCAGACAGTATGTCTTCTCAAGTTATACTCAAAAATAAAATATCTAAAAATAGTTGGAATAAAATTGAATAGTTTACAATTTGTTGGAAACTGAATATCTTGTTGCGGTTCACCACACAATGGCAACACTAGTCTGGTGGACACAGTTATCACGGCTTGTGGCTCATGTTCTTGCCATCAGGGACAAGCGATGAGGAAAACTCGCTTCCTTCTATTCCTTCTTCTCGATTCAGCTGGCGACGAAGAAACGTACTCCAATGAGATCTTCCTCCACCAGGAACAACACGGCCTTTCCCAAAACATTGATTTTTATATTTTAATTAAGTTTAAATTAATAATTGGTAGTTTTATTGCTTCTATGTGCTGAGGAAGTCAGTGCACTTAAAATAAAGAATATGTTAACGTTTTTATGAAAGAGATAACGCCTTTGCATTGCATGCGACTACCAAAATCTATTGCCTGACACATATCAGGGGCGGCTGATAAGTTCGCGGCCTAAGACATTGCTGGTCCAACGTTACTTGTCTTACGGCGTGAGTATTTTCGAGATCCAACCCGCACACATTTTTTGATGTTTAAATGCTTGTTCAAAATTTCTCCAATCAATCTTTTCAATCTTTGCTGACGTGTAACTCGTCCGATATATACCACATTTTTATTCTTTGGTTGACCAGAACTAATTTTTCGAGTTTTCTGACGTTTTCTTCAGTGACCATTGACACAGAACGCCCTGGGCGGGAATCGTCTTCCTAGCTCTCTTGCCCTTGTTGAAATAAGCGATCCCATTTTTTTTTACCTTGCTATTTTTTTTGTCCGGATAGGAAACGCTATACTGCAACACTCAGACGCAACTGGCTCATTGTACTACCAGAGAGCAAACTCTGAGTGGGTAACACTTGATTGGAATTCTTTGTTTTTCTAAGAAAGCCAAAGCATGATATGCGAAGGCCCAGACTCCTGAAGAGTCGATGACATGTCTTCGGAAATTTCTTAAGATGATTTTCCTTTTTTCACGAGGTACTTTATCGCGGTGCCGTGCTCAAAATTGTGAGAATTTCGCCTGACATAGTAATGTTAATCCTATCACAGATAATATAAAAACAAAATGAGTTTATTATTGAAACGATGTGATATTTATAATACCAAATAGTGCCACAGTTAGTGTTTTCACTAATGAGAAGATGAGTTGTTGAGTATATCAGCCGCCCCTCGAAAAGCTGACCAATCTTTGTGTGACGTCTCTGTAACATACAACGGGTGATCAGATTGACTTAAGATCCTGTCATCTTGAGTTTGTCGAAAACTATCTGCCTGCCCTTAAGCTGCTCACAATAAGCCACCTTTTTCCTCTTCTGAAACCGAATATCAGCAGAGTTTTAAACAACTATACCAAAATATACCTCTTTGTCTATTGTTTCCAACTACAAACTTGTATGAGGCCTCTCTTCTGTCATAATGTTGGTCCTACCTCCAAACCACTTAGTGAACATTTACGCTACAAATAGCGCCAACACTCATCACCGTGACCCATTTGCCCCAACATCATCTAGCGTTGGGTCCATTTATCATGCGTCAGCTATAAATTGAAATTGCTACAAAAATCACAACGCTAATATGCGAAACCTTTTATGCCCTTTTGTTTGTTTAAATCGATGGAAAATGGCGCAATCATCATCAGTACTTACAGCCTATGATTATTTCCGAGTCAGCAGTTTCATTTTAATAATAATCGCTTGACTGTCATGAAAATAAATAAAAAAAATCAAATAAATCGAGTAATTTTAAAAAGTTCAAACGATTCAGCCTTCTTCCCGTCCTTACTCCCCCTACAAGCTCCTCTCTGAATATGCGTATTATGAAAACCTGTTAATCCGTATTAAAATCCGATCCGAATTATCTCAAGCGGAAAGCAATAAAACCATGGGAGTTTTCCAGTTTTCATTTAGCAAAAAAAAAAAAACTCACTTTCCTATCAAATATTCATTTGCAGTCTAAAAATCGTATGAATAGAAAAGCAAAATTTTAATAACTTCTGCTGTGAGCTCTATGCGGTGGCGGGGGCTCCGTTAGCTCCCCGCTAAAACGACTCTATATAAATCGTTGCGAAACCAATGGAATTTCATGTACCAAAAGACTCGCCTTTCAAAAATTCAAATTTGACCTCATTTATCTATTTGCCAGCACCCGTTGAACGCACAGAGTGCACATTATTGTTTTTTAAGTAACCCCACCCCACCACCTCCGTCCTCGGCAGTCTAGGCCGTCATTAAATTAAATTTATATTCTCATGCAATTCCGGAGTAGCAGCAGCAGCAAAAAAAAAAATTGACTTAATGAAATTACCATAAATTTATCCATAAAATGTCCATTGTAGCGTATTTAATTAAAAATATCATCTCACCCCCAATGGCGTATGTGTGAGTGGGTGGATGTTCGATTCATGACACCACCCATGCCACAGGGTCGATATTTTCGCAAATTTGCCGCCATGCAATGAAATTGTCATCGAGCGCGCCCGTACGTTAAAATTATCAGCCCCCTGAAGGAACACCAATAATTGGCGGGAAAAATTATCCTTTGCAAGGACACAGGGTTTTCATGTGTCAGCTTGTTGAACAATAATAAAGCACGAAGGCAAGAATATCCAGGATCCCCACGTTGTGCTGTTACCAATTGATAAAAATGCATAAAAATATATAAATAAGTGAAACTGTGACAGGAAGTTTCCCCTGAGGATACCATCATCACCACCACCACCGTCGCCATCATCACGACCAACATCAGAATAGTAATGGCTTCCGCAGAGGTTTGGTTACCGAATGCGTAGAGTGGTCAACACCGATACGGAAAGGAACCAATGTCCTTCGAAATTAATTAAGACGAAAAAAAAAAAGAAAAAACGCCACCTTCGACAGTCACACGCATATTTGTGCAGTAATAATGACGTATACACAGAGCACGACTGTCACAAAAGATAACACGTTGAGCATCCGTAAATAAGTGTAAAATTGGGACATGGCGATGAGCTACTCGAAATTATATTCGCATATGCAAAATGGCTTTAGTGCGGGATTTTTCGCGTCTCATTGCATGATATACTCGCACTTTACGGCGAAGTGCAAAGGATGACCGGAAAGGAAAACAATCGTTATTTACTCGTGAGGTAGTTAAGGACGCTTTATTTCAAGTTGTAAAATTTGTTCAACGGTTTATGTATTCTTTTTATTATACGCTGAGTTGGAAAAGTATTGGGGCTGTATGCGAAAAGCTTATGTTATCCATTAAAAACACCTTGCTGGTTTTTAGTGTCATCACTTGAATATGGCCTCTGCTAGGGATTTGAAGAGGACGAAAAAACTGGTTTGATGTCAGCTACTTGTCTAATAGTCTGTAAAATGTGCCAACAAGCATCTGCGTATAAGTACTGTGTGGAAACTACTAATTTGTGGAAACAGGTTTAAATCAACTAATTTTTGGGTATAAACTTTTGATTTAGGGAGTTGAAATTGGTTCACGAATTAGTACAGGAATAATAAGATCCTTCTACTAGAAAACATAGAAATGAGTGTTCACAAAATATGCAGGCATTGATCTCCTCGCTTGCGTGGACGACTATTGCGTGAAAAAAAGGACAGATTTTAAACAAATTTCTAAAAAGTCAATGAATGCCTATCTCGGTACGAAACTTTTCATTTCACAACTCGACTCCTATATTCTTCTTCTTCCTTTTATCAGCGAGGCTATGATCCGAAAACAAGGGATCACAGCCCTCCCATTTCACTGCATTTCTACTGATCCGCCTGTGGGGTTCGCCTATTTGACCTCAGAAAATATCGGCAGGCCTGCCGATTTTGGATCACTCGGTTACTGAGGCCAATGAAATGCCGATGTCGTCGCATTTGTCTGATCCAGGCGTTTATAGGCCTGCCTTTCCTACATCGCGATGTCTTTGGAACGTGCATAGATATTGCCTTTTTAACAGGGTTCAAATGATCTCTTCTTTGAACGTGGCAATACCAGCTGAGCCGGTCGCGCTCTAATTTGTCTACGATGGTTTCCTTGATGTGAAAGCTTCCACGGATCTTCGAACTTCTTATTCGATCAAGCTTTGTCACTCCTGCTGTCATGCGAAGCATCTTCATCTCAGCTGCCGTTAATTTACTGTCATACTTTTTGTACATCGTCCAACATTGTGAACCGTATGTGAGCGCTGGACGTACAACTGCGGTGTAGAGCCTTCCTTTCAACTTAGGGGGCATTTTTCTGTCACAGAAGATAGCGGAATTTTCTCGCCACTTCATCCACCCTACGCTTACACGATGATTGATGTCGTCATCACAAGTTGCTTTGCTATTGATCATAGATCCCAGATATTTGAACTTTTCGCACTTGGGAAGCACTGTTCCATTCAAATAAATGTCTGGAATAGGCCTGAGTGGATCAGAGAACGGGCAGCACAAGTACTCTGTCTTTTTTGAACTAATGCGATACCCATTTCCCTCCAAAAATTTCCACCCACACATCAAGTGCTCGTTGCAGGGATGTAGGATCCTCACTTATGATGGCTCCATCGTCAGCAAAGAATAACTGATGTACCTTGGGGTCCATCACTTTACCTTCAAGCAGATAATCAAGGACTGTAATAAAGAGCAAAGGACTTAAAACGCTTCCCTGGTGTACCCCGACTTTGATTGGGAACTCTTCGGTTACTCCAGCGGGGCATCTTACTTTTGTCTTTGCTCCTTCGTACATGTCCATAATCATCTGTACATAGGTTTCTGGAACCCCTCGATGTCTTAGCGCCACCCATATCAGATCTCGTGGTTGTCTGTCGAATGCCTTTTCAAAGTCAACCAATACAATATGCAAATCCCTTAAGGAATCACGATGTTTTTCCATTATGATCCTTATACTTTGGATTGCATCTGTGGTTGATTTACCCGAGACAAACCCGCACTGATCATCAGATAGCCGTATTATTTTTCGCAGTCGGCCACCTAATACCCGCTCAACGATCTTCATGGTGTGTGACATCAGCTTGATCGAACGGTAGTTATCACAGTTTCGCGTATCACCCTTCCCTTTGTATACAGGGAGGAGGTAACTTTCCCTCCATTGATTCGGCATTGGATCACCTCTCACGAATTTGGAGATAAGAATTCTGAGCCATCTGAACCCGATGTCTCCCATCTTTTTCCAGAACTCAGAGGGTATTTCGTCTGGCCCAACCGCTTTTCGTTTTTTGGAGTATTTGACCGCCTCACTAACTTCTTCGACTGTAATGTCGGCTATTTGTTCACAGTTAGGGGTGGCTCTTGGAAAGTATAGCCGGGGAAACTGTTTATTTAAAAGCTCTTCACAATACTGTCGCCACCTCTGCAGAATTTTGTCGTCATCCACAAGAAGCTGGCCATGAGCATTGCTAATGAACTTTGGCGAACGAATCTCCTGAGCATTGTTCCTTCTTTGGGCGGCTATTTTGAAGATAGTGGCGCTCTTGTTCATATTGTGTCTTCGCAGCTCCTGGATAGCCTGGTTTGCATCAGCAACGGGGGAAAATATTTTCCCCAGCTCCCGATACAGGCCCTCCGTACTCTCTGCTTGAAGCTGGGCGCACTTCTTCTTCGCTTTTTTCTTGCAGCATCTGTATTCCATTTCGAGGCGAGCTTTTTCGTCATTATTATTAGAGGGGCACTTTGACCAAGCTTTGAAAGCCGCTTTCTTCTCATTTATCACTTTCTTAGCTTCATCACTCCACCACCATGTTTCTTTGGCGTGTTGATGGTGGCCTTTTGAAGCTCCTAGCAGTGATTTGGCCTTATTTAAGCAAGTTCGCTGTAGGGAATCCCACATATTTTGTGCTCTGCACTCTTCATCCTCAGCTCCGTTGATGGTGTGAAAGAGGTAATTTTTCATTACGAAAACAAAAGCTTCGCCTTTTTCTTTGTCCAGATTGTACCACTTGATTTTCTCAGAGACCCTTGTTTGTTTGCTTTTCTTCGGTGTTTTCATAAAAATTTCTGTTAGCAGGAGGCGGTGTTGCCGAGCGATTGCCTCTCCCAGGATCACTTTGCAATCTTTTACCCGGGGCTTCATGAAACTGCCTACCAAATGGTAGTCAATCTGAGTTTCATTTCCACCACTGCTGTAAGTGATCAGGTGTCGGCTTTGTTTGATGAACATGGTATTTAACACGATAAGACCGTGTGATTTGCAAATGCTTAGGATGTCTTCACCAGGAAGGTTCCTGGTGCCATATCCTAGTCCTCCATGGCAGTCTTCATAGTCTTCGTTTGATTTCCCGACATGTCCATTCAAATCTCCTCCAACAAACAGAAATTCTTCCTTTGGGATGTTCTTAAGGAGATTGTGGAAATCTAGCCAAAATGCATCTTTATCTATCTGATTGCACCCATTGTGGGGAGCATATGCACTGACAATATTCCACACCTCTCCTTGTATTACTAGTTTGAGAGACATCAAACGGTCACTGGACTTCGAAATGCTCAAGACGTTACCAAGTAGCTCTGCCGCAAGGATGATACCGATTCCGTTCTTAGACTTTTCCGTTCCGTAGTAGAACATCTTGTAATCTTTTGTCCTAACGTCCAAGAAACGCGCCCGATTCCCGGTGTTTTTCCATTTCGTCTCTTGGACACACAAGATGTCCACCCGCCTTCTATTCATCATCTCTTCCAGCTCGTAACTTCGACCGGTCATGCTTCCAACGTTCCAACTCGCGACCCTCAAATTGCGTTCAAACTGTTTCATTATTTTGCTAGCCCCCGGAATCCGTATAGCTCTGACCCGAACATTTCTGCTCGGTCCAGGATCAGTACCATGCACAGCAGTGGTAGTGCCTGGCGGGGTAGTGCCTTTCCTTTTTGCAAGTATTACCATAATGATACAGTTTTGCAATACAATTTTTTGCACCATATTGCGATGGTGTTTGTTGTTTGACACGTGCATGCTCCTGTTTTAGTATTGTTTGATCTTTCTTTTATGACACCGGTGATCCCCAGTCGTGTCAACCCACGGACTCGCATGCACACTTGTGGGAGGGTTTTTAAGGTAGTATATGTGTCGCTAGGCTCACTTGGGTGTTATATTGCCTAGATCTGATTTGTCCCCTTAGTCGCCTTTTACGACAAGCGCTGGTTGTTGGGGGGGGGCGCTGCAGTGATATTCTTAACCCGTCCCTGCACGGGGACTCGACTCCTATATTAATTGTCCATTGTGTGATAATAAGTAAAAGGGATGTAATAATACTATACGGTCATTCCACGAAAGATCAATCGACGATCTGAACGATCCATCTCCGATTTGGCTCAAAATTGGTAGAATTACTCATTGGAGTGGTACGAATCATGAGGCAAACAAGTTTTGCAGAATTCATTAGAGATTGGACAAAAAACTAAAATTCAAGGTTTTTTCTATATTTCAAAAAATCAAAACTTTGGCACAGCTCATCAGAATTTAGAAAAACGTGAAGTTTCAAGGTTTTGGAATAACTTTTATTTTCAAGGAAGAAGGATATTCCAGAATGCCCTTTTAATTTTTTTTTTTAATAACTCCAAAAATAGTATTTTATATTTTTTTTATTTTTTTTTATATTAAAGAGAGACTCGTCCTCTATCCTTACTTAAAATTTTAAGTTGGGATCACTATGTGTTTGACCAAAAGCATATATTCTGATAAAAAGTAAAAATATTTTCCTTTTACTACTCCTTGAGAAACAGATGAAATATGATATGATGAAGTTTTCTTGTTCCCAGTACAATTCTTAAATTAGAAAATCTCGATCAATAATTTTTCTTCATTATACTCTGTGTGTTATATTTTCAGTTGCCCAGTTATATAACTGTAAAGGAGTTGTGATGTGTCCCCTACACGGCCCGTGTAGGCTTTTTTGCCACCGCTGCATGACTTCTGGCAGTGATTTACGCTGAAGGAAAATTTCATTCATTCACAGCTTCAGGACAACGCAGGAGGATGTTTTATATCTTAAATGAATCATGGCGAAATTTACTAAATTCTTCTTTTTTGCTTTTCAATCCGATAAGCCATTATTGGGTTTCGGCTAAATAATTGTCTTTTAGTGATGTAAAATTGAACTTTTTTCTAATTTTTTTCACATATCTCCTGAACGAGTAGGCCGATTGCAATAAAATAAAAATCGGTCCTTCTCCTTATCAAGCCCGATGTTTTTCTGAAAAATCCACACGAACTGGGTTATTATTATAGTTTCAACGTGATGCGCGTTCAAATAAATAGATAAGCCGATTAAATATACAGGTTTTATATATATAATAATAATAATAAAAGGTAATAGACAATTGGTAACAGGATAATAGATAAAAGAAGATCGAATCGAGATTTTTTAATTTAAGAATTGTACCGAAAACAAGAAAACTTCATTATATTTCATCTGTTCCTTAAGGAGTAATTAAAGGAAAATATTTTTCCTTTTCATCACAATATAATATGCATATGCTCTTAAAAGAAAATATATAATGAGGTTTTTATGGCTTTGGTATACTAAGGCTCCAGTGTGACTTTTTATTCATATGGAAACATTTATTTCAGAATATTTGACCTTCCTATAAGAAAATTATTTTTCCCAAAGTTTCAAACGAGGATAGAGGACGAGTCTCTCTATAATATACATATAAAAATATTTAAGAAAATAAAATACCATTAAGGAACATTCCGGTATATCCTTCGTCCTTTAAAATAAAAGTTATTTCTTAACCTTAAAAGTTCATGCTTTCCTGAATTCAATGAGGTATATTTCACTAAATTCTGATGCGGTGAGCCAAAGTTTTAATTTTTTGAAAAATAGAATAAACCTTGAATTTTGATTTTTTCCAATTTTTTGTAGTTCCGTTACACGCAATCTATATCGAATTCTGCAAAACTTGTTTGCCTTATGATTCGTACCACTCCAATGAGTTATTCTTCCAATTTTGAGCCAAATCGGAGGGGGGTTCTTCAGAGCTCCCCATATAGGATCGGCGATTTGTCGTGGAATGACCCTATAACAATTCAAAGAAAACGTTTCCTCGAAATACGAGCTGCCAGTTCAATAAATTGCTTAGATGAAGCCTTTACGAGTACATGTACGGACGGTTTTGTGTTAGAAATAAAAGTGGCATGTTATTGCTTCGAACTATCAAAAGCGCATGTGTGAAATTTCATCTTTCTACCTAAAAATTGAAGATCCAAATGGAGATAAGGGAGGTAAATATGGACGGACGAACACGGTTCAATCAGCTCGATTATTTATAAATGATGTGTATTTTATAGGGTAATAAATTTACAGACGAAACATGGCAAAATAACTACTTGCCAACTTTGGCCTGTAAATTTATCAATTCATACAATGTTTTTCTGTGCTCATCAAAGCACTGCTAATAACGTGTAGGCTTACATGACATAATTTCTACATTTCATTTTTTATTTTTTTTTTTCTGGTAAAACACACAGTTCTAACGAGAAGTTGGCCTGTTGTTTTTATACATAAGACAAAACAATTTATGTCGATTTTCACAGATTCTCAGAAAACGAGTTTGAAGTTTTCGTTTTTCCCGAAATCGTATGGGATTTTTGTGTTATAGTTTTGTTTCTTTGCCCATAACTCGGTAACGACAACAGATATAAAAAATAAAAAATTGGTAGCATAAAGTTCGAATAGTAGACTTCTGGCATCCTTAACTCAATTTTGTCTTAGCTCGACTTAAGTTGTTTTGTCTTGTGGCCACAGATATGTATTGTTTTGATCGGATTTAATAATTCCAAATTTCAAAACTCTAGCTTGACTTATGATATGTCAAGGAATTGTGATTTTTTGACACTCATATCTTCGAAACTATTCAATCTAGACGCCTGAGATTTGGAATGCCGGTTCTTAAACCTTAAGCTCCTGAGAAAATTTTAGTCCTGCAACGTAACTATCCTCGGTGATAGAGATCAAAGATCAACTCCGCCAAGACTAAAGTAGCCTGAATATATTCAATATCACTTTTAAGTATGTTTGGACAACATTTCGAGAGACTGCACAGCTTGCGATGCTTGGGAGTATTGTTTCAGTCGACGGGGGTACCGAGTTGGATGTGTACACCTTGATCGGAGAAGCAACGCGAACTGTTAAGCATCTTAAGCGTTGTAGGTATTAAATCAAACTACAAGGCGGCCCATAAGTAATGAACCATATTGTTTTAGCTATAAATTATTTTATTTTTTGTATTAAGAAACCATGATTTTATTTCTATTATTTTTATTTGGACCTTGGATTTTTTTTTCATTAAGTACTGAAGATGATACGGCTCAAATGTTGGCCTCAAGTGTTGATCCAAATTTGATCCGTTTTTATTCCATTTTTTATCAGTTTTGTCAATACTTTCGGTGGCTACAAGAGTCTGTGGTTTGTTTATATAGAGTCTATATTATAGATATAGATCAACGACTTCAAGTAACTCCAAAGAAATAAGTCTAAAATGGTCAGATTGGGTGATCTTATGGGCTAAAACGGGAGATAACACGGCCTGGAAAAGTTTCTTTCGCTAACTTCATTGTGTCTATTGTATACAGTGGCACCGTCTTGCTGAAGTCACATTATGCTCCAATCTCAATTCATCCAATTCAGGTATCAAAAAGTCACGTAATATAGTTCTGTAGCGTTCTCGAAAAAGTAAGTCGCAATCATCATTTAGCACAGACGCTGCACCACACAGTAACTTTCATTTTAGAGGAAAATCGTTCTGTTCAGGGTTTAGACTTATGATACGAGTACAATGGCTGTATCCCAGACGGACTCGGTGATTACAGGAGACGCCATTTACAAAAATCATAGACAAATTATATAGGGTCATTACTTTTGCGACACCGTATACTACATTTATAGAGGGTCATAGGGGCATAAGAGACTTATGTCATCCCTTATAAAGGTAATTGGAATTGCAATTGTAATTGCAGTCTTGAGCACAACATATCCCCGTCTGTTACTAATTGTTCTTATTTCTTCCATAATGAGGGTTTTATTTCTTTACTTAATTCGTAATTCCGGTGAGTTTTTTAGTTGTTCGCTGACGTTATTTTGCAGCGAATTTGATTAAGTGAGACCTGGTGCCTGAAAGGTCTTCAGTTACTGCTATGTTAGCTAGTACCCCATTCCCCATTGGTTTTGCCCCACTTAATCGCAGTTGATGCTTGCTAGTTTTGATATGTATTTTGAGTTTTTCACGTGCCCCTTTCATAGCTGAAATTCAGTAAACCGCTTATGTTTTTCTTAATAGAGTACTTTGGGGGGTGGCACTGGTGCAGTGGTAACGTCGGCAATTGCCAAGCTAATGGTTGAGGGTTCAAATCCTGATGTCGGCAAGCATTTATTTATTTTTCATGAAATATGTAAAGTCAGTCCGATCAATTGCGAAAGCTTCTGTGAACACTACTGTGTAACGAAGTGACATAATCCACCACCACAGAAGCGATCATCCACACTCTACGCACACTTCACTAACCACCTAATGCGGAGGCCGCCATCTGTTGGCAGGTAGCGAAACAGCGAATATTCTCCGAATCTTCTGTCAAACAAGAAAAGGCGAATAGTGCAATAGGAGAAAATGTAAATACAAAGGTCGCAGACGAGAATGTGGAGGAAATTTTGCATTGGCTTAAAATTCACATTCTCGTCTTGCAGGATTTTTCTATAAAGGAGAGTGGATGAGAGTCAGTCGGGAGAGTCTGCTCAAGCGTGGTGGTACCAATCCAGTGTACTCTTGACAGCCTCTCGGAATTGGTCCTACGACTTTCCACCAATTTTCTGCCTTCACCTCGGTGATTGGGCAATAATCCACGGGTCTGCTACAAGCGATAGCCGACCCGTCCGATAGGTTTCTCCCCTTCTGAGAGAAACAAACTGAGTAAACTACAGCGGATTTGCCGCCCTTTGTCGAGCTACATCCCAAGCCTGCCCTAAGTGCGGACTGGGTCACAGCACGCCTGCCCTAAGTGCGGACGGCTACATTCCAAGCCTGCCCTAAGTGCGGACTGGATCCTTCCCAAGCCTGCCCTAAGTGCGGACTGGGTCACAGCACGCCTGCCCTAAGTGCGGACGGCTACATTCCAAGCCTGCCCTAAGTGCGGACTGGATCCTTCCCAAGCCTGCCCTAAGTGCGGACTGGGTCACAGCAAGCCTGCCCTAAGTGCGGACGGCTACATTCCAAGCCTGCCCTAAGTGCGGACTGGATCCTTCCTAAGCCTGCCCTAAGTGCGGACTGGGTCACAGCACGCCTGCCCTAAGTGCGGACGACTACATTCCAAGCCTGCCCTTAGTGCGGACTGGATCCTTCCCAAGCCTGCCCTAAGTGCGGAATGGGTCACAACACGCCTGCCCTAAGTGCGGACGGCTACATTCCAAGCCTGCCCTAAGTGCGGACTGGATCCTTCCCAAGCCTGCCCTAAGTGCGGACTGGGTCACAGCACGCCTGCGCTAAGTGCGGACGGCTACATTCCAAGCCTGCCCTAAGTGCGGACTGGATCCTTCACAAGCATGCCCTAAGTGCGGACTGGGTCACAGCACGCCTGCCCTAAGTGCGAACGGCTACATTCCAAGCCTGCCCTAAGTGCGGACTGGATCCTTCCTCTAGGGTGTTCCTTTGGGCTAACCCTGGGGCCGGCGAGCCCACCTTAGCCTTTGAAGAAAGATACCCTCACAACTGTGAGGGCATATGAGATTGGTCATATGGCTGGAAAAATCTTCGAACTTCTTATTCGAAACATCTTTATCTCAGGTGGCGTTAATTTACTCTCATACTTTTTTTAGAACGCCCGACATTGTGAACCGTATGTGAGCGCTGGACGCACAACTGCGGTGTAGAGCCTTTCTTTCAACTTAGGGGGCATTGTTCGGTCACAGAAGATAGCGGAATTTTCTCGCCACTTCATCCACCCTACGCTCACGCGATGATTGATGTCATCACAGGTTGCTTTGCTTTTGATCATGGATCCAAGATATTTGAACTTTTCGAACTTGGGAAGCATTGTTTCATTCAAATAAACGTCAGGAATAGGCCTTATTTTTTATTTTTTTTTTTAACTAATGCGATCCCCATTCCCCTTCAAAATGTCCACCCACACAACAAGTGTTTGTTGCAGCGATGTAGGATCCTCACTTATGATGGCTCCATCACCACCAAAGAATAATTGATGTACCTTGGAGTCTGTCACTTTACCTTCAAGCAGATAGTCAAGGACTGTTATAAAGAGCAAAGGACTTAAAACGCTTCCCTGGTGCACCCCGACTTTGATTGGGAACTCTTCGGTTACTCCAGCGGGGCATTTTACTCTTGTCTTTACCGGCAAAGTTCATCAGTCTTTAAAAATATAATTTAGCTAGAATGATCTCACATGAATACAGTCTTTGGTGTCCTTATACATATACATACGGACACCAATGGAACTTGGCAAATTCACAAGCATTACAAGTATTCATTTTTAGTTTTGTAGCAGGCATCCTAATTTTGCACATTTCATATTTCCTTTTTTCTTTCATTTATCATTCTGTTAACTTACAGAATATATATCCAACTTTCATACTTACATACCATACACTCAGCTTACATACAGATGTACATATATTTATATTCACAAGCATACATATTCATTATATTCATACACACATTTGTACACACTCATATTTTTCCTATAATCATCACATCATGTGAGAAAACACTTTTTTTAAATATAAAATTCAATTGTGCTCCACCTATGTAATGTATTGTCTATCTATACACACAATTGGTCCTGAGAGAAATAATAATGAAATTCTAAAGCTTAAAGTTAGGATCGTTACAATTGTGTGTATAAAAGAGCGACACGATCAGGTGCTCGTCGCAGTCTTTCCCAGTCACGTGTAAGCACACAATGATCAATTGGAGCTACACGACTAGTTTAGAGCGTTGCAGAGTGGACAAATTCAATAATTAAATTTGGTCGTTTGACCCTCTGACTCCTACCCTCTCTAAGGAAGGTTTGCATCTACGTAGTCGTATAGAGTATAAAGAGAAAAATAAAGAAGCAAACTTTTTTCTTCGCTGCAATAATTTTTTTTATTTCATCCCGCTTCAGTTTAAATTTTTAGTATAATTGATGGTTGGACTTGGACTTGGACTTGCCCCGGTTGGCAAGTTCAATTAGTTTAAAGTTAACCAAAATAAAATATTGAATTAGAATACAATGCATTTATCGTAGAATTAAGTATGAGGATTAGAAATGTTCGGTAATGATTTTCTTCCTGTAGTTAATCGTTTCTTTACAGTATGCGTAAAGTGGCTTCTTTCCTTCACTGCACAAGATTGCACAAAGGGCAAAAGATTAATAGGTCTTCTCTCTGTGGCGTATAATATAACTTTAGTAGTTCATCTCTGGCTTTGAAAAACGTTGATATACGGTTGATCCCTCTTCCTTATTTGAAGTAGTTATTATTATTTTTTTTTTTTTTTGTTACCTACCCTCAAATTCGTTTGTACTCAGATTATGTGCATCAATCTGAAATTGTTCCTTTTCTATAACCTCAGATATCTAGGAAGTATTGACTGTTCCACTTCAAACGAATGTAAACCAGAAACACATACCCACTCTAACCTAACTTAGACTATGTAGAAAAACGAAGTTTAAAGTCTTACGATGTTATGCACTAATATAAGCTTCTGCAAAATTTAAACTGCCTACGTTTTAATTATTTTATATTATTAAAGTAGTACTTTAATAATATAATATTAATGTGGCCTCAAGCGATAACCGCTTAAGTCGACTTATGGCGGAATTGACTTAATGATGCCAGAAGAAGCTGCAATATTCACAGTTTATGCCATATAATTTTTAATTTCTTCTCTGCAGTGGTTACCGAGATGTAAGTAAAGAAACAAGGCCGATATAGCAAACTCCCATACGTTTTAGGGGAAAAGGAAAATTTTAAACTCGTTATCTGAGAAACTGTGAAAGTCGACTAAAGTAACCGCTTTAGTGCTTCAGGCCACAGTTATATTTTGTACAGAACGTGAATATCCCTCCCAGACTCCGCAGTACTAATTGCAATATCCCTACGTTGGACTGAGACCCTTAGGGGATAGAATATATTTTAAAATGCAATCGTTCACGGAATCGAAATGACACACCGGACCTTCAAATATGAATTTTTTGCTTGTTTCACAGATCCTTGTAACGATAAGAAAGCCCATTCAAACAAATCCCAAATCCCTTCTGATGTTTTAAAGCCCGCAGGATACTTATTTCTACTTGAAATTGAATATATGTACGGATTTTTTCGGGTTGGACTGGCATTCATATAGCATAATTTATATAAAGCTTCTGGAGATTCAGCGTAGCGCCTCTTTAGAGCTTTTGAAGGAATACATTTTAAAGTTTATTTTATTCTCAACAACCTTCAGCTAATCCGCTTTTCCAGCTTGAAGCAACACTGCTCTACCTTCCTCAACGATGTAAAAATCGATGTAATAATCCTTCTCCCTCTATAAGGCTGCAATATTTGATGATAGCTGCTGCTTCTTACTGTTCTTGGCCAACTCTTGTTATTTTATGTCTAGTACCTTTTTTGGCACGTTTATGGTGACAGGTTCTTCATATAGAGGGTTACGATTGTTTTCACAGAACCTACGAGCCTGAGTGAAGTTTGCAGTTTTTTTTTTTATGCGTTTCACTGCAGGTCTGTGTCGTAATTCGTAGGTTATGGGTTGCTGTATGTATACTGGGGTTTGGAACAAGTTTAGATAAGCGGCCGCTCTTGAATCTCAACACATTTCTTTAGATATAGGCATTTGAAGTTTGCAAAAAGAACCTAAAGTACACACACACATATGTACTTAGATTTTAAGCCTTTTCAAGCGTATTTTTTCTGTTAATCGGCTTGTAAAAAAAAGAAAAGTTAAACTCATAATTTTCGGAACATAACCCTTATTTGCAGGAATAGATGAGCCCGCTTGGCTTGACACAAGTCTTTCATACCTCAGGGTATGTAACTCTTGTGCACTGAAATTCAAATTGAGTAGATTAACAAGTGTATATCAAAGCTAAAAGGATACACAATCGTGTGGGTGGACTTGCATACATACATACTTATAGTACATCTCAATCTAGTCTACATGTGTGATCTGGAACACAACTTACAACGAGTATAGAACTGACCTACCACTCACCAAATCTATTGCGTTTTAATGGTTAAGCGAGTGCGCTTTTCTTCACCAACTCAAGCTCAATTATACCTTGTGTCACCATCAAGCTTGTTATTCCATTATTTGCATTGCTCACTGTTTTGACGACATAATGTCATAGCGGCACTGTCGTTCGTACTTCCGGGCAATTTTCACGTAAACTGTCATACAGGTCGACACTATGAAAAGAGACACGCCACAACAAACAAGCGCTCAGGTGGTAATAAATCATCCAGCAATCAGTCCAACCACCAACTGTCGCACAATCTCTTATTTCTGTCGGGGATCTTAAACTTTTTTGCATTCAAGTTGCCACCTTATCGCCTTTAACACGCACTCGCCATTGCATCACCCCAATACCAGCAATGGAAATTGACACCGAAAAAAAAGCCGCCGCCTCAGCCGCTGTCGTTGCCGCCTGACATCGGAGTCGTGCCTGATGGGATTTAAATGGAATCGTGGGGGCGGCACTGCCATAACACCAGCCACCGCCGGCACCACCGCCGCCCCCGCACACTTGAAAGTATGCAAATTCAATTAAGACTTGCATGTCTCTCTGACTCCCTGCATTTGACAGGATAATTTTCTCCACCGTTGCCAAAGGACAGTAGAGGTTCATTCCATTAACGCCGAGCGCTACACACCAACCGAGGCTGCCGAAAGGAGAAAATGTTTTATTCATGCAATCTTTTGGAGCTGGAGCCCCTACCGACACCACGACACTACCACCGTCCGCCGACAATCGAAACGAAAGCAGTTGAGTTCCTGTGGAAGATGCCGCCCAACGACGACGATGACGTCTCTAGATGCCACTTCGAATGCGAATCTGCACGCATTTGACTAAGTGCTCAGTGTTTAATCAACATCCTTGTCGCACGCAACTAAATAATTAAGTTATCCGTGTTGGCTGGTATAAGGCTTTGTCCATCCGGTTCTCAACTGGTCACCAAAAAGAAAATAAAGAAGACAAGTCAGAGTGTTTGCACAGCGTTGAGCTCCAATTAAGTCGCAAGGCAAACATTGCTTTCCCAGACTCAGGTGGTTTTATTTTTTTTAGCCGAAGTCTCATTCGGAACAGAGAGAGAGTGTATGTGCGTGTGTGTGGGAAAGGGCTCTGAAGCTCTTACGCTCGACACATCCGCTGGGCACCACTATGTTTGTAACCGACTAGAAGAAAAGAAAACTGTACAGTCACTGTTTTCATTTCGATTTCCATTCCCAGCTTTGTCAAAGGGTTGCCTAGATGCAATTAGTCGCCATTATCCGCCGTCAGACAGATGGTCCTCCCTCCGCTGTTGTGGTGTCTAAGCCACCTCCAGACCTTATTAGAGCACGATGACTTGCGTAATAGTAAGCGGACTGAATTTATTTTCTTTGTTTGACGAAGCCGTGAAAATTTGGACACGGTCGATCCCTAGCTCAGAATTGACACTTTTACAAGCCCATCAAGTGGGATTAGAATAGAAGAAGTGGCGGAGGAGAATTGGTTCCCTGAGTGCGCACGATAATGATCGATTTGGAACGGTGCGGCGCGCGCGCGCGACCAGTGGCTCTGTAATGGTCATGTTGTCCATTATATTTCGTGTGTATCTTTTCTACTGTGGCTGACCAATTTGATCCATTAACTGGGGTCTAGCGGTCTTCACGATGCGGCACAAGATAAGCCAAGCGAATTGGGCCGTAAAGTGGGTACAGAGCACTTAAGTGCTCTAAATCATATATACAGCTCTGAGCAAAAACATAGAACGGAGATGAAGATGAAGAGGAAGATGAGATGAGATATCTGGCTGCGCTGCACTGCGATAGTACAAAATGTAAACGTCTAATGTAGCTGTCAAAATGTTATGCTGTGCGTTTGTCGTAATAGAAAGTTACACGAACGTGTGGTGCTTGTTCTTTGGTTTGGAAAGGGCACGCAATCGCTTCAGACCGCAAGTGGCCAGTGAGGAAGACAGCCATTGTTCTGAGCATGGTCCCATTGGAGTTATTGCTGCTCATCGCATCGGGTTACAAATTCCACTTGCTGGGGAATAAGTTTAATGTTCGGCATTCCTTTTGTCATGTTTGGGAGATTTGGAAGAAATTTCAAGAATAGTAATTATTGTGCTTATATGAAATAAATTACGGGTTGACGTAAAACACGTATCTATTGATGTCAAAGTTTGACCAAAAGTCCGCCAGTTCTATACTTAAGAAAGAAGTCAGGCCGGGGTTCCTACTACCACGACCACGGCATCTACTGAGAATATTTAAGGTTCATTAATTTGATAATGTATAGGAGATGTACCGCGTGGTCCTTTCAATAGTTGGATCTTGTCACTGTCCTTCCGTTCCAAGCTGGCCATGCTAACGTTTCGGCAGGAAATTTAAAGGGCCTCAACTCCAAGCTTTTGAATACTTTTGGGATGGAGAACATTTGTAGGTATTTTGAGCACGAGACAGAACCAATATACTGCTGATGGGGACATCTCAGGAAAAATGGGCCTGATTGGGTCTTTTAACGGGAATGTCACGAACGGTTACAAACTAATCTCTGCGTAGCTCCTATGAAATGTGAATACTTTAAAATAAAACATAATATTGTAAATAGTAATAAATCGGAAAAGAGATAAAAAAAAGGTTCGGAGATGTGGAACAAATACGGAGTGCCCTCAAATTACCGTGTCGTAGTCAGAGAGGTTACTAGACTAAAAAGAAGTACCGAAGTATTGGGCTAGCCAGCTGATACTCTTGATACTTGGAATAATGAAGAACAATACAAGAACAAGTTAAAGTCCTTATAATCACGAACGTGAGAAGGTCTATGCAGAAAAGCAACCTTCAACTTCAATCAAAAAAAAAAAAAAAAAACTATGTTGGCGCTCTACCTTAGCATCTACTCTCCGGATACACAAAGGTTACTTGGAAAACATAGACATATCATATATTACAATCTTATTAAAGATGGCCTACCATAGGATTCTGCGTTGGCCCCTATACTTTTTAATTTATTTGTTAACGACTTCCTCGACCATTAGCAAAATGCTTTAATATATAGACGACATAGTTTTCGCATCGCAATAACGAAATCTCACAGCTCAGCGCGGGCTCACTAAAGACTTGAATTTACTAAACACACATTTTAAAACGAGGAGGCTGAAGAATAACTAGGATTAGAAATATTTTTATACCAAAGTTGACTGGTACTGGCTGGGGCTTTGGTTCACTAGTCTACACTATGGCGGAGTACTGTGCTCTAGCATAGAGTAGAAGCGAACATACAAAACAAGTAGGCACTAAACTAAACGCAACGAAAGCCTAGAAAAGGCAATGGCTGTGCATTCTTTGCATTCGTTGCTTCCCTTTAAGAGTAAAAACAAAACGAGGGGCATTTCTCTACCAAATCGTGAAATAAAGAATCCCCTCAAGTTTGCGTCGTAGATTCAAATCAAAGTTTCAACTTGACTTTCCCCAAAGGGAATGGTGTACTTTCATCGCTTTGCTCCATTCTGGAAATATGGTATGCTGCTTTCTTATGCACAGATGGTCAATCGTTCAGAGCTTTCCGTGCGAATGTGTAAATGAACATTAAATGATGCAGCACATTCTGCAACTTCTCAGTTCTCAGTGGTGGAATTTTTTTTACTTCAGCCGTCAGCATGTTTTGACCTATAATAATGAAAAATTGAATGCTTCCAGGAGCTGCGAAGACACAATATGCACAAAAGCGCAACCATCTTCAAAATAGCCGCCCAAGGAAGGAGGAATGCTCAGGAGATTCGTTCGCCAAAGTTCATTAACAATGCTCAAGGCCAGCTTCTTGTGGATGACGACAAAATTCTGCAGAGATGGCGGCAGTATTGTAAAGAACTTTTGAATGAACAATTTCCCTGGCTATACTTTCCAAGAGCCACCCCTAACTCTGAAGAAATACCCGACATTACAGTCGAAGAAGTTAGTGAGGCGGTCAAATACTCCAAAAAAACGAAAAGCGGTTGGGCCAGACGATATGCCTTCTGAGTTCTGGAAAAAGATGGGAGACGTCGGGTTCAGATGGCTCAGAATTCTCATCTCCAAATTTGTGAGAGGTGATCCAATGCCGAATCAATGGAGGGAAAGTTACCTTCGCCCTGTATACAAAGGGAAGGGTGATACGCGAAACTGTGATAACTACCGTTCGATCAAGCTGATGTCACACATCATGAAGATCGTTAAGCGGGTATTAGATGGTCTCGGGTAAATCAACCACAGATGCAATCCAAAGTAGAAGGATCATAATGGAGAAATATCATGATTCCTTAAAGGTTTTGCATATTGTATTGGTTGACTTTGAAAAAGCATTTGACAGACGAGGTCTGATAAAGGTGGCGCTAGGACATCGAGGGGTTCTAGAAACCTATGTACAGATGTTCATGGACATGTACGAAGGAGCAAAGACAAGAGTAAGATGCCCCGCTGGAGCAACCGAAGAGTTCCCAATCAAAGTCGGGGTCACCAGGAAAGCATTTTAAGTCATTTGCTCTTTATAACAGTCCTTGATTATCTGCTTGAAGGTAAAGTGATGGACCCCAAGGTACATCAGTTATTCTTTGCTGACGATGGAGCTATCATAAGTGAGGATCCTACATCCCTGCAACAAATGGGTATCGCATTAGTTAAAAAAAGACAGAATACTTCTGCTCCCCGTTCTCGGATCCACTCAGGCCTATTCCAGACATTTTTTTGAATGGAACAATGCTTCCCAAGTGCGAAAAGTTCAAATATCTGGAATCTATGTTCAATGGCAAAGCAACTTGTGATGACGACATAAATCATCATGTAAGCGTAGGGTGGGTGAAGTGGCGAGAAAATTCCGCTATCTTCTGTGACAGAAAAATGCCACCTTAGGAAGGAAGGCTCTACACCGCAGTTGTGCGTCCAGTGCTCACATTCGGTTCACAATGTTGGACGATGTACAAAAAGTATGAGAGTAAATTAACGGCAGCTGAGATGAAGATGCTTCGCATGACAGCAGGAGTGACAAAGCTTGATCGAATACGAAGTTCGAAGATCCGTGGAAGCTTTCACGTTAAAGAAACCGTTGTACAAAAGTTAGAGCGTGACCGGCTCAGCGTGTATTGCCACGTTCAAGGAAGAGATAATTTCTTATTCGTAATGTTAATTTCGACTTTATCTTAGACAAGACCATTAACATCGACACAACTGTTGCTTAATTTTACTCTTTTATCTTTGACTGTCTTATTCAAGCTGTCCCTATCTCGCCATAAAAATATGTTACTCCTTCCCACCTTGGTACACCAACGCTGACTTAGGAATAAACGAAGTAAACTGTGGCAAGTATTTCTAAGATACAGATCTGTCTCAGACTTTTCGAACTACTTTTTAGTTTGGAACAACAATATGCGAATATCGTTACTCCGATTATCTCCATCATATGCATATCGGTGTTATCTCTAACCCAAGTCGATTGATTTTTGTTGATTTCTTCAACCAAGAGTTCTTGAATGATAAGGTTGAACCCGATGTTTTCTACTTTACTTATATGAGCGGCTGCACTTATACCTTCATGGCATCTGCAAATATAAGTATTTCGTCAGTGATTGATAAGATTAATATTATCAATGCTAGTTACTCTTCCGGTCCTGATGGCCTTCCTTTTGAAAGAATGTGTGTGCAAATTAACCTAGTTATCCTGGCTTTTCAGTAATCAATAATTGCAATTGGTGTTGCCTTTAAATTGGGGAAAGACTCATTTACTATCCTCGTTCATAAGAAGGGCTGCAAAAGTGATATTTCCAACTATAAGCCGATTACCAAACTTTCATGAACAATTTAGGACCTCTAATTCTGGTACTAACTATAAACGATGTCGTTTTTATCATCGCGGAATCTGATCTATGCACACGACATGAGGATCTCTAGATAAATTTTCTGCACTGCACATTCTCACTCCCTGCCGGCAGAGTCTCTTAAAACTCAGCGTGAAAAAATGCCAAGCATGGTGTCGTAAGTATCGTCTTCTGCTTCTAAGAACACAAATTCGTGATCTAGGTATCATCTGTGACAATGAACTTCAATTTCGTTCTCATATTGATAACATAATTAGCAGAGAAAACTTACCATTTGGCTTTATTAACCGTTGGCCGAAGAAACTTTCTAACCGCTATTTCACCAAATCCTTGAATTTGCCAGTCAAATCTGGTCACCCTACCACATTCAGAGAATCGAAGCTGTTCAACGTAGATTAATGCGTTTTGCCTTACGGGGCCTGAGCTGGAGTGATTGAACCTCCCTACGAGAACCACCTAAAATTGTGAGATCTACAAGCCTTTAGGACACGTGCGTCGTGATGTCGCTGATATACTTTTTGTACATCACCTTTTAGCCGGAGCTATCGATTGTCCTCACTTGCTGCAAAAGACTTCCACTGATTAGAATGCACGTATAGGAAATAAATTTTCCCATGTATTTGATTTGCATTGCAGTAAATCTACACTGAGTCACTCCCTACGTAGCTTACCTTACCGCTAAACTTTATGTAATAGAATAAGATAAGATAAATATTCTGTTTTAAATATTGCCATAATAGCATTAAGCACCCCCATCCCTCTCTGTTGTAAGCCCTTTATAGTTTAACTAATAAATAAAAAAGATGCTTGTTGGTTGTGTCAATACCTTCCGTAACTTGTTAATAGTGTCGTCCATCTCCCATAAGCGAACTTTTAGAAGTCGAAGACGGTGCTGCACTGTAAAAGTTAAGGCATGGTAAGACTTCAGTAACGATCGTCTAGTTGTGAAAACCTCTTTGCTAGTTAACCGAATCTCTCAGTTCCATGGATTTACCCAACAGAGTGATATGCCATTGTTTGAAGTGAGAGATCACAACTTGTCGGATGTGATGGCTCTGTAAGCTATGTATATACACATGTAATTAAATATATACATATACTCGTATATATATGTACATATACCCGGCTTCCAAGGCGTGCCATGGTGACCGTGGCATCGAGTAGGCGATCCCGCGGTAGGCCTAGAAATAGATGGTTGGACCAAGTCCGGCATCTCTCCTGGAGCCGTCTAGGGATTCCTCCTGATGAGTTGGAGTCAATGGCGGAGGATCGAGAAGGACGGAGAGTCCACTTGAGCATCCTATCCCCACGACCCTCATGAAGGATTAGCGGGCCATTGAAAATGTATGTATGTATGTACATATACTTGTATACATATTCTTCCGAGCAGATTATGGAGCCTACATCCCCTTCCATTTTCAAACCATTTCTGCGCTAACCTCGAGGAGGGTTTTTCGCAATGCACCATAAAAATCTACTCATAAACCCTACTCGATTTCTGCACTGAGCTCAAGGAGAGTTTCAGTTGTTTAGTTATTCGTTTTCATTTGGCAACCCTCCTGAAGGTCAGCACAAAACAAAGCGAATGGGGTTGTATGTACATACACTCGGTAAAAAAAAAACACGTCCATAGTAGTGGTGCCTTATTCCAATTAGTGCAGGAAAATAACTTCAGAAAAAAATTAGCTTTAATGTGAAGTTGCGTGAGCGTCTAAGCCATGTGGAGAAAATTGGGAAATTCTTTTTAGATTCGCCGAGAATTTTCAGTCATATCATAATTTCTTGTTTTTTGTTCCGAAGGGAAAATCGCCCAAAACTCCCAAATGAACAATCGCCCAAAATATCACGTAAAAAAAATGTGTACGTTTGATTTTCTAGTTTGGGCGGCTTGGTAAGTTGTAAAGTTGGTTTGAATGATCGCCCTAATATAATTCCTATTGCACACAGTACACACGACGCGTAGCGGCGCACAGTGGATGGAGTCAGTGTAAAGGCCTGGACATTGCCCAAAAATGAAATCACTGAATTTCTTCCATCTTTTGTAATTGTCCTCTTTTGAAATTTACTATCGATAAACTCGAAAATATATGCATATATGTTTTATTTGGGAGTTTTTCTTTTAGTGTTTAAAATCGTGCATAATTTTGTTAATAAATAATTAAATTTTGAAAATTCCTGTGTTATCATATTATTATTAAATGAGCAGGTAAATAAAAAAAAAGCGAATTAATTCCCTAACGAAATTTTCCTTTGGTACTTGCAGATTTGGTAAAACTCTCCCAAACTCGCGGGTCAAAAGACACAAAAAGCAAAAGCTATATCTTGTTTTAGATGTTGACTTCACTTTTTTTGACTTTCCGCGATTTTGAGAAATATTTAGGTAATTCTCTCCGAAAAATGGATTAACTTAGTGGAGACAAAGTTATAGAGAATTTTCATGACCCATTATCTCGACAACCGTTTGGCCGAACTTGGCATATTTGTCCTTTACCTCATTCTTAAAAAATTGAGTGAAGGATTTTTTGAAATATAGAAAAATAACATTATAATGAATGGTTAATTTGTTATTTTTTTCAACTTAGAATTAAAGTCCCGTATTAAAATATCGAAACAACATTTTTAAAATCCCTCCACTTGGCTTAAAGTCAATGCTGTCTCAAAAAAAAAAAAATATCATCCAGATATGATTTCTTGTATTCCGAGAAAACGGGTCATTTGCTTCTCTTTACATTCTTCTTGATTGTTTCTAAAGATCTGTTATTATCGGTCTGTGGTAATCTTCTGTACGTAAAAGAGTGAATAAAAACAGAAATGGACAACCAGATCTCTAAAACAAAAAGCATTTTAATCTGCATCAAAATTATCGATTCAAAATAAATTTCGCATGCAACTAATATTGATTGTAGATCAAGTCCGACAGAAAGAACGCACTACAAATGATATAATACTGCCAAAAATTCTTCCAAAATCCTAAAATTTCATCCAAAATCTCTGGAATTGATGAACGTTTGGTGTATAGATTTGCAGTGATGCTTCAAGCTATTTCCTCTGGAATGGAAATTCTTGCAAAAAAGTTCGGTTCCATCGCCAGAGAAACGTCCCATTTGTCTGTGTCTTTATACCCATAGTGTTATATGCCAGTTACTGTCCACAAAGTTTTAATCCATGGCGAGGAAATCATCAAGAAAGTGTTGGTGCCAATTGGACAAATATCCGAGGAGGCACAGGAAGCTCATAATAAAGATTTTCGAAAATTTAGACAATATCAATCTAGAAAATTAAGTCGACAAGCTACTAACGCAGATAATATAACAAGTGTTCTCTATATTACAAACATGAAGCCGAAATGGTCAATAAATTCCGGCAATAAGCTTTTCCCGGAAGAGCTTGACCTTTTAAAGATTGAAGATCATCGTCAATCTGAAACTAGTGATACTGAGATGGAATGAGAGGCAACGGAACCTAGTACGTTAGTTTCGAAATGCACTACTAAACAAGCAATTTAGATTTTAGAGAACAGTTTTCCAAAGAGAGTTAACACTTTTTTTTCAGATTTGGAGCAAATAACACAGTAGTAGCCATTCTTTGGAAATATGTATGTACCCACTGATTTTCTCTTTTATAAATGAATTAATTTAATTTTTTAAATCAGTAATTTAATATTTTATTATGATTTGTATTTAAAATTTGATAATAGTTTGTATTTGCTTAGTTTAGTACTTTCTTTTGTATTCTTATTTTTTTTCAATGAAAAAGTAAATCATGCAATCAAAATGAAGCTTAGCGTTTGCGTAACTATTTTCGTAGGTTATTGTGTTTAGATTTCATTGAAATTTCACATAGTTTTACACTAATAACTTAAAAAGCTCACAAATTTTCATCAAAATTGGTTCATTATTATTCGAGAGATTGCCATATCCACATTAGTCTATGTGCGCCCTGAGCACCTGCATGTGAGGCTGAAGTTCGTCCAGTGTATGAGTCGACTATGAACATGTCTTCTACTCATATACCGGTCGGCCTTCGTAATAGCTTACCGTCAGCTGTAAAAGGTTAGGTTATGTTAGGTTAAGGTGGCTAGCCTGACAAGGTTAGGACACAATTAGACCACTTGGGTCTATTGTGATACCACGTAAAGTTAGGACCGGAAGAATCACCGGTTAGCGGGGAACCTTAACCTTTTTCAGGAGAGCACTGGCTGAGAATATCTGTGCCTGAAGTGGCTAGAAAGGGTGACTGACTCAATCTACCCTAAAGTCAATGTGTACCGGATAGGTATGGTGTACAAACAAGTATTGTGGGTGATTAATTCAATCGAACCCCCTGTACTGTTGTGTAAGCTAGGCAGGTATGGGTCTAAGTGAACCGTGCAGGTGTAGAGATGCATAAGCGTAACGGAGTGACTGATACAATCGAACTCTAAGTGACTGCTTCAATCAAACCATTCATACCTAGGTGGACCGTGCAGGTGTAGAAGTGCATGAGCGTAATAAAGTCACTGATTCAATCGAACTCTAGTACTGCTATGCTTACTGTCAGCTATAATAACTAAAAAAATATTTAAAAAAAAATGCTTATTTTTTCTCAGCACATTTGTGTTTTATTAAAACCTTATAAAAAAGGAAAACTACTTTGCATTAGGTAAGTTCGAATTGATGTTTTCAGTTAAGCAGTGTTTGTGTTTATTATTTTGTTCATGACTGGATGGTCGGTCAGACTGAATCCTGTTTTTTAATTTGGATTAGTTTCTGTTTTTTTCTTCTTCTTACGGCAGTTGGTTGTACTTTAATTTTCTTAATTTTTTACGATATATATTTTTTTTTTTTAAATGATGTAAAAAATGGTTGGGCTACCTTGTGTAGGGTTATCTTCGTGTATATCATTAAGCTTACTGAATTCTATTTTTAAATTGGAAATTGACCATATTCCTGTAAAAATGTTCATCAAATTCGTCACCTATAGCAACGAGTACCATAGAAAAAACAATGCGATCTTTTGCTGATATATTTGGTGAGTTTTTAAATATAAATTCAAATTGCGTTTCCACTGCATACAGAAGTTTATAAAAGAATCCACTTCTCCCGGATATGCAAGCACAAAAAGCTGGTTTGATGTTGATGGTGCACAATGTCTGGTCATCTGAACACGAACTTACATTAAATTCGTTTAAATTGGCGTGCCATACACATAAGTTTTCCTTCTTTTTCTGCAAAATCAGAACATAGACTTAGTTTAGTTCTACTCATATTAGCAAATGACGATGGTAATGATAATTTTCAAATATACTCGTATATGAAATAAAGTCAATCAAATCACAACCACAGGGCACATACATTGAAAACTTTACATCTTTGCAAAACTATGACCTTTAATATTCTGACAGATGGCTCAGTATAGTTATTAGTATTATGACCACGAGTAATAACATCATTTCGATAGACACACCAAGCACCATTCTTTTCGTCTTTCCCAAATTGTTTTTATATAGGGTCAAAGGGGGTAATTGTAAACGATTTTGCATTTTCGTTTTTTTCTAAATTTATAATGTTTCATCCAGCTTAATTAGGCGATATTGGAAATTGGTGTTGGTTGAACTTACATTTAAATTCTTTCATCTTTTAGAAAAAAAAAATAATTGTAAGTGTGTAAGTTTATTAGTTTTTGTAAAAATTCCTGTTGACTGTCTTTTAGTTACGAGTATATCAATATTATGCTTTGCTTCACAAAGCCAGCGTCAAGAAGCTTGGGAAACATGAAATGCCCATAATAGAAGACGGGACGATTTAAAAATAGAACTTAACGAATTTCTTACAGCTGCAGAGTCATCTGTCATAATAACCGTTCGTTTAAATTGTTTCCCTTTTCGGAGACCAAGGAATTATTTTTTGTAAGTTTTTAAGTTGCATTTCTGTAAAGACTGCTGTGTTATGGCTATTAGAGTCACGTGAGCGTCAAATTTACGCCTCTCCTGAAAAATCGTACAAATTGACTGATTTTTCTGTGGCCTTCATTTGATAGTATGTATGTTTTTAGTCTAAAAATTCAAGCTCTACCTCAGGATCACAACGTAAATAAATAAAAGTTTCGACCACTTCTATAAGTGAGAATGTTCAAATAAAACGTTTATGGTAACGTTGAGGCCGTTTTTCAAATACTCATCGTTTTTAACCTTGTATCTGTTGAGGAATTCGCTCGAAATAGAATATTTGCTTTCCACTTCCTATCACGTTTACTAATTTAAATTTGTTGGTGCATTTGTTATGTTCTGAGTGTTGACACACAATCGTTTTTTTTTATATGCTAATCTTTTTATATTTGGATAAGTGTACCTTACAAGTTTTGAAAACTTTTACACCCAATCGCAGCAAAACTTATTATAATCACTGTTATACCCATCACTTAATTTACAACAAATATCTAATGAGAAGTTTTCTCCCGATTCGTTGTTAAAGTTTAATATGACAAAGTCTTAGTACACTTCTTTGAGGATTTTCTTATTCGGATAGTGCCACTTTTAGCTAACACAACTCACAAAAAGAATTTATATTTCAATTACAGAAAAAAATCCAGTCAGAATAAACAAAATACCTTATTTTTTTGTTGTTGGCAAATATGAACACTAAATTCAAACTTAAGATGACATAAACAAATACGTTTTTTTTTTTGCGCAAATGCATAGCTAGACAGGAATGGATGCATGTTCCGCAAATTAGATGCGGCGAGATAATGATTAACCGCGTCTAGTTTGCGGAACATGCAAGATCTTTCAGTGGAAAGTAACCTGCTAAACGTTTTTATTTCGTGATAGAAAAATTGCTTAATAAGTTATTACTTAGTTGCGATATCTAACAAATTTATATCGAAGGGTGGTGTGTTTTGAGTCAGGAAGAATCTGACACTACTATGAGCACGCGCTTGCTATTCTCATAGTGTCTATGGAAAATTTTTCACCTACCCTCGGAAAAAAAAGGAATGGGTGAAACAAATTAAATTTAGTACAGTTTGTCGAATTGATGAATAATAAGCTAGGGGAGGGGTAGTCATCAACGTTGGCTTTCTAGGAGTTTAACTAACTCGATATGAACGCACATTTTTGCCTAATGTATGTACAATATCACATTGAACATACTCGTACAAACTCATCCACTTCGATTTGTGCTGACATCCAGGAAGGTTTCCAAATGTAAAATCATAAATTCACTACTGAAATCCTCCTCGATGGCAATGCCGTGGGTGGGCTTAAATCTAGTTAAGATTTATGATACACATCTTAGATAAAGACCCTACGCGTTTTTTTGTGCTGAGCTCGAGGACGATTCCATATATACACTGCTAAAAGCCTCCTCAATATCATTACAATGGGTGCGCTGAGTCGTAGCAGGAATTCATAATACGTCACACAAATCTCAGGTCTCTTTATTGATTGATTAATATTTTAAATTTCAAATCTTAACCAGTTTTGCAAAAGCACGAAATAAAATTATATATTTAAATTAGCCAAAGTCACCTGAATCTCCCATGGAACGGTTGAAGAACATAAATGCCTGTCGTCACTTCGTTATGCAGTCATAAGCTTCTCTGTCAACACTATTCTGGTCCTAATCAGGTTTGTGTCACTTCTAAGTGCTACAACATATTCTGATACTGCAACCGGTGTCTATGTTTAAGCCGCACGCTTACCGTGAAACCATTTCCACCGACAACACAATCCCAGTTCATGACGACGACGACGACGTGACGCCTTCCCACGTGCAAAATTATATTTTCTACCTAACTCCAACTGGAATTTGTGTGTATAGTTATGACGTGAAAATGGCTACTACCAGCGACCAGACCAGCAACAGTGGCAGTACAAAAACACTTCATCACCCAGTAACTGACTGAGCCACTTCTACTTCTGGTATTGCGCTCGCAACCTAAACCTTCGCATACACCTGGCAGCCGCCCCAGAGAGAGATTCCAGATTCTCGCCGCCTGAGTGCAGAATTACTGCACGCAGATCAAACACGGGTATTGCGTGTACAAGACATACACTTGTTGTGTTATTGGAGTTGCCACTGATGCACTTCTGCCAATAGTAGTTGTTTGTCGGGTGGCCGAAGACCATCATCATCATCACCATCATCTTGATCAACAGGGTCATACTAGCGAGTGCCGTTAGAAGGTAGTGCCTTCCGCCTGTAATTTGCGAAAGACGATGACGACGATGACGAAGATGACGGTGAGTAGGACATCGATCATCGATAGTGCCAATGTGGCGCCATTTTTTTAGCTGCTGCGCCCATCTTCCCATGTGATCCTCATAAAATTTGTTTTCGTGCATTCCATTGTTTGTCTTCACACAGAGGTATCTGGGATTTGAAACACTTTAGTTAAACACTGCACCTCTAATCGATGGTGTAGAATCTACCGATTACAGTCAATCTAGGATCAGCTCTTTCCTTAGGCCGAGTGATCTGCCGCAGCTAGATGGCCTACATCTGTGTCGTCATTCCGGAGAATGATGATACCCACACTTGGATTGATTGGGGGCTTGTGTACAAACTAACGGCGAGGAAATTTACCTAATGACTATCATTAGCGGACGTCATCGTCATCATCGTAGTCGTCGATGTAATAGTCGTACTGCAGGGCCATGGCCAGCCAAAGGCATCTCGATCTCTACTCTAAGCGATGGATATGCGCGCGCGCGCGCTGTAACAGCGCAACCAAAATAGATCAGAGATTAGGATGATTGGTGTTTACTTTGTGTAGAAATTTGTAATTCATTTTATGGGGCTAAAATGTGCTGGGTGTACACCTATTACATCAAGAGGTGTGTTTAAACGTATTTTTTCTGATGCACTCTTCTTCCTAGTTTCATATTCTGACGTCTTTTAATAATTACCATCATAGTGGAATGCATTTATATTGAAGTTTTCTAAACAACATGGCAAGATAGGACTTACTTTGTGCTGTATTAGGAGTAGTTTGTGAAAATCTGAACCCCATGGATAGTAATTAGTGCACAAATGCTTGTGAATCAGTAAAAATAAAGTGCACGACTGAATCGCACGTACGTGCACCAACACACGTACGTTGCAAATTACATATTCGGAATTAAAGTTCAAGCAAAATCATAAAAGGATAGTTTTATCAAAATGTTCGTATAAAGGGAAGAACAAATATTTGTACAATACAATACAACTCTCCACAATTTGTTCTTCTTCTTCCTTTTATCAGCGAGGCTATGATCCGAAAACAAGGGATCACAGCCCTCCCACTTCACTGCATTTCTACTGATCCGCCTGTGGGGTTCGCCTCCACAATTTGTTATGCTGTGTATGTCGTTCAACATATCATAACTTAATTTTGGAGTTAAATCAAAAAGTCGACTATAATGATTTGAATCAATATAGTCCTTAGGTTGATGCAGCGGCTCTATAATAATTATCCGTGTCAAATAGTTGGAGAGTTTGTGATCAAGCTATCTGGTAATATGACACGTAGTGCAATCTACCTATCTGCGATTGGTGGTGTCAATAGAATTTAGTTTGAGCAGGAATATTGAGATTCCCCTTCTATAGAAGGGATAAATATACCTGGTTCGTCGGCCATACAATTTTGAATTATTTAGCCATCTCGTTAAGAGAGAAGCGCTAAATTAGAATCAAATGTGACAGATTCCAGGGATTTAATCGCGGATTTTATACTTTACACACTTCAGCCGTGAATATCGTTTGCATACATGCACATCGATATGTACTTGATTGTACTTGGAAGGTCATTGACAAATGTTGTGAATAACAATGTACCCAAAATACATCATTTGGGTACACCCGCTGAGCTTGCAATGAAATCCGACCTTACATTACTAACAGCAACTGCTTGTCGGACGTTTTGATAATCTTTTTAACTGGTGCTGAAAAACTGTACAGCCTTTTAAGTCTTGGAATGAGCTTGGAAAAGTGTAACAAAGTCACAAATTTATTAGGCCTTTATTCAACTCTGTTAGGATATCATCTGCTTCAGAAAGACTAATAAAACGGGGAAACACTCCTTTTTTAATTTGCTTAAAATTTTGAATTCAAATAGCGAAGGAAATTTTGGTAGTATGTTTACAACACCTGACTTTAAAGTAAAAAGTGCCATTGGTCGAACTTCGTCAGGCTATCACAAAAAAAAGAAAAACACAAGGCCCCTGCGTATAATCTAATAACCGAACAAATCCTCAAGTAATTGTCAAATAAAGGTTTAATCGCCACTGGGGTTCCGCAAGAAAGGGTACTTGGTCCGGTTCTATTCCTCCTCTACACTCGAGACATATCTCAAGAAGGCCCCAGAAAGCTACAGAGCCATCTTCACGGACAATACCGCTGTACTGGCAACGGATAGAAGCACTGGTAACGAAATGGAAGCACGTTAAAAAAAAAACGCAACAAACTCGAAAACATATTCAGACAAATGTATATGCTTCTTGAAAGCCAATATATAACAAACCGATTTTACATAAGCAAGTACTAAAACCTGTATCGATGTATGGTATACAACTCTTGGGTTGTACTAAACCCAGTAATAGAAAAATAATTCAGTCTTTTCAAAACAAAGTACTGAGAGCAATCTTGAATGCTCAATACTTAGAGACAGCAACAATTGAAGATAAAATAACAGACTGCAGAAACAAAACGTAAGCACCGAGAAGCCCTGAAAGACACCTTGAAGCTGTCAACCCGAAGGTACCAGAACTTGCTCGATTTTTGATAAATGGAATTCCAGCGGCGAATTCGAAATTTGGGAATTTATCTGGAAAGCCAGCGTCAAATATGAAAGAAGATTGGCAGAAGTCCGGAGAAATGTTCTGTAATGACAGCAGATATTAGAGAAGCGCAGATTTCAAGCCGAAAAGCAAAACTGTACCAGATTAAATTTTTTGTTAGAAGTAAGTAATTTTTTTTTTATGAAAATAGAAGAAGTTCAAAAACCTTCTCGGGAACCAAAGTCCCGAGAGTTGATACTCGTAGAACAAGCTAGTTCCACCTGTGCGCCACTGGCAGCTTGGGATAACATCACAAACATTATTACGGAGGATAAAGTCTCCTGGGCTATAAATAGCTTCTCTCCCTATAAGTCACCTGGCCCTGACTGCATCATGCCTATTATGATGCAGAAATTGCAAGACATAGCAATTCCCTGGCTATTACCGATTTATAGGAGTTGCTTATACCTAAGCCATGTTCTCCAAACCTGGAGACGTGTCGAAGTGGTTTTCATCCCCAAGGCGGGCCGGCGAGGACATGAATCCGCGAAGGTTTTTAGACCCATAAGCCTGTCCTCCTTTGTTTTGAAAACTTTAGAACGTATCCTAGACTTCCATTTCCGCGATAACCTGAGTTCTCCACTGTCGAAATCCCAGCACGCGTATCTCAAAGGGCGGTCCACAGAAACTGCTCTTCATGAGGTCGTGCGTACAGTGGAAAAAACTCTTCACTACAAAGAATATACTCTCGCCACATTTCTTGATATAGAAGGAGCCTTCAACAACATTTTCACTGATTCTATTCAGGAATCTCTCACCGAGTTAGGTGTAGAAGGCTTTATTAGCCAATGGATAGTTTCTATGCTCAGTATTCGTATAATCCAAGCAACACTAGGCAACAGTAGTACAACTAAGACGGTAAACAGAGGAACTCCACAAGGCGGAGTCATCTCCCCCCCTGCTCTGGTTAATGGCGATCAATAAAATCTTGGTGCGACTTGATAGGGAGGGTTTTAAGGTGGTTGCGTACGCGGATGATATGGTTATACTAGTATCAGGAAAGTTCCTCTCCACGATAAGTCAACTTATGGAGAGGGCTCTGGTTAAGGTACACTCATGGGCTACGAGCTGTGGCCTCGGAGTAAATCCGGAGAAGACTGAAATGATGCTGTTTACCACCAAAACCAAGGTACCGGCATTCATGCGGTGAAGTGGGCGGGTTATGATCCCTTGTTTTCGGATCATAACCTCGCTGAAAAACGAAGAAGAAGAATACGTTTACACATGGTTTCTCTCATCTTTCCACAGTATCCGCTCAATGACTATATTTATAACATCCGCGATTACGTCTATCGTTCACTCTTCGTTTTGGAAACCATAACTATGCAGTCTCCATTTGCAACATTGCTGTCAAGGTTTTCACAGATGAGTCATTCAAACAATTTACCAACACTCAGCAGTGGTCAACAGGCTACGCCCTCAAAATAAATCATCAACTGTGTACTGATCTGAATAAACAAAGTGCTTATTGTTTGAACAATTATTCAGTAACTTACTGTTTGTACGCTCTGTTTCCAAAAGCCTTCTACTCAAAATTTGCACTAAGATATGCACAATACTAAAACCTTTGTTGTACTTGATTTCAAAAATTATGAGGGAGGGCTGATTGAAGTCTCCATTGAATTTTTTTTTTTTTTTTTGATTTAAGTTAATGTGCTGTACAATCCGGAGAAACCCTTACAAATTTCTATTCTACTAAACAATAGAACCCAACCACATTCTTCATTCGGTTATATAAGCAGTAGGTAAGTTATTGTTATATTAAGGGCTTGTAAGCTTCCAATCTCCTTCTTATTTGGAATACCTAAAACAACTCAGTGCTACAAGTTTGAATTATTTTTAACAGATTTCTTGCATTGCATAACCGCCAATTTAGTACTCTATTGCTGCATGCCGGCACTTGCACCATGTGCCGTATGCGTGCTCGAATACCGCAAACACCGTAAATGCCCACTACATCGATTAGGGATGAGCACAAGAGTAGCGCCTTCCCGGTGCACAAAACCCTTCACCCTCCCAAACCGTCGTTGTCGGGGTCTACTAAAAATCTCCTTCCTTCTTTGCCTTCAGTGCAAATCTTAATCCGAATCTCATTAACTTGGTTTCTGCTGTTTTTTACTACCAATCTGGATACCGACGCTGCTTAGAAGATTCACAGCTGGCCGACGGCGTGCGTTACTTGGCTTCTATGGTCATTCTGTCTACTATGCGCACTATAGGTATACTGCCACCAATAGACTTGCTCCCTACCCAACGGATTCATTGTTCCATGGTGACGGTAGTGGGAATAAATTTGCTCGGAATTTCTAATTGGCCAGTGTTCTTGGCACACACCGGCAGCACATTTCTGGCCTACGGCCGGTAGGCTACGACATGCGAGGACGCATCATTACGCTTTTGTTTAATTGCGAACAAATAGGCTCTCGTGTGTATGTCCAGACGCGGCGGCGGCGGCGACGTTGAGTCTCGTTAGGGCTGTGTGGGACGATCGTATGGAGGTGCTTATCGTCGCCGTCGCTTATTACATGCACCCACCACTAGTGCACACAAATCGTCCTTTTTCTTGCACGCTTCGACTTTGACTCAGGAAATAATCCGTCATATATCTTCCGCGTGCAATAATTCACAGAGTCGAAGTTAGGCATTGCCTGTGCTCGCGCGCTTTGTGTGGCAATCAGCGCATAAATCGCCGCGAACACATAGCGCGAGGACATTACCCTGGGACGCTCTCCCTTTCTACGGCCTACGCGCGGAAAAAGACTCGCTGCAGTATGAAAAGCAGCCTTGGGGGCATAGTCATCGATCTTCAAAACAAACATACAAATCATAACTATGATGCATGAGGGCGCTGTAATAACCTTTCGTAAGTGGTCGTTGATACAGTACTGGCTAGAGAAACGAGACAGTTTTTTTAAGTTCTTTAAAAAGTTGTTGCACCAGCACTTAGAATTTCAGAACGTAGGTAGGTATAAAGATGAATACCCTGCACCATAGGCATGCGATTTTATATTTTGGAAATACCTACAATTCGGTGAGCAATAAAAATAAAGTTAATTTGCTTTATTTGCGGCAACTAATTACTGCTTGCCACCATTTATGCTCCAACATTGGATGTATTCTTACGGAAACTTAATCTTTCTAATTATGGCTCCTACCTTAGTTGATGGAAACCATTGAGATGCAAACGCATAATAGCGTCCACTTGATGAGAATAAGAGACCCACTTCTTGCTGAAGTTGTATGTTAGGCAGGCGTTCCTAAACAAGACTTGCTCTTCCAAAATAATTAGCTTTATCATAATGAGGAGATTGTTTCAGGAGTCCTTTTTTCATGGGGGTATCGCAATGGACCTATGTTGGTCTTTGGGCACCTCGTCGAGGACCACTTTCTATCTATATTTAATTGAGGACGAAGCCAGCATTAAAGCAAATAGGCACTGGAATCACCGCGATACATGCTTGTTTTATGTAACAGATAGGAGATCGAGTGCAGATGTTACTTTAAATTGCTGGACTTCGTTGTATAGGCTCTTCACATTCCAAGCTATGAGTCGTTTTACAGTTACCATATATCTAACCCAGTATCTTGAGGAATAAGAACCTCAATTGTACCTCTAAAGTATAGGCTCTATGTATTCATCGAGCTAAGAGTCTCCAAGTCTCTAAGTATCTCAACTTTAAGTAGCACCGTGTCTTGAACAGGGCGAACTTTTATAGCAGCCACGACTATTTGACGATCACTGGCAATCCATGATCAGTAGGCAGCCGTCTATACCTCCTAGTTATTATTGTCGTAACTATTGAAAGACTCTGTTTATTGGTAGAACTGACATTTCTATAGACCACGGCTTCTCAAGCAAGAAGTTATTTTCGTTGGTTGATCGAATTCGTCCCTCATAGGTTTGTACTCGGACATTCACAGAACGCCATAATAGACAGATATAATTTTGAGGCAGTAAAGGACTTTGTCTACCTAGGCTTTATGTAGAGCTCCGCAAATGACACCAGTGGGGAGGTCAAAGAAGAATTACTTTTGACAATCGCTGTTTCTATGAGCCAAGAAGACAGTCAAGTAATAAAGCCATATCTTGGATTACTAAGGTAACTCTGTATAAGACACTAATCATCCCTGTCCTGCTGTGTGGCGCAGAGGCATGGACTTTGTCACAATCGGATGAGGATGCCCTTGGTTACTTTCAGAGAAAAGTTCTTCGAGCGATTTTTGGTCCCGTTTGCATAGACGGCCGGTGGAGAAGAGTGTACAATGCCGAACTATACGGCCTATACGAAGAGTTCACATACAGCGACTAAGATGACTGGGTCATGTAGAGCGGATGTAGCCCAACGTTCCAGCCAAGAAATTTTTCGAGTCCACCTCAGATGGATGGCGCACTAGACGCCGACCTCGTGGTAGGTGACGCAAACAAGTGGAGGGGGACCCCAACCAACGCAACTGGAGGCAGCTGGCTCGTGACCGTGCTGACTGGATTGGTTTGTTGGTTGATGCATAGGTCCACCCCGGACTGTAGTAGGTAAGTAAGTAAGTAGGTTTGTACTCGGACATTCATATATGCATTAACCTAACCGATTACGTATTCTAACGAAGATAGTCCTAAGAGATTCTTGTCCCTAATCGGCTTATGAAGCTTGTACTACGCAAACAACTCACTCAAAACGTTCCCACAAGTTTAGGACTGTTTATCAGCGTTAAGTTGGTAAACCTTGTTTGCATATTTGCCTACCGTATGTATCTGTCTTGTCCAATACCAACCCCAGTTTGGCTCAAAAGAAGTGCAAGTTTTTTAATAAAATCACATTTATACTTCCGGTAGAAACCAAAACGAAAGCGTTGTTCACTTTTTCCACTACTCTACTCGTCTACTGTTGAAAGTCAAACAGATCACCCTCGCCAGGCATACATTACCATAAGCCCCGATTTCAATTCATGCATATAGAGTACACATTTTGCTAGCGGGGCATCCTGCTGAATGATCTCTAAACGAACCAAGGATGATGACGTATGCTCCATACATATGCACTATGATGAAGGAGCAGGACCCAAAGATGTAAGAGGGACACACGAGCACACAGCTCATAAAAGATTTATTGTGGGCGGTTGTGTTTGGCATCCATTCGTTCTAGTGTAATGCATCACAGATCGTTGGGCATTCTCTCGCTGTAAATGCTGAGCGAGGCTATTCAAGGAATTTCCTTTGTGAGACTGTAATCGATCCATTTGAGTCCATAAATTGAGCAATTTTCCATCTTCAAATACGCACGCATACACACACAGTCGACTCAGAGTCATTTGTGCCCCAGCATCGTTTCCTTGCACGACACAGATCGTCTACAATGCAGACGATCTGAGGTCTCAACTAATTTTATAGCCAGCGCCCAGCACCCACGTTGAATTTTGTCCTTCTTCTCCTCCTCCTTCGCAATGATCCCCCGAGCTGTCCATTTCCATGGGGCAACCTTTGGTTGATTGATCGCTGAGCGTTTCGCGCGCTATATGGGCACGACTTCCCTCGCAGATGCCCTCCGCAGAATTTTTCGCTTTAATGGATTTAATTTGGGGGATCTGCCACATTTCGACCTTGGTCGAACGAGCGGAGCGGTTTATGATCCTTAATGGTGTACATTGTTTGCGAATGAAAAATCACTTTTCACAGGGTCAAACGATGTGTGGAGGAGATCATCTGCCGCGGCTGCTGCTGCCGCGCAGCACTGTCCGCGTATTATATGCACTGTGTGCTGGCTTTATGTGACAGGATAAGCGCGCTGTGTTATATGAGAGGGATATTAATTTTCGGTTAACCTGTATCTGGTGATGATATGTTGGTTCGGCTCGTAATAGCTGCAGTTGAATGAAAGGCGGGGCTGTGGACGGTACTTGTACGGTTGAAATATTGTGATAAGACGAGTGATGGTCTTTAGCTGCGTACGGTGTAATTTGTTGAGGGTTAGGCGGATAGTTTCAGTTTATGAGGTCAGCTTTGAGATATGGGTCAGGATGCGTAGGGACGATTATCGTTAATGAACCAAACTGATGAATTTATTGATGAAGAATTGAAAAGCAGAACTTTTGTATCGTGAATAGGAAAACACAAAATCGGTAGCATTCTAATCGCATCGCGGCATTATATTTGATGGTTGCTTGCATGCATTGCTATAACAACTCTTATTTTTAGAAGACATGATTTAAAAAAGCTTTGAATAATATTTTACTCAAAAAGTATGAACTTCTCTGAATGGATATTTGTAAGGATCCCAAAGTATTACATACGTAAATACATAGATATTTTGTCGCAACAGCTTCTCGCAATCACTCGTATTATGTGGGTCATATTTTTCGCACGATTGGAAGCGACCTACAGTTTTGTGTCGCATCGGATGGGCGATTTTAACTTTGTTTTTGAGAATCTTTTTCGTGACAACAATACTCTCGGATGTTTGTCAAACGTTCGCGAGAGGTAGGACCATGAAAAAACTCACACGCAGTGGTCCGAAACACTAGCCACGGCGCCCACATTGCAAAGTATTAGTTTTCCCCAAATCATGAGCATGTTGAGCTGAAATCGACTGGAGCTATCAGGATTTTCTGGTAGTGCTGGGGAGCTTTCGGTACGGCGTTGGGTGTAAACTATGTAAGCCATCTATTCTGTAGTATGGTAATCTAGGAGGTTGGTTAAATCTGCCTGAGAGAAGTCTGCCTTGGAGTTACTGGTGCCATGCGCACTACTTATGGCGATGGTATTAAAACGCTGCTCAACTCCCTACCACTGAACTTAGCTGTGCAGAAGGAGGCAATGTAAGCGATGCGTTGGCTCAGGAAAACGGGGTCTGGTACAGAGGATATGCAATTCAACACGCAGCACGATTTTGAGTTGTTCTGGTGAAACTGTATTAAGTTGATGTTGAAAATAAATAAACTTTTAAACAATATCGGCTTTTATACTCGTAGAAAACACAAGTAGAAATATAATACAAACATCGTATACAGTTGGAATCAATTGGTTGGAGTTCAAACTATCCTATATTGAAACCCCAACGACAACTCTAGACAATACATGTATTAATTTAACGTCATAGAATAAATCCATGTAACATGCATGCCATTTGTATACTACCTTTCATATCACAAACCTATAATCAATAAACTTATAATGGAATAATAATATATTTCTCCAATTTTCTCTTTTTTATTGTTTATTTTCTACCTTCCTTCCTTCCAGATTCGAATGATAATAAAACAATCTCTTGATGAACTTTGTGGACGTATTCACATCATCTTAGCGTATCCGCCATACAGACACTAACTTTTTTCTGTTGGGTATGTAATTGTCTCTGCGTGGCTTGCAAGATAAGCTTCGCCTTAAGCCTTCGAAGCAATAATATCATATACTATATCATATCTAATATATTAGACTTGTGTATATAGGGCACGTCTATTCCCTTTTTACCATGGCTCTATCTACAAACGCTTTTTACGTCAACGGTCGCCTTTTACCTACTCCTGAGCAGCTTTTACACAACACTTTGAATCGCCGGTTTATGAATTATGTTCGACAACCACCACATTAGTTGGTGATATGGTTCTAAGCGCCAAGTAAACCCGAAAACCCGTTTTAGATACCCAGCTGAACCCGTCTGAATTTCCCATAAACTCTATTCATAACCAATCTAATCGCTTCATCTAACCAATTTTTCACAAATACTGTTCTTTCCTCTCCAATAAGATTTATGTTAACCAAAACATGCTAACAATCTGACAGCCCCCATGCCATGATACTTCCATTCAAAATTCCTAAAGTTCTCATAAAAAATTATGACACTGGTGTCAACCCAAATGAATTACCTAACAAAGGCCAGCAAAGCTCTAGGCCCCTACCACATAGCGCCACTCTATTTTCTTGACACAAATTTTTAATTAAGACCTTATGTCAAAACCGACCACGATCTCCTGGAGCGCCGCCGCCGCCGTCGACGCCGCGCTGAGAAAAGAATCCCAATTCTCAGTTTGCTCGCCATCAGCGGATAAATAATTCATAATTCAGTTTTAATTATGTGATCATCAACCCGGCAGAGACACTTCAGGGTCTCTCCTCTGTTCGCTTTAAATTAGAACTCTCATTTAGCAGCAGGTGTATGCACAAGGAATGTGACAGTGACGCTGAACTGTTTCATATTTTTATTCACACTCTTCAAGTGTCACCCCCAGGGGGGGAACGAGCGAGGATTGATAATATTCTACACCGATCGGTATCGATCGCGTGGTCTCCAGTCGGGCTAAGGTATTTCCGCTTTTTCTTCTAATGGCGATAACAAAAAGGTACAGAAAGATAGCCGTTTATGGGATCTTTTAATTAAAAGACCAGAGTTTATCTCGTTCACAGAGATACTTAACGATCTAGTAGAGTCGACGCACGGTTCATTCAAGCTAAATGATCACTTGGTCATTTAATTAGTCGGTTTTATTTGCGTTCCCAGTGGTGTTGCAAGGTCTTGTTGGGGTCTCCGTTGCTGTTTTTTGATGGATTTCAGCAGAATTTTGAGACCAGTTTATGGGGGCACTAAACCGATCGTGAGGTGAGTCTTTGTCTCTGTAGATAGATGAATAAGCCCTGTGTTATTCTTAATTAAGTTCTCAAAAGAGCTATTGACTTTGACGAGAGATGGCAGTCAGTGAAGAATCGTTTCCTCATTGCAAGGGAATGATACCTCATTAGTCTGGAAGCATTTCAAATAGTTTATGTTTTGATGATTGCGAACAAATGGGGTAGGGAAACTTGCTAGTTTGAATGATGCGACTTTCAAAGTTGAGTTGTTATATTGCGCTGTCGGATGAGTAGTTACATAGACGATGGGGTAATAAACAGACTGATTATGAGACAAGAAAACGTACTCGCTAATGAGGATTATATAACCCTTTAGTTTTGTCAGTTTCATTGTTCAGGAGGTAGATAGAAGTGAAGGCGATGAAAGTGTGCACGAATAAGTAAGAGTTGAAAGCTAGCTGTGGACGAAAATTGTCGATATCGCCTGTGAAGATCCACCAACGGTTGTTTTTCGTAAGTTCCTAGCTAATTTTACTTCAGTTTTGTAGTAATTCACTGGTATTTGGCGCTCAGGTTTTTTTTTAAATGATAATAACACAAAGAACAAATAAAAAGGACAATTTTATACGCATGTTACCGTTAAGGGAACTAAATAGATCTTTGTAATTTTTCTTAAAAGCTTTCATTTTCAGTTTAGACCGCTGCGGTTTGTATTTTTTCATAGAAGAAAGAGGATAGTATCGAGGTGAAGCCATGATAAGGTTATATTGTAGCTGCAACGAGTGAAATAAAGCACAATCGACCTTTCAGATTGCAGTGTGAGCCGTTGGCAGTGTCAAACTTTTAAGAACCGATCGGCGATACTGACTTGCATAACTTTACAAAAGTAATCTGATGCTAACCGGCAAAGGTGAAGATGATTGCCATCTGACCACTGTAGCAAAACAAAAGAGTAACCATACATTAATCTCCTGCTCCAAACCTTATAATATCCCATAAAATGCAGTGTTCTATTGAAGTGCAAGTATATGGTGTGGGTCCTTACGAAAATAAGCACGTATCGCAACAAGCACCGTTCAGGTCCTTAATTATACAATCGAGGAAGGTCAGCATTCTCAGCAGAAAATATTTCCTCTTCACTAACCTATCCGTATAGGGTAACAATTGTTGATTTTGTCTAGGTTGTTGAGTGTCTCTAGACAGTCCCGTACTATCATAGAACTGATAACGTAGTAGCTCTGTACTTCGATGACCGCTTGAAATAATTGTGTTTAGTAAAATTGTTAACGAGGCTAAACATTAGGGCTTATCCCGAATACTTCTTCACCAGCATCTTTCAGCAGAATGAAACGAGGAAGTATAAAGTAAATTTTCTATTAAATATGTTAAGATTGCTAGAAAATTCTGCAGAAATCGTATGACTAAAGGAATACTAGCACTTAATATCTAAATCAACCCAAAGACTTTAAAAAAATGGAGACAATTATTATGGCAATTGCTCCGTATCAAAAAAGAAAGTCAAAAGCCTCCGTGCTCTTCTGAAAAATATCACTTTTATAAGTCGCATGAGGAAGTAGTCCACCATCTTGCCGCTGCTCTTACTTCAGTCAGCTTTCTACATTTTTTTTTTTGTTTGACCCAGTTTAAAAGACTCATCAATATTATGGACACTAGAATTTTGATGCAAGCATCCTATCCCACAAAATTCTTCTGGGTGTAGTAAGATGGTAGCCGGTCAAGTTTTTGTGCAGAGTATAACTCTTCGAAGCCTTAACTTCTCTATTTATTTTCGCATCATTTTTGAGCTAAGTTCTTTAAAACAGTTTAGTCTTGGGACACTACTATAGTCGCAATAGCTTGTGATATAAATCTGATTAGGACGGGGAAGGAATGTCAGATTATTTTGAAACCAGCATGAGTGTAAGACAAGGACACCTGTTCAGTGCATTTCTATTCTTACTTACTTACTTAGATGACGCTACATTCGGGGTGGACCTGGGCCTCAACCAACAAACCTCTCCAGCCAGCACGGTTACGAGCCAGCTGCCTCCAGCTGCGCACGCCAAACTGGTTGAGGTCCCCCTCCACTTGTTTGCGGCACCTACCGCGAGGTCGTCCTCTACTGCGCCGTCCGTCCGGGGTGGATTCGAAGACTTTCTTAGCGGGAAGGTTGGGCTCCATCCGCTCTAAATGACCCAGCCATCTTAGTCGCTGTATGTGAACTCTTCTGGCTAAGTCGATGTCCTTGTACAGGCCGTATAGTTCGACATTTCTATTCAGTCTTATATTAAATGATCTTCACGACTTTCTAGGGAGTGGCTTGCACACTGATGAAATTTTTATAAGAGTCTTAATGTACGCAGATTATGTAATTATACTAGTGGACGACATAAAAACATTTCAGGAAATGCTAAAAAGGTTAGAAATGTTCTGCAAGCTTTGGAATATTATAATCAATTTGGACAAGCCTAAAATAATGAAATATAAAAAAATCTGGAAAGAGGGCTAGCACAGAAAAATGCCAACTTGATAGTGAAGACATTGAAGTGATAACCAAATACAAATGCCTGGAAAGTACAATGATACCTGCACTCTCAATAACAGCGCACCTGAAAGAAAGAAAAGAAATTGGCAAATACAGTGTGAATATTACGTGAAAAAACGTTATTAATTAATGAAAGCAATAATTACCTCTCGAAAAAATTCAAATTTTTCAGAGCTGTGACACAACCTACGTATTTACTGCTATGCAACACAGGTATGAGAATTTGGTAGCTTTGATGAAGTAGACGTCCAGTGCTTGCAGAACAGCGAGTTAAATACTCGTAGAAATATTTTTGAAGAAAACGAGGTGCGGCAGATACTATTATAAATAGGCAATCCGAGAACAAGCTAAATTTGAAAATGAGGTCTTCTAGAACAGAAAACGAATTAGAGATGAATTTAACTATTAGATAACATAGTATATAAAATAATGAAATTTATATTAGATATTGTAAAATAAATTAACAATAGTAACATTCGCCAATGTTATATTGGGTCTATAACTTAATTCGTGCGGTTTGCTAAGAGATGGCGTAACTTGTATTATTCCATTGTTATTATTCCATTGGAACATGCGTTGGAAAGCTACTGTCATTGTACGTCATTTCAGTATATGTCATTCATTTGAAGCGTAAACAACAATAATTTTTTTTCACTCAAATATGTCGAACTTTGTGCCTGAAAAAGTGTTTTTGCGGGGAGTTCTTCTTCATTACTTTAATATGAAGAAAACTGCTGCCGAAAGTCATCGTAATTTGGTGGAAGTTTATGGTGAACATGCGCTAGCTGAGCGAACGTACCAAAAGTGGTTTGCACGATTTAAAAGTGGTGATTTTGGCTTGGAAGACGATGAACGTCCTGGGCAGCCAAAAAAGTTTGAAGATGAAGAACTGGAAGCATTACTCTATGAAGATTGTTGCCAAACACAAGAAGAGCTCGCAGAATCTTTGGGTGTCACTCAAGCAGCCATTTCATAACGTTTAAAAGCAGCTGGGTATATTCAAAAGCAAGGAAATTGGGTTCCACATGAACTCAAGCCGAGAGACGTCGAAAGGCGGTTTTGCATGTCCGAAATGCTGCTGGAACGTCGCAAAAGGAAGTCATTTTTGCATCGAATTGTTACTGGTGATGAAAAATGGATCCATTACGACAACTCCAAGCGCAAAAAATCATATGTGAAACCCGGCCAACCAGCCAAATCAACGGCAAAGCCGAATATCCATGGCACGAAGGTAATGCTCTGTATTTGGTGGGATCAGAAGGGTGTGCTGTATTATGAGCTGCTAAAACCGGGTGAAACCATCAATGGACAACGCTGCCGAACACAATTAATCCGTTTGAAGAGAGCAGTAGCCGAAAAACGCCCGAAATATGCGACCAGACACGAGGCAATAATTTTCCATCATGACAACGCTCGGCTCCACGTTGCTATTCCGGTTAAGAACTATTTGGAAAACAGTGGATGGGAAGTTTTACCCCACCCGCCTTATAGCCCAGACCTTCTGACTACCATTTGTTCCGGTCGATGCAGAACGCCCTCACTGAAATACGGTTCACATCAGAGCAGAATATCAAAAATTGGCTTGATTCATTCTTGGCTGCCAAGCCGGCGCAGTTCTTTTGAGATGGGATCCACAAATTGCCAGAAAGATGGGAAAAAGTCATAGCTTCAGACGGGCAATACTTTCAATAATACTATTGTACATGTTTTTCTTAAATAAACGTTAAAATTTTGAAAAAAGAAACCGCACGAATTAAGTTATATACTATACGAGAACATATACTTATATAATTCATAGTTCAAATAAACTTAGAACAACACTGCCTTAATGCCTTAATGCCTTAAAGTAACTGACCTGAAGGGTGCTCAATACCGATATTATAATTTTTAGAAAACTTAATTTTTAGTGCTTTGTTTCAATCTGTACGTTTTTGTTATTTTAAAATATATGTCTCTTTTTTTTTTGTCATTCCACTTTAAGGAAAAATGTGGTAAAACCTTTAGGAACACATATTTATTTATCTTTTTATAAAATTAATATAAAAGACTAAACTAAAAACTTAAACTTAAAATTACCTTGCACTAAACCCCTTGGCGGATTCTGATATGTGATTTCCAATTCCCCACTGGAAAGACCAATCAAATGATATTTAAACCAGCCAATCGGCCATTCAATGTTGGCTAGAAATCACATATCAGGATTCGGTCCTGCTTAACCAAGATTCTAGCCTAAACCCATTGGAGCCACAAATATCTCTCCCTATTCAACCTGTCCTCGTTAACTAAATCCTGCTCAGGTATGCTTACGCAGTATCTCAAGTCGGAGTTCCCTTATCCTGAGACATTCGCCAATAGACGACAGGATGTCAAAGTTGTATTTTGGTTCTTATTTGTTCAATAAAAAATATACTATTATTTATAGTAAATCTGAACATAAGCGGTTGCCTGAGCCTGCGCTTGGAACTTATGCTTAGGTTCTATGGTAAGCCCTCCTATGTTCATTGTGCGTGGATTCTAAGGATTTTCTGTTAAAAAAAATTTCAGCTTAATTTATTTCCGTCATGAGTACAGTGTCGACGAAATATCAATGGTGCTGAAGTGTCTTAAGCTTAACATCATATCGCATTCAAATGATTTATCTCTATATTGCAGCTTATGCAATCTACAGGAGAGGGAGGACATTTTCCATTTCCTTGGTAAATGTCCAATTTTAAGAGAAACGAGGAAGCGTGTTCTTACAGTGACATTTTGACTGAGGATCAAGGATCAATTTTGACTGAGGATCCCTCTTTGATGAAATGAATATCTCCAAACTGTTCCCGTACTGTAAAAGAGCACTAGCGTATCGCGAGAGGATAATGATTGAAAACTTTTAAAACCAAAAAACAACATTCGTAATTGTTAGGCTTATGTATAAATTAAACCATTGAATTACGTTGAATGAATTAAAAATTGCAAATCTAAAAAGACGGATTACTGCTTACTGGTTTTCGTAATTAACTATTTTAACTATTATGTAATAATGTGTACTGAAATAATCTAAATCTAATCTAAAAATCGAAATCTTCAGTTAAAACTAATTGGTAACATTTCTGATTCATTGTCTTGCATCACTGCAACACACTTATTCAGTATATGAGCAAAATCTCATGGTGTCCACTAGAAACTAAATGACGGTATACTGAGTCTAACGATACGTGTGTAGCTGAATACTCTGTGCTCTGCAAGCCTGATCATGCCAACTCCTCTTGACTTGGTTCAAGAGATAAAGTAGCGTCTGAGAAGTATAGCAAGAACCCTCAGAAGGAGGAAGAATTATCTCAAGATCAACTATCTATCTACTCAGGTTGATGGATACCTTATGTAGACTACCTTGACATATTCGGAGCTCAGGATTTCAAGCGCTCTGTAAAAAAGAGATGGTGTAGTCTGTGAGCGTGGGCGCCGTGGTGGTAAGTGTGTCGGACCACTGTGCGTAAGGTTCCACGCTCAAATTCCAGAAAACACCAACAAGTTTTTCATCGTTCCACCTCTTGCGAGTGTCTGATAAACATTCGAGAGTATTGTTGTCTCGAAAAAGCTTCTCAACACAAATTTCCATTCGGATATGGCACACAAATATAATGCACACAACATAAGTAGTTGCGAGAAGCTAGGCCCTGGTACTTAAAGAGCTGTTGCGCCAAATATTTATTTTATTTGTAGTCTGTGAGCAATGTTTCTCTAGATATTTGAACGGCGGGGTACTTAGTTTACACGAAAATAAACGTTTTCATCTGACTGTCAGTCTTCACCAAGCTCTTGATTATCTTGTAAGAAAATAAGGTAGATGATTCCCTTTTAAGATTCCTTTTAACTATAAAGAAATCGTTGCGGTGCAGAATTTATATTAGACTGGTACGGACGGAATAGTGATCTTTTTTACTTAGAATGTTTACTAACATTTTCTTGATCCGGCACTCATAAATAACTCCTCTTGATGAGCTAATCAATCATTTCCAGCGTATATTGCTAAAGAATTTTATTGGCTAAACTTTGTAAAACTCTGGAAGATGACATGGATACTCAGCAATTTTTTTTTTTTTTAATTTGTTTTACTTTAAAGCGACAACGAAAAGGCCCTCACTAGGAGGTATTTGAATTTTGAACACTAGCTTGAAAGTTGCTAGAAAAATTGCCCGTTGCCTTTGAGCTCATAGTTCTTCAATCCCATTGGTCTTGCATCTATTGATGGGATTTCGTGAAGAAATGTAGTTTTGAAAAAGAGATCATCTCCATCTTTACACTTGATCATCTCCCTAGCTGCTGTGATATATTAACCAGCCTGTTGTATCTCCAGACCTCTCCAGTTAAACCTTACATACCATTAGGTGTTGAGTCGCTCGGCTAAATATGTACAACTTACCTACTTCCAACCAATATGTTTTCAAGGTCCAATATTGCTCTCTATATAGACATACACTCGTTAGATGTTAGAAAATAGTATACAGTTGATCCTCTGGAATGTATGTAGTTCTTTTCATTTCTACAAAGAATCCTGGAATTTATTTTAAAAGGATTAATGGTGCCTTACTCATACTCTCTGAGAAGGTGACACAAGATCATTTATTCCATTTATTAGTCACAACCAAACGATGTATCAAGTTTCAAGTATCTGAACATCCACATTCGAAAAATGACATCCTCATGGTGGACATAAACTGCTCAAGTTTATGGTTCTGACACCAGATTCCTGTGACAAATTCTCTTTAATCCGACAATCCGGACATGATGCAATTGATACGCATGGGCGCATATAATTCGCCCAAAACGGGCCTGCAATTTATAAATGTCCCAGTCATAAGCTTCCCCATCGAAAACGAAAAGAAGACAAAATACCAACAGATGGATACCGATACAGATCATAAATCTCACCCCAGAAAATAAACGAAACCCCAAAACGAGATACGCAACATCATGCGTCGTAAATCAGAGCATCAGCATCACGAGTAAAGATTCTCCAAAACAGATAATCAAGCGGTTTTTATCAATTTCACCTTTTCTACTCGAGAACCATTGTTTAATTTATGAAATAGATACACCAGTACGTGGCCATCAATTGGAAATTCGAAACTGTCAAAAATCCCCGTCGACTGTCGAATGGTTGCGTTCCCTCTGCGATCAGTCTGACACTATCTCCGCGAGTGCATCTGTCGCAGTTCGATCAGCGGGCATTGTATGCACAGCGCATTAGTATGCAAACGCGTTCTGCCTCCAGGGGTGTTGTGGAGTGTCACCCCCGGGGCCATAAATAAACTAAATGGTGTTAATTTTGGGCCTTTCAATAGGGCACAATAAATTTGTCACAACAAGACGAGAAACGAGAAAACGGGCCCTGGAATGTCTTGATTTTTTAGGCTCGTTTGCCTGTAGCTTGGTCGAATGTGTGCATAATCGATCAGAAATTTGATATGATCGCCCGGGGGCCGTGATAAGCGGATTCATGTTGTTTATTTCCTCGTTTTGGTGATCTCGACACATCCAGATACAAAGTGGAACAAGTGTCACCATAAATTTCCACCGGAACCACGATGCGCCGCAGTTTTGGGTAAACTACCGGGATAATCCACTGTTATGTGCACTTTGCTATTAATGTATCATGAAGTGCATCCTTGTCGGCCTACTCGCGCGTATTGAATTTCACCGAGCTATTTGTTGGACATGGTCTAGAGTGGGCATTGGCAGCTGTAGTGGCTATGCCTACTAGAGCGACTAAATAAATTCTGGCATTTGTTGCTGCGTTTTGGTTCAATAACAATGCCATGACGACGGTGTCACAAAAGTCGCGTCAGTCGTCGTTGGTTGAAGCCTTTTCAAAACAGCAAAAGGAGCAAAGTACCAAACATAACCATTAAAGCTGTCATCGCATATTTAACTGTCCAGTCCACCGTCATCGTCGTCGCCGGAGAAGAGAAGAGACTGTGAAGTTCCCCGATTCGGTTGATGATGACGATGCTGGCAGGTAGCGCGGCAAAAGCAGCAAAGTTTGCAAAAAAGAAATCGAAACTGGAAACCGGTCGATGGGTTGGTTGGCCGGTCGGCAACAATCTGTACGATTCCTGGCAGGGAGAGATAAATCGACGCAAGTTGACAGGTTACACACAAATGAAACTGAGATGGCAGTGATCCTTGTCGGGAGGCATTTTTTTTTCTTCCGCTCATATATGGGGTTTTCGGTTTCACCATACAGTGCGAGTGAATGAGAGTAGTTCCTTTGGGGGCAATGGGAGTATTCGTACGAAAATAGATGACAGAAAGGACATTGTAGACACTTGAACAGATTGTGGTGCATCTAAGGCTGACGATGTGCTGCGGTTTCGTTTGGCCATTGTTGGGCGAAGTATTGTGGCATTCCACGAGTATTAGAAGGGTTTTTTTTTTTTTTTCATTATTTTGTGTAAAAAAAAAAGGATGGTTGACACATTTTTATGGTGATTTTTAATCATCTGTGGCTCAAAACTGATATTTAGCATTTATTGAATGGAATGATGCAAATTGTGGTATTGGCCTCATAAGTTTTGAAAATGTATAAGAATCTTAGGTAACACAAAACACTCTTTGTGAAAAGAAGGTTTTAAATACGTGTATATACATCTGTATAGGGGACCGACATTTTCCAGGAAATTTAAGTTTTAAGACTGTATTTAATGGCTCGCTGTACATGGAAAAAAATCAGAACATTATCGATTTTCTGTGGGTTACTAGATACTCGTATATTCTAAAATTAGATGGAAATGATTAATTGGGCTTGTGTGTCAAATCGCCCAAAAGCGGCCAAATCAGAAAAATGTCACATCGCCCAAATATTTGTTTTTGTGTGTATTAACTATATACATATTTATGAATAGGTACATGTTAATAGGTGGGCGAAATCGCATCATCACCTCCACGCGGTGCCCGCTGGATAGCTATCTGATAGTGAACTAACGATGAGCGTATGCTGAGTCTGACGATATATGTGCAGCTGAACACTCGGACCTGCGTAAGCACATCTGGGTGAACTTCAGCGCGCATATGTCTAACCGGACGAGGCATCTCTTGTTGACCTGATCGGCTGAAATATGCGTCTCAGAAGTCTAGCAAGAGGTCCTCAAAAGGAGGACGTGCGGCGGATGAATTCTCTCGATGGAATCAACGGTGACGTCTACAGACCAGCGGATACCTTACCGGAGCTACTTCAACATATTTGGAGCTGAGGTCTGTAAGGATTTTCAATACTACGTCAGGGTATTGAAAAAGAGATGGTGGCGGTGAACCCTTAATGGGCCAACGGCAGCGCTCATATCCCCGAAGTGGGTTACTGACATCGGTGTATCCGGCCTCTTGTCCTAGGGGTACAAAAAAAAGGATCTGGCCCTCCAGGTTGGGGGTTGTGCCGTCGGGTTAACTTCCCTACCACGTAAAAAACCTTTGGTTACGAAGCAACCAACAGCCTCGGATACGGATGATCTTACTGTTGACGACCCATGCAAACGTAAAAAGGACAACGATCTTCGTGTCTGCACATGGAATGTTAGGTCCCTCTACAAACCACGTGCAGCCAAACAACTTGCGGAGGCCCTAGAGTGTCTCAAAGCAGACATTACCGCCATCCAAGAAGTGCGATGGGATGGGCCGGGCAAAAGGAGTATGAAAAACTGCGACATCTACTACGGCGATTGCTACAGACAAAAAGGACAGCGTCTATTCGGGTGCGGATTTGTCATTGGAGGCAGGCTTAGGCAAGAAGTCTTGAGTTTCCGGCATGTGAACGAGCGCCTTATGACTATCCGTATCAAGGCTAAATTTGCCAACATTAGCCTAATATGCGTTCACGCCCCTCATGAGGAGAAGGACGACGCGACAAAGGATGACTTCTACCAGCTCTTGGACAAGACGTATGAGCAATGCCCTAGCCACGACGTTAAAATTATCGTAGGCGACTTTAACGCAAAGCTAGGAAGAGAGGAGGTCTTTAAGGTCGGAAAGCACAGCCTGCACGACAACACATCCGGCAACGGACTCAGGCTAATCGACTTTGCAGCGGGGCGAAACTTTGTTGTAGCTAGTACGCGGTTCCCACGTCTCGATATTCACAAAGGAACATGGCTCTCCTTTGATCGAAAAACTGTCAACCAAATCGATCACATTGCGATCGACGCAAGGCACTCTTCCAGTATTCTGGGTGTCCGGACTTTCCAAGGAGCCAACGTGGACTCGGATCACTACCTAGTTGTAGCCAAGGTACGGATGCGTATATCCAGAATGGAGCGAAATCAACGAAATGCTGTGAGGAAATTTGACGTCGAAAAGCTACAATCGCAAGAGACCGCCAGAACCTTTGCCGATCGTGTTTCTTCTAATCTCAATCTAAGTCCTATGCCGCCAGCAGCAAATGCGGAAGACCAGTGGCAGCGTTGCCAACAAGCCATCAGAGATGCCGCCTCTGATGTACTGGGTTTCTCTCGCCCCCACTATGAAACCCCTGGTTTGATGAGGAATGCCGGCAAGCACATGCAGCAAAACAAGAGGCGTACAAAGTGGCGCTGCATAGAAGGACTACAGCTGCTTACGAGCTCTACGTGCGCAGGAGAAAAGAGGAACATCGACTTCTCAGAAAGAAGAAAAAAGAGCATGAGAAGCGCACAATCGAGGAGATTGAGAGACTTTATTGCAGGAATAATGTTCGAAAATTTTACCAAAGGGTAAAAGGAACATGCCAGGGTTTCAAAGCCAGAACAGAAGCCTGCAGGGACGAAAATGGCAACATAGTAGTAGAATCGCAGTCGGTGCTGAGGATATGGAAGGAACACTTCGGCAGACTGTTAAACGGCGATGATGATCAATATTCCGCTGTCAGGCAGAATGAGCCATTCAACAGTGACGATGGCAGTCAAAATTCCCGTCAACCCGATCATAATGAAGTGAGGATAGCGATATCTAAACTCAAATCCAACAAAGCTGCTAGAGCCGACGGCCTTGCCGCTGAACTTTTCAAGGCAGGAGGAGATGAGTTGGTAAGGAGCATGCACCAGCTCATCTGTAAAATCTGGTCGGACGAAAGTATGCCCTATGAATGGAACCTCAGCATCGTTTGCCCGATCCTGAAGAAAGGAGACCCTCTGAACTGCGCCAACTACAGAGGTATAAGTCTCCTAAATATCGCATATAAGATCCTGTCTGCCGTACTATGTGAACGCCTAAAACCGATCGTCAACAACCTGATAGGTCCTTATCAGTGCGGTTTCAGGCCTGGAAAGTCCACCATTGACCAAATATTCACACTACGGCAGATCTTGGAAAAAACCCATGAATATAAAATCGATACGCACCACCTTTTCATCGATTTCAAAGTTGCCTATGATAGCGTGTATAGAGACGAGTTATACAGAGCCATGTCTAGTTTTGGCATCCCTGCCAAGCTCGTCCGTTTGTGCAGAATGACGATGGAGAACTCTCGCTGCTCCTTCAAAGTCGGTAAGAACATCACCGAACCGTTGGATGTCAGGAAAGGTCTTAGACAAGGTGACGCGCTATCATGCGATCTCTTTAACATAGTACTTGAGAGAATTGTACGAAACTCACAAGCCAACCCCGGAGGTACAATCTTCTTCAAGTCTGTACAACTACTCGCTTATGCCGATGACATTGACATAATCGGAAGAACTCAGCGGGCAGTCAATGGGGCATTTACGAGTATTGAGAACGAGGCAGCAAAGATGGGTCTAGCGGTCAATGAAAGCAAAACAAAATATATGCTGTCTACAAAAAAGGACACCCAACATCGGCGTCTTGGACAGAACGCCACAATAGACAGATATAATTTTGAGGTAGTAAAGGATTTTGTCTACCTAGGCTCTGCTCTATGGTCAGCTCCGCAAATGACATGAGTGGAGAGATCACACGGAGAATTACTCTTGCCAATCGTTGTTTCTATGAGCTAAAACGGCAATTGAGTAGCAAAGCTTTATCTCGAACTACTAAGGTAACTCTTTATAAGACATTAATCATCCCAGTCCTGCTGTATGGCGCAGAGGCATGGGCTTTGACAAAACCGGATGAGGATGCCCTTGGTTATTTCGAGAGAAAAGTTCTTCAAGCGATCTTTGGTCCCGTCTGCATAGACGGTGAGTGGAGGAGAAGGTACAATGCCGAACTATACGGCCTGTACAAGGACATCGACTTAGCCAGAAGAGTTCACATACAGCGACTAAGATGGCTGGGTCATTTAGAGCGGATGGAGCCCAACCTTCCCGCTAAGAAAGTCTTCGAATCCACCCCGGTCGGACGGCGCAGTAGAGGACGACCTCGCGGTAGGTGGCGCAAACAAGTGGAGGGGGACCTCAACCAACTTGGCGTGCGCAACTGGAGGCAGCTGGCTCGTAACCGTGCTGGCTGGAGAGGTTTGTTGGTTGAGGCCCAGGTCCACCCCGGACTGTAGCGCCATCTAAGTAAGTAAGTACATGTTAATTATTTATTTATTTATATATGTGTTTATTTATTGTGTACATATTTATTTATTTACGTATCTATTAATGCATCTATTTATTAATTATTCCGTTGTACCTACACAAATGGTTTTTTTCCATTTTTGTCACATAGAAAGATTTTGTTCTGTAGGTTTTCCTATTGAATTATTTCTTCAATTCTAGCCTTGTTTCATTTCAAAAATATGAAATTGTTGTGTGGTTACAAACAAATATTGTAAAAAAACGTATAGTTACTTCTTTCTTCTTCTACCTATTTCGGCGAGGTTATGATCTGAAAACAAGAAATCATAAAACTCCCATTTCACTGCATTTCTACTGATCTGCCTGTGGGGTTCGCCTATTTGACTTCAAATTTCCCAATTTTCGATCACTTGGTTGCTGAGGCCAATCAAAAGCTGGTGTCATTGGAATTGTGTGACCCAGGCGTGTATAGGCCTTGATTTCTTTCCCGATATCTTTGGAACGTTGATTGATTGATAACAGGGCTTTTAACGGGGTTTAAATGATCTCTTCTTTGAACGTGGATCTTCGAACTTCTTATTCGAACAAGCTTCGTCACTCCTGCTGTCATGCGAAGCATCTTCATCTCAGCTGCCATTAACTTACTCTAATACTTTTTGTACATTGTCCAACACAGTGAAGCGCATGTGAGCGCTAGACGTACAACTGTGGTGTAGAGCCTTCCTTTCAACTTAGGGGGCATTTTTCGGTCACAGAAGCGGAGTTTTCCCGCCACTTCATCCACCTCAAGCCTACGCGATGATTGATGTCGTTATCACACTTTCCTTCGCTATTAATCATAGATTGCAGATATTAGAACTTTTTTGCACTTGGGAAGCACTGTTTCATTCAAATAAATGTCTGGAATAATAGGCCTGAGTGGAACAGAGAACGGGCAGCACAAGTACTCTGTCTTTTTTGAAGTAATGCGATACCCATTTTCCTCCAAAATGTCCACCCACAAATCAAGTCCTCGTTGCAGGGATGTAGGATCCTCACTTATGATGGCTCCATCGCCAGCAAAGAATAATTGATGTACCTTGGGGTCCGTCACTTTACCTTCAAGCAGAAGAAAGGGCAAAGGACTTAATACGCTTCCCTGGTGCACCCCGCCTTTGATTGGAACTCTTCGGTTACTCCAGTGGGGCATCTTACTATTATCTTTGCTCCTTCGTACTTGTCCATAATCATCTGTACATAGGTTTCTGGACCCCACGATGTCTTAGCGCCACCCACATCAGATCTTGTGGTGGTCTATCGAATGCCTTTTTAAAGTCAACCAATACAATATGTAAATCCTTTAAGGAATTACGATGTTTTTTCATTATGATCCTTATACATACTTTGGATTGCATCTGTGGTTAATTTACCCGCGACAAACCCACACTGATCATCAGATAGCCGTACAATTTTTCGCAGTCGGCCACCTAATTCCCGCTCAACGATCTTCATGGTGCGTGACTTTCAGCTTGATCAAACGATACACAGGGAGAAGGTAGCTTTCTCTCCATTGATTCGGTATTGGGTCACCTCTCATAAATCGCAATCTGAACCCGATGTCTCTCATCTTTTTCCAGAACTCAGAGGGTATCTTGTCTGTCCCAAACGCTTATCGTTTTTCTGGAGTATTTGACTGCCTCACTAACTTCTTCGACTGTAATGTCGGGTATTTCTTCACAGTTAGGGGTAGCTCTCGGAAATTATAGCCAGGGAAACTGTTCATCCAAAAGTCGTTCACAATACTGTTGGCACCTCTGCAGGATTTTATCGTCATCCAGGAGAAACTGGCCATAAGGATTGTTAATGAACTTTGGCGAACGAATCTCCGGAGCATTCCTCCTTCTTTGGACGGCTATTTTGAAGATGGTTACGGTCTTGTTCATATTGAGTCATCGCAACTGACCGGGGAGATATTTCCTCCAGTTCCCGATACAGGCCATCCGTACTCTCAGCTGGGCGCACTTCTTCTTGGTTTTTTTTTTTTTCGCAAAATCTGTATTCCACTTCGAGGCAAGCTTTTTCGTCTCTATGTATTATTAGAGGGGCACTTTGATCAAGCTTTGAAAGCTGCTTTCTTCATATTTACCACTTCTTTAGCTTCATTAATCCACCACCATGTTTCTTTGGCCACCTTTTCAAGCTCCAAGCAGTGATTTGGGCTTTCTTTAAGTATGTTCGCTGTAGGGAATGCCACATAATTTGTGCTCTGCACTCTTCATTCTCAGCTGCGTTGATGGTGTGAGAGAGGTAATCTTTCATCACAGAAATACATTTCATATATAGAAAATAAGTAAAGCTACGAGTACATACGAGTATAGTCCATAATTGCACATTGTAGGCCTGTCGCCCGCTACGACAAACGACGGTTAGCAGTGGCCATACTGAGCGCGATGGCGTAAGTGGTTAGTGTGTCGGATCACTACGCATGAGGTTCCAAGTTCGAATCCCAGAAAATACCAAAAAAGTTTTTTCACGGTCCCACCTCTCGCGAGCGTCTGACAAACATCCGAGAGTATTGTTGTCATGAAAAAGTTTCTCAAATCGCCGTTCGGATTCGGCATTAAACTGTAGGTCCCTTCCATTCGTGTGAAAAATATAACGCACACAACATGAGTGGTTGCGAGAAGCTAGGCCCTGGCACTTTAAAGAGCTGTTGCGCCAAATATTTGTTTTTTTATACTGAGCGCGATTTCCAAAAGAAAAAGACGACACACACATGCTATTGTCCCCTCTATGAACTACATAGCTCCCAATGGAGCTAACCGATAATGAAGCAAATCCCAAAAATGTTTCGACTTAGATCATATGAACCAACTTCCACGATTTTTAGGAACTTAAGCTCCACTCCATAATGAACTACGTCCTAAACTGCGAGCGAATTAAATCTCAATAGTGCGGCTTTGTTTATTATATAAAATACCGTGATGCTGCCATTTTATAGCAATTCACTGTTCTCTCTTCTTTTTCCTGATTATCAAGTTTTGGACAAGTGGCGCGCTTCTCGCGATTAATTTAATAATCATAGCTTCCCGGGGTAGTTTAGCCGCTAATGCCACTTCGTCGCTCCGCTAAGAGTATGTCAACAACAGGCAGGCACCTGGAGCTAAACTTATTCGATATAGGTATTACACGAATATTTTGACGTGGATATTTTGTCCGCGGGTATGGTGGCGTGTGGCCGAATCACCATCTTTTCTGTTTCCAATATTTGTGAATAATAAATCTCCACTGTCGATATCTTTCCCGACTTTTTGTACAAGGCATTGTACTATTAGTGAAGACGAGATTTCAAAATTTCGATGTTTTGGTAGTCGGTTTCTCGAGGCGATTGTTATTGGTAATACTCGTATCGTGATTGATTGTAATTGTAATCGTAATCTATGATTTAGAACTGAAACAAATGCGTTATGTCAGCAGAATTGGCTTGGAAAAAACATATCTTTTCGCAGTTCTTATACGTACATATGTCGATTCGGTCAAGGACGAATAGATAAAACCAATTAGCGTATTATTTGGTACCTTCAAACGATTCGTATGCAGTGCATTGTGACTACTCTAACAGCCATGCTGGTGTTAAAGCACTGATTTAACCGTTTTTATTTTTTTCGTCCAGAGCAGAGTACTGAACAGAGCTCGGGCACATTGAGCACGCTTTGAACCGAGCGTGCTCAAAGCGCTCTGATTCGTTTATGAAACACACTTAAGCCCTTAGCTGTCAAAATATGACGACTATCATCAATTCTGCCAGACTCTTTTCATAGATCAAAATAAAAATATCTTTTGGTTCATTTAATCCCTAAAATAAAGGTTATGCATGAATAGAATATCTATTGATATTTATTTTTTAAATTGTATTAAGTTCTACGCCAGAACAACAAGCTTCGCGCGCCTTTTTAATTGTTTCGGAATTTTTTTTCCTTTATTTTCCCTCCAGTGAAATGTGGCAAAACTTTGGCTGCGCTCAGTTTTTTGTTCAGACTGCTCGGTCAATTTATTCTGAGCTCAAAGAGTGTGCTCTGAGGATGCTCTGAACGAAAAAAGAAACACAAATTCAAAGCTCGGATGTGTCTGGGCTAAAAAAGAGACACGATTTTTTTTTTTTTTTTGACAACTCAGGCTCTGCTCTGAACTAAAACAGAAAAGCACCTATTATTTTTTTATTGAACAGTGGTATCGTGTTTTACGAGTATCATACGCCATTTGCCTAAATTTGTCCCTTCGCCATGGCTTCAAATACGCCTTCAGGTTTTGGGTACCTCATTTGTGTGCAATTACAATGAACGATGAAACAATGCCTCTGGCTAAAGTCTGAACTGATCAATGATCGTAGATCACTTTGTCCTCGAAAGGATAATTGTAATAAATGATGTAAAAGAACCGAATATAGAAGCAGCTTCCATTACGTCGATGACAGAACAAGTATCTTACCAAGATGCAATACCTTTTGGTATTACAACCGGTTTCTAAAACTAAGACAATTCTATCTATAAACATTATCCATCTCCAAAAGGTGTTTCATTTATCCTCTTTATAAAACACTACATCTAGCTGAAACAACAACGAAATATCTCCAAGTAATTCCAATAGCACCTCAAGCTATTCCACATTTTGAGTTACAGCATCAGCAACAGTAGAAAAGAGTCTCCCCATATCGCATTCGAGCAATAATTGCGACCATTACAAATTGGGATGGGAAATAGCATCTCCTGCGAAGAACAACGACTCTCGAGCTACACGGAGCCCAATGAGTACCAGATCACTGGGATCATCTTCATGAGATGCGAGAAAAGAATTTAGTTTTTATGTTCGGATTCTAATTACAGCGCAGAAATGTTTTCCCTCTCAGTTTGTGTGCTTTTGTTTTCCATTTCGTTTCATTGGATGGCTACGTGGTGCACCAAGCAGTGCTACCCTGCAACACGACATGACACTCGAGAGGAGAGATATGTAGGTCCTCCTAGACCATGAAATTAAAGTTTTTCTTCTTATTGGTTCTTGTTCTTGTGCAACCCAACACTCTTTAGAGCAGGCGATTGCATCTGAATTGTGTGTTCGCTCGGGATGGCCATGAAGATAGACACGCAGCTGAATGCTGCCATCCCAATGGGGTTCGGGAAGAAAAATGAAAGCAATTCCCAGCGGAATGGTAGTACGGATTGGGAATCAATACACACAATCGTCGGCTTTGCTCGGCCAGACTGGGCGGATTAGTGATGACTTGTTGGCTGCTTTGAATTCTGTTAGAAGGGAATGAGCTGCAGCAGGAGCAGTAGACACCACAGTGGTCAGTTGTGTAGAGATGCAGTGAGTGGCGTACAAGATAACCACGCTGCGTACTCATTGCTGAAGTTAAACGATATTTACGGAGCTAATTAAGATATCAAAATGTTTAAGGAGTGGTGGTTTGCTTTTCGTTTTGTACCGCATAGAGGGTATAGCAGTTGGATCTAGAGGGGAGCTTTCGATGCAAATCGATTTGCGTTCGGAGCTGGATGTGCCAATTGGAGTTGCTTAGTGGACAGTTTTGTTTTTTTAGTTGGAGTCGTGGTATGTACTATAGTTTGATGTAATAAAACTTGCTGCTTAAGTTTTGGGCATGGACGCTAACATCAAAAGTAGTATATTTGTCTATAAACCCAGTGGTATGAGCATCTATGGAATCACCCAGGAGCTAATATCCGATCAAGTGCTTCTTAAATAATTCAATGCACCAGTTGGAATATGCAGGGGGCGGCTTATTTAATTTTTTCCCGCGAAACCCGATTATTGTTGGGAATTGCATCAAGAAAGCCCGAAAAGGTCTAACGTATCGCTTCAAACTCAGTATTCATATTCATGACATATTCCAAGAGATTTGTGGAGATAAAAAAAATAAATGCTATAAGCCCTCCAACTCCATGAAAAAGTAACCACTAAGAGTCTGTATACGGAGGCAGGACAATCACACTGCAGGTGACAGATTCAGCTTCGTTTCCGTCCCTGCAACTTCTGCAGTAGTCATTCTGAGACATCCCAAGATGCTGTGTGTGAATATCAATAGCACAGTGCCCAGTAGTTAGCCAGAGACGACTAGCTCGTTAATGCGGTTAAGCTGAACTAGAGAGAGGGATATCTTCCTGTTATAGATCGGCCATAAAGTTCTAGCCTTTGCACATGGGTCTAAATGTCTCCAGCGCACGTTGGTTTTACTAAGGACTGTCTGGAATATCCATATGCGCCATATTTAGACATTATTTGCAAATTCTTATTGCAGAATCCAAAGCATTAACAGCTGTCTGCTGTTTAACTACTCATCTATTTATTTAAGCTTCATACAAGCAACTGAAGTCTAAAGTCCATTTGCAGCGTCGTATATTTACTAATTGGATGCTTGTATTACAAACATTAGATGTCGATTTAAAAAAAAAAAAAAACAACAGCCTATGGTCATGAAATTTGGGTAGTGACCGAAAGAATAAGATCGCGGATACAAGCTGCCGAAATGAGGTTCCTTCGCGGTTTTTCTGGAATAACTCGTAGGGATCGAGTGTGCAACACGAGAGTACGCGAAGCGTTCAATGTTGAGCAGCTACTTCTCCGAACGGAACGATCTATGCTTCGATGGTTTGCTCACGTAGTGCGTTTGCCCCCAGACCGGCTTCTAAGGCGTGGCATGGTGGCCGTGCCATCAGGTAGGCAGATGGTTGGACCAGGTCCGACACCTCTCCTGGAGCCGTCTAGGGGTTCCTCCTGATGAGTTGGAGTCAATGGCGGAGGATCGAGAAGGATGGAGAGTCCACCTGAGCATCCTACGCCCACGCCCCTCATGAAGGATTAGCGGGCCATTTGAAAATGTATATATGTATGTATGTATAAAACCATCTTCAGCGATGAAGCATTTTTTCATCCAATCCGTTTGGGTTAACACGCAAACTGTCGCATTTAAGAAATTCGAGTAAATTTGGACACACGCAACTGTGTTTCCAGAGGAATCTTGGTAAGCATTGATTCATTTGATATTGTCTTTCACACATACATAAATGCCATAGACTACAAAATACAATGAAAAAAAAAAAAAAAGGAAACCTGCGCTGTTATTAAATCAATCTATGTATGTAAGAAGTTTTAAAATCCTTTAAGATATTCACGTACATTTTTATTAGCTTCTAAATAAACTATGAATCATAGGTCGTAATTTACATAATGACTCAAAAAGTGGGACTTTCTTTTCTGCTTTCTTTTGTACGCTCATAGTGAAATTCCTTCACATTTTCTAGTTGACTCTTTTTAAGTCTCCATCACCTCGCTCTTCTTACCAAAAATAAATAAGAAGTGAAAATCTACGAATATGGATACTAGAAACGTCAAAATGAGCCTAGCAAAGCTCTGACGATGACTCCTACGGCTTCTGTTCTTCCAGTTTATCTTCCATCTCACTTCCACATACTGATTTTAAAAAGAGTCGCACCTCTTGAATCAGTGTATAAATCAGGACCAACATGTTCCAACTTTTACGTACCAAAAAGAGTATAAGAGTATATAAGAGTATAATTCAATAAGGAAGACAAAAGCAATCTATCTTAGGGATAGATTATGTAGAGAGCCTTCAAAAATAGGTGCCCCCTGAGACTGTGTTCTGATCCAACCGCTATATTTATAGTCATTTACTCTCCCATTCCCTGTTTTAGAAAGCATCCACTCTATGATACAGTCTAATCCAAGCACCAGAACACAAGTAATAATCCCAGATCTACCGACCGCCATTAATTTTCGATTTGAGAGGGAACGTCAAAACGGATAAAACAACCGCATGTAGCCCCAGGCGCTACTATCGTTATCTCGCTCGACGCGCACTCAATGCGCAACATTTAAGCGCAATAAAGCAATAAAGTGGCAATAAATCAACTTAATTAACTGAAAATCAATTCATAAATTATTCTCACTAGCGTCTGTGTTCTGGCGCGCAGTATGTAGCTGCGCACATTAAAATGATCACTTGCTGCACATGGTAGCAGCTACAGCAGAAGCTTCTCCTACTGCGCTGAAATCCAATCCCGATGCGAGTCCATTTGCAAATTTAATCTTCGCAAAGTGATCTTCTTCCTCTCACTCCGGGCCATTCCTGGCTTTGCCTTGGCCAAAGTTGGAATTACTGCCTGGAGTTCTAAGCTGCTTTTTTTTTGTAAAATACCGCATTTGGTAGACTCCACGGTGAGTGGATTGCAATGAAGGTCATAGCGTGTGAGTACGTAGCACAGGTGACTTGTGTGACACGAAGAAGAATGCAACGACGACGAAGCTCCAGCAAATGACTCCAGTTGGCCAGTGGTGAGGTAATAAATATTCGCTGCGGGTCAAATATATCAGAGGTGGTACCAGAGATTCGTGAGTGCTCGCAATGCTCATGCTTTGCTTCTCTGTGATTAGGCATCCACCTTTGGCTGGGTGAATGTGCGGGAGTCGTGCTTGGCGCTCTGCAGTGCAGTCCCCATTGCTGGTGTGGTAGTGTTTTGAAATCCAATATGGCACTGTGTCGTCGGTAATAAATTTTGGCCAAGAACAACGCGGATGTAACATGGTGGAGCTATAAAAATGTTTCGGCTGCGCCGGCATGGTATGGATGGGAAGCTTGTAGGAGGTGTTGTGCATGTTACCCATATAGTGACACTTGGCGCACAACATCAGAGAAGTATTTAACGGGGTTAGGTAGGTGACGGAGTCGTTATTGAGGGGACAGTTATTAAGTGTTGAACCCACTGAAATTCATGTTAAAGTTGTAAAAACGTTTAAATAAACAAGAGGTGTTGAATAGTTTACAAGGAAAGAATTAAACGGAAATGAGTAGGTAGCTAAATTTAAAACATGTGGCTAACAGTCTGGGGGTTTAAAGAGAAATCTTTGTATTATATTCGCCTAGACCATTGGGGGTTCGATTTTGTTCTTGTTTTAGTTACAGGCTCTCGTCTCTTCTTGCGATGACGTTGCATTTGCTCAAAAAGACCATATTTTGGATGGTCCTTAGGCGGAGTTCCTCGTTATTTCTTTTCACGTAACTGGCTATATAATATTTGAACTACAGTTGCAGTCTGTGATGCAAGTCTCTGCCTTGGCAAGTGATTGGGTCAGATTCAACATTCGTTGGTATGGATTTTGATTTTGTAAATTAAGAGCATCTACAAACAAAATGTTCTGGACAACCCCTCCGACTCAGAGGAGGGAAATTCAATATCTTCTAAGTAGTCAAATCTAATGATAGTGCAATTATTTCCAATCAAAAGGACATTAATATGGAATAACTCGTAGAAATCGAATGCACAGTACCAATGCTGAGCAGCTACTTCTAAGACCGGAATGATCTATGGTTCGATGATTTTGTCAAGTAGTTCACACATCCCAAGATCGGAATCCAAGACATGTTACGGTTGCCGTGCCATAAGTTATGCGATTCCCTTGTAGATCTAGAGTTTGATCAAGTCTGCCATCTGGGGGATTACTCCAGACCAGTTGGGATTAGAGTTGGTGGAGGTGTATAATGAAGGGTTCACCTGAGCGACACTAATTAAGGAAAAGCGGGCCATTGAAAATGTATGAGTATATGTGAATGTATGAGTATATGTGAATGTTCAATGAGCAGCTATATTTATTGTAGAATTGTTTTCCAGTCCAGTTTCCCATTGTGAAACCACAAGGATCTGGGTATCCCCAGAACTACTATAAAGCACAATTTGTTGATGTGAATTTCACCAAGGTTAGCCCAAGGGTGTGTGTTTCTTGTAACGAAGAGGGCTGGACACGTGCAAAGAAAGTGAATGGTCGTTTGCATGTCCCCTTCGTCCAAGCAGCTTCTGCAGAAATTTCTTGAGAGGAGGCCTAACCTTTTGACGTGTCTGACAATGATACAGTGTCCTATGATGACACATAGTACTGTTGAGCCAAATTTCTGTGTAATGAAACAATTGGAGCGCTTGTGATCCAGCTCAGACCAAATCTGTCTAGTTATGTGGCATATAGTGCCATCTGCTCATTTGTGATTTTTGGTATCAATCGAGAGCCGAAAAAATTATAAAAGCACCACGAATACACATACATCTAATCTAGAATGAGATCCAGATTTTTATCTATTAGTACAAGGCTGATACCAAGCAGTTACGGAGGGTCAAAATAAGGATTTTTGTACGTCCTATTGAAGAGGACTAGTTCAATCTTCTGAGGATTAACTCCAAGACCGTACTTGATGGTCTATTTCGAGAGGATAGAGAAATCCTTGTGTAGAAGATCTTTGAGCATAGTGAAGTATTTCCCCGATTCTCCGAGACAGCTAAAGCAACATCGTCCGCACAGGCAAATACTTTGCAACATTCATTTTCCAGGATTAAAAGTAGCTAATTTACTACCAGGTTCCAAAGAAGAAGAGAAATAACAATACCTTGTACCCTTACCGATGAACTTTAGAACAGTGGCCCCGCTTTGGTTGACAATCCTGATTGGTTCATCAGTGCACCAATCGGCGCCACAATTTCAAGGTTCGATAGTGCGCGCACGATTGTTAAAACCAGTTTATTCACAATGTAGAGATTTTTAAATGATGCGCATTACTGAGTTAAGGGAAGTTTTAACCGATTTACCTTTGCTATACGCATGTTGGAACCTGACAGTAGATTCGTGTTGATGCTGCAGCAAATATACATATGTTCGACCCTTACCAACTAGCCTAGCAATGTGTTGTACATCATTCTAATCCTTAGGGCACATTTTTCCTGAGTAGTTTTGAGCAAGAAAACTGAACTTAAATTGCCCTTCTTATTACATTTTTCAAGTGAGCGTTCTAAATGAGTTACATGCAAGTATTCCACCATAAATAATTATAACTCCAACGGAAAGGTGAATGATTGAGTATCCTTTTTGGCAAAGGAAGTGGATATTGAGGATGCGCTTACACAGTTAAGTTGACAGGTCAGTAGCTTCTGCATACCTTTGGATGATAAAATCGGAAGAATTAAGTTCATGTCGAAGTTGCTCTACAAAATAAAAGCAATAATGGACAACAACAGTATGGAGATAAGGCACTTGATGAGTGAGAATACTGGCAATACCCCTAGCTGTTCCTGAAAAAGAGCAGCCAGCTTATGAACTTGTTATCTTACAAGACCAAACAATTTTTAGTTTTCTGAACTGGAAATTGTTTTCCAGTAGTAAAATATGGGTTTGTCGGTAATTAGTATTAGCCATCTTTAGAATCCTTTTGCACTCTCTCGTGGTACGGTGACTTTCACTATATTCGAAAAAGGCTATGCAGAACTTCTTTTTTGCCTTCCTTATTCGGCTTTATTGCGCCGAGCGGTACTCATTTTTAGCTGTGTTATGCTATTTTTGCTAAAAAGCTTACTGGTAGTAACAAAGTAATAAATCTAATTACTTTCCTTCGATTCAGTTGATAGTAAGGCTTATAGTAAGAACTTGCTTCAAGCACATGCATTAGCATCCTTCTCCCCCGTAAAATTGTGGGACAAACGCCATCACCTATAAAGTTTGATGCCATCAACTAAATCCCCCACCCTTCGGTAGGTACCTACTTACTCCTACGCAAATGATCCTTTCTATGGTTCATTCAAAAATGTTACACAAACTTTTTTATCAACAATTTGACTCGATTTTAAAAATATTAAAACCCATCAAATGTTGCATCAATGCCGCCACAAAAAGTTAACGATACTACATCCCATTCATTCGGCTTTTATTTCATATTTTATTCGCTTACAAATTTTTGCCTTGAAAACCTCCCCCATAAAGACCTTGAAACAATGGCAAAACCCAGTTGCCGAACAAAGTTACTGTCGCAAAGCAGATGCAAATTTACAAAGCCCATAAAGCACCAAAAAGACAATAACAATATACAACCTTCGGTACAGAGGTATACTCGTACCTACACATAATTTTATTTTTCTTATTTTTGGGTGGTCGCACATTTTCAGAGGACATAAATCCTAAATGGATTCCTGTACATTATTAAGTATCCCACAAAGCATGCTCTGTACAAATTACAGAATGTCAATAAAAAATAAAAAAGAAGAGAATGTAAACCGTCATCATCCTAACTTCAAGGATCATTAAAACGCGAGAGAGCTGAAGCTTTTAAAAATTTTAAATTTCAAATTTCGACAAGATGATTCCATTATGTAAAAAATGAAACATCTTCAACGCCTTATTATCAGTAAAGGAAGGATGATACCTCAAACATCTTAAGAAAGGAGAATAAATCTGGCATATCCTTCAACAAAAAACCGATTTCCAAACCGAGAAACTGGAGTATATTGAAGGAGCGAATAACTCATTAGCAGCTGAGGTGCTATATTGATTCGTCACCACTTCCTTCCTTCTTGAAAGCTTTTAGGCAACGCAGATATTGGTTGGGGGTTAAAATTGAGCATGGGAATTGTGTACATTAGATGGCAGAGGAATATTTGCTCTGAGGCATCTATGGATACCCATGTTTGGCTATATGTACCTACATTTGTTTATGCGTCCATCAATCGATTTAAAATTTAGTAAGATTACAAAACAAATTACCATAAACTTTTAAATGTTATTGCTTAATTTGTATAATGGAAGGAAACTTTAAGTGAAGAAAATTTCGTTCGTTCTTAGATATGGTTTTAGGTTAGACTAGAAAACGGCATCTGATTACCTAAAATGAATATATACGGGTTGACTGCAGGAGCTGCAGTAGAAATGCGGTCTGAGTAAAAAGTGCCCGGAATTGTTTAAAAGACAAAAAAATTATTTGGCACAACAGACCTTTAAGTGCCTGGGCCTACCTTCTCGCAGCCACTCGTGTTGTGTGCGTTATATTTTTCAAACGAATGGTAGGAAACTACAGTTTAGTGCCGTATCCGAAGGACAATTTGTTTTCAGAAGCTTTCTCGTGCCAATTCAACAACAACAACAATTCTCTCGAATGCTTGTAAGACGTTCGCGAGAGGTACGACCGTGAAAAAAACTTGTTGGTGTTTTCTGGTATTCGAACATAGAACCTCACGCGCAGTGGTCCGATACACTAACCACTTGCACCACGGCACCACGAATTGTTTAATAAAACACAACAAAGTTTAATTATTCATAGAAATTTATTTTGTCCCCTTCAAAGTAGGCCCCATTGAGTCCAATTCAATTATGCCAGCGCTTGACCCAATCCTCCATACATTTTTCGTAGGCACGAATTGGTTTGAAAGAATTCTTTCCAGACAGAGAGGCCTTGACACGTCCTAAGTGTAGATATGTATGTATGTAGGTTCACGTAAAAATTATGAGAGAAACTTTTATGCATTATGTATTGCATTTGCAGAGCTGTTCCTGAGGTCTAACAGATTTCGTATAGCGCTGCAAATTAATAAATGCGGCACTATTGAATTGTATGCAGGTGAACCCCGCATGTGGATCAGTAGAAATGCAGTGAAGTCTGAGTGATATGATCTCCAAAGCAAAGGTAGTCCCATTAGCAAAAGTAACGTTACCCACACTGAGCTACGTTTCATTTAATTACTAACGGGTACCCGGCGAGCGTTGCTGCGCCCAGCAAAAAAAAAAAAAAAACACTCAGTCAGGCGCCTGGAGCAACAACTGTCAGGCAGGTGCCTGGGGCTAATTCTATTAGAGAACAGTTTTGTGCCGGCCAGCAGTGGGTAAGTGGTCTAACCTTAAATACATATGTCAGCAATTTGATAGTACTATAATTCTAAAGTACGATACTACTAAAGTAGTGGACAAACTGCTGGCCCGATGGTACCCGGTGTGTTTTGCTGTGATTAACAAAAGGCTTTTTTTGTACTAAAGTACTATATCATACTAAAGTAGTATACCGTTTTGACAAAACTTCACAGGAACACTTTTGGGGCAATACCGAAGATTACCTGAAAATGTGACCTCAATCAGTTACGTGTTTTCGGAGTCCATAGCATACAAACATAGGTACACACATTTTTTCCCATAGATAAAAAGTACTTTCTGTTTTTCCCGAATTTTTCTATTTTCCGGGCAACTTTTCCAATTTTTCTTTCCGTAAAAACCTTATTCGGACTATTGCGAATATTAAAAAAAATAATGAGCCAAATCAGTCCAGCCGTTCTCAAGTGATGCGATGACCAACGAACAGCATTGCATTTTTATTTATATATTTAGAATATAGATTAAGCCAACATTCTCAAAATGAAACACTTCTTTCAAAAACTTTACAAACAAAATATCTTTATTGGAACGAGGCTAAACTTAAAATGATCCATTGGAATAGCTCTAGTGCTAGCTTAACATTATACTCAATACATTACCTCAAGCGAACCGCTTAAGTCGAGTTATGACGGAATTGACTTAAGGATGCCAGAAGATTTTGCTTTGCTTATTACATAATCGATGTGGTGTGAGAACGTAAGCTTTGTATCTAAAACTACACCAAGATCTTTTTTACGATCTACTCTGTCAAGGCATATATTGTGGATGCTATAGTTAAATATAATAGGATTTAAATGTCTATAACAAGAGAATGATTCGCATTTTGCTATGTTCAGATGTAGAAAGTTAATATTGCACCATTCAACTAGTCTCGTTAAGTCCTCATTAAGAAGTACACAATCGCGTACGGAAGCTACCAAACGATACAGCTTTAAGTCATCAGCAAACAGTAAGCAGAGTGAATGTTTAAAAATTAGAGGGATATCATTGATAAAAAGTAGAAACAGTAAAGGTCCTAAATGACTGCCTTGGGGAACGCCAGATGTAACAGTAATAAGAGGCGACAGGCACTGATCGATTTTCACATATTGTATTCTGTTAGTAAGGTAAGACTTAATCCATTTCAAAATATTAGAATGAAAACCCATGCAAGATAACTTATGCAACAAGACCGTATGGTTCACCCTATCAAAGGCCTTGACAAAGTCCGTAAAGATAATATCGGTTTGCAACCTTTTTTCAAAACCCGTGACTATGAAGTTTGTCAGAATAGACAACTTTGTTGTCGTGGATTTAACGGAGACAAACCCATTTTACAAGATGATATTCAGTCGGCGACTGTACCACAACCTTATGGCTTAGAAGACGAAAACAACTTCCGTTTTTTCTTCCTTCATAACAGTCTTATGTAACAAGCATTCGGAGAGCAGACTAATAAACATTTTCGTTGGTATGCTTTGATGCTCGCAGTTGCCGTTGTTGCCAACTTAGGGTATTAACCGCGTACGATATAAATTATTATTTTAATCTTGCAGAGAGTATATCACTATTGGACCTATGTGGAGTAGTACTGTTGACAAAATTTCTGCATGAGACATCCTGAGGCTGTGGTTACGCAGCAAGCGACTAATACTAGCGCTAAGAAGCTCGAGCGCTAGCATTGTGGTTATGTAACATAATATTACAAGCGAGAGCTACTGAGAGCTCGCGCTTTTAAATTTTCTGCAGTGAACTGAATTTCATTTGCAAGCGCGAGCTTAGTCGAAAAGTGCTACCAACCGAAAATGGACTGTGAAAGATTAATAAGTGAAGTGCAGAAACGGCGTTGTCTGTGAGACATGCGAAAAAAATTACTTGTTCCCTTTTGAATAGATAACCGTATTTTATTTAATACGTATTCGAATGCGGAAGGACTCATTCGGTAATGGAAAAACCAATCTCCATCTTCCTTAAGCATTTTTTGCAAGTGGTGATATTCACCTAATGGAGACCGCAATTCGTTTATAGGATGGATACGCTGCTTTATTCTTTTTAAAAATGTGTATCTCAACCACGCACTTCTGTTAATAAAATTTCTTCGTCTGAAAAAAGGCGACATATTGTGCACTGAAACCAAACAGAAACTGAAGCGTTAACTAGGTAAATTTTAAGCGACCAGCCCAAGAGAGCGCGAGCTCGCGCTAGTATTACTCGCTTGCTACATAACCACAGCCTTAGGCTTAGAGATGGATACGATCTGGGCGTGGATAGACTCCGTCATCACGTTGTACTAGATACGGGCACCTCCGTCGAGATGGAAGATTTTCATCTGGATGGCGTTGGTGTAATAGAAATGTCATCAATTGACAACTAATGGTTCATGGTTCAAATCCTGATAAATATATATCCACGAAACAAAGATTCAGTCCAATCAATTGTGAAAGCTTGTGTGAACACTATTGCAGAAGCATAACGGTGCCAATAGGTTGGTGGTATTGCTGGAAAAATTGTTTGCCCTAGACAACTGCAAAGCAAACATTACCGCTGTCTAAGAAATGCGATGGGATGGGCCGGGCAAAAGCCGGATGAAAAATTGCGACATCTACTATAGCGATTGCTATAGACAACAAGGATGGCGTCTATTCGAGTAAGGATTTGTTATTAGAGGTAGACTTAGGCAAGAAGTCTTGAGTTTTCGGCATGTGAACGAGCGCCTAATGACTATCCGTATCAAGGCTAAATTCACATTTTAACGCAACGGTAGGAAAGCAGGACGTCTTTAGTAGCGTAGTCGGAAAGTACAGCCGGCACGACACCACATCCGACAATGCATCAAGGTTAGTCGATTTTGCGGCGGGCCGAAACGTTTTTGTAGCTCGTACGCGATTCCCACGTCTTGACATTCACAAGGGGACATGGCTCTCTTTTGATCGAATTCCGCTGTCAGACAGAATAAGCCATTCAATAGTGACGATGATAGTCAAGATTCCCGTGAACCCGATCAGAATGAAGTGAGGATAGCGATGTCTATACTTAAATCCAGTAAAACTGCTGAAGCCGATGGCCTTGCCGCCAAACTTTTCAAGGCAGGAGGGGATGAGTTGGTAAGGAGCGTGCACCAGCTCATCTGTAAAATCTGGTCGGATGAAAGTATGCCCGATGAATGAAATCTCAGCATCGTTTGCCCGATCCTGAAGAAAGGAGACCCTCTGAACTGCGCCATCTATAGAGGTATAAATCGTCTCAACATCGCATATAAGATCCTGTCTACCATATTATGTAAAATCGATCTTCAACAACCTGATAGATCTTTACCAGTACGGCAGATCTTGGAAAAAACCCATGAATATAAAATCGATACGCACCACCTTTTCATCGATTTCAAAGTTGCCTATGATAGCGTGTATAGAGACGAGTTATACAGAGCCATGTCTAGTCTTGGCATCCCTGCCAAGCTCGTCCGTTTGTGCAGAATGACGATGGAGAACTCTCGCTGCTCCATCAAAGTCGCAACCACTAGAATATATATTAAACGGTCACAGACATTAAAGCTGTGGATGATTGTGTTCAAGTTAATTTAACCATTAGCATGTGTGATGTTATGTCTATGCCTTGCCGCATACATTCTCATTTACATTACACATTACTCATTTAATGCACTGCACTGACTGGGAATAACTAGAAAAGTATGAAAACGTTTATGTTGCACTAAAAAAATGTAAATTTGGAAAAATGATCATTCACCAGCACTACTCGTATACACAGAATTAATCAAGACCAGTCTTAAAAGTAGCACTAACAAAAAAGTACCTCACCAACTTCCGGGTATCATTCACCCAAACTAATTTTCTCAATAGAAGACCCATCTCTGAATAAATTCGAGCAAAGAACACAAAATATCCGACTTATACTCGCCCACATATACTCAAACCATAGATAAGGAACCTCAAAAGCCCTCTAACCCCCACAAACGTACGTACGAGTATATCCCTCTATAATGAATACATTATTCACAAAAAAAAAGAAACTCATTACTCTATGATTAGGATTCATTATGTCCAACTCGACATTTTTACAAAGTCAAAGCCATTAAATGAATGACAATTTCCACCCAACCGAGTGTAACTTTAATATTTAGGCAAATCCAAGGAAACCATACCAAAGGACATCCAACAGTTAACCCAAATTCATGAGCGTGTCCGTCATTAATTACACATAGCATCCACATTACATCACTTCATTTTTGCATCAAATTTCTCTAGTGGTCGAAATGAGATCTCATCGTCGTCCTTGTAGCCACTGCTTCTCTGCTTCATCATTTACATTCCGAAATTAAGGAACCTAACCTACCATACAATTAGAGCATTTTCCAAAAAAAAAAAAATAATCTCCCTATACAGTCCGTGTAAATCCAACAGGAAGTTTTCTTTCGTCCTTTGTAATAATGAGAAGTTATTTCGGTCTTGCTCTTCGTTGTTCTGTTCGGTGTCCTTTTCCCTTACTTTTCCTTATGTTCTCTTGTGTCCGTTTTGTGTAATTTTTTTGTTTTAATTAAAAATGAAACTATGTCAAGCGCAGAGAGTTCATCACTTCTTTTACTCCTTGTGCACCCCTGCCAAAGGTATCTACATACGTAACGTGTACATTTGGAACGTTAAGGACGAAAATGAGAACAGGACTCAAATGTGAATGAAATTTTCTCATTATTTCGAAAGTGTTCGTATCTACTTGACACAGATTTCAATATTTCGTTGGGATGACGAACTGTGACAGGCAATGTCCTTACACTTGCATGTATGGATGCATGTGAAGAGAAAGGTTTTACGATACCGTTGATTCTCTTGCATAACAATCTCTCGTAATGAAACCAGATTATGGTTGGAAAGTTTAAAGCACACTTCAGATGCACTTTTTGCCCAATTTTTCAGAGCACAATATCATAGACAACACATCCATGGCATACACATGAGATTGTAAACTTTATGATTTTGAGCTGGAAAGTTTAATGGGACACAGTCTGTGAGACAAGAAGTATTGCACCCCAAAAGGGAAGCAATGAAATTTCTAATCTGACTAGGAAGGCGCACCGGCCCCAATGAATGTGTTATTTGCGCAGAGAAGTGGAGTCCGAAAAACTGATGGGAATTATTAACGCTTGCCAACTTAATCACATTTATTTGCTTAAGGGCCTTCATAAAGCAGTTTACAACTTATGCGTCGTGAACTGGCAAATTGGCGCAATTTTTATTGCTGTTCTGACTTCAGCAGGTTGGTTCAAGCAATGAGCCAATTTTGCACCCCTTTTCTAAATTTCTTGAAGAGTGTGTTGTATCTATTCTATGTTCTTGTAAGTAGGGTCTAAGGGAATGGTCCAATTTGCATCAACTGTCAAGCAATGAAGCGAACAAGTAAGGCTAATTAGTGTACTAAGCTGCAGACCAGAAAATATCCATTGTCCACAGAGTCTACCACAAATCGAGGATACTCAAGGACTAATCAAATCAGCTAGAGTTCTTGTAAAGCGAACGATGCTTCTGACGTTTGAGTTCGCCAGGTCGCCGGGATTGTCGTAAAGTAAAGCTCCCCAGATGGAGTAATATTCATTAAGACTGGGCCGAACAGAGATCGTTTGAAAAAAAAACTTAATATTTTAGTGTGGCTTTTTGATAACGGAGCTGATACCTGATCGCTTTACCAAAACCATTCCATTCGAGCGTTTCTCATCCAGCCTATTCCAGATCTGTCTGAGTATTTGGAATGTGATACTATTATCCGATCTTCAGTTGATCTTTCTGATTACGTCGAGCTGAACATTAATGATTGCAAGCAGCGAAAGACATACCCAAATACCGCCGATCTGGTAGAATTCTTAAAATAGTTCTATATCTGACAAGCTCGTCAGCCTTTTAGTACCCGGAACAGCTCGGCCATCACCATGAGAGACGAGCGGCAATCTAGAAAGGCATCTGAAATGATTGAGGATGATTCCTGTGAAGTAATACAACATGACTGTCTGTGAAAATGCTGAAATCAGTGGCAGATATTACATCGCATATAAGCTAGCTTCCTTAAGGTCCGTTCACAGCTCAGCGAACTGCGAATGCCCAAACTTCGAACAAACAGTTTTTAGCACATTTATAGGCACGCCCTTGGCAAAGTTATTATTCCAAAAGAACGGAGCTTAATTTATCTATCGATTAATATATAAAAAGTTGAATTGTAATTAGTTTCTGCCAAGAAACTAACAATTCACCGATTTTTCCGCGAATAAGCGAACGATTTTTGCGAACTGTCAACTTTTATTCACATTCCACACACGTAGGACGCAATCTACATTCCCGCGATCAAAACATTCGCGAGAGTTTAACCTCAGAATTCTTTTGTTTTTCTCTTGGTGGGTAAGATCGTGGTTGAATTTATTAAAAGAAGGTGAGATATTACCTTCTGAATAAAAGCTTCGCTATGTTTTCAAACATTTTTCATGTTTAGGCAATTAGTTACAAAATTAATGACAACTGAAATTCGTGGATTGGCGCGACCAGATAAAAAAGTAGCTGTGAAAGAAATGTCAAAATTTGCGAATATTCGCTTATTCGCATTCGCAAGTCGCTGAGCTGTGAATCGACCTTTAATCGCCATTACTTTCGCCTGACATGTGCTGCATTGGAAGGTGGAAGGAGATGCTCAAGTTGACATCTGGTGCTTTTTGGTGAGACATCGCTTCTAAGTGAAGTAAGATTTAATACGGAGTACAACAGCACAAAGTGACTTGGAACCACTTTAGCTTTTTTCCTCAGTCGAAACTGAGTTGGGATATTTACTTTGCGCTGCTAAAGAGCTTTTTCGCTGAGAAAAGCTTTTTCATTCAAGTTGAATGATTAAGTAGTTCAATTTCAATTCAATCACCAATCTTCAAATAAATAAAAAAGTTTTAAACCAGATTGACTTGGAATTGTTTTGTCGAAAGCTTTCACTTTGCTTTGCATAATTCTCACCAAAACGCACAAATCTTCAGACAAGAACCCACAACTTCATACTTCCCATATTGAATTCGTCTGCATAGAAATAAATCGAACTACTATCTAACATGGCGACATTTCACTCCGACTCATTACAGGCAGGGAAAAATGTTAGGAAGTTTCTATCAAATCTAAGTTTCCGAGGGTTTGAGTCGTGTTTTCGGATATAACTAGTAGATCCAAGATCGAGGAATGTCCATGTCGATCTTAGAAATTGGATTGTGTGAGGATCACACTCAATTTCTCCACTTTAATACTCTAAAGAATTGCCCAGCAGATGTAAGGGGCTTTACCATGCAAAGTTGGCAACTTTTTTACAGTCGCACTGAATTGATTGTCTCCAACAAAACCGAATAAGTGAGAGCTGAGTTCATGTTAATGTGAAAAAAGCTTAAGGGCAATATCTATGCGAATATTTCGCTGTTCTGTACCAAATCGCTTTAGTACTTGAAAGACGATTACTATTTGACCAATAGCCCACAGTAATTTTTTTGTGTGATTGATAACAAAAAATAATTGGTGTTATTAAATTATTCTGAAGTTTCTATTTTTAAATGTTACCGTCTTGCAAGCTCTAGTGGGGCAATGGTGAGTAATACTACATCAAAAAAGTAGTTTTTTTCGAAAGTACAAATAATTGGTATAACAACTTTATCATAATTTCAAAATGTAGAGTTTCGCACCCTGATTGCAAAAATGGTGGTTCATGACGTTTTGCACGCGGCCTTATGCCTGCAAGACGCGCTCAAAGTATGCTAGAAATCGAATTTTTGAATAATTGTGATAACAAAAAATAGTTTTTTCGTAAATGTAAAGCTAACCTTCCTGATTACAAATAAGGTGGTCCAAGACGTTTTGCAGGCGGCCTTATGCCTGCAAGACGCGCTCAAAGTATGCTAGAAATCGAATTTTTGAATAATTTATCAGTTTTTATTCGAACAAATGATAATAATTATAACAGTTTAGTAAAGTGAGTATGGAAAATGAAACAGTTTATTCATGTTCACTTTCATTCGATGAGTCGCTACTGGAAATATCGTTGTCGCTGTCAAATTCTCCTAGAGCATTTTGAACAAAGTCATCCAATTTGCCCGGTGTAGTTTGACCTTCAAACCAATTAATCCTATACACATTATTTGTAAGCCTCCATCCACTTTCCGCAGGTGTGAATTGGACTTCGTCGTTTTTCACAGCATTTTTCCAAATTTTCAAGATATAATTGCTTCTTCGTACTTGCTGTAGAAGAACGACTTATTTGGAGGCAAAAGACTTCCTTCAAAACTTGGTGAAAGTAAATATTTAGTTCTTAAAAACTTGCAAGGCGAATAAAATTTCTATGAGCCTTTATAAAGTTACCTGGTCTTCTCTGATTTTTTTCAAGCAGCTACACTCAACTTGTTCGAGTGTGCACTTTCGTCTATCTCTCTCAATATCTTTTATGGAAGGTGATATTGTGCGATCAAATACTATGTGAATACTCTTCGCATTCATTACCTAGTTTTCACAGTATCAGTGGATGTTATTACACTCCGTCTTTTTTCAAAAAAGGCAAAATTTAACCATTTTCAATTCTACAAAGAAGACATGAATTGCAACTGACATTATCTAGATTTGGAAATGGAATGCTTGTTGCTGAAGAAGATCTGGATGAAATAGAAAAATTCGTTTGTTGCATTTACCAAACCAAAGCCATCAATATAAATAAAGCAAGATATGACATTTTTTACAAAACTTGCAAATCTACAACGAAGAATATTTTTAAAAACATCAAAAGTTAGTTCAGAAAAATGTATATCTGGTAGATCTTACATTCATTCAAATTTTATTCGCCTTGCAAGTTTTTAAGAACTAAATATTTACTTTCACCAATTTTTCTATTGCAGGTTTTGAAGGAAGTCTTTTGCCTCCAAATAAGTGCGTTCTTCTACAGCAAGAACGAACGAGCAATTATATCTGCAAAATTTGGAAAAATGCTGTGAAAAACGAGGAAGTCCAATTCACACCTGCGGAAAGTGGATGGAGGCTTACAAATAATGTGTATAGGATTAATTGGTTTGAAGTTTGGTTTGGATGACTTTGTTCAAAATGATCTAGGAGAATTTGACAGAGACAACGATATTTTAAGTAGCGACTCATCGAATGAAAGTGAGCATGAATAAAGTGTTTCATTTTCCATACTCACTTTACTTAACTGTTATAATGATTATCATTTGTTCGAATAAAAACTGATAAATTATTCAAAAATTCGATTTCTAGCATACTTTGAGCGCGTCTTGCAGGCATAAGGCCGCGTACAAAACGTCTTGGACCACCATATTTGTAATCAGGAAGGTTAGCTTTACATTTAAGAAAAAAACATTAATTGTTATCACAATTATTTAGAAATTCGATTTCTAGCATACTTTGAGCGCGTCTTGCAGGCATAAGGCCGCATGCAAAATGTCTTGGACCACCATATTTGCAATTAGGACGCGAAACTCTACATTTTGAAATGATGATAAAATTGTTATACCAATTATTTGTACTTTCGAAAAAACTGCATTTTTGATGTAGTATTACTCACCACTGCCCCCACTAGAGCTTGCAAGGCGGTAACATTTAAAAATAGAAACTTCAGGACAATCAAATAATACTAATTATTTTTTGTTATCAATCACACCCAAAAATTACTGTGGGCTCTTAGTCTATATAATTTTTTTTTTTTTAGGAAAAACCATCTCCACTCTTTCATGGATATACTGGAGTGGTGCGAGACGAATTAAGACGTTCTTCTTATTTATGTTTTTATTTATTTAAAACGAACTGTACCACACTATTGGTGTACTATATATTGGTGTTACTTAGAACCTCAAATATATATATATACGAATTATACTTTTTTATACTTTATTTTATTTAACCTCTCCTATCCTTAAAGCAATGCTTAATAATTTATAAGATTCTTTTATGTTATTTTCATGAAATATCTCTTTCTACAAGAGGAGTAAATATATTTTTTCGGGCGCTAGTATTTTGATCTCTATGGCTGAATAACTAGTATTTTTTTTTTGTTTGTTTACCCTAACGTTTTTCTGAGTTGTATGTTTACATGTGAACCTCATAATTCACGGTTTATTTTTCGTTCATTTTGATTTGCTTAATAGTAGAGTATACTTTCAAGTAACTGTCTTTAGCTTTTTCCTGCGTATTTACCTAGGTATACAGATTAAGAGGTAGAAGAAATCTTATTTGGGCACGACAGCGACTGTTACCGATCAGTGTATGCATAAGTGAATTTGCCGTCTATAAGCTTAAGAAAAATACAAAAAGCTATATCTTCTGTAGCAGACCAATTTAGCTGATTGATGCAAATAATTTAATGTTTAATTTAATCTGTGATGTCCACAAAGGCTAATTGAATATACTTGCTATTTTAGTTTATGTTATATGGTATGTCAAATGCTCTACTTATTTGCTTCAACAAAACTAGTGAGCATCTCCCTACTTAATCAATTACAGTGTTGTCCTTCCCAGTGTCATTTCTTCCGTTTGGATATTATCTCATAATTCACTCTTTATGCGCACCCTACTGTACGGTATCCATTCAAAAACTTCCCAAAATTTGGGTTAGAACTGTCCAAAACTAAAAACTTTTCCGTGAGCTTACCCCCGGGATATCACTGACTAAATGCTCCTGCATCAAGTGTCAAACTCATCATTTGTGTCATTTGCTGCTTGTATCTGCTTCTGCTGCTACTGCTGATGCTGAACAACGAACAACGACTCATCACCCTTCAACGCAACATCACATCATCTGCATCGTCATCTTCATCTTCATTTTTTTCTCCTCTACATCATCATCAGAGTCAACTGAAGTTGTCGACAATTGAGCGACATCATCGTGTGAGGTCTCATCAGCACCATCAGCAGCAGCAGTAATAGCATTTAGCAGCAGACAAGATTTTCCACAGAACGCAGAGAGTTTTTCCAAAGAATTTGTCCTATTCTTGGCCTCGAATTTCTTTTAGCCAAAGAGCAGAAAAAATAATAAAAAAATTTACACAATCAGCTCTTGGGATTAGTCATGTTAAGTGTATTTGACTTTTCATTCTCGATGCTCACTTGTTAAACTAGTGAATCATTTGACAGAGGGTGGCCCCAAAAACTCCATAAACGCACCCCATCCCACTTGATGGCGAAATAATTTTTGGAAAATTCAGCATGTCCTGTGTGCATCATTTTTTTATGGACTCCGCACTGAACCCACTACGAGCCTACAAAAATATACGTAATGTATAGATTCACTGAATGCCAGGGTCGACAGACAGGACATAAACAGGAACATGACTCTGATGTGCGTACGCTCATTTTAATTTTGAATTGTTGTCATGTCCCGAAGATTTTATAGCTCTGTGTCCATGGGTAGGTATGTGTGGCAGCCACGGGGAGCTGTGCTTGTAGCAAGTTGTAATTCCAAATAAATTGGACGATCTAACATGACAAGTTAATTCCAATTTATGATATTTCCGCAAAACAACGAAAAAAATTGTTCACCATTTCCCTACTGTCCCGATTGAGCTTTGTGCTGTCGGGTGGGAAAGTGTTCTCTTTTTTTTTTGTGGTAGCATCGAAAACTTGATAAGGAAAGGGTTTAGATTCAAGCAACGTCAGCTACAATTTCTTTTCTCATTTGGTGGATGATTGTAAATGTACTAAAAAAGAAATCGTCTGAGTAATACTCTTGGCCAGGATAGTATGGCATTTTATGCAGAATATTCATTTAAGAAACTTACACAATGACTATGCTCAGTGGATTAGGGGTATCTTTAAACAGCAAGAGAATCGATGGCAAATAATAGTCTAAACAGCACTTGCGATTTTTAACTTAAAATGTTCAGTCAAATTTAAACTATGCATTGTAATGGGGGTTCTCGAAGTTTAGCGCTGCGGATAAAGTTGAAAGGCATTTTATTAAACCGGTCTTTGGTCTGCCGGAGTTCACTCCCAATTATATAAATAGCCTGGAGACCTGTGTTCTTCGCATGTATCTGTACTCATTACAATCGCATATACAGTAAATAAAAAAAAAAACTTATTTTATGTTGTGAGTCGGTTGTCCTATATCCTCTCTGAATTAATAGAACAGAATCTACTGGCATAATAACTGGTGTTGGCTGGGAGACAATGACGAAATTAGGTGGACAAAGGTATTATACATTTACATGAAGATGCATGGAAAAATATAAAGTTAAAGATCGAGACCCTCAAAAATACTTTATTTTATTTTTCAAGTTAATTTTTGTATTAACATCTTTTTATATAAGTATATGTATACCTATCTACCATCATCGCTTGCGAAACGTAAGCCACCAGCAACACCACTTCAACTTTCTCCAATTCACTGAAAGCACTACTAAATCTTTGGCAGCAGTTCTACAAGACAGTTGCGAAAGGTGACGAAATTTTAGATAAATTCACTCTTTCCCCTCCTCAAAGTCATTTACGAGATCCACATACACCTAGAAAAGGACTCAGATATTCAAGTTAGTAGGTGAATAAACGTTCTACTTATTGTTAGAGTGTTGCACATCTCTTGTATTTTATTTATTTTCAGCGAATTGTGCCAAAAAATATATTGCTCTCATGAGTGACTCTACACAGTTATAAGTATTATATGTTCAAAAAGAATTTACTAAATTAGCAACAAGACGATAAAGTAACATTGAAGAATGGAAAACAAATAGAAAGCAAAGCTCGGCAACACGTAGAGCGAACTGTACTGACAAGCTCCACTACACTCCAATTCTTCTGAATGCACAAAGAGTAGAATACATATCTACAGCTTAAGCGGACAAAGCAATCCGCACTAAGAAATAGTATATGCTGGTTCTGCCAGCTCAAATGATGGACAAACTTCGAGGGGCCTAGCTATAACCACAAATTGCCCACAAACATTTTCTTCGCCATTTCTTATTCCAATTCGCATGAATCTGTGACGACCTAACCCTTCTGTCAACGGTTACATAAATATACCCCCATTATTATTCATTCGTATCTCCATCATTACCAACTTACTCGTATAAGACTCGCTCCCACGCGAAGAATTCCGGTTAATATCGCTATGAATCTCAATGCGCATTACGCTGTTGACCCATTACACAAAACTCTAAACTACAAAACTTGTCCAAACACCGGCAAGAAAATAAACATTACGCCACCGTAATGTGCTTACTATCGCCCAAAATATACCGTTCGGTTCTGTTAAATACTACATTCCACCATATGGCTCCGTAATGTTTACAGACTCGTGCGGCTATAACCCTTCATTTTATCTATCGACCTCGTTAAGGGCCTAAGGACTCCTAATACACCTCAAACTAACAAAAAAGAAATAGAAAAAGAAACAGCCCCTAGAAGACCAAGTATCCCACGGAGCTGTTTGCTAAGAAAACACTTAACTCACCTAAATCACGTGTGGTGATTTCCATAAATTCTTCGCAACGTCCTGGTCTCTCTCTCGCTGGCGAGTGTTATTGCCAAAAATGCCTTGCCTTGCCACTTGCCACCCTTACCACCCTTAGAATAGAATTCCATGCAAATTTAATTGAAATTGTGCTCCTCATAGAATCCAACGCCTATCTGTTGGTTGGATCCACATGTGCAGCCCCATTCCACCCCAACCCTGGCCCGAAAAATGCCTTTCACCTACTCCATAGGAGTTTTTGAAGAAGCGAGAAGAAGACGTAGAAATTTATGCGCCAAAGCTTTTACGGGTATTCCGCTTACGGCTACGACGACGAAAGTAAGCGCCAGTTTCATCGTCCTACTACCCCACTACAACAGGAGCTATTAATTTAGAAGCCATTCCCAGGCCCTCCTCGGGTGTTTATAGGTGAAGGCATTTCCATTATGTCAAATATGCTTTTACAGAACATTAAAATCGAGATTAAAACTAGGATAAGAGCGAGCATTCGAGTGATGCTGATGATGGGCGGGTGGCTGGTTACTTAAGTAGGGGATGGGAGAGACACTGAAGAGATGGCTCAAAAGATTACAATTCAAAGATACAACCGGGTGGCGCAAAGTGGGTTGCATAAGGCCTTTTTTTTACATTTCTTCTCCTGAAACCCGCTCCTTTTCGATTTGAAAGCAACAGCAGCCCGCCCATTGTATGGAATGGTGACATACCTACATCTGCCAGGTGTTCTTAGGCCGACTGCTTTAAGAGTTTAAGGGGAAATCGCACATAAAGATGTTTCACTAGTCCCTGGCTTTATGGGAACATCCTTGTCGCAGGAGATCTCATTATAGATACGACGAAATGACAAACTTTTCTTCAATTTTTCTTCTTCTTCTCTGCTCTTGTGTGTGTGTGTGTTGTGTATAGCTGGTGGCTTAGTTCGATCAGATGGGAGAGGTCTTATTCGTCTTACATCAGCTACACATCAGCGTTTGACAAAAGGAATAAAGAGAAAGAAAGCAAAGAAGAAGAAGGCGGTTTTTCAGGTCACAACGACATTGCAGCAGCATGCAGTGTGTGCTACAATGACTTGACTGTCAACATGTAGGCCATGCAGGCCTATGATTTATGAATAAATAAAGCGCCAATGAGTGGCATAGTGAGTGCATCGGATTGGGGACAGTTTGGGCCTGTCATTGTTTTTGTTATCTCAGTGTTATGATTTTCACTTCGTCGATGGGGGGCACTCGTCCGTCAATCCACCACACCACACCCACATGAATGGTGATCATATTGTTCTTTCTGCTTTGGTTTCTCCACATATTTTGTGTGTATTATACTTATTACCAAAATGGGATACAGGTCAAGTAATGAGGAGCCAAGTCACTGAGCGCAGAGGCAAAGAAAAATTTCTTTACCAGTAGCTTGGGTTGGAGTTTAATCCTCTATTAAGCCTCTCATGAGTCTCGGTAATTCTTCTCGAGATACTTGACCACTGGAGTTTGCTTTCATTAAATGGGTATTAAAGACAAATCGATGTCGTCAGGAAGGTGTTATCGGATCTTTTAGCTTTCTGCTTCCAATTGAAAGGATTATCAATCACTGTTTGGGCGTTACTTATGTATACATTCAGTTTGGATGCATTGTGAGAGTCAATTTGTGAGGCGATTCCATTTCATCTCCTAGATAAGGAATTTTAATTGAAAATGAATTCTCTTAAGTCTTCAAAAGTGAAATGTGAAAATAGACTAGGGCGTTTGGGTGGCGGGTATTAGTGAACTCTGACAAACCTATAGATTTGTTAGCTTTTTGCGTTGGAATTTGAAAATCTTCCAAAGACACAGCTAGCCCATGACCCAATGGGCATGATATTTTCATGCGAAGGAGATCAGATATTATATGCTCATCATACCGTTGCTTATTTTTCTGATGCCCAGATGCTAGTGCTTTTTCAAACTCTCTTCGTAGTTTTTCCTAATGTGACTGGAATCTATCTTACCAAATTGTTGAGTTATGAGGGTTGATAGAGGCAAAGTTATCTCCTTCTAGCATTTGTAATAAAGAAAGTCTACTTTTCATATCTGCATCTCATCCAAGTATTAATAGCAAATTCGGTTTTGTCTAGTCCAACAATTTTTTCTGCCTTGACTTTTGTAGCTGGCTAATTTTGTTTCTCTTCATACTCATTCGATGGCATATAGTAACTGTCAGGAATGCTATTTTCAACATTTTCAACTATCGTGAAACTACCTTTGATAAAATTATTGCCATTTAACCAAAAGAATTTCGCTCTCCGAAGGAATGATTTAGTCGCTTAGATTGTACAATTAGATGTACGGTGAACCATTACATATGAGAGGATCATCGGCATTACTTCTTTAAAAATGAAGATTAAAGTGTAGTCACAGTTACTGGAGAGTGTATCGCAAAAAAGTTATTAAGTTTTTAAGCCCCGTGGTGTCTTATGGCTCACACTGTAGTTAGGAAAGAATGGCAGCATGTCGGAACTAAAATAGGTTTGTAATTCGATTAAGACTTCGTGGATCTTCATTGTAGTACCAGTCCAGATATAGTCATCGATGTAAAATATTCTTAGGCTTTATTAGTTGCACACTCCAGATGTTCTTTATACCATATTTAGGTACATTGTTGCGATTATAGGGTATACCACCGAAGATGACTCCTTCCGTGAGAACCAATCGAACCGCAATAGAAGAAAAATCAAGGAAAAATCTCAAATTTGGTTGAAAAGATTGGAACTTTATTTTGTTAGTTTTAAGAAATTTTACACATTCGCGCTTCTGACACAATTTCTCTAGAGTCAGCACTACTCGTGCAAACGGTGACCCTGTAACTGTTTAGAAAACTTTCTAAACATTGACACGACTTGTTGTCGAACGCTTTTGAACTGTTCTAATGCATATTTATTAAGGGTGTTTTCTAAGAGCGTCACATGAAAAATTATGAAATGATCCAAACTTTACTTAATGGCATTTAGGTAGTATTTGATGACAGTTTCGGACATATGTGTAACGCGACTACCTCTTAGAAAGTGCATTCGGGTGGTAAAATTTTGGACCACTTTTTCGAGTAATTGGGGCCGTATATGCATCCGAAGCATCAATCCGCGTTAGTTTGTTGCATAGACCAACGATTTAACATATCTCCATGTTGCGCTATCCTGTGGAAAACACATGTCTTCCACTTTGATGGAACAATTAATCGCTGATCACCGTTCGATAAAGCGAGCTCCAGCCTCAATTAAAAAAAAAATAAGGTCCTACGATTCCGCCAGCACACAGTGTATTTTTGTGACGGCATTTCAAGAACATTTCGTAGATTCACTGGACAACAAATTCGAACTCAAATTTTTTATTGTTTGTCAAAATTGGTTTTTTGGTTGTATTTTTGTGTGTTTTATACGAATATAATAGAAAAAATTCAATATTGGTTGCCATTTTTGAAAAAAGTATATACTCAAAGATTAAACATACAATGTAGTATCAAAAAAAAAAAAAAAAACAATATAAATAGTATGTAATCAAGAAGAAATGTGCCACCTCTTTGCTGATCTCTTGCAATTGGACTGAGGAGCATCTCTTGCTAAGGTCCAGCAGTAATCTGCACGCATCGAACGATTCCATTTCACTTGATATCTTTTTTCCATGTTAGAAACATCCTGGTGAAAATGTTCACCGTGTTCGTCACTTACAGCCCCGCAGTCATCGGGGGAAAAATTTAAGTGTGAATGGAGGAAGTGGATCTTTAAAGACATGTTACAGCCCATCTTTTCATATGATGATAGCATGTTTTCCACGAGTTTGATATAATTTTTAGGTCTTTTGGATCCCAAAAAATTTGTTGCCACTAGACGAAAGTTATCCCACGCAACTTTCTCATCTCCAGATATAATTTTGTCGAATTGTTTATCTACAAAAAGGTTTCTTATCTGTGGCCCTACAAAAATACCCTCCTTAATTTTGGCTTCACTCAATCTTGGAAATTTTTGCCGTAAATATTGAAAGTGGGCCCATTCTTGTCCAAGCCCTTAAGAAAATTTTTCATGAGTCCCAATTTTATGGGAAGTGGAGGTAGTAACATTTTTTTTGTAATCAACTAGTGGTGGTTCTTTTACATTTTTCTGCCCTGGTTCCAGTGATTGCCGAAGGGGCCAGTACTTTGTTTTGTAGTGAAGGCTTCTAGCACGGCTATCCTATTCGCATAGGAAACAGCAAAACTTTGTATATCCTAGTTGTAGGCCAAACAACAGGGCAACTATTTTAAAATCCCCACAAAAAAACCATTGATGATTTTCATATTTTATGATCTTTAACAGATACTTCATATTTTCATACGACTCTTTCATATGAACTGCATAACCAATAGGTATTGAAGGTAGTTTATTACCAATGTGTAACAAAACGGCTTTCAAACTTAATGTCCAGCTCTTTATGAACAACCTCCATTCATCTAGTTTATATTCTTTGCCTAATGAATGTCCATGTTAAAAAATGATGTTAATTCTTTATTCCGTGTTCTAAATGAAGATGTAACAACACCTTGTTCTAAAAGATTCCATTGTTGCAGTCGCGATCCAAGTAGCTCAGCTTTAGATTTTGGTAAACCTAGATCTCTGACGAGATCATTTAATTCCGCGATATTAAATTTTGTTGCCTTGGAGATACAATTGGCACGAAATCTGAATCCTGAGATGTCGATAAAGTAGCGTTGTCTTCAAGATCATCAGATGAACTGTTGGTTGGAGGTACTGGAATTGGATATTCCTCACTATGTGGCATTGGAAGTGTAGCGAATGGTATGTTGGGATAGTTGATAACGAATTTCTTCTTTTTAGTTATTCCTGAACCCTGTCCAAGTGGTGCCACCATACAAAAATAAAAATCAGTTAAGTGATTCGTTGTTCACGCCACTTCATTGGAACAGCAAAAGGCATACACTTATTTTTTGCATTAAGCCAATTTCTCAAGCCATTAGCATATGAAATACAACATATATGAGGGGCCCAACACTTGTCCTGATATCTAACATTAAAACCAAAATAAAGACAGTACGCTTTTTTAATAAACGGAGTAATAGAACATTTCTGAGAGGTCAGTCACTTTACCACACACATAGCAGAAAAAAATTTGGTTTATTTACACAAACACGAGCCATTTTCACTAAAATTGTTAACCGATTCAATGACGCAATGTTAACTGACTCATACGTGTGATAAATACAAATATTTGAGGGAAACGGTAAAGCTTAAACAGGCGAAAACTGAAGAATTTCAAGAAAACTTATAAAAAATATTAAATTTCTACTTCCATATAAAAAATAAATATTTGGCGCAACAGCTCTTTAAGTGCCAGAGCCTAGCTCCTCGCAACCACTCATGTTGCGTGCGTTATATTTTTCACACGAATGGAAGGGACCTACAGTTTAGTGCCGAATCCCAACGGCGATTTGAGAAACTTTTTCGTGACAACAATTACTCTCGGATGTTTGTCAGACGCTCGCGAGAGGTGAGACCGTGAAAAAACTTTTTGGTGTTTTCTGGGATTCGAACTTGGAACCTCATGCGTAGTGATCCTACACACTAACCACTTACGCCACGGCGCCCACTCTACTTCCATATACCTATACCTAAATCTTCTAAACCGCAACCAATCGAGAAATTTTATTGTCATTTTTGAATTCAGCGCATTCAAATTAGTTAATATTGGTTGGAATTATATCCGATAAAATTTACTGTTGTCCAGTGTTATCTTCACTCTAAATGTAACGCATTTTAATTTTTTTTTTTTTGTTGTTTCACACCCATTAAGCCAGAAATGGACCTCGTAGCTGGAGAAAATGTTGCGATAAAAGCAAAAAAAAAAAACTACCCGACTCCAGCTGATTTAGGGACCAAGAACTGAAACGGCGTGAACGCTAGTCGTTTGGCTTCAATTCTTGCACCAAGCCAATCTTGTAAGCCTTTAGTCCAAGATATTTTCACAAAATTTTCCACATGGTGGACGGACAAACTGCAAAATTTATCAATAATACGTTGAATACAAATTGACTTGGACGACTGTGGACATCATAAAGCTGATAAAGCGCTCTGTAATATTTTTGAATTAAGCTTTGACTTTAGAAATAAATGTTCACAATTTGAAAGCGTTGTAGCAGTGTACATAAGTCTTTCCATTTGAAGATCTGGTTTCTTCGTTCTGGGTTCTCAATTATTTTGTTGCGTTTTCGCAATTATTTTTGTGCTTTGAAAGTTATGCTTTTATTTAGTACTGTCGCTTGGAATCTTCGGGGACATGGTGCTCAGGTAAACTCTCCATCCTTCTCGAGCCACTAACTCCAGTTCATCAGGCGGAAAGCATTGGAAACATTGTCCAACATTCTGAACCCATATGTGTATTATTTATTTTTCGGTCACAGAAGATAACGCAGTTTTTCGGCCATCACAGGCTTCTTTGCTATTAATCATAAATCCCAGATATTTGAACTTTTCGCACTTGGGAAGAACTTTTCTATTCAAATAAATGTCTATAATAGGACTGAGTGAATTAGAGAATAGGCAACACACGTATTCGGTCCTTTTTGAACTACTGCGATACCCATTTCCCTCCAAAACGTCCACCCATATGTCAAGTACTCGTTGCTTCTTATCATGGCTCTATCAGCAAAGAATAACTGATTTGGTTTGCGGTCCGTCACTTTACTTTTAAGCAGATAATCAAGAACTCCAATAAAAAGCAAAGGACTTAAGATACTTCACTGGTGAACCCCGACCTTGATTGACAACTCTTCCATTACTCCAATGGTGCATCTTACTCTTGTCTTGTACATACTATTCTGGAACACCGCGACGTTTTACCCCCACCCATATCAGATCTCGTGGTTGTCAGTCGAATTCTTTTTAAATTCCACCAATACAATATGCAAATCCTACAAAGAATCCTGATGTTTTTCCGTTATGGTCCTTATACATTAGATTGTACGACTATCTGTGGCTGATTTACCCGTGACAAACCCGTACTGATCAAAAGATAGTCGTATTATTTATCAAAGATCTTTATGATGTGTGACATGAGCTTGATCGAGCGGTAATTGTCATAGTTTCATCCCTTTGCGCACAGTGAGAAGGTAACTTTTCCTTCATTGCACAGTGGTTCCACTCTCGAACAAAGGCGGTCATAATTACTTGCTCACTGAAAAACAACGTTTTACTGTAATTTGGGGATCCTGATTCTGAATCCATAAACCAGTTCGCTCTATCAGGTGAAGTTTTTGAGATACGCTAAAATGGTGTAGGAAGGGAAGGGTTTTCGCTATTTTACTAACTACTCTAGATCCCCTATAACACGGTAGATATGTTCCGTGTTCTACGAGTCACTTGGATTATACAAATACATGCGCTAGAACGTAATAAAATCGCAACGCTTGTCTCATTCACAAACTCATAGTTAAAGGATCAGAACTCAAAAGAAGTTGATGAAATAGATCTGCATTGCAAACTTTTCGTGATATTTTTCTTGTATAAGCCCGACGAAAAAGTTTAAAGTTTTTATTTGTTGCCTTTGCAGCCTCTTCAGATTATTCTCCTACCTTTTGCAAACGAGGCCAAATACCTGGAAATTACACTCGACGCAAAGCTAAAATGGAATTCGCACGTGAAAACGAAACGTAAAGAACTCGAAATCAAATATAGAGAAATGGGCTGTTTACTCGGAAAACATTCCCAGCTCAGTACTGAGAACAAACTGCTTCTATACTCGTACAAACAAGTGCTAAAGCCGGTATGAATCTACGGTATACAACTTTGGGGTTGTACCAAGAAAACAAATGCAAATATTTTACAAACTTTTCAAAATAAAGTGCTAAGAGAAATTGTCCAAGCACCGCGGTGTAGTAGAAATTACGATATCCACAGGGATCTCGGAATTCCGACAATCGAAGCTGAAACTAGAAGCTTCGCGAGAAAGCATAGAAAACGACTAATCGGAATCAAAAATTGGAAAGCAACCAGCCAAGCGTTTTTATTTCGTGATAGAAAAATTGATTGATAAGTTGTTACTTAGTTGCGATATCTAACAAATTTATATCGAAGAGTGGTGTTTTTTTAGTCATAGTGTCTATGGAAGATTTTTCACATACCCTCGGGAAAAAAAAAAAAAAAAAAAATGTAAACAAAATAAAATTACACAAACGAAAGAAAATAAAAAAAATAAATGCAGTAACTGAAAGTAACAGTGCACTAAAACTCAAATGCGATGTGCTTGCAATGAGATCACTCCCGAGATGAAAACCAAACGGTTTTGACTTACCGTATCATTTTTTTCTCACTTTCCTTAACTTTGGGTTGTTTTCAGCGAATTCAAACGTATTTTGGCGAACATTTTTACTGTGAATTTTTCGGCTTTTGGGCTACGGTGGAACCACTGTGCATTGGTTCGGTATTGGAGCACTTCTTATCAGTTTGGAGATAAGAATCATAAGCCATCTGAACCCGATGTCTCCCATCTTTTTCCAGAACTCAAAGTGTATCTCGTTTTTCGTTTTATTGGAGTTTTTGACCGCTTCACTAACTTCTTCGACAGTAATGTCGGGTATTTCCTCACAGTTAGGGGTGGCTCAGTTAGGTGTGCACTTCATGCCTATGTCATCGAAACATAGATCTTTCCGTTCGAAAAAGTAACTGCTCAATATTGAGTTTGCTCTGGTATTTCTTACCCGATATCTGTGAGTTACTCTAGCAACACCAGCAATCTAATTTTATTTCTAAGCACGATTGATTGCAAAACACACGAAGAGCTGCAAAAGGGTCACACAATCGTTAGAAAATTTCACAAACCCACTATTCATTACGGCTGATATCATTTGTCGCAACTGATCTTTTTACTGGTTTACTCAATTCGTGCCCATTAATTAGTCTCGGAACTGGTTGATTATTGTTTCTGCCATTTATCGCCAAACAAGACAGTGATCCCCCTAATAATGATCCATTTACCAAAACGTTTTCTCTATAAAACCATTGACCAAATCGCTGTGTTTGACGTTTATCTTTACACATCACCATAGGCATACAAAAAATATGGGTCAATACCAGCCTTAGGGTCAACCTACTTTAAAAAAAAAAATAAAAAATAAAAAACAAAAAACACTTTAACGGCTGTATGCCCCCATTCTTTCAAAATCCAAAAGAAATTATCGTAATGGTAACATTTTTTCCTAAAAATCACATTTAAATGCACACAAACTTCCGGTCGCGATCAGCATGGGGGCTCTAAAACGCGCGTGCGCGCGCTTCAAGATATCAAAACTGAAAGTGGACTTTGGCGATATACAAGTAATTTAATTTACATTTTTCGTTCTCCGCCATTGTCTTTCGGGATCGAAATCATTTCCCAAATCGTAACCCATACCGTTTAAGTGAATTTTTAACGATTTTTTGGGAAAACAAAGAAACTGCTGGTCAGGCAGTGGCGGCAATGCACCCACGACCAAGCAAATAGTTGAGATTCTTACAGTGCCGGCTGCTGTGAGAAGTATCTCTTAAATTATTTCCATTTTTTGTTTAAAATTTTTAGAGTTAAATTGGGGATCTTGTTAAAAACTATTTATGCGGGCGGATAAAACTGCGCGGTGTGAAATTGCTTTTGATTAACTTTGATTAATCTCTTTTGGTTCTTTTTTTTTTGTTGACTGCTTGGGAGGGAGGGGTGCGTGTGCGATATGTGGGCACGGACTTAACATGGTGTTAACCCTTTTTGCTTGACGAGTTTACATATGAACTGTGGCATTGAACATCGGTTGGGAGATGATTGATGTTGCGAGTCGATTTTGGGAGTACATACGTTTTAAATCATCCTCTTGTAGAGGTCGTATACGATGGACACATGTCAGTTAACTGGTGCCACGAGTTGTTGTACTTCAGTACAGAGCGCGAATGTTGTAGGATGTTACAATGATTGAAGATGGCTCCGGAATTGAGTACATGCGTGAGTTGTACAGAAATGAATGAATGATTGAAGCACTAAAGCCTTTAGCAAAGTGGGGGAAAGTACTTTTTGGGAAGCGGAAACTATTGGACGATGAAATATGAGGGGCGAAGTTGTGTAGGTACACGAATTTATGTTTGATAAGCTGAGAATATCATTCGCAGTGTGTTTTTGTTTTAGAAGTTTCAATCGCACATATTCAGTACTATACTTATAATACCCGTACATAGATTTTTTTTTTTTTTTCCCGAGGGTAGGTGAAAATCTTCAACAAGACACTATGAGGATCGACAGCGCGTGCTCATAGTAGTGTGGGATTCTTACCCACTAAAAAACCTCCCTTCAAAACAGACTTGTTTTTATTTTTACTACAACTAAGTATTCGACTTATCAAGTAGTTTTCGTTTCGCGAAATAATGACGTTTTGCAGGCACCTTCCCATTAGAAGTTCCTGCCAGCTCCGCAGTTTAGACGCGGTTACTTATCGCGCTAGGTCTAAAGGTTTGGTTCTTTGTAGACGGCGCAGTAAATTTCTTTCTTCCAAAACTTGGAGGACTGTAATATTTACGTGACTTTCTAGTCGACTTCTATGCTTTCTCGCGTAGGTTTGAATTTCGTCTTCGATTGTTTTAATGCCAAGGTCTCTGTGGATATCGGTATTTCTGATATACCATGGCGCATTTACAATACCTCTTAGCACTTTGTTTTCAAAAGTTTGTAAAATTTTAATATTACTTATTTTGGCACAACCCCAGAGTTGTATACCATATGTCCATACAGGCTTTAGCACTTGCTTATATAAAAGCAGTTTGTTATATATATTAAGCTTGGAATATTTTCCAAGTAACCAATACATTTCTCGATATTTGTTATCTAGTTCTTTGCGTTTTTTCTTAACGTGCGTTTTCCATTTCAGCTTTGTATCAAGTGTCATTCCAAGATACTTAGCCTCGTTTGCAAACGGGATTTGAACCGAGTTTGAAAAGATCGGCAAATTATTTATTTTTTTATAAGTAAAATTTACATGAACAGATTTGGTCTCGTTGAGTGCGATTCGCGAAATCTTTGTCCATTCATTTACTCTATTCAAAGCTTCTTGCAGTTTTTCTGTAGTATCTTCGACCGTTGTACCTACTGTCAAGATAGCAGTGTCGTCGGCAAATGTAGTTAGCTCAGTGCCTTCTACTTGCGGTATATCACGAGTGTATAATAGATATAAGACTGGACCAAGAACGCTTCCTTGCGGCACCCCAGCCATTATTTCCTTAAAATCTGAATATTCGTTTCCACATTTGACGCGGAATAGCCTATTCGTAAGGTAGTTCTTCAAAATATTATATAGGTGCTCTGGCAGAACTTGTCGTAATTTAAACTTTAAGCCTTCGTGCCAGACCTTGTCAAAGGCTTGAGAAACGTCAAGGAATACGCTTGAACAAATCTTTTTTTCTTCAAGTGATTTTTCGATTACATGTGTTATTCGATGTACTTGTTCAACTGTAGAATGCTTACTTCTAAATCCGAATTGATGATCAGGGATGAGATGCCCTTCTTCTATAACCGGCTGTATTCGCCTAACCAATATTCTCTCGAACACTTTGGATATAATTGGAAGAAGCGAAATCGGTCTATAAGAGGTTTTCTCATTCGGCGGTTTTCCAGGCTTAAGGACCATTATAACTTCGGCGACTTTCCATTGACTGGGAACATATTCTAGTCTAATCGCGGCGTTTATAATGAACAGAAGCTTAATTAGAGCTTTTCTTGGTAGTGCTTTAAGAACCTCTCCCGTAATTAGGTCGTATCCAGGAGCTTTCTTAGGTTTAAGTTTCTTTATTTCTTCCTTAAGTTCGGTAAGCGTTGCATTTCTTATTACGCTATTGTCTATATACGACGTATTTATATTTTGAATAAGAGCTTGTCCATCAAACGGTTTGAAAGTTTCTTCCAGGTGGGCGGCAAAAACTTGCGCTTTCTCTTTATCATGCCTGGCCCATTCGTCTTGATTTTTCCTAATTGGCAGCTTGAATTTGAGGTTTTTTAATACCTTTTATAGCCTTCCAAAGCGAATAGTTAGAATCTTTTTCTGCCGTTAAGCTTTCTAGGTAAGTTTGTATTTCATTATTCTTAAGGTCTTTAATAGATCTTTTTAGTGAGTTGCACAAACGGTTAAGATGTGCTTTATGTTGCGGAGCCCGAGTTTGTTGCCATCTTTTACGCGCTTTTCTCTTCTCCTTAATCATCTCTTTTATTTCCTGCGGATAAATTTTAATGTAACTGGCCGGGGTTCTCTTTAGTTTGGGAGTATTCTTCCACGCGGCATCCTGCAAGATTTCGACGAAGCGATCTACTTCAACTTCAAGTTCATAGGGCGTTTTAAGTGATACGCTCAGCTCAATATTTGCTTCAATATCTTTTTTAAAGCCGTCCCAATTAGTTTTCGCGCCAGTTAATCTGGCCGGTCCTACTTTTTTAATCAAAGCTTCGCTTATCGTCATAATGATTGGAGAATGATCAGAGGAGAGATCAAAGCTTTCTTCAACTTTTATACAGTTGCTAGATATTCCTTTAACAACAAAGAAATCAATCAGATCTGGTATCTTATTTCTATCAGTTGGCCAATATGTTGGTTTACCCGTCGAGTAAAAATCACAACTGAATTGCATACCCGCATTATAAAGCTTTCTACCTTTCTGAGAGGCGTACCTTGAGCCCCAGAATGGGTGTTTCGCGTTGAAGTCACCACCAATAATAAAATTTGGTTTAAGGAAGTTGAAGATGTTTGTGAAATCACTTTCTTCAAGTTTACATCGCAGTGGACAATATATAGACGAAATGTTGAAAGCAAAATGTCTATTTCTAACGCGTACCGTGCTTACTTGCATTGCTTCTAATTCAATTTTTATTTCCGCTGAGTGTTCGATATTTTCTTTTATAAACAAAGATGATCCGCCTCTGGCTCTTTCCGATGGGTGAAAGGCGTGATACCCGCTATATCCCCTTATCTTAATATTCGATTGCTTTTTCAGATGAGTTTCACAGACCAAGCATATATCAATATCTTTCTCTCGCATAAATATTTCTAACTCGTCGAGTCTTTGTATGAGCCCGTTAGCGTTCCAAGTAAGAATTTTAAGCGTTTCTTTCATATTCTGGTTGAAGTGCGCGTGTTATGAATGTTGTTTTCTAGTGCAACTAGTCTCTCAAAAATTAGTTTATTTGTTTTGCATTGCTCTTCAAGTTTCGCAAGAATTAGGGAAAAAACATTGGATACATGATCTTCTGAACTACCTCTATCACTATTTTTCAATGTCGCAACTTGAGAAGGAGTCTTTACATTAAAGTTTGGACGGTTTCTTGCTTTGATCTCCCGTGAGTTGGCGGTCGTGTACGTACCCTTAACTGTCTTCGCCGCTTGAGCATAAGACTGCACGCCAATATTCGGAGATTTTGCTTCTGTTACCTTATCTCTATTACTTTCGGATTTTTTATCATTAACCGATCTTAAGTTTCCCGGACCCGAACCGGACTTTCTATCTTTCGCTGCTTTTTTCGTAGCTATTTTGGGTCTGTTCTTGATTGGTTTCATATTCGGACGCATCGAATTTTTTAGCGTATCGCGGCGTTTTTGAAGCTCTTTCGCCACTTCGCAACCTCGATAGTTCGCAGGATGTTTTCCTTTGCAATTTATACAAGTGGCTGGGGTTTGCTTGTTTAGGTGACACTCTTCCGAGAGATGTTTACCTGCGCATTTGACGCATCGCGGCTCTTTCTGGCAGTAAGTCTGCGTGTGATTGAAGCCTTGACAGCGCTTACACTGCGGGATCGATCTGGAGGTCTTACGCATGGGTTCGATTTTGACCACGATGTTTAGAATAGTCTTGATACCATATATAATATCTTTATTTTCGTCTTTATCAAAACTAAGCATGAATAGTGGAAGACCGCGCTTTACCAATTTTTCATGACTGTTGCTTCTCCTTCTTGATAATATTGACGGCATCAAGAATTTTAAAGCCTTTGTCTTGAAGGTCGTGCATTACATCTTCTTTAGTGCACGAGGGGTGGAGTCCCCTTGCTACAACACGCAGTGGACTTTCTAACTTATTTTCATAAGTATACCACTGAATCTTTTCGGCATTCAATTTTTTAGATACTGATCGGTAACCGTCGGCATCATCGACATTGATTTTCCACGTATTGTTTCGCAGAGATGTCACCTTAAACTTCGAAGCCAGAGTTCCTTTAAGGAGGCAATGCAAGTTATTATAGTCCGTAATTCCAACGACGTTTATCGGTGGCGGAGGACGTAATTTTGGTTGTTGTTGCTTTTCTTGCATCTCCTTGCGCTTTTCATCTTTTTGTGGCTCGACTTCCGGTGAGGAACCAGCTTTTCGTTTTTTGCTAGGTCGTTTCTTTTCGACCCAATTCGTTTCGCGTGTTAGCTCTTCTTCATCCGTCTGGTATTCGCGACTAGGTGAGCGATGTGAGCTAACTGTATTTTCTTTTTGTAGGTACGTGTTTTTTAGGGCATTATTTTCTTGCCTGAGTAAATCTACCTCTTTCTTGAGCTCACGATAGAGTAGCTCCATTTCGCTAAGCTGGGTACGGAGTACGTCGTTTTCCTCCTCAATGCTTTTAGATTTCGCTGAGTCCCGTTTTTCACGCGTTTGCGCTTCCGGCGGACTTCTTTTTCCGGAGACGTTCGATCTTGTTGGTGGAGATCGAGATACCCTTGTACTTTTTGAGAAGGGATTTATTAGGTGCAATAAGTGGCTCTCCCCAGAATCCGTAGAGCCGACCTCCGAAGAGGGTGGATTTTCCAGTTTACCTGGACTGCCACCTGGGGTATTTAAATCTTTTGTTTTGTTCATTGCATGTTTTTTGTATACGCCATACTCGGTATACGGAGGGTGGATTTTAGTCGCCTCTTACGACAGGCATGCCTACCTCGGGTATATTCTAACCCCTACCCGAAGGGGGTGATATAATTAAAATTTGTACATAGATGCTGACAGGGCAGGCTTTCCGAAGAATCAATCGACAAAGTAGATTTATGTGCGAAGAGCTGTGGGATTATGCAGGTAAATTAGGTGGCAAGAAAGATGCATGCCTAGATCTTAAGGTGAGTAGGTCAAAAGTGACGAAAATCCGGAATCTGTTTCATAAGTATTGCGCAAAAGCGAAACTTCGGTATGGGTTGCATTAGCAAGTAAACTTTGGAAATCATTATCTTAGTTCCATCATGGTAACTAGATATTTGCAGGTTTTGTCTTGTTCGACCAATTCTTCATTTTACATCTATCACAATGCAAGAGTATATCTTGTATATAAAATACTACAAACGTCTAAGTGAAGGAAAAGCTTATTAAATTTTCACTCATATACGATTCGGTTCATGTTCAAGTCAGGAACTTAAAACTTAATTCGATTCCAAAGCCTGATATGATCTTAATACTATTTTCCTATGAGTCTTTTAAGCTCTATTAACAAAATCCTAACAAAAAGCCATCTAGTTTTGGTAATCTTAAGTCGGGTATCTTTCTCTTCCTAGTGAACAGGACTAGCTCGGTTTTGTTTAGGGTTACCCCTTAACCGTTTTGTTTTACTTACATAAGATCAGATTCAGATACTTAACTGATTGATGGCAAGAATTTGCCTATAATCAGTAGTACCAAATCGCCTGCAGTAGCTACATTTTTTCAGCCTCAAACTGTTATGTTAATCAAATAATGGGACTTTATGGCAGAGAAAATATGCAATGTTTCGAGAAGTCATATGTGGAAAATTAAGTTTGCAAGCCTCTGACGCATCCAAGTGTATCTTAAGCAAACAATTCACTTATATTGCCATACATAGTTCCATAAGTTAGGTTAGGTTAGGTATGTGGGCTGGCAGGGAGCGACGCTCTCTGCCACACTCAGGTCAGCGATGACCCATTGTGGTACCCATGGGGGAAAAAGTGATCCCTTACCCAATGAAACTAAAAACTACTCAGTCACTTACTTCATTTCTGCATACAAACCACCCCGATGATTTGATAAAGTTCAACATCTTTTCCGTTGAAACGCCGGAGAGTTCCTCGAGATCCTGGAAGAAGAATTTACCAAGGAACTTTTTCCTGGAATGCTGAAGACTCGGGCAGTGGCACAGGAAGTGGGTTGTGTCCTCAAAAACTTCCTCGTCACCACAGCCTCTGCAGAGTTCCTCCTCCGTCAGGCGCAGTTTCTTCAAGTGGTACCGCAGAGTGTTGTGTCCCGTGATGATGCCCACGAGGGTGGAAAGGGATTTCCTGTCTTTACGGATGATTCTCTCGGTCTTTGCTTTGTCGAAAGATGGCCATAGCTTCCTAGTGATGGCGCAAGTTTCCATGGAGTTCCATCTTGTGTTCGCCTCCTCAGTGGCTTTATTCCCTGCAGCGAGCTTGAGTGTGCAAGGCGGGATACACACAGGGGGGTCAACTTGTTCTGTTGGGGCTGCTGAGCCAATTCTCGCCAGCTCGTCGGCTTTCTCATTGCCTGGGATACCCTCGTGTCCAGGGACCCAACAGAGCGATACCTTGTGCTGTGCTCCAAGAACCCTGAGCTCTTCTCGACAACACTTCACAAGCTTCGATTTAATTTCTATGGCAGTAATCGCTTTTATAGCTGCCTGGCTGTCGATAAAGATGGTGATACCTTCTGGCGGTATTGCCCTTATCGCAGACTCACGGGCGGCTGTTGCCACTGCTAAGACCTCTGCTTGGAAAACACTGCTGTGGTCTGGAAGTCGTATGGATATTGATACACCTAGAGGGTCGGAGAAGATACCTGATCCTACACCAGTGCGCATTTTTGAACCATCCGTGTAGATGGCTATAGATTCGGCATTAGGTATATGACCGCTTTTCCAATCTTCCCTGCTAGGGTAGGCGGTAGAGAAAGGCCTTGTAAAGTCTAAATATGGCGTCATGTAATCCGTTACGGGCATGAGGCCAAAGTAATCGAGTAGGATCATCGAGTGACCTGTTCTGCTTGGTTTCCAGTTCGCTGACTGACTTATTCTCATAGCATTAATGGCTGCTGATGTTCGTATAAAGATGTCTAGCGGCAGCAGGTTGAGGATAGCCTCGAGTCCTGCGGTTGGGGTTGTCCTCATTGCACTGGTGATGCCAATGCACGCTAGTCTTTGAACTTTGGTGATTGCCTTTAAGTTGGTGCATTTGTTGACAGCTGGCCACCATACTAGATTGCCGTAAGTCAGTATGGGTCTAACTATAGCCGTATACATCCATAGTATGATTTTGGGGGAGGGTCCCCAGGTTCTACCAAAAATTCTACTACATGAGTAAAAGGCTATTGTTGCTTTCTTGATTCTTTCCTCTATATTTAATCTCCAGTTGAGCTTTTTGTCAAGTACAAGGCCCAGGTATTTTGCGCTATCGGATAATCTGAGTGGGATACCATCAACAGAAGGTGTATTGAACTCCGGTATTTTCCTCTTGTTCGTAAAAAGTACGAGTTCGGTTTTTTGGGGATTAACCTTTAAACCGCAGCTCCTGGCCCATATGCTAAGAGTATTGAGGGCTCCGTCAAGTTGTTCGCTGAGGGTAGGCAGGAATTTACCTGTAGCAAGCAGCACGACGTCATCCGCGTACGCTGTAGCTCTGACCCCGCTGTACCTTAGTTGTTGTAGTACCTCATTGAGAACAATGACCCAGAGCAGTGGGGAGATTACCCCGCCTTGAGGGGTGCCCCTCGAGGCGTATGCTTCGAGCTTTGAACCCTTAAGTTCGGTGGTTATATGTCGTTCCTCGAGCATGCTAACAATCCAGTTTATTAGACTAATGTCGATGTCTAGGTTTCTTAGGGTTCTTTTAACCGCTTCGGTATTTACATTATTGAAGGCTCCTTCAATGTCCAAAAAAGCAGCTAGTGTGAACTCTTTATCCTTAAGTGATTTTTCTATAGAGCCGACAACATGGTGTAGGGCAGTTTCCACACATTTACCCTTCGTGTATGCGTGTTGGGCTGGGGATAAGTCCCCCGGGCGTATTCTGCTACGTATGTAGATGTCGAGCAATCTTTCAAAAGTTTTCAGGATGAAAGAGGTAAGGCTAATTGGTCTGAAGTCCTTCGCGGTGGTGTGACTAGCCTTGCCCGCCTTGGGTATAAAAACCACCTTTACCTCCCTCCATGTTCTTGGTATGTAACATTGTTTAAGACTACTGGCAAATAGCTTTTTGAGAATTGGGGTAATGATTGGTGCAGTTTTTTGCAGCATGATCGGTATAATCCCATCAGGTCCTGGGGATTTAAAAGGGGAGAACGATCTTATTGCCCACTCTATTCTGTCCTCTGTTACCAGATCCGCAGGGGGTTCCGATTCGCTCTGATTGTTATTAGTACTGCTACATGGTACGGTAGTACACCCCGGGAAGTGCGTTTTAATAAGCAATTCAAGGGATTCCGAACAGGACTCGGTCCAGTTTCCTTCAGTGTTCTTTAGGGAACCTAGAGTCTTCGATTCTCTGGAGAGGATTTTCCTCAATCTGGCCGTTTCTGTTGTACCCTTGATCTCGTCGCAGAAGCGTTGCCACGACTGTCTTCTGGCTTTTTGCGTTGCGCTCTTGAAGTTCCTCTGACTGGCTTTGTATAGCTCCCAGTCAGAGTCAGCTCCCGTTGATTTCGCCAGGTTCAAGAGTTTCCTTGTTCCTCTCCTTATTCTGCCTAGTTCTTTGGTCCACCATGGGGGGGAGACTTTTGTCTTAGGTCTAGTTACGGGGCATGCCTTCTGGAAAGCCTCTTTGAAGACGGCAGTGATTTCCTCGGCTTTTCGGTCAATGTCCGCTGGCTCATGTAGGTCACATTCTTGTGGTAGATTCGCCTTCCTCCGCACCTCGTAACTGAAGGTAGTCCAGTCGGTCTTCCTTGGGTTTCTATGGGGTTTGGGAAAGTCGCATCTTTCAATGAGATTAAATTCAATAAATCTGTGATCGGAATAGGATTCTATCTCCAAAGTATTCCAATTGTCTACAGAGAGGGTATTTGAGTTACTCGCTAGTGTAATGTCAATAACCTCCTGCCTGTTTCTAACTACGAAAGTGGGTTCAGAACCCCTATTGGCTACTAAAAGATTATGTTCGATAATAAATTCGAAAATCAACTCACCGCGTGGGTTTGTATCACCACTGCCCCATTGCGCGTGGTGTGCGTTCGCATCGCAGCCTAGTAGTAGGTCCCATCTCTCGATTTCCGCTTTCCTGGTTAAGGCGCGGGTGAGTTCGGATGGCGGTCCATCATTTCCATCGTAAGGCATGTACACGGCTGAGATAATCAGTGGGGGGAGCCCCCTCCGGTCAAGCCTTACTACCGTCTGGTCTGAATTGCTGTAGGTAGATAGAAGAAATAAGTTAATGTGTTTCCTAGCTACGATACAAGTTCTGTTCTTACGGTCCGCGTTTAGCGGTTCGCTGCTGTACAGTGCTAAATCTTTATGATTTAGCCCACTAATTTTGCCACGGGAGATCCATGGCTCTTGTACGAGAGCTATGTCTATGTTCCTTTCGCCTAGAAGATAAATAAGATTGGCGCTAGCAGATATGCTGTGGTGCAGGTTTATTTGAATGAATTTCATGTTCTTCTTACCTTGTCACCCGCCCCCCTTTGCTTCCTCTCTGTCCTATCCGTAAAGGGTCGGACTTTACACCGGGTGATACCAGTGCGAACTTTATTATTGAACCTTCTTAGCATAGGCATTGATCTATGGTTGAGCAGGACCACGATCTCTGTGCCCTTTTCTGAGTGCTCGCCCATTTCAAGCACCTCCCAGTCGTCGCTAAGGAGCTCCGGGTTAAGGTGCCGTAGGTTCCTTTCAATACGCTCCTTGGGAATATGAGGGCCAGGTATCAGGATACGCCCTTTTGGCCTAGTAAATTCTAGCAGGTCCTTCTTTTCGACGAGACGAATGTCGGCATTAGCCCATGGAGCCTGCGTGCTAGCCACGAAAGTTTGGAGCCACTTAAGCGTGAACTCGTTGTCGCATGAAAGGAGCTTAAAACCTCTGAAGGTGGTCAGTTGCTCAAAGAAAGGGGATTGTCCCTCCTTCTCGACAATGGTGGAATTGATGGCTTCGAGTATGCGCAGCTCGATGAGCCTCCACTGGTCTTTGCTGAGTCTTTTCTCTGGGCTGTTATGGTCTACAATCGCCACCTGTAGACCAGCACTAGCAGATGCGGCCAGCCTGGCCTTCTTGCTGGTACTGTTCGTAGGCGGCGAGATCGTGTCGTCATGTCTACCTCGTTTGGAACTGCTCGCAATCGGCTCGGATGACGTCTTAACGACTGACTCCGGCTCGGTTGACAAGGGCCTCAGCCTGCCCGTGATCGGGGAGGTTGGCAAGAGGCTTACCTTCCCTCTCGCGAGTAGGCCTCCGTCCGTTCCCCTAGTCTGCCCTGCGCTGCGTTCTCTAGCGTCTGCGTAAGCCCTAGAACTTCTCACGATGGGGACGGGTTGTATCCCTTTACCCCGAACAGTCGAGAGCGGCGTAGGTTTGTTTGCAGCAGAGGAGGGTGGCAAACGGCATTCCCCCCTCAACGCAATCTGACCCTTGACCGTTCGTAGTGCTGTGTCGTCGTCCTTTCTGCAGGTTGCCTTCTTGGAGCAGTCTGCAGCCGGCCCTGCCACAGATGGCTTAGGGTCGGTTGCTGACCGAAGACCAGCTACGATCGAGATGGGGAGCTGACGGCTTCCCGCTCCCACCGTAGGCGATCTTCTTACCTTCCGGTCCTGCTGATCAGTGCACCTAGTCGACCCTGCGAGCTTGAGCGTGTTGTTGGCCCTGTCCAGAGCCTCCCTTTCCTTGTCCGTGAAGGACTTCGGATCACGCTTTTTAAGCCGCCGAATTAGCCTAATGGCATTACGCTTCCTATTTCTGAGCGTTGTTGTCCTCTTCTGTGCCCTAACTTCCCTAGTCTTTTCGGCCGTGGATGATGGTCGGGCTAGTCCCAGGCCAAGTCCACCCGCGCTGACTACTGTCGCGAAGCTACAGGTAGTAGAGTTTCCATTGTCAGCAGGGCCACATTCACCATCCGGCATGGGCGCTGACCGATTTTCCTCACGAGGCTGGCTGCGGCTTGCCCCGTTCGGATCGTCCGTCTTCGCCACCCCGACATCTGAATTGCTGCACTCGGATGGTTTCTGTGGCTCTGCTGCGATGGGAGGCTGCTCCGAGATTGCCAATGTGATCGCCTCAGGTCTAGACTGGCTACGGCTTATCGTAGACTTTGGCGGTCCCATCGGTTCTCTCACGCTCAGAATAGCTGCAGGGGTCTTCCCCATCTGTGAGCCCGTCACTGACGAGCGCTCTGATAAGGCCAACTCCTGCAGGTAGGCCCGTGCGTTGTGGAGTCTCTTCCTATCTGGCTCTGAGAGCTCTTCCCACCTCTTAGTCCCTAGTCTCTTGACCGTCAACTTGCAGTTTTTTGCTCGTCGGGAGCTAGTTGACGCATTAGAGAGGGATGAGCTAGCGATGGAGCAAGCGTCATCTAGAAAGAGCCTTTCCAGGTTCAGGTCGATTGCTCCAACGCTTTCTTCATCCGAAGTACGAAGCAGAGCTTCCTCCGTATCTCCTATCGACCGGTCGGTTTTTATAGAGCTAGGAGTGCCCGACCGGTTTACACTCTTCGCTTTTTGAGTTATATATTATTGTTTTTTTGAATTGACATTAGGGTCCCACGAGTAAGGGGGAAGAAGATGTCCGCCTGTACTCACCCCCTGTAGTTCCATAAGTGATTTAACTCAAAACTGACAAGGGCAGATGCCCCCCATTTGATACGATTTTTCTAGGGTCCTATAACGTCATAAAGTTTGTTCATTTAAGACTTTTAATATCTTCTCTATAATGTTGTTACTTATATAAATAACGATTGAAAGATCAAACAAGAGGTGGCGATGTTGTAGTGATAATGTCATCGATTGCCACGCTAATGGTACATGGTTCAAATAATAATGTCAGCAAGCATTTACTCGTATTTATTTTTCATGAAAAAAAGAGTTAGCTCGAACTGACTACGAAAGCTGATGTGAATATTATTGCGAAGGCATAATACTGGTAGTTGCTTGGTCATATGGCTGCAAAATTTGTTCGCTCTTTTGGATGGTTTATATGCCTATGACATCAGGTGAAAAAAAATCAGTGAATCAGAACCAAATACAAAAATCTCCATAGTTATCTGGACGCCACCTGCAAAGTTTTTCTGAAACACAAACATCTGAGTTTAGAGCCACTACACCAATCGTTCTCTCTCTCCCTTTCTCTCTCTATTCTTTCCAACGCCCGCACTGTGTAAAACCTTTTAAGGGTATTCATAATTCCTTGAGTGGGCGCAAATTATAAAACAGACATCCTGCAGTTTATTTTGAGTGACATATGACAGATCTAATGGCAGAGTTTCTCAATTCATGATACTAGAAGTATGCATGCATATACACTTAAAAAACCTTTGAACCGTACGTCTCCTTGCATTTAATCTATTTAAATTCTATTTGAGTTTTCTGATTTCTTTTTGGAAAAGAAACTAGGAAGTGCATCATTTCTCAAATAACTTCCGACCTTATCCTTGCAACTATCCAATTCAGATTAAAATTGAACTGAAAAAAAAGCAAAATGAATTCAACTCATGTCTTAAATTCCTGCAAAACGAGGACGACATAAAGAGCGAAAATAAAACACTGAACTAAAGATTCATCATGTCGCCTGGCAAGTTCCACTTAAAATTCATACCGCGGAATGGGGAACAAATTTTAATTATATTCCCCTTAATGAATCAACAGAAAACCCTTTTTTCCTGAGCCTTGAACGTTTTTTTTTTTTTTTTTCTTTTTATTCGTCCTCATTTCCACCTCCTGCGGAAGTTTCAGACTTCGCATGCATTTCATTATCTCTCCCTAAGCCCCTGCCACCAGTTGTGTGTTTGGTGCTACCCGATTGTTGTGTTATTCTGCTGGCTTGTCACAGTTATGTGGAGCATAAAACTCATTTAGGATAAAAATGCACAACAAGTCCTTTTATAGCCACAGATACAGCCAGATACAACAAAAAAGTGAAGCACAGTCCATTAGCGTTCTAACAGCGTGCGGGAAGAAGAGGCGTGTGCAACAATCCTAGAATTTCTCAACAACACTCCGTTCATGGAGGAATGGTGGTAGTAGCTGGCAGCAGCAAAGTGGAATGACATTCCGATTTGGCCAACACACTTCATTTCGCACCTTTCAGGCCACAAAAATGTCACCAGAGCCGCACACAGAAACGAATAATGCTCAGTAAAGCAGTGTGTCGAACATAATGCACTTCTTGTGTCACCAAAAGGCAACCGTGTTGTCCTTTAATTACCCAACCGAGGTGTCCTTCGAGCGAGGTACCTTGTCAATAGCCGCCGCGCATATGTCGTGTCTAATTAGAGGAGGAACTTTCAAAACCACTGTCGTTTTAATTGAAAGCTGCTGTTGATGTGAAGCCACTGTCGTCTCACAAGGAATCCAATCAGATTCAGCCATAAACAAATCGCCGGGACCGAATTCGCATTCCGCAAATGCTATTTTCGTACGTGAAAAGAGGCGGATTCTTGGGTTTGTTCCGAGGAAAACTATTTATCTCTCGATTGGCTGGCGAATTCGTGGAATAGATGCACATCAAAGCGCGAGAACGCCCATTTACGCGCGATGCCAACCGACATTGCTGGCAGGAACTCAAAAATTTCCTCGCGAAAACGAATTCCTTGATGGCAATCGATGGAAAATAGAAATCTTTGTTAGATGTATGCGATGATGACTCTGGTGATCTGTGGACATAAGCAGCACAGACAAAATTGCGAGAAATCCTTCAGTGTGTTTGATGGCACCACACTCTCGACAAAGTGCCCATTCAGCATTTTTTTTACGTTCCCTGTTCGAAGGGGATTTAGTGGCAAGTGCATAAGCAAATACATTTCCGTCCGTCCACTCGAGAAATCAAATCAAACAGTGTTGCACTTCTCAGGTATACATCAGCTCTACACTCGCGGGGGGATTAAAAACCTCTCCAGTTTGGTGGATTACGGAGAATCCCATCGACGCGCTGCTTGGCAACTGCCTTAGCAGCCACTTCAGCCACCCGGAGAGGACTATCGAAGCACACTTGGCTCATGTGGTTTCATCTTGTTGCTTCGCGTTCCACAGAACCCGCGTGTGTACTTTATTCCACGTTCTCGTCTTTAGTGGGTCAAACTGAGGAACGGGTCAGCGCCACAGACGGAATGAACACTTCAGCTGGACAGCTGATGAGCGAAGTGGTAGTTCTGCAAAAAATCAGAACTTATATCCGAGAGAGTGTAAACAATGGGAATTGGAGTAGGTACTTGAGATGTCCGGATTTGGGGAAATTCACTTGAAATCGCTATAGAGTATGGATTTAGCGCCAGCGCTTCCTTGGAAGGGATGATGCAAGGCAACAGGTACTCGAGCGAGGTATAAACGTTTTTTTCGTAACCACTATTAAAAACTCCATACTTAGCTCCAGGTGAAGTCTTAGTTTTCAAAGAGACCTAAGCATGGAATAATAAAATTATATGCCTGATATAGTGGGAGTTTTATATAGGTAAATATGTACTTTGTACCCCAAAGGTAAAGTGAGGATGTGAGCAAAAGTGTCATTCCGCTTAGTTTTGTTTTGATATCCTTGGCTGAATCCCTGTATACAAAATTTCTTATATGGACAATACTCCTTAACAAGGTTTTCGCCTCTATTCATATTGAAATATTGGTTAAGATTTTGGTCTCAGGGTGGTGGTGTTTTCAATATCTGCACAAACTGGGATTTTCCCACATCTTTAGATTTTGTGGAATTCCTTGATCAGGACTTGCTTCCTTCTTAGGTCGGATGGAGTTATCTTACAAAATCCAATGCTTTGCATTCAACAGGTATTGCTCTTAGATTGACAGATATTAGCCTCATGTTTAGTTGAAGATTTGTCTTCTTGATATGGCGACTGTTTTGCTAAATTAGAGCTCTATATTCTGCAGATGAATAAACCCGTGAGGTACGCAGATGGTTAGATGGGACTTATATGTCATAGTTCGGTCGAAGGCGATACCCAGATATTTCGAAGTACAATTGTTACTCGTGGTAATGACAAAAAGTCGTACATGTCATTCTGCATCGGAATAAGTTCAACTAAATATGTAGGTAAGTAAGGATATGTCGAGATATACGGGTTCGTTCGAAAATGCATATTTTTCGCAAATTATGCCATTTTGCAGGCTCTTTTTGTACCCACCTAGCATTAAACGTAGATTTTAACGTATATTGTACATGCTCGTATATAAGTTTGAAAACCATACTACATTCTTCATCTGATTCGCAAAATTTAAATTTCCAAACATGGTACATGCAAATTTTGTACGCTCGAAAATTAATATTTTGTTTTATGACTTGAGTTCAGACCAGATATGTGGATTTAGCGCGTTCGTGATTCGGTGATCGCCTCAGAAATCTAAATGCAATTTAATCAGCTGACTCAGGAGAACTCATAGAAAACCAATACAAACAAAGACAACTGATTAAAAAAAAATCCGTTTGCTGAAATTCCTTTAAATTTCCATAAAATCTTGGTGAATTTACCTATTCCGAATTGTTTTGATATATTATTTTTTGGGTTAATTTTGCATTTAAAGTGTTGTATTTTGTCTTCGAAAATTGCGAGGGAGAAGCTTGACACCGACTGACTGACCAGGCGGATTTTGCATTCTGTGTAATATGACGTACCTGAGAACTCAGAATCTTTGAAACCTAAATGTGCCCAATTTTTATTTAAAAGAATTGTCAAGCAGCTTTAAAATCTCGACGTCCTTTCTAAGAGGAAGGAAAACAACTGCCACTTACAAATAACTTTCACATTGCTATCAAAGGCTCTGAAATTTGTATGTACACTGACGACGATAAAATTTTTAAAGCCATCAGCACCCTGAATGATTGTGAATATTATAACAGGATTAACGTAGGTTTTGAGATTGGCGCAAAGCTAATCGTTTATTTTTAAACAAAAAAAATATGTATTTTACATGCAAAAATGAATTATTTTTTTATGGTTATGTTCGATTTTTGGATTGAAAACAAAAGCGCTGTCAGGCGGTCGCAGCTCCAGCCAACACCCAGTGAAAAACCTAGACGGTTTCTTGCTCATTTCGAATGAGGCCGAGCTCAATACATGGAAGGAGCATTTGCTACGGTTTATAACCGTGTATTCGCTACGGATATGCTCCAAAATCAGACTAAGGTAGAGTACTTACTTACTTACTTAGATGGCGCTACAGTCCGGGGTGGACCTGGGCCTCAACCAACAAACCTCTCCAGCCAGCACGGTTACGAGCCAGCTGCCTCCAGTTGCGCACGCCAAGTTAGTTGAGGTCCCCCTCCACTTGTTTGCGCTACCTACCCCGAGGTCGTCCTCTACTGCGCCGTCCGTCCGGGGTGGATTCGAAGACTTTCTTAGCGGGAAGGTTGGGCTCCATCCGCTCTAAATGACCCAGCCATCTTAGTCGCTGTATGTGAACTCTTCTGGCTAAGTCGATGTCCTTGTACAGGCCGTATAGTTCGGCATTGTACTTTCTCCTCCACTCACCGTCTATGCAGACGGGACCAAAGATCGCTCGAAGTACTTTTCTCTCGAAATAACCAAGGGCATCCTCATCCGGTTTTGTCAAAGTTCATGCCTCTGCGCCATACAGCAGGACTGGGATGATTAATGTCTTATAAAGAGTTACCTTAGTAGTTCGAGATAGGGATTTGCTGCTCAATTGCCGTTTTAGCCCATAGAAACAACGATTGGCAAGAGCAATTTTCCGTGTGATCTCCCTACTGATGTCATTTGCGGAGCTGACCATAGAGCCTACGTAAACAAAATCCTTTACTACCTCAAAATTGTATCTGTCTATTGTGGCGTTCTGTCCAAGACGCCGATGTTGGGTGTCCTTTTTTGTAGACAGCATATATTTTGTTTTGCTTTCATTGACCGCTAGACCCATCCTTGCTGCCTCGATCTCAATACTCGTAAATGCCCCATTGACTGCCCGCTGAGTTCTACCGATTATGTCAATGTCATCGGCATAAGCGAGTAGTTGTACAGACTTGTAAAAGATTGTGCCTCCGGTGTTGGCTTGTGACTTTCGTACAATTCTCTCAGGTACGATGTTAAGGAGATCGCATGATAGCGCGGCACCTTGTCTAAGACCTTTCCTGACATCGAATGGTTCGGTGATGGGCTTACCGACTTTGATGGAGCAGCGAGAGTTCTCCATCGTCATTCTGCACAAACGGACAAGCTTGGCAGGGATGCCAAGACTGGACATGGCTCTGTATAACTCGTCTCTATACAATCGATGAAGGGGTGGTGCGTATCGATTTTATATTCATGGGTTTTTTCCAAGATCTGCCGTAGTGTGAATATTTGGTCAATGGTGGGCTTTCCAGGCCTGAAATCGCACTGATAAGGACCTATCAGGTTGTTGAAGATCGGTTTTAGGCGTGCACATAATGCGGCAGACAGGATCTTATATGCGATATTTAGGAGACTTATACCTCTGTAGTTGGCGCAGTTCAGAGGGTCTCCTTGCTTCAGGATCGGGCAAACGATGCTGAGGTTCCATTCATCGGGCATACTTTCGCCCAACCCGATTTTACAGATGAGCGGGTGCATGCTCCTTACCAACTCATCTCCTCCTGCATCGAGAAGTTCAGCGGCAAGGCCGTCGGCTCCAGCAGCTTTGTTGGATTTGAGTTTAGATATCGCTATCCTCACTTCATTCTGATCAGGTTGACGGGAATCTTGACTGTCATCGTCACTGTTGAATGGCTTATTCTGCCTGACAGCGGAATATTGATCATCATCGCCGTTTAACAGTCTGCAGAAGTGTTCCTTCCATATTCTCAGCACCGACTGCGACTCTACTACTATGTTGCCATTTTCGTCCCTGCAGGCTTCTGTTCTGGCTTTGAAACCCTGGCATGTTCTTTTTACACTTTGGTAAAATTTTCGAACATCATTCCTGCAAGTCTCTCAATCTCCTCGATCGAGCGCTTCTCATGCTCTTTTTTCTTCTTTCTGAGAAGTCGATATTCCTCCTTTCTCCTGCGCACGTAGAGCTCGTAAGCAGCTCTAGTCCTTCTATGCAGCGCCACTTTGAACGCCTCTTGTTTAGCTGCATGTGCTTGCCGGCATTCGTCATCAAACCAGGAGTTTCGTTGTGGTGGGCGAGAGAAACCCAGTACATCGCTGATGGCTTGTTGGCAACGCTACCACTGGTCTTCCGCATTTGCTGCTGGCGGCATAGTACTTAGATTGAGATTAGAAGAAACACGATCGGCAAAGATTCTGGCGGTCTCTTGCGATTGTAACCGCCCGACGTCAAATTTCCTCACAGCATTTCGTTGATTTCGCTCCGTTGTGGATATCCGCATCCGTACCTTGGCTACAACTAGGTAGTGATCCGAGTCCACGTTGGCTCCTCGGAAAGTCCGGACACCCAGAATACTGGAAGAATGCCTTGCGTCGATCGCAATGTGATCGATTTGGTGACAGTTTTTTGATCAAAGGAGAGCCATGTTCCTTTGTGAATATCGAGACGTGGGAACCGCGTACTAGCTACAACAAAGTTTCGCCCCGCTGCAAAGTCGATTAGCCTGAGTCCGTTGTCGGATGTGATGTCGTGCAGGCTGTGCTTTCCGACCACGCTACTAAAGACTTCCTCTCTTCCTAGCTTTGCGTTAAAATCACCTAGGATAATTTTAACGTCGTGGCTAGGGCATTGCTCATACGTCTTGTCCAAGAGCTGGTAGAAGTCGTCCTTTGTCGCGTCGTCCTTCTCCTCATAAGGGGCGTGAACGCATATTAGGCTAATGTTGGCAAATTTAGCCTCGATACGGGTAGTCATGAGGCGCTCGTTCACATGCCGGAAACTCAAGACTTCTTGCCTAAGTCTGCCTCCTTTGAGGTAGAGTAAGGGCGGGTAGTATGGATCAGTTGGGTAATGCGGACCACCTGGATATATTGAACAGCTTGCATTTAAATACATAACTGTTCATATATAGACACGCAAAAGGCTACGGCATTAGTAAAAGATAGTTTTTGCCTTACAAGCTCAGCTGGTTAAGTTATTTTATGGTGAAAGGTTGTTGTGCTAGGAAAAACCTGGGGCCTTACTCTGTATTGGTACTCTAAAGTCAAATCATTCGAATTCGCAGAATTGTCTGTAATTCGAATCGCAAATCCAAATTTATGGCAATCGAACAAACTTTTGTTGCCAACTTCAATGTCAATTTCTAATCGCAAATCTGGCACTCTTGTTGCTAAACGAAATGTCAAAGTAACTCGAATTCGCATCATTTTGTTCTATTGCTATTTGGTTTGCGGATGTTGAGGTAAGCAATTGTGTTTTTTTTAAAATGTAAGTATTTTGTGACATAAAATGTTATTTTTAACTTAAAATACAATGAAAGTGATATACATAAAATAGTTTTGTGAAATTACTTGATTAAAACGTGTTTTAGAACATGAGGGCAGTCCAGCAAAAATCAAATGTAAATGCTCCACCTTGATAGAATGAGTAAAGTGGGAAATACACGATACAAATGTTCTACGAACGGTTTCACAGCTTTGGTGTTGTATACGATAATTGTGTCGTGTGTATTCACACAACCGACCGTTGTACCGATAACGTATGGTCGCATGGTCTTGACTGTACAACCGCTGTAACATACATAAACTGTATGGAAATTATATGGTGTGTATGTGTAAAATGGCTGAATAAAATGTCTGGTTGTACGTAAGCCGTATACAAATTGTATGTGTGTGCTGCATACAACAGTATGCCGATGCCGGTACGACGGCACATTTCATAGCCCCAGTTGGCAATACTTCCATTCGATTCTGTTTTCTTACAGAGTGCCGGCTAAGATTAGAATCGCAAAGCACTTTCGCAAAAATTGACTTTCGAGTAGCAATACAGAGTGAGGCCCCTGTCTAAAAAAAAGTTTTGTGTGCTTTTGCTTGTAACGAAAGTGAGGATATTTTATTTTTCCATGTGCTTAGACATTTTATAAAGTAGATAACAGGGTAAAATTATATATTTGGCTTAGTCTGGTATATTTTTGTTAAATAAAATAAAAGCTCGGGTAATATGGACCCGAATGTGGGCGACTAATGTGGGCGACTAATGTGGGCCAGTGGTCCAGTTTACCCTCACATGTTTTAAAATACCTAACCTTCATACTCTTCATTATCCGACCATATAGTCCACATTATCCCCAAGCTTATCCGCAAGTAAGGTCTTTTGACTTCTTGCACATTTTATCCCTTACAAAGAAAAAAAGCAGCATGATAAGGTTAGTTTGACTTTAAAGTAAGAAGCAAATGTTTTGTATTGGATTTTAAGCTATTGCTTTAAAAAAAGAGCTAAAAATAACAATACAGGAATGAAAAATGAAAGCGGTGGTCCACAATTGCCGCACTTCGGTACTCTAACTGAGGTGAGAAATTCCCGAAAACGCTCAGTAAGGATGAGATCAGTATCAAAGCACTTAAAGCCGGCAAGGCGGTACTACTTGACGGTACTCCTGCGGAACTCTTACGGGCAGCGCCAACAACATCGGCTGAGCTACTGCTTCCACTAATAGAGAGCGCTTGGGAAGCTGAGAGCTGTTCTGACAAAGGGAATGGTCAAGCTTTTTAAGAAAGAAAATTTAATGGAGTGCCGAAACTGGAGTGATATCTGTGTGCTGCCTGCTATAGCTAAGAAAATAGCTAAAATCATCCTGGAGCGAATTAAACAACATCTCGAAGACACACCCAATGCCAAACAAGCAGGTTTCCGCTCTCGATCGTCCTGTGTCGACCACATTAGGACCCTGCGGACTATAATCGAATAGTGCGTTGAATATTGATCACCTCTTCATCTACTGCTCATCGATTTTGAGAAAGCGTGCATTAGGCAGGAGAAGTATTCCCGACAAATTTATTGCTATTTACAAAGCTGCATACGATAGGTCTAAGTGACACATTCTGTACAGAGGAAAGTTGTCTGAAGAATTCGAGATCCAAAGTGGTGTAAGGCAAGGCTGCACTTTTTCACCAATTCTATAGGTATTCCTATTGGTGATTAGCGATGTGCTTCATGCAGCTTCCTCCTGCTTGGAAACGGAGGAATTCGATGGACTCTTACATTCCAACAAAAACATCTTGACTGCGCAGACTCTCACAGAATTATGTGGAGAGAAGGTTAGGTTGGGTAAGTGGGCAGATGTAGGGGGATAGAAAACCTCCACACCACACTCAGGTCAGTATAGACCCATTGTGATACCCATGGGGGGAAAGGAGATAGAAAAGGAAATCCCTTCCTCGTGGAAAAATACCGTCTTTATAAATATCCTAAAGAAAGAACTAAGTACTCACTGTGCCCTAGATACAAACCATCCAGAGGATTTGATGAAGTTTGTGATGTCATTTATTGGTCTGTTGGACAACTCTTCTAGATCCTCAAAGAAATGTTGTCCAAGGATCTTATTTCTCAAATGATAGCGGCCTGGGCAATGACAGAGAAAGTGGGCAGTGTCCTCTTGAGCCTCCTCGTCGCCGCAGCCTCTACAAAGGTCTTCGCTAGTCACACGTAGTTTTTTCATGTGGTACCGCATGGTATTATGCCCCGTAATGACTCCTATTAGAGTAGAGAGGGATTTTCTATGCCTCTGTATGAGTCTATTGGTTCTTACTCTGTCAAAAGCGGGCCACAGCTTCCTCGTGATGACACAAGTATCTACACAGGTCCACCTATTGTTAGCCTCCGTTATGGCTTTGTTTCCTACTTCGAGCTTAAGGGCGCAAGGCGGGATGTACACCGAGGGGTCGGATTGGTCCGAACTTAGTGCTGAGCCTCCTCTAGCCAGTTCATCGGCTTTCTTATTCCCTGGTATACCTTCATGACCAAAAGCTAGGTAGTTAGCTAGCTAGCTAGGTTATTTATTTTGCTGGCTGCCTGCCACCGTACAAGGCTGCCATACGTTAATATTGGCCTTACTATAGCTGTATACATCCATAGGATGATTTTGGGGCTCGGTCCCCAAGTCTTCCCAAATATGCTATTGCACGAGTAAAAAGCTATCGTGGCTTTTTTGACTCTTTCGTTGATGTTTAGTCTCCAGTTCAGTTTCCTATTGAGCACCAGGCCAAGGTATATCGCACTACCAGAGATACTCAGGGGAGTACCCCTTACGGAAGGAGTTACGAATTGTGGAATTATTCTTTTGTTAGTGAATAGTACTAACTCTGTCTTCTGGGGATTAACCGCCAGCCCACATCTCTCCGTCCAGGAGTCAATGATTTCCAGCGCCCCTTCGATTTGTTCGCTCAGGGTCGGGAGAAATTTACCTGTTGCTAGCAGCACAACATCGTCCGCATATGCAATGGCCTTGAATGTGGAGAGAAAGGCGGGCGTGTCGTCTGGTTGAATATGAATACGTGAAAAACTGAAATAATCAGCCTTGGAATAAAGTCGTCGGCTGAAATATGTATCGCTGGACAACCGGTAGGGGGAGTAGAGGATTTCTAGTATCGTGGGAGTTGTGTCCCGACCGATGGTGGGACCGAGCTGGATATAGCCAACAGGATCGCCAAAGCAAAGTCCGCATTTGGGATGATGTCCAAAATATGGAAAAGCGGTGCAATCAATTTGGACACAAAGCTAAGACTGTTCCACTCCAAAGTCGAGTCTGTTATATGGATGCAGCACGTGGCGAGTGACCATTACTACCACTTAACAATGTCTTAAGGATTCTCTGGCCAACTGTATCTCTAACGAACACTTCTACCAGAGAAGGGGTCGGGAACCAGTAGGCACAACCATCCATCGATGGAAGTGGCAGTGAATTGGTCACACTTTCCGAAAAGGTGGTATTTCCGCAGTTAACCCTGCTTTGCAATGAAACGCTTTAACACAGAATGGCAGAATATCTGGTGATCCGAGGAGAATGTGGTGCGGAACAGTAGAGAAGGAGGCAGAAGGCAGTTGGGGAGAGTTGAGGCATATTGCCAGGAAACGTACACGATGGCGCGTAGGCGTAGTAGAGTCCCAAGCCCCACAAGGGGATATAGAACATAACAACATATTCCAACTAGTGACCGGAAGAATAACATCGCAGATACAAGCTACTGAAATGAGGTTCCTCCGCCGTGTTGCTGTAATAACTCGTAGGGATCAAGTGCATTGAGCAGCTACTTCTTCGAACGGAATGATCAATGATTCGATGATTTTTCTTTGTATATAACTTGCGCGCATTGACACGCCCAAATGGCGTGTAGGCACTGCGACCAGGGAGATCTATTGTGCCATAGGCCACTTTTAGGGCAGCAGTATTTCTACTCTCCTTATGAAAGCTATAATTACGGCTGCGGAGGAGTTCCTTAGATCTTTTGGAGATATCATCTCTTTAAGGAAAAAGCTTCTCCTAGTGCTACACAGAGCTACACACTCACATAGTATGTGTTCTGCGGTTTCGTCCTCTTCTAGGGAGAGGCGGCAGGTGATATCCTCCGAAATTCTCATTTTGTTAAGGAACGCACTGAAGGGATTATGAGTACCCTTAAAATGTTGACATGTTGTCGGCGTTGGAAAGGATAAAGAGAAAGAGAAAGATTGGTGCAGTGGTTTTGAAACTCAAATGTTATATTTCAGAAAAACTCTGGGGTTGGCGTCCAGATAACTGGGGAGATTTTTTGCTATTTTTGTTTTTGCTTTTGATTCACAGTATTTTTTACGCAACTACCGATGACCTAGGCATATCAATCACTTAACAGAGCGAATAATTTTTCCAGGCATATGTCCAACCTACTGCCAGTGTTATACCTTCGCAATAGTGTTGACATAAGCTTTCGCAATTGATCGTACTGACTGTTTATATACTATTTCGTGAGAAATAAATAAATGCTTGCTGACATTGGGGTTTGAACCATGGTCACCCCTGGGCACGTAGTGCGTATGTTCCCAAACCGGCTTCCAAGACGAATTCTGATTTGCCATCAAGTAAGCGGCCACTCAGCAGACGTAGAAATAGATGGTTAGATCATATCCGACATTTTGCCTGGAGCCGATTAGGGATTCCTCCTGATAAGTTGGAGTCAATGGCGGCCGATCAAAAGGGGTGGAGAGTCCACCTGAACATCCTACCCATACGACCCTCATAAAGAATTAGCGTGCCATTGAAAGTGTATGTTTGTATAGTTTCTAACGGAACCTTCCTGTTAAAATATATTTAGCTTCAAAAGGTGCAACGTATTGGACAGAAAGTCTACTGAATACCTGCGAATGGCACTCTTCCTCTAAGTCATGAGTCGTTCAAAACATTGACCTCAAAGTGATTCTTCTGGTTTTCATTACGAAATCTCTTTAAAATCTACTTACCAACCACAAATTCAATTAGATTGTCCTCTTAAGAAACCCTGCTTTCCTACTATGTACCTATGAGTATCTTAAATCCAATTCCATTTGTTTACATTCGAATTGTGTGTTATCCTGGCAATAATCACATCTCAAAGCTTCATTCTTTTCTTCATTATTGTTTTCTTATACTCCACTAAGCCATAATTCCACACAGTAGCGGGCGGCCTAATCCTCTTAAAACACTTCACGATGACAACAAGTCAATCAGAATTATGGGAACGTGGTGAAATCGTCTTAGGATGGGCCGATTTTCATTCAAGTATTAGAGAGGTAACTCCCACCACGCGTCTGGGATTAGTTGTTTGACGCTCCTGCTGCGGCTGCTGGTGGCGGTTAGATACTTCAGCATTTATGATGGAGGCAGAACGAAAATCTGATTACAGTGCACTCTCACTCAAAAGGATAACATCCTTGGTACATTTACGTGCATCGGTAATCATAATAGGGAAGCAGTTCTCTCTCGCATTCGAGTCTAAATTTCAATTCCATTTCACGGAACAGGTGGCAGTGGCACGCCGCCACCACTGCAGAGGCATTTGGTAAATGGATGCTCCTCCAAAGGAGCTTACGATTCCCATTGAGTGCGGAATGCCATTAACAAGGCATACCGAGAGCTCCGTTTGTCTCTAATTGAATGTACCAGCAAGACTACGGCCCCAAATGTTTGCCTAACGTATTTAGCATCTGATCAGTGTGAGAGAGTGATGAGTGGATGAGCCTAGACCGTCGCGAATTTCTGTACTTGTTTGCAAATCATTAAAATCGTTCAGACAGCACGTCCACTTCACACGCCACTGTCATCGACCGACGGATGCGTGGCAATGGCAATTTTACTTATCGGCTTGCCGGGCAAATCTCTGCAAATAGTCCGGCCAAGAATTGAATCCCAATATGCGCATCTCATTAGTGTTAATTAGATGCCCCCGATTTCCACCTCGTGCAACAAAATCGCACACTGAATCTGCCCTGTACAGCCCTGGGGCAGTGTGAAATCGTTGTGTTGTGGACACTGCGTGTGTGCTCTGGGTGCGTCTCTATGGTATTGGCGTTTCCAAATCTTATTTAATGACGAATGCGGATCGTGACAACTCGTAGATGCATTCTATTAGTGCTGCTGCTGCTGGAGATTTGTCGTCGTCATTGGATTCGGACAGAGACAGAGATTGTACTCTGTTTGGGCATCCACTGGGGATGGACAACAATGTCGGTTCGCCTGGTAATCGTTCTCATAAGTGCGCAACGGAATGCTAATTCGAATGCATATCTAATTTATTCGAACCAGTTCGTGGAGGTACTGCCGTTAGTCCCGGTCATATGTCATGTGAGAGCGGGTCTTCAAGTTTTCAGACTGCTCCGAGTTGGCCATCGGTAATTACCGATTTTCGGGGCTAATTACCATAAACAAAATTTTGTCGTCCACGCAGATACAGGAGAATACGGGAAGCACGTTTGCTCATCGCACGTCTTCCTGCCTGCCAAGAAGTGTACGTTCGTACGGGCGAAGTTGCCCTTCGGCCAGAATCGTGTCGAACAATAAATGCGTACCTGGAATTCGTGAATGGGGCAATAATTATGCTGCTGTGGAATGGGGAACATAATTTTTCTTTTAGCTCAGATTTTTTTTTTTCTTTTTATTTAATTAATATAATTTTTGTGTGGGGAAGTTTTATTCGGGAGGAATTGGAACAGGATTGCGTCGACCTGCTCCTGGTAGAGAAAACAAATTGTTGCCTTGTAGCCAAAGGGAATCAAATTAGGTTTGCAGTTCAAGGAGGCAAAGACATGCTGGGATGATGTTTGACAGAGCGAATTCTGAGAGGCCTTCATGTTAATATTGTCGAAGAACATGTGGTCCAAGTTTAATGGGATATAGTTGCTCGCAGTAATTAGCAGTGAAACCTGAAGCTTATTCACATTGCAGCCTGGTAGAAGGAAAATAAGTTTTGGTTGACCAGATTTATTATACTCAGTAGGTTCAATGAGTGTCAACAGTAGCTAGTCGTATGTGGCATGATACATTACATTCTTCCCATATCGCATCTGAAACCATCAATAAGGTAACTACAAAGGACTGTCGACGAAATTGGATTTTTTCTGATTTTGAGTGGTAGAGTAGACACTGTGTAACAATCTCCTACGATAACGTTGTCAACATGCACAGCCTGATTAACCGCACTAGTCAATAGAATTCGCTGAAAGAAATTAAACTATCTCACTCCTCCAATAGATTCTATTTATGTAGATCGAATAAAGTATTTGGCAGACAGATTGGTTTTGTTGCATTTTAAAAAAAAGTGAAAACATCTTTCTCGTGCATTAGTATACTTGTTTAAAAAAAAAATACATTTTACCCCGAAATAAATATTGGTTTATTTTATCCAAGTATTTTTTGTTTTCACCAAACAAGTTTCTTTAGAATTTTAAGCAATACCTCCATAACTTATTTAGGGCGCGATTTACCCATGCACTGCATGCATTTATATCCAAACACTTTCAAGTATTTTTTATGCGTGTAAGAACAGATTTGACTGAGCCTATATTCATATCAAAATAAATTTAGGAGCAATGCTTCGATTACATATCCCTCTGTCATTGTACAATATTGATTTACTAGGAAAGAACGTTTGTTTTTGTTCAGTCGAATGCAAGAGAATTTCGAATTAATTTTACAATCCGCTTGCACTGTTAGCCATGTTTACACAGATAATTCGAATCGAAACAGCGTCTATCAAAATAAACAGCGAGAATGGGCTCTTAATGAACTTCTATTGGACCTTAGTTGCATTTTCAATGCATAACAAATGTTCTCATTCCCCATCTATTCCATTGAATTTTTTTTCCAAATGTCATTTTGCAACGGTCTCCCCACACCATTTTTGCCAAACATAAAGCCCTGCTGCACTTCACAAATGCAAACTCTGCATTTCTACCAATCTTGTTCTCGAAAATGTAATTTCCAATGCCTACTTCTCCTCTGTCAACTAAAAATAATTAACAGCGTCAATCCATCACAAAGTGTCCGCTGCCAGATACTCGGGGACATTCTCAATATTTAACCGCATGCATCGTCGTGGCAGCCATCAATGAAATTGTTGGGATTTCGTTTACTAGTACCTGTCAATCGGTAAAAAGGACACAAAGGGTCCTTTCACTAAAAGAATTCAATCAATCCGTCAGCGGCCAACGCTGGAAATGTGCATACCAATCATCATGATCATCCTGTTTTCCTCCTGGTTGTTCTCTGAAGCGAACTATGTGGAGAGAGCTGCTGCTTCAGAATCCGACAACCAGGACGACAACGAAGGCGCGGAAGGAACAAATCATTCAACTTGTGTGAATGGCACAGGAGATTATTTTTCATCAGCATCCGGTGTTGATACAACTCTGGCAAGGGGAGGTACAAGGAGAGTACAGCAAAACATTCCTAGTTGACAGCTAAACAATGTTTCAAAAATGTTGACCAAGGACGAATGGAAGGACGAAGAGCACTCTCTCCGAAATGTACACACTCCACCATCGCCCCTCGTCCTCGTCCGCCCATGCAAGTCCAAGTTGTGGAATTTACAAAAGGCGAAAAGTTTTTAATTTTGTCCGATTCCCAATTTCAGATGTCAGAACGTGTGACAGGCGGATGGACAGACGAACTGCAGCTGCAGAGGAACAAGGGGCCTGCTAGATCCTGAATGTTCAATGTTGGTAGATACTGAAGAGAGTGGTGGCGATTTATTGTCTTGGAAATGTTTGTAAATTAAAATCCCATGTCCATGCTTTTTGAAGTGGGTGCTCTTGCTCTATGCTGTACGAGTGTACGAGTACATGTGTACTTTGTGAGAGTAATTAAAATCCATCCTTACCCACACGGCGGCAGCGGCGGCCACTGTTAGTGTTCTGTGTGAATATATGTCCTGGAGTGGCACTGCTCTCGGTAATTGACATTAATTATTCACCAATAAAAAATGAACAGAAAGGAAATAGTCCTAGTGAGAGAGAGTTTCTTTGGTCTTTTTGTTGCCGCCGATGTTTTTCTATTCATTTTGCATTCATCTCTACTGTTTAGTGGGCGGAAAGGGGCGTGCTATCGAACAGGGTGAAAAAAAAAAATTGCACATGTACAGTGAACATCAGTTAGATGAAAATTAGTGGTTTGGTTAGAGGGTATTTTGTGTTGTTTCGTCGTTACTGAGCCCGAGCCTTCGATGTTGTGTTTGAATATGACGGCGAAGGATTTTGTTCTTGTCGGCCGCCATGCCCCAGGGATGTGTGAGCGACATCTGTGCGTTTAATACAAATTTAATTAGAAATAGTTCTCTGTCGACCGCTAGATGATTTCATTTCATGAAGGTAGGCAAAAATGTTTTCATCATCCCCTGATGAAGAAAACCGTTGCTCCTGAATAAATAAGGGTTCATGTTTCGTTGGATTTTTTTTTCATCCGCCTGTGATGATGACAAGTGAATATTATTGCCTTCTGTTGGAACACAATGTCCTGAGGGATATTAGTTTTTTTCTGGTATGTATTCGCTGTGGGCAAGAGAGTTTTTCTCCACAAATTTATTAGATTGTAGAGCCGGTCGGTGATTGTAACAGACGGAATTTAAGGTTTTTTAACGTCTCAATGAAGGGGTTTCCTGATATTTACATATCTATAATTACTATTTCATATTATGTCCTTATGTATCTTCTATGGAGATCTGTAAATTGCAGAAAACTTAGCATTAGGTTTTATACTAAAAAGCAATAATTTAAGAAGTGCTAAGGAGTTCTATTATATATATTACCATATACATATATACATATATACACTGAGTTACAAAAGAAGTGGCGCATCTTGATATTTTGCAATAACTTCAAGTAGGTTAAATACAGATTTTTTTTAATACAGTTTTGTTTATTAACTTGAAAATAAGTAATTCAGTAATTCATATCAAGAAAAAAAAAGGAAGAATTTAGAAATAAAACATAAATTAAGGAAATCAATATTTTACGTTTTTATTATTGTTATTTTTTTTAACTATTCCTCGTTTCTTTAGTAGAGGTTATTGCTTTTTCGAGCATCTAACAAACCAGTAATTCGCCGGGATATACCATTTAAGCATTCACAGCTGTCCATCCAACGGTTTGAAGTCTGGTAGACAGCTCAACCGCTGTGTGGTGACGATTCCGAAGGCTTTCAAGTACCAAATATCGGTCATCCCTTGCAGAAGTTACTCTGGGGCGACCAGAGCCTTGATGCCGGGTGTAGGAGTTGGTTTGCCTGTACCTTTTAACGGTTCTTCTTAACGTCGTTTCTGGTAATACCGCACATACCGCACACTTCAGCCATCTTCAACCAAAGCCAGTGCACTGGCAACTTCTTCTGCCGATAATTGCATTTTTTTTTTTACAAAAATCACTAACAACTAACAAATATAAACAAATCCATAAAAATAAAGTTATTAAAACACTTACGGGATCACGCAAGATAAAATTGGTATATCTCACGCCTAGTATGAAAACACAATTACAATGCGGTTTTCTTCAATATGATGCACAAATACAAATAAACTATTAAACCACTAAAAACAACTGAAGCTCTGCAAAAACATGGCGGCATATAAGCAAAATGATAACAACACATGAAAAAGTATGACTGCCACTTTTTTTGTAACTGAGTGTATATGTATGTTATGTAACAAATATAGTGCAGGGGCTTTTCTCAAAGGCTGGGGTGGGTTCGGTGGATCGCAGGGTTAACCAACGAAACACCTAAACTTTAAAATAAATTACAACTCTATTGACTAATGAATTATTTTAGATCTTTTTGTTTTCTAACAATTTTTATACCCCAACAATTCAATTTATATTTGAGTTTATCTATGGCTGAGACCCCTTTCGTTCTCAGGTCCGCACTCTTCATAGTTCAACCACTCTCCCTACGGAACTACCGTTAGGTATTATGTACTTCGCGAGACTGGTTAGCAATTTATGCTCTTCTTTCCACGTTTGCTGGCTCGATATTGAATGCAACGTTTGCCGTTCCTTGTTCTATGATAGATGTCTGGGCTTGGTTTTCACAGTTGCTCTGCATGACTCTTTCCAACCGCCGAAGTTCCTTCATGATTATAGCTGCAACCTGTTTTACCGCAACCCATATTGTGTTCGATGTTATTACCAACCCTACAATACTCCCTGCAGTTAGTGTTATCCAGTTTTTTCCTCTCGTTTTCTGAGATCTATACAGAAGCGTGGGCACTGAAAAAAAAAAAAAGAAAAAATGTGCTGCGCATCTTCTCTGGCCTCTCCACAACCCAAGTAGGTTGGGGATTTAGCGAGCCCAAACCGGTACAGATACGCTCGAAAGCAGCCATGCCCGGTCAGGAGTTGGCTGAGGTAGAAATATACTTCTCCATGCTGCCGGTCCATCCATTTCTGGATATTCGGTATAAGTCTATGAGTCCGTCTTCCCTTCGAAGACTGGTGCCATCTTTCCTGCCAAACTATCATGCTCCGCTGCCTTTCTTCCAGATTGATATCTTTGACTGAAACTAGCGGTTCCTGAATGATGACATCGTAGGCCCTTTGTAGTTTACTGGCGAATATATCTGCTGGTATCATTTCCGCTATGACACATATAGCATCATTTGACACCGTTTGAAATACACAGCACCCCCACATCGCACATGGTCGATTGACGGAGTTAATCCTTCTGGCGTAAGACTTAATTGGCACTTTAGCCTATTTTGGTGCCGCATACATTATGATGGACCTTTGACAGAATTGATCTCTTTTGTTGTCTTGGTACTCCAATATTTATCATTATTCTGGAAAAGGCAGCTTTGTCGCACGTTTTTTCAAGGTGTTCCCTGTAAGCGAGCCTATCATCGATCATCACACGATAACATCGGTCTCAGTTCAGTGGTCTCCTTTCCCTTTTCCCTTCCTACCTCTTTTGCTGCGGCAAGTCCCCTAGTCGTTTTTCGTATGCTGATCAGTATACCTCATATCGTTGCTTCTAAAGTAAAGCTACTTTTTAATGCTAGCAGTACGTTACAACTTTTCTGATAGATAACGATGTACTATAGTTATTAACAATGACCATGACATCGACATTTTAAGCCAAAGCCTTTACCACTAGAAAACATAACTTCGATAGTGATCGTGATCTTATCAATCTGGGTTCAAAGCTAAACTCGTCTTGAAGGATAGTAAGAGGTAACCGCAGACAAACGGGGGCTAATTTCCTATTTCCTGTAACAAACATGCTTCATCAGTTCTCATATCAAATGTCACACTAATATGTACGAGTATCAAGTTGCCTTGGAAATTATTTCAAAACTATTTGATGTACTCCTCGCGTGCTAGTGCGCCATTCGTTTCAAGCAAACTTTGTGTACTCCCCCATCAGGTTGGTGTAAACGATGTCATTTACGCACTTTTTCTTCGTGACCTCGTTAAAAAGTATTTATCATCGTCATTGTAGCACAGGTGAACACTTTCATCGATTAAACTAATTTCCTAGTAAATTCCACATTAAATCTGCACGGCACTGCGCGCCACCACCACGCCATTGACCTTGCAACAATAGGAACTGTTCACTTACAGGTACAATTCAGCTAATAGCGTTTCCCCGTCCTCTGCTGCATCGACTTAAGTGCTCCTACACATCATCGCCAATTGTTCCAACATCAAAGTGGGAGTCTATGTCGTGACTCGACTATTCTTATCGCTTGCGGTGTGCGTACACACCGAGTGTATATTTGCTTTGCAATGCGTTCGTGATTGATCCCGATTCGGCGAAGTTAAACTCTCTCCCCTGTCTCGTCGTATATCCAGCCACCGTGGTAGTTCCAACAAGCATACACGGTGAAAAGTTTCAAGTGAAATGCGAATTTAATTGTTGCCCCTTGCAGGCGCACTCACATTGGCATACAAGGAGTCAGTTCCGTGCCCAGAACTTGTTCGCGGTTCAGACAGATCAATTATAGTTTGCTCCCGCACCCCTGCGTGCAACGGCACCACCTTCGAGTGCCACAATGCATGCAATTCGATTAATTGTTTTATTTGCATTCCCGCGATTTTATCGGTAAATCTACCCGCCTACCCTTGGGGGTTGGCAAAGCGCATGATGGCATTCTATGGGGAAGGGAAAACGGGCCTAACTATAATCGAATTAAAGTGAAATTGCAGTGGAAATTCAATGATTTATGCTAATTGGACTTTCGGCCTTAATTTTTCCCGATTTCATTTTCTTTTTACCTGTAAATTATTTAATTGTAGTTTTAAAAAATGTTGGAAGAAAAGTACGAACAAGTTATTAGGAAATATTTGGAACGACAAATTTAACACGCGCTTGGATTCGCCGTTCTGCCTGCAAAGGCAATTTAAATATGAATAAGAGGGAAGGGGAAAACCATGGTATCCAAGAACAAGAACTCCAAAATTATAGTGGCGAGTGACATCTCCTCCATACTCTAACTAGTAAGCCCACCACAACAGCTTTAAATACTTTATTTCAGAGCTTGTCTATGACTTAAGAAGCTTTGAGACACTTTTCCCTTAAATGCACCTGTAAGTGTTCGTGCGAGGTTGGTTAGACGCTTAGTTATGCCTTTCTTCACATATGGGTGTGAACAACTTTTTTCTGGCTGTTCCACCGATGTCCAAAACAAGTTGCGTACAGTTTTTAATACAAAGTTGTATCAGGTTTATTTACTCACTCAAAAGATATGATCATGTCAGTCTTTTCGATCTAAATTTCCTTGGAAATTTCTTAACGTTACAAATCTGATCTTTCTTTTCAAGGCTTTACGTATTTTGTAAATATTTTTCAGTTTCAGTTCCTATCTTCTTTGTGGTGCAGAGCTTTAGTTATACCTACATATTTATACATCTGTAATCACGGAGTTATCTTTCTCTGTACGATTGCCCAAACATTGGAATGCACTGGGGTCCAACTTTCCGCAGTTCAAGTCTATGAGCATTGGCAAGTTTAAATGTTTTATTAGGAGTCTATTTTTCGTGATTGATCCCTTGTGTCTGCAAAGGAATATTAGAAATTTGTGTCTTCTTAATTTTTGCATTCAACATTTTCACATATGTACCATATGTTTATATCCTCTAGTAGTTTTTATTTTTATTTGCTTTCATTTTTACATACCTCTTTTCAATCTTTGCTTATGGCATTTTGTTACTTTTGGTTGATCAATAAATAAAATAAAATAAAAACGAGTAAATGCTGGTGTATTTATGACCACAAGTCACGATCAGGTACTGCGACATGGGTAGCCTAAGTTTTAACCAGAATCTCTCTTAATCACAATTGTAAAAGAAAAATTTAGAAATTTCTGGAATTAAAAAAAAAAAACAAAAAAAAGATACGGAATGCTATAATTCATCTTAATGATCTAACCACTTCCTTTTAAAGCGGATATGAAGTTGTGCTTTCTGTACTTTCTAGAACTTTAAAATGGTTTCTTTTTTTCTTCTTTTTTAAGAAAAGTCACCCAAAATGTAGGAATGGGTCTTTGTAATGTATGGACGAATTACCACCTTGATCAAAAAGTTCCCGGAATAAAAATTGTGTGGCGCTCCCATCGTTCCGATTTGAGTTCTGATTTCTTTGTGAAGTTGGTACATCTGTTGTTGATATTCCCACTAAATCTTAGCATCATAGTTTGACATTTGCAAAAGTTACGTAGCCAAGAGTACATCTATCTCTGTGTGTGTTGGCGATTTTTTACAATCGAACAATCAATCGCAACAACGAACTTGTATTAAATTTTGCGTAAAAAACGGATTTAATGGTGCGCGAACGTTGGAAATGTTGGAAAAGTGTTTCGGCAACGATTCTCTAAAGAAAACGGTCGTTTACCAGTGGCACGAGCGGTTCAAAAGTGGTCGTGAGTCAATCGAAGATGATGAACGCAGTGGCAGACCATCGACATCGAAAACTGACGAAAACATTGATAAAGTAAAAGAAATGTTGGTCAATAACCGCAAATTAATCATCAGAGAGATAGCAAAGGACTTGAACATTGCCTATGGATCCGTCCAAGACATTTTGGTTAATGATTTGGGTTTCCGTCGTGTAGCAGCAAAGTTGGTGCCAAAAGACCTCAATTTCATGCAAAAAAGAGACCGTGTTGACGTCGCAAAAGACATGATTTTTTGACGAGAAATGCAACAAATACCATCCAACAGCCACCGAATTTACCTGATTTGGCTCCCTGTGACTTCTTTCTGTTCAATCGAGTTAAAAAAAACCATTACGGGGAACGCGTTCAGCAGCCGAGAGGAAGTAATGGAAAAATCGCAGGAAGCACTGATGGACATACCGAAAACCGAATATAAAAAATGTTTCGAAGATTGGATCAAGCGCTGGCATAAGTGTGTTGCAGTCGATGGGGATTACTTTGAAGGGGACAATATAGATTTAGATGAATAAACTTGTATTTTTAATTTTCTGAATAAATTTTCTGAAATAATTGGATGCTTGGATAGGTTTTGCGCTAGAGATAACTGCCAAATCGACCTGTCATCCTATTCTGTTTGACATTTACGTTCAGTATGGTCCTAAACAAGGACACCAAATTATTCAAATTTGCTTTCAAAATCATTCGTCGCCTCGCTTAACTTCGCAGTTTTTATGGCACACTCTCTAAATGATGCATTAACGCAGCTGTAAAGGAAAATGTGCAAAAAGGTCCAAATTCATCGATTCTTCGTTGATCGCAGTAATTGAGGCTCTGTTTGTCCAACTCGCGTAAAATGTTGCGAAAGGATCTTGGCCTATATCCGTATAAGATCCAGCTGGTTCAGGAATGACATAAACGAATTAACTGTTTGATGCGGTAATTATCGACCTATTGAAATCATAATTTACCGATAAGATGATCTGTCAAAGATCGTGCGATTTGATACACCTTACACTTATACTGCTTCGAGATCTAAGAAGGCAGTATTCAAAATTTCAGCCTCCTAGCTCAAATTTTATAGTTTTTAAACAGACAAAACCCCTAAAAGGCGGGCGTTGCCATGCACATAATATGGTATGGACGAAATGTAGACAAAACCAGTTTATTTACGGCACTAAACTGTAGATCCCTTCCATTCGTGTTAAAAAATAAAACACGCACAACACGAGTGGTTGCGAGAAGTTAGGCCCAGGCACTTAAAGAACCAAATATTTCAATTTTTTCTTTAACGTCAGCGATTTACCTAAGCGAAAATATGCAGATACTAAAGCTAGTCTGTAATAAGCCTGATCTACATTTACTACAAGCCGAACTGACAATGACAAGGTCGTATGTACGTATCGTATACTCTCTTTCTAATTGTTTAATGGTCTCATCTGCTAATTATAATTTGAAAAACCATATTGAACGTTTTCTCTTCTCCTTCCAGATCGCATCCTTTTCCTTGATCTTTCCAAACGATCTCTAATTACGACGATAATTATCAACAATATGTATTATCATTTAAATATCTCAAATGCGTTTACCTCTCTTTTCTTTCTTTAATCCTCCCATAGGCCGCTGCACCTGGTCTAAGGACCAAGGTAAACTGTGTATCCCTCCGAAAACGGATCAATCATTGCAAACAAAAATAGATCGTAATCACAATTTGCCATTGTAATTACCAATCGTATAAGCCTACCCGTTTCAGGATCTACTATTTGTTTGCTTTTTGAGTGCGACAAAAGGACATTCCGAAGTCGTTAGACAAACAAAAATCAATCAAACAGCATAGTCGTCCTCGCTCAAGCAGATGCTCGCATGTTGTCTGTTTGGATGATCAAATGAATGCATTGGCACCGCTTGTAAAATTTTATTATAATTGCTGCGAAGACAAACAATAAACACACACACGCAGTATAGCACAACACAGCAAGTATGTCAATTTATCTTCGATCCTTAATCCCAGCATCTCTGAATAGGTAAATCCTTCTAACAAACAGATTGATATCAATTTAAAGTTTAAACAGGACCGCAAATACAAATTAGAAAAGACACGAATCCGACAGGACAATCACAATTGTTTAACTTTCACACATTGCATTGCATACACTACACTACTAACATCGCCGCTGATATAAAATGAACAGAAAGGACGAAACGAAACATAGAAAAAAAGTGCTTAGAGAACGTATGCATATTCACAGGATTGCATGCACTTATTTGCACTTCTTCTCTGATGAGAGTGTCCTTTGTCAGTGGGATTTTCCCACTGCACATACAGAATTGAGAATTTACCCGTGGTGTAACAAGGATTCTGACTAGGTAAAGTTCTTTCTGCCATTTCTGCCCACATCGGTCTAATTGCCTGGCATTAGGGGCAGGATTGTTCACTGAAGAGATAAACGCATCTTCGTGGACATTCCGCATTTTTTTACGATCCTTTATTGTCCTTTAGGAACTTGACTCATTCATGCAGAGCGAACATTCATTGCAACGTCAGTTCGGACAATTGACGCATCTGCCAGGCTCGTAAAATTCCAACGTTGTCAAATCGTTCGGAATAATGTCAATTTTTTTTTTTTTTTTAGTTTATGACCGGATGCAGGAGATACATACGTAACTTCTGTGTGAAAGGAGCAGCGGGTGTTCGTTGCAACAATGCTACGGCTTGGTAGGAGGGAAGGTGTGACTTTTGGCGCGGTGCTATTGTGCAAAGCAGGAAATTGAATTTTCCAACCGGACATTGGGCAGGTAGCACCTTTATTATGAAGTATGCTCAGAAAAACTAGAAAAAGGATCAAAAGGATGGGAAGGTTTTTCAAAAAGGATTTATAGGCATTTACATTGATGAACGTTCAAATTACCATCAAATTAGGAGGGACCTTTGTAGGTACTTTATGGGTTTTTAATTTGAAAATGCAACATAAGGAAAATAAAGGTAGATAGCCTGAAAAAGCAGATGCTATTCTTCGGGGTGCTAATTAGGAAGAAATCATTTAATAAGACACTTCCTGATATATTTTCGATGCAGCTTACGTTTTTCATTGATAAAATTGGTTACTATTGATCTAAGAAATGCCTCCTCTGGTAGGATCGGTAGTACATTTCAAGAAAGACAATCCACCTATCTTTAGGAAGGACTTTCTTCAGGAAGTACACAAATGAGAACAGTGTTTTGCTCGCCCCAAAATCATCGAAAAAGTATTCTCCAAAGGAATTTCTCTAAGTGGTCATCAGGTTTAGGGATGTACGTATTTCCATGTAGATCGCTAAAATGTATATCCCGCCATTTACTTAGGCTGACCGGCAGCAAGTTGTAACCCACAACGATGCCTCTTAGTAGTGCTAGTGTTATCTGTAAGGCGCAAGAGGGTCTCTCTTTTTTCTTTTGTTGCACTCTGTTGAGTTTCCATCTCTCAAGTATCAAAACAATGCTAATTTTAAATATTTCAATGTCAGGAATGTGTGTAAGTATTCGAATTTTGAATTTTTTTTTTTAAATATACATCAAGGTTGATTTTGGTTCGTAAGATAAATTTGCATTTTTAATTCAAAATGCGGGTGGGCAGAGAATGTATTACCGAGCACTCTCTTCTAATCTTCAAATCGTCCTCGCTACAAACTTAATTTAAGAAGTATTTAACGGATTTGGGTTGGATGTTGCTTGTACAATCAGCCCAATGTGCAGGTAAGTAATATCGTCCGAAATATATTAAAATTAGGCTACCGGTAAGGTATTAGAGAAGTGATTTTAATAATTTTTAGTCACATTTGTCATTCGTGAAATTTGAGCAATTTTGATTCTTCTCCTTTTTTAACAAATGAAATATACGTACGCGTTGTACGTACAGTGTACACTTACATCTTATGTTAAGTATTGGGTTGGCCAATAAGTTCCCTCCGTTTATCGTTAGGGTTGCCGTTACCTTTGAATGACGCCGCTTGTGCATGTTGATTCAAACTTGCAGTTTCTGTTTTTCTTCGAACTACGATGTGTGTTGAACATGTGAAAAAAGTTTCTTGCGATCGGTGGTGTTTAACACATTTGGTGTGATTAAGAAAATGTAGACAAATAAGGAGTATTTTCGGCAAAAAAGGAAAAAAAGAGGAAAAGAACGCAGCGCAAACACATAAGAAGGTTTCGACGTTTTCGTGATGGTGATTTCACATGCTCTGATTTGTCCCGTTCTGGACGGAGTAAGCCTTAAACGCAAGAACAATTGAATATATCGAAACCAAACGTATAAAATCATTTGCGCAAACTGAATTACGTAAACTGATACGATATTTGGCTCCCGTACAACTTGAATGAAAAACGTTTATTGGATCAGCGATTGCCTGCAAAAACAAAAACGCAACGGAATTGAAACATTTCTAAAACGGATGATTACGGATGATGGAAAGTGGAGTGGAAAAGATCATGGACCAAAAGCGGTGAGCCTCTTTTAGCTATTCCAAAAGATGGTTTTCACCCGAAGATGGTTACGCTCTGTTTTTGCTGGGATTGGAATGGAGTTATGTATCATGGGTTTCTTTCGACTAGCCAAACCATTGAATCCGATAAGTACTACTTTCAATTGGACAGACTCAAGACTGCAATCATCGAAAACGCCCGGAACTGATTAATCGGAGGGGCGATAGGTTGGTGCAGTTTGGATGGGATGTCTAACCTCAACCGCCCTATTTACCTGATCTTACCCCTTCCGATTACCATTTATTCCAGTCTCGGCAGGACTCACCTAATGGAACTAATTTCACCTCGCTGGAAGCTTGTAAAATCCGACCAATTTTTCGCTCAAAAAAATTAAACGAGAGCGGTATTATGAAATTCACTGAAAGGTAGCAGAAAATTGTGGAAAATAATGACGTATATGAAACTTACTAAAGTTTTTTCTAACATAAAATTTTGTCTTTTACTGCAACTAAAAAAAACAGAGGGAACTTTTCTCCATATTATGCCATTTCGAGAGAACAATGACCAGTGAAGAAATGTGTTAAAAATTTTGGCATTATATTTGTTCATTGCTATAATATCTTCCGGTCTTTTTCTAGAGAAATCGATAAATTTCGTGACATGTCTTAGACCTATTTGTGTGTCCCAGTATGAGTGCTTTTCGTGTTGTTGCCAACGATCTAACTCTATCGTAATTTGGCTGGTAGATAAGCTTCAAAAGGGTTCTGGGCCTATGAATTCAGATTGGGTGCAAGATCTGGCTAGTTCATCAGCAATCTCATTGCCTACGAGAATCTTGTGACCAGGAACCCAAGTGACTGAGTGAGTGTTGAGTGGGGCAAGCTACATAGGGTAAGGAGACAGTTCCAAACTAGTTTTGACTCAAAGCTGAAATATTTGAGGTCTTTTATTGTAGCTGTTTGGTAACCTGATAAAATTTGTATGTACATATGATCTTCGTAGGTTTCTTGTATTCTATGTGAATGTAATGTGTTCTATTCGAATAAAGATCTGTAGCGTAGACCTCTGCTTGAAAGATGGAAGTATTGCGACTTAGTGGCACAGCAGATTTAAATTTGGGGCCAAATATTCTGGCAATAACACCATTTTAAAATCATCGGTGTATCAATTGATTTGTCGCTCCAACTGAGGAAGCCGGGGATTTTCCCAGTAGGTACGATTTGGGATGATTTAAATTTGTTTGGGTATGAAGTTAGTTACACATTCTGCTGGAGAAGTTAGCTGCGGAATTTTCTAAGGATCTACATTTGCCCTGTTAAACCAGAGACCTTAACTTCTTCTTCCTATTTCAGTGAGGTTATGATCAGAAAAGAAGGGATCATAACCCTCCCTTTTCAGCGCATTTCTACTGATCCGCCTGTGGGGTTCGCCTATTTGACCTCAGAAAATATCAGAGTCCTTAACATTGTAAAGAAGATGAAGCTTAACAGCGCTGGTGACAGAATTTTTGTTAACTCTTATGTAGACAGGTGGTTTATAAGCAAAAATAAGGGAAATACTTATACGCTAAATAATCTCATACAGTAAATGACCAGTTGAATGGTTCTCATCACATGAACTTTAATATAAATTATGTTTTTTTAGTTTTACTACACCTCATTGTATTTTTGTTTGAAATATTTTATTAATTTTTTATTATAATACCTTAAAGAAAATGTGGAGCGAAAAAACTTGTTTAGCAGTATTTTTTATTTATTTTTTTTTTTTTTGTAAAACTAAACTAAAACTACTTACGATACTAAAAAAATCATTGATTCTACTTTCATTGATAATATCCCTTTCAGGCACGTTTGTGCAGTATCTCAGATCAGTATATTCGTCCGCCGAGCATCCAGGCACATACAGTATTCTCTTGTCGGTGGCTCTTCTAACAACATGATAAATAATGGGAACATTTCTCGAGTCTGATAAGTAACTGTGTGCGTCCAGGTGAATTTCTGAATAAATTTCTAAAATACTCAGGGTTAGGATAAAACAACCCCGAAATTAGCTCATTCTCAGTGACATTGGCTGACCACGCAAAATGATTCCTCACAAGGTCCAGAATGACATTGTCAATTCTGGACACGCCAGCAGCATCCAGTAGTCTCTTGTTGTAGACGTAATGCCGAATGTCGGAATGTGCGCTTCTGTATATCTGCATGCATGCTCGAAGACATTTTCTCTCAAAAGCCCTTAGTTTTTCCATATATGATGGACATATATTCCACAATACTGCACTTGCATAAGTCTGAATTGGAAGCACAAATGCTTGGTAACAGATGGTCTTCACATCGGATCTTAGAAAGTTGGAGTGAATGAGACTTTTGAGTGACATGAATGCCCCTCTTGCTTTCTTCAACTGCGTATTTATGTGATCATTGTAGTATTAAAACTTATCCAAATGAACACCTAGATACTTCACAACAGTCTTTGACTCGATGCGAAGTCCACCAGGACCTATTATTTGGAAGTTTCTCCAATTGTGTCGCAAATGTGAATTACCGCGTCTCAGTGGGTGCGGAACAGTATGGTTTCACATATGGATGTATTTATTTTTAACTTCCAGTCTCGGCAAAATGCCTCAAGTCTGTTAAATTTAAGTTGAAGTTCATTTTGCATTTCTTCAATTTTCGTGCCGTGAGCATACAGAATGACATCGTCGGCGAATGCCAGTGAATTATCCATATCCTTTAGCATTTCGGAAACATAAATGTTAAAGAGTATTGGTGCCATAACTGTACCCTGCGACAGACCATTGGTGATATTAAATACTATAGTTGTCGTGCATTGTCTATCTGTTACTATAAATTTCTTTTCTCGTAACATAGATGTGATTACCTTTATGAGGTGAGGGGGACATTCATATCTGATAAGTTTTTCCGTGTCAAAAGCTTTTTCGATATCCACATGCATCTCTTGGCGTTAAGATTCCAGTTAATGTCTGAAAGCAGTTTTATGATAGCAGGCACTGACGAGTGGTTTCTTTTGAACCCAAATTGGTTCCGCAGAATTATCTCCTTTCTTTCGCACGCGATCAAAATTGATTTGCTGATAACTATCTTAAAGACCTTCCCTATGTTAGGCAGGAGACTGATTGGCCTATAATTAGAAGGGTCAGAAGGATCTTTCTTTTTCTTAATTATTGGAAATACCTTCGATGTAGTGGAGTAGTTAAGTCACCATATTGGCTAAGAAAACTTAACAGTTCCTCGTCTTCGTCATCAGCTTTACTACTTGGGTAGTCTATTGCATGGATTGCCTCGAAATGAGACCCAATAAGATTACATATGTCTGTTAAAATTGGGCTTGTAGTGCCGCTGTCGGGATATGCGCATCGCACCCGTGATACCTAAGCAGGACTTCTGAATAGTAGTATTGGTAGTAATGGGAATGACGATGGTAAGGTAAATCCAGTTAATTTTGTTGGGCTTAAGATCCTACTTTTTTCCAAAGAGTCTAGTCTAGGCCCATCCCCGTGCAGGGACGGGTTAAGAATATCACTGCAGCGCCCCCCCAACAACCAGCGCTTGTCGTAAAAGGCGACTAAGGGGACAAATCAGATCTAGGCAATATAACACCCAAGTGAACCTAGCGACACATATACTACCTTAAAAACCCTCCCACAAGCGTGCATGCGAGTCCGTGGGTTGACACGACTGGAGATCACCGGTGTCATAAAAGAAAGATCAAACAATACTAAAACAGGAGCATGCACGTGTCAAACAACAAACACCATCGCAATATGGTGCAAAAAAATTGTATTGCAAAAAGGAAAGGCACTACCCCTCCAGGCACTACCACTGCTGTGCATGGTACTGATCCTGGACCGAGCAGAAATGTTCGGGTCAGAGCTATACGGATTCCGGGGGCTAGCAAAATAATGAAACAGTTTGGACGCAATTTGAGGGTCGCGAGTTGGAACGTTGGAAGCATGACTGGTCGAAGTTACGAGCTGGAAGAGATGATGAATAGAAGGCGGGTGGACATCTTGTGTGTCCAAGAGACGAAATGGAAAAACACCGGGAATCGGGCGCGTTTCTTGGACGTTAAGACAAAAGATTACAAGATGTTCTACTACGGAACGGAAAAGGCTAGGAACGGAATCGGTATCATCCTTGCGGCAGAGCTACTTGGAAACGTCTTGAGCATTTCGAAGTCCAGCGACCGTTTGATGTCTCTCAAACTAGTAATACAAGGAGAGGTGTGGAATATTGTCAGTGCATATGCTCCCCACGATGGGTACAATCAGAGAGATAAAGATGCATTTTGGCTAGATTTCCACAATCTCCTTAAGGACATCCCAAAGGAAGAATTTCTGTTTGTTGGAGGAGATTTGAATGGACATGTCGGGAAATCAAACGAAGACTATGAAGACTGCCATGGAGGACTAGGATATGGCACCAGGAACCTTCCTGGTGAAGACATCCTAAGCATGTGCAAATCACACGGTCTTATCGTGTTAAATACCATGTTCATCAAACAAAGCCGACACCTGATCACTTACAGCAGTGGTGGAGATGAAACTCAGATTGACTACCATTTGGTAGCCAGTTTCATGAAGCCTCGGGTAAAAGATTGCAAAGTGATCCTGGGAGAGGCAATCGCTCGGCAACACCGTCTCCTGCTAACAGAAATTTTTATGAAAACACCAAAGAAAAGCAAACAAACAAGGGTCTCTGAGAAAATCAAGTGGTACAATCTGGACAAAGAAAAAGGCGAAGCTTTTGTTTTCGTAATGAAAAATTACCTCTCTCACACCATCAACGGAGCTGAGGATGAAGAGTGCAGAGCACAAAATATGTATGATTCCCTACAGCGAACTTGCTTAAATAAGGCCAAATCACTGCTAGGAGCTTCAAAAGGCCACCATCAACACGCCAAAGAAACATGGTGGTGGAGTGATGAAGCTAAAAAGCTGATAAATGAGAAGAAAGCGGCTTTCAAAGCTTGGCCAAAGTGCCCCTCTAATAATAATGACGAAAAAGCTCGCCTCGAAATGGAATACAGATGCTTCAAGAAAAAAGCGAAGAAGAAGTGCGCCCAGATTCAAGCAGAGAGTACGGAGGGCCTGTATCGGGAGCTGGAGAAAATATTTTCCCCAGTTGCTGATGCAAACCAGGCTATCCAGGAGCTGCGAAGACACAATATGAACAAGAGCGCCACTATCTTCAAAATAGCCACCCAAAGAAGGAACAATGCTCAGGAGATTCGTTCGCCAAAGTTCATTAGCAATGCTCATGGCCAGCTTCTTGTGGATGACGAACAGTGCTTCCCAAGTGCGAAAAGTTCAAATATCTGGGATCTATGATCAATAGCAAAGCAACTTGTGATGACGACATCAATCATCGTGTAAGCGTAGGGTGGATGAAGTGGCGAGAAAATTCCGCTATCTTCTGTGACCGAAAAATGCCCCCTAAGTTGAAAGGAAGGCTCTACACCGCAGTTGTACGTCCAGCGCTCACATACGGTTCACAATGTTGGACGATGTACAAAAAGTATGAGAGTAAATTAACGGCAGCTGAGATGAAGATGCTTCGCATGACAGCAGGAGTGACCAAGCTTGATCGAATACGAAGTTCGAAGATCCGTGGAAGCTTTCACATCAAGGAAACCATCGTACAAAAATTAGAGCGCGACCGGCTCAGTTGGTATTGCCACGTTCAAAGAAGAGATCATTTGAACCCTGTTAAAAAGGCAATATCTATGCACGTTCCAAAGACATCGCGATGTAGGAAAGGCAGGCCTATAAACGCCTGGATCAGACAAAAGCGACGACATCGGCATTTCATTGGCCTCAGTAACCGAGTGATCCAAAATCGGCAGGCGTGCCGATATTTTCTGAGGTCAAATAGGCGGATCAGTAGAAATGCAGTGAAGTGGGAGGGCTGTGATCCCTTGTTTTCGGATCATAGCCTCGCTGATAAAAGGAAGAAGAAGAAGAAGTCTAGTCTAGGCCCAAAAAGCTTTGATGTGGTTTCTTGGTACGAAGCCTTAAATGAATTTATGGAACTAGACTTAGATTCTGACTTTAATAAATAGGTTGCATTTGAAATACCCACGGGCAACTATTTTACAGAAAGATATCTAAATATCTTCTAAAACAGTATAAACATTGGATAGAATACACACTCACTCAGTCCAAAATTAAACAGTACTCAAGCTGACTAACAGTGAGTGAAGACAATGTAAGTTTGCAATTTATACCGGCTTCTACGTACATATGTATATGGCAATACCACTGACAATTTATTTAGCAAGAAACAATCTATAACCTTTCAAACAATATAACTCATTCACATTATCAGTAGTGAAACAAGTCTAAGTTGCATATAAAAAAAACCCTATCTCAGCCAACAAACAAAAATCAACATTTCAGCCAACAAACAAAATATTGCGAGCCTACCTTGAAAAGTGTTCCCCCTTAGAGATGAGTTCATTTTAATAACTGTGTAGTGTACTCCTTGGCGCAATTTCTTGTCACATTGTTTCTTTTAACCCAATTACATGCTTAATTACTCCACATGCCTCAATATGAGACCCACAACAAGTTGCTTTAAATTAATTAACACACCTAGCAAACGACTTTCTTTAGATCTTACCGACACCGACTTGTTATCGAATTAAAGCGGCGGACACTCCCTAAGAGGAGTGCGAATAATGTCCCTGTACAAGCATTACAGAGAGTTCCTGCTGCTATAGTCTTCAGTGCCATCATCATCATGATCATACCCGTTGTGAACACGAGGAAAAAATCAATTAAATCCTCACGTATAACCGCAAGTTCAGTTGTTTATTTGTGTGCAGCGCACCTTTGCCGCCTTTAACACCTTCTGCCCTGTCACGACCACCAGCGGATATGTGACCATATCGAATGGGTTTCATCGCGCTGCAACCTCAGAGCACATAAATAAAAAACCACAAAAAAAAAATAATTGTGAAACAACTTCCATTAAAATTAACACCACTGCCATTTTGTCTAATTTAATTCCAACGCCGTCGTCCTTCCATCCACCAAAAGGGACACCACGGATTAATGACTGCTATCATTGCGCAAATACTACCCAAGTCGACTGTGTGCTAATAAATCCGGCATTTATTTCATCTTGAATGTGTTGCTGGTGCTCCATCGGGGCATCACCATTGCCGCACTGTAATAGAACCCACTATTAACCACTGTTGCAGTAGCGGCCTGCAATATCATACACCGTGATGGCTGGTCGGCACTCATATCGTATCCGCCGATAGATGGGAGGACAATCTAGAGTTCGAGTCGAAATTTATGGGAAATCAGCTCTCATCTTTCTCGCAGAGCCTCCTCTGCCCCCCACACAGCCCGATTAAACAATGCCGAACCAATAATTAACTTTAAATAATAATTAACTATAATTGAAGGCAGGAATAATGAAATAAAGTTGAGAATCCATCACATCAATCAGAATAAATGCCGAGATAAATCTGGCCACGTAGGTCGTTCGTTTGGTCGCTTGGTTGGTTGGTCGGTGGAAGTATATAACATTGCCATCAACTGGTGCTGCCCGATGGAATAAGCCCTCAGCTTTGAACTGATCGTTATGTAGTAAGGCTTCATGTCAATCATGAACTGAGTTCCATTGTGTTCGGGGTGCAGGCTAAGAGCGGGATCAGCAGCATCTGCTGTAGCTACCGCTCCGCGATTTCATGGGCATTCACTATGTTGATCGGCCATTTGAGTTCCTTATCTCGTGATTTATTTGATTGCGAGCACAAAAATCGGGAATTGAGCCAGCAACATGGCTAACGAGGCTGATGACTGCAGCTAAATGAGTTTGGCGCATCATCATCATTGAGGGTAACTCAAGGCTGCCGAAGGGGATTCGAAACGAAATTAAAAGACATTGCAGTGTTTGGTTTGTGGAAGTGGGATCAAGCGGTCGTTTGATTCAAATCAACTAACGCAAGACTGCCTTGGGATGAATGGCTATTACATGACTGAGGAAGCAAGGAAATGTCATTGAAATCGTTTGAACAAGGGAGTTGTGTAATATTGGTGGTCTGGAATTCGCGGCGTGTATCGAAAATTATTTGACCAGCAATAAAAGGCTTATGTAGTTATATATAATAATAATTATAATTAATATTCATAACAATAAATTGCGACAAATCTAGGTCATTGGTCATCGAGGAATATTTTAGTTGCATGTTTTAGTTAGTGAAACTAGTTACGGATGAATTGAGTAAAACAAATTAAAAATTAAATTTTCAAATAAAATGATGGTGATGATAGTTTTAATTCTAAGCATACAAAAAAAGAAAGTCTTTAAGCTTACAAAGATATGAAAACTACAAGATCCTTTGAATAATTACTTTGATTAGATCCTTAGCAACAATTTGATTTGCGAACCCCACAGACGGATCAGTAGAAATGCGGTGAAGTGGGAGGGTTATGATCCCTTATTTTCGGTTCATAACCTCGCTGATAAAAGGAAGAAGAAGAAGAATTTGATTTGCTTATTGAAAGCAAAAGATTTACGAACATTACGAAGTTAGAAGAAGGTACTCGATTGAATAGCCTACGTGCTACTGAAGTATAAATGTTTAAGAAGGTTGTTATGCGACGGAATTGAAGCCAGAAAACGTTCATTACTACGGAGACTATAAGCAGTTACATTTTGAATAAGAAAATTGTCACTCTTAAGTAAAAAGGTTATAAGATTTTTTAAAAGTATAGATGCTTTAGTAAAAGTATCTTAAAATTTACAAATAGACAAAAAGTATGTTCGCCCTCTTTCCACATAATTCTTAGGATATGCTTTTGAACTACATATTATATTATTAAGGGCTGCAAGTTATTTCTGAAAGAGCCACCTAAGCATATGAGCCCATATTGCAATTTAGATTACACTAAACTATAGTAAATAGTTTCAAGGACTTTCCGAGAACGGAACTGTTTGACAGAAGATACTTTTTTAAATTGGGAGGTGTGAATGCTCCAGTTCAGTTGCTGTCTATATACAAGCTCAAGTACTTAAAAACAGTAACGTTATTGATAATAAAGCATTTCATAGACCAGCTTACGCTATCATCAAATGCTGAAGTGGAACTGCTTGCAGTGCAAGTAATAGCATTAACACATATATTTTTGCCATGAATACTGTGGTAGATAAAGTTCGGGATAAAAGGAAGGTATATTTACAGAACAGATAATCCCCTATTATGGCTCCTAGAATTTTCAACTACTACATAGTGATACATAGTATTTAGGAGTCAATAAAATAAATATCATTTTGTATTTAACAGACTCATCATTTCTAGATCTTACAGACTCATCAAGTTATGTTTGTCTTCTTTAAGTACTATAAAAGCAAAGTCGATTTTCCTTGTGAACACCGTTGCTCGAAAAAATACTACACGTAGGTACTTGAAATTTTGCACAGTTATTCCTTATTTTGCCTAGATGCGAGATAAGAAGGGATTTTTCGAAATGCAAGGTCTAAGTGGCATAAAGGTGGCTGAGATCGAATTTTCCATCTGGAAATATTGATTCTACAGCCGTAGATCAATACTGGCTCTCCGGATTAAAAAAATAAGAAATAGGTGAATTTAGAATTAGAATTCGCCGCTGATTCATTTAAAGTATAAAACATACTTCTGCGTTGTCCTCAAGCTGAGCAATGCTAAAAACCATTAATCAAATCATCGCCCACAATTTTTCTTCAATGGAGACCACGGCCAGCAGTCATGCAGTAGTGGTTATCGTTGCAATAGTATGTGTGTGTGAGTATATGGGTGCGCTATAACATGATTATGTTTTGATCCTTAGTGTGCGATCTCTTCTACAGTTAAAATTGAAAAAAAAAAAACATTATCAGTGCAAAGTCTAAGATATTGTAAATTTTATTAATTAAGATATCCATGTGCTGTCAAAACTTCATGCAATTAAGAGACTTGGGAATATACGCGTAGGTACATACATATGTACATGCATATGCATGTGTAGACATAGAACTATTGCAATATTTTTCCATTTTGTTAAATGAGATGTTGTTGATCGTTGGATTTGTCCATATTTTAGACTGTTGTAATAAATTTGAAATAAATTACTAACAGGGTGGCGTAGGCAGTATATTGAAAGTTAAATACTCATACTTTAAGTCTGTTTTCCTACCTTTTAGAAGATGTTTAAGAAAATGAAAATAAAATATTCTGGCAGACCGTCCACCGAAACAGAGGAAGAAAGTTAAATATCGTGAAAGGAGTCAAAACCAAAGACGGTACACTGCTTTCCAATGAGCGCTGGAGATGAAGCGAGCACTTTTCAGAATTGCTCAATCCCGAACAAGCCATGCCATCAGGAAGATGACAGACCTATGCTCGAGACTTTGGCGATCAAATCGCTAAAAGTTGGCGAATCCACCGATGTGGAGGATCTCCGGCCAGAAATGCTAAAGGGTTTTGGTAAAGAGTGACTGCAATGGCTCTCACGTGTCATTAAAGTGAATACATTGAAACGTAAGCTTCCGCTTTTTGTGCTATCATTCCATAAAACGGAAAGCCAGCAAAGATATTCAATATTCGTAAAATAATGAGTATGGTCGTTAAAATTGAGCCGCTACGTGTCAACACGAAGACAATCCCTCAATGCAAGCGATGCCAAGAATTTAATCATACACAAGCGTACTGTCGGAAAGAGCCGCGCTGCGTTAAGTGCGCTGGGAAACACTCTTCGGAAAATTGCAATTTGAGCAAAAATGAAAAAGCTACTTGCGTTAACTGCAAAGGAAGGCACCCAGCAAATTATCGCGGTTGCGAGGTCGCTAAGGAATTACAGATGCGACGGAAAAAATCGACAACGCCGATTATACGGGGTACGAAATCAGTCGATCGGGCTTCTACGTCGGAAGAACGTATTGCTAAGCAGACTGAGCGGTCTCGTAAGCCAGTTGTACAGATTCCTAAGCCGACTGAAAGGACGCTCGAATCAGCAGTGTAGACTCTTGAAACAGTCAATCAGCCTTCTAAGCCGGTTAAACGTACGTCAAAGTCGTCCACTAAAAAGGGTGAACGAAAAATAACCTCTGACAAGCCAGCGAACCCCGTACGTCTGACATATTCTCAGGCTGCAGTAGCAAGCAAGCAACCAAACGAAACGTCGGATCACCCTCTGATCCGTTGAATGAAATTCTAAACTGCATCTACGCTAAGTTCGAGGAGCAATGTGAATTTAACAAACAGATTCTCGAACATCTCAGTAACGTCGAAAGCTTTTGTATGGCTAACCATAAATCTAAATCTAAGTAAATATGAACTCTTTGCTTAAAATAGTAACATGGAATGCAAACGGACTCTTACAAAAATCTAACGAATTAGAAATATTTCTAATAAGAGAAAATATCGACATATGTTTGATCTCCGAAACCCATCTAACAAGGGAATCGCAGATAAAGATAAGAGGCTACGCTGGTTATCACGCCTATCATCCTTCTGATAGAGCGCGGGGCGGTTCGTTCTTTATTCATTAAAACTAACATCGAACATTCGGTCGACATAAGCATAGAGCTGGAAAAACTTCAGTTGTGCGCGGTAAGGGTTAAAAATAAGCACCTGAGTTACAATATAGCGTCTGTTTACTGTCCGCCGCGATGCCCGCTAGAAAAAGACGACTACTTTCGTGTCTTCAATGACCTTGGTTCAAATTTTCTTATTGGTCGAGATTTCAACGCCAAGCACACCTTCTGGGGTTCAAGATCTACATCTTCTAAAGGAAAAATTCTCTACGAAGTGGCAAATGAATTCGGTTGTTGTTTTTATTCGACAGGAAAACCGACCTATTGGCCAACTGACTCACAAAAAATTCCCGATCTTATCGATTTTTTTGTTACAAAAGGCATTTACGAGAATTTTGTTACAGTCAAAGAATGTTTTGATCTCTCTTCTGACCACTCGCCGGTAATTTTATTACTTGGAGAAGCGCTGATCAAGAAGAAAGGGCCTCCAAGACTAACTAGCAATAGAACAAACTGGGAGGGTTTTAGAAATGATTGCGAAACAAATATCGCCTTAAATGTTTCACTTAAAACACCTTGTGAACTAGAGGACGAAGTTGATCGTTTCGTGGAAACAATCCAAAGAGAGGCGTGAAAAAACACTCCTTCTAGAAGCTATAAGATCAACCGCAACGAAAAGTATCGCAGAGAAATCATTGAACTGGTGAGAGAGAAACGAAAAGCACGAAAGAAATGGCAAATCACTCGTGCACCGCAGAATAAAACCGTCCTTAACCGACTTTGCAATCGGCTTAGAGATAGTATTCGCGAATTTAAAAGCAAAAAGATAGCGATCTATCTTGAAAATCTTTCCGGTGAAAGAGAATCAAATTATTCGCTTTGGAAAGCGCTAAAAGGTATCCGGAAACCTCAAATGCAGCGCCACCAATTCGGAAAAATGATGGAAATTGGGCCAAGAGCGACAAAGAAAAGGCAGAACTTTTTGCTTTGCACTTAGAAGAAACGTTTAAGCCATTCGACGGCCCTTCGTTAACGCCCGACTCCCCAGTCATGACATCTGACAACTTTAAAGTAAAAAAAGTTGCATTGATTGAACTGAGGGAAGTGATTAAAAATTTAAAGACGAAAAAAGCTCCAGGTTACGACTTGATAACGGCGCAGGTAGTTAAAGAATTGCCGAATAAAGCTATTATCAAACTGCTCTATTTGATCAACGCTTCGTTCAGATTGCTCTATGTTCCGAGACAGTGGAAAGTCGCCGAGATTATAATGATCCCGAAACCAGGCAAACCGCTAAATGAGAAGAAATCATATCGGCCTATTTCCCTATTGCCGGTTATCTCAAAAATATTCGAAAAACTTCTTTCCAAACGTCTACAGCCCGTAATCGACGAAAGACGTCTCATTCCTGACCATCAGTTTGGATTTAGAATCAAGCATTCTACAATTGACCAAGTCCACAAAATAACTGACGTGATTGAGAAAGCTCTGGAAGAAAAAAAGATTTGTTGTGGTGTATTTCTTGACGTCTCACAAGCTTTCGATAAGGTTTGGCACGAAGGCTTGGAATATAAATTGCAACGACTACTGCCACGGCAACTCTTTTTAATCTTGCGATCGTACCTCACCGAGAGACTCTTTCGTGTTAAGCACGGAAACGATTACTCTGACTTCAAGGAGATTGCAGCCGGAGTCCCGCCAGGAAGTGTCCTTGGCCCACTTCTATATGTACTCTACACGCGTGACATCCCGCAAGAAAGAAACTGTGTCGCCGCCACGTTTGCGAACGATACGGTGATATTGACAACGGGAGATACCATTGAAGAAGCAACCGGAAAGCTTCAACATGCTATTAATAAAGTCCACGCTTGGACGAATTCTTGGCGTATTGTGCTGAACGAAAGCAAATCTACTCACGTCAACTTTACGTACAAAAAAGTGGATAGATTGCCTGTATATCTAAACTCGGCTCAAATACCGTACGCAAACGAAGCAAAATATCTAGGAATGACTCTAGATGTCAAGCTCAAATGGAAATCGCACGTTAAAAAGAAACGCGACGAACTTCAAAACAAATACCGACAAATGTACTGGCTACTCGGAAAACATTCAAAGTTGAGCCTACATAACAAACTGCTTATCTATAAGCAAGTGCTAAAGCCAGTGTGGACGTATGGTATACAACTATGGGGTTGTACCAAGAAAACCAATAGAAACATCATACAAACTTTCGAAAATAAAGTTCTTAGAACGATCGTTAACGCACCGTGGTATGTACGTAACGAAGATATTCATCGGGATCTGGGAATTCCCAGCCTCGTCGAAGAGATAACAAAATTTGAGCGTAAACACAAAGATCGTGTTCACGGCCATTGTAATCGTACTATCACTCAACTACTTGACGCGAACAATTCAATTCGTCGTCTTCAAAGGACAAGACCTCGCGTCATAGCATATGAAGGTCGTGAAAAAGGCAGAAACTTTCATTGGAATTTAACCTGTTTAAAGTGCTACATTTATTTTTAATCACATACGATCATCTTTTTCTAGAATAACGATTCTCGTAAGCGAAAATAAAACTACTGGATAAACACTGGCTTAGTTGTAGTATTACTTTTGAAGAGAGGTGTTTTTTTAGTGAGTAAAAATCTCACACTACCATAAGCACGCGCGGTCGGGCCTTATGGTGTCTTTGGAAGATTTTTCACCTGCTCTCGGCAAAAAAAAAAAAATAATAAATTTAAGTGAATGCTGTGAAACACCTGGTGAATGGCAAATGGGAGGGATTGTACCTCTTTGTAAACAAGGGGGCAAAAAAGATTACGCCAACTACAGGGGTATATTTCTTTTATGTATCCCTGGAAAAGTCTTTGCAACGGTGTTAGAGACACGTCCCAGAGCTTTGGTTGGGGATAGTTTGGGGAATGACAATAATGCGTTTTTCGTCCCGGTAGAAGCAGGACTAGGCAAATCAATCCCGGACGTCTTTTGCTCTTGAACGATTGGTGACTGGCAATCCCGGGATTTTCGGGATTGAAAGCTGATTTTATTTGGTACTCTCTGTCTCTGAAGCAAATAGCTAAGTAATTTTTGATTTTTAAAATTTAGATTATTAATTTTTTGTGATTAGATTATTAATTTTTTGTGATCGAAATTAACCTTTGCCTTGCCGTTTTCCAAAAATTATGTACAGAAAAGAAACATATCTAGAATAGGTTAGATTACGGTAGTGCTTGACAGATCCGGCGCCGTTGAAGCGCAAATCATGGTATGCGTTCATCTATTTTATTTGTATTATGGTTTCTTCAGTGCTTATAGGTTCCATGAACTACGCATGCATGTAGTACAGTTATTGCGCATGCGCATACAAACTTAAAGTGTATGTTAGAACTTCGACCTGTTTTTTAGAAAAGAAGAAAGTTTTCAAGGAAAGGGGAACACGCTTTGAAAATCATGCAATACCTACAGTGATTGCGCAGCGCATGCAACTAAGAGTGGTTTCAACTATCTAGACACATGAAAACATGTTTAAAGGAGAAAGAGGAACAAGCATTTTCGAACAAGACTGAGCGATGTTGCAAGTGCGTCATACAAATACTGTACGAGAAACAAGTTTAGTTATGTTTAGTTTCTATTGTGTTTGTGGTATTCTCGCACGCGTTTTAAATAAAGTACTAGTCCCTATAATTATTGTGTGATTTCAAAAATGTCAAGTGAAACTCATTTTACCAAGCATAAAAAAGATTGTGAATCTGACCCATCACCATCAGTTTGGCATAATTTTTACACATCAAAAGATGGAAAAGGTGCACAGTGTAAAAAATGTAAGGCTGTCCTGAAGACTTTGGGAGGTTCAACTAAAGGCTTACACACGCACTTATTAGCCATCCATAGATCCAAAGTAGGAGGTGAACTGAGTATTGCTTCGACTACTCGACAATCAAGAGAGAAGCCAACGGCAGGACCACCGGTTAAACGGAAAATGGATGATTTTATTCCTTTTGATTCATTTTAATAATAAAAAAAAAAAATGCAGAGCATAATAGCGACGCTGTTTTTTATTTAAAAAGATAAGGCACTCATAATTAATTTCTACATTTTTGTGAGCACATCAATTTCTTGACTCGTGTATCGGTTTTTGTTTTTTTTTTTTTTTTTTTTTTACAAAAAAAAAAAATATTCTGTCCAATCCCGGGATACCCAGGGATCCCGGGATTCATTTTTCCAAATCCCGGAATCCCGGGATTGAAAATTAGTTTCGGGATTGAAATCCCTAAGCAGGACCAACCAGTTATTCACTCCAAGAATGATTCTTGAGAAGGGCTGGGAGTATATTGAACCTGTATACACGTGTTTTGTGTATTTGGCGAAAGCATGTGTTAGGGTTTCTCGAGGCAAACTCTGGTGTGTTCTCCAAGAGTATTGGATTGATCGTTCCCTATTAAGGGAATTGCAGTATTTATATAAAAACTCAAGATGCTGTGTTCGGGTAAATAGCGGTAAATCAACACTCTTCACTGTGGGGGTTGGACTCTGCCAAGGATGCGTTTTGTCACCTCGCCTCTTCATTGTATATATGGACTGGATGCTGCAGCGCAGCCGTAGCAGAGAATGTTGCAAAGTGGGGGATTTAAGAATTAGTCATTCTCTCTTGGCGGATGACTTAGCCATCCTTGGGTCCTCAAGAACCAAACTTCAGTGCGGACTCGAAAGGTTTCCAACCGTTTTTGATGATGCTGAAATGAAGATCAACGTGAACAAATCTGTAATGGTCGTCCAGAACACCAATTCAGTGCACTCTGCATGTTAGTGTTCCCACTGAAGCAGATGGACCTCGGAGTTTTATTCAGGAGTGACAGGAAGAGCAATGCTGAGTTATCCTGTGGGATTGGTCAAGCTTCATCAAATTTGAAAGAGCTTGATCAATCTGTTATAAGGAAAGCCGAACTTAGTGTTCAAGTTAAATCATTAGTTTTTAACTCGGTGTATGTTCCAACTCTCACCTATGGTCATGAAATTTGGGTACTGACCGAGAGAATAAGATCGCGAATGCAAGCTGTCAAGTGTTTCCTTCGCAGTGTTGCTGAAATAAGCCGTAGGGAGCGAGTGCGCATCATCAGAGCTCAATCTACTCTACTACTCTGCACTACTACAGAGCAGCTACTTCTCCGAACGGAAAGATCTATGCTTCGATGGCTTGGTCACGTAGTGCATGTACCCCTAGACCGCCATCCAAGACGTGTTATTATTGCCGTTCCATCAGGAAATCGAGCCTCTGGTAGGGCTAGAAATAGATGGTTAGATCAAGTCCTTGAGCCTAGCGAGCCATTGAAAATGTATGTATGTATGTATATAAAATATTTCAATGACAAAACGGAGAGTGCTCTGAAGTAGTATACTTGAAATCGCATATTAAAAGACCCAGCGAAGCGGGTACAACCAGCTAGTAGTCTTATATTCTCGTTTCTAAAGGGGACTTTCGTCGCATTTGCTGATGTATAATGATATGGACTGGAATTGAGCCAAATTTGCTTTTAAGATATCACTGAATCTTTTGATGAACAATCTTTCAATGTTTTTCTCCATATTATGTGAAACAAAAACAAGTATGTGAAACAGGAAGCAAACAGTTTAAGAATTCTCAAGCAACCTATAACCAATCCTACTTTCACGAATGAACGAATTAGTATCTACAATACATATCCACCAGCTAAAAAGTTTCGTTTGTCCTTAAAAATCGCTGGGCCACCGAAATTTCAAGCCCGCTCCAAACTCCTGGTACCAACGGAATACTTCACGGACCAAACTTTGCTAAGTTTCTCATAGAAATTTGATAATCTACGTTAGACATGGATATAATTATGAGGGCTAAGTTAGGTTAGGTTGAAGTGGCTGCCAGCTTACGCCAACACACATAGACCAAGAAAGGTCCGTTGTGATACCACGAATGATCATGTAATCCCAGCCTACTCGTTAGAACCAATTAGAGCTTCTGATGAAGCGAAGGAGGCTCGTGATATCTAAATTTATCAGATCGCCTAGATCGTTAAAATAGAAAGCCCCTAGGTGAAGCGTCCTTCTATGGGAGAGAACTGGATATGCACAAAGAAGGTGAGGAATGGTTTCTTCCTCTTCTTCGTCCATGCAGCTTCTGCAAAAATCATTTGAATATACGCCAAGCCTTGTTGCATGCTTGCCTATTAGACAGTGTCCTGTAATTACACCTATAATAGAGCCAATATGCAATCGATTGAGAGAGATCAATTTCTTAGAGCGTTTCGATTCAACTTGTGCCAAATCTGCTTAGTCGCTAGACATGTTGTACCACTTGTCCACCTAATATTTGTTCTTTCGATTGCATCTAGCTAGAATTTAAATTTACAAGTAGCGATTGGTATACCTAGATTATCCTTGTCTGGAAGGATGGGTACAGTTGTTTTTGCGCGTTCGTCAGCATTCCAATTCCCCGGAATATCCCTATGCTCCGGCACCCAACAGAGGTGAATGTTAAACTGCTTCGACATCCGAAACGATTGGCAGTCTAGGGCTACTATTGAATTTATAGAGATCGATTCCAAGGATTTGATTGCAGCCTTGGCTATCTGAAAAGATGCGGATGTCATTGGCGGATATCACGTTTTTCTTTAGCCAAGATAAGACTTCCTTAATCGCCATTATTGCCGCCTGGAACACCCTACAATGATTTGGTAGACGGAAGGAGAGCTTAAGACTCCGTCTTTTGTTTTTGAGCCGTCAGTATAGAAGTGGTCTCCGTGTTCTATTCGGTATGATAACATTTAACTTACACAGTAATGAGTCGATGAGTCACAGTTCTTTAATATATGATACAGAGTAACCTGGATTCTTTCTAATTCATGAGATGTTAGGTATTTAAATTTAAAGCTTTCCTACTTAAGCTGATGCAGGACTTACGAGTATATCCCCTTCAGTCATCACTTTCTAGGAACGCCATTACCCGTCCTAATTATGGGAGATTGCTAAAAAATTAAGCTGTGTTGATTTCATCAACATATAATACATACATATGCACTTTCCGCAGCTCTCTTCCCGGATGTATGTATGTAAATCCGCCCGACCAATGGCTCTATTAAATGCTTTCTACTCCACCGTTCCTCAACTCATTTATAATACTTATTCATACTTATTCAGATATGTATTCAAAGATCGCGGATTTGCATGGTCTTGGTATGTTGAACTTCTACATTAGCAATTACGTATCAGTGAGAAATAATCATTTTCCTAAATTCTAAATGCTAGATGTACTCAAACACATGTATGTGTTTTATCTGTGCTCTTACTTAGAGTTAAGGAATGATTCAATCTTTTAAAATGTAAGCTGCAATTGGAATTATGTTTTTACTTACACTAAGTCTTAACCTTGAACCCCTTGAAATGGATTAAATCGAGGACATCTACAACAGCATTCTTCCAAATTCTGTTCCCCCAACTCAGCGCACTCAGTTGATTATTTCCATTAAATGTGGTGGACGGATTCGAATGCTCATTATGGAGCCAAATGTACTCCATCTCCAATTCCATGTCCAAGTCTAACTTGCTCCAGCTGAGCGATTATAATAATCACAGCTCTAGGATAACATTTCATTTAAATACTAGGTTGTATGTTCTCTCGATGCGGACACATACATCACTCTCGAGCATGTATAAAGATTTGCCCATTTGTAACCCCCGGTTCCAGAGCACATGACCACATGTGGATCATTTAGGAGCCATCAACTTGAGCTCCCAAAGATTGCGGCAAAGTAATGGTTTCTTCGCATCCATATTTTCAGGCCTGGGTGCGGCCATTACCACAGCATACACACAGTCCCTAGCTTCATTGACAAGCTCTCGCTCCAAGGGATGCAGGCAAAGAGGAACGTTTACCCGGCCACTTAATTGTATTTTAATTGGTTCACATGTCGACTGCGAATATTTATACCCCGTAATTAGCTCATTATAAATAATGTCATACTGTCTACGCGGATATGAGGAACTGCGCGAAGGAAGTGTATGTTTGTACGTGCTCTGAGGTTTAGTGAAGGTTGAGGGGGTGGTCCTTCGTTTGTTTGTTTTCCCCAAAGTCAATTTGTTAAAGCAGGTTTTCCAGCATACGGGCACTGGTAGCTGAAACATACAACAAGTGACAGGTATTTAAAAAAAAAAACGACTCTGACACGGGCCTCTTAGACTCGCATTCAACTGAGGCACAGGCACAGGCACAGGGTATAATGGCTAATACCAGCGAAGATAAATTATAGGTCTAGGAGCACACCACACACGTGTACCTACGAGTGTTTGGCCTATGCACAGAGGCTGCTTCTGGAGAGTGGATCAGCGCACGTATGCGAAAGAGATTTATTGCCTCGCGCGCTAGTATGCATGAAAGGCCTTGCTGCCCTAGCCCTAACCACCAGCTCAGTCGCTATCTGTAATGAATCTAGTGGCATCGCGCGATTAGTTGGATGATGATGACGGTGTCGACCTCCCGGAAACTTGTCGGTCCTTCCCTTCGTGCCTGGTGTACGTCGGTCGTGGTCGTGGGTCTCCCATCGATTTTTCGCAGCGATAGTGTTTTGATTGAGTTGAAAATTTCCATTTCTCGGTTCGTTTTTTTTTTTTTTCATTTTCTCGGTGCTGCTGATAAGGGAGGAAACACGCTGGAGTGGATTCCTCGTAGAGACTACCTGTGTGTGCGATGAGTGACACCTGAAGATATGTGGTGTGGTGGTGATTTGTCGTCGTCTTCAATGATACTAGAAAGTGGAGTCAATTATTCAACGCACGGCGAATGGGGTCCCGAATGCGGTGAATAATAAGTTCAGCGTTCGACTGGCAATGACAGATGACACATTAAACGATTGGAATAATAAATTAGATGCATTGGTTCGTCGGCCCATAAGGAACCCCGGGGATAGTACTTGAAAACCAAGACACACCATCAGTTTTTATTGGGATTTAATTGCGAGGGGTGTTTGTCATAAATCATTCGAAACGATGAAACATTTATTTCGTCATTTGGGGTTGGGGTAAGGGAGAGTATCTATGGATAGCATGGGTGTACGATTGATTTGTAGGTTTGAATGCATAACTTTAAGAGCTTAGTGTCAGTTAGACATAACGGTAAAACGCCTTTCTCGTCAATATATTTAGCCAGAGCATTCAATTCCATTCATTACCGCCAGTAAAAAGCATGACATGACAGCACAGCTAAGGAAGGAATATATAATTGAAAAAATATCATTCATAGAGAAGCTGAACTAAGAAGTTAGAGCTGTGGTATAATCGTCAACCAAGGAATCAACTTTAGATCTGTATGATTTATTACCAAGAAATTGAAATAGGTGTCATTCTGAAAGCCTTTTGTGTTAGAGATACATACTCGTATATATATTTGGCGCAACAGCTCATCAAGTGCGTCAGACGTTCGCGAGAGGTGGGACCGCGAAAAAACGTTTTGTCTTTTCTGGGATTCGAACATAGAACCTCACGCGCAGTGGTCCGGCACACTAACCACTATGCCACGGCGAACACATTAGAGATACATAGTACATAGATTTAGCCGTTACGGGTGTACGCTTGATTCCAAAATTTGAAGTGGTTTGGAGATTGGTGTCCAAATTCCCCATTCGAACTCCTCCTTCCACCTTGCAGACCACTATACTTACTTACTTACTTTGGTGGCGCTATAGTCCGGGTGGACCTGGGCCTCAACCAACAAACCTCTCCAGTCAGCACGGTTACGAGCCAGTTGCCTTCAGTTGCGCACGCCACTCTAGATGACCCAGCCATCTTAGTCACTGTATGTGAACTCTTCTGGCTAAGTCGACGTCCTTGTACATACCGTATAGTTCGGTATTGTACCTACTCCTCCACTCACCGTCTATGCAGACGGGACCAAAGATCGCTCGAAGAACTTTTCTCTCGAAATAACCAAGGGCATTCTCATCCGGTTTTGTCAAAGCCCATGCCTCTGCGCCATACAGCAGGACTGGGTTGATTAGTATTTTAAAAAGAGTCACCTTAGTAGTTCGAGATAGGGCTTTGCTACTCAATTGCCTTCTTAGCTCATAGAAACAACGATTGGCAAGAGTAATTCTCCGTGTGATCTCCCTACTGATGTCATTTGCGGAGCTCACGCGGGACCAACGATCGCTCGAAGAAGTTCCCACTACCTCTTACATTACTCGCAACCATCACGTATATATCCCCTCAGATATTTCTATACGTGATTTGTGTGTTATCTACGAGAGAGGAGTGAATTTCTGCCATGGCGCCTTGATAAGTAAAGCTAACTCAGCACTTAATTTTGTGGTATAATGAATTCTCGAACCCATACGTTACCATATCCATTTATTACCCTTCACAAATAGGCTAGCTATGAAAATCGAAACGGTTCAACGTAGGTTCACTGGCTTCGCTTTATTCGGTCTTTTTTGGCTGATCGCTAAAACCTTCCACGCTAAGAAAATCGTCTCCAATTGAATTATATGATATACGGAAATACGTCGTTATTTGCCAATATACTTTTTATTCATCAATTTCCTAGCTAGCCATATATACGTAGATTAACCCGTGCTGCTGCAAATGACTTAAATACAAATGCGCTTAGATACTCCACTTTCGTCTTGTTCCTACTGTAGCAATTATTTTCAAAAAGGACCAACATTCAAAATGCAGCGTAAAGTCAGTGACTTTGCTGTAACGCTCCTTACTCTTGTCAGTGCTTTCAGTTCTGTGTAACATATCACTGAACGTGTCAATGAGAATTGGTTGTACAGTTGTCTCCGGAGATTGTTTATCCTTTTTGAGAATTGTGTTGCGATCTAATGCGGAAGAAACGGGTAAGATGTTTTGAAAAATCTATGAAAGCAAACGCTTCATTAAGGCATCTGGAACTAGATCGGAATACGATAAACTCTTGCTTTGCAAACTCTAACAACAGATGAAAAGTCTGCAGGAGGAACAAGCTCATACTGCGGGATAACTACGGATATGCTTATTTTGCATGCCCGCCCCCAGGTTCAGTAAATCATTTCATCTCCCGCTCCAGCTTTACAGCTTCGTAGATTCCTATGTAATGTAACTCTAATCCACTTTTACGAAGGTACTATTAGTCACAGAATAAAACAGTAAATTGGCCACCAAATTCACCGACTTAACTGGTTGGAATTTCCCTGTTGCTTGCGTGCCATGCTGTGACTTGTCATACAGATTTTAATAGTTTCCCATGACAATATGACACCCTGCTTGCAAACAACAGCACCCGATCACGCACCTAATTGTGTTTCTCAAACACTTCGGTTTAGTAAGTAACAAAATATCAGGGGCTACACTGCCCTCCTCTCCCTACTGAGGGTTGTTCGAGGTGTGAGCGTAGCCGCCAGAGTCGCCTCTCATATGCGTGTGCACGGACTCCAATTAAAATTCCAAAATGCAACTAACGTTGTCCACACAGTTTCGCAATGGAAATTCGCGTGCGAATTACCCACAGATGTATGCTATAGCCGATTGTGCGCGCGCGCGCCTTATGATTTATGCCGTTTTCCTGGAGGTGACCTTTGCGCAATGTAACGCTGCTGACCAAAAGGCGTAGAGTGTTGAAGTGCCTGGGTACTTCTATTGGCAAATTTATGAGTTTATACCACATGTTGTGCGAACATGCAAAAAGCGAAAGTTCTGTTCTGTGTGTACGAATGGCTAAGCGAGAGACTGACCCAAGGCGCCTCTGATTGGGAAAGAAATTAAATCTGCATGAGTACAGAGTTTAATTACAGAATCTGCAAGTGGTGGCTTAGTCACTAAGATATCAGCTGGAGTTAAGCGCTGAAAGCGTGTTGTAGACGCATTGACATTCAGGTGTTGGTTGCGGATCAATGAAGAAGTTGATTGAGAGCTACGAAGTGAATGTTCCTTCCTCTTAATATAAAAATTAAAGATTATAAGAATGATTACAGATCTGGTTATGTATCAAAAGAAGAAAGAGCGACTGTTCTTAAAAGAAGATAAGTATCCCTAGGCCACAGCAACAAGTGAGCGATTTTCTAGCACATGCGATGTGGGACGACACTAACATAAAGCAAGTGCGCTATGTAGGCTGCTGTACCTAGGTTGGGGTATATAAGAAAGTCATAGGTTACTTTCCTTTAATTCCCTCACTTCAAGCTATCTTCACCGAAATCCTATGCGGAAGATTTTAGAACATCCTGCATACAGCTTAAATCAAACAGCTTGACCCATTCCCGTTCATCTATCTGTAGGTATGACTACACGTCTATATGTCCCCAACTTTTTAGGAATTCAATTTTCAACTAGAAGGATGAGATTTGGTATGTAAATCTTCTATAGAATAAAACATACAGAATGGCAACAGCTTCTGAAACGGATCATTTGATACCCTTAAAGTAATACTTTATGATTTCTAATAACATTTTTGAAAATGGTCTATTTTAAAAAAATGTCAGGGTGTCACTGGGCGGACCTCATATTGATCTGCTCTGCTTCAGGCGTTCATCCTCCTGTTTAAAATTTCATCCACTTGCCCAAATAGATGTGACATACAGACGCACGGATAGATATGTATACAATTATTGGTCTATGTCTATGTAGATGTAGATATTTAATTGATGGAATACAAGTTCAGTGCGACCTAAAATGATCTATTGTGCCTTCCAAAATATAACTTTAGTTGACCAAACATTCGAGTCTGAGCACTTCCTCTAGTCCAATGTCTTTGATGAAGAACCGCAGATGCATCCGTAGATCCATCTCTGGTAAGAGAAAGTTATCCATGTGGTGTCTTCTGTTGTGGATTAATTATTTCTTACTTACTTACTTACTTACTTAGGTGGCGCTACAGTTCGGGGTGAACCTGGGCCTCAACCAACATTTACTCTCCATTTAGCTCGGTCTTTAGCTAATTGCCTCCAGTTGCGCACTCCAAGTTGGTCGAGGTCCCCTTGAACTTGTGCGCGCCACCTACGGCGATGATTCCCTCTACTGCGTCGTCCCTCCAATACGCAGTTTTTTGACTAGGTCGATGTCGCTGTACAGCTCGTATAGTTCGTGATTGAATCTTCTCCTCCAAAACCCGTCAACGCAAATGGGACCGAAAATCTTACGAAGAATTTTTCTCTCGAAGCGACCAAGCAAGGATATCTTCATCCTCTTTTAATAAAGTCCATGTTTCAGCGCCGTAAAGCAGGACTGGGATGATCAAGGTCTTATATAGAGTCTCCTTAGTTGTTCGAGATAGGGCTTTACTGTTGAATTGCCTTATAAGCCCAAAAAAACAGCGATTGGCAAGAGTTATTCTTCGATTGATTTCTGCACTGATTTTGTTTGTTGAATTTATAGCAGAGCCAAGGTAGACAAAGTCCCTTACTACCTCGAAGTTATAGCTGCCCACTGTGACGTTTTGTCCAATTCGGCGGTGTTGGTTTTCCCTTCTTGTTGACAGCATATACTTGGTTTTGCCCTCGTTTATCGACCATTTTGGCCGCTTCTGCCTCAATGCTTGCAAACGCCTCACCGGTGACACCCCGCTGAGTTCTTCCGATAATGTCTATATCGTCGGCGTATGCAAGCAGTTGTACAGACTTGTAATAGATTGTGCCTCTGGTGCTGGCTTGTGAGTTCCGCACAATCCGTTCAAGTACAATATTGAAGAAGTCACATGACAGCGCGTCACCTTGTCTAAAGCCTTTTTTGACATCAAAGGTTTTAGTTATTTCCAATCCATGAAAAGCCCGTGGCTTGTACTACGTTGTTGCAAAAGATTAAGGTTTTGGCGTGCCCTGTATCATTCCTAATCTCTCATCATTCCATTCTCTCAGTCGGAACGCCAATTTCAATGCTACCTGAATTCCTTCGGGTAAATATCCAGGGTAAATATCCATACCATTGAGTCTTAGATAGTTAGATATGTAAAACGAATGGAAAGCAATGATCCGGTCGTCAGTTTCAAAAGGCTTGATGTTATTCATTTTCCTTTTATGCTCGGGTGGCTGGTTGGTGCAGTTCACCGCTAGGGCTTGAACTTGTACGGTTAACAAGCAAACACACTACCCACCCATCATTTCATTTAATCAGTAGAAAAATGTAATGTCATGCTTTCACATTTTTAAATTAAAAAATCTTGAAATTTAATATTGTTTTTCAATAACGTATTTTTCCAAGGTAATAGCGTTAATTAGACACAACTAATTCATTTAAATTACGGCAAAGCTATTTTAAAGGCCCCAGACTGTGTATCGATTATTTCCAAAGCAGCAGTAGACTTTTTGCTGCTAATCAACAATGTAAGTGAGAATTGTTAGTAAAACTTAAATAACCCTTCATGGTTTTAAGGCACAACTTTACCATTTCCTCTATAATACTCATTTACAGACGAACTACAACGCCATTTAACCGTCATGAATAATTTCCGCAAGCTTTTTATCCTGGTTGTGATCTATATCAGCCTAATATTCTGCAAAGCATATGTTAAAAATTCTAAATACAATTTGAATGGTATTCCTGACATGGACACAAATACGGTGGCAGCAGAACGGTTACTTGAGAACAAATTCAGTGCGAACAATTACACTGGCTTCAAAGACCGCAAATATCTAGACGATTTTCAATCCAATGATTTATTTGGTAAGCCATTTCAATTTGGGAAGTGAATTATTTTACTTTGTTCCTCTTTGTAGAAAGTAACTATCCTAACAGTCTTGGAGTGGCCAAAAATGAAACGACAAAGCCTCTCCATAAGACATACCACGATCACAAGCAATCATTGCTTCGATTTATAAGATGTGGTACTTGTTGCGGTTGTTGTTGTCATAAACATAAACGTAGACATAGACATAGACATAGACATGGACTGGGACATATATTAGGTCGGTTGTTTGGTTAAGGTTTTGAAAGCATTTACTATGTTTTAAATGAAACTTAATAAAAACAAATCGCCAGGTGTGAGTTTTGGTTAAGGTTATAAGTAATTATAAGAAAACAGACCGTTGGTCATTCTCTTTACAACTGCTGCATTTTGGTGAAACGGTTTTATTGAGCTCTTTACAACAGTCCGATGTGGTCGGCCCAACTAATAAGTATTTCGCAACAAAGGTGCTTCTCAACGATAACAGCTGCCAAAGCAAGATTAAATCAAAAGTAGTGCGGACGACGTTTGATAATAAGAAAAACAAACACATAGTTACTCGAGCAGTCGAACGTCACAGCTATCCGGCCGTTCAACTGAGCACCCGAGAAACACTTGTCAGATTACATACCTACACGCGACACGACATTCAATCAAATCAATCGGACCACCCAACTAAATCGGATCGTCCGTAGATTTTAATTAGAATGCTTTCGTGGAGGTCTTGCTTCATCAAGATCAACAGACTGGGACAGGCTAATGAAGTAACTTTCTACTGGATACCAATATGTAGGAGTGGAGAAGATTGAAGCAGCGGATGAACTAGCAAGATACTCTTCAGATACGCCGTTCCTTGGACCGAAACCTTTTTGTGGAATAGGACCTCACAAAATACGGGAAGAATAAGAAAGCAAATGGGTCAAGCATTGGGGTAATATCCCCCAACTGAGACAGGCGAAAAGAAGCAGAACCTACCTAAGAGCAAGCCAGAATCGACTTCGCAACTTGACAGGCATGCTGACGGGAACGGACAGTGCATATTTTGCAGAGATTTCGCGGAAGTACTAGCACACCTTCTTATAGAATGTGAAACACTAATCCCCAAAAGAAGTTATCACCTAGGTGCCTTTCACCTATCAGAGAAGGAACTATCTTCACTAGGTCCACTTCAGGTACTCAGGTTCATCAAAGCAATTGGACTAGAGGAAGTGCTCTACATCGAGCATGCTATCGACTACAGCATTAGTTTGGGGGGCACGGTAGATCTACTGAAAGTGACTGTGCACTTGCACCTCACCAACCATACATCTACATTTTCGTGGAGGTCTTAGAAAGTACGTCTGTTCGTCTGGCTCTCTGTCGTTCCCTTGTCTGCCGCCTGAAGGACAAAATCTGGCATCTGTGGGCTTATACCTCGAGGTAAAATCGGAAGACAAGGTTGACTTTTAACAAACACCTACGAAATGTAGCTGAAAAGACCGCAAAGGCAACGTCTCCATTAACACGTATAATGCTAAACGTTGGCGGGCCAAAATACAGATGAAGAGGGTTGCAACATCAAACATTATTTTTGGATCCCTAATCTGGGCCAAGATCTTCAATTTTAAGACCTATGCGCTGAGAGAAATCAGTTCCACAACAACAGCACAACATCGTACGATGTGGTGTGTGTTATAGCCGCCATGGTGCCGGTTGACGTACTAGCAAATGATGCTGAGGAGAAGTATAAAGCCAATAGCACCAACTACACTGAACACTATCCGGTCACAAGCAAGAGAAATCGGGCTAATCGAGTGGCAAAAAGTATGGAAATCGTCTAGTAAAAGTGATGGACGCAAAAAATAATATCCAACATCGGAACATGGATAAGCCAGATACATACATGAAGGCTGTATTTCTATGTAACCCTATTCTATTATGGCCTGTTGTGAGCTTCAATGGTGCTGATTTAACCTGCATATCCCCCCACGAACTTGAGAAAAATCGTGTTTCTGTGTTAACCCTGCCTAGTATACTCACATTACAGAAAGTTCAGTTGGATTGTAACTAAACTGTATTGCAGTGTTAGATGCAACAACTGGATCAGTTCTGATGGCATAGAGAGCTCAAGACGACGAATGCTTTCATATGCAGCATTGAAGTCGATCAAAAGGATGTACATACATTTGCACTTCGGAGCTGATATAATGGTCAGGGAATACTGTTTTGGTAAGTGATTTGAGGTTGAATATCTACGTCGTTCAGTCTGGTTTAATGAGGGACCTCATTTGGAGTCAAGAAGCTTAATATGGTTCACAGACAGATCGAAAATGAAATCGAGTGTTATTGGACTTAACACCAAAGCCTTTGTGCCACGGGGTCATGTCCCAGTGTTTTTAAAATTGAGATCGATGCTATTGAAATCTTCCCCCAGATAAGCATAGCTTAAGAAATTAGAGCCCTGTTTTTACAATAAATAATTCTTATTATATGTTTTTGTGCTATTAACAATGGCTACATGACGTTGAAATACGCTCCACCCCAACTAGAAATAAAATATTGCAGCTTTGAATTAACAAGGCTATAGTATACAACTGTTAGTAGTTTTTTGGAGTAATATGGCTTAAGCATATATATTTTTCGAGTAACGGATAGCATATATTTTTTTGGCTCACTTGCACGTGCCTTCCAGTTCATATTTTTATCAATTAAAACTCCTAGATACTTAAAAAAATTAACGAATTCAATTATAAAGCAATTCGTAGTGCAGCAAGCATTTTGGCAGTAATTGGCCCTACCACAAGAGTGCGTAGATAAGAAAAGCTTTTCACATGCCGTGGAGTGCAATAAAAAATTGCAATCTATCGGTTCCGATCCTTTTATAGTACTGTTGCTGTTATTGAAGCCGTTATGAATTTTACTGCAAAATTTTAAGATGGCATCTTCTGTAGACTTACCCACACGAAACCCGAATTGGTCATTACTGACATATTTATTTTTGTTTAAAAAGGACACTACACGATCTTTCATTGCTTTTTCAAATAATTTCGAAAATGTGGGAAGTAAAGATATCGGGCTGTACTGATTCACTAAGCTTCTGTTCCCTTTTTGAACAGAGGAATAACCTCAGCCGCTTTCAGTGATCTAGTGAAAATTCCACAACTGACACTCATATTAAAAATAAACGTAGCAACATCTTCAATATAAAAGGCAATTTTTTTAAGAAGACAATTGGTTATACCATCAGATGCACTGGAGCTTTTATTGTCTAGTGATATTATCCTTTTATATATTTCAAAAGATGTAAAAAGCTCCAATACAAAGCTATTGTTTTGAAATTCATCTGCAACTAAGTCCGTATACAATTCACATCTACAACTATTTTGAGGAGGACAAGGCTTCATCGAAGTAGCAACAGATACAAAACATTTATTAAAATGATTAGCAATATCCACTGAGTTGTAAACTACTTTGTTTTCAACTTGAATATTCTGAATACTCTCTGTATCTTTTTGATTGTTGAGAATGCTGTTAACTTTCCACTCTTCTTTTATATTACCTTTGCACCTCTATAATTGATTAGTGCAATAATTGTCTCTACTTAATTCAACTTCTTGTTTTACAACCTGACTCAGCTTAAGATAATAACGCTTAAGCCTGGAATTCTGAGGATGCCGCAGACATTTATTCCTAATCTGATTCTTTTTGGATATAATCTTGAGTAGTTTTTTCCCCAACCTAAGGTCTAAGTCGTTTTAGTTTCAAAATACTTTGTGACTGGGGTAAGACATCTGAGCGACAGAAGGATTACATTCTCGATACACAAGGTCCCACGGCTCAAATTTGAAATCATCTACTAACTTTGAGCAGTTAAGTTGGCGTTTCACCGGAATGGGTATCTTCTTCTTCCTTTTATCAGCGAGGTTATGATCCGAAAATAAGGGATCAAAATCGCATCATCACCTCCACGCGGTGCCCGCTGGATAGCTATCTGATAGTGAACTAACGATGAGCGTATGCTGAGTCTGACGGTATATGTGCAGCTGAACACTCAGACCTGCGTAAGCACATCTGGGTGAACTTCAGCGCGCATATGTCAAACCGGACGAGGCATCTCTTGTTGACCTGATCGGCTGAAATATGCGTCTCAGAAGTCTAGCAAGAGGTCCTCAGAAGGAGGACGTGCGGCGGACGAATTCTCTCGATGGAATCAACGGTGACGTCTACAGACCAGCGGATACCTTACCGGAGCTACTGCAACATATTTGGAGCTGAGGTCTGTAAGGATTTTCAATACTACGTCAGGGTATTGAAAAAGAGATGGTGGTGGATGAACCCTCCTTAATGGGCCAACGGCAGCGCTCATATCCCCGAAGTGGGTTACTGACATCGGTGTATCCGGCCTCTTGTCCTAGGGGTACAAAAAAAAGGATCTGGCCCTCCAGGTTGGGGGTTGTGCCGTCGGGTTAACTTCCCTACCACGTAAAAAACCTTTGGTTACGAAGCAACCAACAGCCTCGGATACGGATGATCTTACTGTTGACGACCCATGCAAACGTAAAAAGGACAACGATCTTCGTGTCTGCACATGGAATGTTAGGTACCTCTACAAACCACGTGCAGCCGAACAACTTGCGGAGGCCTTAGAGTGTCTCAAAGCAGACATTACCGCCATCCAAGAAGTGCAATGGGATGGGCCGGGCAAAAGGAGTATGAAAAACTGCGACATCTACTACGGCGATTGCTACAGACAAAAAGGACTTAAGATGCTTCCCTGATGCACCCCGACTTTGATTGGGAACTCTTCGGTTACTCCAGCAGGGCATCTTACTCTTGTCTTTGCTCCTTCGTACATGTCCATGATCATCTGTACATAGGTTTCTGGAACCCCTCGATGTCTTAGTGCCACCCATATCAGTTCTCGTGGTTGTCTGTCGAATGCCTTTTCCAAAGTCAACCAATACAATATGCAAATCCTTTAAGGAATCACGATGTTTTTAAATTATGATCCTTATACTTTGGATTGCATCTGTGGTTGATTTACCCGAGACAAACCTGCACTGATTATCAGATAGCCGTATTATTTTTCGCAGTCGGCCACCTAATACCCGCTCAACGATCTTCATGGTGTGTGACATCAGCTTGATCGAACGGTAGTTATCACAGTTTCGCGTATCACCCTTCCCTTTGTATACAGGGAGGAGGTAACATTCCCTCCATTAATTCGGCATTGGGTCACCTTTCACAAATTTGGAGATGAGAATTCTGAGCCATCTGAACCCGATGTCTCCCATCTTTTTCCAGAACTCAGAGGGCATCTCGTCTGGCCCAACCGCTTTTCGTTTTTTGGAGTATTTGACCGCCTCACTAACTTCTTCGACTGTAATGTCGGGTATTTCTTCAGAGTTAGGGGTGGCTCTTGGAAAGTATAGCCGGTGAAACTGTTCATTTAAAAGTTCTTCACAATACTGCCGCCACCTCTGCAGAAAATTGTCGTCATCCACAAAAAGCTGGCCATGAGCATTGTTAATGAACTTTGGCGAACGAATCTCCTGAGCATTCCTCCTTCTTTGGGCCGCTATTTTGAAGATGGTTGCGCTCTTGTTCATATTGTGTCGTCGCAGCTCCTGGATAGCCTAGTTTGCATCAGCAACCGGGGAAGATATTTTCTCCAGCTCCCGATACAGGCCCTCCGTACTCTCGCTTAAAGCTGGGCGCACTTCTTCTTCGCGTTTTTCTTGCAACATCTGTATTCCATTTCGAGGCGAGCTTTTTCGTCACTATTATTAGAGCGGCACTTTGACCAAGCTTTGAAAGCTTCACCGGAAAGGATAGATATTTATCAAAGTTTATCGATGTCTTTTTCTAAAGGGTCAAGTTGACCATACGGTGATCAGTGATTTTATAGTCTAGTACTTTACTAGAAACTCGGAGTTAGCATTTTTTATGCAGCCTTACAAATATATGGTCAATGCATGTTTGTGAGTGATCTGTTATGTGAGTTGGTTCATTAGCAAGCGTCTCTAAGCCATAAGACGACACTAGGAATAAACATTTATCAGAATCAAAGTTATAAATTAAGATATCCGGGTTGAAATCTCCTATAACAACTAAGTTTTTTTGTTTTTACATCTTTCAACAGCCCACCCATTTGTTCTACAAAAATACTTTTACTCAAACCGTGCTCATGCAAGCGACGTACACAAAGAATTGTAAAACTTACATTATTTATAAAGCAATTTATTTTAGTAACATCTGCACTGCATAAGTTAAAATACTCTACTTCACACTGGTATGACTTTTTTTGCAAATACTGCAACACCACCCGAATTATAAGAATTATTACAATTGCCATACAGTTCATAACCAGGAAGACTATACTCGGATAATTCATGGTCGTACAACCATATTTCAGTTAAAAAAATAAAATCAGTCATTAAATCTAAAACATTTATATCTGCTAAGAAAGAATCAAAATTTTTCCTCATACTACGAATGTTTTGATGTACAAACTCGTAATTTTTTTTGCGTAATTTGAAGATTCTGAATTATACTATTTAACAAAAAATAAAACTTTTACAAATTACTAAGATCTTCAAAGCACCTCCCTTTGATTGCATCATCTCCTTCTTTCTTACGCAAAAAAAATATATTATTCCTAAGCCGAATATATTTGTACTGCTTTGTCACCTTCATGTTCTTTGTTGCATTAAATTGTTGACGTATTTGCAAAGTCAGGCTGTCGTTTATATAGATGTTCGTACCATCATTATGATCGCCAAGAAGCTTTATCGTAATTTTTCTTTTTCAGCTTAATTTTCATGATCTCTTCTTTCATGCATCGGCGATTTAGTTTAACAACGAGAATATTGCTGAACAGATTATATGATAAAGTGTGCTCACCAGCATTGTTTTTCTTTATCTTTTTAACGTAGCAATATTCGATATCTCTCTCATCTATTTTAAAGCCGTTTGTTCATGTTGACAACACTCGGCACATTAAATATTTTTAGTGTTTTAGATGATTGTTCCATTGAATTTATTTTTATTTGCAATGCATTAATTTTACATTTTAGTTCATAGTTTTCAGTTTGGAGGCCAGGAATGAGGGAAATTTTGTTTGCTTATTGCTAGAATCTCGTTAGTTCTTTGTTGGAGAACTTTATTAACTCCTAAGCATATCTTAGACCAGACTGAGAGTCCAAGTGTGTGAGCTTTTCCTTCTTTTCCCATTGATAAAGCTCAATCTTTATTTAGTTGATGGGAATGTCACGAGAAGGTTCAGGGGCAATGAATGAAGTTTGGGCACTAGATCTGGCTAGTTCGTTAGCAAATTTACTGCCAGACAGACAGACCAGCTTTGACTTAAAATCGTATGACATGAGAGCTTTAAGGGTTGTCTGAAAGAATGTTAATGTGAGATCTGCGGAGGTTTCTTCTGATGCATTCTCCGGCGCAGACTTCAATAACATAAACCTCGGTAGGAAAAATGTTTTAATGTTACGTACAAGATGGATCCTTAGGGCGCTGGTAGCCGCAATCTTCATAATTCAAAATGCTCTTGAAGAACCAACCATGCAAAAATCAACATGTGATAGAACTGTAGAGATAACTTGATCTTCTATATTGCAGCAAAATCATCGAAGCAACTCCTATTGCTTTCATAATTCTACTATATCATCAAAAGTTATTCATTTAAATTTTTATTTTTTTTTTTAATAAATCTTTTGCTCTTTACTATCCGCAATAGCTTCTTTGCTGTTGAAGCTGCTGGAAAAGGAATGCAGTGCGTTTATAACGCCATATGGATAAAGAACCTTCAAAATCACTCTTAAAATACTGATATTCATCTCCATATGTTGCTCCTTCTATTGACGTCATTACAATCCATTCGCTAGAACGACGTCCATTCTGATTATAAATAGTATTGTTCGTATTCGGATCAATTGGGCCCCATAAATTACACAGCCAGCTTATAAGCCGCTGATAATGTTTTTGGCGTCGCCAATCATCCCAAACGCTACCCCGTGCATACCTAAAAAAATAAAAACAAAATAAATATTTGGCGCAACAGCTCTTTAAAGTACCAGGGCCTAGCTTCTCGTAACCACTCATGTTGTGTGCGTTATATTTTTCACACGAATGGAAGGGACCTACAGTTTAGTGCCGTATCCGAACGGCGATTTGAGAAGCTTTTTCGTGACAACAATACTCTCGGATGTTTGTCAGACGCTCGCGAGAGGTGGGACCGTGAAAAAAACTTTTTGGTGTTTTCTGGGATTCGAACTTGGAACCTCATGCGCAGTGATCCGACACACTAACCAGTTACGCCACGGCGCCCGTGCCTACCTACCGACTTGAAATTTATTTGATACGTATCTTGCGGTTGAACTGTTCAGTGAATAATGACCAGGCACATCCTTAAAAGCCAAAATTGAACCCAAATTTAAGTTTTTCCTAGCATCCATAACCAAGTCGAATGGAATACGTCTTCACTGAAGAAACTACCCTGAAATCACCACAATTGAAATCAAGTGCCACTTCCACCACTGAGAGCGTGCTAAATTGACGCTGCAGAGCTCAGATTTCCCACCTTTCCAACTGACTTTTGTCTTTTCTCTTTGTGTGTCTCAAGCATTCGCACAGATTTAAGACTTTGACACTGTAGGACATTATTTACTTTTAGAGTCTTTCGCTCTCCACATGCGAAAGTCACGTTGCGCACAGGCAATAAACATTTCTGACCAATTCGCGCGAGCGCTCGATCCATACGAGTGCACCAGCACCATGTTGTATTGTGACGCCCACGCTCACCGACCCAATGGTCACATTAAAACTCATTCATTTAAATTTTTTTTTTTTTATTCGTGTTCTCTGATTTGAATTCTGGAGCTGTGGTGCACTATCGTCGTCGTGGTTTCTGCATAATGCAACATGGCAGTGGGAGGGCATTAATGTTGCCTTGCATGATGTCCATGCGAAGCGCGTGTGTGGGATGTGGTGCTCTGCGGCGGCGCAGTGATAAGTGATGGTGTCAATTTTCATCTGAGGGTGCGAAGACCGACCTAGACTGCAACTCCAAATTTGGTTGTCAGTTTATGCCGTGATAGATGAGTGCGTTTTCTAAGTTTAGCGTCACATTGTTGCCTCCTATTGTTCTCTGGCAAATTTCCCAGAAATCTGTTTCAAAAAATGAACCCAAGCCAGACTGTCGAAAGAAAAAAAAAAAAAAAAAAAAACCGCAGAACTTTAAACCAGACTTAAAGTGTACTGCCCATGAAGCAGGGCGAACATTAGCCATCCCACAAGACAATCGTTCGGGCGGCGGCGAAATTATGATCCTCTTCGAGTCTGCCGCTGTCCACCGATGACACTTAAGCGCGGTCAAAAGGTGTTCCTCGCACAGCTCGCCCTAGTGATTTGCATACGGTCGGCTGGGGTGCAGTGGACCGCTTGCAGACTTTCGGTGTCTGCGGTGAGTTATTGTCACCGTTTAAGGTGTACAAGATGCCGTTTCTTTTATTTATTTTGTTCTTTATCTCGACTCTCAAATGGCTTCGTTTTGTGGTAACAGCTCCAGCAAAAGAGGTTTCAACCATGACACACATGAGTGGGGTTTGAGGTTTCTGTTTCTTTTTTAAGCTAAGTTTCGAGAAATTATTGCGTTATTTCTGCAAAAATATTGCGACTTGCCGTCGTTTTGAGTTTTTGCTAATAAATTTCGATGTCTTCATTGGACGGCGGATAAGATGGCGCGGTGTGGATTCCACGAAGTAAAACCAACAAACCCAATAAAGTTCCATTGACTGACAGTTGTGAGCATCGTCGTCGTCCGTCGTCTTGTGAATGGTTGACAACCGTCACGGTGAATTTGCATTTCGAAGAGAGTTAGTGAGTTTGTTCGCGGTAACCAACTGCCAGCAGGTGCCACATTAGTCATTTCGATGTTCGACGGATGGACGGAGTGATAGAACGAATGTTCGCAATGAGCCGTGAACTTTGTGATTTGAGGTGCATAATCTGATTAGGTCGGAGTTGAGTAGCCAAGCAGGTGTTGTGCCAGCCAGCCAACGACGTAATGAGTTTTATCGTAAATCAATTGCACATGGAGCTAACACGTTTTGCTGGTGAAGCTAAAGAGACGTGCTAAGGCCTCGGGGTGACTTGTTAAATGAACATAGTATACCCAACAGGCAACGAATGAGCATCGTTCCAACAGTCAACACCATTGAGCAATCATTGCGAGAATAAAGTATGACAAATGCAATGACGGATCGCAGATGAATCTTTAACAGATTTAGTTACACTTTGTTTGTTAGAGGTCTCTCTCTGGAGGGAATACTTCTTCAAAGCATTTGACTTACTTTCTTTGTTGGCTAAGTAAATCGTGGATTTTTGTGTGAGCAAAATAGAAAACTTTCTAAGGATATGCTTAACAAAATCGTTTAAATCTATTGTTTTGCAATTGATTTTAAAACTGTAAACAGGTCTTGCTGTAAATTGTCGCTACTATCAGATTAGTTTGGCATAACACCCCACAAAGAAAGACTGACAAAAGAAAGAGCGATATTCTGAAGTTGCAATTGTGTAAAAATTAAGACACTAATGGGTATTGAGGTAGAATTCCTTCGAGCGTTGTTGAATCCTTTGGAGTCGATGCGTTCCAGAAATAAAACTAGGGGTTCACAGGTCCACCATTTGACCATGAGAAATTTACCAATCTTTGCTTAGCCTGAATGAGACCCTACTGCGACGTACATTATATAAATTGCACCCATGCAGCAGTACTAATTCAACGTTGGAGCAGAATAGTCACAGCTTTGTGCTTAAGCTGAGAACATTGCTTCTTCAGACTTTCGATAGCATCCCGAATGCAGCTTTTGCCTTTCCGATTCTGCTGCACACTTGTCCGGCAATGTTAAGTTGAGCGCGGGTGTAAGAAGTGCTCAGGGTTTTTGTTTTAGCTGAGTTTATCTTAAGCCCCACTTTTTTCGGCTCAGCTTCTAGATTTTGGGCCATCAAATGAAGGTCCATTATTCGATGGTATCCGAGGTGGTTAAGATACGTTGTCACAGTCCATTGAATTCCATTGTTACCTTTCGTCAATGCTTCACGGAGTACATCGCTGATGACCACTAAGAATAATAGCGGTGACAATATGCACCTCTGACGTACTCCAATTTGGACTTCAAAATCCTCCGACAGCTAACCATTGTGTAATACGTGACACTTACTTCCCTCGATGAAGCCTTGATAATAGCTATGAGTTTTTCTGGGATACCTCTCCTGCGCAAGGTCAACCAGAAAGCATCACGATTAAAGCTGTCGAAAGCCTTCCCAAAGTCGATAAACAGTAGATGTAGCGAAGACCTATACTTGACGCATTACTCTGTTGCGATCCGTAGGGTGTTTATGTGATCGAAGCAGGAGGATCCAACACGAAAGTCTGTCTGTTTGACGTCGAGAGTTGAATCTAACTGCTCCTTGATGCGTTCTTATAAGATTCTAGCAATTATCTTGGTTACGGCCGGTAGGACGCATATACGAGTACCTCTCCAGTTTCCACAATCCATCAGACTGCCCTTTTTCGAAAGCTTGATAATCATCCCTCGATTTGAATAACTACTTATTCGATGCTGCCAAGAATACTTCGAAATGTCTAGGTTAGAAATACTTCACCCACTCTGATCTGTTTTATGTATCAGGCATTTATTCACCCCAAGCTTGAATAAAGCGCCTGGTGCAAGAAAACCCTACTTCGAATTACTTGTTGAATTCCAAATCGCATATTTGGATTAAGAGGAGGCAGAATATTCTGAACTCAGTGAAACTGCTTGAACACAAAAGCAATATCTCATTCGCACTTTAATTGTTATTTTCAAAAACAGTGTTCCATCGAATGAATTGCATTCCACCCGGTCATCAGTTCAGCCACAATACTCGTTATTCCTCAAATGCACGTCAATTGGCACACTGTCAAATGCAGAGATTCTCTCTTGAGCCGTAGCACATGAATGTGGAATGCTTCACTAAGCTAAATTTGTTTCTCGCCAGTATAATCCACAACATCCGAGGAGACAAAAAGTGTACATTTCGCTGATGATGTCGATATCGATCTTACTGCTAATAATAATGTTTGGCGTGGCTTACTTCGGATAGCCAGAAACTCGCAAATTTCGAAACAGAGGCCTGCACTTAAGCACCATGGACGAGAAAGAAAGGCCTAGTCATAGTCGAAGATCATTAGGCAATATTTCTTGGAGCTCTATTTTAATCCCCTCCCTTCAATAGTCTTCTGTGCCGTTTCAACCACCACGTTTAATGCATTTACTGTTAAGCGTATAACACCGTATTGGTGTTCCCAATCTTTCCCAAACTATGCGTTCCAAAAATGAGTCTTGGGAAAGGTAGACAAAGAGAATGGTGTAGTAGTTTGAAATTCAGGTGATATGTTTCAGAAAAACTCCAGGGGTGGTGTCCAGATATCTGGGGAGAAATTTAGTATTTTTGACTTTGCTTCTGATTCACAGTACATATTTTTTTCTCGACCACCTGATGCCATAAAAAAACATTTGAAATACTATTAATCGAAGCAAAGATTATTGTGAAGTATTTGGGTGTACATGTAGACAAATGATTGTATCATAATGACCGCATAAATACGCAGTCACTTCTTTGCTTCAACCATCTGAGATCCGATGTGGAGGTAGTTGGTTACCAAGCCTTCGTTCGACCAATCCTGACTTATACGAGTCCAGTATAGTGAAATATAAGTCTCAAATATATGGACAAACTTCGGATATTCCAGAGAAAATGTCTTCAAGTATGCATGTAAAGTGCACATTCCGATTTTCGCTATTACTTCTCTAATAACAAACTATTAGTTGCTTATATTGGATCTTATAAGGAATCACTTCGTGTGGTCAGCAAACATTCCGGAGAACGAACTTAAGTCGGACTTCTTTTACCCTAACTCTGAATATTTCAAAAATACCACGGGGAGTGGTATGAGGCATTCCATACGGTTATTTATCGGAATCATCGAACATGTCAATTATCTATCAAATTGTGGGCAAACATATCCTAGCCTTTTGGCTCTAAAGATGTAAATACAATCTAAGATAAGCAGACCTGAAAGCGGTGCAACTAACGCCGACCAGCTTAATCGGAACTTATACTAGTGCTTTGACTGGGTTGAAGCTAAGGCTTAAGATTCTCTATCAAGAATACTGTAACAAGCAAGTACCTTATATTTTTAAGAAGGTTTACAACTACTCATGCACATCCAATCCAATGGGTCGTATGCAAGTCCAAAGTAAATGTTTGCTTTGAGGTGATTCAAATAATACAACTCATATACCGAACAGCACCTCCCCTAAAAATTAGAAAAATCAATTCAATTTATTTCAGGATAGGAATGTACATTAAGATTTAATCTTTTACAGTACGAATTAACAAGGTAGATATTTAGAATTCAAATTTTGAAATTATAAAAGATGGATTTAAGATTAATTGTATTAATAAAAACAAATTACATATATACACTAAAAAACAAAATTAATAAAAATTAAATTAAACAAGAGATAGAGCAAAAAGTATTGATAAAGCTAAAATTAAAAATATGAGTTCAAGATTGCATCGACAAATATAGGAGAATTGCATTTTTTAAGTTTGCTGCATTTGAAATACCCCTTGAGTGGAAGGGCAGTGAATTCCATAATCTAGTGACGTGAACGAAAAATAGACGAGAGGAATTTAAACATTTAGAACGCGGTTGAATTAAGGTTAAGGCTCTAGCTGAACGGGCGAATTGTAGTTTGTATGATGGATGGTATTTGTTCGAATTGAAAATTAACCGAATTGAGTGTCGCCATTTGTCATTGAGTTAAGCAACCAGAGTACCGACGTACACTTAACCCTTTCATAATAAAAAAAAATGTCATCCTCATCCACTCCCATATTCATCTACGGGTGACACTTCAATGGATCGATAGTTATGACTTCGAAGCACACCCTAGACATAAATGCCAGCCAATGTTCCGTGACCCTTGTGCACCCATAAAAAAATTAAAAACCATAAATTTATTAACAGCGCGACATCGACTGCCCCGCCATAGCCTCATAGCCTAGAAGTCTGGGCATGCTACCGCGGTTATCACAGAATACCTACTGTAAGCATGCTTTTGACGCAATACGCGATTTGTCATCTGACAGCGGCAAACAGCTGTCCACGACACGAAGCTCTGCACACATGACTCGCAACCGCAAACTATCTTTGATTGCACTGCCCGATTGTAGCTTATGCAACTCTAGCCGGCTCACGATTTCGCACGACAACACACCACTGCGCGCATGCGCGGCTTGTATTGAGAATTCAAATTTCCGAACATTTCCTAATGAATTGTCACTGTGCAAGCTTTAGCAGGCGATTGAGCCGAGATTGTACCTCTAGCACAGGCAATTATATTTCCCAGACAGACAGACGAAGGCCCCGTATCTTATCTGATGGTGGGTGTTTGGTGCTGTGATTTGGTGAAGGTACCATCTCGGTATCGGTTATTAATGTGTGTCTCCTGCTGTGGCAGACATGTCACACATGCGAGCATGGCTCCAGAGTTTCACTGCACCTGTTTTTTGTAAAAAAAAAGGATATTTTGGTTATTTTTATTTGCAACCTGCACCAATTGCAAAGGACTCCATACAGTGCAACCCGTGATAAGATAAGATGGATACAACCAGAGCACTTACTCTGGCAATTTTATTACCCGGGTATCATGTTGTTCACCTTTTAAATTATTTAACTGCAGTATTGTGGTGTATCTTTTGTATGCGAGGACTCCTGCTATGACCCGCATAAGATTCCCATTCCAACGGGTGATATCATAAGGATTTCACGTTCCTTTCACATAAATAATTTTTTTTTATGATTTTTACTTCGTGTCAAGTGGCAGGGGTATGTGTAATGGCGTGCGATTGCGGACACGCGCGAGTTGATCCTTTTTCTTTCGAGCGCTTGCAAGCGCTTAAGTGATATTTATTGTGTAATTATGCTCCGTTTTGTTATTGCTGCGCAATTTTTTTTATTTATTTGTTATGTGTATTTTTCTTAAATTTCTGTTTAGTCATAATTTTACCGGCGACGACGTGACTTTTGTCGAAATGGAGAGGAAACGTTCGCTAGCGCTGTCCTTTGAGTGGATCCTAAGAAAATATACTCAACGGTTAATTGAAGGTGTAGAGATCGAAACATGTCCATGCGGTATGGTGCAATGCAATGGACACAGGTACTTTGAGCTTAATTGCGGAGGAAAATACAGACAGAGATGGGAAACGTCTCGAACATCGGCTCGTTTGAGAGACGTGTGATGAGCAGGGTGTGTTTGGTTGTTTGCAGTTGGTAATTAAATGTAAATAAACGCGAGGAGTTTGGGAATCGAAAGACGAAAATGTGTTAAGTCTTACACTTCCGTACGTGCATACTTGGAATTTAATGGTAAAAGTATAGTTGTCAGTGCGAGTGGAATCCTTATTTCTATTTGTTTTTGGAAAAATATTTTTCTTATATCGAGTATATAGGTATATAGAGTTTATGCCAGTGGACGATCATTTATACAATTGAAATGTTTCTTTTTGTTTTTATTTGTTAATGTTCGAGAAGTCCTTAACCGAACTTTGCGCTACAGTACTGAAACGAAGAAATTGTTAGAGTTTCTGTTGTGTGATCTCTATAATCTAAGCAGATGAGTTAATAGAATTCAAATTTGAATTAATTATACTTAATCTGTACATGAGTATAAGACACACAAATAGGCTTCGTTTTACATAATGGAAAATTATGCAATTATAGAAGGTTTTTATAGAAAAGGCAGTTTGTAGACAAGACAGTAGAATTCTCCACGCCATGTGTGAAGTGGGTATTTCTGGGACCTACTAAGCTCTTTAAAAAATTGTAATCTAAGACAGAGCTGGTAAAATCCAAACAAAAGATAGCGAAAATAATATATCAGGACAACGCGGGCGAATAAAAAGACGTCTTGAAAGATTTCTGTTTTTCGGTATTTTTATTTAATTATTTTATTCAAGATTACGGAAACTCTATTGCTCTGTCTGTCTGTCTGTGTATCATCTGTCTACCACCGCCTACTAGTTCATCAACTATAAGCCCTTCATATATGAATGCAGAATATATAGAATATTGATCCTAGGCATAGACCGTGCACTTTTGAAAGAAGCATTATTCTGGAGGTCCGAGTACAAACAAAAAGAGCGACAAATTTTTCTCGAATGTGTGCCTGTGTGCATATATACACGTGATACAGCTTTAAAAAGAGTCTGTATGAGTAGAATCCAAATACATATTTTTTTGAATTAAAGGTTTGAATGTCGAAGGAAAGTGAAAAGTGAAAGATTAAACAAACTCAGAACTAAATGTTTGAGGACGAAATATAAGGAATCGTGCGTTGAACTTAAAAAGGATATTCCTATCTTCCGCGCTACCTATTATGGTCCTCAATTTACTTCTGCTAAGGGAAATTAAAAAAATTAATGGCAAATAGTTAACAGCGTACTTAAATAATGTTCTTCTTCTAAGAAACTTTCTATTATACAATACGTGCCAATGGCTGCAAAGTTTGCGACAAACTTGTCGTTGCTAATGCATTTAACGACTAATTTATTAGCCAGCAATTTACAACCCAGTTCAGTCCAACTGATTTGTTCTCTCTGCTCGTCCTTTTATAGATGTGCTGAACCGTTCCAAGGAAGCAGTTTTGTCTTTTACTTCATAGCTTCCCTTGAGGTGTTAAAAGCTACTGGTACTTAAAAACAAAAATCGTTTTCTTGTAGTGTTGATGGTATTTTGAATATAATTCTTAAAAAAATCCATGCTATATACAATAGTATGGTGGATGTGTTGGCAAATATTTTCAATCGTTCCTCTTTTTCGAGGGTCTTTCCTGAAGCGCTCAAATGTGAAGATGTTGCACTATTGCTTTAAAAAGATTTTGCTGCTGTTATCTGAAACTATAGACACATTTCACTTCTTCCCATCTTTAGTAAAATCCATGAGAACTTGTAAAAAATTGGATAGTGAGTTTTTAAATACAACTGAGTTTTTCAATCCAATTCAATTTGGCTTTTCATTCATTCATTCATTTTCAATGGCACGCTAATCCTTCATGATGGTCGCGGGGGTAGGATGCTCAGGTGGACTCTCCATCCTTCTCGATCCTCCGCCATTGACTCCAATTCATCAGGAGGAATCCCTAAGCGGTTCCAGGTGAGATGTCGAACTTGATCCAACCATCTATTTCTAGGCCTTCCGTGAAGTCGCCTACCTGATGGCGCGGCAACCATGGCGCGTCTTGGAAGCCGGTCTGGGGGCATACGCACTACGTGACCAAACCAGCGAAGCATAGATCGTTCCGTTCGGAGAAGTAGCTGCTCAACGTTGAGCGCCTCGCGTACTCTGGTGTTGAGCACTCGATCCCTACGAGTTATTCTAACAACACCGCGAAGGAACCTCATTTCGGCAGCTTGTATCCGCGATCTTATTCTTTCAGTCACTACCCAAATTTCATGACCATAGGTGAGAGTTGGAACATATACAGAATTAAAAACCGATAGCTTAGCTTGAACACTAAGTTCGGCCTTCCTTATAACAGATTGGCCAAGCTCTCTCAAAATTGATCCAGCCTGACCAATTCTACAGGATAACTCGGCATTGCTCCTCCCATCACTCGTGAATAAAACCCCGAGGTACTTAAACTTCTCCACCTGCTTCAGTGGGACTCCACTAACATGCAGAGTGCACTGAATGGGTTTTTTGGAAACGACCATTACTTCCGATTTGTTCACGTTGATCTTCGTTCCAGCATCATCACAAACGGCTACAAACCTTTCGAGTGCGCGCTGAAGTTCGGTTTGAGAGGACCCAAGGATGACCAAATCATCCACAAAGAGCAGATGACTAATCCTTACTTCTCCCACTTTGAAACATTCCCCGCCACGGCTGCGCTGTATCATCCAATCCATATATGCAATGAAGAGGAGAGGTGAGAAAACGCACCCCTGGCGGAGTCCAACGCCCACAGTGAAAGGTATTGATTTAACACCGTTTATCCAAACACAGCTTCTACAGTTTGTAGATAAAGACTGCATCGCCCTTAACAGGGAAACAGCAATCCCATACTCCTGCAGAACACTCCAGAGTTTGCCACGAGGAACCCTATCATATGCTTTTTCCAAATTCACAAAACAAGTGTAGACAGGTTTGGCATATTCCCAGGCCTTCTCAAGAACCATTCTGAGAGTGGACATCGGTCGGTTGTGTTTCTACCGGGACGAAAACCGCACTGCTCATCCCCCAAACTGTCCTCAACCACAGCTCTGGAACGCTTTTCTAGCACCTTAGCGAAGACTTTCCAGGGAGACTTAAAAGAGATATACCCCTATAGTTGGCGCAATCTCTTTTGTCCCCTTTTTTAAAAAGAGGAACTATCACCCCCATTTGCCAATCACCAGGTGTTTCACCGCATTCCCAGGTCACTTTAATGACACGCGAGAGCCATTGAACTCCCTCTTTACCTAAAGCCTTGAGCATTTCTGGCCGAATTTCATCCACACCAGCAGATTTGCCAACTTTTAGCGCTTTGATCGCCAAAGTTACTTCCTCTACCGTAGGACTACTTTCCGCCCAACTCTCGACCATAGTTCTGTAATCTTCGGTGCCCTGTTCGGGATTGAGCAATTCTGAAAGTGCTCGCTCCATCTGCGTAAGATGTCCTCCTCATTGGAAAGAAGTCTACCGTCTTTGAATTTGACTCCTTCAACGATATTCAACTATTTTCCTCTGAGTCGGCGGACGGTCTGCCAGAACATCTTATTTGCAGATCTGTGGTCACGTTCCAATTTCTCGCCAAACTCCTTCCAAGACTGTTCTTTCGCTGTTTTCACAGCTAATTTGCAAGTTCTTCGCGCCTCAGTGTACCGATTTCGAGAATCGGAGTTCCCCAAGTGAATCCACACCTTAAAGGCTCTCTTCTTCTCTCTGATGGCTTCTTGAACTCCGGGCGTTTTAAACCAAGCAGTTCTTTTCTCACCACCAGCCGCCACACCAAGCCGCTTCACTCCACAAACATCTGCTGCAGTGGCAATAACCGCTGTTGAAAACAGTTGCCATTCTTCCTCTACATTTGATGGAACAGTTGGAATTCATTCAAACCTTTCAGATATTTGCCGCGCAAATGTCTCCCGTATCTCATTGTCCTGTAACCTCTCCCACCGTATGCGTGTAACCATCCTTGGTTTACGCTTTGGTAGGGGAGGCACTCTCTCGCTAAGATACAATGTGCACAGCACTAAGTGATGATCAGTTGACAGTTCGGCCCCTCTCAATACGCGAACATCACAAACCATTCTCTTCAGACACGATGGTACCACAAAGAAATCGATCAGCGACTTCTGCTGAAGGCTCTGACGGTACCACGTGTATTTGTGAATGTCTTTGTGCGGAAAGATAGTGTTCATGATGGATAAGCCATTTTCACATCAGAAATCCAACAACCTCTCTCCGTTCGCGTTTTCATCAGGATCACCGTTCCTCCCAATCACACTCCCTCATGTCATAACATCTACACCCACATGAGCATTGAAGTCACCCATCAGGACAAAAGAATCCATATCTGCAACCTTTTCAAGGCAACATCAACTTTATCTAAGAAAGCTGCGTACTCTGACTGAAAGTTCGGTGCATACATCTGCACCAATGCCAGAGTTGATCTTTCAAGCTTGAGCTTTAAGATCGCAACTCTCCCTCCTAATGGTATCCACTCCAATACTCTGTCTGTCAACCTGGGACTTGTGAGTACCCCCACTCCCGCCCGAGTAGACATTGAGGGTGCGACTCCTGACAGGAAGAGCTTCCACCCACCCGAAAGGTCCACAGTTTTAGAACCTCTCTGCTTTGTTGAAGAGACGCCAACTATATCTAGTCGACTTTTAACAGCCTCCCCAACAAGCTCAAGATCCTTCCCTGTGAGCGATGAGACGTTCCATGTGCCTATCCTAAGTCGATGACGTTGTCGAATCTCAGAGAGTCCATCTGTGCCCCTGTCGGTGCACAGCGCGCTCACCCCTTGACCCCCGTAATGGTTCGCGAGACCATTGACAGGAAGCTCGTATCCATTTCGGGTTTGACCCGGCCGGCTGCCGAGCGGGACAGGCCGACCACCAGACGCTCGCATACTGACGCCCTTCAGGCCTGGCTCCAAAGGATGCCCTGGCTTACCAGGCTTGGCAATATCCGAGGCCGGTCGATTCCTTCTTGTCATCATGGGGTGTGCGCTTTGTTAGCCGTAACTGGATTGTATGGATGGGAATAACTATTTAAGTTACCCCATCCGCACATCCCAGTCACGTTGCCCGCCCCCCACCACGAGGAGGTCAGCTGCCAGGGGGGCTCAATTTGGCTTTTAAAAAGGAAAATCGACTGCTCAAATAACGTCACTCTTAATTCCACTAGAGTTTCCTGTTGAGTTCTATAGGTATGGTACAACGAACTAATGTTATAACTACCGTGGTTTATAACTCTATTCTGCAAAATGGGGTAATTCCGCAGCAATTTATAGAAGAAATGATTTTCCCGATTCATAAAAAAGGGTACACATCCGATCCTTCTAATTATCGCGGAATATCCTTCTTGAATTCTTCCTACAAAATTTTCACTGCCATCTTGCAGAGACAGGTAAACTCATGGATTGCGGAGAACAATCTATTATCTGAAAACCAAGCTGGTTTCAGATCGGGATATTCAACTATAGACCAGTCTTTGTTTTAGGGAGCTGTTTTATGGGGCTGTTAGCAGTACGAAACGGTTGAAGGGTTGTTAAGATTTTTCATTAAAAAAAATCTTTCGCCTTCCTTCAAGTACACCAAAATATATGTTAATGCTGGAAACTGGGCTTTCTTCACTTTTCATATCAACACTTAAATTACAAGTTGATTACATCTTATAAGTCCTTAAAATGGATAATAATCGACTCCCTAAAAGGGTGTCGAACTATTTAAATCGAATTAGCTGGTATGCTGATCGGTTGGAACTAGCCCGCGGTTTTGGAAATGAGCTTGTTTTAAACAACGAGGATTACAGCAATTGGAAATCCGTTCTTTATCAGCTTATATCATCTGTAGATATCTTTCTCCAGCGCAGGCATCCAATTTTGCACAGGACAATTTACAACAGACTATGTTACGATGTACAGCATACAAACTACTTTAGTAATGAGCATAATATAGACGTAATATCGACTATGCTAAGACTACGTGCTGAGGTGCTTCGCTTAAAGTACATTCCGCATAAGGATGATTTGCCAACCCTTTGTGGGTTATGTAAATTCGCAGAAAGAGAGGATATTTTAGACTTTTTGGGCAAGCGTCCAGTCCTGAGAGAAACGAGAAGAGCTATCTTCGGCAGTGATTTTTTAACGGACCCCCAATCCATAATAAAATTAAATTAACTGGAGGTTCCTACTTTATATCAGTACTGCAAAATAGCCTTTTCTTATCGAGAGAGGATTATTAACTATCATTTCTAATAAATATATATATTGTATATGGTATATACAATATAACAATGAAAACTTATTATTTTCACTCTGGCACACGGCAGAGCCATGCTTTTTTTGATTTTTGTAAACTGTAAAAATGTAACTGACGTGAATTTAAAGAAAATCGAATCTAATCTAAATCTAAATTGCAATTATATATGTAGCTCTTTGATATTAAAAACAATTTTTCAAATTTCACCATCTCTCTGTATTTTTAAAGTTTTCTTATAACCTTAATACTCGGTAAATGAACAGTGAAATCTGGGATTCAAATATACTAAGAAGCCTGTTTGAGTTCACCCCTGTCTTTCCTTGTTTAATGACAATATTATCAAGCATTAATATCGTATTTCAGCTGCCCCGCCCTTAAAAGCAGAATTCCATGTTCCACTCATTTAGTGCAAATTTTTCCCTCAATCATCCTCATAACATTGAACGTTCTTAGCTAAGTCCGAAGTTAATCTAACAATTTTCACAGCTCACAACGTGAGAAAGTCGCAAATCCTTAAAAATTGCGAAAATCCGCGTCCTGATCTCAGCACGTCGAAGGAATGCCAGACGCGTCCCCTATACGTATACAATATGTATTCTGCAGGGCGTTGGCATAATCCTAATCCGGGCATTGTTAGAGTGCGTCCCTTGCATCACCTTTCATCCTGCGCAGCGCTGATGCTGATGCTCGCTCTACTATGCAACAAACAAATCGAAAGGATATCCAAGCATCATCCTCTGAGCACGAAGGTGTCAAATGATTGTTTGGTCGCGCATTGTCTTGAGGCGACACCTAGAAAAACATTTTCACCTCCTAGCAAGCAAGGAAGGATATCCTTTGTGCGACTTTTCGTTGTTACTTGCGCAAAAAAAGAAAGGAATTGTATAGGTACCTACCTAGCTGTCGCATTAAAAGAAATTTAAATCCAAATTTGTATCTGTAAGGATTTCTTCGTCATTCACATTGTGCTCCTCTGTCCATGGAAACCAAACTGAGAATGCAATTTATCGGAAGATGTAAAGCGGATAACACAGGGATTATATGTATGTTTTCCCTTGCAGCAGCACACCGAACGTATGACTAACTGAAGGATGTAATTGTGCGCAAGGACAACCAACAAACAAACCAACAGCAAAAAAAAAACTGAAAACACACGGAAAAACTGTGAAATTCAAAACGTCCTTTTTATCCTCGTCAAAGCAGAGTTGGTGGTGGTGCTGATTACCGCTTCCGGGCGATTTGATGCATATATACCCACCCACCTTCTTATTTTATAGCATATTTGTCTATTTGTCCCTGTTCCTGTGAATGGGTCCTGTGATTTGGTTGCTCCCGAGTTACAGGATATCTTGTTAGGGATTCCTCTTTCATTTCCACTTTGTATTTTTGTTTGTTTGTACCGGTGGCGTGTAATATATATACATATTCCTACAGCCAGCGCAACAGACAGCCAACTGGCAGAAGATTCCAATCTCTTTCAAGATTTGACAGTTCATTTCATTCTTCGTTGAGCTGTAAGAATTTAATCACACATACACCGAGAGACAGGGCTGCTTTTCCCACCTCTCCATCGCCTCCGATTCCCAGGTGACACGAGTGCGGCGGCGACCGAAATAAAAATGCGACCTTGTTTGCTTGCCATATAAAAATGATCCAATTTCCGTTTCGGTTATTTTGATGGATCTGCAGATGAGGAGGAGGATGAGGATGCGAGGCTCTATAAAGGACAACATTGTATTTGCATAAGGACGAGGGTTGGCTTTTTGGAAGAGATTCCTTTTTTTGGTGTCGGGATTTATTTTCGGAGTCAATGTCAAAGGAGATCTATGTTTCAATTTGGATGGACAGTAGGCAGTGATATCTCTTGGATCTTAAAGGGATGGGATTTGTATGATATTTTGGAGGTTTATTTTCATCTCACACCTAGTTATGGTTACAAAATCTTTTCCTCTTTAAATTATAGCCGAGGTTGCTGTGGTGGCTGAACGATTCACATTATCAGTTGAAGTTCTTTGCCAGCTGAATACGTCGTTCCAATCTAGATGAACCAAAGGATATAAAATGAAAAAAAACAAAGTTTTCTACAGCTTGTCCGGATCCGCTTCCTGACCGCAAGGCTGTTGGGCATTAAACTTAAGACCAAGGTTTTGTACCGCATGGCTGGAGAACAGCTGAAATCAAAGTTCTTGAAGATCAATTTACAACATATCATTTCCGTCCTTCTGGACAATGGATTCGCTCTGTGGAAGTTGCGTGCCATCATAATGGTACCTCATCGAGAAATACTGAAGCGCGACGTCGTAAACCAGCGCCTGTATTTCGCCAACTACTACCACTCCACTAATGCCCACAGATGTTCGCCAAACAACCTGCTAACTCAGATAACTTCAACAGACTAGACCTAACAATAGAGGAAAAAAAAGCTCTGGCTCAATGAACTGAATCTAAGAATACTTCTCCCAAATTGTTGAAAAAGTATTTTCACAGGCCCATCTTTCTGATTGTACTAAGGATGGGGCACTTACATAGAAGGTGCTCTTTGCCAGTGCGTCTACGTTGCCAGTGTCTGCTTAGTTCAGCCGTATTTAAACCACCTATTAAGTTGGGTCATCAATAAGTTGAGGCCAGTAATTCTGTTAGAAGTGTTAAACGTGCTAGGTGCTTTCAACTGTTTGTGAACGACCATTAATTGATCTAGTAGTTACCCGTATATCTCCTGACCTAACAGAGTATTACGTTGAGGATTTAAGTAAGTGAATGTGAGTCATTGCGACGATGTTCACTAGCTTCTTTTATCTTTTCCTAGCGTTATCAAAGACGACAGCTCTCGGGAGGCTGCGATATTTAAGACTTAAGCCTGGAACACACTCGTAGCTAGGCCCTGGCACTTTAAAGAGCTGTTGCGCCAAATATTTGTATTTTTTTTGTACACTGGCGTGGTTTTGAAGCTTTATTTACCAGGAAATGGCAGCTTTGTTTTCCATATGCGGCCCGGCCCGTCCGTGAAGATCGATCTGTTGCTCGGGTCTATGACTTTTTCTTCTATCCAGCTCTTTCTTGTAGAGAGTTTGACATGGGCATTTAGAACGAAGACAATATAATGTGTTAGGTAAACAATTCCTGCTTCCAGTCATTATATGCCAAAATTCCTCTGTCCTCTAGCCCTTTTCCAGGACTTGGATTGGTGAAGATGGAGGGCCAAAATGTGAATCCGTTTTTATCACAAGTATATTTACTAAGACCGCAGTCGACGTTGTTTTAATATTCCCAGAGAAACCTAAGTACGATGATGCATGCAAGTCGTTGGACTTTAATAATTTATTTTAGATTCCTGGCAAGGCACACATACATATGTATGTACATATGTCGGAACGGGTCTGACAATACATCCAATGGATGATGACTGGTGTGGACCCCTTTATTTTGGAAAAAAATCATCATTTGCGTGCAGACTGACTAACTGATAATTTCTTTATCTTTTCCAAGGCCCTCATGGATATCATTACTTTTGTTACTTTTGGCGCATTTTGCTGAGGTTAAGTTGCTTGGGGCTGACTGTAGCAGTTCAGTGATGGTTTTGCCTATTGCCAGTAACACTGTGCCTAAGTTTCAATGAAATTTCGTTCGCATATTAAATCATAACGAACTTTATTTCTTGATTACCCTAAACTGATAAGGTTTGACTTGTTCTTCATTTTATTTGTTTATTGTTCCTGGAACACTCAATTTTCTCTACACAATGAAGGAAATTAATTTTTGTTTACAAAAGGATCATGCTGACCAGACCGACTCTTCCAAATTTTATTACCCCACTTGTGTGCACTCGTGGTGTTCAGAGCAGTTGACACTTTTATGAGTCGAGAAAGTGGTGGAAGGTCCTTCCCTTATCGGATTCTCAAAAAATCTCAAGTGGCCCCATGCGGAGGTGGCGGCACGGTGACCACAAAACACACAACAACTCGTTTAAATTTTATATTTTATGCTAATCCGCGTGAAACCTTCGAACGCTATACTCTACATGACGGGAGATATATGTATTTCCTTTCAAGGAATCAGTAATAAGGGAGTAATTCTACGTCGAGTTAAACTCCTGACAGTTTGATATGGAAGGGGTATATGCCTAATCACAGTTATTAGCCGAACCAAGTCCACATGCATAATGATAATGCCCTGCGCTCTGTTGTAGACACACGTCTGTGTTATGTCAGCGGGTGACCCAATGCCAGTGCGATAGCTCTCGCTTTCATTCGGAGGCCTATGATTAATTGAGATAATTCATGTTCGATTTTTACACACGGAGGATCCTCGTTTGGCCCTGTGGGCGTTGCATCGATGCAATGCGTCGGCATGACTTGAAATTTTTATATCATGTTCTCACTTGTTGCGCTAAGGCGCGCGGCGGCGTTTCACATGGAACGTATAGGTGGTGCCTCGTTTTAGAGAGTAGGTTGGGGATCTCATTATCTTGGTGTTCACGTGGTAACAGTTTATTGCGCAACATTGTGGATGTATTCAAATTAGATAAAATTGTTTGTGGAATGTTTTCAAAGGGCGAGACCTCAAGATGTTGGTTAATATAACATGAAGAAAGTGTGTAATGTTATTTTAGGGAACATCTTTTCTTTGGAAATTTCAACCTTTATACGCATATGTACAAAAATAATACGGGATGGAAGTGAAGGTGTAGCAAGCAATAATGAAGTGAAAATGGGAGACCTTTCTCCGTTTTATAGCAAATTCTGATCATCTTAAAGAACCGAAGTCCTATACATTTATAATATGAGCGACGAAATATTATAGGTAGTATAACTTCCTACCGACTGTCTACTTTTTTACACCTTTACAGAAACACTCTTTGGATTTAAGATACACAAATGGCTGCCATGAGCGTATTTCATCGTTTTAAGTTTAAATTTGGTCACGCGTTGTTATTTTTCACCCAACCCCATACACTTGGATATTCGATACCGCTAAGTAAGTGGATACTTGAGGTTTGGAAGGACATACTTGAGATGCCATTATGATTTTTGAACTATAAGCCTCCTCCTGCACATAACCCTAAGCCATTGGCTACAACTACTGAAACGCAGTAATTTTTTGATATAGACTTCGGAGAACATTGCAGTATGTATGTTTCTGATTTGACTTAAACAGTGTGCAGAATATTGCATTGTTCTGTGCACACAATTTTCGAAAATGTATGCATTTTTCCTCAACCCATCAAGTGTAAAATAACATTCTAGAAAGCTAAAGCCTTGTACACTATTAGCTTAGACTACTGTGAAGATTAGTAGTAGTAGTAGTAGTAGTGATTTTATTATTCAGTATTTCACGATTATCTAAAGGCTATCATGAAGTCTAGTTTTGGGTATGAAAAAAGTGGCCCAAGATGAGCAAACAAGCAAGTTTAAATATGGATATGGATATATATTACTTATGTCCTGTATCACTTTGTGGGTCCTAGGACCTCTACTACGTCTACGCGCCATCGTGTACGGTTTCTGACAATATGTCTGAGCTCTCCCCAACTGCCGGTGCCTCCTTCTCGACTGTTCTGCGCCATGTTCTACTTGGACCGTTAGGTCTTTCTGCATCCTGATTTAATGGTTTCCATGAATATGGATATGTTTGCCTGCAATTGTTCTAAAAAAACATGCATGAACGGAACGTCTTTCGCAGCCCGTTAGAGATCTTCTCAAATGAAATAACAAATTACGAACCTATCACTTTCATGCTTTACCGGGCTACTCGAAAACATTGTCTACGATTCAATGTACATACTTGCAAAGCAATCAACACAGATTCTTAAAAGGTAGATCTGCTGCGACGAACCTGAAAGAATTTGTTTCTCGAACACTCTTCATTAGAGGACGGTACTGAAGTTTATGTAATTACCACCGATTACAGCAAAGCTCACACCAAATAATTAAGCTCAAACGCAGTCTTCGGTTTTTCACTATCTTCAACTTCATGGACTAAGTCATTTCAATTGACGCCACCCGTTCTCTCTCTATTGTAAGCTCAACTTCCACTCACACATTGATCATATCATCAATAGGGCCAACCTTACTCTCGCGTTCATCAAACTAAAGGCTCTGGAAACTGCACGAATATCTCTTTACCAAAATTATTTTTGTTACAGAACCAGGAAACATAGAAAAATAAAATAAATATTTGGCGCAGCTCTTCAAATGCCTGGGGCTAACTTCTCGCAACCACTTGTATTGTGTGCGCTATACTTTTTCACACGAATGGAAGGGACCAACAGTTTAGTGACGTATTCGAAGGGCAATTTGTTTTTGAGAAGCTTTCTCGTGACAACAATACTCTCGGAACTTTGTCAGACGTTCGCGAGAGGTGGGACCGTGAAAAAATTCTTTTGTGTTTTCTGAGATTCGAACATGGAACTTCACGCGCAGTGGTCCGACACACAACCACTTGCGCCACGGCGCCAGGAAATATATTTTCAGAAAATTACAATCTACAGCAATACAAGAGCAGAATCAGCACACATCTGCAGACATCTCGAGGCGCTGTTTCAGTGTTATAGGTTCACTTTCCTGAGGAAAGGCTATACAAAAAAGCACAATAGAAAAAATTGTACTTTAGAGAGAAACTTAAGACTTATCAGCCTCTCCTTAGCTTTGCTTGAACATTTAGAATGCCAAGAAAAAGTGCAGGTGTAGTAGCAGCGGAATAATCTGTTCTCGTTACAAAATCAGTCAACGTACATAATTGCACAATGAAGGGAATAACAGAAATCAGTTAAAGACAAAACCAATACGAGTACATACCATATTCTCAGGCAGATCGTGGCGAGCAGAAATCCATTTGTTCTTGGAGACAGATTTCAGATTATCGAACTGTGTGATGGTGAGTATATGAGGAAATGGACAAATGGTGCCTGTATTGAAATTTTTAACACAGTCCGGTAAAACCAAAGCTTGCCTGGACTGTCTAGATCTAATCGTGAGCTTCAAATACAAGTGTTACCTTTAAATGGATACAGGGGCACGAAGGCTTCAAAAGTAATGAGCGAGTAAACTGTTTAGCGGGGAGACGCAAATCACTCATTCATTGATCCTGAATCATACTCTGGTACACCATCGAGTTTCCAACGGACATTTGAATATTGAAGTTAATTAACAGCCTCAATCCGATTGTTGGCTAACCACACAGACAGCACAATAGATCTTGCAGGTAGTGAACAGGGATCTCATTGTTGTTCCGTGTAGCTGTCCACAGGAAGCAGATCGCTTTCTGTGTGATCGAACCTTAAATCGATCAGTTGGTACTGGAATACGATTCTCCGCAACTTACAAACCGCAATTTCGTTTGTAATTCTCGTTGAACTAAAAATAAGCTTCGTCATTATAATGGTGAATATGGGCCAAGAATTAATAAGCTGAAAAGCTCTTCCGTATCCTATCAGAAAAATCGTTCTCAACCAGTCTGGACGCAGTCTAGAGTGGGTAATATGTATCTACTATGGCTATGACAAAAGCAATGGCTGAAGTCTGAATATAACTGAAGGCAGCAAAATGGCGAGATTTCTTTCTTCAATGAACAATCATCTGCTCCTTTTACGACACAGAGAAGGTTTTTGATAAGACTCCGTAGAATGACCATGCATATACCTTCACCCACTTACCAATGGCAATCATGTAGAATACATATATTAAATTTAAATGCGCTCAAAGGACCCCACTTTTGTCTCAACTTATCCATTCACTTTACCGCGAAATTATAATCCATCTTCTACCCCAGAGTGTCCTTGTGAGCTGTATAAACCTAACTATATCCGATCGAAACCAAGGCAGATGGTTTCTTGGTTTATCTCGGGTTTACTTGTACTCCATTAAAATCACATCGTTAAGTCGAATTATAACTGAGTAAATGATGATGATCAGCGCAAAATCGTTTCACGTTTAGCAAAACCCACTCTACTCCTAATTTACGATCGCTAATGATGAGCTTACATGCGAATTTCGCATTTGCGAAGCCCCCAATCGGTAATTGCTTCATTTCCCTTGCAGTGACAGGCGCTGACAGGCCCCGAAATCAGGATTCATATAATTTTCGATCAACAAAATGCACCTAAATGAATTGTTCCAATTACAGCCCAGTCAGAGTGGCCACCTGCGATTTGCCAAATGACCCATCATCTCCCACTAACCCATACAAAGAAATTTGTTCAAATTGCGGATGCAGGAGAACGTCAAATTCCACTTCCTCCAATTATATCCCCAAATTCGAAATCGGATGGCTGCCACATGCCCCCAGAAATGCGAACTCACTCATTCGCTCATCAGCTCTGTCTGTGAGCAAATTAAGTCACCGTGTGTCGATTACGCGCGTAGATCGGGCGCAATTACATCTCGAAAATCGCCTCCAACTGTAATTTTGGTTAAATCCTCCCTCTGTTCTCCCTCAGAAGATCTGACTGGCTTTGTTTGGCCACACAGAGAAAAAAAAATGTAATGCTTCCATAATTGCTTGAGTCAGGCAGCGTGAAAGAGTTTTCTTTGTGCGATTCGATGGATCTCTGGCTCCATCGTCGTCATCGTAGTTGCTGGTACCCGTCGAACAATAATAGCAACAACAACAATGGCAACCGAACAAAATTAGATTTTCGTTACGCGCATGGTGGTAGCATGGCTTTAAGAAATTAACACTGGACGAATGGACAGACGGTTCGAGCGCTACTGTACGTTGTGGTATGTCTATGCACCGGATTGTATTTTGTTACGGAACCAACGATGGACACAACAAATGCTCTGACTAATTCGGTGGACAAACTTCTGGGACTGAAGCAGCAACGGATTGGTTTGGTCTGGCTGTGCTGGGTACAATTGGACTTCTTACGGTGTCCGGTCTCTGCGACGGATCATTTACAATTATCAGGTGAACAAACAACAGTGGGTAAACACTTTTTGTAATTACGATGCCTTGCGTTTGTGCACGAACCGTGTATCACCATTTAATTTTGAAGAGTTTCACATGAGAGGTGCGCTTTGTGAGCGTTTTCCTTAGGGCTGAGAAATTTGTCAAATTGTGGGAGAGATCCAGATCTTCAAATGCATTTGTTAGGCAGATTAATGCTATACTGGTAGGAGTTACTAATCTTCTTTTCATTCTTAGAGGCCCTTCTAGAGAGGTAACTATAAATACTAAAAGTGTGCAACTGAGCCGAACTGTATAAACGAATTGAAATAATAGTTAATAGTTCTGAACGTAAGTCTTAAGAGTTCTGAATGATATGAAATGCTGCTGGTACGAGATACAACTACAGATAAGGCGTCAAGTGGAATATAAGCTCTAGACTCATTTGAAAAAGTCGTCCTACGTATTGCAGGAATTGCGAAAACATTTCCCTACTAAACAGTGCGTTCACATTCTATTCAACGTTCCCACTGTGTGAGCGTCTAAAACTGATTTATACCATACTTATTGGAGCATACTTCTGTGGCTTTTAAACACGTCTGTTGCCACCAAATAAAGAACTACTTCCAGACGACAACGTCATCATTTTGATAATACTCTTATATTTGCCGCAGTCTGAGACCGGGCGAAATGGTCTTTAATTCAATAAAGACAAAGGCAAATACACGTTGCCTACACAAAAGCATATCTGCAGCACAAATACAAATTGACCCTTAAACTGCTCCTACAGACATGTTTGGAGCACTAAAGTCTCCTTTTATTCAGCGATTCCAGATGTGGGGATTTTTCCCCATTTGGGGGAATTTTTCACTGAATGGGGAAACTGGCGAAAAGTGCTTGTAAAATGGAGCAAAAACGAAATGCACACAAAATAAATAATTTGACATACATATGTAACGTACTCGTATGTATGTATTTGGCGGACATTTTCTCATTTATGTTGGCGAGGAGCGAAGGCTGGGAGACTGTAAATGAAATAATCACGAGTGTGATGCAGCAACTGCATATAGAGGAATGGGCAACGAGAAACAAAGATCCTGCCAACTCTGACAGCTAAAAAAGAAACGATGAAATGTCAAACCTGCCTCTACGAAGGAATGTCTTGACTGGCGGTGCCGCAGGGGAACAACAGGACAGAGAAACAGGATTGTTTTCTTAGCACGTAACTATACACGCGAATGGAGTCGGGCATAATTGTAGCACGAGCTACAAGTATCCATAAAGGATACCCTACCAGCGCATAAAAAAAAAGACATACATACGTATGTAGTTATGTAGTAAAAAATAGAACTCGAACAAAAGCCTATGGATTTGTTTCGTGTATAGATATATGTATAATAGTGTGTCGTATCACTGCGCGTGAGGTTCAATGTTCGAATCCCAAAAAAGATCAAAACATTTTTCATGGACGCATGCACGCACCTCTCACGTACATTTGTAACACCCCTATTGTGGAACCCGTTGAGGGGAACGAACAGGAACAACTCTAATAATGAAAAATTAGCATCGTGCAATTCGCAGACATGAACCATTCACATATCGGTAACGTCAGTGAGATTCACTATATCGTGGAAAACGAACGGATTGAATCTCCCTACGTATTTGACATCTGCAGCTATTTCATAGTGGATTTGGTTGTTGTGTGTATGAAAACTTACGTTGCTTCTGGTAGATCCATAATATTGTTACAAAATTCGCCGATCGAGCCGAAGACTTCCAGAGTTGCGACGGACGGTGGAGATAAAAAGAGCTGAATTTTTCTGGTTCCCGAGAGGGTTTTTTAATTTCTTATTTATTTCAATAATGTTTTTAACCAAATTTACGTTTAACAAAAAAAAAAAAAAATCTAGTACATTTCTCTCTTTAGGCTTATAATCTGCGCGTCTCTAATAACGCCTGTCAACGCTGACCAAAACAAACTCATCGCTGGGCTTCTGACAGCCTCCTTTTATATTTGGCTCTGGCTTTCCAGACAAATTACAAGATTTCCAATTCGCCACTGGAATTCCATCTGCCAAGAATCTGGAAAGTTCTGATACCTTCAGGTTGACAGCTACGAGATGTTTCTCAGGGCTTCTCGGTGGTTAAGGTTTCTTCGTCGACTTGTGCGCTCGCGTAATAATATTTTCCATTTTTGCTTTTAACTGAGAACGCCGTCTTCTGTCTGAAGATGATCTTTCATTAAAAAACAATGCAACCCTATCCATTTTCACACAACATTTTTTTTTTTTCCGAATTGAATTTTCACAAAACTCATATGTGTTTCAAACGAGCTATCACAATAGAAATTTCTTATCAACAATTCTGGTCGGTAAGGAGGAGTATCCAACGGATCTCACGACAGCGTTTTTATGTTCACGTGAATCGAATAGGTGAAGGGAAACTCAGATCCGACGGATTCCATGATAGGGGTGAAAGCTTCTCAGAAACAGCATACAAATAGCCCTTCGGATACGGCACAAAGCTTTAAGTCTCTTCCGTTCGTGCGAAACATATAACGCAAACAACACGAGTGATTGCAAGAAGCTATTCCAGCCCCTTCAACGGCTGTTGTGCCAAATATGTACATTTGTATGAACATCATTCAACTGATCTCCACGGAAACGTCTGCACGATTGAATGCGCTGAATCCAATTTTTCAGTCACAATGGTCCGGTAGCGACCTCCATTGACTGTTACTGCATTGCCAACATCACAATACAAATTTCCCTTCCGATACGGCACAAAACTGCAGGTCCCTTCCATTCGTGCCAAAAAAATATAACGCACACAACACGAATGGTTGCAAGAAGCTATGTCTAGACACTAATGAGCTGTTGCGCCAAGTTTATAGTATATAATATTGATCCTTTCTAACATACCTCCGGCAGCACTATGATGTGGAAATAAAGAAGCGTCTACTTATCTGGTGGACACTAGCAAAATTTCAAATTCTATTTTCGGTGTTTTCAATCATTTGTCCATTGACGTCGACTAGGTCTATCAATTGCTACGCTCCGAGATATACTGCAGTTCTTCCTTTTATTTAGGAAGAAGTATAACCTCTTGCTTTAATCTACGCGATGCCACCTCTTCAATTTTTCTCATATCGTATCGGTATCACTCATGCTTCAAATAGCTTGTGTATTGCGCATAGATTCAGTTTTAATTATTAATTTCAAAAGTTATCAAAAGATGATGAAAGGAACTCACATTTCACATCATCTAACTCGTTGGCATTTCCCACAAGTTCACATCCGCTATCCATCTCTTCACGCACTACCTCTACTATTGACAGAAAGCAAACTCCTCTATTGCACTACAAACGACGACGTGACATACCGCAATAAGACGTGCTACATTTTTCGAATGCTTCCCTTCCCTCTTATTCAATTAACGGCGATCTAGATATCTGCAGTCCAACTACTCTGAAACATCTCCTATACTAGCCCAATGCCTTGCAACATTCTACCACCTTTTGTTAATTCAATCATCACCATTCCACCGGACCGTCATCGCTCTACGAATGAGGAATAAACGAACTGATTCTTCGTTGATTGGAAGCCAAATAAACACTCAGCTCTCTCTGTGCACTGGTTCTGGAGGTCCATCACCTCTCACCTGCACTAGATGACGAATCATCGAGACATTCTTCATCATCATGACCGTCATCATCATCATCATCATCACCAACATTGCAACAGTATCAAGCACTAGAGAACGGTCAAGCGACGATGAAGTGATGGAATTGGAACAAATCGAGTAGCAATTTATCCAGTAATCCGTGCTTATTGCTTCTGTAAATATTTTTTTACCGCTTTCTGTTCACGACGTCGCTCCACGAGATGCATTCCCCCATGTGTATGCCCACCTCGTTCACGACGACGCGCAAGACTTTCAAACCAGCCAAGTGTCGAAATTTAAATTTATATACCAATTCCATTAGCCACCAAACCACACACACACGCTTCACACATCTCAGGAACTCAAATCGCCTGTCAAAATCCAATTTTAATAGGCATGTCACATTAGCGCTCCTACATCGCTTTACCGTCCGCTTACCGTATCTTACGACGACGGACCACTTAAATTATGCGCAGCACTGCGTTGTCGGGTGTTAATTAGCACAAATACGCGAGATAAGCCTCAAGTCAATTAAGTCCTTATCGGTGGTAGCTGGAGCAACTACTTTCAGTCGGTGGACAGGACATCGCCACTTACAGCAGAAATTCTTTGTCGTTGCTGCAGATAGCGCTGATCCATTAACTCATCATCGAGACGAGATGCGGTTTTTCGGTAGAAAAATGCAAATCCGTGACCAAACATCTTTAAGTGATTCATGGCACATCCTATCTTCCGGTCCTCACCGTCGCGTCATCATCGCCGAGCCCAATGCAGCAATTTGTCGCAACACAAATAAATTTCTGAAATTAGACTCCTTTGGTGGAGAGGACAGGACAGGAAGGACAAGACAACAATGTCCCTGATGTAATCCGACACTCTGCGGCATTTAGTTGATGTTGATGTTGATTTTTTGGCAGAAGGCGGCAAGTGCTTCGGACGAGTGTCTATAATTTTGCTAGGCTTCGCTTGGCTTGGCGGTACTATTGATCCAGCGCGGTACGATGTTGTGTTGACGCAGACAGTCTTGGCGACCGTAGACATACTTATGCAATAAGAGGAGGTTTTTGCTTTCTGCTCACTGGGAAAGAATGACAAAGCAGGACAATTTAGGGAGAAACCATAACGAAGCATAAAATTAGAAAGGCCGGCAAGCAGATCGACATGAAAGAGGACGAAAGAAGTGTGCTGTTGAGTTTGCCAGATGTCAAATGTTAAGGCAATCGCAGAAAATTTAATTTTCAGACAAGCCGTGTGTTGCTGCTCGTGACAAATTACTTAAAAGGCTTCGGGTAAATTGAAAACTTTCGACATGGTCTTGGTCATGGCAAGAGATTACACTTTTCTAGAATAACGCATAAATTTCCCTTTACGGAGTTTCGAAGGTCTTCGGGGAACAGAATGCCATTTTAGAGCCTAGATAAAATCTTAGTCCGATTTTAGAATTCGCTTAATCCGAAGACAAAAGGAGTGGCACATTTTGTAGACATTGGCGTACGAAAACATTGCATGGAGAAGAGCAATAAAAGATAAGAAACAGATGTTAAGAAGGACGTCGTTATCATTAACTTTCTGGATCCACAGGTAGAGGGAATAGCTCCCCAAGTGTTGTTATTTTGCCGCACAATATTATGTAGCTTAACTTGAACCTACTTACCTATCTATATACGAGTAGTACATCCATCTACATGTATATCCACCCTTTCATCAAATGTGGTTCCCGGACTCACGCCAGCGTGTTCACAGTTGCCCAATTTTCTCTTCAATTGTTCGAAGCTTAGCCTTCTGAGGGCGAACATATCTATTAATGTGTTTCTCTGGTTAGAGGACAGGAGTGACTGTGCCTTGCTCAGTCCAGCACAGAAAAATTGCACGTTTACGCGTTTAGTGAGAAAAAAATCTAGTCCAAAAGTGCCCTTCATTTTGTTCAATGATTATTCTGCACAGTTAAGCACTTGCTATTCAGGTTCTCGTTATGTTCTGACATTTTAAACGGTTCTGTATAAAAATAAATAAAAAATTAGTGAAAAAGGGATGATATACTTATGTACGTAACTGAGTGCAAAGGAGTATTTTAATTGTCATTATCACTATTGACCAATACTCTGAAATACATTACTGACCACCATCAGAAGAAAGTAGTGACGACAGTGTAGAGTCTTGCCAGACTGAGCTTAGGATCTCAAATCCCCCTAACAGTCCAATTCTTTGCAACAAGTGAATTTTACGCGGTCGTAACTTACCTAATGCAATGCCTCTCCTGGATAATCAACAGTAAGTAAACCCTTTGTTTCTTTAAGTTATCGAAACATTGAAACGGAGTCCTTCAGTTGTGTGCATCTGTCAGCTGGTCTTAACTGTGAAGCATATCTCCAATTGCAAGATGAATTAAAATAGTGGGAAAATTTCCTCTCTATCCTCCAAGCTGATCCTAATATAAAATAAATGCAAAATCACCCTATTTTCTGAATACTGATATAAGCTAGCTGATATTGTTCTAGTATTTACTTGCTGCTGTAGTATTTGGCTTGTACAGGCAGTAATTTTACTTCCGTCCGGAATATGGAAGGCGGGCTGGAAATAGGCATATAGAACATTGCAGCTACAAGAGAAGGTAAAGGTGGCTGTCCTGACAGGAACAGGAACACACTTAGACCGCTTGGGTCCATTTTGATAGTCCTGACATAGGACCATAGCTACAAGGGATAGTATGTAGGTATGTCCACCAATGCTCAAGTGTAGCTTAATGCTATCCGAGTTCTATAGCTATAACCCCTAGTTTTTTTTTATTTATTATTGTTCACTTGGATCTTCTTCTTCCTATTTCGGCGAGGTTATGATCCGAAAACAAGGAATCATAACACTCCCACTTCATCGCATTTCTACTGATCCACCTGTGGGGTTCGCTGCCGATGTCGTCGCATTTGTGTGATCCAGGAATATATACGCCTTTCTCTCCCGCCTCGCGATGTCTTTGGAACGGATATTGGATATTGCCTTATCTTCAAAATTCTTATTCGATCAAGCTTTGTCACTCCTGCTGTCATGTGAAGCAACTTCATCTCAGCTGCCGTTAATTTACGCAGCAGCACAAATACTCTGTCTTTTTTGAACTAATGCTACCCATTTTCCTCCAAAACTTTCACTCACACCCATTATAAAATCAAAGCTTATGTTAAGAGCTATCTCGATTAACTGCTGGACCACAATGGTGTCGCTGTCGCTGTCGTACGTCGTGTTCATATGTGAATCGCGTCGCATATCGTAAGCCTCTCAAAAAATGCGTCCACAATGAAGTCGTATTCCTACGTTATTTAAATATCAACTAGATCAAAAATGTGTTTACTTAATTCCAATAAAATTAATTGAAGGGTTTTTCAAAGCGGATGTGATAAATTCCACAATATTTCATATGATAATATATATACAGATTGACAGGACGTACGACCGCGACTACGACAGTAACAGCGACACCATTGTGTTTCAGCAATAAGTCGTCTGGCAAATGTCGTCACTTGTATTTGAGGAGCTGGAATTCAAAGACTATTGCCTAGTTTATTCCCTTTTCAAACTACGTCCATACTTTCAGACAGCTTATAGAGTTCATGGTTGCATATTCTCTTCTTTCTGTTGTCGTGTCGTACGGGATCAAATATTCAATAAAGAATCGTTCTCTAAGAAGAGATCACACTCAGTAACATAACTGATAAGGCTAAAACTCTGCAGACTATCAAATTTTTCCATCGAGTTAAAAGCTTTGAACCCTGTTGATCCATTCAGCAGAAGTAACAGCTGTTTCCTAGAGTTTTGCTCATCATTTCAGAATTTTAATTTCGCTTACTTTGCAATAGCCGTGAAAGTAATCGCTACGTCTTAACGAAATCCCGACTGTTTACGTACTACTACTAGTTAGTTAGTTGAAGATCCATCTTTTCGAATAGATTCTGGTACTCAGACTTAACCCAATCTCGGTGATTCAAGAAATTCCATGTTTAGCATGTTTACCGAGAAATCTACATTATTTTTCCCTTATAGCTAGACGACACAGCATGTATGCAGTCTTTGGCATCCATAAATTGAAAGCCAGTGTCAGTTTTCAACATAACCTATAATCTGCCATCAAATTCCGTATCGACACCAGGCTGAGTACAATTTCAATGGTCTTACAAAAGCTTAAATCAATCTCATCGGATCCAATTCCGTTAGCATTCAAACAATTTCCCACATCAAGTAGTCAACATGCCATCATCAATAGCATTAAATATCTAAACCCACCCACAACAATGCTACTGCACTTAAGCCCCAAACAAATATAAAAGCAAACAAACATTCTGTGTTCTGTTGTGTACCCTTCGTTCATTGCACGCCCCAGTTCCTGACGCAATTCGTTGCACATAATCTCATTATCAGAATAAGTCCATTTCACTGCTGCCTGCCTGCTGTCCGCCGCGTTTTTCTGCCCCAAAAGTAACAAACATTCTCTTCCTAGCCCATGACCAGCGACCGACGCATACACGCTGGTGACGTAAAAAAAGAATATTTCTATTCCACTGACCAAAGCTCTAATCCCTCCAGGAAAAAAGTACATGGCGGATGGCTCGGCCGGGGAGGAGGTAGATCCATCAGTGGTTTGCAGCAGTGGCAGCTATCTGGCGTCAACACACATGTTATAGGCGATCTAGTTCTAAGCCGGGACCATTGGTAACCGGTGCTAATGCATTTGTCCCGGAATTGTGTTAAAGTTTATTGTTTCCTCGTTGTTTCCACCCCCTACGTACATGTGTGTGTGTGTCAATCTTTAATCCGCATACTGTCAGTTTGGGAATTATCTATAGCTGCCGCCCTGCCACACGGTCTCCGTCAATATTGAGACATTAATCCGCTTTCCGAGGGTCAACTCTTGGCCACAGATAGAGAGCGGAAGAAAAACTTTTTTTCCAACACTAATTGGATGTGGTACTCTTGTTTTGAGCGCTGCTAGCAAAGATATAGTTTTTAACGATTAGTGGTATGTCTTGACATTTAAGTACATCTTCAAAGCCAATTGGGTTTCCTCCTCGAAACAATATTGCATTAATGGTGGAAGGAACTTCTCGATCCATTTTCTACCATCCGCGAGAAAAGAAAACACATAAAACAACTTAAAATCGAAATAAGGACACTAACGACATTGTAGCAGAGAAACATTAAATCTTCTTACAAAATTAGCATCCCTTTTGTCTTGGCTTCATTCGTCCTGGTCCTTATGAGAAGAGTTGACGACTGCGACGACGAAGATGATGAATGTGCGGGGTAAATACCTGAGGTTTGCACTAATGCGGTTTCGGTTTGTGGTGGGATAGATGTCCTGCTCCCCTCCAATTAGCAATGGAACAGAATCCTTTTGTTGCAACTAAGTTGTTTGTTAATGGGGCGGGGTGGGTGGTGGTTTTCTAGCAGTTCCATCGTAATTAAGTTGAACTTATGGAGCAACTTTTGTGGGCAAGTGGTTTGGTTTTGTTCGCATTTTATGCGGGTAACTGTAACTGTGTATTTATTTGTGTGTAGGTTCCTGCGGATCAAAGTTGCGGGCGGGTTCATTTTTGGAAAGCTGGACTAATTAGACCTATCAACAGAAATCGTGAAAATACAAAAAACATAAAAAAGCATTTTGATGATTTCAGTGTTGTGACAACTTTTTAGACAACAAAGATTAGTAGTTCCATGGTCAGGCGGTAGATAAGGTAGTTTTTTCTGAGTGAACTGGGTCCTGAAGAATATGAAATGGGGGTGCCATGTGCGACGAAAAACCAATTTCGTGTGTCAGGTCAAGGTGGTCACTCAACTACAAGCGTTGGATTATATCAACATCATGCGAGTCCCAAAAAAGAACACACAATAAATTCCGCTAATTACAGCATATAAAACCGAAAAAATCTTATAACGAGAGGGAGCATCTCCTCATAAAAGCCTTAGCGAAGCTCACCAACCTCATCAACGTAGCTTTCAGATTAAAATATGCACTCAGTTTATGAAGAAGTTGCAGATGTTATTATGATCCTTAAGCCAGGTAAACCAGCTAACGAAACAGCGTCATATAGACCAACTTACTTACTTACTTATGTCCTGTATCTCCTTGTGGGTCCTAGGGCCTCTACTACGCCTACGCGCCATCGTGTACGGTTTCTGGCAATGTGTCTGAGTTCTCCCCAACTTTTCCCTAACTGCCGTGCCTCCTTCTCGACTGTTCTGCGCCATGTTTTCCGCGGACCGCCAGGTCTTCTGCCATCCTGAGTTAGAGGGTTCCATTGCATAGCATGGTTCGCTATGGAGCTGTCACCCTTTCGGAACGTGTGACCAATCCACTGCCACTTCCGCCGTTGGATAGTTGTGCCTATTGGTTCCTGACCCGTTCTCTCGTAAAGGTGTTCGTTAGAGATACGATTGGGCCAGAAAATCCTTAAGATATTGCGCAGACACCTATTAACGAACGTTTGCAGCTTTCTGGTGATAGTAGTGGTCACTCTCCACGTGCTGCAACCATATAGCAGCACGGATTCAACGTTGGAGCGGAACAGTCTTATTTTGGTGCTCAAACTGATTGCATTGCTTCGCCATATTTTGGACAACATCCCGAACGCGGACTTTGCTTTGGCGATCCTGTTGGCTATATCCAGTTCGGTTCCACCATCGGTCGAGACAATACTCCCAAGATACTGGAAATCCTCTACTCTCTCTACCGGTTGTCCAGCAATGCATATTTGAGCCGATGAGTTAGTTCCAAGGCTGATGATTTTAGTTTTTGTCGTATTAATTTTCAGCCCGACGACACCTGCCTCCCTCTCCACATCTGCTGTCATTTGGTGGAGGTCCATAATTCTGTGGGAGAGTAAGCATACATCGTCTGCGTAGTCAAGATGCTTCAGTTGAGATGTAAGAGTCCATCGAATTCCTCCGTTTCCCGTCGACAAAGCTGCATGAAGCACATCGCTAATCACCAATAGGAATAATATTGGTGAAAGGATACAGCCTTGTCTTACCCCACTTTGGATCTCAAATTCCTCAGACAACCTTCCCCTGTGCAGAACGTGACATTTGGAGCCTTCATATGTAGCTTTGATAATAGCAATTAGTTTATCGGGAATACCTCTCCTGCGTAAGGCACGCCAAATAAACTCCCTGTTGACACTATCGAACGCCTTCTCAAAATCGATGAACAGCAGGTGCAGTGGCGATCGATATTCAACACACTGTTCGATGATAATCCGCAGGGTGTTGATGTGGTCGGCACAGGAGGATCCAGAGCGGAAACCTGCTTGTTCGGCATCGAGTGTGTCTTCGAGATGTTGTTTGATTCGCTCAAGGATGATTTTAGCTATTATCTTAGCTACAGCAGGCAGCACGCAGATACCCCTCCAGTTTCCGCACTCCATTAAATTTCCTTTCTTAGGAAGCTTGACGATCATTCCCTTTTTCCACTCGTTAGGAAAGCTCTCAGCTTCCCAAGCTCTATCTATAAGTGGAAGCAGAAGCTCAGCCGATGTTGTTGGCGTTGCTCGTAAGAGCTCTGCTGGAATACCGTCAAGTCCTACCGCCTTGTTGGTTTTGAGTGCCTTGATCGCGGTAATGATCTCATCTTTACTGGGAGTCGTGGTGCGTATTCGGGAACTTCTCACCTCGGGCATCTCAGTCTGATTTGGGAGCATATCGCTAGCGAATACACGGTTCAAAACCGTAGCAAAATGCTCTTTCCATCTCTTGAGCTGGTCCTCATCCGAAATGAGCAAGGAGCCGTCTAGGCTTTTCACTAGGTATTGGCTGGAGCTGCGACCACCTGTCAGCTCTTTCGTGATTCTGTAGACGGTCCTGCTGTCGCACCTCCGTGCAGCTTCTTCTGCTTCTGTAGCCAGCGCGTTGATGTAGTTGCGCTTGTCACGTCGTACGCTACGCTGAACTTCTCTCATCTTCATGCGATATAGGGACTCTAGCTCGCTTCTCCCTGCTGCTGGGGTAGCTGCAACGCGAGCTTTTAGCTGTTTTCGTTCGTCAATCCGTCTCCAGGTATCCTCGGAAAGCCACGCCCTATGTCTTCCCTGCGATCGACCGACAATTCTTTCAGCACCAGATGTAAAAACATTTTTCACAGCACACCAATGGTCTTGGATGGTTGCGGGCATTGAGCTGCTGATTGCTTCCACACCTTGCGAAAAGTGCTCCCTTAATTGTTGGCGCACTGAGGGATCACTAAGTCTATCGATGTTGAACCTGGGCATTCTTGTGTTGTCGTGGGATCTTCGAACTGCAGCAGTGCGTAGTTGGAGAGTAGCTATCATAAGATGGTGATCACGTACTATCCCCACATCTGCCCCTCGTCTGTTTCGGACGTCCAGGAGACTGCTTCTAAAGCGGCGGCTGATAGCAAAATGGTCAATTTGGTTGGAGGTTGCTTGCCTGTCATTGGAAACCCAGCTGACTTTGTGGCAGGTCTTGTGCTCAAACATGGTGCCACCTATCACAAGGCGGTTGGCATTGCAGAAATCCACAAACCTTTCGCCGTTGTCATTGCGGTTGCCTAGTCCATGCTTCCCGATTACATGCTTGAGCCCTTCGTTGTCGCTGCCTACCTTGGCATTCAAATCCCCCATCACTATGACAATGTCTCCATTTGGTGTTGTGTTGAAGACGGCGCTTAAGAGATTGTAGAAGCTCTCCTTTTCGTCCTCAGACGAACTATTCGTTGGCGCGTAACACTGTATGATGGTGACGCGTCGTACTCTAGTCCGGAATCTGGCCGTCAAAATCCTATCACCATGAGGCTGCCAGGAAATCAGGCCCTTGCGTGCTGTTGTTGTTAGCAGTAGTCCGACTCCATATTCCCGCGGACTTCCGGATGGTCTTCCAGAATAGAGTAGTACAGTGTTACGCGTTGGAGACTGGTACTCGCCCGCTTCTAACCATCTTACTTCACTTACCCTAAAAATGTCCAGTTTATATCGCATGAATTCCTTTTCCAGTTGGAGGAATCTGGCATTGTAAGGACCTTCTCTTCCCGAGTCGAGGAGCGTCTTTACATTCCAGAAACCTATCTTTGTCCGGGTACAATAGCCAAAAGTCGTCAACATGTGATCAGTCCTTATCCGAGGCATAGTGTCGGTTTCAGTAGCGAGCTGGTTTCAGTAACGCAGGTTGCTGGCCCACGTTACCTAGCCTAGAATCAAGGCCCTAGACAACCCGCACTTACAATTTTGGCCTATACGTATAAGGGTTTATACGTATAGTTGCCCGGGGACCACCACTAGGAGGTAAAGTAAGCACTTCATCACGAACTTGATTGTTGCGCTACTGGCCCAAGCCAAGTTTTGGGCAGTCAGTAGTTTCCCGATCAATCGCAATGCAGGTCCCCAAATAGACCAACTTCGCTACTATTTATTATGTGTAAGGTCTTTGAGAAACTATAAGTTAAAAGGTTAAAAGCAATCATAGAAAGAAAGAATTTCATTCCAAATCACCAGTTCGGTTTCCGAAATGAACACTCGACGAAACGAACACTTGACGGTTGTAAAGGAAAACATTCTGCGAACTATCGAGGTTGCGAAGTGGCGAAAGAGCTCCAAAAAAGGCGCGATACGCTCAAAAATTCCATGGGTACGAATCCAAAACCAATTAAGAATAGACCCAAAATTGCTACGAAAAAACCAGCGAAAGATAAAAAATCCGTCAATATTCTCTTAAGATCGGGTAATGAAGAAAAACCGAAACGTAGTAGAGAAAAGGTGATAGGAGCTAAATCCTCGAATATTGGCGTCTAGTCTTATGCTCAAGCGGCGATGACAGCTAATGGCAAGTACAAGACCGACAGCTCACGGGAGATCAAAGCAAGAAATCATCCCAACTTTAACGTAAAGACTCCTGCTCAAGCTGCGATATTGGAAAACGGTGATAGAGGTAGCTCACAAGATCATGTATCCCATGTTTTTTCCCTAATTCTTGCGAAACTTGAAGAGCAATCCAAAACAAACATTTTCGAGAGACAAGTTGCATTAGAAAACAACATTCATAACACGCGCACTTCAACCAGAATATGAAAGAAACGCTTAAAATTCTTACTTGGAACGCCAACGGGCTTATACGAAGACTCGACGAGTTAGAAATCTTTATACGAGAAAAAGACATTGATATATGCTTGGTCTGTGAAACTCATCTGACAAAGCAATCGAATGTTAAGATAAGGGGATATAGCGTGTATCACACCTTTCACCCATCGGAAAAAGCCAGAGGCGGATCATCCTTGTTTATAAAAGAATGTATCGAACACTCAGCGGAAGTAAAGATTGAATTAGAAGCAATGCAAGTAAGCACGGTACGCGTTAGAAATAGACATTTTGTCTTCAACATTTCGTCTATATATTGTCCACTGCGATGTAAACTTGAAGAAACTGATTTCACAAACATCTTCGACTTCCTTAAACCAAATTTTATTATTGGTGGCGACTTCAACGCGAAACACCCCTTCTGGGGCTCAATGTACGCCTCTCAGAAAGGAAGAAAACTTTATAATGCGGGTATGCAATACAGTTGTGATTTTCACTCGACGGGTAAACCAACATATTGGCCGATTGATATTTCTTTATTGTTAAAGGAATATCTGGCAACTGAATAAAAGTTGAAGAAAGCTTTGATCTCTCCTCTGATCATTCTCCAATCATTATGACGATAAGCGAAGCTCTGATTAAAAAAGTAGGACCGGCCGGATTAACCACCGCGAAAACTAATTGGGATAGCTTCAAAAAAGATATTGAAGTAAATATTGAGTTGAGCGTATCACTTAAAACGCCGTATGAACTTGAAGTTGAAGTAGATCGCTTCGTCGAAATCCTACAGAATGCCGCGTGGAAGAATACTCCCAAACCTAAGAAAACGCCGGCCAGTTGCATTCAAACTTATCCGCAGGAATTAAAAGAGATGATTAAGGAGAAAAGAAAAGCGCGCAAAAAAAGGCAACAAACTCGGGCTCCGCAACATAAAGCATATCTTAACCGTTTGTGCAACTCACTAAAAAGATCTATTAAAGACCTTAAGAATAATGAAATGCAAACTTACATAGAAAGCTTAACGGCAGAAAAAGATTCTAATTACTCGCTTTGGAAGGCTATAAAAGGTATTAAAAAACCTCAAATTCAAGCTGCCCCAATCTCATTCCGGATCATCAAATCGGATTCAGAAGTAAGCATTCTACAGTTGAACAAGTACATCGAATAACACATGTAATCGAAAACTCACTTGAAGAAAAAAGATTTGTTCAAGCGTATTGCTTGACGTCTCTCAAGCCTTTGACAAGGTCTGGCATGAAGGCTTAAAGTTTAAATTACGACAAGTTCTGCCAGAGCACCTATATAACATTTTGAAGAACTACCTTACGAATAGATTATTCCGCGTCAAATGTGGAAACGAATATTCGGATTTTAAGGAAATAATGGCTGGGGTGCCGCCAGGAAGCGTATACACCCGTGATATACCGCAAGTAGAAGGCACTGAGCTAGCTACATTTGCCGACGACACTGCTATCTTGGCAGTAGGTAAAACGGTCGAAGATACTACAGAATAACTGCAAGAAGCTTTGGATAGAGCAAATGAATGGACGAAGGTTTGGCGAATCGCACTCAACGAGACCAAATCTGTTCCTGTAAATTTTACTTATAAGAGAGTAAATAATCTGCCGATCTTCTCAAACTTGGTTCAAATTCCGTTTGCAAACGTGGCTAAGTATCTTGGAATGACACTTGTTACAAAGCTGAAATGGAAAACGCACGTGAAGAAAAAACGCAAAGAACTAGATAATAAATATAGAGAAATGTATTGGTTACTTGGAAAATATTCCAAGCTTAATATAGAGAACAAACTGCTTTTATATAAGCAAGTGCTATAGCCTGTATGGACATATGGTATACAACTCTGGCGTTGTACCAAAATAAGTAATATTAAAATTTCACAAACTTTTGAAAACAAAGTGCTAAGAGGTATTGTAAATGCTCCATGGTATATCAGAAATAGCGATATCCACAGAGATCTTGGCATTAAAACAATCGAAGACGAAATCAAAAACTACGCGAGAAAGCATAAAAGTCGGCTAGAAAGTCACGTTAATATTACAGTCCTCCAAGTTTCGGATGAAAGGAACTTACTACGCCGTCAACAAAGAATAAAACCGTTAGACCTAGCGCGTTAAGTAACCGCGTCTAAACTGCGGAGCTAACAGGATCTTCTAATGGGAAGGTACCTGCAAAACGTCATTATTACGTGAAATGAAAACTACTTGATAAGTCGAATACTTAGTTGTAGTAAAAATGAAAACAAGTCTGTTTTGAAGGGAGGTTTTTAGTGGGTAAGAATCCCAAACTACTATGAGCACGCGCTGTCGATCCTCATGTTGTCTTGTTGGAGATTTTCACCCACCCTCGGAAAAAAAAAAAAAAAAAAACTCGACGGTTGATCGAATTCTTAGGATAACACAAGTAATTGAAAAAACCATAAGAAGAAAAAGGGTCAACTCCATGGTCTTTTTAAATGTGGCACAGGGTTTTAACAAAGCTTGGCATAAAGGATTAAATCTTAAGCAATTCTCAATTCTTCCAAAGCAATACGCAGAAATTCTGGGATCTTATCTTCTAGACAGGTATTTCAGAATCAAGCAAGGATTATATTATTATAGGATATCAAAGCAGGAGTATTGCAAGGCAGTATACTGAGACCAGTCCTGAACTTTTTGTACACCAGCTATCTCCCAACGCTCGAAAATAACACTGTAGCCAACTTCGCTGACGACACTCCGAGCCTGGCAGTTAGTAAAAAGAACAAAAAATCAGCACAAAACCTATAACTAGCTGTCAACCGAATACATACGAGTAGTTGGACAAAACAATGGTGCATTAAGCTAAATGAAGTTAAGTCGGTCCATGTTGACTTCACTAACAAAAGATTGAACAATACACCAATCACTATTTACCGACAAATAGTACCATATGCGAACACAGTGAAGTACCTTGGCATGACCCTAGATGCTAAACTTGATTGGAAAGAGCACATCAAGAAAAAATGAGAGAATTAAAAATAAAATACATAAAGATACTCAGTCCTCTCAACGTACAGCAAGGTTCTACTATGGGAGTCAATTTTAAAACCGTATGGCATTCAGCTTTGGGGCTGTAACAAAAAAAAGAAACATGGAAATTATCTAAATATTCCAAAACAAGGTACTAAGACACATCGTTAATACACCCTGGTACATCCGAAATATTGATCTCCATTGGGCCCTCCAAGTGCATTTTGTCACCAACCTAGTAAAACCAAATGCCAGAACACACAAGGGAAGACTTCATCCGCATGTAAACATCGAAGCTCCTGCACAACAGGGACATTGCACGCAGCCTCAAACGAACTATGCCTTTTGAGTTGGTGTAGGTGAAAAAAAAAGAATAAACTTAAATTATACGAGTATCTAGGTATACCTGATGCCAAGAGATGCCACTGGGTGAATTTCTTAGATAAATGTTTTATTTGCAAACTAGGCTAGATTAAAATTGCTTATTAGTCCAGGTGACTAAATTGTAATATTAATTATGTGTTGAATAAATACAGCAAATACAAAATTACAGCATAATCATTATAAATGATTTTGATATGGCCAACGTATATGGGGTTTTGAGCAAGGAAAGTCCACCACCAACCGAACATTCAAACAGAGACGAGGTATTCAAAGTAATGTCTACTTTTCGCATCCATGCTAAGTACGTCCCCGTGTGCACGATGTTGGTTCTTCAACATCTATAATAAGTTTCCACAAGCCCAAGCTTTTCGTGGACATTAAGCAGAACTTGCGGGAAAATAAGATACGAAATTTAGAGGCGAATGAAAGACTGGGCTTCTCACACAGAGAATGTCATCATTTGGTTAAACGTGGTCGTTTTCTTTCAACTACAGTCTGACAACCAATAACTATATACCTAAAGAAGGAGACTCGGGTAATTTTTTTCCAAAGAATAAGTAAGACCGGGGATTTCATATTGCTCACACTTTTGGAGCTCGGCCATGACTTATGTACGTCTTCATATCACCCAGAAACGAGTTGTCCAATTAATCAACATTCAATCGTTACCCTATCGAAGATAGGTTGCCGACTTATACTTGTACTGCATATTCTACCATGAAAGCCGTCTCTAGAAATACGATATTTCGACAGCCTGTCTACATCCAGGCTAAATTTTTATCTGGCAAGCGTGCGAATATCTTTCTACCGAAATTCATTTTGTTACAAAACTGTCTGCCACTGTTTCCATTTTGTAATTCCTTGCATGGGGCGGCAGCAGCTGGTCTCAAGGGATGACCTCGCCTCTTGCGGTAACTGTTCGGATGTTTCGTTAACACAGGTGACGAAGGTCAGGGTAATTTCGGTGCGTTGGAAGATGCGCGAAGTATCTCGCGAAATGCTATAATGTAAAGTGAGATCATTTTACTTTCACAGTCTTTTGGTTTTCCGCCTATTTCTTCGTTTTCAAATATCGTTTCTGATGTAGCGTTGGAGTATGCGAAAACAGGTGCCTTTTCTCTTGGGGTGACTATACCGTGGTATGTGTACCACGCGGATGGATATATCTAAACTTAGTTTTTTCGGCTCTGTATTGCTCTCTGTACTCTGTCTATAACTGAATAAAAATTTATACAATACTAAAGAGTGGGTCATCTGTTGGTTTCTATTTTATATTGCTAACAAAACTACAACATTCAATAGTTTCTAATGAGTGTTACTTTATCGAAGAGAGTTCTCATACACCTTAAGGATCATTTATGGAAAATAGATTCATTTATAATAAATAGCTACCTTGGCAGTAGCATTGTCGATTGTTTGCGGCTCTATTTCGCGAATAGCTCAATGGATTTTTTTCCTTTCGTACGCCAACTGTTTATGGATCGTTGGAATAACAGCGGTTGCCAACAGTCGAATCACCTCAAATCACAGCTACGCGATGGCCAAGGCACGCCCACAAAGCCGCAGTTCACATGGTTGCCGGACTTAGTGTGAAAATGATCGATCGCTTGATCGCTGCTATGGCGCGTTATGCAACACTTCTGGAACTAAAGCCCGCCTCGGTGCAAATCGTCCAATTGTGGTCACTAAAAAGCAGTTATAATGTCACGCAGTTGGCATTTCAATTTCGAAGAACCTAGAACGATCCTTGCAGCAGGATTGGAATGAGGAATCCATCGGTGAGTTGCATTTCGTTACCTCCAGTATTGTTAAGAGATTATATTTAGTTAATAAACGGTCTAAGGATTTATTTATACATAAACATGCTATATTGAAATCCATTTAGAACTACGTACATGGATTGTGATCCGAGATTCATTGCCGCACCTTATATCCTTAGAGACGCACTGTAAATAAACGTCTTATAAAAAAAAAACAGATAATCCCTTTCCATAAGTCAAAATTACTAAACCTTGAAACTTTATTGATACGATATAGGCACTTAATATCAGCAAGGATTTTTTTTGAAAAAACTCCGCTACCGGAGTGATCAGAGTACTCGTCTGTTTGATCGCTGATATTTTTGGAATAAGATATCAAATCCATCAATTCTTAGGCAATAATCCATTTTTTTTTTAAGTTTTATGCCGAACCCATAAAATAAACAAACTCCAAGCCCAATCTTCTTTTAAGTGAACTTAATTAAATTTGTGCTACCCACCCCACATGGCTTGATCACATTCGTGTTCACCCAGCCACATCCCACATTATTACAGGTCGCGCAATCATTTATCAAAACACTTTGACAGGTGATTACATGGCTTGGTATTGAAGTCTTTAAATGATTTCTCCCAAACCGCACCCGCACCTGACTCACGATTTTCTTAAACCGCACAGATACTTTCATAGTTTGGATAAGTTCGCACACACCACCACCTCCGTCTGTCGCCCCACACCATCTTAGTAAACTTATCAGATCAACCGATTGATTGGCCAATTTGATGCTTGAATGGTTGAGCTGTCAAGACGGAAGGACGGGGGATTGTATGGGTAAATAGCCGCTAAGTAGACACAAAAGTATTTGTACGAAAGAGGCTGCGAATTACCACCACGACAGCCCTTCTGGGCGAATCGCGACCGCTGCCCTTTGGCTACATTTGAAATCTCATCCCAATTGTGTGAAGACTCAGTGATCTTGTAAGTCGTGCATGTGAATGTGAATTTGAATAGAAAATAGACATTTCGTCGGCGGGCTAGGCACATCGAATGTGCGCGGCTTCGGACCATGGTGCGAAGGTGCCCCCTGCGGTGCGTGGGTTGATCGCGCACAGCGGTGATTTAGAAATCTTTCGCAATAGATGGCACCTTTGACCTGGTGACGCCGCGCGAGGAAGGGAGTTGCTTCGTAGAAATGCTGCATTCATGCCGTGCAATGAGTCGCCTTTTGAGCACATTGTTTGGCAGGCCGGGATATCTCTGTTCTGTTGGCGGCGGCGGTGGTTATGTAAATCTTCGTCATACCAAATCCGAAGTGAAATCGAAACGCTTGCGGTTGTGCGTCCTTCGCGTATGCAAATGTTTGTGCAGTCTCATTGCAGCAGACCGCTGAGACGACGACGCCACATGTGCGATTGAGATCAGCGTATATTGCTGCAATGGACGGATGAAATGGAAATGTGAACCTCATTAGGCGGCACATTACCATCAGCCGATAGCAGTTCGTCCGCTGGGTTGTAGGAAGGAAAAACGCTGTCTTACTGGCTTGATTGACAGCGTGGAGAGCCGACAAATGCATGTCAGATGTAGTTGGGGTTTGTTCACAGATTGTGTGTGGTTTTATGTGTAGGTGGTGTGACGGGTGTATGATTAGAAGTATGGATGTGATTGCTTCGGGAATAAAACGTTTCGTTAATTTCGAACACTGTTCTGGTTAGAGTTTACTTATCAAGGGGAAGGAAAACTTTTCAGCTTTTGTAATCACTCCAGTCAGTGAAATCTGTTTGGTATGAATTGCGAATTACTGAGATCTTAAATAACGGGAGAATTTTTTGCTATTTAAGAGCAAACTGGCATCTTAGTCTTCACACGACGGAGTGTACCTCGAAATTCTGTCAAACCCAAGTCAGTCAGATGTTGTCATCTGCACATGTGATAATTTGCCGACAGAAAATATTGAACTCCAAGTTAAGAGTTATACTTAGTTGTACTAACGCTTCAATGAATATCCCTACCAAATAGAGATTACGGAACTTTCTGTATCGTATCTAATGAAAGGTTTCTGTCATGATATGCAAAATGCCAGCATCTGAAAATTTTATTTTGCAAAGACTAGCATGCATTGGTTTTGCAGCATAGAGTTTTTGTATATCATTGGCAAAATTTCCTGTAATTTCAAAAGGTATTCGCTTTCCAAATCAACCATGTGCCAAGTAATACACAAATATACACGAGAGTGAACGTCGACTATGATCACTTGTTAGTTATTGTGACTTGCTTAGATGAAGAAATTTAAGGTTAGACAACTAAACACGTCTAAAATAGTCACACGCTGTTTAAATCTCATAAAAGGTTATTTGGGCAGGGACAGATATGATAACGCAATGATGTGAACCTCAGAACAACCATCGCAAAAAAGTTTAGCTTTAAAAGTTGGTGATCAGAATACATTGCCAACCCAGTATCCTGCCCGATCGCCTATTTCTAAGTTTTCTTTATCGTAGCTATAGCAAGTGCGGATTATCAATAGCTATGCAACCAGCAAACCTTCGAAATATCAGAACTGTTTTGATATCTTCGCTCCTACTCTTCTACCTAGGGGTAAACCCAACCAAAATCGAATTAGCTAATTCGAACTTTACGCTACCGGTAGTAGGTGGAAAGACTCGTTCTCTATTAAAAAGCGCAAACTCCTTAAGCTTAACTCTCGATAGTAAACTCTAATGGAGGTTAAACCTATAAGAAAGGACAAGAAAAGCTCAATATGGTAATTGTCACCTCAGCCTGCTTAGCATTTGTGGGCAAGACAGTAAGTAAGTAAGTATTGGACGATATGTTTCCAATGAACCATTGAATAAATCGGTAGCTCTTCTTCCGACCGGAATATAACATAAATCAGCAGTGGATCTACAGACATATGTACTAATCTTTAGTAGGTCATACACTCTAGCAACAATTTTCAAGACAGCAATTTTATATGCATCATCATCATCAACCAGTGCGCAAGCTTAAGGATGTAATATAAGAATCACGGTAGATTCATCTTCAACATTTGCCAAGTAGCCCTGTTGGTACATACAGAGGTGCATGTTCGACTTATTTTTGTCATCACTCATTGTTTAGTGAGAGCCACCTCTTGTTTAAGCGAACAATTCTGAGAAATACCATAGATATTGACGAAACCGATTTCGTCAATATTCAGTCACCATCCTTTCGCCAGTTAGTTGAGTTCTAAATAGGGTTCTCCTAGTGGCTCAGTTTTCTTAATTAGTCCTAGTGGGTTCCCTTCTCAAAAAGAAATGTAAATGCTCATAAATTGTAGAAAAGAAACCATTTAACCCCTCGTATTCCTTCCTTAATCATCACCTATCAATCATAACTTCGATCGTAATAAACTCGTGCAACATAGAGCAATGTCAACAACCTCAACATATGGGAGTGTCCTATCAAAAAGTCATAGGGTCATGGCAAATCACTACACAAAGCGCTACAATTACAACCAAACACAGCTCCTACTGAATATTAGATGAACCATGTCCTCGGGAGGGCATCTTCTTGGATTGTCGTTATTTTTGGGGGTGCAGAGTTCCAGAAACACACAAGGACCACCCAGCAATGAGACATAAAATATTAACTCAAAACAGAAAGCAAACAAACAAACGAATCAGAGACGAACACGACGAACACAAGGACAATCCAACGACCGACGATGGAAACCTGAAGGAAAAATTAATTTCATGCACAACAGGATCTTGAGTAATTGCCTGCTTTTCATTTGCTCTCGTGAAATATTTACAAAGTAGCGCAAGGACAATTGCTCTCGGTTTTGTACCTTTGTGTGTACAAAGATTTTCCTGCATAGAGTAATGTGGATGACATTTGAGTGGTGTCAGATTGACTGTTGTAAATCCCTCATTACAAACTGTACATAAAGGAATGTTGAAATAAGAAGCGACCCTCACCCACATCCTTTTTGTTCGTTCGTTTACCTACCGCAAAGTGACAGTTGATTTTAAAGATGGGTTGTTCCAACAACCATAGATACACGTACACATTGAGAATAAAACAGTTCTGAGTAAATTTGCAAATTGGAATTTGAAAAATGTGGCCAAAAGGGACATGCACTATGACATGAGCTAGTTGATTAGGGAAACAAATGACCCTTATGCCTAGTGGAGTTCAATGCAACTAACCCTGTTCCTGCAATTGATTTTCAGGGTGAAAATTTAAATTCAATTATTCTGATTAGTGGTTTCGAATGGACCCGCATCCTGCGGCTGACCGATCACGTGTGATACACGTCGTCGACATTAGTCAGACATTCAAATTTTGCCATGTGGTGGTGGGGTTCTCTGCATTTTGTCACATTCCAGCCATTTCTCATTCCATTGAATTAGGGGTGCGCACAGCATTTGGAGAATTAATGAGTCGCAATTTAGTGCGGTTTGGGTTTTCGGGACTAAAATGAGAATATAAGTTGCATTTTGTCACACCCACATGTGACAGAGATTAAAGCTGGTCTTTACTTAAATTTCATGCATGCACACAATGACAGTACCAGCATGGTAGGGAATATTAGTAATGAAAAAGAATAATTGATTGTGTTTTAAGGGACTTGGGTATGGGAAGGTGAATTTTCACTAGCTGCGTTCGGTCGTTTGTGATTACACCTCTACATGATTATAAGGAAACCTATGGTACCAAATCGACTTTACCTACCCGAACAAGGTGAGTAGACGGTTTCTTCTTAGTATTATTTGTAGTTCTGTAGATACACATATTTGCAGACGGATAACAGAAGAGCGCGAAACCCTCTACTGATAACGGAAGTTGTGGGTAGCAATAACCAGACCTATGGCATCTCGTCTCGTAAGTGCTCATAAGCACAATAGTCATGAAAAGCGTTTCAAATGATTTAAGAACAAACTTCGGCTTGTTATATTTATATGTACTATGAGTAAAAATGGCACATTCGGATCTATAATACAATCACAGCGATATTGAGGTTACTGAATGTATTTTATTTTATTTTATTTATTCCAATCAGCACAAAGTTATGTCGCTGATCTCACTTTGGATTGAAATTTACAATACTGGAGGGAAAGTGCCTTCATTTTCATGCCATCATTCCCTGATGCCACATCACAACACAAAACCCCTAGACATTTCCTTCGGGATCAAAACATTCCATCTGCTGTGTCTTAATCAATTCGTTTAACTCCAGGAATCTACCTTCGATTACTTACATTTGTCAGGATTACAAATTGGTTCAATGAAAAATGATTACTTGGCATCAAAAATGAAAAGTGAACCCTACTTTGCCCATCCATCGTAAATTAATAAGTTTAAAGAGAACAAAAAATATTAAAAATCCTCAACTCCGGAGGTAGGAACGAATTTATCAGCTCACCCCTAGCACCAACCGCTCGAATGCATATTCTCCACGCTTCACACATAAGTATGTATTCGGGATCTGATGGAATGGGATTTGTGTGTGCGCGTTCATGTTTATAGATAAATTAACTGTGCAGTAATATTCTAGCCTAATGTATTTAATAATTTCCCTCATTGCTTTGGGATTCTCTCTTTGTGATTTCGTTAATCAGATGAATTGTGTACTGTGTGTGTGGATGGCAGCAGCCAGTCCCGTAGCCGCGAATTAGTTACGCAAATGGATTTTCTGGAATTGAATTTACTAGGCAGATACCCGAATTTTGATTTTGGAACCCCACGCATTGCATTCCGAATGATTGTAATCATGCGTGAAAAAAAGTGTGGCATCTCTAATGGGATTAGTCACAAGAGTGCAGGGCTAGGGCAGGCTTAAGCCCGCCTCAAAGCCCGTAGGTGTTGACTACTGAAGGGAATGTCATGGTGGGTAATTATGCCCAGCATGGTCTTAAGATGTGTCAAGCGAATGAGGCAATGGGTATGTCGTGGATAACAAAATGAGATGCTAGATCTGGAAAAGTTCAATGCGACGACATGCCGCAAGAACGATTAAGAACTTTAATCAGAAACTAAATGCGTCCCTCCTACTGTATGCGTTAAAGAAAAACCAAGAGGTTTCATTGTAAAATTTCATTTGTGCATTCTTATTCACTGGGAAGTTGAATAAACCTGTCTAGACTAATCCGCAAAGGTCGAAGAAAAAATTTGAATTTGGAAGGCAGGCACGCTTCAATGTCAATTAGCATACACATATGTACATTTGTACGTACATGCAACATCCTAAAAGCACTCACCACCAAAGAGTGTCGGGCCACCCGAAAAAGATGATGGCAAACTGTTTTAGAATAGTGTAGTAATGATCGACGCCACTCAGTTGAAATGAGCCACTATAAAGTTACAGGCGGCGTTCCCCAATGCTCCGTACTAGGTCAATTACTGTGGAACCTGATGTAAGGCGTCATCCTTAGATTGGGAACCACGAAATCTTCAACGACAACTGTTTATTTTTTTTTTTTAATATCAATAGTCGTGTAAGCTAACGGCATTGCCAGCCAGAAACTCAATGGTATATTGGCGTAGTGTGGCTATTAATAAGAAGTTGACTGATAGTTCTAGCAGATGTACTAAGGAGAGCGTTTGACAGCTTTGAGACCTCTCTCCATATAATCACAGAATGCCCCGCTCTTATCCAAGTAAGAAACCAAACATTTCTGGCATAATTACCGGACATTGTGCCATTGGCGTTCACGCGGAACGACTCGGTGTGCTGCATAATGACTATTGCAGAAGCTGCAGGGACGAAGAAGAAATTGAATGTTACTTGGTAGTTACTTCTTCTCGGAGCTGGAGGACTTGGGTAGTGTTGAGCTAGCGGACCTCCTGAGATTCATATCACTTTCTGTGTGGTTCTAACGGCGGTTTTTCTTTACAGAGTTTCGCTCATAACACGTTTCTCAAACGACAGGAAATATCTAAGAGCTACATACATAGATACTAATTTCTTAGCCACACACACTTTCTTCGTACGTGCTACTCTTCACATCAGCTAACAGCTGTTCTAAAGAGAAATCTAAAAATTTCCTCTAATATCCATTATCTAGTGAGATTTTCACATTCAATTGTGTTTACTTTTCTTAGTGCCAAGTCGAACTCGTCAAACATCTGATTCCACCGATTTTCGAAATTGCAATATATCCGTACCCACACAGGTGGCTTAAGGATTCATACTCCGCATCTCCGTATCTATTATATCTTGAGGATAAAAAAATGCACTCTCATCACAGAAATCATGTAACAGTTTATATAAGGGTCCTTGAACGGATTACCGGAGAATTGAAACGAGAGAGAGAAAGAAAAATCGCTGCGCTGCCAAATTCATCTTCCTAAGTGCAACACTGCAGACAGATTGATCCTAAGATATGACTTCCCGAAGGAGTGTGGGAGCGTACGAAGGTAAACCTTCAGTTTGTAGCAACTTAATTGTCCTTCACACTGATAGCAGCACAAAATACACACAATAGACACTAGGATACCTTTGTGCTGTAATGATGCGGATTACGATGGATTGATGTTGTAAGAATCCGTGTAGAAGTAAAAGGAAGTCGATTAAGATGCGATACAGCAACCGGAAATGCACCCAGTTATACCTGGTTGTTGTGGTCTGTTGCAGGTGGTCATCCAAAACCGCGCAATAGATCACGCTCAATAAACTCAATGAATTGTGTCGTAATATTTTGACATACCCTAGGCAATATAACAACCTAATTAATTGCGGGCGACTTCTGTCACAAAAATAAGTGGGAGTGCTCAGATGTTAATTGTCCATGACGGCTGAGGTATGTATGTAATATTCAAATGTTTGGAAGCCAAATTCTCAAGAAGTTCCCAAAAAATTAACGTGCGCGCTTAAGGGAGTAACGATGATTGTTACCATGGAAAGACAGCAGTAATGATTTTCACGCGGTCAAAGCTTCTGGTCTTACTTAAAAGCTTGCTGCTCCCTAGGCACCCAAGAGGAATGGATGAGCTCTCCAAAACAGACAGTTTAACTGTGCCTTTGCGCCCTAACAAATCAACTTTATCAACAGCGCGCAATCGGCCACCACCAAGACAGGACAATGTTTTGCCCTGAAAGAACATAAATAAACACAAATAGTCCTGTCACATGTACACAAACAACATTTGCAAAGGAAACACAAATTTATTGGGTCGACTCGGTTGACAGGACACGCGGCAGCACATACACGACCGTCGTCGACGTTGATGATGGCGATGATTATCGCTGAACGCTGATGGTGCTGCCAAAATTCGCCAGCCCCTCGATTTGTCATTGTAGTGCTGACTAGGAATTTCGCTCAGGTAGATACCCTCATCTAATCCGTGCATCCTATGCACTGTTGCCAATTTAAGTGAGATCAAGGTAAAGGTCGATGGCTAGTCTACCTGCCTGCCTGACATGCATGGTTCATGATGTCTTCTGACAGCAGACGTTTCGGGAATTACAACAATTCGCAGAAAAACTGCAAAGAGTTGAAAATAAAATCCAATTTCATGGTTAAGTCGACGGCAATGCCCCCAGGTAGTAGGTAGGAATGATGAGAATAAAAGGAGGACAACCGCGTCTAATTTGAGATTAGAGGACCGCCTGCGTGTGTGTGTTGGTAGGGGATTAAATCAGTGTTCCACGGCGAACTTTACAACGATGTGATATTAACCCTTAACATGATGTCAATACGGGTGATTAGTCTGTGCCACACATGCCGGCTGCGAACGAGAAGGGTATTGATTAAAATGTTGGAGTTACGAAGAGAGAAGGCAAAGTAAGTGTGCTAGAAGAAAATCCTTTGAAGGCAATAATCATAGGGTTTTTCTCAGTTAATTTGTTTGTAGGTAGCCCTAGAACACAAGGAAAACATCACTATTGGGTGAGAATAAGTTGACGTCTAAGGCAATCATGTGTTTGGATAGACTCACTTGTGTAGCAACTATCGCTGTATAAGCTGTAATTTCTTGCAGATGACGGGTATTGACATGATGCGGAACCCAATTTTTTTTTTAAATGAATTTTCTTTTACTGTTCATCATTGCAAGGAGATTTAGAACGCCACAGATTAATTGGATTAACGATTTATGTCCAAAATCCAAAAATTCTAGATTAAATAAAAAGCAAAATCACAGTCAAAGTGCACTTTTTATACTAAAATTAATATATTAATCGCCTTGATAATGTTCGATGTAAATCCATGTCAGGCTGAGTGATATTCTTGCCTACAGTTAGCTGCATCTGAGGATAATAACCAAAGAGCATGGATAAATGCCATTTTAATTTTTGTAATAATTTTGAGTTCAGGAGGGTATGGATTCATGAAATAAATGATACAAGAATAGAACTCAATAATTAATTACTATAAAGACTTTGTAATGATTTGTATGTACCTACTTGTGAGGGGGACATTAATGCTAAAGTAGACGATGACAACGTAGCGCCTAGACACGTTGCACGTAAGCATTACAGAGATTCGCATGGCGAACGTAATGACATTGGAGAGAGATTGATAGACATCTATCAAGAACCAAACTGCATAGCGTACATTCTTGGTAGATATCCTTAGGCACATAGGATAAACAGCACCGAAGTAATAGTAGAACAAGACAAATATGCTACCTAAAGGTACCTATCGCCCCACGTTGCGCCTCGTAACGCCACCGTTTATCAGCGTTTTTATTTGCAAGCTATTTGCAGCTCTAGCAGATTATTAATCTGGATTGGAAGAGTTGGTGAAAGAAATGAAGCCTAGCGCACTCCACAATGTTTGGGTAGTGCATGGGAAACAATTCTGTAAGTAACATACTCAGGAGGCTTAGGTACTTTACGGGCTATTGTGCAATATAACCAGGATTGTCTTCAATTATCTAAAAAATATTATTTTGATAACCGTTATCGACCGTTAATGGCATCTTGCTTTCAGAATATGGTGTCTCGACCTCGGCAAAATGAATAAGCCTGATTTCGTCCATGGCGATCGTCTCAAAATGTTTGTCATACCAGTTTTCATTTTGTAATCTCCAAGTAGGATATTGACGCGGCACTTCAGTGGCTGTTCTTAGGTCTTATCATAGAGTTTTATCTTAATAGCTTTAAGTTGACTGATGCATTTGACAACAAAGTTGGATTCTTATAGTAGCATTAATTATCCTGCTGTCACCTGCTTAGCTTATTGACCAATTTTTTAATATTGGCTATTTCTCGTTTATTTGTTTGATTCAATAACAATATTTGACATACCATATGCAGGAACATGGTATACCAAGTTTCAACAAGTTTTTCGAAAAATGTTCAATCTGAAACAGTTAAAAAGTAATAGGTGTAAGTATTTACGTACATTTTATTTTTTAAATCTTCTCTCGGGGGAGATGGACTCCTGGGAGATGAGAGATGAATGGAGACAAAGCAAAGATGCTCGCAGATGCCTGGTCATACTACTTTCGAAAATTAGATAATAAGTGATGGAAGCATTTTAGAAACATGCAATAGAATGTGTTCCAAAATTCAGTTCTTCTGTAACAAAATTGCTTTTTGTGAGATATGTTTTATGAATGGGCTTGAGATTACTCTCTATTAAGACGTGCAAACGTCTACTAGGGATTAATAGGACGTTTGCACTTCAACAAGAACATGTCTACTTTCGTTGATGAACCTGAATTTGTTGGAATATTATTTTGAGTGACCGCATTCTTTTATAAGTAGACCTAGTTGCTTTTCGACTGCAACGATTTGGTTTAGAGCACACCACATACATTCCATTGTCGATACATCAGTATAATGCCTGAATTCTTATTCACAAAGGCCATCGGAATTGAGATTGTGATAGAGGATTGTCCCTATAGTCTAATTGTTCCATGAGAATTTCGAAACCAAATCTCTTCCGTATGTCTTATATCGTTGATACATAGTATCCGCCTGTATTCATTTGTGGATCGTGCAAAAACTCATTTTGTTGGAGAACCCTTAATAAACAAGCCAAGAGAAAGAATTTAATGAATTGTTGCTTGCAGCATACTTCTAACTGCCACCAGCCTATGTACTTTGATGAACGTACTTATGTACTTTTTTGCAATCCAACAAAAGTTATAAATCAGATTGTCCTAGTTACTGTGTCAAATTAACTATTATCTTTTTGTATTTATTCCATTATCATGATCCAATTGATCCAAGAGATAGATTGCAAGCTCGAAAAATCCAAAGGAATAAACTTATTTGATAAGTCGGTCTATTCCCCCTTATTAAAATTGCAATTTCGCTTTAATGACTAGAATATCGACTCCGACAAACCTTCAGGATCTTATTTGCTCTTTTAGAGGGTCATCTATTTGCAATTTTCTTAATAACACACTTGTGTTAACTATGCACCTCATATTCAGTACCACTACCAAGTGTGTTACATACAGGTCAAAGTGATCAAAGATATTTTATTGCCGTTCTACTTCAATTGAATATGTGGACCCAGACAAGTTTTATGATCTACCAATAAGAATAACCAGTTTTTCGTCCTCCAACATTGAGCAAAATAATTAGCTGCCTTTAGTATCTCAAAAAAGTCATCAGCCGTTGGGCAATTGAACCTAGGCTATGAAATTGTTTCTTAAGAATTCAGTGTCCAGAGACACACACTCATCCCTGTCGTCCTCTGTGTTTAAGCTTCGATTTTTCTCAGAAAGCACTTGAAACTCAATCAAATCTGACATCCATCCCGACAGCGATAAGGAGTCAATAAAATTGACAGATGGGGATAGCAGTACAGTTTCAGTGTCTAAAGATGCATCGCATAGTAGGAATACTCGTATATATGGTATATACATATTTTTTATTTTTTTTTTGTAATTCATTTCACAGTAAACGTCTTAAATTGAATCGTAAATGTCAGACTATTAAGTTAAAAAAGTTACAGAAAAAAATAAAAAACGATATACATTTAGCGGTATATAAAAATACTGACAATCTCCAACGAATAATGGGGACGAAAAGGAGGAAAAAAAAAAGAAGACCTTCAGAGCTAGTGGAAGAAATTAATGCCCCAAAGGGGTGCGAACCAATTTACTGGCAGCAAACCAATTTTAATGTCGCGACCTACGTTCACATGGCACATCTTACTTACAGCTGGGAAATTTTACGAGCTCCAGTCGAGCACACATACACATACATACACTCACTTACACGCACGAGTGAGGAAATTTTATTGACTCCTTCGGAATCGAATTAAAAAAAAAAACTGAAATGGCTTCATTAAGCAGCAGCAGCGTGCGGTAAAAGCAGCCATCATGCGATGTCAAGCTGTACTGCCGCCATGGGGAAGTGCACTGGAATAGCCGAGGCAAGTAAAGCGGAAAAGTTACGCCTCTTGGACTTTGCAAATAACGCCACACTTTGGAATGCAAAATATCGAGTTACACTGGAAGCGTTCGGACAATGGTCCTCGATGTGCTACGAGTATGTTCTTAGGGTTAAGTGTATTTAAATGCATAAGGCGACTCATTTTGCCGTCATAAATTGCTGAAATTTTTGAATCGGTGTCTTCCAGATTTCCACCCTTAATCTTATGAAATTGGAGAGTCATTTTTCTTCAATGAGTAAATAGAAAGGGGAATTGAAATTGGATGATAAGGAATGACGTAGCAATGCTTTAGTATTTGCATAGAATACTGCACTGTTTTGTAAAGTAGTGCGGAAACCATATTTTATCACGCATCCTCTAAAACTATCATAGAAGGATTTAGCATAGGTAAGCAAACAAGATTTGGAATTCAGGCGGCCTAAAGTTCAAAATTCACAGAGCTCCAAAAGATATGTTAACCTTACACACCGTGCGATAGTTTCAGTTGCCCTCTGCCTAGAAGGAATATGCCCTGCATATTCTCCAGAATAGTGTTCGACCGAGTTTGCCATTAGCCGAGCATTATTCCAAGGTGATGCGATGGCTTCAATTGGCCTGGTACGGATGGAGTACATCTGAACAAGGACATGCTGCAACAAGTTATAAGCCAGTTGAGTTAAACTATGAGTTAAACTATGAGTATAGTGTACATAGCTTTCGACAGAACATAGTTCATTGTCACAAAAAGCCTTTATAGATCTGCACGGAAATGATTAGTGTGGGGGAATTTCGCTAAATATATTTCCAGTTATACACTTTATCTCGTCTGCCGTGGAGCTTCTTACACATGCATTTGTTCTAGATGTATTACTGAAGGTTCATCCTTACTTTCATCATAGGAAGTACTACAGAAGTACTCCTTCGTTTTAGACGAGATGGCCTTTCGTTAAATCCGCACTGGAGTTTTAATTACCATACGCTACACTTATCCTACGACTCCTGTCTCATAGATACGCGAATAACTTTTCTCGAGTTCAGGACTTGCTCTGGCCAATAATTTCTACGGATGATTTCAAAACCAGTTAAGAGTTTGGTTTTGTTGTCTTTATGGAGGACGATAACATAAGACTTCTTTTCTCTCTACGCAAATACCTCAATGGATATAAGATATATTTTAAAGAGCGGGTATAGGGTCTGAGTATCTGCGCCTGTACTAACGGGTAATCTATGTTTAAGTCTTTGTTTAAATACATAGGTAACTAGAGGTGGTGCAGGACGCTCGCTACAAGAACGGTAATGACCTCACCAAGACTTTGGATTTCAAAAACAGGTTTAAGACAAGATGACGCGCTGTAATGAGACTTCTTTAAAATTGTACTTGAACGGATTGTGCGGAACTCACAATCCAATAACAGAGGCACAATCTATCAAAAGTCCGTACACCTGCTTGCATACACCAACGATATTGACAGAATTGGAAGAACTCAGAGGGCTGTCACCGGTGCGTTTGCAAGCATTGGAGCAGAAACGACCAAAATGGGTTTAGCGATAAACGAGGAAACAACCAAGAATATGATGTCAACAAGAAGGAACAATCAATTCCGACGAATGGAACAGAACATCACAGTCGGTAGCTATAACTTCGAGGTAGTAAGCGACTTTGTCTACTTCGACTCTGCTATAAACTCTGAAAAAGACATCAGCACAGAAATCAAGCGAAGAATAACTCTTACCAATCGCGGTTTTTTGGACTAATAACAGTAAAGCCCTATCTCGATTAACTAAGGAGACTCTATATAAGATCCTGAGCATCCCTGTCCTCCCCAACGGCGCTAAAACATTGACTTTATTCAAAGCGAATAAAATCATTCGAGAGAAAAAAATCCTAGTTTAGATACGATTACGTTTACGTTGCCTTTGCTCGTATGAGGCAATATTGATATTGCAAAATCCATTGTACTGAATCGCTTACTCGTGTTTCTAAAAACTGCAAATAAATCTTATTAAGAAGTCATTACTTCCCGATAGGGATCAGCAGAGTGTTTTCTACTTCATCAGAAAAACTAAGAAAGACACCGATCATAGGGTAAGTTGGTCCCAACATCTCTAAGTTAGAAATCATACAACTTACTCAGTTTAGTTTTTTTTTTTTTTTTTAGTTGCGCCAAGGGATGTGGCAATCTTCGAAAGATACTAGTAGCCCGGGCTGTTAGCATGCACGATACTAATCCACACCCTGCACACTTTTACCACTCTTCCCGCCCGACTGCCGTAAGGTATTACATCGCGGGACTGGTTAGCAAATAATGCTATGCTTCTTCTGCTCTCCTTAGATTAGATTAGATTAGATTTATATTGTTGAGAGGTGCAAGTGCACTGCGACCTATAAAAGATCTATTGTGCCCCCCTTACTAAGGTTCTAGCCGATGATATACTCGGTCTAGAGCACTTCCTCCAGTCCAGCTGCTACAGCAAACCGGAGTATCTTCAGTGGATCCAGCGAAGGCAAATCCGTTTCTGATAGGAGGTAGGCACCAAGGTGATTCCTTCTTTTGTGGATCAGTGCTTCGCATTCCATAAGAAGGTGCGCTGGTGTTTCTGCGAAGTCCCTGCAGAATCTGCAGTGTCCGTCTCCCTCTATTCCCAGTTTCCTAAGGTGCTCCTTAAGTCTGCAGTGACCTGTTAACATGCCCGCCAAGATGCGAAGCCGATTCTTACTAACTCTTAGGCAGGCTCTGCTTCTTTTCTGGTTGTATTTCCCCAGAAGTTCCTTTGCCTGTCTTATTTGGGGGATATCGTCCCAATGTTTGGCCCATTTGTTCTCTTCTTCTTTCCTTAAGTCTTCCTTTATTTTGTGGGGTCCTATCCCACAGAAGGGTTCTGGTCCAAGGAATGGCGTGTCTGATCCGTTTCTAGCTAGCTCATCAGCTGCTTCGTTCCCCTCTACTCCTACATGTCCTGGTACCCAGTAGAGAGTTACTTTGTTTGTTTCTCCCAGTTTGTTGATCCTGGTGAGACACTCCCATACCAGTTTGGATCTGATCTCATGCGAGGTCAGTGCTTTAATAGCGGCTTGGCTGTCTGATAGTATCGCGATGTCCTGCCCGCGATATTTCCTCTCTAAGTTGAATTGCGCGCATCTTTCGATCGCGTGAACTTCTGCTTGAAATATGCTGGGGAATGTTCCCAGTGATTCTGAGTATCTAGTCCTGGGCCCGTACACTCCTGCCCCAGTACCAGTAGATGTTTTCGATCCGTCTGTGTACCATTTATTTGTGTGTTGTTTGAGTTGGTATTTATCGGATTCGCTGCTCCAATCTCTTTTGTTGCTCAGCTTTGAGTCAAATTTCCTTTCAAAGCAGTATTTCTTGACCATATCATCTCTGGGCCAGTCCAGAAGCGGCACCGATTTGGATAGGGTTACTCGCTCTTTATTTGCGATGCATGTTCCTTTCCGGATGCCCTCTTTGCTGATTCTTAAAATGGTCTCCTTGGCGATTCGCTCTAGCACTATGTGTAGTGGAGGTATCCCTACGATCACTTCTAGAGCTGCTGTGGGACAGGTTCGCATGGCTCCTGTTATACATATACAGGCTAATCTTTGCACTTTGTTGAGGGATGTCCTCGTCGTGGTTGGTCTAGATCTGTTGACCCATGCCGCTGCCCCGTATGTGATGATGGGTCTTACTATCATCAGATACATCCATCTCAGTGTGGCTGGGCTATAACCCCAGGTCTTTCCTGAAATGTTTTTGCACACCATAAGTGCTCTGGTGGCTTTGGTTACCACAGTTTCTACATGTTCTCTCCAGAGGAGTTTACTGTCTAGTGTTAGACCTAGATACTTGACCTGTTTCTGTGGGTCAACTCTGATCCCTTCCAACAGGATGGGTTGCATACGCTTTAACTGTCTTTTCTTGGTGAAGGGTATCACAGTGGTTTTGGTAGGGTTCACTCTGAGTCCTACCGTTTTACACCACTTCTGTGTGATTCGTAGACCCCTCTGAATGATTTCGCATAGCGTTTCTTCAAATTTTCCTCTTGCGACAATGACTATATCGTCGGCGTACCCCTGGCACGTAATGCCGGCACCTGTCAATTTGTGCAGTAGTTCATCTGCTACTAAGCTCCACATCAATGGTGATAATACCCCTCCTTGTGGACAGCCTCTAGTGGTGCTTATTGTGATGGTTTTTTGACCCACCTCTATCTCAGCAGTCCTAGTTCTTAGCATCTCACACATCCAGTTACTTGTGGTGTGATTTACTCCTTTTATTTCGAGACCCCTCCTAATTGCTTCGTGGGAGGTGTTATCGAAGGCTCCTTCGATGTCTAGAAATGCGCATACTGCTGTTTCCTTGCTCTCCAGTGTATCCTGAACCCAACTTGTCAGCTGGTAGAGCGCAGTTTCGGTGGATCTTCCTGCTCTGTAGGCATGTTGATTGTGGTGGAGAGGGATTCTTTCCAGCACAGTCATTCTTAGGTGATTATCTATGACCTTTTCTATCGTCTTTAACATGAATGAGGTCAAGCTGATGGGCCTAAAGGATTTTGGTGAAGTGGTGTCTCTTTTTCCCACTTTCGGAATGAATATAACCTTTGCCCTTCTCCATATTCTTGGTATATGCCCAAGTGTGACGCTGCTTCTCAATAGTCCTAGGAGGTGTGGCATAATGATTTCCTGGCCTTGTTGTAGTAGGGCGGGGAATATTCCATCCGCTCCCGGTGCTTTAAACGGCTGGAAGGTGTTCAGAGCCCAACTTAGCCTTTGATTCGTGCAGATGTCTCTTGCCATCGCCCAGTCCTCTCTCCTGGGCCTTTTATGTCTTACTAGTACATCTGTGCTGCTGTAGATTGAGCTACCCGGGAGGTGTGTCTCTAATAGTAGAAGGGCCCTCTGCTCTTCATCTTCGGTATAGCTGCCATCTTGCTTTTTCAGTGAGCCAGGCGCGCCTGCTTTCTCCTTAGCCAGTGCTTTATGTAACCTGGCCGCTGCAGGGGTTGACGCTATGTTCTCACAGAATGCTCTGAAGCTATTTCTTTTAGCTTTTCTGATTTCCAAGTTGTATCTTGTTAATTGCTCGGTGTATGTTTGCCAGTCTCCGTCACGCTTTGCTTTATTAAAGAGCTTGCGCACCTTTGATCTTAGGTCGACTAGCGTTTTGTTCCACCAGGGAATATCCTTCGGATCTTTCTTACGGCTAATAGGGCAGCTGCTTTCAAATGCATCTTTGATCGCCCTGTTAACCACTTCTGCTCTCCTTTCTCTCTCCATTATTCGGAGCTCTTTTTGCACATTGGTTATAAGTGTACAAATTTCCAGCCAATTCTCCTCTGATCGCAGCATTTGGTCTATATGGAATGGTGGACTGGGCAGGTTATATCTCCATTCTGTGAATCGATTGCAATGGAATATTGCGTGCTCTGTATCTTCCTCCTGGTCTGAACAATGTGGACAGAGAGGTGAGTTATCATGTCCAAATCTGTGTAAATATTTTCGATAGGCACCGTGACCCGATAGGAACTGCGTAAGGTGGTAGTTGCAGTACCCAAACACTCGCTTGGTCCAGACCTCAATGGTGGGGATCAGCTTGTAGGTCCATCTACCTTTTGTACTATTATCCCACCTGGCTTGCCACATAGATAATGATGTTGCCTTCTCCTCCTCCTTTATTTTCCTGACAATACTCTCTTCTTGATGACTCGAGTTTCTCTTTTCGTAGATCCTTACCATCTCATTTGTGAGGATATCGATGGGGATCATTCCTGCTATGACACAGGCTGCTTCGTCCGATATTTTTCGGAAACCGCTGATTGTTCTTATCGCGCATAGCCTGTATGTTGAAGAAAGTTTTCTCCGTATTTCTATCATCGCTAACGCCGCCGCCCAAACTGGTGCAGCATTCCACGTGCGTTTTAAACCTTAATTACTCCGTATAGTATAAATCTGGTTTATTTTCATGGTCAGACCTTGCTGTACCTAGATTGCGAAGATTTATTCTTACAAGATACCGTATACCCTCGGTGTTCAGAAAAATTCCAGAGCTTCTGTTTTTTCTGCCTCTGTCTCTACCGTGCCCGTGCTCTTCTTTTAAAGATCGGGCTCTTTCAGTACGATGGATGTATAATGGAAAACATATTTATTTTCAACATATGGAATAGATGTTTAGTAGGGCACTTGTCAAAATTCTGGGTGAGGTTAACAAAAATCGCCGACTAAGTTCTCTCACGTATCCTGCTTTACAGATTCAGTGCAAAGATACTCTCCCCGAACTTAGATGGGACTTAGTCAGTTATGCAACTGTGGACTTAATGTTAGGTCCTTCGAACTATAGATTTGACTTCATCAGCTTTACGAGTGTATGTAGCAGGCTTCTTATCCGCGGTATTCGATTTTTTCTGGCTAGATGGGTATCGCTACATACCGTTAGATTTCGTGATTTTATCCTGCTATCACTGTGTAGTGAAAACGTGTAATAGAAAGTCATAACAAGAACTAGAGTTTTCATTAGTAGCACCTGGGTAGCACGTTAGTTTAACTTTGTTAAAAAAGAATATTTTGTGCTCAGTCGCAGACTATTTAAGGAAGAAGAATTCCTAGATAGCACTTCAACAAAATTAGGCTATTAAGGTAATCGTAGATACATACTTTTCCGAATAGAAAGCACACGTAAGATTAAATCCTGACCACAGTCATTAGATATAATTATTGAACAAAGAAGCAAGATGACCTTACAAACAAAAAATGTAATTCCTCATGTCCAATAAGAACACAATATAATATAAAGTGCTACCTGTAGAATGTCTGACTTAAATGGTCTCCTTGGAAAGCAAACAACACAACAATTCAATTCAGCGCAACAAGTGCACATTGTGGTTCACACAGATACTTACATACCAACAGTTTAATAGTTCCATTTGTTGCACTCTTTCTCTCACTTACCTGGCACTCTCCAATCATTATAATTAAATGACCACCTCTCAAAGTGAAAGGCAAAAGAAACATAACAAACTTCCCCGGTCGATGGCAATAAAAGCCCGAAACATTAGCCTTCCACCTCAAGGAAGTGGAAAAAACTGAACGATCATCACAGACATTGCCGATGATTATCAAATGCAATCAACTCATGCAGCACCATTAAATCATTCGTTGGGTTTGTGAAAGGTGTTAATGTGCGCGAATCAGCCTATTCTCACAGACTGGCCTGGTACAACAACATCAACTGGCAATGTCATCACATGGATCTTGATCTTGATGATCAAGTCGGAGAGTCACCCACCAAACCATCGCCTAATGCGATTATAATTGTTCGAAGCATGTGAACCAATTTCCGTACCTCATTCCTGAGGAGTGCGGCAATTATTACCCCGATGTGTGTACACCGTCACTAGGCCGAGACAATGGAACATACAAAAAAAAAGTTAAGTAGATCCACTTTTTGGCTACGTCATTTCCGGACCTAGGCACGGCAACTCCCCATGTGGAACGACCTCGAAAGTGGTTGTGCGGGCAATTAACGCGCCTTCAGTTCGTTCTTCTAATGCCGATCGAGCGCGACATTAAATTTTGTTCACACTGACAGATTGTCAGTGGCAGGATGCACTCAGTAAATCCATCTGAGGTCACATATGGTGAATATTCCCATACAGGAGCTGACACTGCTCTCTGATGATCCTTTCCTGAGTTTATCACAACAAACACTTTAAGTGGCGTCAGTTGGTAGTTTTGAGAGGCGGTAGAGTGTAGTCGTATATCGTCGGCGACGTCGGCTATCAAGTGGAATTATATCCCCTTCTTTCGGGTTTCCTGTGATGTAAAGATCGCCTCATAGATACATAGACACAGAAGATACAGAAGCTGGGCGGATCATTCCCTACCTGACATCATTAAGATTGAAATAGAAGATTCGGCACAACAGTGAATCCAACTACAATGATTTATCGAGTTGTACGTGCCCGTCTGGGCTAGTCTGGGATTCTTCGCCTTTGTTTCTCTGCTTCTGAAAGGCAATTTTTTGCATTCGATTCGGTCAGTTGGACAAACGGATGGATGTGGACATATGTTGCACGTTAATGAAAAATGACTCGGCGTTGCTTGTTTGTTGGGGGCAGTTAATCTAGATAATCGCAAATCAAGTTGACATCGAACATAGAAATGATTTCGCCCGGGGAATTTTCAAATCTAATTCTAGAGACCTTTTATTCCCTGTGGTCTAAGGCTGTCTGAAATGTGACAATTCATGGAATGGGATAGCTTCTGCTAAGTGGTCGAATATATCTAGTCAAATGGATAGGTAATAGTTTAGTCTGAAGTGAAGAAGTTATGACTATGTGGACAGTGGCGAGGTCAGCTACTCTCTGAGCAGGCTGTTTTGTTGCTTGTGGCTTGTGTTGGAGAAAACGCTGAATTGAGTCACTAGCAGGCATTCCAATGTTGAAGATGCGCCATCCAAAATAGATGGTTGGCAAAGTAATTGTATTCAGTTAGAATGGTATTCAAAATTCATATTGGCGGTAGTGATATATTCTGGATGACAAATCAGTATTGTTCTCATATTTCTTCTTGTCAATTGAACTATCCACTCGATACAATACTTTTCAATATTCCTGACAACAGTAAAGATCGGTTTGGAAGTGTATTTTCGGTTCTCTTTATGTTAGAGCAACTCCGTTTTCCAGTTCTCATGATTAGTCTTTTGAAAAGTTTTACCTAATCCTTCTGTTAGCTTAGAAATCCATAGAAACAGCTTGTCTATAGGTTAAAGAATCCTCCAAGTTTCAGTTGTCCAACAAACTATTTCAGCATCTTCTAAAGAATGCGAAATATTCGTTCATGGACTCTATCGTGTGGTCTTTTTCGAAAATATATGTATGCATAGGTATAAAAAATACACAGACAAGAGTCTTAGGTTAGCTAGATTAAATTTAAGCGAATTTATTAAAATTAACCATCCATACAGAAAACAATGGGACCATAAACAATGGAAACATTTTGAGTTTCTCAGCGGAAAATTACCTCTCACTTATTTCAACTGAAATATTACTGTCACTAATGTGATACATTTTATCGGAGAGCGTGTTGTCACTACTGAAACTTTTTCTAATATTTAAGACGGACGGTGACCTCATTCCCTTACAGTGGGTAGGATGTCAGACAGCAAGGAATGGTTTGCAGAGATCTGAAGCTCAGTTTGCTACATCTTTCAACTCTGAAGGCAAAACTTTCAACCTTTTGGGGTTAATCTGGTAGAACTTTGGTTTTCTGTCGGCATAGCTACGGAAGGTGTTACTTTTTTCTCAGCTTGTGCTGAGACTTCTAGTTCTCTTCGGCAAATTTAGGTTAAAAAAATAAAGCTAGGTATTAGTACGATTCTTGAGAATTGGACAGCGACTGTTGTACTGCTCTATCAAAGGATAGGAAATCCTATATTAGGGTAGTAGTCCTTTGAATTAATGACGAGATACCTATATTATAGGTTTATCAATATCTGGAAAGCTCTCAATAACATGCACACAGAATTCTTCAGCCCAAATTGCATAAGAAAGAATAGTTAATCGTAAGTCGTGCATGTTTGCACAGCGGTAAGACCAAAGAATCATTTTAGGTTTAAAGTGGGATAAAAAAAGAAATTAAATTTCATCTACTTATTGTGGTAGAAGATGCAGTATAAAGATATTAAGTGATGTATAATAACCCTCGTATCCTGCACTATTTCCTTTATAGATACATATATACACATATTTGTTTTTATTATGCATTTGGAACAGAAGGGGACTGTCACGTTCTAAAATTTCGTAAGGATGGTATCTAAATGGTTGCATTCGCGGGAGCTTCTTTCAACAGACTTTTAAATAAATCTATGTCCTTTATTAATAATGGGTTAAGAAAAAAAGATTCTGGCAGTTCAGTTCCTATTTCATGCCGACATTAATACGCAGACAATATGACACTCCTATCCTACGCTGATCCTATTTTGATACCAGTCTGAACATAACTTTTAACAGAGTCCACCGAATTCCTCCGTTTCCCGTCGACAAAGCTGCATGAAGCACATCGCTAATCACCAATAGGAATAATATTGGTGAAAGGATACAGCCTTGTCTAACCCCACTTTGGATCTCAACCTCCTCAGACAACCTTCCGCTGTGCAGAACGTGGCATTCGGAGCCTTCATATGTAGCTTTGATAATAGCAAGTAGTTTATAGGGAATACCTCTCCTGCGTAAGGCACGCCAAATAAACTCCCTGTTGACACTATCGAACGCCTTCTCAAAATCGATGAACAGCAGGTGCAGTGGCGATCGATATTCAACACACTGTTCGATGATAATCCGCAGGGTGTTGATGTGGTCGGCACAGGAGGATCCAGAGCGGAAACCTGCTAGTTCGGCATCGAGTGTGTCTTCGAGATGTTGTTTAATTCGCTCCAGGGTGATTTTAGCTATTATCTTAGCTGCAGCAGGCAACACGTAGATAGCCCTCCAGTTTCCGCACTCCATTAAATTTCCTTTATTAGGAAGCTTGACGATCATTCCCTTTTTCCACTTGTTAGGAAAGCTATCAGCTTCCCAAGCTCTCTCTATAAGTGGAAGCAGAAACTCAGCCGATGTTGTTGGCGCTGCTCGTAAGAGCTCTGCTGTAATACCGTCAAGTAGTATCGCCTTGTTGGTTTTGAGTGAATTGATCGCGGTAATGATCTAATCTTTACTGGGAGTCGTGGTGTGTATTCGGGAGCTGATTTGGGAGCATATCGCTAGCGAATACACGGTTCAAAACCGTAGCAAAATGCTCCTTCCAGCTCTTGAGCTGGTCCTCATCCGAAATGAACAAGGAGCCGTCTAGGCTTTTCACTGGGTGTTGCCTGGAGCTGCGACCACCTGTCAGCTCTTTCGTGATTCTGTAGACGGTCCTGCTGTCGCACCTCCGTGCAGCTTCTTCTGCTTCTGTAGCCATCGCGTTGATGTAGTTGCGCTTGTCATGTCGCACGCCACGCTGAACTTCTCTTATCTTCATGCGATATAGGGACTCTAGCTCGCTTCTCCCTGCTGCTGGGGTAGCTGCAACGCGAGCTTTCAGCTGTTTTCGTTCGTCAATACGTCTCCAGATATCCTCGGAAAGCCACGCCCTATGTCTTCCCTGCGATCGGCCAACAATTCCTTCAGAACCAGATGTAAAAACATTTCTCACAGCACACCAATGGTCTTGGATGGTTGCGGGCATAGAGCTGCTGATTGCTTTGACACCTTGCGAAAAGTGCTCTCTTAATTGTTGGCGCACTGAGGGATCACTAAGTCTATCGATATTGAACCTGGGCATTCTTGTGTTGTCGTGGGATCTTCGAACTGCAGCAGTGCGTAGTTGGAGAGTAGCTATCATAAGATGGTGACCACGTACTATCCCCACATCTGTCCCTCGCCTGTTTCGGACGTCCAGGAGACTACTTCTAAAGCGGTGGCTGATAGCAAAATGGTCAATTTGGTTGGAGGTTGCTTGCCTGTCATTGGAAACCCAGCTGACTTTGTGGCAGATCTTGTGCTGAAACATGGTGTCACCTATCACAAGGCGTTTGGCATTGCAGAAATCCACAAACCTTTCGCCGTTGTCATTGCGGTTGCCTAGTCCATGCTTCCCGATTACATCCCTTCGTTGTCGTTGCCTACCTTGGCATTCAAATCCCCCATCACTATGACAATGTCTCCCTTTGGTGTTGTGTTGAAGACGGCGCTTAAAAGATTGTAGAAGCTCTCCTTTTCGTCCTCAGACGAACAATTCGTTGGGGCGTAACAATGTATGATGGTGACGCGTTGTACTCTAGTCCAGAATTTGGTCGTCAAAATCCTACCACCATGAGGCTGCCAGGAAATTAGGCCCTTGCGTGCTGTTGTTGTTAGTAGTAGTCCGACTCCATATTCTCGCGGACTTCCGGATGGTCTTCCAGTATAGAGTGTAACGCGTTGGGGACTGGTACTCGCCCGCTTCTAACCATCTTACTTCACTTACCCCCTAAATGTCCATTTTATATCGCATGAATTCGTTTTCCAATTGGAGGAATCTGGCATTGTAAGGACTTTCGCTTCCCGAGTCGAGGAGCGTCTTTACATTCCAGAAACCTATCTTTGTCCGGGTACAATAGCCAAAAGTCGTCCACATGTGATCATTCCTTATCCGAGGCATAGTGTCGGTTTCTGTAGCGGCCAATATTCGGTAACGCAGGTTGCTGACCCACGTTACCTAGCCTAGAATCAAGGCCCTAGACAACCCGCACTTACAATTTTAGAATACACGTGTAAGGGTTTATACGTATAGTTGCCCGGGGACCACCACTAGGAGGTAATGTAAGCACTTCATCACGAACTTGATTGTTGCGCTACTGCCCCAAGCCAAGTTTTGGGCAGTCACTAGTTTCCCGATCAATCGCAATGCAGGTCCCCAAATACAACTTTGGCACTTATACAGTCATTTCCACTAGAATAACGCCACCCTATTCCTTCAAATATCTCCATGTATACGAGGGTGGTCTGGAAAGTTTCCGACCTCAAGATGAAGATGACACCACTCGTCAACAAAGGCTAGAGAATGTGTTTTCGCATCTTTTGAAATGAACTTACTAAAATTTCAGCTATTTTGGACGCGCAATTGTTGTTTGATAATCGCTTGAGTGTGTTGATGTGAGTATGTTTTGTTAAAATGAAAAAAAATCTTGTATGGAGCTGTCATTTAATAATTGTTTTTGAAAGGTAATATGCCTTCGCAAATCATAGACGAGTTGGACGCTGTGTACGGCGATTCTGCACTATTATTTACCACCGTGAAATTGTGGGCAGCTGAATTAAAATGTGACCGTACCAGCTTGGGAGACGATGAACTTTCGGAACGTCCAATAACTGCAACCACTGACGATAACATCGCTCAATTCACCAAATGGTTCCAGAAAACCGTCGAATTAAAGTGACGAAAAAAGCAGAAGCTATGAATATGTCCAAGGAACGCGTTTTTTACATATTGAATCAGGACTTAGGCATGAGAAAGCTGAGCGCGTTAGCTTGCGTTAAACCAAAAACATTGTTTCCAACGCTCTGCTGTTGCAGTTAAGGTGCAATAAATCGGAGTTTTGAGGCCCAATAATTATTGTAGATGAAACTTGGATACACCATTATACCCCAGAAACAAAAATAGAGTCAAAACAGTGGACTGCGAAGGGGGAATCGACTCAAAAAAAAGAGTAAAAACTATTTTCTCGGCTGGGAAAGTGATGGTGACTGTTTCTCTTCATCTCAGCTGCTGATAAGTTACTCTCATACCTTTTGCGCATCGTCCAATATTGTGAACCGTATGCGAGCGCTGGACGCGCAACTGCGGTGTAGAGCCTACCTTTCAACATAGGGGGCGTTTTCGATCACAGAAGATAGCAGAGTTTTCCCGCCACTTCATCCACCCTACGCTTACGCGTGATGTCGTCATCACAGCTTGCTTCTCTATTAATCATAGATCCCAGATATTTGAACTTTTCGCAATTGGGAAGAACTGTTCCAATCAAATCAATGTCTGGAATAGGGCTGAGTCGATCAAAGAACGGGCAGCACAAGTACTCTGTCTTTTTTGAACTAATGCGATACCCATTTCCCTCCAAAACGTCCACCCATACACGAAGTGCTCTTTGCAGGAACGTAGGATCCTCACTTATAATAGCTCCATCATCAGCAAAGAATATTTGATGTACGTTGGGGTCAATCAATTTACCTTCAAGGAGATAGCCAGGACTACAATAAAGAGCAAAGGATTTAAAACGCTTCCCTGATGCACCTCGACTTTGATTGGGAACTTTTCGGTTACTCCAGTGGGACATCTAACTCTTGTCCTTGCTCCTTCATGATCATCTGTACATAGGTTTCTGGGACCCCTCGTTGTCTTAGCGCCATCTATATCAGATCTCGTGGTTGTCTGTCGAATGCCTTTTCGAAGTCAACCAATACAATATGCAAATCCTTTAAGGTTTGTGGTTGATTTACCCGCGACAAACCCGCACTGATCATCGGATAGCCGTATAATTTTTCGCAGTCGGCTACATAATACACGCTCAACGATCTTCGTGGTGTGTGACATCAGCTTGATCGAATGGTAATTATCACAGTTTCGTGTATCACACTACCCTTTGTAAGAGTTGTGAGCCATCTGAACCCTGGCCCAACCGCTTTTCGTTTGTCGGAGTATTTAACCGCTTCACTAACTTTTTCGACTGTAATGTCGGGTATTTCTTTACAGTTAGGGGTGGCTCTTGGAAAGCATAGCCAGGGAAACTGTTCATTCAAAAGTCATTCAGAATACTGTCGCCACCTCTGCAGACTTTTGTCGTCATCCAGAAGAAGCTCGCCATAAGCATTGCTAATGAACTTTGGCGGACGAATCTCCTTAGCATTCCTCCTTCTTTGCGAGGCTATTTTGAAAATGGTTGTGCTCTTGTTCACATTGTGTCATCGCAGCTCCCGATACAGGCCCTCCGTACTCTCTTCTTGAAGCTGGGCGTACCTCTTCTTCACTTTTTTCTTACAACACCTGTATTTCACTTCGATTAGAATATATTTAATATTAGAGGGGCAATTTGACCAAGCTTTCAAAGTCGCTTTCCTCTTATTTATCACTTCTTTAGATTCATCACTCCACCACCATGTTTCGTGTTGCTGTTGCCCTTTTGAAGTTCCTAGCAGTGACATTGGCATTCCTTAAGCAAGTTCGTTGTAGGGAATTCCACATATTTTGTGCTCTACACTCTTCATCCTCAGGTAATTTTTCATCACGAATAAGTATCTTCAACATACGTGCAAAATACTTTCTGCTACATTGCATAATCGTCTAAAACCGTTCGTCAGCAATCTGATTGCCATTTATTAGTATAATTTAGGCCAGAAAAGTCCACCATTGATCAAATTTTCGCTCTGCAATAGATCTTTGAAAAACTTGTGAATTTTAAATTGATTTCCACTATTATTTTATCGATTGCAGAGCAGCTTATGATAGCGCTTATAGAAATGAGCTATATAGAGCCATGTCCAGTTTTAACATTCCTAGTGAATTCGTCGATTGGAAACTGCTCGCTGCACTATCAAATACTCACCGGTCCCTTTGATATCAAAAATGGTCTACCGCAAACGCATGCAATATCATGTGACTTCTTTAATATTATACTAGAAAAAGCCAAAGCATGATCTTTCAAAAACCGGTGCAAATTCTTACATACGCTCTACGGTTAGTTCTTAAAATGATATAATAGTACAAATCAAACTATGAATTATTCTTTCCAATAGGTGTTTCCTTGGGGTAAGGCAAATGAATAACAAATCCCTTACACAAACAAGAATGGAGACTTGTTGAGACCCGCATTATCCCAGTCCTGGTCCACGGGGCTGAAGCGGATGAAAACAACATGATTTGTTTTGAAAAATAAAAAATAAAAAATAAAATTCTGGTGATCTTCGATCCCGTTTGTATTATATAAACAGATAGTGAAGGAGGAGACTCGACGACGAACTATAGTCAGAAAGATTCGCATCCAGCGTTTAAGACAAACGCCAGTCCGAGTCTTCGAATCCAATATTTAGCCAAAGATCGAAATAGCTGAAGGGGTCTGTTTATTAAGGCCCAGATCCAAACCTGACTGTAGCATTATCTAAGCTAAATAAAGTAGGAGAAAAAGGCTTTCAGAGGATTATAGATCCTGAGTATAGGGACATCCAACTAATTTTAACCTAATGTACAAATTTTGAGGTTAGTAATGGAATAGAATGCCTTCTATGGCTCAAAAGCAGTCAGACCAAATCGTAAAAGAAAGCAGCAAAACACTCAACTTTGTGGAAAAGTTCCCCAACTATAAAACTAAAAGGTTCGACTGTCGCAACTGTGGAAAAAACTACGAAATTCGCAAGTGGACCACCTATAATCATGTACATGCAACCAGAAAAACCATTTCGAGAAATTCTATAAAAAAGGAGTCATGGACAAATAGCCATAAAAGCAACGACTCACATTCCAAACAAATTAACTGCTGCGAAGAACCTGAGGACGACGACGACGACTCACTTTCGCCGAAAATACAAACCTGGAAGGCGACAACTTTACAGAAAAACTTTACGTGGAAGGCAATTCGTATAAAATTAAACTTGACACAGGTAGTCAGTGCAACGTTTTACCAAAATAGGTCATCGAAAAAACAAATGTTAATATCAATCCAAGCAGTAAAAACATCTTGTCTCATTCAGCAATCATCGAATGAAAGTACTTAGTGAAACGCTTTTACCATGCACAATTGCAGGGCGACAGTGTAAAATAGCTTTCAAGGTAGTAGCTGAAAACATTAAACCAGTTTTCGGAGCCAATACTTGCCAAAAACTTAGACTTATCACCATAGTAAACTAAAATAGATGATAGCATTTTTGAAGAGCTAGGTTGTCTCAAAGGCTACGAATATGATATTGATCTGATAGAAAACTCAACTTTTATAATAACCCCACCACGACGAATCCCACACAAAATCGGCGACGATGTTAAGCAAGAACTCGACAAGATGCTCAAACTAGATGTCATCGAACCGATGTAAGAAGATACTCCATCAGTATCACCCATGGTAGTTGTTTGAAAAACAAACAAAATAAGAATCTGCATAGAGCCTACAAATGTCAACAAAAATAGAATGCGTCGTCGCCATCACCCTATGTAAACCATCGAAGAGATAGCCGCACAGCTAAATGGGTCCAAATACTTCACCCTCCTAGACTGCAAGTGAGGCTTCTGGCAAATTCAAGTCTCCAATAGAACGAAGAAAACACTTACCTGTTCCACGCCTTGGCGAAGATACCATATGGTTCCAAGAGACTACCATTAGGCATGACAGCCGCCCAGAGGTATTTCAAAGCATAATGGAATCTCTCCTATCAGATTTACCGAATATAAAAATTTCAATTGATAATTTTTTTATTCATTCCAGAACTATTGAAGATCTCCGCAAGACTACAACGAAGGTGATCAAAATTCTTAACAACAATGGCTTAAAACTCAACAAACTAAAGTGCATATTTGAACAGCAAAAGGCCAAATACCTAGGGCATACCATAAGCGAGCACGGAATGACAGCTGACCCAGACAAAACAGAGGCAATCTAACGTTTGAAGTTATCAAAAAATAGAAAAGAGCCACAAACAGTTCTTAGAAAATTAACATATCTGAGTAGGTTCATTCCAAACTTTTCAGCTTCAACAACACCATTACGTTCACTCTTTAGAAAAATCGACACCATGGGAATGGAATAGCGAACAAGAACAAGCAATTAAAAACAGCCACCAGTAGAACTCCCATATTAAAGCTATACGACGCCAATTATAATGTCAAGCTTCAAGTTGATGCCAGCTCAACGGCACCAGGAGCAGTTCTCCTACAAAAGGAAGAACTGATTACGTAGGGGTCAAAAGCACTAACAGAATCTTAACAGAGATATTAGGCTACCCAATGGGAAATTGAGGCGCTAGAGATCATTGTGAGAATTGTGATAAATTCCACCAGTACGTTTGGGGTAAGAAATTGAATCTGATCACAAACAATTTTCCAGCAACCTCTTTACTCATCCCCCGCCCGCCTTCAACGCATGCGTCTAAGTCTCCTAAAGTATGACCCCGTACTCACATACAAAGAAGGTAAACAAATATTTATGGCCACAAATATTGATCCACTAATCCGAGACTGTGATAACGATCAACCACCAGATGACAGTGAATCGGACCTACAGGTTCAGCTGATATTATCTTTCTCCGATCAAGAGCTTCAAAAGCTCTTTCAACTAACGAGAGCGGATGGAACCTGTATACAATTAAGCGAATTAATAAATAGTTTGTGGCCGAGAGATGTTGATTCTCTTCCAAAAATTTTTAAAAGAACTTCAAAGAAGAACTCTCTGTCTAAGAAGGCATTATCTGCAATGCGCACACGACTCTCATACCATCGGCAATGAAAGCAGATATTCTGAAGTACATTCACAATGGACACTTTAGCTTTGCAAAGTGCAATGTGCGTAGAGCAAAAAATGTTGTTTTTTAGGTCTCAAATGAATCGAGACATCAAAGAGTAGGTATATTCAAAAGTGCCCCGCATGTCAAGTCTTTCAACGAAGCAACAATAAAATACAATTAGCCGAAAAAGACATTTCAAGATACCTATTCGAAATAGTTGCATTCGAATTATGTTATTTTAATGGTAGCGACTATGTCGTAGAAACAGACAGTTACTCTGGTTTTATAAAATTCGAAAAACTCAAAGAACCGACAGCAAAAAATGTAATAACCCTTTTAAAAATGTTTTCGCTTCGAATGGAAATCCCAGAATTCTAGAAACCGACAATGGACCACAGTATTCTTGCTTCGAATTCATAAAATGGTCATCCAATTGGAAGTTCAGCCACGTCACTACCTCCCCATATCACCTTAGAGCCAACGGACTAGCTGAGAAGGCTGTTCAAACTTCCAAAGGAATATTTAAAAAATGCAATTACGATAACTCTGGTTACAAGCTAGGTATCATAAATTGTATGAACACACCCTAGGAAGCCCCGTTCAGCGTCTGTACACAAGAAATCTGAGGTTTGTCCCCGCAAAGTTTTCTTCACTTGTAACAAAACAAGAACAGCAAGACGACAGTAAAGCGTTAAAAGTCGAACGTCGAAGACGAGCATAATACGTAAACAGAGGAGCGAGAGAGAACACGCAGCTTGCTGAGGGTCAACAAGCAGAAACGGGAACAAACTCGAGTGGAAACCAGCAGTAATAGAGAGCAAAATTCATCCTCGATCTTACATTATCAGAGAAAACAATGCTTCCAATATCGTCGAAATACCAGTCACATTAAACCAACAGAAGCACACATACAGATTCCGCCAAACTGTCCGGCAAACTTAAACCAGGAGCCGACCCAATCACAACTAGCCCCTACAAGCAATTCGTCCGGTGCCTCAGAACAAACTCTATCTGATCCAACTAAATCTTTGGTAGGGCAGTCGGTAAGCATAGCCTACACGACACCACGTCTGATAACGGACTAAGGCTAATTGATCTCGCTGTAGAGCGAAATGTCACCACAGCAAGCACATGGTTTCCTCATCTCGATATTCATAAGCAGATATGGCGGTCCAACGATCATGTAACGATCAACCAAATTGATCATATTGTGATCGACACAAGGCATGCCTCCAGTATTCTGGATGTCCGGACCTTCCGAGCGGCCAACATAGACTCGGATCATTACCTCGTTGTAGCCAAGGTACGAATGCGGATATCCCAATCTGAGCAACAAATGAGAATCACTGTGAGAAAATTTAACGTCGAAAAGCTACAATCGCAAGAGACTTCTCGCTGAACGCGTATCCCGAAATCTCTCAATCACCCCTATGCCGCCAGCATCAAGTGCCGAAGACCAGTGGCAACGCTGCCAACATATCATCGGAAACGCCGCGACTGATGTGCTGGGTCTCGCTCGCCCACCACCGCGAAACCCCTGGTTTGACGAAGAATGCCGGCGAGTGCATGCAGCAAAACAACAGGCATACAGAGCGGTGCTGCAAAGGAAGACGAGAGCTGCTCGTGAGCTCTACGAGCAAAGGAGACGGGAATAACATCGGCTTCTCCAAAAGAAGAAGAAAGAGCATGAGAAGCGCGCGTTTGAGAATATCGAGAGTTAATACTCCAGGAACAATGTACGGAAGTTTTACCAAAAGGTAAAAAGAACGTGTCAGAGGAGCAATACCCGTACAGAAACCTGTAGAGATGAAAATGGAAACCTCATAGTAGAATCACAGTCGGTGCTGAGAATATGGAAAAACTACTTCTGCAGACTGTATAACGGCGACGAAGATCAACATCCCGCTGTCAGGCAGAATGAACAATTCAACATAGACGATGATAATCAAAATTTCCGTCCACCTGACCAAAACGAAGTGAGGATAGCAATATCCAAGCTAAAATCCAACAAGCTTGTTGGACCTGACGGCTTATCGGCCGAACTTTTCAAGACAGCTGGGGATGAATTGGTAGACTGCGTACACCAACTCATCTCTAAGATTTGGTCAGACGAGTGTATGCCTGATGAATGGAACCTCAGCATCGTTTGCCCGATCCACAAGAAAGGAGACCCCCTCAACTGCGCCAATTATAGAGGCACCAGTCTCCTCATCATCGCATATAAGATCTTTTCTGCGATATTGTGTGAACGCCTGAAACCTTTTATCAACAGTCTGATTGGACCATATCAGTGCGGTTTCAGGCCAGGAAAGTCCACCATCGATCAAATCTTCACTCTTCGGCAGATCCTGGAGAAAACCCAAGAATTCTAACAGCATCTATAGAGAAGAGCTTTATAGAGCCATGTCTAGTTTTGACATCCCTGCCAAACTTGTCCGTCTGTGCAGGCTGATGATGGAGAACGCTCGCTGCTCCATCAAGGTCGGTAATGACCTCACCGGGACCTTTGATGTAAAAAAAGGTTTTAGACGTGGTAACGCGCTGTCATGTGACTTCTTTAACATTGTACTTTAACGGATTGTGCGGGACTCACAAGCCAATACCGGAGGCACAATCTATTACAAGTCAGTACAACTGCTTGCATACGTCGACGATATAGACATTATCGGAAGAACTCAGCGGGCTGTCACCGGTGCGTTTGCAAGCATTGAGGCGGAAGCGGCCAAAATGGGTTTAGCGATAAACGAGGGCAAAACCAAGTATATGCTGTCAACAAGAAGGGAAAACCAACACCGACGAATTGGACAAAACGTCACCGTAGGCAGCTATAACTTCGAGGTAGTAAGGGACTTTGTCTACCTTGGCTCTGCTATAAATTCAACAAACAAAATCAGTGCAGAAATCAATCGAAGAATAACTCTTGCCAATCGCTGTTTTTTTGGGCTTATAAGGCAATTCAACAGTAAAGCCCTATCTCGAACTACTAAGGAGACTCTATATAAGACCTTGATCATCCCAGTCCTGCTTTACGGCGCTGAAACATGGACTTTATTAAAAGAGGATGAAGATATCCTTGGTCGCTTAGAGAGAAAAATTATTCGTAAGATTTGCGGTCCCGTTTGCGTTGACGGGTTTTGAAGGAGAAGATTCAATCACGAACTACACGAGCTGTACAGCGACATCGACCTAGTCAAAAAACTGCGTATTGGACGTCAGAGATGGCTGGGACATGTAGAGCGAATGGACACCAACGCTCCGGCCCGCAGAGTCTTCGAATCTAACCCCGAGATACGACGCAGTAGAGGGAATCATCGCCGTAGGTGGCGCGCACAAGTTCAAGGGGACCTCGACCAACTTGAAGTGCGCAACTGGAGGCAACTAGCTAAAGACCGAGCTAAATGGAGAGGCTTGTTGGTTGAGGCCCAGGTTCACCCCGAACTGTAGCGCCACCTAAGTAAGTAACTAAATCCCCAGATCTAACTAACTCTTCAAATATCTTAGCAGGTAAAACATCACTATCAGCGACGCCAACAACAGCCATCCCTACACGATGTCAGGAAGAATTGTCAAGCTACCAGAACGACTAAGGTACTAACATTCGAGATCCGATTGCTTCAAGAAGGGAGGTGCAATCTAGCCTTGCCCTCAGGCCTCGACAACACTTATACGTCAAACCATGCAACACCCTGCTGTATAGAAATAACATTCCCAGCATGAGTCTGACATCTACGCACATGATCATTCTTTAACCTCACATCCCAATTGTTGTATTATATGTACTTCTTTCCTTACCATACTTATGTACGTGAATAATAAAATTATATGAAGTATTGTATAGCTTTGACACGTACCTAGACAAATGGAAATGTGTCTCTCAGAATAATTTTGTGCAAAAAATCATGATCACTGCATTGTGCGTGGTCTGCTGAGTTCAATTCTTGTGTCAACTGGACCTTACAAGCGTGTAGGCCAGGATCTGTATGCAAAATGCGGTGGAAATCGTTTGCGGATAGGCACAATTCCTGTCCAATTCGTCTTGAAATGGACACATCTGGATTTTCAGTGAAACTCTCAGCTGCGGCGGCGATATTTTCATCTGACATTACCGGACGAGCACGAGTTGAAGTCTTCACCTCACTAACCTGTCCGAGACGTTAAAATTTATCGATCAAACTCACTCTAGCTGTGCGAGAAGGCGTTTGAAGATGACCAAAAGCAGTACGAACTCTACGAAACGTTTCCACGATATTTTCACCGTTTTTGTAGTAAATTTTGACTATTTCAACACGTTCTGTAAGTGTGTGTCGATCTATATCTAATATCCTCTTAGTTTTTTACTTATTAAACAACATCACAATTATAGTTGAATTTTGACAGTTCAAAAATATTTTAAAATATAAAATGAAACCTCTTGTTGGATGACCCTGTATATGTATGTTTAGTGTAAGGTTGGACAAAAGTTTATTTTCGACTTAAATCACATGCAATACACTCCAGAGATAAAAATCAAATTGTGTGCCTAATTGCCTCCACTGTAAGCTTATCTGAGACTCATCACCATTATTCCTTTTTGGAATATTCAATTAGGCATACCTATAATGTACGAGTGCAACAGCTGGTTTTGTCTCGGAATCATAACAAGGATCTTGTCATTGATTCCAAATGCACTGTCAAAGCAACGAGTTAATTCAATAGCAAAGATACTCCGTCATGTTTTGCTTAAATTATAGTAGGTAGTCATCGGCGCGAAGTTCGAATAAAAATACTCTTTATAGCGGACCATTGATACTGATTCCATTTGTGTCCACCTAAATTGTCAAAAGATGACTTGTATCAGAGACATCTTTCGTAGGTACACATCATTCCGAATGGTCGAAGACACATTCCTTGAACGCAAAATGTCAGTTTAATCTTTCAAAACTACTAGGTATGTACCTTCTTCTTTGTTAGAGGAAAGTGTAATGTTGGAATTTACATAAGAACACAAAACATATGAGCTGATGAACTACAGCAAGATACGATATAAAAAGTTCTTGATAGTAGCAATTCCAGTGAGTCCTTATCGAAGTAAAATAAATCTTTCGTAGCATTCCACCTTAATAAAACGGAACACTTTATTCACCTTATGCATTACAGAAACGGCGCCAATTTCCAAGAAAATATGATAAAACCGTCATAAACGGCATACCAACCAAAATTCCCATCTCAAATCCAAAATGCTTTCCATGACTAAAACACTACTTATCCGTCACACTGTCAGATCATATTCGTTTACAAATCATGCAATTCTGTTAAAAAACCTCATTTCCCCAGTTCTCATCCGCAAAAACGTCGCAAATTCCAACTCCTAAATAGCAAAAAATTATTCCTAGAAACTCTTTTTGTTTTTCATGAGGTTTCCTTACTAAAGTAGCAGGTAAAAGTGGTGGTTGCTTCTCAGAATCGAATAAGCATCTGTATTGCACACAAAGTGCAGACCGACGACGATATAAAAAGAAAAACGCATCTCACATCTCAGCAGAGGAAACAACTCGCAGGAAACTCATTTATGTTGCAAAAACATCAACGATGATGCTTGAATGACCTTCAGCAAAGCACAGAAGAAGATACACAACAGCACAGCATCATCATAATCATCATCCTCGTCCACTTGAATTGCAGATACACTCTTTCTTCCTCTGCAATGCTTACGTGTGCGTGTGTATCTTCGCATAGATACATTTTATTGTTATTACTTCCCCAAGAAAATTTATTCTACACAAAACCAACTTCTGCAACGACAGACAGACAAAATCAATGCCAGAAATTCCCTATGGAGATCTTCTGTCTGCAAAATGCCCCACAAAATTTAAGAGTAAATCGAACAGTTCCCCTTCTCACTCAGGCGAAACTGGTTTTCGAAATTCATGTCTGCACAAAGTATCTACTAAACCTTGTCCCCTCTCTGTCTGGCAAATGGTAAAATCCACATCGAAACACGTGCTTGCTCAACGGTCACAACAAAATGTTCGAATGAAATTCTTAGCTCCCATCCCATACCATGTTCGAAGTATCTACAGACACAATCCCAGTGGGAAACTCTTTTATAGATACTTTGCAGACGCGCTACTGCTGCAGCAACATGCAATAGCAACAAGAAGGCAATTCGACGAATAAAAAAAAAAACTACAGTGTGTCCCCGCTGTCGTTCGTCCATATGTCGGTGTTTGCCTGTTGTCGTTGGCTGAAGAAGAGTTTTTAAAAGTATCTCGATACAGCCAGTTGCTTCAGTTTAGAATTTACCTTCGAGTGAATAGGTTGTTGAATTATTTCGGAGTCGTTTGGTGTGAGAAATACGTACCTAGTAAATGCCGAGTGCCGAAATATTTTCTGGGATTTCTTACGAATCGATGAAATAAAAAAAAAAAATTCCAAGTGATCAAGAAATATCGAGATTTTTTCTTCCCTATATTCTAAAAGTGGATCGAAGAGGTGTCAGAAGTGTAAAAAAAAAAGTGATTTCAAAAGTGATTTTGTGAAAATTTTACCAGATTTCTTTGGAAAAAAAATACCTAAAACACCAACAATGCTGAACTCGCAGATCTCCACACTACTATTGATGCTTACCGCCATAATTCTAGGATTTACAAATGCCCAAGGAGTTGGGTCGAAGGATTTATTCCGGTGTCGACAGAGCTGTTATCAAAAGGTTAGCTAAGAATTTTGTAAAGAATTAAACTTGTTGCGCGCACTTGAAATAGACTGTATCTATAGGAAGTATTTTCGTGTGAAACGATTTCAAGATGATGAACAGGGTATTAGAACGGTAACACCTTTCATAAGGACACACAAATCTGTCAGTTTTGTCCCAAAAAAAGAATAAAAATAATCATTAAATAAAATCTAAAAAAAAAAAACCTATAAGGGTTTTAGCATTAAATTCTTTAAAATATGAAGTTATCTCAGATACAGATGCATCTCCATTCAGCCGTAATAACGGAATGGTGATGGTTATAAATACAGACAGCAAATGCCTATAGTCCTTTCGTCCAAGAATTTATCAATCTCTTACTTGATATTGAATTAGATTTACTTAAAATTTTCCAAAATCAAAGATCTTATTCATATTCAAAATGATGTAGACACCTACTATACTGAAACTTCTAAGTGAACAGATCCAATTGACCGGCATTTCGTAGAAAATGTTGGTTTCCTATGAGAATTTCTTGATTTGCAATTCATTTATGTGAATTTGCATGTACGAGTACATGTATCTATGATTTAAATATTGGATTTGGGTGTTGAAGATGATATGGTTCGATGAATATACTATATCTAAAACTATTTACATGGGATTTACATTCACAAGGTAACACTTTTGATTGATTTGATACAGTATCTGTGGATATCGATTGTAGGAATGTAATTCTCTATACAATGCTCTGAGTCTTAACAGATTCATGTGTCCTTCTACTGAATTTGAAACTAGAAATTCATAAAAGATAAAAAACTTCTCATGTTTTATCCTGGAGGTAGAATACTACCATTTGTCAAGTTTTGGCAGGGAAAACTGATAGCTCCACCCCATCTCCTGCATAGATAAACGTCATTGCCAATTAAATATTCATATATCTATGACGTCAAACAATTTACTAAATTGCGCGCTGATACTCGTACATTAGTGAGCGAAGCGATTCCCAGAAAAATTTGGTAAACAAACCATTTTGCAAATAATTTGTGCTTAATTTCTCAGTAGTTCATGAAATGCTTACGATGGTTTCCAGGTCACCTTTGAAGTCTTCCTACTAGTCCTAAAGTTAAATATGCTACAACTAGTCCTGAAGTTAAAGAATATATATGACATATCACCATACCGGGCTACTAATGCTAGTAAGTACATAACTATAACATGGCAGGATTCTTCGGTGGGCAGTTCATTTCCTCCCAAATGTTTAAAGAGTTTGAGACAATTTTCTGTATCTAAGCTGCCATAATCTTTGAAAAGTCCAAGGCCTGCATTATAAGTCATCACATGGGTAATGAGCTATTTGCATTTTGTCAGTATCTATAAAGATCTTTATGTATGATGTCTAACTAGTTTACGAAAATGTCCATTGTGCATTCTAATGATAAATATCATGCCCATGTCTTATTCCATGTCATCTTGGATGCTTAGCGATGTGCACAAAATGTCGAAGATACTTAAAAACCCGAACTAGGTGCATCACCTACTACATCCGAATTTGTTTCATAGTCTCACATTTTTCTGTACAATTTGAACGATACATTGCAAATCTGTCGACATCATCATTTTCGATACATCCTACAGTAATTCACGTATCTACATATCACATTTCTAACATTCCAACGGACGAGCACATGATATTTCCCACCTAATTAACAAAACACCCAACACTTTAGACATAATTTGCATTTCAACACTTACACTGAGTTTTATGCTTACAATAAAAAAGTACAAGTTCCGATTGTTGTAAACCGACGACTCAATGCATGTTGTATCTAATCATCAAATTTCGTATAGAACCCCATAAAACAGTATCGCATATCATCAATTAATGCTTTTTGGTACACATACAGTACTGCAAGTAGTAATAAAGGGGCTCTGACATTTATTACAAATCGTAATTCAACATCTCACAACCGAGTTATGTGAGTGTACTGCACTGTGAAGTGAACTTTGAGTCAATTAACTGATAACAAAGGAAATGTATATATTCTTTTAATATTTTCTCATTTACCCTGATGGTGTTCCAAACTCATTTGTCGATACATTGAAATATGAATTTTGGGTTGCAACTGTATACCACCACCGGGGGCAAATAGGTTGCGCGTATTTTACGAAATAACCAATAAAAGTTTATTGCTTGTCGTAAATTAGATTACTAAATGTACAAGCAGAGCAAGCTCGTTTTTTGAGATAGTATGCCGGGAATCAAACAACCCACTTTGTTATCAATCGTACACCTCTACAGATCACGATCGGGGAAATGGGGAGACCGGGGAATAGGAAAAAGAAAAAAAAAAGTTTACTTTGGGGCGCTTTTTACACATCATTGTTGATACTCAGTATACGATTTTGGAGGAGGAATCACTTTTTGTTGACAGGCGTTCTGTTTACTCACGCGCGTTTTTTTTTTTCTTTTTATTGACCGAATAGCCATGATGATACACTTCAATACTTCAATGTAGCATTTTATTTGCTGACATGTTTCCAACATATTTTTTTTTCTGATTTTTTTTTTTCTAAATATCTGTGATATCCATCTCTAAGAACACTCGTTTGTCTTCTTCAACGAGGTGGATGAGAAGAAGATGAAGAAGAATTTCGCTGTTGGAGTGTTTGCATTGTTGTCAAAAATGTTTAATTTTTATCTCTGTACTTGTGCACTCTCGAATAAGAGGAGGACTGAGTGGAAAAGAAATCAAAATAAAAGAAACAAGAACCGGATTTGTGCAAAAATATTCTTAGGAAAAAGATACAACAATTCTTTAGTTTTGTTTTGATTCAGGTAGAGTAGGAGAAAATATTCAGAGCAATGACAACGAGATTGTTGACTAAAAAAAACTAGAAAAAAAAAATAGAGAAACAGAAATAGGTTACATTGTTTTGCATTGCAGGTAGAACGGAATATATGTATATATTTTCTTTTTTTGGGCGGAATGCAGTTGATTTATTAGTGTATCCTTTCTAAGTTGAAATTGCATTTCGTTGGATTTAATTTTTGGTATGGGAAAAAAACATTTTGCCCCTGACATGAATTGTGATTGTGGGTTCTCAAACTTTGACCCAGTTTTGCAGTAGTAGTTTATACACTTGAAAAATGAATTTTAAATAGAAAAGAAAAAGAATATTGTTTGCTCTTGTTGAGAGTTTTATGTGCAAAAGTTCTGCAAGTAGCAGCTCAGGATAAGAGGGTTAATTATCCTATAAGGAAAGTGGAGCATTGTGTAATGGTATTTGATTGCTGAATTGAGAGTTTGGTCTTCATTACATAAAGATATGTATGAGTAGGTATCTATTAATTGCCATACATGTCTCTCATATAAAGCAGACTCAACGACATACAAACCAAAGCAAGGAAAAAGAAAGTGATCCCAAATTACTGTGTTTTCAAAAATCCAGATACCGTTTGGCTACTTGTTGTGTACACTTATGGTTTTTCCATGTTATATAAATTACTCAACCATCGGTAAAAAAAAAGACGAAGATACTAAAGTCATACCACAAATTCAATTTATCTTACAATTTCGTATTTTCTTTTTAGTTTGAAATAAATCAATAATGTGTGGTTTTAGGTGTATTAGGTATTAAATACAATTGAATTGAACCAAAAAGACCATCCACTCAGTTCAATTCTTAGATGGCTCTTATCCTCATCGACAGGAAAATGTAACTACTTAAACTGTAGTTGGTGAAAACATTAGTTCCAAACTTCAACAGGTGTACCGCGACGTTGCATTATCTGTCCAGCTCTCTTTGCTCCAAATGTGATATTTGCATAAGTCTTCACATAGGAGTACTTTTACTGGAGTTATCAATAATGCTTTGCTCTATGGCAACACCTCAGTAATGCTGTCTGACGAATTACCGTTATATTCAAAACATTTTGCAGCATTTATTGTCTTCAAATAAATATTCACAGGGTTAAAATGATGATAATCTAAAAAAAAAAAATTGATATTGAAGCAATTTTGAATGTACATATATGTATTTTGGACTTCTTAGTTTCAATCTAAAATTTAGTCAGTATGCCGAGAAGAAAAGTCTTGTTGCCAACATTTGCTTAAATATAATGTTGACAAAAGTGTAATCGAACCAATGTAGATAAGTATGTATTGGTCTGATCTCAAAACATAATATGAAGTCTCGAATGCCACAGTAAGTATATGTTGATGGTATGGAGTTCAAGCTTTTGAGCACATATTTTTTACCTTAAAGCGATTCCATCGATGTACCATCGATTTATATCCAGAGTTTGAAAGCGCGAAGTCAAATCTAAAACGAGTCATCTTGCAAACGTCAAAATAGTGATGTATTATTTCTAAATAAGAAATTTTTGTTGTGGGCGCCGTGGCGTAAGTGTTTAGTGCGTCGGATCACTGCGCATGAGGTCCCAAGTTCGAATCCCAGAAAACACGAACAAGTATTTTCACGGTCCCACCTCTCGCGAGCGTCTGACAAACATCCGAGAGTATTGTTGTCACGAAAAAGCTTCTCAAATCGCCGTTCGGATACGGCACTAAACTGTAGGTCCCTTCCATTCGTGTGAAAAATATAACGCACAAAATATTAGTGGTTGCGAGAAACTAAGGCCATGACACGTAAAGAGCTGTTGCGCCAAATAGGTATTTATTTATTTTAAGAGTTTTTTGTTAATAATAACGAAACATCGACGACATCTCAAGCAAAGGATTAGTGTATTTCTTGAAGTGATTATTTCTTTTTTTGTTAATCTTGTGAATCTTGCAAATACATAATATTATTCTAAACTTTATTAGATGCTCAAATGTCATTATACAAAAACTCAGTTAACTCTTTTCACGACATAAGTTCAACCATTAAATTTCTGATTGTGAGCAAAGATGTGAGGTATCTGAAGACATCAGATAGATTTGAATTTGCAAATGCTTCAATTTATTCACATCGCTTTTAAGGTCCACCTAAAAGGATAACCCGCCATTTAAATCTATTGGGTTATCTTAATTTTTTGTAGTTCTGAAATTCATAAAGCAATTTGTACCTATCAGCATATTTTAAAATAAAAATCCATAAATAAAAACCAAATACATTTTTAAATACCTTCACTTTGTTTGTTTAACCCGTTGATCTCTCATTATAGTTAATCTTTTTTCTGTTGCCAATTGAGGTGAAGATCTAATCTGCATAAATTAAAACATAGTAAAAAAAAAAAAAACACTTAATTAGTTATATTTGTTTGTCTATTCAAAAATCGTTACTCATGTGTAGTGGTTTTTTTTTTTTTTTTTTTTTTAAATAAGAACTTGAGAGTTTGTAGATCGAGATTTAAAACTTGTAAATATTAACGATAAGTGTACGATAGCATAGATATTATTAAGAATCATAAAATAGAAGTCTTAAAAAATGCTTTCTATTAACCTTACATTTTTTATCTTGCTCAATCCATAGGTATTAAATCCTTTCTTCTGTACAATGCTTATTAACAGAATTATTCGTAGTCTACGTTTGTCTTTTGAGATACTTGGTACGCGATCAACTATATGACAGCAAAGTGTCTATGTTTAAGATTTGCTCAACTTCCTATCTCAGCGAGTTTCTTTAGCTTTTTTCTAGTAACAAATTTTTGAGACGGGCTCACATGACAGGATACTAAGGTATCATAGATGGATAATGGATTAGATAGATAAATAAATAGGTACTGAAAACGAAAAGCTTGAAACTGTTCTAGATGGATAATAAAATTTGCGCAGATTTTAGCCATTGTACACCCAAAGTAGATTTACATATATTCCATGATTATGGTATAGTTATGTCTACCTTTGCTGAAGGCTGTTCTATTCAATCCATGCATATGTAGGATGCACGGCAATATCTTTCAAGGCATTGTGGAAAGTAGGCATTAAAAAGTAGGCAATAGGTTAAAAATTTGCAGAAAAAAAAAAACAATTTTAAAAGAGTCGGATCATAGTCTCTTAACGTCAAAAGAGGATGAAATCGCGACTAAATAGTGACTTATTCTCTGAGGTATGCAAGTAAACTGATGGATCTAAGCAAACCTTGTGTACAAAATTTAAGTGTGCGAGTATACTGAGACAGAGTATTCCTTTATAGAACCGCGACAGTCAATCTTATGCATACACAAACCGCATAATTGTATACATTTTCTTAAACTCCGTGAAGAACTCTCCTTATTTTTAGCATAATTTACAGCAATTAAGTTTAAAAATGACCACGAACTAATTATTTCTCCTCCGGTAGTAGATGTCGAACGAAAAACTAAGTTAACCAACTCTTAAATCTACAAGACTTTCAAATAACAATTAAGCTATTTGTTTTCCCACACTTCCAGGCCCGAAACGCCTCCCAATCACTGACCGGAAAAAAGAACTCTAACAAAACAAACCAAAAGTGCTCCGGGGTACACTTAAATCGTAAAAAAAAGAAGAAAACAAAGCATATTCTTCCCTCTCACCATTTCCGCTGGCTTGTGATTTCAAAAGTAAATTACGGAAACCCCCCATCTCCCAAAAAAAAAAAAGAACACCCCCGCAGAACGTGGAACAATTTTCCGCGCATTATATTTAAATGACTTGGTCCCCATTAAAGTAATTCAAAACAAAAAAAATAACGCAAAAATATCATCATTCAAAATATTTTTTAACTCCGCCACAAATCATCGTCCAATTAAAATGCGATCAACAAAATTCGAAAAAAAAACTATAAGATACATCAGAGTTTGTAAAAAAAAAAGTTCAAATGAGACATCTCTCTTCATTTCTAGAGCGAGTGCGCTGTGTGTAGCGTGTATCTATAAACTTGTAGAATCTTTGAAACAGATCAGCAAGCACACAACGCAACGCCAAGAAAATGTATAATTCGAAAGGCATGTAATTATCTCGATGATGAAACACACACACGCACCGATACGGTCGTCGTTCTCAAGTCATGGCCACATGGTTTTAATTACGATCTGCATATCTGCCTCGCATTATAGCTCATCTTCATTGGATCGCATAGCAAAGTAGAATGAATAAAAACTGCGTGCATTTTTCATGTGACTGAAGGAAATTGTTCGTAGCCTCCTAGCTGAACTGACAAATCAATTAACGGAAAGGCAATTTACCCTGCCTAGGCAAACAGTAACGCATAGCATGAGAGATGGAAGGCTCCAAGGAATCCAGCATCACTCTACGTTTCGCATAAAGTGTGAATATGATATGTTGACATGGACAGAATCTAATCAAATGCTGGACAGGTATTTGCTGAATGCCTGCTGGGCCTTCAGATATTCAGTTAATATTCAAGAAATCCAGAGGGGGTGTAGGTTAAAGACGAGTAAAGCGCGCGCGAATACCATTTGCTGAATCTTTTTCGGTTGCACGTGCCACCACATTAAGTATTCAATTTACATACGACGTCAACTCTTCCACTGACCAATTGACAACGTTTAATCGAGCATTTATTATAGAGCTCGAATGTAGGTAGGTACTGCTTCTTGTTGTTCTTGGTCTCGTTTGGTATTAAGAAAGCAACTTTATGTATTCCTGTCACAAATAGCAACGGAAGTGTCCATCATAATTGTTTTTGCGAGGTTTCGAAGGGGGTATAAACGAATTTGCATTTTACATAAATGGTAGCCCCTGGACAGTTACAGTTAGATGTGGTAGATAGAACGGAAATTGCATTTCTTTTTCATGTCGCTATTTGTCAGACGAAATCTTGATGATCCACATTTAAATGGCTGGTATTTTATACTGACCGATGAAAGATATCGTCTCACTCAATAAAAGTGACCACAGACCATGTGATTTTTCAACTTCATCTACCAACTAGAGAATCTTTAAAGGAAAATTGTTTGCTCTATCTTTTGAGCAAAATGTTTTCTGTGGGGTATTCGAAGCAGTCAATTAAATCTGTCTAGTCAAATGATCAATTTAGATACGTTTTTTCACTGAAAGTCAACTCTTAATCTAAAGCTTTAGACATCAATACCTTTATCCGCTTACGTCTTTATTTAATGTCTTTTGTAATCTGTCATTTTCAAAAAGTCAAATTGCGTTTAGAATAGAAGATATACAAAAACTCTACAAATCAATTCTTTTGTTAAATTTATTTAATTTCTGTGGGACGAGTTTTGGAATTTGTATTTCTTTTCCTACAAACATCTAGTTCAGAGATGCTATCTTTGCTATCTTTTTTCAGATTTGTTCTCATGTTATCTGATTGCCAATGCTTTCTGGATATCTATTATAGATATTTATTAGTTTTCTAGTACATATCTACTATGCGTTTCTTAAAATTTCGCCTTTGCTAGATGTCATCTACTTAAGTTTAATCAAAAAGTACTAACATTTTCTTTATTGCAATAGATATTTGTTCCCATTTATTTAATTTTGCATAACTTTATGGAACCAAAAAGTTAACAACCGTCACTGTTCAAGGCTGGATAGATTAGATTAATATACCCACCATTTTATTTTTTTTTTATTTTAAATAAATCTATGACAGCAACGTTTACACTTTTTCTAGTGGCATCACTGGTTAGAGAACAATCTTGGCATCGATTTTCAGTGACAGATATGTCCATCATGAAAAAATTCTAACGCCACCTACGTGCGAGGTGTCAATTACCGAATGTTTACCATGAAGCAATTGCTACACAGAAAAAAAATAAATGTATTTTTATGATATTTTCACAGAGCAGAAGGCTTTTTTTAAGAAAAAAAAATTTTTTTCTGAAAATAGACTTGGAAAAGATACAAAAATAATGAAAACGAAAATAGTATGACAATATTTAAATTTCGTGTACCAAAATTTGATTCATTCAGTACGCGATATAGGTGGAGGCATTTAGGAAGTTAATTGAATGCGCCGACTTCTTGTATTTGTTACAAATGATCCATAGAAAATTAAAGTTTACTTGCTGCCCGTTCTCTGATCCACTAAGGCCTATTCCAGACATTTATTTGAATGAAACAGTGCTTCCCAATTGCAAAAAGTTCAAATATCTGGAATCTATGATCAATAGCAAAGCAACCTGTGATGACGACATTAATCATCGCGTAAGCGTAGGGTGGATGAAGTGACGAGAAAATTCCGCTATCTTCTGTGACCGAAAAATGCCACCTAAGTTAAAAGGAAGGCTCTACACCACAGTTGTGCCTCCAGCGCTCACATACGGTTCACAATGTTGGACGATGTACGAAAAGTATGGGAGTAAATTAATGGTAGCTGAGATGAAGATGCTTCGCATGACAATAAGAAGTAGTTCGAAGAATAGAATAGAATAAGAAGTTCGAATATCCGTGGAAGCTTTCAGATCAAGGAAACCATTGTACAAAAAATAGAGCGCAACCGGCTCAGCTAATATTGCCACGCTCAAAGAAGAGATCATTTGAACCCTATTAAAAAGGCAATATCAATACGCGTTCCAAAGATATCGCGATGTAGGAAAGGCAGGCCTATAAACGCCTGGATCACACAAATGCGAAGACATCGGTGTTTCATTGGCCTTAGTAACCGAGTGATCTAAAATCGGCAGGCCTGCCGATATTTTGTGATGTCAAATAGGCGAACCCCACAGGCGGATCAGTAGAAATGCGGTGAAGTGGGAGGGTTATGATCCTTATTTTCGGATCATAACCTCGCTGATGAAAGGAAGAAGAAGAAGATTGTGGAGGTGCATATACATAGATACATTTTTTTAATAGTATATGTAGGTACCTTTGCTCATCTACTTGGTGTCAAAAGTTTTTATATGCAAAAAATGTTTACGGGAAGTCAATTCTAATTACGTAGATCGGACTATGCATACTTCAACACAAATCTTTAACACTGCTTGGACTTACCTATGTACGTTGATGAATGCATATTAATAAATTCGAAGTTCGTAACCCTTATACTAGTTTGAGTTTGCGCGTTGCTTACCTGAATACACAATTAGATTCCATATCAGACGTATAAATGTTTTGTAACATCAAGCACAACAAAATTTAGGATTACTACATTTTTAAGCAATAAATACTTAAAAGCCAAAGCATATGCATTCTAACCACTATACTCAAAATTCAATAAAAATATCTATAGCACTCTCTAAGATATGTATAACCTTAAAAACAGACATAATTCCCCGCCTTGTTTTAATATACCTTAAGAACCATGTCACAACCGAATTATTAGTTTCAATTTCCTTACCTCATTTTCCTACTTAATTCTTCGAAATGAACATTGTAACCCGTTAAAAACTGACCCTAACTTATTAAGATATAGAAAAAATGTTCATTGCTGCCTTATAGAAAAACAGAAAGACTACGTGCCGACTGAATTTTAAATCGACCGTGGAGCATAAAGCATATCTCTACCAGTATATCTTCTCGACCTTTTGGCGTGTTATCATCATCCCACCAAAAAAGGAGTGCACCCAAAAGGAAAATAAAAACCTATCCGAACGATACCTACTCGTATTAGTCGGTCGAAAAACGTGTGTATGTCTCGTCGAACGGAAGCCGTTCAATCGCTTTTTGAATATTTTCTTCCAGTCGATTCTCTTGTTATGTTCTTTCTTTATTTTTTATCGATGGATTTTTCCATAATTTTCTTTTTTCATATTCGGTCATAAATGCTTAAAAGCCAGGTTCATTCACATGGCGCATCGCATCCCCGATTCGTTGTACATGTACCTATTATGGCACGAACGTGTATGGCTTTTTAACGCGCGCACTTTTACGATAAAATCGAATAATTATTATTTATAATGTGTTTTCTCTATCCAACTGAGAACGTGTGCATTCTTTGGATTTGTAATCAAATAAGACTCGAGATGATATCCGTTGACGCGCACGCAGTTGACTTTAGTGATTGATATTGAACTAAAATTACCTCTGCATGGGGTCGGTACGACGAGGAGGATTTATTTCGTTCTCAGGGGTGTTTATCGGAGGCTGGACCATGCGGATAGAAGAAACAGGGACACAATCTAGATATCTCAATAAAAAATCAAAAAACAGGGGACTGCATTGCACCTTTGTTTGCCGTTTGCCGGCACCATTGAGTGTTATTGTTTGCAAACATACTCACGTTGGGCGCCATGATATTTTTTTTTTTCAAATCCCCTAAAAAAAGTCCTTCTCGGGATACATAACAAACGTGCTCTATAATCGGCTTAAATCAGAGATTCAATTTTAATTCGTTGAAAATTAATGCAAATTCCTCGCCTCTCACTCAAGGACACCAAAGTACAGCTGAAGTTGAACCGGTTTTTTGATTTACGCATTATTTTCTTTTAATTTCGAGAACTCTTCTTCAATTTGAGTGAAACCCATGAAGAAAGCCTATCCGTCTGGAGGGTTGAAATTCCATTCCAAGTCCTGTACAGTTTGCATTTACGTTCAACGTACCAGTGACAATTTTTTGTCACGGAAGCATGGTAAATCTGTACTAGTGAGCGGAAAAAATTGCGTATCGTTGCGTGTTTCACCCAGTTTCTTCGTAGGATGTTTTTCCGCTCTATCGCATACTTTTCTTATCTGTGTGCATGTGTGAGTAAAATTTATGCAATGTGCGCAATTTTCCATCGAAAAACAACACATAAAATGGTGTCAAAGAGAGGATGAGCTTTTGACAGGATGACAATGAAAAATCTCCCCATACACTTACATACAGATCCGCTGGAAAACAAAAGTGTCTGACTCGCAATATGTCAACGATTTAATGGAACACACATCCAAACAGCATGCATTCACTTTAACGCAATTGGAAAACCGATTCCAATCGGGGGATTAAAATCGCATTTGTAACGCATTTGGTTGGGGATTTGCCTATTTTCTATTGATAAGGATATCCCAGTTGACAGTCAATTTTCATATTTAATCCTCTCAACAGCCGCGGGGTTGCTCAGACGGGTTTAACGATTTTTTGCTTCTGTGTCAGCTTAAACTACACCTGTAGTTGTGTTATGTACACCATGGTTGGACAAAATGCAAATAAGCTCCAAGAGAATATCCCTTTTAGGGAAACAATAATGCCTTTGGCTATAACTGAGAAGCAAACTTCGCTCCTTGTAGCAAATTATAAATTACACAGAAAAGAGGAATGCTATTACCTGGATTCTAGGTCAGTAACACACAACCATACATTCTTTTTTTAGATAAAAAGGAACGAACCGAGCGGGAAACTTAATTAACGTAAACTTCAAAGGGCACTGTGTTTTTCCTATGGTATACTCATACTGGGGAGGTAATAAGGATAGAGCTTTTCCTGTTAATAAATCGAAAGGATTTCCTTTTACATTTTTCACTATTAAAAAGGATTCAAAAGATAAATGCCCTCACATTAACAAAAGGTGTCAGATTTTTGGCTTTTTAAATGCTCTCGTTTACGTCCTGTCCGAAGGCGAATTGAATTTGTTTACATCAAGTGAAGCAACCCCTTAAATTGAAGGCTGTTAGTGGTGCTGGAATGTAGAACCCTTTAAGATTGAAAATTCGTTTTAGAGCTGAAAATAGCTCTTAATCAGGGTAGGGTTTATGTTCTTCTGCCATTCATTAAATAATTGATTTTCACTTTAATTTTAAAGGAAATGTGATAAAGTAAAAGTATTGAAAGTTTTGTTAAAACATTAGTTTTCGCTTTGGAATCCAAAAGCTTCCTGCTCTTGTTGTTTCGAAAAATGTTCAGTTCAGAGAAGTTCCTAGGTAGTTAAATATTACCCTTGGTTTCACAAAAGCTACAAAAGTAATAATCTTCTGTGGCCTTCCTTCCACTCAGGATTTTTTAAATCATTTTATGGTGACCAAAGTGGGTTCAGTAATCGTGTAGTCCGCGTTCCGACTGAAGGTACCCTTTTTAAAAATGCAACTATGTAGAAGATGATAAAATGTACCTCAAAGCCGTCATCTGTAACCGAAATGTTTATGCCAGGCTTAAGGCGGTATACTCTCTTTAGAGGCCATTAATCGGCCGCCAATTTATAAATTCGAATGCATCAACAGAAGTACACAACTTGATGTTTTTGGTCGTAATATCAGTTGGCCTGACGCTTTAGATATAATTATATTAATTTAGCAGTCGGTTTGTGTCCAGACTGCAATTTGGGTTCATATTCCTCACAGTGATTGCCCTTGTATATGCAGCATATGAACTATTGTGTGGCTCATTGGACTTTTTTATAAATTGCGCTCGCCTGTAGGCTATACCTTTCTAAACACTTCGATACTTTTGACTGAATATTGCGCAACCTTAAACTTTGTAGTATAAATTCATCTCAGTTGGTTTCGAAGGGCATTGAAACATTATCCAGAAGAAAGAACAACTTCGAAATATATGAATGGACGTTTGTTTCGGTTTAGAGTGCCTGTAAATGCGTTCACAGACAAACCCACTACAAAATGGTTACCTTAGAAGTCCCAAAATCCTTCCTCACAGACGGTCAATGAAAGTAGAGACTAAGATTTCCCAAGTATGCTATTCACTGATAGGATCTAGACAATGTCTCTTACGGAAGCAATCGACTAATCCACACACTAATATGTGTAGGATGCCTTGAACATGATGTGAGCAGGTACAGCGCTTAATTGGAAGAAATCTTTTGTAACTGTTATTGGTGCTCTTGTTATTGCGTCTTAATTTACAATGTCCCATGCTGCAAAGGTTATAGGGCAATTCCACAGATTTGTGAAGTCTGCTGACAATTTTTTCAGTCTTCAGCCTCCAGCCTTCTTATTGCACCAGTAAATCAGTCCGAACTAGTTAGCGAGACTTTAATTTCTTCAATTCCAATCAATTAAAGTGGTCAATTACGTACATAAATAAATTCCCATATATTTCCCATCCTATTATTGATTGGAATTACCTCTTTCTCATCCTCACTTACTCCGTCCGCACGGATCGGTCATTTTACTCTCTGGGGGGATAAAATAAACTTCTCATAAAATTAAATCACCAATCGAAACCCCAACATAACAACAACAAAACAACACGTATATCCCAACTGAAAAGAGCAACAAAATTCGAAAATTGAAAAAACACAAGCTAACAACGATGTGGGGGCTACCACATAAAAATTATTTTATTATTATTATTTCATTACCTCCTCTTTCTTTTTGTTCTCTCCAGAGACAGCGAGAGAGAGAATATCCAATTCCAATTCATCTTCCTCTTCCTCCTCCATCGCCACCACCCCCGTCACCTATTCGAGCGATCGTTGTTTTATAGTCGAATTGATACGATGTATCTACATACATAGTGATGTTGGGATGTTTATACGCATCAATGCAACCAAACATACATTCATTTATCTCTCGTTCCCCAAAAGAAAACGATCAACTTCGATCGAAAACCAAAAAAAAAGATACAAAAATTGGTATCAAAACCAGTTTTCTGATTAATTTATTTATTTTTCGTATTGAAGATTCGATTTTTGTATCTGTGCACCTGTGGAGTGCATATACTTTCGCATGTCATGTTTTGCGATTGTGTATCTTTTGTTTCGAGATAAATTGTTTTGATTTCATTTTTGTGGCGACAAATTTCATGGAATTTATTGCGTTAAATTCGCACCTCCTTTGAATTTGGCAAATGTGCCGACGTACAACACACAAAGTATCTCCATGTAATTGCAACATCTTTTCTCTGGAGAAATGGAATTATTTTCTGCTCAATTGAATTTTTGAAAAATGCACCATTGGACTGCAAAAATGAAAAATGGACAAAGGAGAAGGAGAAAGCAAAAAAGACTATCTATTCCCGCAAAAAAAAGGAAGAAAGCAATAAACTATGGGTAGAGACATCTATTATAGTAGCCATTCAAGTAAGAGTCACATTAATGCACTTAATTGTCCTGGTGAGTGCTGCAAGGAAAAGGGACACACTAACATAATGGCAATTCATAAATGAAATGAAAGAACAGACATTCATTTTTATCCCTTATACTGACAGTCATGGTAATTTTTAGTTTTTTTTGTCGGAATTTCTATTGCAATGTAGGTAGCCAGTTCCAAGGTTTCCTGTGGGTAGAACTTACTCTCAGGAGGTCCAAAAGATGAGAAAAAAAATCCTTTCAATGAATGCGCGTTGCAACGTTGTGATTATGCCCACCTGAATGGGATTTTCTTTTCCTTGTCACTCTCTCTGTCTCTCTCTGGGGGAAATAAGAACCGAACCAGGGTGCAACTATGAAGTTTTTGTTCGCGCTCCCTGATTGTGTGAGAAACACACGTTGAATGGAGAACAGAAGCACAATAGGTAGCCAAAAGGAAGGAAAGTGAAAAATTATCCTCTTAATCAATGCATGACACACACAACGGAAACTCCACATTATGGTGTGTGAATTATTCAGAAAAACTCAGTTTTTGAATGAATGAGATACATAATTTCGTTTTGGTGCGGTAGGTTCAGAGGTGACTGAGAGTGAACATTGTGTGGACATCTTTTGTGTTGTTTTGTTGCATGGGGTTATATTGTTTTCAAGGAATTCCAGAAAAGAGAATGAGAACGAGTTTGCTTACCAGCCCTGACCTAATAATAGATGAGTATATGACCATTTGTACCAAAAACAGGATATGTACACCGTTGGGTAAAGCTTTTCACCATTTTGTGGTTAAATTTTCAACTTAAAATGCAGAGTATTCACGTTTGAAGTCATAGCTGTCGTATTTTTTTTTACACTACAGCGCTATTGGCAGTGACAAATGTACCTCGAAGCTTTGCTTCCTAGCTCTTCCGTGAGTTGTATTTATTATGCTAGGATGTAAATAAGGCGGTTCGTTTAAGCATCATCGAGGAATAACCTCCTACAATCTGCCCTGATGAGTTGGTGCTTGCGCCTTTGGTCAAAAATTCGTCATAAATCGTTAGGATAATTAATTCACTAACCTTATTTATATTTTACATTAATTAAAACATTTTTGTGGGATTTAAAAGTCCCAAGTTCACAAACGTAAACAACCACATTAAATATGAGACTGTGAGATTGTGAACTCAATAAAATCATTATCTGGGTTTAGTGCTTCTATGGGAACAAAATGCTTCACTGCGATGGGAATGCGAGTAAATTTTATTTATTTTCTAGCGTCATAGCAAACGAATCCAATTTAATTTCTTCCATGATTCCCATTGACATATGCCAAGCAACTTCACATCTCCATCGAAATGGAATGCCAAAATAATGCCAGAAAGCCTCGAGAATCACGCCAATTTAATCCATATATCATTGCTTAAACGTCTTAGTTCTATCGATTGCCATCGTAATTCTTGATGAACTTCCGTCCCGGGGTCTCTGACTCCGTGTGCGCGCACACACAACCTGAATTCTACTCTATTCGTCTCTAATCAAATTTTCCGTGTCATAAAATTTTAATACGTAATTTATCTTTGAAATTCATCGGCATCGGCATTGCCGTCATCTCATCGTCATCTTCATCGTCGTGTCGTGTCGGTTCAATCGTTCTGCTCTAGTCTATACAGTTCTATGATATTTTTCCAATTTTTGTGTGTTTGTGTATCTTTTTTGTTTTTCCTTTCGAAATTCCATTGAACTCTCCCGTTGGATGATGATAATGATGATGATGGCCATGGCTCAGCCACTATTTATTTAACTAATTAGTTTTTATTAGTGCAACAACAAATTGGAATGTATCGCGATACAAAGTGCTTCGTATAAATCAACACACGAGCGGGGAACCATGGAGGAAAATTAAGATGTGTTCCACATTTCCTTCAGCCCCCGGGTGTGTATTTTTTTTTACTTTTTCTTTCCTATTGCTCTGCTTGTCTCTAATCAGTTCTCTCGGTGGGGTGGGCGGCAGTGGAGAAAAAGGTGCGTAGGTTGGGATAGAAAAAAATAACTTTTAGCACATAGCTAGCACATTCCTGTTATATTATTACTTTTCTAATTCGATAAATTGCCTGCCACACGAAAGATTCTTAAATCAACGACAAAACGGGAGCATAGCGAACAGTATAGAGCTGATTTATGTTTGCCATTGGGTGTGTCAGTGCTTGCGATGCCAAGGACACTGGGAATTAAGTGTCTTTGGAGATTAAGTGAAAATTTATGTTTCGTTTGAGAAGATCTGTGTAAAGTAAACAAAAGCGTGTGATAATCCGAAAGAAAAATATATAGTAGTTCTCTATGGGAATTGTACAAAGATATTGGGCGGATTATTTGTGGATCGCTTAAAGAGTGTGTAGAGGCTGAGGAGAAACAAGGAGGTATTTGGTAGATAGATAGATGGCTGGTCGTTATTGCTGAGTGTGTGGCAAATAGTAAATGGATTCTCACTTGTCAACTATCCTTACTTATGGAGCCAATAGTGCCAGTATGTTTTTTGAAATCGGCTTCTTTTGGAATCTCTTCAATTGAGCTGGAAGAAGGGAACAACTACCTCAAGCGATGCTAAATTAAAACTCTATACCTACAAGTAAGAAATTTGCGATTAGAACATGGCTATGAACAATGACAATAATTTCAATGTCGGCTTTATCGCTTTCTGCTGTCTATGAGGTTATTTGATTAATGCTTTTCAGAGATATAAATCTTCTGCTATAAACTGTTTTTTTCTTATGAAAAAAACAGAGAGATTCACAAAGATATCCGATGCAGGAGAAAGATCGGTAGCTTTTGCATTCACAGTACTGTGGTATCTAGAAGACGGCGCTCTTAAGTAGTGCTGACGATAAAAAAAAAAAAAAAAACGGCCACTTAATGGTGACTACGCTGCTGTACTGGTAAAAGTCCAATTCTTTTAAAAGCTACAGTCCATTGTCGACAAATGTCTTCAAATTTTCTATCTCAGAGATCTCCTGACGTAAGCATATTAATAAGGAACAATCTGTATGTTACGGGCATTATGGATACTTCCCGAGCCAGTGAGGGCAATGTGATTAATATCTGTAAATCTACCACTCTGCCTGCGCAATATACATTCCAAACCTATTGATTTCACCTGTTTTTTTACTACATATTTCATATCCAGTACATGTGCCCCAGGTTATTTTGTGGAATTGTTCATAATCCAACTGCAAATAGAATATGATGCAAATGTATTTGGCTACGGTGTAGGTAATTGTAGTGTGTTCGTTTATTGAGTAGAAGGTAATTTTTCCGAAATATCTAAAACGAAAAAATTCTCCTCGATTAGTTCGGATAATTTATTTCATGCAATTGCTTAGTTGTACTCTTGCGTGTAAGTATAATAAAACCAATTTTGGAAGTCCCAAGAATGTTAGTATATTTAATAACAGTGGCTTCTTCCTCTCAACTTAGCGAATTGCAATGAAAATCAATTAAATGTTTTTCCGTCGGGAAAGTTTGTTGAAAATTCTTGAGTATAAATATTAATATTACGCGAAGCCTGCTCACTTCCAAAACACTCCTGTGCATATTTATTCTTCTTCTCCTTCTTCTTCTTCTTCTTCCTTTTATCCACGAGGTTATGATCCGCAAATAAGGGTTTACAACCCTCCCACTTCACCGCATTTCTACTGATCCGCCTGTGGGGTTCGCCTATTTGACCTCAGAAAATATCGGCAGGCCCGCCGATTTTGGATCACTCGGTTACTGAGGCCAATGAAATGCCGATGTCGTCGCATTTGTGTGATCCAGGCGATTATAGGCCTGCCTTTCCTACATCGCGATGTCTTTGGAACGCGCATTGATATTGCATTTTTAACAGGGTTTAAATGATCTCTACTTTGAACGTGGCAATATTAGCTGAGCCGGTCGCGCTCTATTTTTTGTACAATGGTTTCCTCGATGTGAAAGCTTCCACGGATCTTCGAACTTTTTATTCGAACAAGCTTTGTCACAAGTTTTTTTCACGGTCCCACCTCTCGCGAGCGTCTGACAAACATCCGAGAGTATTGTTGTCACGAAAAAGCTTCTCAAATCGCCGTTCGGATTTGCCATTAAACTGTAGGTCCTTTCCATTCGCGTGAAAAATATAACGCACAAAACATGAGTGGTTGCGAGAAGCTAGGCCCTGTGACTTTAAAGAGCTGTTGCGCCAAATATTTGTTTTTTTTGTCACTTCTGTTGTTATGCGAAGCATCTTCATCTCAGCTAGCGTTAATTTACTCTCATACGTTTTGTACAGCGTCCAACATTGTGAACCGTATGTGAGCGCTGGACGCACAACTGTGGTGTAGAGCCTTCCTTTCGACTTAGGTGGCATTTTTCTGTCACAGAAGATAGCGGAATTTTCTCGCCACTTCATCCACCCTACGCTTACGTGATGATTGATGTCGTCATCACAAGTTGCTTTGCTATTGATCATAGATCAATGTGAACTTTTCACACTTGGGAAGCACTGTTCCATTCACTGTTCACGACTTTATTAAAATTATCAAATTTAAACTCATATCTAATACAATTTCTCTTTTCCATTTTCAGTTCGTTCAAGACTGGCACCATTGTATGGACTTTGAAGATTGTAAAAATGTAAGTTTCTTAACTTTAATCATTAAAACTGCATTTATTACTGCATGCTAGATACTTGTGCTATCTCTTTAATAGCCCAACCATAAAACGCCCCTCTTTATTTATTTTTGTTTCCACTTCCTTCTCCTTCTTGTATTTAATAACAAACCCTTTTATTCCCCCCTATTTCATTGTATGATGAATGATGAATGTGCAACAAAAACGCAGATAATAATACTAAATAGAAAAAAATATCTTTCGCACGCATTGGTTAGTTGCAAATAGCCACAAAGACCAAGCCGACAGGGGTGTGCATTTTATTTGCTATATCGTCGTCCGTCGGTTGTTGGATTCCCCTTATACACATGCACTCTTAATTAATTCTTCCGCAAAGAAGCATGCTTAAGATCCATTTTAGTTTGACATAATACCTTCATGCCATTCAAAAAGGGGACGCTCTTCAACATGTCCATCCATCCATCCATCCATCCATTTACCATTCGAGGAGATCTCTAAAGGGTTTCTTCCTTCAGGTAATAAAGGCAAACAACAAATAATAATAATAAAAAAAAAAATAAATGTGGTATGTTGACAAAGAAAACACAACCAAAAGGGGTTGACACACAAGAACACACCTCAAATCGAATGCGAGAACGTCATCATTGTCATCAGAGGGCCTCGCGACTGCAAAGCTACGTGGGTATCCATTACACAATTGTATGGACAAACGACAACGGTGGACTGAAGTAGTCACATATAAAAGTGGGGAGCTGAGCTGAGCTGCTGCTACTTCATGGAAACATGGCCGTACTCAGTTTTAGTGTCCAGCCCACTTGAGATTCTTTTTTTTTTCCCTTTCTCTTTACAAAAAATAAAAATATAAAAATTAAAGGAAAACAAGAACGTACGAGTATATGACAAGGCTCATTGTAAATGACGTTACTTTGATCATTCATTTGGATAATTTCATTTTGTTTTCGAGTATAGTGTGTGCCACATGTGTGTGCTCTGTATTCTCTTCTTTTGAACCCTCGTCATTGTAATGAGGAATATAAACGGCTACCGCGCTCTCTCATCATCGCCATCACAATAACCCTTTTCTGTTTGGCTTTCATTTGACCTACAAGGACCTACAAACTGAAAATGTCGGTTAAATTCCTTAAATCCTTTGTTCTGGTTCAACCGGTTTTTGGGTAGATGGGTTCTCTATTTTTAAAGTCATTGGGATGGATGTGGTGTATCTACGGGTTGAATTGGTATTGTGTGTAAAAATAATTTTTTTTTGGTTTGCTATATTTGGCAAACATTTTTTAAAAACACAACGTTTATATTAAGCGATAAAAGGAATCTAACCTTAAAATAGAGGCATGTAGTCATTTTTACCAATAAGCTTATATGAATTGATTGTTGATCTAATACAGGCTAGTATGGATTGCACGAAATTGCCTTCGATAGTGCTTCAGATTTGTCCAGCCTTTCCAAAGATCACTATTCTTCTGCAGCTATTTTGCATCCATATTTAAAATCGATCTCACGGTCAGAGCTTCCTCATTCGATTCGATACTTAAATGATTAAATATCATCAACCTTGCCAAAGCAAGAAAACGGAATTTAAGTAATCCGGTGGCTGAAAATAAAGCTGAATATTGCAGCTACCCGTTTCAGATATTATTCCTAATAACGTGGAAGGTTAGCAATACTAAGAACAATCCCTGCGGGACCTCCGTTTGGGATGTGTACTAACAACATTCTACAATTCATAAAACCAAGGCTGCTGGAAAAATTATGATAAATTGGTTAAGAAATTGTACCCTCGGATTTTCTTAAATCCATCTAGGACCCGACCTCCTGGGTATTCAGCTTGTGCAACCAGGTCTTAATTTACCGACGTTTGTTATCATCCTTTTCATTGCATTTAGTATTTTGAATCATCTCGGTAAACCCACTCCTGGGATTGTAACCCCTTGCAGGAAATTTTCATAACTATTCAGTGATCCAGTCCCAATACAGGTACTTTAAAATATGGTTTGTAACCGTAGGTGGAAGCAAATTGTGGTTCGCATTCGACTGCCATACCGCACGCATTCTCAGTCTAATTGGTGAAAACTTACATGGTGAGGTCAACTACCTCTAAGTCGAAGAAGTTACATTGAGAATTTTAATACCGTCATTTTGGATGGATGGATCTCGAAGTCTCGCATCTGCGTGGCCTAACCACGGCATACAACTCTTGATTGGTGCATCACAGATTTACGACTTCAGAAATGCAAATTTTATAGCTGTCCTCGGTTTATATAAAAACAAAAGAATTTTAAGTTTCTTGAACGAAAAAAAAGAGAAACCAACTAAACTTTTTACTTGAACTTGAAATTCCATAGGTCCTCTAGGCAAATGACAGTTATGTATTTTTCTTTTGTTATACTACTGTGCAACCACCCATTATGATTTTTTTGCTGCAAATGCACTCGTCTTCCCGACGCTCTTCTTCAATGTTATCTATGGGTACTGCGCTGATACAAAACCCCAAAAAGAAGGCACAACCACCACGCCTCTGTCTTTGATCTCAGTGAATAGATACATACATACATGTGCATCGCTTATATTTTTGTATCTTTTTGAATTTATTGAGGGGATTTCTAGTCCTCTCTGCATCTAAATGACATATATCTTTGTCAACATCGCGTTGGGATCAAGAGTCCCAAAAAAAAGAGAAAAAGTCAAAACGTTTTCCTACACAAAAGGAAAAAAACGATGAAAATCTTAAAATCTCAGTCGGTTCCTACGTCAATCTACTTTTCGTGATTATGATTTACAGGATTAAGGATTTTACGTGTGAATTGATTTCTCCTTTCGAGCATCATAAATCAATCGAAATTTCTTAAGAACTAAAAGGAAAAAAAGAAAGTATTTCAAAGATTGTAAATCAATTGAGAAGAAGAAAAATAAAAGTAGGGATCATCCCCCCAAAGAGATTACCTTCAATTAATCCGGAAAAAAAATCGACATCTAGAGAATTCATTTCTCCCTCGACTAATGTGGATCGTCTAAGCCCCCATCATATTCATTCATCCCTCGGAGCTTTTATTGTAAAATGTACAAAGAAACCCTATTGATTATGGTCATGTTCTTGTTTTCATCTTACAGGCTCAGGACATTTGCCAATTTGCTTAAAAAATCCATCTTGCCAAAATCAAAGTAACAAGAATCCTACAACACACAGCCATATGCTACAAGAGACACATGCGACAAACAAAGCAAAAAGGAGATATGTATGTGCATGAACAAAACAAAAGTATCTCTGGGGCATATTGGCTCCCTAACCCATAGAGATTTTATGTTATTGTTGACCAATTACATGGAGTTTGTGTTACTGCGTATCCTTTATAGAAAATCCGTTATAAATCTCACACATTCTCCAATTCGAAAATGTTTCTATCCCCTAAAAACATTCACCCCCACCATAGAAGTATATCAAGTTACTTACAAATGCCGTACGAGGATTTAAAAAAAAAAGGGATACACACAATCTGTCCGACCACATCGGTCTATCTACATCTCTGTATCTATCTCGGTTCATGTATCTAGTTTATGTTGTTCTACTCGTATATCTCGTTTTTATTTCGTAGGAATTTTATTGGACGTGAAAATAATCGAAAGGGAGTATAATGTTTTTCTATTTTTATTTTTTTTTTCTTGCTAGATTCTCGTACATTCAATGTGCTTGTAGTTTTAATCGCAGGAGATATTACTATAGATGGTCAGAGAGAAAGTGGCAAAAAAAAAGAAAAAAAAAAGGAATATTTTCCAAAGGATACGTACATACATACAGTAACAGTTGGCTAACAATTAAGGGTGCTAGATACATAGTAATGATAATGATGATGATGATGACGACCGACTGTGAATAGGTCGGCGAGAGTATCGATTACTTTTCTTCTATCTGATTGTGTGTGCGTTTTGCGAACAAGTGAAAATGGGAATTAGATACTTTTACTCACACTAGTTAGGTGATGTATGTGTTTTTCTGAGGAAGGAAGAATTAAGTAGGTAATCTTATCAGAAAGGATATACTCGAGAAGAGATGTGTAAAAGCTTTCGATGGAGGAAAAGTAGAAAATTGTAATCTGATGCTTGGCAGATTACATCCGACAGCCTTGACCCAGTGACTTTTTGAATAATGGAAAAAGCGAATGTGATGGAGTTTACAGACTTCCATTTGCCTGAGGAATTTTTTGATCCAACAAAGTCTATATTTTAAGGAGATACTTTGTTTGACTTACATAAATGTTACGTGCACTTTGACGTTTCGTTGACGGAAGCAGACGATGAATTTTAATATTCGAGAAATGGTAGCCCTTAAGTATCACTGTTTTCGAGTCTTGCGGACCTTTAAAGAACTAACAAACTTTTACACCACGGGGATTAAGGTCGTCAGACTATTATTCATGTTCAAGAGGACTTTGCGTATGAAAACATTTGTAAGGACCATAAGTATAAACAAAAATTGACATGTTTTTCTTTTATGTGTGTGCCAGCTACTAACACTATAGCTGTAGCTGTATTTTAACCACTTTCAAGGACAACAGGTATCTAAAGAAATTTGTAGAACGCTGGCAAGAAGGTACACTTTTTTACACTTATTCAGTTTGACATGTGTTAATTAGCTGTTTATTGACTTTGGGCCACGCCACTTAAGGCAATCCAGTATCTGAGTCGATCTTTGTCTAAAAAACTCTTTCTGTACATAATATCCTTGTCTCTTAAAGGTTTAACTTTTGGTCACCTAAATTTCAGATTTTTGGGAATAAAATTATCGAAAAGTTAGTCAGAACGAAAGAAGATAATTTTCTATAGATAGGGACTGAACCCGCGATAGTTATGAGTCTTACACAATGACGCTCTACTTAACTCCCAGACACAGGAAACGTTGTAATTCAAACTCGAGATATCTGTATTGAGCTTCGATAGTTAACATCACACTTTAGCAATTCGGATACTGTTGCTTTTGACCTACTGTTAGTCATTGATCTCCCTTGTACTATAATATATTGTGGTACACTTATTAATCATGATATCAGCTTACTTTAGCACGGTTTCGATTCACCAAATAGTTTCAAAAACTGCTCCCAGTGTGTACCTTTGCAGAATATCATCATGCAGTTGAAGTACATACTTTAATTGTTTATCAAAAAACACGTGTTACCAAAATAGTTCAACATCTAATTACCACAAATCACACTTATTTCCAAATTTGTCTCACTTAGTACAGATCCTTTCAATTAGGCATCTCTGCTCTCTGCAGTACCATTTGGATTCACTTAAAACACTCCACTCAAAACGAACACAATTCCTAATTGGGCGAGAAAATTTATTTACTCCACAGAGACTAGTAGATACTTCAAATGCTAGATTCAACAATTACGACATCTGTTCTCGAAAAAAGGAAAACCCTTCTCCTGCTCCATGAACATAAAATTTCAATTATCCTACCAAACACGAGCGCACCGCTCTCCTGTTACACTAAGCATCAACAACACAAAAGTAGACAAAAACCTTATCTCTTAATATCCCAAACTCAATGTGTGGACAATTCACATCTCAACCGCTGCTGTACCTTCAGCCATTCCTTCCAATTCAATTCCTATTTTCGACGACAACAACGACCACAGAAACCAAAATCGAAACCACACCATATAGAGGAAATCTCAGTTCCAGGACAAAAACGGACTCTCATCCCATACCCAAACCACGACAACGATGAGGACGAGAAAGAGTATGGAGACAGCGACGACAACATTTGGGTGTCAAATATCATCTGCAATTTGTGTCATATCTTTCAATTTGTCACTTTAAGTGGTCACACACATTCGTGTGGAGGAGAATGTATATGGAGGAGAGCGAGGGAGGCCAACAAAATCTGAGACGAACGATAAAAGGATGATGTAGCAGAAAAGTTAGAGGATTTTTCATTCAGATATTTTCATTCTTTTGGGAAACTCTTCCCTGACACATGTGTCGTTCAAAGTGGAGGGAATTTAAAGAGAGAAGGAGTTCAGTTTCATTTTTTTTTTCTGTTCTGATCGGACTTTTTCCCTTGGGAGGCATCGACACCATCTATAGCTGCCGTCACCATCACCATCGTCGTTGTAGTCGATTAGGATAGAAGAAAAAGATTTCTTTTAATATCTTCCAGATGCGGGAGAATACCATCTAATGGAGAGTCTTTGTGGTACTTCTCTGTGGCACTTCTCTGTGGCACTTCTGTGTGTCAATTATTCAAAGGAACGAGTGAAAAGAGCCCAGCTAAAAATGAAGATGTGGAAGCATATGCCAAAGGCTTATCTCACTCCTCTAAATGATTGGCAGGCCATCAAACTCTCGTCTTCTCATCTTCAAATCAAAATCCCTCTCGATTCTCATTTTTATTCTGTGCAACCCCCACCATGCCCCCCACTCTTCGAACAGGATCAATAAATATGTCGGCCGATTTATCAGTTACGCTGGTGAAGAACAACCCGGCAAAGGGGGAGCTAGCGATAGGATTTGTTTATTTTTAAGTTCCAAGTGGTTCTACTAAACACACGATGCTATATTGTTGTGCTATTATCCCGCACTAATTAGATTCCGCTGTGCGTTGATATGAAGCAGCAACAAGCACTGGTGGTAGATTGCATGTGTGTAACTTGTTTCATCTGTCAGCACATTGAATGGGGCATAAAGTGATTGAGATATCGCCGCTTGTATGGTTCGGAGATTTTTAATTGTCGAATTTTGGAATTTAGAAATTTGTGGCCGCATTCGTTTCGACGAAGAAATTTGGAAAATCTCTTCAGGGGGGGGTGCCGCATCCAGCTGAGATGATCCAGAAGGGGAGAAAAATATTTAGAAAATAATTAAAATTTTCTATGCGGTTTTGATGAAATTCTTTTTGGGTCAGTGATGGAAATGTATAAAAATAGATGAGATTGCTTTTAGATGCATCTTAGCATCTAAACGTAGTATTAAGAGAGCTGGCGGCTTCCAATATGAAATGCATCAGGGTGGAAATATTTACTTTCGGAAGTGTGTTTCCGGCTAAAAGGACAATACGTTTATAACTAGAAATAGATTTCAAGCAGTTTTGATCAGAGAAAGTGGTTAAATATAGAGTTCTTCGATGCATGTATTGAAATGTACGAGTACTTATTCAAAGTTACTACATATGCACATTCACGCACTGCATTCGAATCTCTGGATGGCAGCTTCTAATCAGTATTTCCTTGGCAGCTCCAATCTGATTTTGAATCCGACACAATGAAAAAATCGATCAATTATAATTAGGCTAATCCTATCAAGTTAATGGTGAGTTCGAAGCTGCACTCGATGAAATACATTTGACTAAAGTGAGTCATATGTAGTGTGATAGATACCAGCTGTCTATTTCCATCTGCTTGCGATACTATTTTCTTATCAGCTTTAAGCACTTGTTCTTAGCTTACCAGATGTAACTAAGCCCTCCAGATGTCATGAAGGGAAAGTGGTATACCTACATATATGGGTTTTGCCGCTACGAGTATTACAAAGCAAAGGGAAGGCTTTGGACGCTTTGAGCAGGCCTTTATTCTGTATCGTGACGAGTAGCGTTTACTTCTGCCCGCAAAGTGATGCAAGTTTTTGAAAGCTTGATGCAAGACTTTAGCAGTGGGAAATAGAAATGTGTTTCACTACATACGAATAAATAGATGTAGAAGCTGTTATCCCCCCAGGAGATAAAATATCATCTTAATCGAACTTATATCCTCGACGAATGAGTATGGCATCTAGCTTGAGTTTCTAACATATGTATGTATATCAATGGATCTTCTAAAATTTAAATATTTTTTTCTTAAAAATAAAATCAACCCGTAATAGGAGCTTTAAGTAGGACATCTTTATACAAAACCAAAAGACGATTAAGTTTAAGAAGACACATCTGGGAATAATAGATCTGAATTGAACCAAATGCTACTCCAATTTATGTTACGCATTCAGGTACACATTGGATGTATTCATTTGTTTTCATGTCCATTTTACTTTCGGAAGCACGTACCTTAAGTACAGTTGTTACAGCAGTGAAATCGATTAGTCATTTAAAATTACGATAGCACAATACTTTTGAAACAAAACGTGCCTGAGTGAAACATTTATATCACCTAATGTACAGGTGTAATTCATATGACGCACCAAGCCATTCACTCCTTCTAATCTCGCAAAAAAATAAAACAAAAGCAAAACAAGTGTAAAATGCACATATCTTTCACCAATGGATACACAACACAGATAGCACTCATTCCTAATAAAGACAAAGTGATGTTTAGCAAATTTCTATTGGTTAAACCGGCTATCACTTTACAGATCTTTTATCTATTCATGCACACAATGGTTGGGCGCCATTTTTTATTAAAAATTTTCTCATAAATTATTCGATTATTAGTTATTCTTCTTCTTCTTTTGGCTAAATACGAGTATATCTATTCACTTAATTCACTTTAGTTAGCACCCAAATTAGTCTCACGTTACATATAGGACAACATACAAAAGATACATATCTGATCGATAGGGAATTGAATATTTATTCTTGTCCCCATATTAAGCGAATAATAAATTAAAAAATCCCCAGATGAAAAAATAATTTAAAATTCTAATGCGAATTTAATCCAATCGAATTCCCACTCTTTTTTTTTTTTTTGATTGTTGGTTTCCAAAAAGATATCTAAATACAAAGATGAAACAAATCAAATTCAAGAGACAATTATATACGAAATTCTTTGCGATTGAATGATAGATACTATATCATCAATAAAGCAAAGAAGAAAAAGCAGATTTTTTAAGAGAAATTCAATATTCCGACGATAAAAATTGATTTTCTATTCCGATTGTGAAGAATTTTTCTAGATGTTTTTTTTTACAGATTAATGGACCTAAACGTTTCGATGTGCCGATGACGTATTTGTAATTGGATACATATCGAAGATTGTGTATATCTGTTTAGTCAATTGGCAATTGCCATTCGGTTCGATTTGATTTTGTATTGTTTACCTGCTCCAATGTTTGTGATGAAGATGTACGAGTATGTGGTGTGCCCCCACTCTGTCTACACACAGACCAAAACAAGCACAAACAAAATATGTCATCCCGAAAGACAAAAGACAAGTCATCCGAAAAAGAAAACAAGCAAACAAAACACAAATATGTGTGTTGGCTAGGAAAAGAATTGAGTATCTGTATCTATAATTTATTTCATCATCGATTTGGTAACCGAATATAGAGATAGTGTAGATACTCTTCTAAACTACACACACGGATTGAAAATCAAATGGAGTCGTAAATTTGATCTTTTTACGATTATTGGGTTACTTTCGGGTGGCAATGGGGAACTTAATCCCTCCTCCTTTTTGTTTTACATATACAAATACTAAAAATACTCAAAATACAAGTGTATCTAACATTCTTGGATTCAATTTTCTTACTACAAAAGTCGGTTTAATCTGTTTATTCAATCAAATCGAAACTAAAGGGAACACTTAGATACATGAATACATCTCTACGGATTTTCTTTTCTTATTTAATTATTATGAAATAAAAAGGAATAGAAAAGGTAGAAAAAGAAAACTAGAAGTAACTTGTTTTCCACCATGGAAGATGTATTTTTAATCAGATACATATCTGCAGAGGGACACATTCTTTTGCTCTGCTTTAAGTCTAAGACTCTCTTATTTTTGTGGTGCGTTTTGTTAATGAGCGTCTCTCTAATATTTTCATGTTCTTAATGTCGTTCATAATCGAAACAGATCAGTTGAGAATTTATTGGAGTACAGGCCTGGCAAATTTACATAATATGGTCGAGATACAAAGATCGGAATAAAACCGAAGGAATGAATGACAAATGCATATCTAGTTAAGGAAGCTCACTGAAAAGGGTAGATACACATATCTGCTGCTGCATGGGTATTATTACAAATGGCTTTGTTTGTTCAATTGCATTCAGATGAGATGACAGGGATGGACTAGAGTATGAGAGTGAGGATTAGAAAAACGTCCACAAGGGCACAACCACATTATATTGCACTGCAATAGGCCTAGATCACGGAAGCAGTCCATCTGCTGGGTACATACTAAATCACTTAAGAAATTTGAAGGTAATTTTCAGTTTCAAAGTGTAAAAATCAGAATTTCTTCCTGTCATTTATCCTTTCTATTGATCATCGAGAGCAAACATTATTGAATTTTCTTACAAGAAAATCCACAAAAATTCTATAAGACCAATGTGCTACTCGTAGTTAAAGCTCCAAAAATGTAAAAAAAAAAAACCGAACTTTATGGGTCGAGTCTTAAAGAGTTTGAATTATTTCTGCTTCCTCACATTCCGCTTCATATCGAAGTGTTGGATCGTAACTACAGTCACAATTCCTAAGAAGATGGTACATATCCTACGAACTGGGTACATATGTAGCTCTATTTGGAGCATTATACATTTTTAGTATTAAGTGCAATTGAAATTCCTATTTTTCTATTCGCTCTTCATCTGTTATCAGTACATTTCGGCTTTGTCGATAATATTTCAAATAAAAAAATATGCTTGAGTATTATTTAAAACATTTTTAATTTAATTATGTAAATATGTAGCTGTGCTTGTACATATGTATGTATAAATCGTGTACTTAATGTAAGATAATGTCTATTTTTACCCAAAAGTGGCCACCTATAAAAATGAGAATGTATGTTATGTATGCCAGCCTTAGTAAATAAATCTTTATTTCTTATAACCATCACCATTTCATCCACATGCACAGAGACACAAAATATATTTTACAACATCACATATTTAATACCACCCCGTTCACCATTATAAGATTATTTTCACGAAATCTACTCTTACCAGTGCGATGCATAGTTATGTATGTAGTACATATGTATATCCTATAAATTAGTACTAAAAATTAAATACATCACATCTTGTTTTTATTTTAGTACCATGTTATTCCAATGTACTAAAACAAAAGCATTTATATTATTTGCTTGCTTGTTTTGTGTTTCATCATTATAATATAATTTTTCTTTAGTACAAAAAACAGCCTATTCAGAAGTACTAAAACATAGAAAACAATTCTCTTTTATGTTACAGATGTGCATCACACCACCAAATATCAATAGTTATATCCCAGAAGCGTTCAGTTTTCTGGTGAGTGATATACAAAAAAAAAAAAGTCAACCAATACAAAATATAATCCATAATCTTTATTTTCCAAAATTCTGCAAAAAAAAAAAAAAAATCATAATCCATTCGCTTGTTTCATTTTGTATGATTTTGTGTGTTGCTTTTTTTTGGATTTTTATTCCTTCTTTCCTATATGTATGTATGTATGTCCCTATAAAAGAGATAACCTCGAAAATAGTTATCATTTTAAAATGTTCTCAACATTCGTTCACATTTATGGTTATGCTACTGTGTGTTATATCGTCTCTCTGTGCTTCTCGTTGAAAGGTTTCACAAGAACAAACATGTAGATATATGTATATGAGCAAAAAGGGTTGTATCCTGAGGGAATATTTTATGCGAGCGCGCGAGGTAAAACTATTTAAATATTAAAAGTTATATGAGTTAAATGCAGCAAAACTCATCGCATATGCAAAAACGATGTTGCAACTTTCACACAAGTAGCTAGAGTAGTACTACTTTAGCTGGGGTATGGTGTTGGTGATGGGGTAAAGTTTTGTATTATGCCAAAAATCCCCACTCAATGTGTACACTTTGGGTGCACTCAGAGTATGGAAAGATGGCATTACAGAAGATTGTTGGAATAACTGCAGTTTCAAAGTCGTTTAGTTAACGTTCGTGTGTGCAAGACGATGTATGATGTACTAAAGAGATGTAAATTTAGTTCCAAAGCATTTCTTGGCAACGAAATCAGCTCATCAGCTTCATAAATAGTGGCAGAAAAATATGCGAACTGAAATGAATATCAAAAGACAGCAGCAACAATATGGTTTGTTAAATATGCATATTTTTGATACTTGAATTGAGATACTTTTGGGTGGCAGAGGGGAAAATATTTTCAAATTTACGGGGATAACACTTTGATAAATTGCATTAAGGAGAGAATAATCAAGTGTTCTCCTAACGTAGGTTTGCACAAAGTCATCAATTGTTAACGTGGTTGTAGCACTTCACTTCTAGTACACTATTTCACTATTTAGTACAAAAGAACAGTTCATTATTCATTTCATTCATCATTCAAATGAGACTATTCAAATTTACCACGAATTGAATAAAATTGTAGTTTCTGATAAAATTGTGAAAACTTCTAATAATTCTACTCCTTCAATATCCCAAGTATATCTGTTGGCGTCTACCTCTCAAGAGCAAAGTCGACAATTCGTTACCTTTAAAGTGATTGAATATTGTACCAATTTTTTTTCTAATCACAACTTTTATCCTATTTACCCAAATATACATAAATTACATTTAAGTCTCTTTGTTTCCAGTAGAACAAGTAATAAAATGTACTATACACATACCTTAATTTAATCGTTGTACTACTTCAATACAACCACTTCAAGCCACTGTGCTTCACACACATACATATGTGTGCTTTTAAAATTGCTAGGCTACTATGTTCCCGACACTGCCTGAGAAATAATGCGTGGTATGTTATAAGAACATTTGTGACATCTAAAGTCCATAGCCTCGCTGTCTTCATATTACTCACAACTTTGGAACTTCTTACAACCACACTCTAACAATTGCTCACTCATTTGATGATCACTCCAAGCCCAGTTGCCTGGTTCTCATGTTAATTTTCCTTAATTACATACCGCCAAACAGATGATCTCCATCGATGATCTAGCAATTTAACCCATAGCAGTTGCAAGCACTTTACATACAACCTCTGCTCCTGCAAGTCGGGTTTGTTTGTTTTTTTTTTTTTCGTACTACAACCAGTTAAATTATCTCATCTACCATCTTGATCCTCTTGATTGGGAACATAATCCGCTTTCTCCTCTCTCTCTTCTTGCACAGAGACAATACATTACAGCTTCCGAATTTAAAATTCAAGCTATGCGCCATGCTTAGTAATAAAGATCAAAACGTTACGATATTTCCAACCATATTAAGCACATCATGGGGAGGAGTTGAATCTAAGTTCCCCCACCAATGTTCCATTTGTAATTATTTTGTAGACTTTTTGCTTCTCGAAACTAAACAATTTACCTTGAAAGATCTCTGCGAATCTCCCGTAGAGCACATCGTCATCGTCGTAGTCCTCGTCGCACAGCACAACCGACCTATGACACAATCGAACGAACGTTGAACTAAATCGTGATCGGTCCACCACTATGATAGGGAGAATACTGAGCAAAAAATAAAAGAATAAAAAATTAAGAAAAAAAAAAAAAAACCAAGAATCTTTCTATTAAAGCATTGCATTGCAGTGCAGATACATAGATACTTTTTTGTGTAGTCTGCTAACAAAAATGATAATCTTTTGTTGCGTGATCGTTGTCGAACATTTGTTCAGAGTTGTATAACTTGGTTGTTTCTTCTCCTCCTTGCCACTATCTATTTTTGCCTCTGTCTCTCTTTCTGAGTATCTAGTTTTCTCTTTTTTGTTCATCGTTTCAGTTTTGTTAATTTTTTTCTGTTTTATATGTTTTCTTTTACAGTGCTGGAATAATTGCGATCAGCAACTGGGACCGTTTCCCCTTAATGTTAACTCAGCGGTGCGGCAAGGATCGCTGGTACTCACTGATATTGCATGGGATCAGGCTGTTACCAATGCATCCAAACAGTGTCTGGTCACGTGGGAGGTCTCTGGAGGCGGTCTGATGGGTAATCTACTGACTGATAGCTCCACCGTTGAGTTGTCCCTATGGCCGGACACAGTATATCACGTGCAGGTTACCTGTAAGCATAAGGTAAGTTTGAATTCATTTTATTTTTCTTATTTTAGATAGATCTATGTACGAGTATGTGTGTTTAGACATCATGTTAGGCAGAGGACATGTTTCCAGAAAATCACGAATTTCTCCTGCTGGAGATAGCATCTTTTGGTGCAATTGCATTCCAAAGATCTTCGCACGATTTTTCGTTAGTTTTTCCTCCGTTCACGATGTGCTTACATATAGGCAGGTTGCAGCACACCTCTTCTTGTTAATTGTTTGTTTGTACAGTGTGAAAGCATCACTAATTGGCTAATTACATTGCAATTGAGATGTGTTGCATTGGCGCACATTCTAAGGACTTACAGCATTGCATGTGTGATGTGTGAGAGGATGCACATTAGTGGTTGCCTCCACTGTTAACCAACTCAACATGTTCTCGAACGGGTGCCCATTCAATGAGAAAACCAGATGCTGAATGCTGAGGTGTAGTATTAAAATATGTTGAATTTGTGTGCAAAGTGATTAGTGTCGCTGTGATGGCTATCTGCACGCATGCTCTTCAGGTGTATGCACATACAAATGCTTTTGTGGAAAGGCGGGATGATCATTTGTTCATTTCCTGAACTCGAAGTTCTTTTTTAATTTTGACTTCGGAGGAGGAGGTTCAATTTGGCCAACAAGCGCTTTACGAATCACTCATTGTTGAAGAACTGTGACATTTTAGTACCAAAATAATGATTTTTCTGCGGTAGATATAAAATGAAATACATAATTAGATGATACTTTACATTACATTTACACTTGAAAAGTGAACAAAATTTAGGAAAATTGCATGAACCAGCTCTTTTTGGAATTTAGTTTTTTCCACCATGTGGAAATCAGAAGAATCAGAATCAACTACACATAGCGATAAATTGTATGTTTTTAGTACTCATAATAGATTTGCTTAGAACGCAGTTCAATTTCTTCTTCTTCTTCCTTTTATCAGCGAGGTTATGATCCGAAAACAAGGGATCATAACCCTCCCACTTCATCGCATTTCTACTGATCCGCCTGTGGGGTTCGCCTATATAACCTCAGGAAATATCGGCAGGCCCGCCGATTTTGGATCACTCGGTTACTGAGGCCAATGAAATGCCCATGTCGTTGCATTTGTCTGATCCAGGCGTTTATAGGCCTGCCTTTCCTACATCGCGATGTCTTTGGAACGTGCATTGATATTGCCTTTTAAACAGGGTTCAAATGATCTCTTCTTTGAGCGTGGCAATACCAGCTGAGCCGGTCGCGCTCTATTTTTTGTACGATGGTTTCCTTGATGTGAAAGCTTCCATGGATCTTCGAACTTCTTATTCGATCAAGCTTTGTCACACTTGCTGCTCCTTCTGCTTTGTTGTACTAAAAGATGAAATAGCTATATTTACGTCTTCTAAATCCGTACATTTTTTATTTAAACAATAGTTTTTATAGACTCACTTGCAGCTTCCTGCCAGGCAGCCGCACCCGTCCTTCAAGTAAATATCTTTCAGACAGCTAGTCCAAAATAATAAAGCCTAATTCAGACGAAAAACACATTTAAAAGTGTAGTACTAAAAAGTGCTCTGTGAATCTGTGAATACGTAGTATATTAAAATCATTCAAAATCTAGTACATAAAACCATCCCATATCAATTCACAACACTGTGTGATTCATTTCACAATATTTTCTGCTTCACATGCCTAAGATATTTCTCTAAATTAGAAATTAAATAAGTAATACGCGGTGGTACATGTAAGTACTCAAAATTGGTGGGGTCTAAATAAAAAAAAAAAAAGTACTACGTTCGCTTCATAAAAATTTAAATGCTACTTGAGTTTTTATTATTAAATTCTACCTGTCTGTATCATGTACCTTAAACTGACTACGTAGAACCTTCTCGGCTTCAAAACTTTAAAAACAACTAGAATTATTTTTGATTAGCATCATTCTCTAAACATATCTCTTATTTTTCTTCTTCTTTCAGGAAACTGGTGGTATGCGCCGATCATTCAAACTTATTGTCGACACACATAAGCTTACCGATGAATCTGCGTCAAGCCTACAAGCCATAGCAATGGACAACGCCGGCATGAAATCTCTTCCCAATATCTTTGCTCAAGAGACATCTTCTGGAGAGACCGACTCCCGTATGCGCATCCTCAAGGACAGTTCCAAAGATTTCATCAGCACTTATAACCCAAGCGCCAACTCAGTTGAAAAGACACCAAGTTCAAGCCAAAGGACCAGCAGTAGTGAAAGTGCATCTTCAACCCCTGTACATGTTTCCTCAGTGCTTCGCACTAAGCTCACGTCCTCTACATTACCTGGAGCTATCCCAGCCGACTTCTTCACACAAAGTATAGTGTTCGCAGCAGTTGGCGCTTCTGTTCTTTTCCTTGGCCTGTTCCTGCTCTACGTCTTAACCCGGCCCGTGCGGAAGGATGTGCCTGTCGACAAAGAAACCCTTATCCGTCATGAAGTTACCCCCGAACAAGTGTCGACAGCGACGGTTGCCAACCGAACGCTGCATGTGTAAAAACTAGTTCTAAACGAGCGGTCCTATTAAGCGAAAGCAACGAAACATCCACATTGGAAGTGATGTCCTTAGGTGTACATAGTAACAAAATGGAATGAATTGTATATAGTAGTGTACATAGCTTAAGAAAATATTTCTAAGTAAAGCAAAAAACGCGAAAAGCAGATGGGAAAACGCTGGCGCACGAAATTGAGACTCAAACCCCCTCTCTAGAGTGAATGCCGTTCGTTTTCGCGCGTGCGTGCGCTATAAGTGAGTGAGACCCACACAAACAGAAAAAAAAAATAAAAATAAAAATAAGGAAGAGCAAATAAAAAAATTCTAATTTTAAGGATTTTTCTAGTCCGCGAATAAAAAAGAAGAATAATCATCGTGCGTACAACCACTTCATTCGCAAAAAAAAAAAACGAATGAAGACGAATTCTAAAATTAAATTTAAAGAAAAAAAAGGTATATAAGCAAATCCCGCCCCATTTTATTCCCTATATTCTTTCTATTTCCATTTTTTAATTTCTTTTGAACATTTCGTTTGTGTATACAAATGAAATAAAATCAATTAAATCTTCCATGAGATCAGAAATAAAAAAGAAAGAAACAGATTTTTAAATCCTCATTAACTTGTAAATAAACATTGAAATAATAAAAAAAAAAAACGGTAAAAGCAAAACTTCTGTAAATAATTAAACATAAATAAAAAAGTAAAAAAAAAAAAAAATGCTTACTCTCTGCGTGTGTTTTCATCAAATAAGCAATCCATTATTATGAAAAAAAGAGTTCAACCTTATTTGCGAGTTAAATGTCAGATTTAATTTATCATAAAGTTGAAAAAATAATAAAAAAAAAAAAAATATTTATTAAAAAATTTAGTAGTAAGCAATTAAAAATAAATATCCTGTTAAATAATTATTTGTTTTTTATTTGCATTTTTTTTTAAATAAAATAAAAAGAAACGGCGACGAAAGCACACATGCAAAGACTGATAAAAATTAATTCTTAAAAATATGTAATTTAAAAAATACCTTGAGTAAGATTAAATTTTAAAATCAAAATAAAAATAAATCTTTTATTTTCGTTTCGTCTTTGTAAAATGTCAAAAAAAAACCTTCAATAGAAAAAAAAAAAACTAGAAATAGAAACTATTTAAAAAATATGTTGAATTCTAGTTAAAATTCTAAGATAGGAATTATGTTGAGCTGAAGAAGGATTCGAGGTGAAACTTGAAGAAAATTGTAATTAGTATAAAACGAAAGAACAAAAAATGAAAACAAATTGAAAAATAAAAAAAATAAAAAATAACAAACAAAAATCTAAGGACTTTTTATTTTTGAAAAAGGAAGGGGGTTGTTGACAATTCTGGTGCATACTTAACGGGGTCATTTACTTTTACTTTGTTTTGGAAAACTTGTAGTTGAGTTGGAGTTTTTTTTATCGAATTCTAGCGCAGCTTTATGCGCAGGACGTTAGACGTTAGTTTGTTACTATACCAGAACCACGGTTTATTGGTAGGGGCTTAAATGAAACCCGGCTTTAGCAAAATCCCATAAAAATGTGCTTTCCATAGTTGCAAACACGTTGGCCACCAGCTGAAATATGTCCATAGCATCTACCAACAAAAAGTCGGCGGCCTGTCGAAATTTTATGGAAGGCAAGTGATAAAGTTGTAAAACCTGCCCTGATTAAGTACGAATAAGCTTAGGAAAGTTTCTTAAGGGGATATTGTAAGCTTACCTCGAAAGCTGGGTATAGACAGTGGAGAAGATTTGTTGGGGCAATGGAAGACTTGTGCGTCTGGATCCGATTGATACGGTAAACACTAGAAAAAAAAATGAGGCCACCATTTGAGTTGCTACATAATAAATAGTTCCGAACTTTGCTTTCCAGACTAGCCCGCTTTGTTAATTTGGTGTAGAATCACAATACTTGGTTTCATCTTCAAATGTGCTTTAAAAAACCTTGAAATCATTGACTAACCCCTAATGCAAGAACCATTTATATATGATAGGTCATATGAAAGGAACAAAAGAAGCTGTCTCGAAGATGGGGTACGCTGGGGTGGAACTTTTTTTTTTAAATTTGACCACTTCCACAAATTAAATTTTTACACATTCTCCCATCTGACACAACTTCTCTGTCACCAGTAGAACTCGTATATGTAAAAGGGGTTACGACTGATCGAAAAACTCATCCGAACAATGCCACGACTTATTTACTGCTGTACACCGCATACTTACAGAAAGTCAAGTCCTTTCCAGTCGATTCCCAGTTTTCTATTTTGCCTCTGAAAATTCTGGAACTTCCCTTCAACTATCATGAGACTGTCTATGCAAAAAGCATCTAATAGCTGGACAAACTCAGTGACATCCATGCTAACACCTGCCGCTGGCATTATCGGCCTGAGGACCAAGTAGCAGTAATTACATAAGAGCGCATTCGCATGACGAGATCCGCATGTGCACAGAATAAGTTCAAGCAGATATTTCCAAGTTAAAAAGCGCAGTTGATGTGCATACAGTCTCTAGATTGATCAAAAAATGAACTTGAATTTCTTCAGCACCACTATATAATGTGCGACATAAAGCAATAACATACTACAACTATTTAGTTGCGTGGCATTATATTGAACTGATTTTTGTCTTAAAATTATCCCTGCACAATGGCTGACCCTGTGACGTAAAACATCAATTGTGCCAGGCGTACTATAAACTTAGGATACAAACTACTTCACTGGCATGAGCAATGCATGTCGTTGGTACAGATCTCCTTGTGTACAGGACACAACACGCTACGACTCCTCGAATTTTAACCTGGTGTATGTAGAGACTGTGGTAAGGAGAGACCCCACTTTCCGGATAATGCCTAATACCTTATTTCAGCTTAATATTTGAGCTTAGCTCAAATACGTCAAAGAGGAAAAGAAGCAGAAGAAGCATGCAAGTACGACAGCAGGATTGTCTAAAGAATCACCAAAGAGCTGGCAGGTAGTCGAAGACCCAACCAAAACCCAGTGAAAAGCCTAGACGGTATCTTGCTCATTTCAGATGAGATCCAACTCTAGAGATGGAATAAGCATTTTGCTACGGTTTTGAACCATGTATTCGCTAGTAAATTACTCCCAAATTAGACTGAGGTAACCAAGGTGAGAAATGCCCGAATACGCATCATGACCCCACAATAAGGATGAGATCACCCCCGCGATCCTTTCCTGACGAGAAGAATGGAATGATCGTCAAGCTTCCTAAAAAAAGGAAATTGAATGCAGTGAGGGGGTATCTGCGTACTGCCTGCTGTAGATAAGATAATATAAGGTGCGCAACTAAGTTGTCAATAGATGGCTCCAGCAGTATGTGGTGGTCGATTTTGACATATCCAAAACGTCATGAACTGAGCTTAGACATATGGTAAGCAAACAGTGTGCCAAATAATTGTCATTTGCGGGAAGTGTTGATTTTCTTCTTTCATTCGAAGAAAATTCTTCATCGCATCGTGCCGGGTGATGAAAAATGGATTTATTACAGCACCCCAAAGAGAAGAAAGTCATGGGGACTGCCCGGTCATGCTTCTACGTCGTCGTCTCGGCCGAATATTCACGCTGCGAAGGTTATGCTGTGTATTTAGTGGGACCAGGTCGGTGTTATTTATTATGAACTGTTGAAACCCAACTAAACCATTACTGGGGAACGGTATCGACTTCAATTGAGCCGAGCACACCGCGAAAAACGGCCACAATACAAGCAGAGGCACGAAAAGTGATTCTAACGCATGACAACGCTCGGCCTCACGAACCCCACAGGCGGATCAGTAGAAATGCGGTGAAGTGGGAGCGTTATGATCCCATGTTTTCGGATCATAACCTCGCTGATAAAAGGAAGAAGAAGAAGACAACGCTCGGCCTCACGTTGCCGAACCCGTTAAAACCTGCCTGGAAACGCTCAAATGGGAAGGTATACCCCACCCGCCATATTCCCCAGATATTGCGCCGTCCAATTAGTACTTGTTCCGTTCGATGGCACTTGGTCTAGCTGATCAAAAAATGGTTTGATTCGTGGATAGCCTCAAAAGATGAATACTTTTATCGTAACGGTATTCGAGCTCTGCCAGAATGATGGGAAAAAGTTGTAGCTAGCGATGGGCAATACTTTGAATGATTCATTTGTAACCATTTTTCACAATAAAGATGCAATTTCATAAAAAAAAAAACAGCGATAACTTAGTTGCGCACCTAATAGTTAAAATCGCGTATTAAACAACATCTCGAGAGCACATCTCCTATGTCGACCACATTAACACCCTGCGGATCATCATCGAGCAGTGCGTGGTATATCGGACGCCATTTCACATGCTGTGAACAATGGTTTATTTGGAGTACGTTCCCGATAAATACATTGCTATTTATCAAAACTGCATACGACAGGTCTAAATGACACGTTCTGCGCAGAGGAAGGTTGTCTAATTGCAAGGCTGCATGCTTTCACCAATACTATTCATATTGGTGATTAGCGATGTGCTTCGTGCAGCTTTGTCGATGAGAAGCGGAGGAATTCGATGGACTGTTACATCCCAGCTGAAACATCTTGACTACGATGATGATGTATGCTTACACTTTCACAGAATTATGGACCTCCACGATATGACAGCAGATGCGGAGAGGGAGGCAGGCGTCCGTCGGGGTGAAAATGAGTACGGCAAAAACTAAAATTATCAGCCTTGGAACAACACATCGGTAATGCGCACGATATTGCAGTTGCAGTAGTTGCTAAAACCTTAGAGGAAGTGATGCAAAACTGCAATCTAACAATCGCAAACGTGAAGCTATGGCTACAGACATCAGGTTTGGAACTGGCGGGCCACAAACGCGAAGCTGTTCTCTGAGCAGCCGTAAAAAAATGGAACACCTAACCATAGAGGTCGGTGAGCAAACCTTCGAGTCAAAGCCGTTACCTGACTCAGCTTCTGGGATCACCTCGGACAGTAGCGGCACTATGCAGACCAATACGAAATATTGAGAAACCTTCCAACGACCGTGAGTAAGTCAATAGTCTTGTGTGTGACCCCAGTGTGAGCATTAGCGACGCACAGTACGTAGGGACTAACAAATGTCCGCTTAGTTGATTGAATAATAAAACACAAAAATAATTTTAACTTTAGATATTTTATCTTTATCTTTTTTAAATTTCTCCACATAATTCCCATTTATTTCAATACATTTCTTCAGCCGATAGATCCATCTATGCGACTTTAGTCGCTATTTGACCCTTTTTTGGCGCAAAGAGACTATGACCCGACTTTCTAAAAAACATCTCTTTTTGACTCCTTTTATTTATTATTTGATACTTTTTCGTATAAAAAATTAATTTATTGTTCATCATCATCACAATCGTTTACAATAAAATTGTACTAATTTAATTTAATTTAATATTTTTTTTTTGTAATCAAATGCGTTCCTTTTTTTGTTGAATTACTTATTTATGTTTTTATTTTGTTTTGTGAAATAAAAGTTTATGCTAGTTTCTAAGTTTTTTATTTCAATAAATATGGGGCTCGAACCAGAGAAATGTAGCAACCAGTTCATTTTATGAGCCACTCGAAACATTCACTGCCTTCATACACATTCACGTTCATTCCAAGAAATGATTAGCTATCCTCACACTTTATTGCCACCATAATATGTATCCTGAAAATTTTACACTTATTGAATACGAGTTACTTGAAACAATTCGAAGGCTCGTGAATCACTTATACATTTGTGAATACTTTGAGTGCGAGGCTACTATGCATTCAAATATTCATGAGTGTCGGTTCATACTTGCTTGTTTTCTTTGTACATGAGACTGTGGATGGCTCGTGTTTTGGCAAATGCTTCACAACTGCAAATGAGTGGATTCATGCAGTTCTCTGGTTCTAACGCCGTTCCAATTTTTACATTATTTCTTTTTGTTGCGACTTTTTTTGATCCGTGACCCTTTTTTGCGACTTTATCAAATTTTTCAGCGGCAACCCTGGTCACACGGCGCTAGATCCGGAGAATAAGGTGCTGGGCAAATGTCATTAATGCCCGAGAGCCAAAAAAAGTTGTTGGTTTTTTCAGAAGTGTACGCATGTGCATTATCTTGGTGCAAAAAGTAGGGCGCAGCTCCTCGTTTTGTTGGTGTCGTAGTAAATTTTGGAAACCTTGTGATAAGCGCGTTTCAGTATACCAATTAGCAGTGACTGTCTGACCAGTTTTAAGCGGGATGACGGCAACCATTTTCGCCCTGGTGAAGTACATCGACATCATAACTTTTGTCACTGAATTTTTTCCGGGTCGTACTTGTAAAACCAAGATTCGTCACCTGTGACGATTTTATTGAAGCAGCTTGACTCTCCACTTTCAAACTTATCCAGGAAATATTGAGCAAAACGAACACGAGCCTATTTTTGCTCTCCATTCACAATTTTCGGAACCCGTCGAGCTGACTTCTTCGAATATTTCAGGTGATAATTTAAAATTGGGCGCCGTGGCGTAAGTGGTTAGTGTGTCGGATCACTACGCATGAGGTTCCAAGTTCGAATCCCATAAAACACCAAAAAGTTTTTTCACGGTCTCACCTATCGCGACCGTCTGACAAACATCCGAGAGTATTGTTGTCACGAAAAAGCTTCTCAAATCGCCGTTCGGATTCGGCATTAAACTGTAGGTCCCTTTCATTCGTGTGAAAAATATAACGCACACAACATGAGTGGTTGCGAGAAGCTAGGCCCTGGCACTTTAAAGAGCTGTTGCGCCAAATATTTGTTTTTTTTTTTTTTTTTAATTTAAAATTGGTGACACAGCCATGGCATTCAAGCCCAGTTAATCCGCTGTCATCTCCTGTATCATCCTGGCATCTTCGTCAATTTTAGCCTTCACCTGGGCCACATTTGTATCGTCGGTCGAGGATTTGGGCCGACCTTCACGAGATTCGTCCTCCACAGAAAAATGGCCGGTCTGGAATCTTCGAAACCACTTTGAAATAGTAACAAGGGATGTTGCATTTATTCCGTATGCATTTTGGCATTCCTGCAGAACTTTGACTAGCGTGAGTAGATGTCGAAATCCGAAAAGAATGGTAAAACGAATTTCTTCCTGTGTCAGCGGTGGAACTTCAACCGAGCTTCTAATTTTTCCTTTTCTCGTCTCCATTTTTACTTATTATTCTGAAATTTGGAAATAAATATTATTAGATTATAAGCTAAAGAAATGCATCTTTCTTTTTTTCCAAAAACTGCTAAATTGACACGAACTTAGCGAACTTTTGTTAGTGCCTCCGTAAGTTGTACATTAAAAGCATGAACGCGGCTCATATAATTGCTGCGAAGACCGCGGCACTGCGCGAAAACGAGCACGATGACGGCAGAACAACTGTAAAAGCTATAAAAGCAGAATGGTAATATACAGGGTGTCCGCCGGGAAGGTATACTACTTTGTTTGTTTATAATTTTTGATTAAATGAAAGAGAATGGATCTTATATTGATCTTCTTCTTCCTTTTATCAGCGAGGCTATGATCCGAAAACAAGGGATCACAACCCTCCCACTTCACCGCATTTCTACTGATCCGCCTGTGGGGTTCGCCTGATATATATATAAATTATATTGATAAATGTTTTATTTAATGTCGGCAATTGTGTATGGAATACAATATCAGGTAAATGTCCGCCTCTGCTAGTCTCACAAATGCGAGCCCTTTTGAGCACATTTTTCACTACATTCTCACACATTTCACGCGGTATTTCATTAATTTCATCACGAATATTTTGTTTGAGTTGCTCAAGCGTTTCTGGTTTGTTTGCATAAACCTTACTTACTTACTTAGGTGGCGCTACAGTTCGGGGTGAACTTGGGCCTCAACCAACAAGCCTCTCCATTTAGCTCGGTCTTTAGCTAATTGCCTCAAGTTGCGCACTCCAAGTTGGTCGAGGTCCCCTTGAACTTGTGCGCGCCACCTACGGCGATGATTCCCTCTACTGCGTCGTCCCTCCGGGTTAGATTCGAAGACTCTGCGGGCCGGAGCGTTGGTGTCCATTCGCTCTACATGTCCTAGACATCTCAGACGTCCAATACGCAGTTTTTTGACTAGGTCGATGTCGCTGTACAGCTCGTATAGTTCGTGATTGAATCTTCTCCTCCAAAACCCGTCAACACAAACGGGACCGAAAATCTTACGAAGAATTTTTCTCTCGAAGCGACCAAGGATATCTTCATCCTCTTTTAATAAAGTCCATGTTTCAGCGCCGTAAAGCAGGACTGGGATGATCAAGGTCTTATATAGAGTCTCCTTAGTTGTTCGAGATAGGGCTTTACTGTTGAATTGCCTTATAAGCCCAAAAAACAGCGATTGGCAAGAGTTATTCTTCGATTGATTTCTACGCTGATTTTGTTAGAAGAATTTATAGCAGAGCCAAGGTAGACAAAGTCCTTTACTACCTGGAAGTTATAGCTGCCCACGGTGACGTTTTGTCCAATTCGTCGGTGTTGGTTTTCCCTTCTAGTTGACAGCATATACTTGGTTTGGCCCTCGTTTATCGCTAAACCCATTTTGGCCGCTTCCGCCTCAATGCTTGCAAAAGCACCGGTGACAGCCCGCTGAGATTTTCCGATAATGTCTATATCGCCGGTGTATGCAAGCAGTTGTACAGACTTGTAATAGATTGTGCCTCCGGTGTTGGCTTGTGAGTTCCGCACAATCCGTTCAAGTACAATATTGAAGAAGTCACATGACAGCGCGTCACCTTGTCTAAAGCCTTTTTTGACATCAAAGGTCTCGGTGAGGTCATTACCGACCTTGATGGAGCAGCGAGCGTTCTCCATCATCAGCCTGCACAGACGGACAAGTTTGGCAGGGATGTCAAAACTAGACATGGCTCTATAAAGCTCTTCTCTATAGATGCTGTCATAGGCGGCCTTGAAATCGATAAAGAGGTGGTGAGTATCGATTTGGAATTCTTGGGTTTTCTCCAGGATCTGCCGAAGTGTGAAGATTTGATCGGTGGTGGACTTTCCTGGCCTGAAACCGCACTGATAGGGTCCAATCAGGCTGTTGATAAAAGGTTTCCGGCGTTCACACAATATCGCAGAAAAGATCTTGTATGCGATGTTGAGGAGACTGATGCCTCTATAATTGGCGCAGTTGAGGGGGGTCTCCTTTCTTGTGGATCGGGCAAACGATGCTGAGATTCCATTCATCAGGCATACACTCGTCTGACCAAATATTAGAAATGAGTTGGTGTATGCACTCTACCAATTCATCACCAGCTGCCTTGAAAAGTTCAGCCGGTCCAGCAGCAGACGTCAGGTCCAGCAGCCTTGTTGGATTTTAGCTTGGATATTGCTATCCTCACTTCGTTTTGGTCAGGTGGACGGAAATTTTGACTATCATCGTCTATGTTGAATGGTTCATTCTGCCTGACAGCGGGATGTTGGTCTTCGTCGCCGTTATACAGTCTGCAGAAGTAGTTTTTCCATATTCTCAGCACCGACTGTGATTCTACTATGAGGTTTCCATTTTCATCTCTACAGGTTTCTGTACGGGTATTACTTCTCTGACACGTTCTTTTTACCTTTTGGTAAAACTTCCGTACATTGTTCCTGGAGTATAGACTCTCGATATTCTCAAACGCGCGCTTCTCATGCTCTTTCTTCTTCTTTTGGAGAAGCCGATGTTCTTCCCGTCTCTTTTGCTCGTAGAGCTCACGAGCAGCCCTCGTCTTCCTTTGCAGCGCCGCTTTGTATGCCTCTTGTTTTGCTGCATGCACTCGCCGGCATTATTCGTCAAACCTGGGGTATCGCGGTGGTGGGCGAGCGAGACCCAGCATATCAGTCGCGGCGTTTCTGATGGCATGTTGGCAGCGTTGCCACTGGTCTTCGGTACTTGATGCTGGCGGCAAAGGGGTGATTGAGAGATTTCGGGATACGCGTTCAGCGAAGAGTCTGGCGGTCTCTTGCGATTGTAGCTTTTCGACGTTAAATTTTCTCACAGTAATTCTTCTTTGTTGCTCAGATTGGGATATCCGCATTCGTACCTTGGCTACAATAAGGTAATGATCCGAGTCTATGTTGGCCGCTCGGAAGGTCCGGACATCCAGAATACTGGAGGCATGCCTTGCGTCGATCGCAATATGATCAATTTGGTTGATCGTTACATGATCATTGGACCGCCATGTCTGCTTATGTATATCGAGATGAGGAAACCATGTGCTTGCTATGGTGACATTTCGCTCCACAGCGAAATCAGTTAGCCTTAGTCCGTTATCAGACGTGGTGTCGTGTAGGCTATGCTTACCGACTGCCCTACCAAAGACGTCCTCCTTTCCTATTTTGGCGTTAAAATCGCCCAATACGATTTTAACGTCATATTTAGGACATTGCTCGAGGAGCTCGTAGAAACACTCTTTGGTGGCAGGGTCCTTTTCTTCCGTGGGGGCATGAACACATATTAATCTTATGTTAGCGAATTTAACCTTGATCCAGATAGTCATAATACGCTCGCTCACGTGTCGGAAGCTTAAGACCTCTTGTCTAAGTCTGCCGCGTATGACAAATCCGCATCCGAATAAGCGTTGCCTGTTGCCTCTGTAGCAATCACCGTAGTAGATGTCACAGTTTTTCATCCTCTTTTCATTCCACGTACAGATCCGAAGGTCGTTGTCCTTATTTCGTTTGCTGGGGTCATCATTAGTTGAGTCATCCTTATCCGAGGCTTTTGGTTGTTTCGGAACCATGCGCTTTCTACGTGGTAGGGAAGTTACCCCGACGGCACAACCCCCAACCTGGAGGGCCAGTTCCTTAATTATTCCCCTAGGACGGGGGGCCGGGTACACCGGTGCCAGTAGTCCACTACGGGGGTATGAGCGCTGCCGTTGGCCCATTAAGGGCTCCTCCGCCACCATCTCTATTCCAATGTCCTGACCAACATTGGAAATTCCTTACCGACCTGTGATCCGAATACGTCGAAGCAGCTCGCGCAAGGTGTTCACTAAGTTCAATCTAACTGGAACTATAGACGCCACCGTTGACTCCGTCTATGGAATTCGTCCGCTGCCGCCTGGAACAGGAAGAAGCGCTCTAGTGAGAAAAGCACTCTTCCCCCCTCTCTCATCTGCTGCCACCAAGAATCCGCCAAACGGGGTTGGTTACCCATTTCTTGGATTAAGGTACTAGGCACCCGGCTGTCACCGCGTGGAGGTTGAGAGTAGGAGTTGGTAGGCCTCAGCTGAGTGAAAACGCTTGTGTTTTCATATGATCGCATGCACTACCGTTTGACCAGCATAAACCTTGCTTTTCAGATATCCCCACAAAAAGAAGTCAGGAGCAGTCAAATCAGGCGACCGTGGAGGCCAATCAACATCACCATTTTTTGAAATAACTTGTTGTGGAAAGAGGTCTCGCAGTAATTCCATTGTAATCCTGGCTGTATGCGATGTGGCACCGTCTTGTTGATACCACATGTTAATCAAGCCCAAAGCATGCAGTTGTGGCATTAAAAAGTTTTCAATCATATCACGATATCGCTCCCCATTCACAGTTACCGTTACGCCGTTTTCATTTTCAAAGAAGTAAGGTCCAATGATTCCTCCTGACCAAATTGCACACCAGACTGTTACTTTTAATGGATGCAAAGGTGACTGATGAATAATTTGAGGGGGCCTATCACGGCACGTTGTTTCTCCCAAAAATTTCACGTAACTTTCTCATCGTAACAGTAATCGATGATTGATTTTGATAAAATGTTTTAACGATTAAAGCACGTTGGTTTATCGAATATTTTTCCATAATAAATTTGCCACGTGTCTACTTCACGACTGCCAAATATGAACTGTCAAGACTAATGTTTACCAAAATGGCAGCAAAACAAAGTAGTATACGTTCCCGGCGGACACCCTGTACGAGTGGGTGGAACATCAAAACCAAAGGGCGATAGATAGAATGGATTAGCAGGGGATATAAACTACTACTTAATACAATTTCTATCGAGGCATGGATGATTCCGGGAGTACCTCTACAAGTACAAGCACACGGATGACTCATTCTGCCAGCATTGTGAAGGAAAAATGCAGAACGCAGAGCATGTGCTGATGGAATGCCAAAATTACACAAGGACTAGGATCATTTTAGAAAGAGCAACTGGCGGCCAAGTGACCACAAGAAGCCTGATCTCATTTATGTTTGCATGGAGCGAACACTGGAAAAATGCAAACGACGAGTTTTTTTTTTTTTTTGTTAGTACGTAACCATGCAGGAGCATGGAGTCGGTCAACTTGTAGCACAAGCTACAAGTAATTAAATGATTTTTACCCCTACCTGACCATCAAGAAAAAAAAAAAAAAACATTTTTCGAAAAGGTGACGGATCCATAGCTAACCATGCTATCCAATGTAATGAAATGAAATAACACAGAACAGTCAAGTAGGAGGAACGGCAGGGGGAAAGTTGGGGAAAGCTGAAGAACATAAAAACGCAAAACTTGTCTTTTTCCACTATTCCAGCTTAACAAACGAGCACGATCACATGTGCGTGAAAAACATTATAGCCCAGATACGTTCATCATAGGAGATACAGGAAGCAGTCGAAACATGGCAGCGGGTGTTATGAAGGAACTTCGCCGAAAGAAGCAGATGAACCTACAATGAAATTACAGAAATAACTGATCGGTGGCGGTATTTGCACGGAGAACATAAGACATCGAAATGGAAAGGAGTAGGTTTAAGTGGGTGTAGATGTGACACTGTTATTGAGTACGGGCTCTGTTTCGTCTTTTAAAGACTTCCATCTTCCAACTTGCTTGAGTTTCTCGCATAACTTTGACTTCCTTGAGTTCACGTAAGCTCAAAACGTGCAATACGTTTTAAATGATTTAAAAAGGTTCAGGTAAAAGGATCTGGTGACAGCTTATGTGTTCGTTCATGTTGCATATAACAATTATGTATTATGTGGTTCCTTAAAACTTGAAAAAAAAATAAAAAATAAAAAAAATTAAATAATATAAATATTTTAGAGATGCTGCGGTCAAGGCACAAGCGTTATATAAAATTATTCACGGAATTCTTTTTTAGCCCCCTCATTCGACCTTCAGCTTAGCGTCTATCAATGTTCTGGCATTTAATCTCACAATTAAGAAATAAAACTGTCTGTCCGCTATCTGCCGGTATTTGAATGTAATCTGACTTAATGCACAATAAACTAAAGCTTGACTAAATAAATGTAAAACATATGCGCGGATCAACTTTATGGCTTCCCCCAAGACATAAATCAATAAGCCACAACCAATTCTTCGACCCACGAACAAGGTGTGGTTAATTTGCAAGTGGTGAAAAACGGTGAGCAGTTCTCTCAAGCTGTTTTAGTTTCTAGCAAAAATATGCAAATAGACGGTAATAAACCATTGACACCATACAAAGATTGCCAAAGATAAATCCAGTCGTTCACATCATTAGATGTCTATGGATTCCATATAAGAAAAGGTCACACGCCCATAATTCATACATAAATACTCCCCATAGTTGATAATTGTCGACCTACCCAACCAGTTGTTTGCATGCAGAATGCGAACAATCTCGTCCTTGGCCCATTATCCTTCGCCATTCGATTCAGAGGCGCTGCAACGCATGATTGAGTCATCATTTTTTCAATTCGCATCTTTTCCTGCCGCAAAGGGAAATGTCATTAATTTTCCTTCACAACATGTATTATGCAACGAATCAGGATGCTGCTTCGTTTCATCCATCACTGCACGTTGCTGCTGCAGATGTGAGAGCATAAAATCAGCGATCCGAATCAGGATTATTCCGTACAAAAAGGGAGTTCTGTGTATTAATTTCGAATAGCTTCCCCATGAAGAAGGACCCCGCAATCAAAGTTGAATGCAAGAAAATGAATCCCTTTTAAAATTCAATAAATTATTGCCGAATTGACTTGTGCGCTTCCTCCCTCCATAGTCGTCCTTGGTGAGGAGGCCTGCCCTCCATATTGCATAACACCCGAGAAACAGAGCAAATGCTGTACCGTGCTCAAGAAAAATCATCATTTAAGTGCACTCGATCATCGTCATGGAAAATTCAGAACAACATACATTTTTTTGTGGCATTCAACTCTGCATACGATGCTGAAGATCCTTGCGCGCGAATGAGCCAAGATGAAGCCAAATAGCTAAAAAAAATATATACCATATATACATACATACGTATATTATACATATATCCTTGCAATTGAATTTTTGCACTTTGCTCTCGTTATGTTCCGAGAACTATATCCCCTTCGTGTCGTTCCGCTTCATTTGCCTGAATTAGGCAAAACGACCGACGGCAGTAGCAGGATGAAGGACATTTTGCACATTAGAAAAATCCACATGGCACCCAGCGCACACAAGGTTTTATTTTTCTTCTCGTCGACGACGACGGTGATGAGGACAACGACGATGACG